>CM060837.1:72757500-74235000 GCA_030762175.1 Metallyticus violacea | reverse complement strand
AAGGGAAGACAATAATATTAAAGAATGAGATTTGTCTTTGCCGGATACTACAAAAGAATAAATAAAAAATTGTGTTTCAACAATAGGTTAGTTTGTGCCAACTGACATTAATGGATTAATGGATATCATTGTATGATTAGTTGAACTACACACTCTTAAAGCTTCACTTACTTTTCACTAACTGAGTTGAACCTTAGCATGGCTGAAGATGGGAACAAATGTTCTCGAAACCGGTTCCATACTTTTATAAAAAGTAAGTGAAGCTTTAAGAGTGTGTAGTTCAACTAATCATACAATGATATCCATTAATATGATTGGCTTCACTGTGTTTAAGTTCCAATTTTACATTTAAGTGACATTAATGGTTTTAACTACTTGCATCTAATCAAGTTGAATGTTGTGTTGATAATAATGTATTATCTTACTGTTTATCATTTAAATAAAAGAAGATTTAATCTTTATTTTATAGTTAACAGGACTCCTTGTATCTAGAGCTAGGAAAGTATAATTTTTCAAAACAAAAATGAACTCTGAACAAATTTCTGACTTCTTCACTACAAGTCACATGATGTAACAAAAAATAACTCTCTTCACATCTGAAACAAAATCTCAAACATAGTCAGTATTAAAATTTGTTAGAAATTAGTTCATATAAAAGAGGTTGTTGCTGTTGATTTGATTTATTTACAGATGCTCTTTAACATCTCAGGTCATCAGCATCCCATTCTATTCAGGGCGTGAAACGGCCAACAAATTTTGCTTAGAGGCCTCTTCTTTCAAGCTTGAGGTTCTTTTTCGTAAATGTACGACACGGGACCCATCGCTTTACTTACCTTCCGAAGAAAGCCATACACCCCGAAAAAAATCCATCGATCCTGGCTGTGTTTGAACCTGCGATCTTGGGTTTAGAAGGTAAGTATGGTTACCACTGCACCACCATGACTGACTTTAAAAGAGGTGAAAGCAATAGCAATAGTGCATAAGTTTCGTATGAAGATGGCGATAAAGCCAAAGATGAAGTGAAAAGACTTGAATATGAAGAAATAATTTCAGCAATGGAAAGTGCAGTAGGTACCTCTGAAAGCTGTGCAATAAATTGTGCAACTGCTTCATCCAATGACACCCTTTTGCCTCCTTGTTACATCTGAGATCAGTGGAATTATTTTCGTGGTGAGAATCCAGGCTTATCATTAATGAAGGCAACTTAAGATCTAAGATGTGTTCATTACCAAATTTTATTCCTAAGCCTCAGAGACTTCACAAATATGAAGGAATGGATGCAGGGAAAATAAACTGCTACAGAAATAATGGGAAAGTCAAAAAAGTTTGAGGAAAAAAAATTGTGAACATAAAATAGGTAAATCACACTTAGCTGCATCAGAAATATTGGAATTGGACAAAAAGCAACACGTAGAACATGGGCTTATAACAATATAAGAAGAAGCTGAAACCACTGCTTGGGTGTTTAGAAAAGTTTACAAAATTGCTAAATATAGGAGTCCTTATACTGATTAGCCAGTTGATATAGATCTTCAGTCTCTTAACAAGCTAAATATAGGAAGAATCGTAAGTACACTTAATAGGAAGAATCATTCAAACAAATTTCTCCTACACTAACATTATATCACTATCACTAAAAGTATGCATTAAATACATTATAGAAAACAAATGGAAAATAAGTATATTGATATATGAATTTGCCACATTAAGCAAAAAGCAGAGACTAGTGTTTGTTTAAAATTTTCTATGCAGGACAGTCAGAGATGTCAAACTATGTTTTTTGATCTGAGTGAACTCAAGAGTCGAAAAGCTTCCAGTATTAATGCTGGCCTTCTTGAAAATTTTGATTTGATCTAAATGAGTGAAGAATATTTACAAGAATGTCTCGTATTTTTTTCATTTAATGATGCCTCAACAATGATAGACAGAAAAAGGGTGGAACTTAACATTTTATTTCCCTCTATCATAATCAGGCATTGTAGCAACCATCAACTAGAGCAGGCTGAAGTCCATAGAATAAATTCCTTTCAGATATTTTTAGAAAAAATATATGCTCTATAAAATCAATCTCCTAAGAACCAAAGAGATCTAAATATCCGTGCAAGAAAATTGGTGCAAGAAATGTTGCATATTAGTAAAATTTTTAAAATTTGGTGGGTTTCATTAACTAAAAGAAGTGGGAAAACTTTGATTTATATTCCCCTTTTGAAAAGGCTGAGGATAATATTACAGGAAATCACAAAGAAAGAGCTAAATATTTTGGTTTCCAGAAATGCATTCTTTGAAGCCAGGGCATAGTAGAGGATATTGTAGTAATGAAATTCGAATGTAGAAAAAGTCATGGTATTATGATTAGTTGTGGAGCTAGTGGCAATTATACCAGAAGTCAAATAGGACAATAGTTACTTTGATCTATGGCCCACAGTAATGGAGTTCAGCGCACAAAAATACCAACAATCTAATTGTGGGTATATGTATTTATCCTTGATAAAATTGGATTTCTTGCCTTCAGTAAATACAATACAAAATCTATAAGTAAAATAATTACATGAATTTTGTTAGTCTCATATCAACTGCTATACTCGTTGGGATTTTAAAGCGATGGTGAGAAAATGCATACTGGATTGTCCTTCTTTACATGAAGATTGATATTTCAGTAATTTCAATTTCCGATTAATGTATCATTCTGTCATGTACTACAGTACATTCAGTATTCTCCTCACAGTAAGTTACCCAGGAAATATTAAAAAAGGTCACCTTTCATTTCCAGACATAGCCTAATTTGATGTGAAACACCTTGCCTCATCTGGAACAACTGATCATTAATAATTATGGTGGTGGTAATCACATGCAGTCTAGCAGTTTACAGTTCCATTCTGTACATTAAGGAAGTAGTCCAGTGGGTTGAGATCCAGTGACTTCGATGGCCAGGACACCAATCCTCCTTGACCTACTCATCTGTGCTGAAATTGATGGTACATGTTCATCTAAGAGCAAGAGGAATGCCTTTCAATGACACTGGGAGCTTATGGCAGAGAAACAAGGTATAGCTCCATCTGTTCAGGCCTTCCAGAATAAGATATGACCCCAGAAGTCTACTGCTAACAATCCCAACCCATATATGGCTGTTGTGCACATTAAATATGCCCTTGTGAGTGAAGTTTGCCTTGCCAGTCCAAAATCTCTCTCAACTTTACCTTGCAGTCATGCTGTGCTATGAGGGCAATTGGCAGACAGAAGGTGTTTGACTTTAATGCAGTGGTAGGGGTGCAAGTCATCATGGATAACACTGAGAAAAATGCATTGGTGGGCCCCCAAGCTCTGTGCAATCTATCCACTACTAAGGGTGGAATCCTCAGCAAGCATGTTCAAGATCCTCTCTTTCAATTGTGGATTGTGGAGATTGGTGGTCATCCCCATCTACAGTTGCAGGTAATGCAGCTATCTGCATCTCCCACATCTGTCAATCTAGTAATTCAGAATGATAAGGATAAAGGGACGATGCTATGGATAACTTTCCATACACAATCTAGTAATAACAACAGGATGATTTTCACTCTCTCCAAACACCAAGTGCTCAGTTGCACTGTAAGCCATAGCTGGTTTTTCTTCAAGTTCTCTGTATGTTCTCTGTGCAATATCATAGGGAAAAATGATGTTAAAACTTGTTTTGAATTGTGAAGTAATATAAGTAGGTGCTGGTTTTAAAAGCATGCTGCACAACCCACCCATTGTCTAGCATTGAACTATAATCCTATCAAACTGTGTGCCATGATGCTGAGAGTGACAAATGAGCAATTTTGAACTATGTTTGATGAGGACTGACAGAGTTATAGTATGAGCTTAAACCCATGCATATACAAGTGTTCCCATTTGACATTCGTGAAAAACTACAAGATAGAATATTGATTGAGAAATGTTAATTGGAACTTGTACAGTGAAGCTAATCATAAAACTGAGATCATTGTATGATTGAGTTGAACTACACACTCTTTTTGCTCCACTTAGGTGTTTATAATATGTAGAACCGGTTTCTCGAAATCTTTGTCCGCATCATCAGCTAACTGTCGACTGCTGGATAATTCGTTATGCTGTGGGAATGTGAATTCTGCTCTGGTAGAGGTGTGATGAACCTAAAGTTTACATTTTTATCCCCATAAGTGTCAAAGTTCGTTAAACTGTCTTTAAATTTGTAAATCTAGATTTTCTCCCATGTTGTAATTCTGTAAATCCTTGTACTAATTTAAATAATTTTGCTTTATTCTATATGTTGTGGTTTTCTGTCCAGAAATGAGATGCTACTGCTGATTTTTCCATTTGCTTGTATTTTACGTTCCTGAAATGTTCTTTGAACTGTGTGCTTATGTTTCTCTTTGTTTTTCCAATGTAGATTTTTCCACATTCTGCACAATTATTTTGTAAATATCTGCTTTTTTCTCTGTGGAATACTGTCATTAACACTGTCAATCACGAGATTTTTAATATTAAATCTGTTTACAGGTACTAACCTGATATTAAAATCTTTAAGAATATTCTAAAATTTTTCGTAGCCCATGGATGATATATGGAATTTTGTCAATTAGCTTATAATTACTGCTGAATGTGTTTCGGTTTCTTTAATGTAGGTTTTGCCTCTTGTATTTCTGTATTTTTTTGTGTATTAGTTATTTTTCGAAACCATTTTTAACCGCTGTTCTTTCCATTTGTTTGTATTCTTCTTTTGTAATTTGTAGGTTAACTAGCTGGTGCATTAAGCTGTTGATGACTGCATGTTTGTGCATTGTGGGGTTAAAACTGTCAGTTTTGATGTAATTATATCTGTGTGTGTATTCTTTCTATATATTCCAAATTCCAGGTTTCCTTGATGCTTCATTATTTTAACATCCAAAAATTCTAACATGTTATCTGTTTGTGTATATGAACAATACGTTTTTATTTTGTATATTTAGAAGTTTTAAGACATCGATGATTTTTGACTTAATCACAATTATCTCAATTATAGAGTATTAATTCCTATCTTTTTTATGCATATTTTGATGTAGTCTATCACCCTGGTCTTCGAAGATGGCATTTAGTATTTATTCTGTATATGCATTTATTATTAATTATAATAAAAAGCTGCATGAGAAAAATCATATATAGCATTAGGAAATAACAGGACTAAATTAATAGGACAAATTTACAATATAAAAATTGTGAACATGTTTAAAAACGATTACTAACTATTTCAAAGAGTGCAAATGTTCACAATTTACTATAAAAAAGGTTTGTAGAATTTATACAAAATTTCATTCACATTTAAAACCGTGCTTCAAAAATGTTGACTGTTTCTTCTTGTATGTTCTTTTCTAGTACATTCAATGTTTGCAAATTTTATTTATGGACTCTGTTGCAGGGCCTTAGGAGTGAGATTGAACAGGCCACAATCTTTTGCTAATTACCTGATCAAATATCTCAGCTCTATAAGCTGTTACCTCATCCTGCTGGAATACACCATACATTCATTCTTCTTCAGTTAATTAAGGTAAAAGATCATATATTGGCTTTAAGTGTAATTATTATTACTTTTATTAAGAAGTTCTTAAAGTTTATTACAACACTGAGCAGATATTTCCTTTTTGAAGTTGCAACAAATAATTTTTTTTTTATTTAATCTTTGAACTATGAATCAAAATAGCATATGCACAAAGAGCAGGATACAGATAAGTACATTCAGCACCTAATGAGGCACCCTGAGGGATTTGCCTTATAGTTCATACTGTTAGCAACTGCTGAAACTACCCTTAACTTGAAATGTGAGATCCAAATAAATGGATTTAGTTAGTTTGAATTTATTTCTTACAATTTTAATTTATATGCAGATATCTCACAAACAAGTACACGTGCTAAAATGAAAGTAAACAATTTACATTTCCATATTCTCAATACATGTAAACTTACTACTATTAAAACATTTAAATTTCCCACTTAATCACCCTGACTTGGAGTTGCATTTCTTTTGTATCCCATTACAATTAACACCAGGTTTAGTATGTAATGGGGATATTTATTCATCCCTAGATATTATAATTGTCAATATTACTGTTCTCATTCATCTCGTCGACCTTCCATAACCATTTTTGTCTCATCTTTCCTATATATTTTCTACGTTTTTTTAAATATTTTTTGTCTAATTTTAGATTTAAAATTCTTCTGCCTCTTAATTCATTTGGTAAGTTTTTCCACTTTCATAATAGGAATTAGTGCAACAATTAGCCAAGGTTGTTAAGACGCAGACTCGTGAGCAGGAGGTCTCGGATTCGAATCCTGTCGGGACCTTCCTCCGTTACTGAGTTTTTTTTTCCAGGGTTTCCTCAGTCCTCATAAATGGCAACTGCCAGGGAGGCACCCTAAACTTAGGCCTGCTATTTATAAGGAAGGGAACACACATCACAAAAGCCTTTCTGCATATTCAAAATCTGGTATATATATGTGGTGAATATTTTTGCCATTGTACAGGACCGATACATAGAAAATGCAATAAAGCTATTAAATTTGCAAGAATCCACAGTTAATTTCACTATGGAAATCAAAATTAATAGTACATTACCTTTTTTGGATTTGAAGATAATAAAAAGCAATAATAAACTGGAATTTGGCATTTATAGAAAGGATACACACATGGACAATTATATAAAAGTTCATAGTTTCAACCCTAGACATCAAAAAGCAGCAGCCTTTAATAGCATGGTTTATAGATGGTCAATGTACCACTAAATAAAGAAGAGCATAAAAAGGAATACTTACACATAATAGAAGCAGCAAAATTTAATGGATTTAACAAACAAATGATTGATCAAAAAAATAAAAAGATTCAAAGAAAAAAGATAATTAAATAAATTACCATACTTAGTACTTTATTAAAAGAAAAAAACTTACCAAAGTTCACTTACTACCCATACCTCAACAATAAATTTCAGAAAATCTTCAAACAGTATAACATCTTTTTACAACGTAAAAATAAGTACAATGTTGGCAAACTGTTTAAGTTAAACAGAACAGACCCCAGACCCAAAGAAGAAAATTTTGGCATATATACAATTAATTGCAAAGACTGTGAAAAAGTGTATATAGGTTAGACAAAAAGGAACATAGGTATCAGATTAAAGGAACACTGGAGAAATATTAAATACAAAAAATAGAAAAATCAGCAGTTGTAGCATATTTTTGGAACAAACACCATGAAATCGAGAAGGATATCACTTTATTAAAAGCAGTGCAACACCCAAAGGAACTCAGTATATGGGAAAAAATTTTCATAAAAAAATATGAAAAAATAGAACTCGGGAATTTTGATATCCCAGAAGAAGACAACATTTTGTATAAGTTCATCACTAGACCTCCAGAGCACTCACAGTCACTTATGCTGCCAATTTAGATTGATCTGTTAGTTGTTCATAGTTGAGAATGTGTGCAAGGTCTCACGAAACATGTCCCAGTTTTTTAAAAAAGTTTTAAGATTGGAATGTCAACATGTTTTAATGTAAAAATTGTACTTACGAAGCTGTAGACAATGGAGTGGTAATATATGTTACATTAATGCTTTCAGTTGTTAACACTAACTCCACTTACTTATTTAAAACTTTGGACTAGTTTCGGGAGAGGTTCCTCCCATCATCGGCTGCTGTTGACTGAGTGCCGTTGTTCGAAACGGGGGATGGACGCCCGTTCGCCCCTGTGGTGGTATCTCGTGGCTCTAATAGAAACTTGCAGATGCATTGAAACTCCTCAACTTACAACACAAATCTATACAGTTTACCATAGAAGAAGAGAAAAATGGTTGTCTCCCATTCCTTGATTTAAAAATAATAAGAAATGCAAACAGTTTTAACTTTGGAATTCACAGGAAACAAACACACACAGAAAATTACATAAAAAATGATAGCTATAACCCCACCCCTCATAAATATGCAGTGTTTCACAGTTTAGCACACAGACTAATCAACATCCCATTGACTGAAACCGAGTACAAAATGGAACACCAACATATAATGAAGACGGCTATAACTAATGGTTTCAACACAGACTCAATAACAAAAATCATCAAAAAAGCTAAAAGACAAAAATCGATTAAGGAAGTCTCCACACTTAAAAACACCCAAGACAGATATAAATTCAAAAGTTTCACATACCACCCAACTTACCACAACAAATTTAAGAAGATATTCAAAGAGCATGGAATTATGTTAGCCCCAAAGAACAAATACAATATAAAAAATTTAGTAGACTGCACAATGAAAGATACCATTCCCACAGAACAAAAATCAGGAATATATGAGATTAAATGTGCAGATTGTGAACAGAGCTACATTGGGAAAACAAAAAGAAATTTAGAAATTCGAAGAAAAGAACATTTTAGGAACATTAGATTGAAACAGACAGACAAATCAGCAATAGCAGCTCATTTTTGGAACAAAAATCATGAAATAAAACCAGAAATTAAATTATTGAAACAACTTCGCAAACCAATAGAACTATCCACATGGGAGAGAATCTTCATTTTAAAAAATAAGAACAACTTAATGAATTTTGATTTTCCGCCTCTGGATGAACTCAGCAAGTTTCTATTAGAGCCACGAGATACCACCACAGGGGCGAACGGGCGTCCATCCCCCGTTTCGAACAACGGCACTCAGTCAACAGCAGCCGATGATGGGAGGAACCTCTCCCGAAACTAGTCCAAAGTTTTAAATAAGTAAGTGGAGTTAGTGTTAACAACTGAAAGCATTAATGTAACATATGTTTTAATGTGTTAACATGATTTTAAGTAGTTTTACTTTTAATCTACTTAAGATTTTTCACCGTGTTAATTCCTACATTCATCATTAATTGTTAAGCATTTCAAATGCTTATTTCAGGAGAAGACGCAAGTATCATTCTTAATGAAATGATGGCTAAAGGTAACTCACTTATATGACTTACAGTGCAGGTTGCATATCAGCAAAGAGAGCACTCTCAGTTCATTTTCTACTCACATAATGTGTCAGACTGCATTGTGTTAATAGTGAATATGACAAACAATTGAGCTGTTAATGAAATGATGAGGAAATTATAGTACCTGGAACCAAATCTGTTTCTCACCAGAAAATCCATGTGGTGAAGGTAACCCATAATTGAACTGAATTGATTAACCGACCTCTCTGCATAATCAACATTATAAACTTAGTATAATTTAACAATATGCACTATAACATGAATTTCAACCGACTTTTATATAAATCTAGTTTATAATAATCTAGCACAATTCTATCCCAAGACCTGTTATAATCATCCTCCTAGGTTATTGGTACATTTAGATCCCCATGTCTGCACTAATATTGTAAGTATTATTATATGTTATAAATTTCTTTCCCATTAAGATTAAGCTTGATTTACATTCCATAGGGTTCTGTACAATATATGTACTGCAGAATGTGAAACAGGTCAAGATATACGTTACATTAATGATAACTATATGGGAATGAAAGATGTTTTATAAATACACATGCCCAATCTCATACATATAACAAAAAATATTTAAGCTGCAATACAAAAAAAAAGAGAGCAGTACATTTTATACTTTGTCATACACTATAGTGATATTTTGCCATATTTTATGTCTCATGACTATTTAAACATCATACATTATTCATGTGTGAATTTGTTAATTGAATAATAGGTCTTATAGATATTGTGTAAGAGCAGATTTTAATCTTTCCCTATTATCACATGATAATTTCAGAGTAATTGGGAGAACATTATATATTCTTATGCATTTGTAATAAACCCTGTTTTTATAAGATACATTTGCAATGGACTTATATGGATTACTCTTTTGTCTAGTTTTTATGTTATGTATTTGCATATTTTTAATGAAATGGTCTTGATTTTTAATGTAAAAATTCATAAGAGAAAAGATATACTCACAAAGAGATGTTAAAATTGTTAGTTTTCGAAATAAATTTCTACATTTTTTCTATTATTCATACTGCCACCTTATGGAATATAAAAACATGTTTGCTTTCAACTACGAGTTAAATTTCCTTTCCTGAACCTCGCAAATCCAATTTTCTCATACTCTTCCTTATTCCTTTACTTCTTTCTACTCCACCGTCTGCTAACATTTTTATTATACACTCTTCTTGCCATATATCCCATTTCTGTTTCCAAATTTCCTCTCTCCATCTTTGAATTTCCTTGCATTTCACTAATCAATGAAACAATCCTACAGCTACAACATACATAACACATTCTTCCACACTATTCCCCTAATAGCCTTTCAAACACATTACGCCTGATCTGATCAAAGCAAAGCCTTTTCTCCATGTCTATCATAACAGACCACATGTTTCTGCATACTCCAGTTCTTTTTAGTCACTATATAAGTTTCAAGAACTTTTTATTCTGAAAATTACCCCAAATTTTCTCTTTTTCTGTATCTTTCACCCTTCTCCTTCCTCACTTTCTTCCAGATTCCTACCACATTTCTTCCTCCTTGCTGCCACATATCCTCCCATTTCAATCTAAGTGTGTGTGTGTGTTCTTATGCCAACTTATTTTCCAATCAGGGCATTAGAACTCAACACAGGCAGAGGGTGCTAGCATAGTTCACTTTTAATGTGCACACCGATAATCAGTGGATTACAATATGATGAATGATGATGGAAAGTGAAGATGGCAAGAGAGAGCAACGGCAGAATAAGTGGTAGGAAACCCGAAAATCTGGAGAAAACCTGCTCAAGTGTTGTTTCATCCCACAAATTCCACTTATGGTCACTGGAACTGAATCCAGGCTGCCTTGGGAGGCAAACCAATTCTACTCTTTCTTCCTAATCTCATCCCCAGCTTTTATTCTCCTTGTTTCTCTCAGATATCTTATACATTCTGTACTATTATCCTCTAACCATAAAATTCCTTAACTCACACTTCATAACTCTCTCCATACCTGTTTCTTTTTTTCCCCATTCTCCCAAATTCAGTCAAAGTCACTCCATTTAATGAAGTTATAGGCAATTCCAGCACCTCCTTACAAAACATTCTATGGATTAAATTTATCTGTGACTCAGCCCCTATTAAGCTTCTTACTTAAACCCCACATAGCATTTTAGATTCTACAACTTCTTCACACATACTCTTCTGCTACTGAACTGACATTTCTGGAACTAATATACTCTAATTGGTCTCATGACTCTTTCCTTTTTTCATTATTTGCTTACTGTGTGCTTCTCAGCTTTCAGAACTGCTAATGTTACTCCTAAATAATCAAAATTCTACCACCTCTACTTGCTCTTTGAACCATAAGTAAGAAGTCAGCTTTATGTCTTCAGCTACTTACAACTGTTTATTTTTAAAGAAGAATTTTAAATTTTAATTCAACATTAATATTACCTCTACATTAGCAATGGCAGTACAAGGATCCTTAGTAAGAATAAGTGCAGAAATAGCATCTTCTTTTGATACACCCTTTTGACATAGTATATTCAGTTGTGCTTTCCAGAGAAGATCCCGAGCTTCATCTATATCACGATTTAATAAAACAACTCTTTTCAGTACCTCTTCTGCTTCTATAAAACGCTGAAACAAACAAACAAACACAAAAAAGTATCAAGCTAATCATGTATTTAATTCAATATTGCTCATTCTTCAACAAAACATAAAACACTTGGACCATTCATTACTGCAATGTATGAGGATCATTTAAAAAGCTTGGTACAAAAGCAAACTTTATACATTATTTTGGAAAATGTTAGTTTTGTTTAACATAATCTTAAATAAAAGACTGTATTCTAGGTTCAATAGGTTTAAATTTGTTTTAACTCATTGGAAAATATGTGAATAGAAAGAAGTAGAGAAACTCTAGAGAATAGGATGTGTGAGGAATCAATTCAAAGCTCTGTTCCTATTCTTTTGCCATTGCAAATGTCAAACTTTCGGACTGCTCATTCCTGATCAGAGTACCTTTTGTGTGCCAATCTTGATCTTATTTCTTCAATTCATCTTTCATATGCTGCCACAAAGCATCACTTCAACTTCTGTAATTGTCTACTAACAGACTTGAGCTCTAACCTAATACATAAAATAAAGTGCTCACATGCATATGTGTGCATATCTTACATTTGTGATGTGCTTTTATTCAACCACATGCTGCCTTGGTCCTGTCTGAAAGACTGAAGAAATATCTACTGTCTTTACACTACTTTTACAAAACTATCATGCATCTCCATCATATTTCTTTCTCTCCATTTTCAAAATCTTCTCTCTCTCTCTCTCTCTCTCTCTCTCTCTCTCTCTCTCTCTCTCATAACCTCTGAAGCTCAGCATATGCTGGCATTATCATTGCACCACATATTACTTTACTCATCAAATTTACAGTAACCACTACCTGCCTTGGAATGCTTTTTTGATTTATGGACGCTCTTTAACATCTCAGGTCATCAGCGTAACTTTGGAATGCAGTCATATGATATTGTATTATGTGATTAGAAATAAGATTACTTTAAACTTCCATTAAAATACATATACTCATTTGTGGTATTTTGCTGTAGAATGTATCCTATTATTATTCTCCTCATTACAATTATTTTTATTTTCCTACCACTTTCATAATATTCACATTTTCATTCTTTGTATTTTACTAGTACATTTCTTTCCACTTTTTTTTATGATTTACACATATGTGTATGAGTTGCCTTTATACTACTTTTCCAAGTAGTCCATCAAGATTACATCTTAGGAATCCCAAAAAAACAGTGGCTATCACCTTTACACTCAACAAAAAACTACCATCTTTGTCACACTTTCACAAGCACACTCCTTTGACTACTGCTTCAATTCAGGGTGTGATGGTGGATTCAAGTTTTGTCCATGGTCACGAATCAGAAGTTCTGCACATTGCATTAAACATTATCACACTCCCCTGAAATGACCAATCATGTGCATTTTTGGTCCACTGCAGAGACAGGACATCCATAATCCACAAAGTTTTTGTGCAGGACATTGTGCACTCATTCAGTTGAGACACATAATCTCAGCTATTTTATGCACTTTTATCTGGTAGTCTTCCCTTGCGATACATGAATTCCTTCCCCCTTCAATTATATCTTTTGTTCTGACTTAAATTGAACAACTGGAGATCACTTCATATTCAATGCACGTTTAGCCAAGCTTAAACTCATTTATTCAGAAATAAATTCTTCAGTACTGGAGCAGTCCTCATGAACTTTATCCAACTTAACCTTGAGCTGTGTGCCTTTCACATCTTTTAATAAAAACGTTTAATCACTGCATAGAACTATTTTTCTTTTTTAAGTTTTATGGCAAATGTGAATGTGTGATTCAGTTGACTTTCAACTATTAACTATGCATATATGGAGTGATGCTAACACATGTGGTAGTTAAAGACACACTCATTAATGGACGGTCTGCAATTTGATTCCTTCTGTCCTAACTGAAGCTTTTCCCGAATAAAAAGAAATTTCTTTCCCATTTATCACTTCATCTCAATCATTAATGCCCATCATCTGTGATGCCTTAGTAGTGAAAGCATTTGTTAAACACTATTAATGCATTATATCATAGAAATGTATCGGACTTTTTAAATGGTCCTCAAGTTTCCTGCATTTCAGTATTGCATTGAAATTATTTACTTGATGTCGAACAGCTAAAAGTGTTCTTTGCAATGAATAGCTTCTTCTGAAAATTTTATCTTTCTCAACCATGTCTAGTGGATAATTTGTAAGCTGCCCAGGAATTCTACAGCAGTTAAGAAAAGCCAGGTTGGTACCTGAAGTAAAATTTCACAAGAAACCTAAATAAAATTCAAAGTTAGTCCTGAAATAACCACATTGATACAGTAAAACAGAATTTAGTAATGCAAGCATACTTACCCACTTTCACCAACCACTACAATTGTCTATTACAGGAGATTAAAACAATGTAGACTTGCTGGTTTATATTTTTTTCCAGATTTCTTTGAACAAAATCAAATAAGATGACACAAGTGTAAACCTATTTACCTAAAAATTGCCTCTTCCATCTTTCGCATGATTACTTACTCATTTTTACACAATACAGATCTAAGCATAAGTGATTTCTCGGTGCATTTAACTCATTTTCAACCAAAAGTGGACACCCAGTTTTTCCTAAATGCTGTAGAATTAAACTGCATGTTTTCAGCTCCCACATACTACATCTCCAGAGTTCAAACTTTAATGATACAAACCATCATTATACAGAAACAATTGAGTTTGGTATGAAGTGGGGATGATTAAAATGTTATAATTGCTATTAAATTGTTGTGAAGTTGCACATCATTATAGATTTTCTGTTTTGCATATTTAAAATTGTTTTCCAGTTTATGCATCAAAATGAATTAGAATCAATTTTAGGTCCCTCATACGAATCATCACCCCTCCTGAAAAAAGTCACACCCCTGAGAGAGAAAATTTATGGGTAAAGCAGCAGTTCTACAAACTGAAAAAGACAGGAAAATGCTATTCTCCCTTCCCATCCTGCTGTCATCCTCAGAATCAAAATGTTGTTTCTTTAGGAAAAATATTGATAATTTCACCAAAAACACCCAGAAAAAAGTGGCAAGCTTTTAGGTTTCTAAATTATCAGCTATATAATCTGTAAAGGTAAATTGTGCAAAAAATTACAGCACCTCTTTTTTATGCCCACAGTTGGGTTCCATTTCTGGCAAGGCAGTTAGCACCAAGCAAAACTTGATATGATTTTGAGAGTTGCTATTTAATTTTAAGGATTTGAACAAAGTGAAAGATATAACTTTCCTGTTGGCAGCACTGGAGAGTGTCTCAATTAGTAACTAAAGCAGAGATTAGCACATGGCACCCATTGCTGCAGCTGCAAAACATGTTCATTGTGATTGTGCACTAGCTGTCTAATGTTCTAAGATTAAAGTGATTCACGGGATTTTGATGTAACAATTTTTTACAATAATAAGTGCAGCTTGAGCCAATATGAATGCCTGATAAAATTACAAAGAGCTTTTCAAGAATCTTCTCATTATGTACTAAAGTCTATAAAACTGATTTGCAGAGCTCAGACAAGGAAGAACAACCTTGGAAGACAAGGTACATTTAGGCATTCAGTAATAGATGAAAACATCACTTCTGTAGAAATCATAATGAAGAACGATCTGTGAGTGACTTAAAGGGATGATAAAAGAGTGTGTAAATATTTATTCACTGCAGGTGCCAGAAATCCTGCACAAATTCTTTATGCTAGGAAGCTATGTTGCCATTGGGTTAACTCAGCAAAGAACAAAGAGGGTAGCTAGAATGGAGTGGTGCTATGAAATGGTTCATCATTTTGACAATGGCAGCTTCCAATGTGTCCATTACGATAGTGTGCTCTCCTCTGGACCCAAGGTTTGTGGGTATTATTCGAACGAGTCAATTAATTTTTCTGGGAACAAAAATCTTGAGCACGAGTCCCCCAAGAGGGACTTTAAACCATAGGTATCATATTGTACATAAGAGTTTCATATCTTAAAAAGAGAGAGAGGTCCATGGACAGTTGTTTCACACCCAAGCAAAATTATTCCTTAGATCAGATGGTGCTGGAGGCAATGGGCTTACTACCTGTCCCTATGCTCTCTATTCAGAAATAAGTGTACTTGAAGTTCTTCTTAATAATTGAAACCTCCTTCATGTGAGGTACTCTGTTTTGGGACAGAGCAACAGGCACTAATATAATGTGTTCACAATATCTTCATAGGTGACAAAAGCTGAATTTACCAATTTGACTCTAAATCAAACAGTCCACAATATGGGTCTTAGCAATTGATACTCTAATGAAGGTTAGGTAACATCAAAATATAGGCCAGAAAATGTTGTCAAGTTCATCTTAGTAAGTAGCCATATTGCAACAATTCCACTTCAGAAAAAAAAAACTGTCACTGCCAACTGGTATACCATAGTTTGCATTCCCAATCTTCAGAACACTAAAAAAAATGAGTGGAAGTATAGGTTAAGAGGGCCACTGCTTCACCACGACAATGCCTTTGCACACATTGCTTTGAAACGATGGAATATGTATGAATCAGAGGTTACCATCCATCATACAGTCCACATCTGGCTCCCTTTACTTTTCCTGTTTCCAGCTGTCAACCAAAAATGGGGAGCCATCAGTTTGGGAGTCTGGAAGAAGTTGTTGCATCCTATGAAGAGAGATTAGTGCCAACTCTAGAGAAGCATAAAGTGTTGCTTCCAAGATTAGTTCCAGAGGATGCAATGTTATGAAGAGTGGGGGAGAGTACTTTGAAAAGTTATAGACAAAGTTGGTGACTTAGGGCCTTCAACTTAGTAGAATTCCAAAAAATTAAATAGCTGCTCTCATATAACATTATTATCATTATAAAAATAATGGCGCAAGTAGAGTAAATTAAATGTTTTATTTTAGTACCTTGGGTTAAATAGGAGCCTAGTTCCCCTGGAATTCCAATAGGCTGCTGCTGATGAACTGGGACTGATACAATCAAGATGGAAATTTTGTTTTTGTTTAATTATTTAATATTTAGATAAAGATATTAGTACAAAAATTATTGTATTAAAAACTGTTGTAATTGTGAGGGGTTATACCTAAAATGGCCTGAGCAGATAGATGGAGGCTCCTTTGTAGTTTGTATTTATATTTTTCTTAGCACTTCCATACATTTCAATTTTCAATTTCAATTATTATAACATGCATCCCATTCAACAAAATAATACTAACCTTTAAATGAAATAATGATTCACCTTTCCAAAAATATGCCTTCACATTTTGTGGATGTATTGATATCATAATCTCTGCAATACTTAAACACCTGAAAAATTATATTATTGTTTAATATTATACACAAATGTCTTTAAGTTTCTATGTTTATGATAACTTGCTAATGCAATATAAAGTCAAATGATTACTTTCAACATATAGGATAATTACACCTCTGCATAAACATTACAAATTACCTATAGCTTAAAATAAGCTGATATAGTGAACTTAAAAAGTGGTGATTATAATAATATCAGTTTTTGTCCCTACCCAGCTTACATATTCTTGACACAGAACTGGCTGTTAACTGATACTGATCAAAGACCCCATATAAAGAAATAAACTACCAATCATTTTAGAGATGTATTTCTTTAGATTTTTCCAAAGAATAATGCCTCTTTTAATATGAACCTGCTACATTTTGATGATGTTCAATTCAAAAAATAAAAATGCAAATCTCAATCTCTGATTCACACAAGCACAGAGACCTCTATAGGGAAGGTAAGATTGTGCTATGATAGATAATCCTTCCCATTTTCCATTGATGGTAATGTTTGTGCAAATATTTTAAAATGTCAATGAAAACCTAGCACAAACAGAAGCATATGTCTATGTAAAACACTATGATTTATGCCGGCACTCACTTCAAAAATGATTTCATTCTAAGTGTATTAAGTGTTTTAATATTATTACCATTTTCCGTTGATGTTAATGTTTGTGCAAATATTTTAAAATGTCAATGAAAGCCTAGCACAAACAGAAGCATATGTCTATGTAAAACACTATGATTTATGCTGGCATTTGCTTCAAAAATGATTTTGTTCTAAGTATATTAAGTGTTTTAATATTATTACACTTTTGTTATATCCTCTCAAAAGGTTCATGGATAGATACATGGCTTATAATAAACTATCCAGGTAAAAAATAAATAAACATATTTCTTTACATTCCACATTACACAACACCTTCAGAACCAAAGGGGTAAAATACAAGAACAGATAATTGTATGCCCACCTTTCATAGTTGAGTTGTCTAGAATAACACATGCATGCATTATTAAGCAGTCTTGCATCTGTTGGATATTTAGTCAATGCTCTGTCTAAAACACTAATGGCTCCTGGCCAGTCCTCCCGAATTATATGCTGATTAGCCATATTCCCTAGCTTTTCTAGGGACATGTTGCTGCTCTGTAAAAACAAAACAAGCACAAAGATTGATCATGTCCATTTCATAAAAACTGACAAATACAATTGTGTCAATTTTACAAATTTGTTCGTATATTGTGACAACTAGTTGTTTCATATAATTTACAAATATGTCACACATGACAGGTATAGAAACTAGTCGCAATACAAATAGCTGTTTCATAAAGCTGTCAATTATGTAAAAACAAATTGTTAACAAATGAAGCATTAGCTATATTCAATCAAGACTGTTTGCTATTTACTGACCATTAATATTTACTTTCTGTGCATTGAAGATGTAAATTAAATCTGACAAAGTTAATGTATTTGATAATGCTTCTCAACTAAAGCCATTACTATTATTAGTACATTACAAAATGTATTAGTACATTACCAAGTACTAATGTACTTGGATAGTTATACCAAGAGCAAGAAATGCCCTAGACAGTAGTAAATAGCAGGAGGGATAAGAGGTAAAGCTGGAAAAATGGAAATCCAAAATAAATTATCTCTCCCCCATCCACTGACCCACCCACTCACACACATACACACCGGCTCTTCAGCTTACTTCAGCAAAAGGAAAACATTTTCAACAAATAATTATATAATGGAGAAAATGTTCAGAACAGATGTTCACAAGGATGCTGCTTTGGTCCAGGCCTATGAAACATAATATATAATTCAATGTTTCGTTTCATATTTAATAGATAGACAAAAGTGATTGCATTTGCAGATGATGGCCTTATTATAACAAAGAGGTCTAGAGATCACCTCAAACCAGGATTTAATGAAAATTGAGAAATGCGCCAGAGACAAATAGAGTTCAGCCAAGAAATCTTAAAACCTGCTTATAACAAAGAAAAGAAATGTAAATAAATAGTAGTAATTTTGTTGATGAGCTTTTAAGATTTGCACCAATAGCACCTAATTTGTCTTCTTTTAAAACTGTAAGTCTTTGCATATGTTTCTTATTTTGCAATGAACCAGTAGTATCAAATTTATTCACAAGATCATTAATTATGCTTCTGGAAGAAGGCTATTGCTCAGCAAACTTCTGAATAAATTCCTCATGAATGCGTGAAACTGACTGGTATTTATAACAACATTTACACACAAAAATACTTTGTTCTAAAGTTTTTGCAAATGAATGTAGACTGGTGACTGCTTGGAAGTTCAAGGATAGGTAATGGGCAGGCATGAATGGGGAAGAGAGGGGAACTGGCTGCAGAGAAGATATATCCTGGAAAACTAGTAAATAATTGAGTATTTTTACAATTTGTTCAAACTACAAACTTCACAGATAAGCAAATATTTGTTAAATTACTTAAAAGAGAAATTGAGAGAAATGATTAGTTGCTCATTAGGCAGTTTTGGATAATTGTAGAATATCATTATATTTATGTTTTGTCATCGATTACTTAATTAGTAAAACAATAACATATGATATAAAATACACTTATATATAAAATGTATATGGTGTCCTCATGTATATAAAAGTCTGTTATGCAAGAACTGTGTACACTAAGTGAACTCATCGCCAAATTGAATAACTTTAAAAATGAATATAAAATCCAAATTAGACCTTAATAATTAATGAAATAAATAATATTACCATGTGGTATTAGGGGAACAAAATTAGAATTCTTGCAATCTATAAGTGTCACAAAATAGAAACCATAATCTATAATTGTTACAAAAGGGAAACCACATTTTTAGAATTACTGTTATTAATTGATATCATTGTATGATTCAGTTGAACTACACACTCTTAAAGCTTCACTTATTTTTCATAAATGTATGGAACCGGTTTCCAGAACATTTTGTTCCCATCTTCAGCCATGCTAAAGTTCTTTAGCATGGAACTTTGGAACTTTAGCATGGCTGAAGATGGGAACAAAATGTTCTCGAAACCGGTTCCATACATTTATGAAAAGTAAGTGAAGCTTTAAGAGTGTGTAGTTCAACTGAATCATACAATGATATCAATTAATATGATTGGCTTCACTGTGCAAGTTCCAATTTACATTTAAGTAAATTAATATTATTATTTAATTAAACTGCAAAAATCAATGGCATACTATTTATTAAATTAAATATATGACCTCTGATAGACAAAGCTATACACAATGTTTCAAATTACTTTTTTTTTTTTTTTTTTTTTAATTTTTTAAAATAGTGTTTCACGCCCATTTTTACTACTGAAACACCACAGGCCGTGGACACTGATGATAAATGAGATGAAATGATAAGTTGGAAAAGAATTTTTTTTTAAAGGAAGGAAATGTTCCAGGCCTAAGTTTAGGGTGCCTTACTGGCATTTGCCATTTATGAGGCCTGAGGAAAACCTGGAGAAAATAAATATATATATATTAATGAAACATAAAAATAAAGAAACACTATTAACAATGTAACAAATTAACACTAAAATAAAAGTAGATAAAGATAAAACACAGAGAAAGAGTCACACTTGAAATTGCTATATTTCGAACTACTGCGAGTTCTTCAATGGCAAGAAGCTAGCTTCTTCTTGCCATTGAAGAACTCGCAGTAGTTCGAAATATAGCAATTTCAAGTGTGACTCTTTCTCTGTGTTTTATCTTTATCTACTTTTATTTTAGTGTTAATTTATATATATATATATATATATATATATATATATATATATAAAAACCACCTCAGACAATCCTAGTGGGTATCGAATTCAACACCTCCTGCTCACAAGTTTATGCCTTAACAACCTCAGCCACCCGTGGTGGTGAGTTACATTGTGCATTTAAGATAATCGCATGTTTCAAAGAAATTTGTTACTACTCCGAAGCAATTACTGAGTACTAAGCAAATATACACAATTAACAATATACAATCAAAAGTTTCATCAATTTTCATTGGCTTTAAAATTTAATTTAAATGTTATTGTAGTAAAAATGCAGCACAAATGTTTTCTTAAGGTTATTACAGAGCGTTCTTACATACAAATATAATTCTCAAACCTATTAGATTAATATTTCACTTCTGCTATCTTCACAATACTTTTGTTAAATATAAAACAGAGAGAAAATTAAATGGAAGAACGCTTTTTAAATTTCCATTTTCAGTATGCCTCTACTCCAAATGGTTCGATATTCCTAACTTTCACAAACTTCTTTTTGTCACAGAGACCTACGAATATAGAACTTGTCATATACAATTACCACAATACATTTACAAAAATGTTTGTACATCTACTTAAATAATTACAATAAATATGAAAAAGAACACCTAGAACAACTCAAACAACAAAAACAAACAAGTCACTTAATTACACAAACTTTACTATATATATGTTTACATTTGCATTGATATAAAATCATTGCAGCGTTTTTAACTCAGTATAATATTGTCAATCATATGTTCCTTTACAGAATATAGGCCTTTTTACATATGTATTTTCTAAGAGCAGATTTAAAGGAATTATTGTTTATTAAGGCTTTTAGGCTAGAGGAAAGAGCATTGTGTACTAAAATGCATTCATAATAAATGTCTTTTTGATGGCATGAAAGTGTTGAAGTTGGGCAAGGTAGATTTGCTCTTTGTCTGGTATTACTGTTTACTGTTTATGAATATTTTGATTTTGAACAAAATTTTGTTTATTTCTTACATAAAAGTTTCATGAGGGATAAAATATATTCACAAGGAAGAGTTAAAATTTCAAATTTCCTAAAGAGGTTTCTGTATGAACCTTACAACAAAGAACTCAGAACCAGATTTAGTTAATGATACAATCATTAGGGCTACTTACATTAATCAATATGCTTGTGTCATCTGCAAATATAACAGTATTTCCTACATCTTGGGTAGATAAGGAGAGATCATTTATATATATCAGAAAGAGAAGATGGCTCAGAACAGATCCTTGAACTCCATGGTTAATCATTCCTGACTGTGATACATTGTTTTTATTTTTAAAGGGACAATTTATTATAACTTTTTGTTTCCTTTTGTCAAGGTAGGATATAAACCATTTTAAATATTGGTTTTTTATTCCGTAGAAAGCTAATTTATCTATCAAAATTCCATCATGGACACAATCGAAAGCCAAAAGCCTTTACTAAATCACAAAATATTCCTTCTATATGCACTTTCATTAAATGCACTTAAAATTTCATTAGTGAGTTTATAGATTACATTTGCTGGAAATTCCTATTCTAAAGCCAAACTGAACATTGACTAGAATATTTACTTTGAAGGTAATCGTAAAGTCTATTGTACATTACTTTCTCAAATATCTTAGAAAATGTAGGTGTAATAGCTATAGATCTATAATTAGATATTTATCTTATTTCACTTTTTGAACAGAGGCTTCACTATTGAATATTTTAGCCTCTCAAGAAATACACCTGGTGTTAAAGATTCAATACACAAGTGACTATGGGGGGCACTAATTTCCTTTCACTAATTTCTAGTGAAGTAATAGTACATGGTTTGAATGCATCTCTTTTATCACCAGAGTAAAATTCAAAAATTTTATTGCATTAAGAAAGTAATCATTAAACACATTTGCTACATCTGCATGGTGTTGTATCTCTTGATTGTTAATGCATAAGATTATTGCATTATCTTGATGCAAATTTTTGCCTGTTTCTTGTTTTATTATATTCCAAGTAGTTTTTATTTTGTTTTTTGACTGATAAGTGTTTGATAATGGAGGCCTTTTGCTGCTTTTATGACTTTCCTAAGTATCTTACAATACTTTTTAAAATGCATTTTTAATTTAGGGTCTTTACTGAGATTGGGCTCATTACATAATTGTCACCCCATTTATGCTATATTTTCTAATGTGAGATGGCAGATGGTTGATATTTGTTAAAAACCTTTGACACCAATATACGAAATAACCATTTAATGGAAAATACGCGACACATTAAAAATTTCCAATTCGTTCATTACTGACACACAAAATTAACCACAATGGATTTTTGATTACATATGCGGGAGGTGATTTGTTGATGTAAACAGTGCAACAGGCTCTCCGAAATGTTTACATTAACTTAACTGCAAGAATGTTTTGTTGTTTTTGTTTTGCATATTGACATTCATACAGTCTCAATGGCTATGAATGTACAAGTCTTAATATCAATATGTATTAAATAGATTAAGTTGTACCTACCATAACTTAATATATGATAATGCAACCGTCTAACAAGCATAAAACTACAAATATCAATTACTGCCTTTACTGCACTTACAACAGGTATATACTAACATTTGTCATTAGACGCTTGTTATTTCAACACGTACTGCGGTTAGCTCCTAGCGCCACGGATTAGCTAGCGCGCTCTCGCTGTTCCCGAGCGACAGCGTCCAGGATATGCAACTCAGATATGCGAAAATTAAAGATCTTGGTGAGCGAGATTTGTCTTTAATTGCAGGGCTGATAACAATAGTGCTTCTCTTGCTGCTGCTAGTTCTACGCTCGGGCAACAGCGGAAGAACCGAAGATATTGCACAGCTGTATTTAGATAACGCTTTGCAAGCAAGTTATAGCGGTTTGGAAACCTAGCGCCCCTATGCTTTTTTTTTTTTTTTCCCGGAGTTACAGAAGATTTGTCACAATTACAATGATTTACCCGGTAACAGAGTATCACGCACAGAGTGGCCTATAAAATTCTGACCTTTTTTTTGCTGCAATCAAAGGAGATTTATCCGCCCCTATCAATTTATATTTACGACAAGGAGGCGAGCGTAGGTAGTCAACCCGCATAACATTGCAATATTAACTTATATTTCACAGGACAACACAGGTTACGTTACTTTCAACATAATAATAATAATAATAATAATAATAATAATAATAATAATAATAATAATAATAATAATAATAATAATAATAATAATAATAATTAATAATAATTTAACTTGAGACACAAGTGCATTATGTGAATAAATTGTGCTGTCGCTCAGGCCTTGGAAACTATTGGCGCTTCCCTGCATGAAAACAGCTAGATGAGTATTAGTGCTTTTAGCCCTGCTTGTAACATCAAGTCACCCATTCTAGCAGCAGTTATGACCACTGCGCATGACGTAATGAACAGGAAGTGATAGCTAAGGAAGGAAGTGTGGTTGTGTTTTATTAGGGTTTGAATTCCTGTGTTTTTGTCGACTGTAAATCAAAATAACGCAGACATACTGTTGAAAAAGTGCTGAACATAAACGGTAAGGTAAGCTTTAGGTTGTGCTTATATATAATGTATAATTGGGTATACCTATAATTGATATAATTGGGTTTGAAAAGCGTGAAACTTGCAGAGTACATTTTAGAAATGGAATACAGTAAACTTCTCACAGTTTGATTTTCGCTTGGAGTGTGGTTTATAAGTTAAAAGCGTACCTTAATGCAGTGCATATGTTAACACTCGCGATATATAATAACCGCCTCACTTTCCTTATAAAATCATTTTTGTTACCAGCTGAGCTATATTTTTAAACTATGGTAATTATTTTGGTTCATTGACGTCGTGGGTAATTTTTTATTATTATTGTTTCCAGTATATCAAATTAATAAGATATCACATATATTGCTGCAATTCCTAAGCAATAGGAACCAAACTTTTCTCTACAGCCACAGTTTTTAAGGAATCGAAAAAGTTGTATTAGGAGAAATATTTTACATTTGATACTAATGGTAATGGCATTGTATCTAAATTGGTCTGTAATGCACTTAATTTTTGGTGTAACAAACAGTTTTAGGCATTGTTCACTGATAATTCTATCTCTTTAGTGACATTGGTTTAGTAACTAGACCTAATACATTTTTCTAATTTTATGTTGCAGGCAATGGAACAACAGCAGCAACAGCAAGCTGTGTTTATTCTAAAAATGAACGATAATGGACAGAAGGTTTTTGACTGCAGAAAACGATTTAGAATTGATGGAAGTTTAGAAAATGAGGATCCAGAAATGGCAGAGTTGCTGTGTAAGCGAATCAAGATGGAGCACCATGACATGGATGAACATTCCATGTTGCCAGATGAGGAATGCACACTTGTAGCCCATTTCCAAGATGATGCTGATGAACCCATGGTATCAGATGATAGTATTGCACAGGTAGTGATGGGGGTGGAGGAAGAAGTTATAGATGGAAATGAATTGGAATTAGTACAGTCAGAGGAAGTAGTATCATCATTATCTGCAGTGGCAGATGAATCAGCAGTCACACCAATGATAAAGGAAGAAGAGCATGCAACATTGCAGTCAGCTGCAGATGGTGATGATGATGATTCCAGGCTTGGTATTCTTCAGCAACACATGGATATAAGGGAACCACTTTCAACTTTGCGAAGTCTTTTGGAACAACGTTTAGGCATAGAACTTACCGATTATCAATTCTGGTTACAGGATGCACAAATTTTAGAAGCACACAAGAATCTTGTGGACCAGTGTGTACAAGGTGAAGGTCTAGTTCAGATTAATGTTCAGATAAAGGTAGATGGTGATGCAAAGAAAATCAATATTGTGGATGTATTAAAGCCAGCAGAAGAGTATCTGGAGATATCTGAGGAGCCATGTGAATCTCCTGTAGAGAAACTCAAATTCACAGCAGAAGAACCAAAACAGAACATTATTCGATGGATTGTGGATAGTCAGTTCAAGAAAGAACAAGAGCGTCTCAATATTCCTCTTGATCCCAATGATTGGTCAGTAGCTCATGTTCGCCTTTGGTTACAATGGGCAGTGCGTCAGTTTAATTTAGTGGGTCTAAGACTTTCCGATTGGAATATTACTGGAAAAAAACTTTGTCAGCTATCCCTTAGTGAATTTCAAGCTAAAGTACCCTTGGATCCAGGTGACCTATTCTGGACTCATTTGGAGTTGTTGCGCAAATGTAAATTTGTAGCTGTGGTTCAGAAACCTGTGGATGGGCAACAAATTAGAGGCAGGCAGCCTAGACAGACAAAGCTGGGAAAACTTCCACGTATTGTGGGTCTACCATTAAATATGACTACAGACTCTAGCGTCATGGGCTGCGGGAATAGATCTGGAAATAATGGTCAGATACAGTTGTGGCAGTTTCTGCTAGAACTGCTTACTGACAAGGAACATCGAGGTGTGATCCAGTGGCTGGGAACAGAAGGTGAATTCAAACTACACCATCCAGAGATGGTAGCCCATCTGTGGGGTGAACGTAAGAACAAGCCCACCATGAACTATGAGAAGCTTAGTCGAGCTCTGCGTTATTATTATGATGGTGATATGATTGCAAAAGTGCACGGAAAAAGGTTTGTGTATAAATTTGTATGTGACCTAAAGCAGTTGCTGGGTTATAGTGCAAGTGAGTTAAATAGGCTCGTAGAGGAATGTGCTCGTAAGAATGGTACATACACAACACGAGTGTTAGATCCTACTTCGGAAATACACTGTGAATAATGAAGTATGAGACATGTAGATTTCTATGTTTCTTAAAGGTGACTGGAAATAATAATATTTATCAATTAATATGTAAGAATTTTGATTAAATATGTGTAAAAATATTATTGCACATGTGGTTATTCAATGATGAACCTCAGAAATAGAATCTATTGTTTTACATAGAATAGCTTCAAAAGCGCTTAACGTGAAATGTTCTGTTTAATTTCATGGTAGGATTTCAGGTGTAGACAATTTTATTTTTGGCAAAGGTAAATAATGTATATTTACAGTCATGCTTTATTTTGCATTCTCAGGTACTGTAACATAAGTCTTGACTTTTTTTTATGTTTAACCATGTTTGTTGTATTAGAAATTATTTATCTAAGCTAACCAGATTTTGTAGGTTGGATGTATATTGTTAATATACTTTATAATTTAGTTGATGAGTTATTTATCTTTAAAATTTAAATTTTAAAAAAATGAGCTTATATGACTTCTGGCATTTCCCATATGCCATGTACTTGCCTCCTACACTCAAAACGCGGGTTCGAACCCGGCCAGGACCGATGGATTTTTTCGGCATAAAAATCCTAAGTATGGCTTCCTTCGGATGGGAAGTAAAGTCCCGTGTCGTACATTTGTGGCACGAAAAAGAACCTCAAGCCTGAAAGAGAGGCCTCTGAGCAAAATTTGTCGGCCGTTTCACGCCCTGAATTGAATGGGACGCTGATGACCTGAGATGTTAAAGAGCGTCCATAAATAAATAAATCAAAAAAAAAAAACATATGCCATGTTCACTATGTACAACATTGCCAACTACTGCTAAGAGCCAGTCATTGAGTAGAACTGACAAGATACTCTCCTATAAAATGTTAACAATCATTTCTGCCAGACTTAGCACTACAAGAGTTCAGCACAGTGCAATAATAAAATACTGTCAAAGAAACCAGTTTATTGCCTCAGTGTAATGTAACAGAGAACTGGTCACTTGTTTGTAGTTATAACTACAGCCTGGATTTATTTTTATTGTTAAACACCAGAAAAGATCTTATTGCACGGAAATGATATTCATAAACTATCAAGCATTATAGAACTCTTTCCCCCCCTCTCTGTGTAATTAGGTATTTTCTTATTTTTGCAGTTTTTTTGTTAATGTAGTTTATTTTTCATTGGCAGTAAGAAGTAATTGCATTGATGAATGTTGTTGTTGGTCCTAGTGGCCTAGTGGTAACTAATATTACGTCATAAACCCAAGATTGCTGGTTCAATTCCAGCTAGGGTTGATGGATTTTTTCAGGCGTTAAAATCCAAGAATGGGTACCTTCAGAAAGGAAGTAAAGCTGTGGGTTCTGTGTCATAGACTTACAGCATGTAAAAGAACCTAAAGCCTGAAAGAAGATGCCTCTGAGCAAAATTTATCAGCTGTTTCATGCCCTGAATTGAATGGGACGCTGATGGCCTGAGATGTTAAACAGCATCCTTAAATAACTCAAACTAACAATTGATGAATGGTTTGCAACAAATTTTATTTAATAAAGGAAATGCTCTATGGCTAACAGTGTGTTCATCTCTCCAAAGCGGATCTTATAAAAATTTGGTTAAGTTTGTTGCAATCTGAATTTCATAATGAGTAAGTATGTGAGCTGCCATACTAGGTTTCATTATTGACTTTTAAAAATATTTGTTGCAGTTGCATGGTTCCAATTACAAAGACTTAAACAGCAACAATAATGTGACATGGAATATCTTTTAGATACCAGTCGTTCATAATGAAAATGAGGATACTGTTCTGTGCTTCTGTTAACTTTGTTCCAGTTGTCAATAGTACCAGGTGATCTTTTCCTTCCCTCTTTGGTTGGTGGGCATAATGCAAATTAGTTTGTTAATATATTGTTATAAATTTTATATACTTAAATAAGCTTGGGAAACGTTCATTTTTATTAGCACATGAAGTAGGAGCCAGGATAGTGTTAATGCATCTGGAGTTCGTGCAGTACATTATCGTGAACAAGTGACAGATTACTTCTAAGGTTTATTGTTAAAGGTTGCTTTATCTTGACGTGAGCATGTGCAATTTTATTACTAAATTCACTTGTGGCTTGACCTTGTTAAGCCTCCAGTTTCTTCATTGACACAGTTGCTATTCTAGATAATAGCTCTTTTGTAAGTTTGCATATTTCCAAAGTT
Source organism: Metallyticus violacea (assembly GCA_030762175.1). NCBI lineage: Eukaryota > Metazoa > Arthropoda > Insecta > Mantodea > Metallyticidae > Metallyticus > Metallyticus violacea. The sequence continues at coordinate 74,206,453 of CM060837.1, read as the reverse complement.
ATATTAGCATGTTTTTTCATGTTCCTGTCTTCTGTTAGGGCTCTTCAAGTGCTCAATAAGCCATGGCTATGGTGCAAATAGCTTTAACTAATCAGGACAATGGGATGTAAAAGGATATAGCTTGATTTGTTTATAAACTGAATAAGGTAAGGAGAAACAGATACCATGATTCCCTATCATAAATTTTAAGTAAAATGCTAACTTACAACATTATTCTTGAAATTTTTGGTGACCTCCTTTGTTGGACTTTGACAAGGGGCACAGTCCTTTATTGTTGGGATAAAAATATTGCCGGGGTGGGGGAGTCGGTTATTTAGTAAATATCTTGCGAATTTCATACTTTTGTGACTTTCTTTACAAATAATACTGCTTTTAAAAAAGTATAAGAAGAATTATTAAAATCGTTTTCTTATTCGGTAAAGGGGGAGGGAAAAAAAAGGAATCGCATATCTGGAACTTCAGGTAACAAATAATTTAAAATAATTTTTTGGAACTTTAATATTCATTGCATTTAAAATAATTTTTAGTTATCAGGAATAATGTGTAATGCCTTTTTACTGCATTTATTATATAAATACCTTTTTATCTGATTTTTTATATTTTTTTAATAATAATAAATTTATTGCTGTCAATAGACTCATTTACATAAGTTTCAGACATTGTCAAAATAGTGGAGTTAACAAAGCATAACTATTCCTAGGACAAGGTTTTAGTACATGTTTGTGACAGTTAAAAGAGTTTACCTATAAATACTGTTAAGATTACAATTTATTACAGTTCATCCAACAAATATAAACTTCTATTACATCCTATCTGTAGTTACAGAAAACTTACCAATCATTGATACATTCAATATGCTAAATAATGTGACACATTGCCTGCAAGCTTAGAATAAAACAAGAATACTATTCCAGTTTTTCAAATGAGAAAATTTTTATATAACTGGTTTGTAGAAGCAAAATATTTTTTATTAAGATGATGCATCTACTTGCAAAATGTTTTAGCAATGGGAAAAACTGAGAGATTTGAAATGTGAATTATTGGAGCATCCTCCCTACTCAGATTTGGCCCCCTCTGACTTCCTTCTCTACCCAAAGCTTGAACTTTTCCTTGCTGGTCACCCTTTTTTCATAAAATAAAGAAGTAATTGCAGCTGTGGGAGAGAATTTTGCAAACTTACTGTAAAACTGCTTTAGAAATGGGGCAGTGGCAATGGAACTTTGCTGGAATGAATGTACTGTCTAAGGGAGATTATGTTGAAACATAAAAATAAAGTAAAAAATTGTTTCCTCATTTGCACTCGTATTTGTGTCAACTTTCATAGATTATGCATTATTTTTGTTGTAATTTTATTCCTAAACACTTTAAACTTTTATATTTTCAGTGAGATGTCCATCAATGCCAGAGCATCTTCAGTTTTCCTCCTCTTTGAAAAGTCAATTGTATTGACTTTGTTTATGTAAAATTTTTTCTGCTGCATATCTGCTCATCTGAAGTTGCATGTAGGATTACTTTACTACTGGAATATCCAAGGGCCCAGGGTACAGTGCTAACCGACATCATAAATACTGTTAATAAAAAAATAACTAAATACAATCAGCTAATTCTAAATTATCCATTTACCACTAAACAAACAAAATATCTAAAAACCTAACTTTTACCGAAACTAAGATTAACCAAAATACTTAAAAACTCATTATACTTCACCTAATGAATCAATTTGCAAATCACTATGCTAAGTTGCTGATTTCCAATGGAGGCTCCAATAGCCTCTAGCATAATACATAAGTTATTTAGCTATTGGGCTCTGTTTTTCCTTTATATCTCATATCTATAGCCATATTATTTGTATATATTATTATTTTCTATGTGTCATTTGTGGCTCTCAGAATATCTGCTGTGGTTACACTGAAAAGGATTGGGTTGATAAGATCCTCTTGGGGAACTCTTAACATTCTTTATTAAAACTGCTATTAGGTGCGTGGTTTCAATCATGAACCTTAGTTTTTGCACATCAGGGAGGTCAAATGCTTTTTGATAGTCCATGAACACTACATAATGCTTGAATTTTTTGTGTGCCTTAATTCCTGTGCACATTCATCTATTGGATTTCATATAGCTGAGAGGGTATTTCTTCCTTGCAAAGAGCCAGCCAGATTGGCAGTCCAAGAGTTGGTCTTGTATGAGTGGATTGGCCTGTCCATCAATATTTTGTGAATATTTTGGCCACCATGTTCTCCAGAGCCACACTTTCATATGAGCCTGAACTGTTTGTGTCTTTTCCATATATAGAACTTTGTGATGATTGTCAATCTCCATTATTCCAGGATCTCTTTAGTGTACCTATGTAAAAAGGCCTATTATTCTGTAAAGGAATATATGAGTGACAATAGTATACTGCACAACATATCAATGTATATGTAAATATGTATTAATAAAAGTTGTATGATTGATTTGTCTGTTTTTGGTGTTGGTTGAGTTGTTCTAAGTGTTCTTTTTTATTTTATTGTAATTATTTATGTAGATGTAAACAAATATTTGTAAATACAGATTGAAAACTACTGTGGTATTTGTATATGACAAGTTCAATGTTCGTAGGTCTCTGTGGTTGCTTCACGAACTCACTGAATGCTCCGAGAACTAAACTAAACTACAGGTATCTTGAATATATCCATCCAATGTTTCCATTAGATCCAAAGATTCTTTAAGATATTCAACATTTATCCAATCTGGTCCAGCTAACTTTTTGTTCTTTGCCTTATTGCTTCCCTTGTTTCATCCTTTGTTACATGGTCGCTAATTCTTGCAATATGATCTGTACATTTGTTCCTTATGCTGATAGTTGATCATACTTTCAAAATGTTCCTCCCATAGCTCTATAGGTATTTATTTTGGTCTCATTACTTAAATTTGTAATCTTAACGCAATGAAGCATGCATTAATAATCTCTTATGAGTCAAACAATTTAAAAACAAACTTCCTGACTTATTAGATTTAACCAGGAAATATTTCATGGACCTTTGTCATCCTCTGCTCATAACCAACTGTTGGATTGCTCATTAAACTTGAGTTGGTAGGTATATAAGTTGACTCTGGTGTTTTCCGATAAACTTGAATATGGGACTGTCTGCTTCTGGGATATCAAAATTCATTAGGTGTTGCTCTGTTTTTTATGTGCACCCTTTGATAAAAAAAATGAATCGTCCTCAGATTCTACCTGTCGATCAGAGAACTTCTGGGATGCTTGTAAATGCAATATTCACAATGTGCATGCAGCAAGTGAACATTCCATTTTGCCAAATGAGAAATGCATACTTGTAATCCTTTCCAAGATGATGCTGATGAACCCATTGCCAGATGATAGAATTGCACAGGTACTAATGGAGAAGAAATCATATATGTTAAGGAAACTTAGTGAAAGTACAGTAAATATAATTGCTTGCATCTATTATTTTGTAAACCTGTTTTTTAAATTTTGGAATACACATTAATGCCAACTTAGCATTTAACAAATATTTATAAAAGAATTAAGCAGGGCCATTTCATGATTTTGTGACACCTTGTGTTTTTTAAGGTTTAAAAATTGTATCATGTTATATGTGATTTTTAAAGTAAAAGCCTGAATTTTCTGAGCTTGGTGGGAATTTTTCATCAAGATTACAGGAAGTGTCATAGGTTAAACGAAATTTTGCTAACCACAAAGGAAAGGAAGTTGCTAAGTTTTACTCTATTTTGGATGAAAGAATGGTCAATAAAGCAAAAAAATATATATATATATATATATATATATAAAATTAAATATACTCACTAGGTAATATTATGATAATTATAGTGTATGTAAATGTCTTGGTTGAAAGAAGTTTGGGCTGCTAACAGTTAATTTAGCAGCCATTAAATAATTGGTTATCATATGTTATTTAGTCACAAAAAAGCTCATTTTTCAATTTTTGAGAATAAATAAAGGAAAGGCAAAATTCATACACATAATTATAACTAAATGTAACTGATAACCGCCCTCACGATTGTATTTTGAAATTGTTCTGAAGTACCAATAAAAGCTGTGACCATCATTTGTAGTGAACGGTAGACTATTATGTTAGTCACTTGCTCTCTTATAACTGGAAAATGTGCTTATTTTTAACCTTATGTACATTACCAATAAAAGCTCTGACCATCATTTCTAGTGAACGGTGGACTATTATGTTAGTCACTTGCTCTCTTATAATTGGAAAATGTGCTTATTTTTAACCTTATGTACATTATGGTTAAAACTGTTGATAAGGAAGGAAGCACTTGGGCTAAAAAGAAATAAAGGAAGCTGCGCAGTTATGAATGCATGCAATGAGAGAAGAACGGAGACTCTGGAAAATAATTCACCATGTGCAACCATAGCACAATATAAGAGTTTGCTTTTACTGTAATGTGCAATGAAAAGAGCAAAAAAAGCTCTTCAAGCAAGTTCAAGAAAGAGGCAGAAAATTATTCAACATCTACATCCAAAACAAATTACATGCTCTCCAAAAACAGTACACAACAATGCTTGAAGTGAAGGAAACAAAAGAGCAGTTGTTGATTAAAATTTTTTAAAAATTGTAAAAACTTTAAAAAAATTTTCATATGGATCTAACACAGTGAAGCTCACATGAATTAAATCTGTCATCTAACATCTTCATGCTTCACTAACACTAATATTCAGTATCAGTTTCAAAGATACATTATCTCCATCTTCGGCCGTGGATGACTGCATGCATAGTGAAGCATGAAGAGTGTTAGATGACAGATTTAATTCAAGCAGTTGATGACTTTATAGATATGACACCATAACTCATCAGTGTCCAGACCAAAAAGACATAATAACAATTCATGATCCAGAAACAAATACAACACAAAATCCCAAAGTGTCTACTTTAAAGGAGTCTTATCAACTCTTCAAAGAGATTCACAATACAAACATTAAAATAGGACTGTCACTGTTCTATGGCTTGGTCCCAAAGCAAGTTGAACTGTGTGGAACTTGCAGTCACGAAGTTTGTTGCTGGCCTTATTGTGAAAATATGAATTTTATTTTAAAGTTATCTGCCCATGAAACCTTTGGCACCTCATCTCTGCAGAAGTTTGTATAACATTTGTTGTGCAATGTAAACAATAACAACTGTAAGCAGAACTATTGTGATGACTGTAAAAAGCAGTTAAACAAATAAATATGTAGGGGATATTTCCATCTTTGCTGCAACATTAAGGCAAAGAATGGAATTACAAAGCCACAAAGACAATCTACAGTCTGGCACCATTATTTTATAAACAGATTTTGCTGAAAACTTTGTAATTAAGCAGCAGCAACAAGTTGTCATGGCAGTTTTCTGGAGAAATGATCCTGTTTCTTCAGTCACTACATATATTGCAGTTTTACATTATGGAATAATGACTTGAGACAGTTACAGACTCAATCCTATGTAGTGGTATCTAACTACATACACATTCCTCTATTAGAGGTAAAGTTCTTGAATGAGGCAATAGTGGCATATGAAAAAAAGCATTCAGCTTGTTAATAAGATACTTATATGGATAAATGGAGCTGCATCTCATTTAAAGAACAGATATAGCATGGCAGAGTTTGCTTTATCTCCCCTATATGTGTTGTGAAATTTTTGAGAGTTCTATCATGGGATAGGAGTCCTATTGAAACAACGCTTGGAAGCACATAATGCAAGGTGTAGGTCATTTTATCATTACAAGTGCTGCTGACTTCCATAAGCTGGTGAACAAAAAGCAATTCTGACGATTTGTTATCCTATGTGCATGAGAATAGGCTTGTCACCAAAACAAAGCCATTAGAGACCTTCTTCAAAACTATTCCTTCATATAAGTGCCATTCTACAAGATCACTATCTAAAGGTAGTTGGACATGAAGATTTCCTTGTATTATAACACTAGAGACCAAACACCTATCAGTGGAGTCATATCACTTGCTAAGGAAAAAAGGAAAGAAAATAGTGCAAGCAGTAAGAGTTCCTCTATCAGCAGTCTCTTGAGAGCTTTAAGTACTGCTGATTGATGTGTTGTGTTGTATGACAATAAGAGATATCTGAAAGAAATGGTGCCTTTCGACAGAGTATGGAAAGAAGTAGAAGTGTTCTGTAACGTGCGGAAATGATTTGAACTTTTAGTGACTTCCTCCAAAAAGACCGGCATTTTTATAAAGAGGCATCTTTTAAAAAGAATAAATCCTCCAGTCATTGTCAATAGATGAGGCTATTTTACATTTATGGAAGACAAATAAATAATAATGAGTGATATAGTTAACATATTGGCATGTTATGGTTTACAGAACACCATAATGTATGCAACTTCATTCTTGTTTACTACTGTCATGTGTTTTCCAACCTATTACTTTATGTTACTTTAGTCACATATTTATGCATTTGAAATTTAATAATGTAACTAAGATTGTATTTAATTCTTGAAATATTGCCAGTGAAACCTTCATTCAGTTGTTAAATCAGTTGCAGAAAAAAATCATAACCTTTATGAAATAAGCACTGCTGTTTTGTTTTGTAATTACTACTACTACTTTACAGTTTGTATGTGTACTGTAATACAATTCTTCACAGTGTGCTCAGCTTCTTGGTTATTTCTCATTTGCTATTCCAAACAGATTCCATTCCATTACTGCTGTAAGAAGGAGAGGAGATAGCAGCATGCCTTGTGAATAATAAACATGCATTAGCTTTTAGTTGAAAGATAAAGCTATGTGATTTGATTTCCTAAGGAAATGCATTGTACCTGTTGTCATTGCAAAAATGTAATAGGGACATTTTCTGCTAAATTCTTAAACAAAATCAATAATTTTACCTTAATCCAATTTAAATTTACTCATTAAAACAAAGTGAAAATGAATTTTGGTTATTTTTAATGATGAAAATAAATAGTTTCTAAATATCTTAAACTATTTCTTTTTGCATTTAAGCCAAATGAAAAAAGGTACAATGAATGTATTAAAAAAATGTGATAATAATGAAGATGCATTTATTCAAGCAGATAATATGAAAACAAATATAATTAATCAACATTTATTAAGTAATAATGATACATTTCTAGACATACACATATTTCTAGAAAGCAGTATGAGTATTGAGTAAATTATCTAACTTGGATAAACATTTATAAAGTGTTGGAATTTTAAATTTTTAATTATTAAATAATGAAACATAAATGGTATACATATTTTAATATGTTAGTAATAAGTTGACATAGGTGATGGAAAAATTATTTATTTAAAAAAAAAGAAAGCAAGAAACTAGTTATACCTCCTCAAACAGAATAAAGTCTTACAGGTGACTATCTTTTAATTTAGTCTGCAGCTTGCAGATTCAGCATCTGGAATTGAACATTTTGGCATAATTCAATTTTAGCACACCTTTTAAAGTTTCCTGAAAAATTAATCTGAAAAGAACTTTTATTTTCAGCAGCTTTCCATTGTAGACTTAAAGCAACTTTTTGGTCATAATTTTCTTTTTATCTATTTGTTTATAATCTGCCTTTATTCACCAATGATGAAATCACTTTCATTGAAATTCTTGATATAATAACAAATAGATCAATAATAGAATTACAAATTTACCATGTTCATGCACATGTAATGACAACTACAATTCTGCTAAGCTACAATTCCTGAAACTCGTTAACTTCACACACAGCCTTCTTCAATATTCAATAAAAGGTCACATTTTAAATTGTTTAGTACTTACTTTTCTAGCTCTAATTGATAATTTATATTGAATAACTTGGCATTGTTAAATAACTACTTTCACTTTTAGAAGCCACACAAAAGGCAAAACAAATTCATTCTTATTTCCAATTTAAGCATATGCATGGAGTCTACTTTAATATTATTCAGTATTATTATTTATATATGTGTGTGTGTATTTGGTAATACATACAGTTGATCTTGGTGGTCTAGCAATAACCATACTTGCCTAGTAAACCCAAGGTCATGGATTCAAATCTGGCAAGGATCGATTAATTTTTTAGGGCACAAATACCCTAAGTTGACTGCTTTCAGAAGGGAAGTACATCTGTTGGTCCAGTGTTGTAGATTTATGGCACTTAAGAGAACCTCAAGTCAGAAAGAAGAGGCCTCTGAGAAAAATTTCCAGTAGTTTCTTGCCTTGAGTAGAATGGAATGCTAATGACCAGACCTTAAGTAAAAACCAAATAAAAATATCCAGTATATGGTCATTTTTATCTCTAAAAATAATTTGACATGGCAAACTAGTTTCAATCCAGCAATTATACATATTGCCTTTTTTTTTTGTACCTTAAACCTACATACTTTTCTTATGAAGCTTGCCATCAGTAATTCCATAAGTTAAATAATAAATATGACAAAAATAGACAAACCTTAAAACAAAACAGGATAATATGACTGAGGTTTTCCAAAGAGACATAAACATTTTAGCGAAGAAAATTATTAAATGTTCTCTCCAGTAAGCCTACAGTCTAACATCGAAATTCAGCTTAACAGATTTAATATCATTACTATTATTAGTTTTGAGGGAAAACAAAATTTCTTGTTCATTTAAGAAATTGTGAAAAATAAGATATTTTTAAAAAATTCTGTTGGAACTCACACAGTGAAGCTTGTTAAATGTAAATTATAATTAATCTGTCATTTAACTTACTCTTATGCTTAACTTACTTTTATGATCAAGTTGTCAAGTTGGTTGAAGATGAAGAGGATATCTCTTCGAAACCAAGTTGATTGAAGATGAAGAGGATATCTCTTCGAAACCGGTTCCACCATATTTAAAAGTAAGTGAAGCATAAGAGTGTGTTAGATGACAGATTAATCATTTACATAATTTCTTGTGTTTTATCTACAACTACCAAAAGTGGGCTCCCACTATCAATTTCTCTATCTGCTTGTAACAGATATATTTTGATCAGAAAACCATGAAATTGATGTAAAAAAATTATTGGAATGCAGTTGAAAACCTTTAAAACTAACAATATGGGAACAAATTTTATTGCATCATGAACTTCAAGACACCCTCGTTGGATGTAGTCAACTAATTTCTCTGACTGCCTACAGAGTATGCTTCTTGTGCTGATGATGGGAATGAATGTTCCCAAACATGTCCAATTAAAAAACCAAGTAAGCATCACCAAACCAACTCTAAATCAACATTACTACTTCATTTTAAAAAATTGAGTCAAAATTGTAACATACACACCACTAAAATTCAATAAAGTGGAAGATTAGTTTCGGGAGCCATCGCTCCTATCATCAGTTCCTGGTAGTCGACCAGGAACAAATGATAGGAGCGATGGCTCCGAAACCAGTCTTCCTTTTCATGTAATTTTAGTGGTGTGTATGTTACAATTTCGACTCAATTTTTTACAATGTTAATATTTGACACCACTGTTACAAAAGTTCACTATATTTTATACAATTACTACTTCATGTTAATAGCTTCAAGAGTATAAGTTCATACGCTGCCATCTGCATATGTAGATGCAAAAGAGTTAAGTTTATAAGAAAAATTATTTATCATTATATAAAAAGAAGTGGTCCTAAAACGGTTTCCTGTGGTACTCCACACAAAATATTCCTTATTTTAGACCTAACCTGATTTAATTCAACCAATTGTTCTCCATTATTTAAATATTATATTAAAAGTTGCAATGAACGACTATTTATTAATGCCATTAATAAGTTTCATAACTCTTGCAGTGTCTTTAGAAAATGCAAGGGAAATTTAGCAATAATTGACTGATGTATCAGCGTGCTGTTTTGTATATAGAAATCGCCTGCTAATATTTAGAGAATATGAAAATATGTCTTCTATAAAATAGAAGTTTATACAAGATGTAAAGATGACGTTTGTTATGCCACTATTACTTTAACTTGCAAAGCTCTTGCAGGGTGAGATCTCTGACATGACTGCAGGGTTGCGGTATATAAACATGGAGTGTTCATCAGACTTTACATTCAGACATGAAGACCCAGTGGTTTACTGTTAAAGTTTTTCTAGCTGTAACCATTTGCATCAGTTCCGCTTGTCTGATCACCAACTGCCCAAAGGGAGGCAAGAGAGCTGTCCACAGTAAGGAAGATTCAGTGAGACAGGTATAACTTTATAGTATGGGAACTTGTAATCAAACCAAGAACTTTCTATAGCATTTCATAGCCATTTTCATAAATTAATATTTTTATTTTTCTAATTAATTTATGTGCATGTTGCAGTTGCTTAATGAATGCCATTGTGGAGCTTTTTTCTTGCAGTATACATAACTAGGGCTTAAATCTTTTTGAGTAAATAAACTATTTTTTTTTGGTAACTAAAACTCTAATTTGGAGAACTAACATTTGTTTTTAAAATTAAATGGAAATGAGTCGTCATTTTGTTTTTGTTTGAATGGTGTTTAATGCCCGTTTTTACAAATGAGGCACCACAGGCGGTGGACACTGATGATATATGAGATGAAATGATAAATTGGGAAAGGATTACTTAAGCAAGGAAATGTTCCAGGCCTAAGTTTAGGGTACCTCCTTGGCATTTGCCATTTATCAGGACTGAGGAAAACCTCGGTAAGGGAGGTTAGTCCTGGTGGGATTTGAACCCCAGACCTCCCACTCACGAGTCTGCACCTAAACACCCATGGCGGTTTGAGTGAGTCATCATGATAATGCAAACATCTATAATCTCTTATTGCCTTAAGAGATTGGAAATGAGGCCATGGCACAGTAGAATGTCAATTATCTAATGCCATTCATTTGAAATGTCAAATATCGAATGCACTGAACAGGCTGCAAGACTTCATTTAAACCAATGCCCTATAGATCCTTGTTGGAAATTCCAATCGAGTTCCTTGTTATAGTCAATCATCTGTTCAGCAAGCCTGGGCAATACCAATGAATTGGATTGTTGGGGTTGGAGAAGGATATTTTGATACTTCAGCCTTGTTCAAGGACTGCCATTTGTGATTTGTGCCTACATCCCCATGGTGATAAGTGAGGGAGACACCAGATGGCCAGGATCCATGATCCATGGGTGATGGGGTGGTGAGGAACAGACATAGATGTGGTCTCTAACATTGTTTCCAGATAGAACATCCTAATGTCAGTAGAACCCCTTCCCTCCAAGGAGTTTGAGCCCCTCAAAAGGGCTTCTTCCATACCAGACTCTAAAATAAAATGCTTTACAAAGTGTATGCCACTATTACACCTCATTAGCCCACCTCACCTTGGCACTTTCATCCCTTCATCTCTGAGTATCACTTTTGTAAAATAAAATGTTCAGATTTTAGCCAAACAAATTAATTAATAAAATAACAAATTATTATACAATAAATGCTATAAATTATAATACTTATACTATATTTCACTATAAAATTCCCACTATTTAAATCTAAATTAATTAATATTTAAACTGTTGCAAAATATTATTTACTATCCAATAATTCTCAATCTTTCAACCAGTTTATGATATAATGCATAGAGCAGTGTTAGAATAATAATATATGAAAAATTTCCAATTTTTTTTTGACTTTTCATTGTCATAATTTTAAGTGGTAGAGCAATTTATTTTCTGACAGTGACCATAATCTTAATCTTAAATGGCAAATTCAAACAAACTTATAAAAAATAGTTTCAATGTTCCATTCCTTGAAATACCTTAAGAATTTCTTACATTCAATTTGAAGGGGGGGGGGACACTTGCATAACATTTATATGTTGCATTTCAATTATTGCAACATTCTATTAACACAGATCATGACCATTCTTGTACAAAGACTACAATGTGTTCACAATGCCTGCATTCACTATGTATGCACCTTTGGAAATCAGATCACATCAGGCCATCTTTTGAATTGTTATCCTAGCATTGACTGGATGCTAGAAGGAAGTGCACTCTCTCATTCATCTGCATCAAATTCTATACACCCCAACTTTGCATTATCTTTTGACCCAATTTAACACATTATCTTCTCATCTAAATTTAAATACCCAATCAAATAAAAAATCTTTTCTCTTTATACCCTTACACCATATTTTTTACTTTTCTTCATCCTTCACAGTTGTTGCTACACATCTCTGGAACTCTCTGTCATCTTATATCATATCAATGTTTGCCAGTCACAATGATAATTTAAAATATTACTCAAAGATTACTTATTTGCAGAATGCAGCATTTAACAATTACTATGCTCAAATCGTTAATGCCATTAACTGTATTGAATATGTGTTGTATATATTGTAATAGCAATTGTCCATGATGATGTGGAAAGGAGGGCCTTACAGTCTTAACTTTGCTAAATAAAATGAATATGTTATTATTATATTATTATAATCAATGCTGCTTAGCCCTGATAGTTCAGAAAGTCATCACTGAATCAAATTCATGTAATTTAGATATGAACATTATGCATTAAGCAAATTCAATGTTTTGTAAGTAGATTATAAACAAAAGACTGCTAAAATTGCATGTGCACTTCATATTTTAGTGTGCTCGCTGTGGTCCAGCAAAACTGGGTCATTGTTATGGGCCTGCAATCTGCTGTGGACCACAGATAGGCTGTCTAATAGCTACTCCAGATACTGCACGATGCCTAGAGGAAGCTTCCTCTCCTATCCCTTGTGTGACTCCCACTGGAGCAGTGTGTGGTGAAGGAGAAGCTGCGGGCAGATGCACAGCCAATGGTGTCTGTTGCACACACGGTCAGTACAGCATTTCCTTAATACCTTCTGTTTTGTGAGAATTTAAGGATTGGTACAAACCTACATATTAGAAGACTAGAATACTATCACTACTCATTTTTAGGTAATTACACATATTTTTTACATTGAATTAAAATTATATTTATTTATTTGTTTATTTACATGCTAAGCAAAATAAAGGTCTATAAGTTCTGGCATTGACCATTTTTCATATTGACTAATACAAATTTTTCAAGTGATAACACAATGAATTGCAATTGTTACCATATAAATTCCAAAATTATTTCCCTTCCTTATTCTTGTGATCAGTATTTCGTCTTCAGCTACCAGAAGGCGGAAATACTGGTCATCTTCCTATTGGTATTAAAGAGGAGCTGCTTTATTAAAATTAAATTTAAGAGTCTATCTATCATTTCCAATTTACCTTCATTTCACCAACATGAGTGATCAAGGTCTTTATTGGAATGAACTTATTTATGGGAGCTCTGCAGTTCATATGCTGTCAACACCATTCTCCTTGGCAGGTTTTTTTTTTTCTTTTTCTTTTTCCCATTAATGGAAATGTCAGGGAGATACCCAAAAATTATACCTAAAACACTTCCTTTCTCCCCTCTCAAAAAGAATTCCTTTCCGAACGATATTTAATTTCAATTACCATTAATATCCATTGGCTAAATCACATTAGTAAAAGCTGGCACAAACACTATTCAGAAAAGATCTCTATTTCATTAGTGACTTCTGCTTCTTTAACAAAGGGTTCTAAAATAGCCCAAAGGTTCTAAAACTATTTTTTCTTTTCTGTCTCTCTCTTTTGTGTTTAACAGTTATACTGAGGTATTACAGGCAGTGTACAGATGAAATGAAGAATTGGGAAAGATTTTTAATTTTTAAAGAAAAAGCATTTCAAATCTAAGCTTAGGGTACCTTCCTGGCATTTGCCATTTATAAGGACTGAGGAAACCCTAGAAAAAACCTCAGTCAGTAAGAATGGTCATGACAGGAATGAATGCTCATGAAACTGTTACTTAATGACCTCAGCTACATGTATCGGTTATAAGCTCATTTGCCTAAATGGAAGGGTAGAAAAAAGTCGAAGAAGAAGAAAACCAACCTAATGGAAATTGAGCTTGGGATCTCATATGTTACTGCCTGAATCATCCTGCTTGGTCTCAAGAATAGTTTTATTCCTCATTGGAATTTTTCAAAAGGGAGTATTTTTGTGGACGTTTCCTTAGCTAAAAAGTGAATGCAAAAATTCTTCAAATGTGGATGATAGATTCAATTCACATTCCTTTATTATTATACACTTTCAATCAATATAATGTGTAATGTTCTGTATGCTAATTCATGGGTTTTAAAAAGTAAAGGTTTGTCGTTTTGAGTGGCATGACATGCTTAAAATGATGGCAAAGATAGCACCAGTTCATTCTCTTCCAAAGCACTTCATAAGCACAAACCACTGCAGCAATTGAAATCCTCTCACAATTGCATAGGAGTTATTCTCAGGATGAGTCACTAAAAACTAAATGACATAATACCATCAGAACCATTCTTACAAACACCCTTTGGACTAAAGATTTTAAAGTTTATGAAGAGATTCACTGCATGTCTACATCAGGCCATAATTTTAGAATAGACATTATTGCAATAGGTAAAAAAAGAAATTATAGATCCCATAGTGTGATTTGAAGACTCGGGGTTTCAACCTGTTGAAGCTGACACTGAGAAAAAGAAGATATATAAGCTGATAATCCTCTGTTTTGAAAATAAAGTAGCATAGTAATGTTACAGTGACTGACCTTCTTCTTGGAGTATGAGACACTATTCCTAAGTTATTTGTCAACTGGAGGGAAAAATTTAAATTAAACAAGACCATCCATTTTTTTTTTGATTGATTTATGGACGCTCTTTAACATCTCAGGTCATCAGCATCCCATTCAACTAAGGGCGTGAAACGGCCAACAAATTTTGCTCAGAGGCCTCTCTTTCAGGCTTGAGGTTCTTTTTCGTGCCGCAAATGTACGACACGGGACCCACGGCTTTACTTCCCTTCCGAAGGAAGCCATACTTTGGATTTTTATGCCCAAAAAAACCCATCGGTCCTGGCCGGGTTCGAACCCGCGTTTTGGGTTTAGGAGGCAAGTATGGTACCACTACACCACCAGGACCGACAAGAGACCATCCAAGATGATATAGTAAGAACTGTCTTAAAATATTCTGTTATGGTCTTCAGAAATCATGTGTATGGAATTAATAGTAAATTAAATAAATGTTTTTCTGTAACTGTCAATTATGTTTTCTTTGATTTTGTTTAAGCAACAATGTATTCTTTATTTTCTTGTTGTAAACTATTCTGGGTACAATATACAAACTCAATATATAATCAGATCACTCAATAAAATAATATACAGTGTGATCATTTTATTGCACACTTTAATTGTCTTGAGCACACTGACATTGGCAATAGTCACACCTGAAACAAACTGGGTCAATGTGCCATACATCCAGAAATGCCATGGAATTTTTGGAAGAAATGTTTAATGATCATTTGATCTCAAAATGTCTCTGACCCCCTTATTCCCCTGACTCATCACTAGACTTCTTTCTCTGTTTGTTTTTGAAAGGATATGTATATTGAGCTAACCCATATACCACAAGACCTGGAGTGAGTCATTACACAAGAGATGAATTCCATTAGCCCTGATGTCCTATGAAGGGTATCAATATGGTGTGAAGGGTTTGGACCTGCCTTCAGGAAAATGGTGGGCATTTTCAACACTTGCTGTAAGACACTACCATTTTTGCATAATTACATTTCATGTATCAAATCCAAATGTGAATATCTCTGTATTATTGTCCATGATGTGCACGATAAAATGATCACACTATATTAGCTAGCAAATATGTACTCTAGTTTAGTTCCTGGATCATTCAGTCAGTTTGCAAAGTAGTAACAGAGACTTACGAACATTTATGGTCATTTACAATTACCACAGTAGCATTCATTTTACATTTACTAAAATATCGCGTATATCTGCATAAATAGTGTAATAAAAATGAAAAAGCAACACCTACAACAATTCAGCCAAGACAACAAATCACTCAATCATACAAATTTTACTATATACATTGATATAAAATTATTGCAGTGTTTTTTCACTCAATGTAATACATTGTCACTCACATATTGCTTTACAGAATAATAGGAATTTTTATATAGGTATTTTCTAAGAGAAGATTTAAAGGATTTACCATTGTTTATTAAGGCTTTTAGACATGTGTATGTTCTTTCCTCTATCTATGTACCAGCGATTATTGATATGGATTTTTTGTGAAATAGGAAGACACACTCACTTTTAACTGAGTTTTTCCAAAATATAAAGCCATAATATATAAAAAAATATTTGTTTTTAAGAGTTTGGATACATAAAATGTCTTACAGAAACCATTTAACCAATGGGTGAAAGCAATGAAATTATGTTTGTATGTTTTGTTTCCAGATTCCTGTTCTGTAGACTTATCATGCCGCTTTATTGTAGCAGACACTTTGGAACTCACTGACATGGGACGAGATCCAAATCCAATGTTTAATCTCTTTAATGCTATAAGTGCATCCTATAAACGTGAATATGGACATTCATCTGTAGATTCAGAGTAGAAATAACATTAGTTGTTTAAAATGTAAAAGTATTAATAAATTATAAAATATTTAAATTGTACTTAGGAAGCTATAGACAATGAAGTGATAATATAGCTTATTAGAAGTTATCAGATATATTCACAACTCCACTTATTTATGCAACATTACACCATTTTTGGAAGCAACCACTCCCATCATCAATTGGCAAGTTGGTCAATGGCTGATGATGGGAGCGATTGTCCCCAAAATATGTTCTAATGTTGTATAAGTGGAGTTAGGTGAACATATTTAATAAATTCTAATAGGATATATAAAACTTATGTTGGCTTTTTATTTGCCTTTGCAAATATATTCACTGCCCTTTATTTTATGTTGAACTGTATGAATCATTCAAAAATAAAAACTAAAAAAGCAGATTATGAGGAATTGAATAGATACTTAGTACCCCTTAGAAAGTGTTGATACTGGTAGTAATTTCTATTCTTCCAGGAAAGCAGGAATGTTTGATATGAAAGCTATTTAATAAATGGGGCGGGGCACTCTTCTAAAATTCATTTCAGTTCAATTTTTGTACTTTTCATGGAGGTTACAGGCACCTTTTGGATATTGTCAATTTTTAAGTTGGAATTTATACGTGGTTATGTATTTACAATCTGGTCTTTCAGAGTTTTAGGTGTAAATCATTAAAACAAACATTTTTTTATATCAGATAATATTTCAATTTGTATTTGAATTGCTTTCTTGTTGCAATTTGTTTAATATGATTTGGTAATCTTATATAGAAGAAGTCCTTGTAATTTGGATCTTAGTTAATCACTTTCATGTTTGTTTTTAGTCTAAAGTATTTATTATGTTTTCTGGTATTATGTTCATGATATTATTTTTTAAAGGATGTATGTGAACAGCAAGCTTTGTATGCATATAAAGAATAAAGAATGTTTTTTTCAATAAATCCACCTACAAAGACTGTGGTTTTTGTATACTGCATGATCTAATATATCTTTTTAGCAGTACTCTTTTAGGTATATCTTTGCAAAACTACCCAACATTTCAATAATATGAATTAGGTTAATGCAAATATGGGTGCCTAGACTTCTTTCCTCAGTTCAAAAGCAGCAACAAGTATCCATTATCAGGCATTTTTGGACTTCTGCCATGGCAACGAGAGAGAAATTCTGCAAACCATTGTTACAGGAGATGAAACTAAGGTCCTCTACTATGATCTCTTGTCCAAAAGAGAAACAATGGAGTGGTGTAAACCTCTAAAGGCCAAAGTCACTCAATCAACCAAGAAGGTCATGGCCACAATCTTTTGGGACTGTGAAAGAACACTATTCATTGACTTCAAGGAGGGGAATGCCACAGTAAATGGGGAGTACTATGCTGGCCTATTGCACAGACTACATGCTTCCATCAAAGAGAAAAGGCGAGGAAAGCTGAGTGGTGATGTGTCTCTTCATGACAATGCACCTGTGCATACAGTTCTTGTTGCAAAGGAAGCTGTGAAGAAATGTGACTTCAAGAGATCAATCATCCACCCTACAGCACAGTGACTATTTCCTCTTCTCAAAACTCAAGAAGGACCCTCAAGGAAGGAAATTTAAGTGTGACAAAGAAGAAATGGATGCTGTTTATGCCCATTTTGTAGACAACACTTCTGACTTGGGGGGGGGGGGAGATTGAAATGTTAATTCAAAGATGTGAGAAGTGTATTGCAATAAAGGGTAACTATATCGAAAAGTGAAACATAGTTTTTGTTTTTTATCATACCTATAAAATGGTTAGGCCAGAAACTTATGGACCTACCCTCGTATGTACATGAGTTGGTGACATGACTACACTTTATTCCTAACCATTGGATACACTTATACTTCTTCGGTCCTGGTGGCATAGTGGTAACCATACTTGCCTTCTAAACCCAAGGTCGCGGGTTCAAACCCCAGCCAGAATCGATGGATTTTTTCGGGCGTAAAAATCATAAGTATGGCTTCCTTTTGAAGGGAAGTACAGCCGTGGGTCCAGTGTCGTACATTTACGGCACGAAAAAGAACCTCAAGCCTGAAAGAAGAAGCCTCTGAGTAAAATTTGTCGGCCGTTTCACGCCCGGAATTGAATGAGACGCTGATGACCTAAGATGTTAAAGAGAAGAGCGTCCTTAAATAAAACGAATTAATCGAATTCTTCTTCTTCCAAAAAAGGGAAAAATGGTTGAGATCAGTTATGAATTATAATAATGAGGATGGATTAAAAAAGAAAGTATTCATTTCATTATATGTAATTTGTTTTTTGCAGCAATCGGTAAATACTGCCTTGTGCCTCACATATTTAAATGTACATACTTTTAGGGTAGTAACAAGTGATATTATTTCAATAGGTGGCTTTTATTGTGATTTCTATATAATCATTTTTTTTTTTGTGGAGTACTCAGGTACTGAAGTTTTTAATTAATTTACCCTGAATTCCAGCCAATTATCGGCTGATCACGCACTTAGGCCGGTCGCCGCAGAACAAATCAAAATGTTATCTATCCGCTAGCAGATGGTTGAATAGAATGCAATGATACACTTTATAATGATTAAGGTTGTTATAAATTAGTTGCCAATAATACGACAGAAAAGCTCCCATGTACATTTTTGTTATTGTAACGCGAAAGTTCAAAAAAATTGTTTCGCAGGGAAAAATGCCCCCTTCACCTCCGGTGGAAAGCCCTTCGCTCACCGCCGCCAAAAAAAAAAAAAAAAAAAAACTTACTGAAGGAAGGTTAGGTGTAGATATCACAGATAACATACATGAAGAAGTATCTATGCTATTATTATGTAAATTGGTTCAGTGGTACTGTTTGTTTGTTGTAACATGGCGGTGAAATTAACAAGGGTATTTAACTGTTATATTAATAAATGTGAAACTAAAGAACAAATTAAATTTATACACTGGAATAGTGGTGTTGTAAGAACGTTTTTGAACTATAAGAAACCTGTGGTTGCTGTTCCAACTAAAACAGAACCTCTTTATCGTAGTACTTTTTGGATTTCATCTTTTCTTGGAGCAAGTTTGTTGGGGTTAGGATTCTGGGCTCGAAGCGAATTCTATAGACCCTTAAAATCGCACGTGATTCCAGTAATAAAGGCAGCTAATCCCGTGGATCCAGTTGAAACAAAGTCTCCAAATTACAGGAAAGTTTATAATTTCATCGCCGATGTCGTAGAAAAGGTTGCACCCAGCACTGTGTATATTGAAATTAAAGACATGGCAAGGTATTGTTTTAAGTACATGCATACTCTACTCGAAATCATACATTTCATGCTTATTTCTCCGTATTATGTATATTTATATACATATACATAATATAATTCAAATGGGTAATTTTTATATGTATATATATTGCCCATTTGAATTTAATATAGAGGTAAAGCTGGTAGAAATGAACACACCAAATGTAAAACTAAATTAAAATCACAGATTACCGTGCTATTCAAAAGATTAAAGAACAGCTGAGACTCAATCTTGTACTGTGCTGTGACAAATAAAAGGTATAGTTCTTAGAAGAGAAATCCAAACCTAAAATATATTGACATGTATGTATAATATCCTAAGTTAAACTGAAAGTACCGGGGAAAAATAAAATGAACATTAGACAGGAAGTGTATAGGATGGGGAATATTTTATTCAGACTAATATTTGAACATTTTTCGAAGAATATTTGAAACTGGATGCTTAAACTATTATAGCATATGTGCATCCCACAAGTAAAACTAACCTAGAATAACAGACTTGCCTCCATTTTGTAAGTACAAATCAAATAAACACAATAGTTCACAAAAATAGAATTCCTGATCAATTCATATAAATACACATATACTCCTTGAGTGGATCTTAAAAACCAGCGGTCCCAGTGGTTTACTGTGGCTCGTAATGACCTAATAGCCTCCATTTGTCTACTTTTCTTAAGTACAAACCAGATAAATACAACAGTGGACAAAAATGGAAATCATTATTAATTTATACATTTGCACCCTAACCTCTAGTGAATCCTGGAAACTACAGCATCCAGTAGTTTATTTTTGTAATAGAATCTTCACCTCCTCTCATGTTATATAATGTAAGTTTAAAACTGACTTGCATAAAGTGGAATGCATATATTGTAGTTTTAACTATAATATCTATAACATATAGCATAATCCTATTTACTCCACTTTTGGTTGAAAATTAGTTAAATGCAGCAAGTGATCACTTATGACCAGATCCAAGCCATTTAATAACGAGTAATTGTGTGAATTGTGCAATTGTATTATCAACAATTGAATTTTGGAGTCTTCCTTTTGCTGGCATTCCTGCAAGTTATCTGATCTTAAAGAATTCATGGTGATGTATATGATAAGAGCTTTCAGAACTTCAATTAGTTGTATTTTTCATATATAATACAGAATATAGGATCAGTTGCATAAAAATGATACAGCTTATTTATTTGACTTAAATCTGGTTTAGTATGTTATTTTCAAGAACCTTTTAGTTCGCCAACCCTTTAAGAGTCATGTACCATAATTTGCAATTGCCAAAATATTTCCAATTTTTAAATAATAAAAAAGAAATATAAAATACCAAATATTTTACTGCTAAAAATATGTGCCAAATTTAATTTTAATTTATTATACCACTGATACCTGTTATAACAGAAGAAAAAATAAAATGGCAATACATAATGCAAAAGACAGCTCTTTTGATATCAATTATAAACGTCATAACTGCTTGAGAAAATTGATAATAATTATAAAAATCTATACGTTAAATATGATACATTCTTTTCCAAAATATGGTATAGATAATGTCAAAAAATGATACCATTACCATCTCCAAGCTATTCTGAAACATTCTCATTCTATGATACTTTTCTTTGTTGTGAGATTATGATGATGATGGCAATGGTGGCAATATAAATGCTTATTCTAACTTTTTGAAATTGGTATCACTGTACATATGATATTATATTGATGCAGGAAAAAAAGTGTAAATATTCAATTTGTTTGCATTAGTTATAAACTAAAAAAAAATTATATTCTATTGGATTTAACTTGTTTTAAGGTAATTACAAACTTTACTGTATATTTATATTTGTTTAATTTATATCAGGGAACAAAATGTTATTTTTATCATATCTCCAGAATGAAAATAACTGCTTCATATGGAAAATGGTGCACTGATTCCAAATATTACTTTGGAATTTTCCTTTTGGGGTTAGTTCAAAAGATATCCAAGAAAAATCAAATTCTGCAATTATTAATTGCCAATTAAAATGTTAATTGAAATTTGCAATTCTTAGGACAATGAAAGGTACTTTTTGGTTGAAATAGCCATAAAATTAATGTATATGAATCAATTAAAACATTTATAATAGAAATAACAAAACACATCTTCATAGGTCCTAAAATGTTTTCTGCCTGATGGCTTTCTCATGTAGTCAGAATTACTGTCCCCTCTTCAGGAACCAGCAATAATCCCCCAACATTGCAGCATCCCAGCGATCTTGATATAATTTTTCCTTTTGTGGCTATGTCCTGATGAAAATGTTCTTCCTGTTCGTAGCACCCAAAATTTCAGCTAAAAAGTGTTAAGTGTAAATGGAAGAAATGCACTTGTAGTTACATCTTAATAGCTCATTTCTTTATAACATTTTTGTAATGTGTCCAGTAAAGATTCATATTGTTCATCCTTTTTATTACTAAGAAACCAATGCCTTGAAAGCACATAAGGCTGTCAGTTCCACATTGTTAGTTTACTTTCAAAAGATTTTTTATCAATGGCGCAATGAAAATACCCTCCTTTAATTTTTGTTTGTTTTTTTTTGTTTTTGATTCCTTTGTGTGTGCATTGTTAATTCCATTTGTTCTTAACCAATCAAGTAGAAAAGTTACAAGTTTATCCTTAGGTATGCTTGGAAACAGCAATTCTACATTGAAAGATGTTAGAATCACTTCAGAAAGAACATGCATGCGGATAGTTACATCAAAGCTAATGGATTCAACCCCAAAACACATAAACATGCAGTGATTAAGAGCTTAACACATAGACTAGTTAACCTACACATTAACAAGGAAGAATTATTATCTTAAAGAATACAAATAAATGGAACAAAAGGTGATTAAAAATGGATTTGGCAAAGAACTAGTTCACAAAAAAGTACAGAAATTCAAGATGCAGAAACTTATTAAAGAAACCACAACACTTTCAGCAGGAAAAAATAACAAACATAATCTTTAGAAAATTCGCATTTCATCCATGGACTATGCAAAAATTTCAAAATATTTTAAAAAATTTTATATCACATTGGACTTATAAATAAATTTAATGTTAATATCTCCCAAATGATAATATTAATGACAGTATTCAACAGGAGAAAAAGCAGGTATTTACCAAATAAGTTGTGTAGAATGCGAAAAAGTGTGCATTGGAAAAACAAAGAGAAACATAGCCACATGGTTAAAAGAACATTTCAGTAATGTAAAATACAAACAAATGGAAAAAAACCAGAGTAGCATATCATATATGTACAGAAAACCATGGCATAGTGAATAAAGCAAAATTATTAAAATCAGTACAAGGAACTACAGAGTTAGCAACATGGGAGATATCTACATTTATAAATAACAAGACAGATTAATGAACTTTGACATTTCTGGGAATGAAAACATAAACTCTAAGTTCATCACGCCTCCACCAGAACAGAATATACATCCCCAAAGCATAACAAATTATCCAGCAATCGTTGGTAGCTGATGATACTGACAAAGGTCTGTGAAACATGTACAAAATGTAAACAAGTAAGTGAAACCAATAAGACTATGTAGTTTGACTCAATCATAAAGTGATCTTTACTGTACAAGTTTCAATTAACATTTCAAGATTATACTACATATTGGTGCTACAGTTCAATTGAAATTAAAAAAAATTAAATATATATAAGCACTAATAAAGTGTGTATACATTTTTGGGCCCCTCTGTATGAATTTTATGATAAATTGGAGGCTACATTTATGGGTAAACCAGCAAATATGTGGAATTCTTTTCATCAGATCCATCAAGACTCTGAGAGTGCTAGTAAAGGTCAGAAAATTCTACAGAGACATATAAGGCACAGTGCTGGTATGTGTTTCAGTGAAAGCAAAATAGGTATTTTCCACATTTAATTGTTTTCAAGGCAGTACATCATTGGAGTTCCTGGAAAGCTCAAATGATTTGCCAGAAAAATTTTATTCAAATGCATCACATTGATTGATGACAGCATCATTATTTTTAAAGTATTTCAATCATTTCTGTGAGGTTGCAAAGAAATGTCCACTTCTACTTTTATTTGATATAAGATATTCAAGTTCAACTGTAATTGAAAAGGCAAAGGAAAAAACATAAGTCATAATATCCACCATATACAACTGATCAATTACTTCAAACCGTTCAAGGGCATTTGGAATAGTGAATTATTTGAATGGCAGTGACTGAATCAGCAGAAAAATCCTAAGAATTTAAAGATACAGTAAAAAGAAAGATTTACATATTGGGACATTCCTCTCAAGTGAGATAAGAAGTTAAAAAAATTGACCTCATTTTTTTAATATTAATATATGAAGCATCAAGAAATAACATTTTCTGCAAAATATGAAATCCTTGTTCTCAGTACATTTTATTATAATGAATGTTAGATATTTGGCTTTTAAAAATGTTGTGCTTTTAAAAGTAAATATATCTGGAACAATGTGCTGCAAAAATACAAATTAAAATTATACGTTACCTCCTCTTTGAAACTTTCTGAATGGTATATAATGAATATTTATTTATTTATTTAAACAAGGAGTTATTTCATAACAAATTATTTATGAGGAAGTCGCTCAAATTTCTGTAGTTTTATTCCACTTAATTGGACATGTTTCAAAGGCAAAGGCAAATTTCCTTCACTGTGGAACCGTGCTGACGAAGAAGGAAATTTGCCTTTGAAACATGTCCAAGTAAGTGGAATAGTGAAATTTGAGCGACTTCCTCGTAAATAATTTGTTATATAATACTATATTTCACTGTGAAAATCCCAAACCATTCAAATTTATATTATGGAGTTATTTCATTATAACTAATTTTAAAGAGCTGCATTCACTTTAAAATATTGAAATGCATGTTAAAATTTTCTACTTTAAAAATGGAATAATTATGAGTTTTTTCAAAATATAGTCTGTTATCAAAAAAAAAGCTTCCAAAAATTACCACTTCTTATTAAAATTTATTGTAGTGCATGGGCCTTGATATACAGTACATGCATGACCTTTCTTGTTAATTCAATTGCCACTGTAGCTAACTGTTTAACACACTCCCACTGCTCAACCACACATTATGCATTCTCTATAGAAACTGTAAACTGTGTGCGAGTAGAAGTGATTTGAATTATCCTCTATTTCATTCCTGATTTCTTTACTTGTTTCCCGTTAAGGATACTATTAATCTAAAAAGTATTATCTTGTTCTATGTAAATAATAAATCAACATGTATTGTAAAAATATTTATGTAACTACAAGATGATGAAACAAATTAATTCCAAAAGCAATCACTTAGACAAATTAATATTCAATAAAGAACTATATTCAGCAAATAGCTTATCAGGAGCTTTCATTCAATATTAATTTGGTTTATATATTCCAAAATCCTTTAGCGCTATTCATTTCAAAAGTTCAAAATTACTCTTAATTTAATACTCTTCTAGCATAGAAACTATTAGTGATAACTTACCCATATTTTGTATTAAGATTATTATCTTTTGTCTCTGTAAGCTCATAAAGTTTTGGTTAAATGTAAACATGGAAGAGTTTTGCCAAATGATTTCACATTGACTAATCCATGTGTATTATTTTTACCATGCTTTGAGTCATTTATAAGATGTCCATCATGTATCTCCAATTGCTAAGGCACAAATATGCATGTATCTAGGTTTATCATATTTTGGAAGTTCAGTCCAAAAATGTTACGCAGTTTAAAATTTTTTATTTCTGTAAATAATTTATATTAATAATTTATGTTTAATGACAAAAGATTGATACTGTTTGTAATTGATGAGAATAATAACAAATTTAAATTTTGTATAATTTTAAGACTACTGACTCTATACCATAAGTTACATTTTGTACACTCCTTTCTAATTTTTATGAATATGTTTTTAGTGATAATCTAAAAAATTGAATACTAAAAACCGGAACAAGTTCACTTCATGCCAATAAGAAATTGGGGAAAACTGTGTAAGTCAGTTTATGCACTAATGATACTTGTATATTAATGATATTATCCTATTGAAAAAAAGGCATCAACATAGTTATTTTCCCAAAATTTTATTTTTGTGTATCAATGTATTGATTTTAGGGGTAGATTTGAACTAGAATCTCACTTCATGTACTTATCAGGTTTATCTGAAATGTTGTAGATAAATATTAAGTTGTGAGCTAAGAAGCCAAAAAAATATGTTTATCACATCAAACATGCCATACTTAGGTTAATAGAAATTTGCAGTGCTTCTAAGGTATAAACAGGCATTTAATTTTCTTATTTGCAATTCATAAGAGCTACTTTAGCCATTGGTATCATATGAGTCATTTCAAAGCTGCCATTCATTTTTGTTATCTTGGTAAAATAATGCTGACAGGCAAAACACATGAAACAAATATTCTTCTTACTTACTACCTAAACCTAGGCTAGGTTTATGTTAGCAATCAAACATTACACATTGCTGAATTTTTTTCTTAGTTGATTATACTAATTGTTATCAGTCAACCATGGACCTTAAAGCAATTTTAACTCCCTAAAATAGGCCTTTCTTGAATAAATAAAAACACAACATATGTTAATAGTAGTCTGTTTTGAACAGGATACTCAAAAGGCAAAGAAAATTTATTCATCTCTTCAGATCTTCTTTGTTATGAGCAATGTTAAACTGAAAAAAATTAAATTAAAAATGCCATGAATGAAAAAAAACAAGCTGTATCTTTATCTTATTGTATTCCTTACCTAAGTGACAAAAGCATATGATTATGAATGGGAAATTCCAATGTCTGTTTTTTGGAGCCCATGGTTTAAATACACACATTCTCTTACAGTTTGGTATTACCAATCAAAATATCCAACATAAAAGAGGCATTTAAATGAATTACAAATGCCATACAATCTAGGCATATCCATTTGTAGGACGATGGATGATACTAGCACACCTGCAGATGCCAGAGGGCAACTGTAAGCAAAGTTAGTAGTGAAAGGATAGTGTTCATTTGCTGTCAAATAAAGAAAGATGTGAACAATATAGAAGACAACTATGATAAAGTGGGCTCGATGATTTTGTTGAAGGAAGGCATGAAAACTGCAGAAATTCATAGACTTTTAACTGCAGTATGTTGTCAAGCTCCTACATAGAATTCTGTTTACAACTGGATGAATGGGTTAACCAGGCACCAAATCTACACACAACATTGTGAGTAGTAGTCATTCGCCAACATCATGGTCTGAATTGCTTATAATTGGCAGGCGTATTACCTGTGATGAACTGGATTGTCAGACAGGCCTCGGTCATGCAGCCCTACACATATAGTTCACGATGATTTGAATGTGGAGGTTGCACACTTTGGGTTCCATGGATTTTACTGACATGGGCACAGAAAAATGGGTTGAAGTCTGTTGTTGGCTACTGGAAATTCATAATGAAGATCCTAATTTTTTGGAGAAGCTGGTGACGAATCGTGGTATCAGTACCACATACCAGAGAAGAAAACCCAATCCATGCAATGGAAACATTTAGGAATTTCCCAGCAGCAGAAATTTTGTGCTACTCCATTGGCAAGTAAGTAGACAATCACAGTCTTTTGGGACACTTCAGGCTTACTGTTAATGCAGTGGCTTCCTCAAGGAATGACTGTACTGCAAGACCCTTACATGGCTTAGATGTAGGATTCAGTAATGACAAAAGCATAAGTGATTACAGGAGTGTTGCTCCAACATGACAATGTATAGTCCCACATCACTATGACTGCAAAGTTAGCATTGCTGGGATTCATTGTTGTGCCACACTCAGTATATTCATCGGATCTCGTTTGTCTGATGACAACATGAAGGACTTATTGTGAGGTAAAAGTTTTTGCAACAGTGAGGAAATTCAGGTGGCTATCCATGAGTAGTAGCATAATATTCTAAAACAATAGTTTTGCGATAAAGAAGTTGCTAAGAAAGATTACAATGGTGCATTGATGTTGCTGGGAAGTATATTGGGAGATTCCATGTGCATTGAACCACATTGCATAATAAATAAGGTTGAAAAGCTAAAAAAAAAAGTACTATTGTAAATCATTTATGAATGCCCATCCTATATATTTAAGCATCATGAATGTAGAAATGTTACATAATCATTTATATGATGATTGTTCCTAATTTTTTTATTGAACTGACTTTGTACATGGTTCATTTTGGTATTTCTGCTATTAACAAAACCATTTTTGAATATAATATTTATCTACCTTCAATTTGAATGGAAATATACAAAATTATAGAAACTTATTGTTTCTCCTTACTTTAATTTCCTTTACTCAAAGATATGCCAAAAGTTAAAATTAGTAATGTGCATGTATGAATACTAAGTTACCAAGCTATACATTATTAATAAAAAAATTTAATTTTACCTAAAGATTCTGTGTTCTAGTTATCAGTTGTACTAAGAAAAAACATGAATGAATGATTAGGCATACATAGTAGTTAGTCTTCTTGCTTCTTGGCTAAGACAAATCCTGATATTGAAGGCAATAAAGTGTAAGTGTTTCAAAACAATGGGAACAATTTTTGCAAAGTTTGTTTAGGCATATATCCTTTTCTTTCAGGATAGATCCATTTACAGGTCAGCCAGCAACAATTTCTAATGGATCAGGATTTATTATTAAGGAAGATGGGCTGATTTTAACGAATGCTCATGTTGTTGTTAACAAGCGCAACAGCATGGTGCAAGTAAGCATGCTTTAACACATAGCACATTAGATAAGCTAAATGTCAAATATTTGTGCATAATCAATAAGAATGTTGCTTATTGAAATAATATATAATTTATGAAATTTCCTACTGCTAGAATGATATGCAAGCACATTCCCTTTCTCCTCTGTAGGTAAAACTGTATGATGGCAGGACATTTACAGGACTTGTTGAGAATGTGGACATGAAATCCGATTTGGCAACCATTCGCATACCCACTGTAAGTTTTGAGAGCTATGATATAATTGCTTAAATGGTGGATAAATGGCTTTATATTACTGGTGTTTTCTTTTGAGAAGCTTTGGATAATAAATTAATTCTGTTCTGCACATGAAAGAATGTATGTGTATATCTGTACAATTAATATAACATTTTATTTTATAAATCAATATGCAAAATTGTAAAAGATGATTGGCATTTTTCAGGCAACATCAATAACATTTTGCTATATACACTGCGCTTAAAACATCCAGATATATTAAAGAATAATAGGCTAATAAAATGGATTTAAAATTGTGTTCAGTAGATAAAAATCTAAGAAACCACGTAGAGAAAAAGAAGATAAGTTAACTTATTTAAAGAGGTTCAGAAAGAAAATAATACCTTCAAAAATTTTCTCATAGGGGAGGAGTTCCAATTGCTTCAGATGCTCTTGTGTGAACTCTGCAAACCCCTAGCACTTTTGGTACTTTGGATTTTTTTTTGATTTGTTTATTTAAGGATGCTCATTAACATCTCAGGTCATCAGCATCCCATTCTATTCAGGGCGTGAAACGGCCAACAAATTTTGCTCAGAGGCCTCTTCTTTCAGGCTTGAGGCTCTTTATCGTGCTGTAAATGTACAACATGGGACCCACGGCTTTACTTCCCTTCCGAAGGAAGCCATACTTACGATTTTTATGCCTGAAAAAAATCCATCGATCCTGGCCGGGTTCGAACCCGCGACCTTGGGTTTAGAAGGCAAGTGTGGTTACCACTACACCACCAGGACCAACGGTTCTTTGGATGTTACTAGAAGTACATTGAACTGGACATCCAAGCCCTTCCCTTTGGGGAGTTGTCCAGATGGGTTGGAATTGGTAGGGCAATGTGTTTTAAAAGCTAATGGACTACAATATAGTGATGCACTACTACAATGCACCACACCATAAACACTCATGCTACCTATCAGCAGAGTTGGGGAAACTGATGCTGGATTGGGCTAAATAACCAACCAGTAATGCTGGTAGCCTAACTGGAGGGAGAAGGCATGGGCAAGCAGCTTATCTTCTTCCATGCTGTATGGTTAAACTTTTAGGCACTGGCCTAATGGAAAAAGCCACCAAAGGAATGACCTCAGGCATGTACTCTGCTGAAGAAAGAAGGGATCCCCAATAAAATGCTGTTTGTTTAGGTTTCATTTCTACAAAAAGCACATGTTAAACTTTCTGCTGTGTATATATATGTATTGGAAGTGTGGTCAAAGTGAGATATAGACTGGAACAAACAGTATTTATTTATGGTTGTAGTGTGCAAAAGAAATTTTTCAAGTGCAGTAGGAGAGAATTTTATGCTAAATTTTTGGGAGGAAGAACTATGGGGAAGTGCAATTTTCAAATTGGTGAGCAAATTTCAGACCAAAGGCATATGTATTAACAAGAATCTGAGACTAAAAACTGAGTTTTAACACAGGAGAAATTTTATGAAATAGGTTATCAATTAGAAACTTCTCAAAAACCTTTAACACGATAGCCAGTAAGTTGGCACATCTGTCGACAATGGATATAACACCACTTTGCTGCTGTGTCTTCATTCGTATAAAATTACTACAATACTTGAAATAAAACCCATGGAAGCACTGTAAGAAACATGCGGGAGGTATGTACAATATTTGGAAGAATGAATTATGAGTGTCTCAAAATCTTCTCAAAAGGATTCAGGCATGTATCACAGCAGAGAGCATGTACTTGAAGCAGCTATTTTGATGGTGGTAATTACTATTTACCACTATTATGAAATTTGAATTTATTTCCAACAAACAAACAACATTGCAATAGAAATTTACATATTTCCATTAATTCATACATAATCAAATACAGTTATTAATTTTGAACCCTAGTGCACTGTTCATCAGTAGTAGCCTACTGGGATATTCAAGGGACCAGACTACAATGTCAACTAACATAATGTATTCTCTTAGTAAAAAATTACTAAATACTGTCAGTTAATTCTAAATTAGCTATTTGGCCCTAAACAAACAAATAAATATCTAAAAATCTAACATTATCAAAACTAATATTAACCAAAATACTTAACAATTTGTATTATAATTTACCTAATCAATCAATTTACATTAAGTTGCTGATTTCCCATAGATACTCTGGTAGCCTCTAACATAGTAGTTATCTAGCTGTTGTGCCCTATTTTGCCTTTATATCTAATATCTAATAATCTTACTTTCATCATTATCATGCGTACTATTTTCCTGAGCTGTTACTTTAGGTAAATAATTTCCTATTTCCTTTATATTCTTGATTTTACATTAATTTTTTCCCTCCTGATTTCTCTTTGGCAAATTGAACCACTTCTTCATTTCCAAGAAGTTTTCTTTATTAAAAATTTTGGTTTCATATTTTAACAATTTTCTAAGAATTTTGGTTTCATATTTTAACAATATATGCAACTCTCCAATGGCCATATATTTTGATCAATGGAGTGACCTGCTCCTAAGAAATTTCTGAATTAGCTACACCAATCTTCTGATCTTATACTATTTTCCCTTTCTTTACCCTTGTACAATCTCTTCACTAAAGATTATTTGTTAATATCATTTGCTCTTACTACCTCGTGAATTTTCAGAATAATTTTTTATCCCCATTCTTTTTTGCTATCATGAGTCATTTTATATCCCCATCTTTCAATCAAAAAATTCTCTCTTTCATGCTGTTCCCCTGTTTGCCTCCAATTCCTCATCTCCGTTTTGACTCTTCCCTTTGCATTCCTGCACTCTTCATCATACCATCCAGAGCCACAGGTGGGCGAGGTCATTAAGGCGCGGACTCATGCACAGGAGGTTCGAATCCCACCAGGACCCCTGACTGTTTTTTTTTTCAGGTTTTCCTCAGTCCTCATTACTGCAAATGCCGGGGAGATTCCCTAAACTTAGGTCTGGAATGCTTCCTTAAAAAAAATATCCTTTCCAAATTTATCATTTCATGTATCATCAGTGTCCATCTGTAATAAAAAAGGGCATTAAACACAACTCAAGAAAAAAAAATATTCTTTTGCCCTCATTTTTTCTCCTGTCAGCTTTACCATCTCCTCTAACCTAATAATAGCTCCCTCACTTCTTTTAAAACTCCTCTATTCGTATTTCCCTCAGTCTTCCTGTCTATATCCCTAGCCTTTAAGGAATATTTCTAATTTATCATCCCTCCATTTGTATTTTTGAATTTTAACTCCTACCTGATCAGGAATTTAAATCTCTTTTCTCCATGCACTTTGAAATTTAGCTCTTACTGGGAAATTACTACTTGAACACATTATATTCAGTACTTCAAAATCAATGAAGTATTTATTTAGCTCTGCTGTATATACTATATAATCTAAGATGCTCTGGCCATTTTTATTTACAAATATAAACTCTTTTATGTTGTCTTTCCGTTTTACACAATTATACATCAACAGATCATCAAAATGTGTCTGAATCTATTAAAAAGACTATTTCTGACTCTGTATATTTTTAACTGAATCCCTCTCTTGATCTCTATACAAGTGCTTATACAACACATTCGTCTCTGACCGCAGTTGTTAGCAACTCCTACTATTAACAAATAATGAAAGAAATAAAAACATGTCCTTTGAGTTCCGAGTGTGCAATATGGTTTCCCTCAGTAGGTATCAAGACCATTAGGCAGTAACTTCTAACAGCAAAATCAATTTATGATTGTATAGCAGAATGAGGAGCCTTTTTACTTAGGAATATTTAATTTCTTCAAGTTGGACTTCTGTATTTTATGAATCTGGTATTTTAACTCCATTATGTTAAAAATGCTAATTTTGTTGCTATAAATAAAAAAGTTGCATTTATTTATTTATCCTGTTACATTCGTGCTTCACACACTTCTGATACATTCTTATGTGTAATTTCTATACTTTCAGAGTAATCTACCAGTGCTAAAGCTGGGTGTATCCCATGACATCAGACCAGGAGAGTTTGTAATGGCAATAGGGAATCCTCTGACACTCTCCAACACAGTGACAGCAGGTGTTATTAGCTCAGTGAGCCGACAGAGCAAAGAACTGGGCTTGAAGGGCCGGGATATGGACTATATTCAGACAGATGCATCTATTACGGTAACTGCATTTGTTAGTAAGTTTTGAATTATGATTTTTGTTTTTGGAATGACCCAAGGAGCCATAATGTGCAGAAGATTGTCAGTATTTATTACATTTATCAGTGCAAAAATTTATGCAGACTGCAGCTCTACACACTACAGCAAGCCTCGAACAATTTTTTTCAAATGTAAAAATCCTAAGTGTATGGTTTCCTTTGGAGCGGAAGTAAAGCTGTGGGTCCCATGCTATAGATTTACAGTATGTAAAAGAACCTCAAGCCTGAAATGGTCCCATTATCAAGTCAAAGCTGAACCCAATCACAGTGTGGTAGAGGAATTATCACACTTTCATAAGCTCTAAACATGACGCAAACCCCATCATCTCATGTGATGCTTACAAACCTAGAAGCTGGATGCCTCAGTGATCAATCCTTAAAGTGTTGAGAAGTGATGCCATCTGCCAAAAATAAATATGCATAATGAGTAAAAATATTTTAAAATTATAGTAAAAATTTCCTATTACATATTTTCACAATATATTACAAGAATTAGAGTAAATGTTAAAGATGATGAAGTCTTACTGCTCTCTCAAAGGCAATTCAAAGGAAGTGACCAGGACTCCTACCCAACCCAGCCATGGCCTGCAATGCCCTCATCCCTGACCTGCCCTGCCTGTCCACTGCCCCAGCCTGCTCTACCCTCACCTGCCCTTCCCTGCCCTCGAACAGTTCTCCATTGTGCACTTGTGTTCAATGCATTGACATATGCTTTGTTTCGGGCAATGTTGAACCCAAGACTCATTACCTGTTACTATAGCACATTGTATTTATCATGGTAGCCATTGAGATACTGAAATGTCAAATCCATTTTGTGTTGTGGGGGCAGTATGCATGGTACCTGTCAGACTTTGCTTTGGAAAACCTGACTTGTTATGCATTATGAGGTAGGCCATGCCACATGAACAACCAATAGCAGTGGCTATAGCGTCAATAGTACCGTTCTATCTGCTTGAATTAAGTCTTCATCTCATTGCAAATTTGCTTCTGTGGCAATCTCTGTTGGCTGATGACACTGTGTTCATCTTCGATATGTGTTTTCCCTTCAGAGAACTTCAACATCCAATTGTAAACATCTTGATTGACATGACAGCACTTCTCACTGTAGATGGGAAGCATTTCTTTAAGAATATTCTTTGATTCATACCTTTTGCACCAAAAATTGCACAATGGAGCACTGCTCGAGGGTAGTACACTCAGAGTTGCCAACATCTTGCAACTGCTGTTTTGCTGTTGTAAACATTGACATGTCTTATGTCATCAATTGCCACCAGACTAATGCTGCAATCCAATAGCAATAGCCTCATGTGCCTCATTCAAATATTTAGACCACATCAATTTGTAACTTACTTAATGGCTTACTCTTGTATTAATGCTAAAAGAACTGCTAACTACTATAGAATGAGCTTGACTAAATTGTTATGAAGAAAGATCCATAAATCTAAGGAGTAATTTATTTATTTATATGACTTATTTATGGATGCTCTTTAACATCTCTGGTCATCAGTGTTCCATTCAATTGAGGATGTGAAACGGCCAATAAATTTTCCTCAGAAGCCTCTTCTTTCAGGCTTGAGTTTCTTTTACATGCTGTAAATCTATAACTTGGGACCTATGGCTTTACTTCCGTTCCAAAGGAAGCTGTACGTAGGATGTTTACATCGGGAAAAAATGTTCGACCCTGGCTGGGAGTGAACCGGTGATCTGGATCTAAGGGGAAAATATAATTATCACTAGACCACCATGACTGACCCAAGGAGCCATAATGTGCAGAAGATTGTCAGTATTTATTACATTACTCTAATTCTTGTAATATATTGTAAAAAAAATATCTAATAGGAAATGTTTACAGAGAATTTTTTGGTGCAAAAACTTAATGCAGACTGCAGCTCTACACACTACAGCAAGCCTCAATGATCAATCCCTAAATTTTTGAGAAGTCAATATTTGCTCTATACTTGATACAAGATAACTTTTTAAAAATATTTGTACTCATTATGCATATTTATTTTTGCCTACACATCACTTTGCATTTATGTGTAAAAAAGTCACTTTTACTAGCTTTTTGTGACATTTGAAGCACTAGTGTTCCTAGATACATACAAATACTTATCTAAACATTTTTACAATGCAGGATAGTTTCGTTTACATAAGCATCTTGAAAGTGCATTATATCATTCTCTTTGCTCAACTTAATTTAAGAAATGCTGTCTCTCCATTATTAGAGACAATAAGTGTGTAATATAACTGACATCATAGCAGGTTGGAGATTATGCACGATTGGATGTAGCCTTTAGCATACATGCCTTCAAATGTCATTAAGTTTCAATCTACTTTAGTGCTCTGGTATCGTATGCACAATACACAACTCTGAAGCATATTTCAAATAAGTCGTAGATTTACAGCATGTAGAATATCTTATACCTGAAAGAACGGGCTTATGAGCAAAAATTATCAGCCTTTTCATGCTCTAAATGGAATTGGGTGTTCATGACCAAAGATGTTAAATAAATAAATAAAATAAACCTACCTACCTTTGCACATTTAAAACCTTCCATTTGTAAGTAAGTTGCTTACTGGCATAGCCCCTTTTGTGGTGCCACAATACTTCATTTTTTGTAAACTTGGGTATTACAAATAAATGTATGAATTCTGTACTCACTCTTCTTACAGAATATTCTGGAAGCTCTGCCCTTTTGTACCTTAAGAAACTACCATTTACGTTCAGCAGTTCCTCTGTGCTAATGGACCTACTTTTTGGGCAACACTTCCAGCATCTTTTGTAAGAATGGTGAGTACAGAATTTATGTTTGTAGCATCCAAGTTTTAAAAAGGTGAAGTGGTGGCACTATGAGTTTGTGCCATCAGATGCCGACTATGTTGGAAAGGGGGGGAAGGACACTGGTAAGCAGCCAACTTATGAATGGAAGGTTTTAAATCTGCATTACTATATTTTGTGTGTAAATATGCCTTGGAACATTACTATCAGACAATGCTTTAAGCTTGTCGGTAATATCAAGTCTATGAGAAATAAGAATCAAAAGCTTATCTTTTTTTCTTTTGCAGTTTGGAAATTCTGGGGGACCTCTGGTTAACCTTGATGGGGAAGCAATTGGCATAAATGCAATGAAAGTTACTGCTGGAATATCATTTGCAATTCCATCTGATTATGCCAAAGAGTTTCTCAGAAGATGTGAACAGAAGCAGAAAACAACAGGTAAAATTAGCAATAAAACCTTTTATTACAAATGGATAAATAGTAGTTTGGAAATTTAAATTTTTTTATTAAAAATTAATGCAATATATAAGGAAAAAATAAGATAATATGGAAACACACATAAAAAAATACACTCTGAGTGGAAGCCGTTGGATATTGGCAACCGCAGGAAAAATATTGGAAGTAAACTCTGTAAAAGTACACAAAAAATTATACTGCAAGTACACATTCTACAGAGTAAACAGCCAAACATGTAACTAACAGAAATCCTTACAAAAAAATAATAACAAATGACTTACATAAACAGGAGATTGGCAAGGATACCATAAATTACCTGACCAGTAGCAGGAATAGGGAAGTCATATTCCATTCATTTATATATATATATATATATATATATATATATAATTGCTTTCTTCTAATTAATATTTCTTTATAAATATTAATGACTTATTAAAGAATCTGAATCTTTAGTTTCAAATTGAGCAAATTATTGTTCATGTATTAAGGATAGTGCAATATTAAATTTGAAAGATAAAAGCAGAATGTGTATGATAAAAGACATGTAACATAATATAAAGTTAATTATGAGGAAATCACTCAAATTTCACTAAAATTTTTCCACTTGGACATGCTTCAAAGGCCATTGCCATGGTTCCACTCTCAGCATCCCAGTGTGGTATTTAATGTTGCTCTATGGATTTTACAAACTTAGTGATGAGGTTACTGTTGTTTGAGAGATCAAAATTAACTAAATTTTTCCTTGTTTTTGTTTACAAATTTTGATCTCCCAAAACAATAGTAACTTCATCTCTAAGTTTGTAAAATTTACAGAGCGACATGTTAATACCATGCTGGGAAACTGACAGGAATCATGCTGATGATGAAGGCAACAGCTTCAAAACATGTCCAAGTAAATGGAAAAAATTTAGTGAAGTTTGAGTAACTTCCTTATATATAACTTACTATATTATATTATATTTCACGGTGAAAATTCCAGCTATTCAGAACTTCATGAAACATAATCAATGTACAAATATTAATTTTCAGGTAAAGTTAGTCCTGAAACAAAGCGTCGCTACATGGGTATAACTATGCTGAGCTTGACACCACAGATCATTCATGAGCTTGAGGCCCGTAATCAGCTGATACCATATGGTCTTACCAAAGGTATTCTTATTTGGCGTGTTGTTGTAGGTTCACCAGCTTATGTGTAAGTATAATCAGAAGTTTTAACTACACTAAATTAGTACATTTTTATAACATTAGCTTGCTAATCTCAGGAAACCTGAACTGTTATTTATTTTGAAACATCTATTCTAATTGAAAGTTGCGTCTCATTTTAAACAGTAATCGTTTCACTGTTTTCTTTTAACTGATTTGGTGGTATGCATGAATGCTATCACATATTATTTCATATAAGTTTTTTCTTGAGTTTCCATTAGTCCTGAAAAGGCCCAGCCTTATTCATCCTATCACTAATTCATTGAAATAATTTTGTAGGACTAGTAGAATACCCTAGTAATTGTGATTATCCATGCAAAAATTTCTTGGTCTTACCTTTTACATTATAATTCAAGCGTACAGTTAAAATCAGCATCACTAAAAATGCATAGAAATTTCAGTTTTTTAACAGATTTCTATTAAGTTGGTATTCATGGGCAATGATTCATGGCATTGCCTGGCTGTGTGTGCTCTGGTGGTCTGTTGATGAACCTGTACAATATGTTGTCTGCTTCTGGTATATCAAAATTCATAAGTCTATATTAATATTTTTATATAAATCTTTTCCCATATACTAAGAAAGCTCGGTAATGTATTAAATTGAGTGGTTAACCATTTCGCTAGATGATAACTGGGGTATTAACATTGATGATAGGTCTCATGCTTTTTCCCGATTTATGTATTTGGGGTAGTCCTATTATCCTGGCTATAGATGGATTTGGTGTTTTAATTTTATAAATGTCAGATTTTGTGAACATAGTACTTTTAATATATTCTCCGTTAATTTTTTGCATCTGTTAAGTGGACTTATTTTGACTTCAATAAATTCATGTATATATTGGCTAAATTTCATTCAAAATTTTTAGTATGCATTTTACAGCACTTCATATTAAATAAAAACAAAATGAACCTCAAGGCAGGAATTGAACCTGTGAAATGTGAAACATCAGCTTTTTCTTTATGCATTACACCACACAAGCAATTACAGAGCTACCTCTTGAGTAGGCTACATAATTCAAGAAGGCAGTTAAGTATGTGTTACATAAATTAAGTTTTAGGCATTTGTTAGTAGTAAGCTTATTAGCCATTGTATGGTGGCCATTGTTGAGAAGGAGAAAAAATGAAAGCATTAAGTAAATTTCATTCATAATTCTTTAGTATGCATATTGCAGCTCTTCATATTAAACAGCATGACAAGAATTAAACCTGCAGCTTGGGAAACATTAGCTTTTACATTATGCATTAAAGAGTTCTCTCTAGGGTAGGTACATAATCAAGAAGGCAGTTAATAGATGTTCAGTGTTGCACTTTCAAACAATTAGATGAAGAATTTGGGGATTTTTATGGCACTAAATCTTGAAAACGCTGATAACAAGCCATAGAAAATTTATATTTCTTTGGTTACATGGCAGTTTTAAAGACATTCTAAACCAATTTTTCACCCAGCTGGGCTTTAATACTTACTTATCAGCATCTGATGCAAATATTTTTAACACTATGAACTGCGTCATGTTTAGTTGTGGACCATACATTGCCTATCAAGTTGCTTATATACGACATCTCTATACTCTCCTAAATTATTTTGGTGTAGTTCATGAACACCCTGTGTAAATATTTGTACTATATATGTCTGTCAAAGCCTAACTACCAATCATCATTATCTGTTCCAAGTTGCTTGTTCATTACAAGGCTGAAAGTAACAATTTCTTGTTCAGCCTTGTATAGGAGATGAAACATGTATTCATCCCTTGGAGCCTGAGATCTAGATAATTCAAAGATTGGCATCACAGAACATCTAGGAAAAAAATAGTTCAAAGACAGTATTATCACTCAATCGGGCCTCATTCTTTTGGGACCATGCATAGAATTTCAAAGTGTGAAGGTCACCCAATAAGTAAATTTCCATGTTTTTAATATCTGAAAACAAACAGCAATAATGAAGTCTTTTTGGATAAAATTTTTATTGGGGTGTGTTTTCATTAAATGTTGTATATCATTTTAGCAGTAGTTACTCAGACATCATGGAAGTGTCACTCAAATTATGTTCGATATTAAATCACTTGCAACTATACCTTTTTTACCAGCAAAACATGAAACTGATATAAATATCCATTATGTGTTAATCTTTGTTTATTGAGAAGGGTGCATGAGCATTCAGATGGTTTGACATTGATGTGTTTGGTTCATGAAAGGATGTAAAAACTTGCAGTGGACAATGCACCAGAGGGCCATTTGCAGTAACAGTGTTTTGAGATTCAGAAGGTTAAGTGATGCATTACTTGCCTCACAGAATCACAAAGAATGCTGAAAGATACTGTGAGGTCTTAATGCAATTTAGAGCTATGATCAAACAAAAATGGCCTGGACTTTTGACTCAGAAAGTTCTGCTACTGCTAAATGAACTGAGGACTTGCTTAGGAAATTGAAATAGGACATTTTCTGTATTCCACCTTATCTTCCCCAGGCGATTCCCATTTTTGAACCATCTTGGAGGCCAGCAATTTAAAAATGATCAAGTGAAAGTCGCAGTGAACAGATGGCTATGCACAGGACAGTGCAAGGTGCAGCAGACTACATATCAAAAAATTGGTGCCACAATACTGAAAATTCTTGGTAAAAGATTATATGGAGAAATAGCATAAGTGTTAAATATTGTTGACTTTATTTTAAAATAAAAAAGTGAATTTAATATTTTTTCCACGATAGGAAAACTTACTTATTGAATGACCTTCTCATATGTCAAACTCTTTGCAAGTTGAAGATGAGCTTCTAGCACATATTTCCTTTAAAAAAAAAATAAAGTGATCATGTTTTTTCTTTTCATGATGTAAAGCCACGCAAAGTTCAAGTGTCTGATAGATCACTAAACTTTGATGGAGTTTCCTTCCTCACCTATCCTAAAGTGCATTTTTTGATTTCCATTTTGTTGCTCCTGTAAAAGATGCATTTGGCCTGAGAAGTTTTGATGATGAAGAGGTCATAGCCTCAGTATCAATATGGCTGAGAGACAGACTGAATACATATAGGTGGCATAAAGCTATAGATTTGCAAGATTATATTGAAATAATTAGGCAAAGAGTTGGAAATCATCCATTGTATTACTATGCCATTAAAACTGCAACATCCATAAGAGAGGAATTCAATCAACACCACATTTTCTCAGAAGAAATGAGTATGACTCGCCAAAAATATGACAGTAATCCCAGCAAGTGTAATTCTCAATTTCTGCCACTAATAAAAACTTAAGATTCTTATATTTCATTGCCTGCATAATCAGCAGTAAGTTAATTGTGTTGCATTACTTATTGAATGTCATTCCTAGCACTAGAATCTTGGGAATCTGTTATAAATTTAAAACTGCCAATGCAGTAATTTGGACCACAAATTGTATTAAATAAATTAATATTAACTTGCTGCTAAATAAAACATTAATGTATACCTTTACATCACATTTAATAATGAATACATAGGAAAGTAGAGCAATAAAACAATGTACCTAAATATTGTACCTATGAAGCTGTTGACAATGGAGTGGCAATATAACCTAAACTTAGGTATTCATTTTTTACACTTAATTTGCAACATGAATCTATACAATTTCCTATAGAAGAAGAAAGAAATGGATGGCTACCATTTCTAGATTTAAAAATTATAAGAAATGGAGATTGTTTGAATTTTGAAATTTAAAGAAAAGAAACACACACAGAAAACTACATAAAAAATGAGAGTTATAACCCCATTCTACATAAATATGCAATTTTTCACAGTTTGGCACATAGATTGATGAATATTCCACTCACAGAAGCAGAGTACAAAATAGAATACAAACAAATAATAAAGACAGCTTTAATGAATGGTTTCAACAAAGACACAGTGATAAAAATTATCAATAAATCTAAAAGACAAAAATGAATAAGGGAAGTTTCCACACTGAAAAACATAAAAGAAGAAATCAAATTCAAAAGTTTCACCTACCATCCAATTTACCACAACAAATTCAAGAAAATCTTCAAAGAACATGGGATAATGTTAGCCCCAAAGAACAGATACACCATCAAGAATTTATTAGGTTGGACATTAAAAGACTCCATACCAACAGAACAGAAATCAGGAATTTACGAAATAAAATGTGCAGATTGTAAACAGAGCTACATAGGCAAAACAAAAAGAAATTTGGAAATTCAGAGGAAAGAACATTTTAGGAATATTCGGTTTAAACAGTTGGATAAATCAGCAGTAGCAGCTCACTTTTGGACCAAAAACCATGAAATAAAACTGGGAATTAAACTGCTAAAACATCTTCACAACCCATTGGAGTTATCCACTTGGGGAAAATTTTTCATATTAAGAAATAGAGAAAACCTAATGAATTTTGAGTTTCCTACTATGGATGAACTTAGCAACTTCCTACTTCAACCAACAGAGGCCACCACAGGAACATCCGGTTGTCCATCCATCATTTCGAGTAACAGTGGTTCAGTGAGCAACTGAAGATGGGAGAGATTCTCCCAAAACGCGTCTTTTTTGTAAGTGAGTGGAGTTTAGTGTAAAAAATGAATACCTAAATAATATACCTATTGACATATTGCATAAAGTATATTTGAAATGTCCTAGGTAATTTTCCATAATCAAGACAAAATATAATAATGTAATGTATGATATAAATATTTTATTTACAGTCAATGATTTTTTTTATTGTATCTTTTGCATAGGGTCAGTAAACATGCTTTCTGCATTTATTGCAATTTATATTTGTCTTCTTCCAACATTTTTGCATTTGGCACTGCTATCTGTGATTATGTATTTTTTGCAGTTGCTCCAATTATTGTTCTTCATCTGTATTCTTCTTGTTTGATTTCTACTTTCCGTCTATTCTGTGGGTTTCAGGATTAAATTTTTTCAACTTGTCCCTGTTATTGCCTTGAAAATAGTCTATAAATTAATGGCACCTAAGTTAAGTATGTTGTGGAAAAAAATGCACTCATTCATACTCCAAAACAAATAGAATATTTTCTCACCACTGGTTCATGACATCATCTGCAAACTTTGTTTTTTCCATAAGTTAATTATGTACAGTAGTTGTTTTCCATTATTCTGTATTGCAACACCTGAAAGCATTGAATGGTACAGAAGAATTTTTCTTTCCCCTAGTAAACAATCAGGGTAGTTCAATTCGTTGACAATGGAGTGGTATACATATAAACAATGTAATACAGTTTTTTTCACACTAACTCCATTCACTTACATAAAATTTTGGACATATGTTTCGGGAGCGATCCCTCCCATCTTCAGCCTGTTGACAAACTGTTGTTAAACGTGGCGGTTGGGTCTCTTGATGTTCTTGTGATGTTTTTGGATCACAATGGAGGGATGAACTCAGCAAATTCCTAATAGAACCAACAGATGCCGCCACAAGAACATCAAGAGACCCAACCGCCACGTTTAACAACAGTTTGTCAACAGGCTGAAGATGGCAGGGATCGCTCCCGAAACATATGTTCAAAATTTTATGTAAGTGAATGGAGTTAGTGTGAAAAAAACTGTATTACATTGTTTATAATCAGGGTATTGTCTAAATTTTTAAGAGAATGGGGGAATTTTTTTTTTTGCATTGTATAGTATCGGGTATTTCCAAACTAGAACTTCCTTCAAAATTGAAACTCATAAAAATATTAATAACTGAACAAGAACAACAAAACATGCAACAAAAACATAGAGGAAAAACCATAGTAATACTAATGGTGATAATAAAATCTTACAATACATTGCTATGACAGCTCACAAGAGCTAAGTTAAAACAAAGCAATTATTATTTGAAAAACACAGTAGTAAATTTGACCACTTGGCAGTTTTAAGTATAAACTCGAGGTAAATCAACAATTAATTCAATATCAGTAAAAATTAGTGCCTAAATTATTTATGAAACAACTTGGAGTCAAAATAATAAAATGTATGGCAGCAATAGCAGTTTAAAAATTTAAAAGCAATCGAAAGGATCGCTCAGCTGTTCTAATGTTAAATGAAACCAACTTTAGGGAGGAGCTTATGCACTTTAAGTAATGAACTAACAATGTTATTCAGGAAGGGTTGGGATTTGCAGATATTGTATAAATATCCTGGGAAACCTTTTCAGCTGATTTAGTATCCTGTACTTTTTAAACTATCTTTATG
Source organism: Metallyticus violacea (assembly GCA_030762175.1). Taxonomy (NCBI): domain Eukaryota; kingdom Metazoa; phylum Arthropoda; class Insecta; order Mantodea; family Metallyticidae; genus Metallyticus; species Metallyticus violacea. Next base: position 74,163,084 of record CM060837.1, on the reverse strand, counting down.
TGTAGTTCATGTGTATGTAATGGGTATGTAAGCACAAAATTAATATAAAATGTTAAGCAAAATATTATTTTCCAATTTAGGTTGCTAAGCTATGTAATGGATATGTAAGCACAAAAGTATATATAGAATGTTAAGCAAAATATTATTTTCAAATTTAGGCTGCTAAGCTATGTTTTACAACTTCTTCAGATATCAGAAATTAGAATTGTGTAGGAAGGTGATTAATTATGTAAGCTTGTAGTGCAATATTAATATTTCCAGTTCCCAAATATCAGCTTCTGATAGGATAGTTTCAGATTGTGCTTTTGTAAAGTTTTCTAAATTTTGCACAAGTCATCTGAACTGCTATATAGTTAATTCTAATCCTGTATCGTGTTATAAATCTTCAGTTTAATCATTGATTTCTTCACCATTATCATTACTGGGAGCAGAATTTTTGCTGATTATTCAAATAAGCTCCCAATTTACCTTTATCAGTTTTCCATACATTCCATTGATTATAATCAAATTCCAATTGGAAGTGTTTGATGCACTCTTCAGGGAATTTGCACCAAGAGTTTATATTGTTGTATTCTTGGGAAATTAGAGCCCAAAGACATTAATTCACAGTTCAAGTTAACATAAAAAAATGTCTAGTTATAGCAGTTGTAGAGATTAAACACTTAAAATTAGTTTTTAATTTTAATCAAAACATAGCATGAAATACTCTATCTTGCAGTGAAATTGTTGCATTTTGTTTGCAGGGCAGGACTTCAGCCAGGTGATATCATCACCCATGTAAATAATGTACCTGTAGAGGGAGCTAATAGCATCTACTCTGTTTTAGAAACAAATAAAACCCTTGTTGTAGATTTGTTTAGAGGAAACCAACGTTTAAAAATTGCTATTAAAACAGAAGATTTCTAATCTTTGTACACATATATTTATAATGGTCAATAAAATGTACTTCACTGACTTTTTAAAGATTTTCTTTTTAATTAGAGAAATGACAATATTGTGAACTGCAACTGAAATCTGTCAGTGGTAAAATATGCCACAGAAAGTCAGTAACATTAATTCCAATTTGAAAAAGATAGAGATGAAAGAAATATGGAGAAAATAGCACTGTTAAGGAAAATGTTATTACCATTTCAACATGCAGAACTAGGCATTTTGTTTATCACACCTCGGACTGACTAAATATAGGTTTTTTGGTTTTTTTAAAGGACGCTCTTTAACAGCTCAGGTCATCAGCGTCCCATTCAACTCAGGGCGTGAAACGGCCGACAAATTTTGCTCAGAGGCCTCTCTTTCAGGCTTAAGGTTCCTTTTCGTGCCGCAAATGTACGACACGGGACCCACGGCTTTACTTCCCTTCCAAAGGAAGCCATACTTAGGATTTTTATGCCCGAAAAAATCCATCGGTCCTGGCCGGGTTCGAACCAGCGTTTTGGGTATAGGAGGCAAGTATGGTAACCACTACACCACCAGGATCGACTCTAAATATAAGTGACTGAAGTTAATAGTACATGGAGTCATGAATGGGAGGTCTGCAACTAGAATCCACCAAAAATGTTTTACCTGGCTGAGGATTTAATCCAAGTTTTCCACAGTCCTCATTAGTGGCAAATGCTGGGGGTGTGCTCTAAATTGGGATTGGATTTTCTGGGTCAGAGGAGGATACTTCAGCACTGGAACGTTACTCACTGTTGGCCCTTTGTGCTTATACTCCCACTGGATCACCTCCTGGAGAAAGGAATGAGGCAAGGGAGATACCGGGCTTCCAGGATCCATAGGTGACGATGGGACAGACATAGATGGAGGCCATATGTTTCTAGATAGAACGACACATTTGAGCCCCTCCCCCACATCAAAGGTGTACAAGAGGTCACAGATTCCGGGGCAGAAACCTTTAAAAAGCACAAACCATCACACTGTGCCAGTCCCCCTTACCCTGGAACTTTCAACAGAACCAACAAAATGAAGTAGGAGAATGGAAAATTATAGAAAGAAAAGATCCATTCCAAAATTCATCTAAGCAACCAGGGAAACTACAAAAATACTCAAAGAATGGCTGGCCCTAAGGGATTTGAACCCGGGGCCTTCCAAATTTGAGTCCCAAGCATAACCACCCAAGCCACCCTGTGCCATACTCTAAACTTAGACCTGGAATGCTTCCTTCCGTATATATAAATAAACACAAATTTTAAAATTTAATTAAATAAATTTCCCAATTTTAATTTCATCTCATATGAGGAATTCCTCAGAAGTTAAAATAGGTTAAACACTTAAAAAGAAAGTTTAACTGCAATGGGTGCTTTTGAAAGAAACAAAGTTCCACTGGTATTCTTCTAAAAAATTTTAATTTAGCCATTTCATTTCCTGTTAAGATCAGCACTACTCATTTTTTTTAAATGTATTTAAATATAGAAGCATATTTATATTCAAAATGTAGTACAAAATATAACTTTTTGTCTCTAGTGCGTATATTAGGTGTGTGTGGAAACACACACAGATACATACAGGATAAGAAGAATGTTGACAATGCCATAAGATAATGGTAACAGTAATTTGTAGAAAATGAAACTGCTAATGTTTTAGGAAGCTTCGACAAGACTAAAACTTTTGGCAAAGATGATACATCAAGCATACAAGTATATTCAAAATTTCTCAAAACTCATAACAGCAATGTATAATGGCAGCTTAAAAAAGGACTAATCATACAATGATATTCATTAATATGATTTGCTTCACTGTGTTAAGTTCCAATTGTTGAACCTTAGCATGGCTGAAGATGGGAACAAAATGTTCTCGAAACCAGTTCCATACATTTATGAAAAGTAAGTGAAGCTTTAAGAGTGTGTAGTTCAACTAATCATACAATGATATTCATTAATATGATTGGCTTCACTGTGTTAAGTTCCAATTTTACATTTAAGTCACAGAACTATGTTTAAACCAAACTTACTTCACATTTAAAGGAAAGTTTTATAAACAAAAATCAGGTTTAATGATGGGTAGTCCACTATCTCCATTTTTGGCTGATCTGTTCATGAGCTATTTTGAAACACATATAATGAAAGCCTTCCAATCATATTCAAAACATGGTACAGATATGTTGATGATGTGTTTGCCATTGTAGAAGATAGATTCATAGAAGATTCATTGAAACTGTTGAACTTGCAAGAAAAAACCATAAAATTCACTATGGAAACCGAGGTTAATAATACTTTACCTTTTCTGGACCTAAGGATAATAAAAAGGAATAAAAATATAGAATTTGGTATATACAGAAAGGACACACATACCGACAATTACATAAAAGCAAAAGGTTTCAACCCCAGACCCCACAAGGAAGCAGCATTCAATAGTATGAATGTCAGTGCAGTAAATGTCTGGTCCAACTCGATCGGCTAGGAAACAGATATTAGATCTGTGGGCTGAATACAAGCTAACAGTGGCTCAAAAGGGGGCAAGAACTGATGTTTATTTTGAATTGTCAAGTCAGCAGAAGGATTGCTTCCTTGATAGCCTGCTGATATGCAGTGAGAAGTGGATCCTTTATAACATTCTCCATTGGTCACTCCTGGTGGTCTAGTGGTAACCATACTTGCCTCATAGGCTCAAGATTGCAGGTTCAATCATGGCCAGGGTGAATAGTTTATTTTTTGGGATTAAAATCCTAATTATGGCTTCCTTTGGAAGGAATGTAAAGCCAGGAGTCCTACATCATTCATTTATGACAAATAAAAGAATCTCATACCTGAAAGAAGAGGCCTCTGAGCAAAATTCATCAGATGTTTCATGCTCTAAATTAATGAGACACTGATGACCTGAGATGTTAAAGATCATCTGTAAATAAAACAAATCAACAAATCTATGACATTCCAAGATGCCATCATCACTAGTTGTCAGTCCATGTATCTATTTCCAAACAACCAAATCTACTCTGTAAAAAGAATGTTATGTTCTGTATTGAGTGAACTTTGCAGGTATTATTATGCATCATGAACTGCCATCAGCTGGCAAAACAGTCAATGCCATTGTGTACTCTAATTAGCTGAAACATGTCCATGTAAAGTTGAAAACTAAGGAGCCTGCACTTAATGAATGACAAAAAGTGTTAATGTAAATCACATACAGTGGCTTGTGAAAACACTGTTCATTATGGTTGGGACACCCATATTTTCCAGACATTGTACCATCAGATTATCATCTTTTCCTTTCCTTAAATAATCATCTTTGAGGACTGACCTTTGGCGATCTGGAAACTGTGTTTGACTAATTTTTTTTTCCTGCTCTGAGATATTCTAATACAATGGAATTCAAAGTCTTTCATATCTTTGGCAGAAGGGCCTTGATAGCAATGGCAAAAATATTTAATACTAAAGATATTACATATTTTCTTTGGGATATGCCAGTAGTAGCAAACCTAACTGGTAGGGCCATCCTTATTGGGCAGGTCAAAGGGGAAGACCCAGACTAAGAAGCAATCAGAAGAGGAAGTCTAAAGGTGGAGGAGGCATAGGAGACACCTTAAAAGCCACTGTCTTGCGCCTAAGGAGTTGATTTTCCAAAGGCTAGGCAAATAAATCCTAATCAAATCCGGCAGTAAGGAGGCATCCCCTCCACCAGGTTAGCTCAGCTTAGGGCTAATTACCCATCTGGGCAAACTTATATTATTCGTAGAAAAATAGAGAAACTCGATGCCTAAGAGGCATAAGGGATAGAGAAAGAAGATTCTTTGAAATGTCTGGTTTGCAACCAACAGAACTTTTGGTCACCTTGTAATAGTACTTATAGCTTTAGAATAATTTAAATTAATTTGTATGCAGTGTGTCTAGAATTAGCATTTATATATTACGAAATAAGGAAAATGCTAAGCATTAGATAAAGGATAAAAATTCATTGTAAATTGTGAATAAATTAATTGTTTAGTAACACCTAGCAAGTTCTATTATTTCTTTTTATAATGGAACATGCTGTAATATATGGAAGGGGAAAAAAAAGCACACACAGGCTGCAATAAGGTAAAACTATCCAAGTTGTATTTTTGCTGCAGTAAAATGTACATATCGCAGGTACAGAATGGAACATTTGTACACTCATCTTGCCTTCCTCCTCTCACATTTATTTTATTAATTAAGAAAGGGGGGCATTGCAAAATATAAGTACTGAAGTGCTAATTTGCAATTTATTGCCTAATTTATTACATCAGTTTCCCATGAGCCAATTGTAAGCAATACTAAGGCTTCATGGTTTTTATTGTAACTTTATCTTTCAATATCAGCTTTTAGTTATACTTGAGATTGGGAATAATTCTAGCATTTTGCTAGATTATTGTTTTAACTAATAAACTTTTTAATATTATTTTCAGTAAGTAGATCTCATGCAGTCTTGTGATAATTTAGGAATACTGTAATGATATGAAGAAATAATCTGATTAATAGTTAATGAGACAACTTTTATAATTAATGCATGTATTGTATAAAATGACTTGTAATATTATTTTATAATTGAGTGAACCATTAAAAAAATAAACACTTCAAGATATTCTTTTTAGTCCTATAGAATTGCTAATGTTTTACGTATATCTAAAATTATACATTAATTTATTTTTTTGTCTTTCTTTTTTGTGTAAGAGAATTGATATAAAAGGATAATAGGATGAATAGCTTAACTTTATCAATGTATATTTTAATACAGTTCAGAAATTTTCTTATAATTATACACCTCGTTCAAAAATAAAATTTCACGAACTTAAACCCTTTCCCAATCTATACTTATCAGTGCCACTGATAAGTATAGATTGCCACCTAACAGAGAAATTGAGAACTACTACAAATTGTTTTCATGTTGGCAGCGATTGCGGAAGAATATCGCAATGTTGGCGTTCATGATGTATCGGTTTAGCCAACATTACTGTCTGAAGCAATTCTTTTCTTCCTTAAAATTTAAGCGTGTTCAGCGTGTCACATATGTCAGATTTCAAACATCTGCTACATTCCATGTGGACGAGCAGCATCGGTAAATATTATTGGTGAAGGAGCAGAGTTATGCTGCTGTGTTTATCCGTAACAGTTGACGATAATTTCCTTAAATGGATTTCATAATTGGCGGAATAGAGGGGTAAGTAATTTCTGGTATAAGTACTAGGTTCGAAACTGTGTTAGGCATTAATGTTTAACCTTAATTTTATTTTCGAAGCAATGCTCATTTATTTACTACTTTACCGTATACATGCGATTGAGGATATTGCGACTGATACTTTTCGAGTACTGACTTATAAACTTAGAAGATGGAATACTTGACCTCGCAAATGTAAAATATTGCAAAGGCGAAAAACTGGCGCAGTGCCTACATACACGTGAATGGGTTCATGCACTGAAGAACATGTCTTGAAGCGCTGCCGGGTGACAGTATTGAGCGATCGGTAATGAAGCTAATTAGCGTGATATTTTGTGCGAGCAGTTTCCGCGTTTTTTAGTAGTTTCTTTTCCAGCTAAGTAAAGTTAAGGAGCCGTAGTCTATGATTGTTTATAGCGGGCTTTGAAAAAAAAAATGATTGGAATGTTTTCATTCTTTAATAGTGTTCCGCTAAAATTAATTAAGCTTCTGAAAACATTTTTAATACATACTTAAATTCGTGAATGTTTTCCTGATCTCTCTTAACTTTTAGCACGCGCTTGTGTAATTGCTAATTGAACAGATGCATAAAATAGATTTGTTTGGAAATGAGGCGCTTAAAATCCAGTTGCCGCTGCATTCTTGATCTGAAGGGCCGAGAGAATGTAAGCGAAAGCTTTTGATAGGCCAAAATACTGAATTGCCCTTTCTGGTTGTAGAGCGACAAACACCATCCCACGATTTAATGCATTTAAGTGTTGCACATAAATTATGAACATAATTTTATCACTAACACATGCTCCTTTAGCCTTATATCGGAATGCAAATAAATTAGAAGGTAGAGTGGAATAAGCGGGAGATTCTGCTGAAATGTTAATGCAAACATTTCACCTTTCCACCTCCGGTTATCTTAGGTAAAAATTATTTAATAAATAAAAAGCCCACTCTGCTCTCCGATTTTCAGATTTCCCGAGGACATTTACTAGAACGTATCACAAGGCCGGTTTAGCATAGTTGCCTTAGCTTTCTGACAATTTAACTGCGTCATGCAACTAACTGCATACGATTGTTGAACCTATTATTTACCATACAACAATTTGAAAATATCTAAAACATCTAATTAAGTAGAATTTAATCCAGCTGTTTTAGAGCAACTCTTTCATAATGTTTTCTTGATGAAATCTTTAATACTTTTTAAGGTAAACAATTTATTATTATTATTATTATTATTATTATTATTATTATTATTATTAAACTATATCAACAACAAAATTAAACGTAGAAAACTGTAGCCGTACACAGCTCATATTTTGGATAAGTAAGTATCCTTATGTAGCTAACCGAAACATCACTTGTTTCGTTTTTGTTTGTTATCCTTGGTATTTTATTCTTGTTTACTAGTTGTATTATACTAAACGAATGTATTTCAATTTTATAAATAAATATGTTTTTATGGTATTGTATGTAGAACATAAATGTACGTTAAAGAATAACAGTATGATTCCAACATTGTAAGACAAGTGGAGAACAGATATTTTATATTGTAATTTTTTGCAGTTAATTGCATTTTATTTTTATTTTAATAATTAAAAATATTAGAAAACGGATAAAATGTTTTATAATTCACATATAAATTTTTAAAAAATAACACCGTATTCTAATTTTGCCATATTTTCTATACGGTGTAATTTAAGCTTAGTTTCCAACTATGTCAATTGACGTAATTAAATTGAACAAAACTTTTAATGCTTTTTTTTTTACCAAACATTTATTTTGAAACAGTAATATTATCACATATAATGACATTAAAGATCTTATAGGAAACCATTATTTGCAAATATATGGTAATCTTAAAAGTTGAAATGTATTATTTTAATACTGGGAGGGGGAAAGAAATTTGTCTTAAAATTGCATAGTAGATTAATTAGGTCGCGAGATACATTTTCTCTAGTAAGACAATGAATAGGTTGACAAAGAAGATAACTTGTCTAGTTTTGTAAACGATAATTCGTAATTTGTACCGTTCATCGAAGTTCATTCTTCTTTAACAATATTCAGATGTTCGTAACAGATTTTGAAAAGCAAGGTCATATAGCACGTTCTTTTGTTAGCCCTTTAGTATATAATTGGTGTGTTCGGACATTTCGTACAAGAAAAGTATAAATATTTTGTCACACAGAAATTAAGTGGCAATATTCTAAACATCCGGACATTTTGTACACGAAAATTATAAATAATTTGTCACAATAGTTATAAACATCACACGTGCAATTTGTCACGGTTTCTTTTTATTTTACGTAAAGTATGTCTTACAAAAAATTCATATATTTTCATTTAAGCTGTCTCCATTTAATTTCAGTAATTTTTTTGGAAATTTGCCACAGACATGGCACATAACTTATAACGCTTTTCCTCAAATCACATGTAAATAGCGGGTCATCGACAAATTCCTCCGCACTCAGGTGATGTGAGCCGCACAGGAGAAAGTTGGTACTCCTACATTTCCGACATTCCTTCCTTCGAAACCGGTTTTTATCAGATAATCCGACCAAGGTGCTAAGATCTGGACTTTGGAATGTGTGCTTGTCTTGGTGATTAAGCGAATACAAGAACTATTAGGTTCGGCGCGTGGTAGTGCTGCTACCGGAACTCGCTTCCCAAGTGAAATCTCGACTACGCGATGACTGCGGAGCGACTTCTTGATGACCTTTATACTAAGGAAAGAAGAATCTCTTCTTCTTCATTTTCTTCTTTATTGACAAGAATCATTTCTTTTCCAGTTTTTCCTCTTTATACTTGTCTATCCGGATATTTTAATTTTATTTTCAGCTTATACTATTAAGCTATTATACTATTACTTAGCACTCTGAAACTGTCACAACAAGGAAAGCACTTCACAAATTTCAACTGCATATAGTATTCTTAAGGCACCGAAACACTTTTGATTGCAAAATTAAGCGTGGCATTGCAGAACTTGATTAAAAAAATCGATTTTTATTTGTTTTTGTTTTGTTTGCTAACTAAGCACTTTTAAAGTAAAGAGTATAACTTTGATTACAAAGCAAGTCATTATGCTTTACGAGCGCTGTCTGAAAAGTTCTCGAACCAACATTGAAGGAACGAGTCTTTAAAACTTGAGCATGGTTTTTATTTTTGAAGCTTATCTCCCTTAAGGTCATTACATTTATTCCAGTGAAGTTCTAATAAATTCGGTTTTCCGTCAAGTCTGCAAAACTTCCATAAAACTGCAATCGCATCTTATTTTGATAAAAAAATGCTGACTAGCGAGGAAGAGTTTGAACAGTTCATTCTTCGAAATCTCTTAATTTTTCTCATCGATAAAACACTTTTGTGAGCCGTGCATTGTCTTGATGGAAAATGCTTCCTTCTTTATCTGCAAACCGGATTATTTTCTCATTAATTTTTTCATGTAATTGGTTTGAAAGATTGCAATACTACCCTCCGGTTATGGTTTTATCTTTATAGAGCAATCAATTAGTAAAATCGCTTTTATCGTACCAAAAGATTGATGCCATAACCTTTCTGCAGATGGAACCGAGTTCTTTGTCGCTGAGTAACTGGTTTCTGTTCACTGTTGACTGAATGTGTGATGGTGGGTTCCAGCCTCCAGCTATAAGAAATCGCAAAAAATCAGTATTGTTGTTAAAACGCTTCACTGTTGCGATATTTTCATACATTTGTTTTGTTTGTTTTTTCTATTGCTGGCAAAACTTTTACGTATGCAGTTCTCCATGTATAAATTGTATCGTATAGTCCATTGAATCTATAGGGTCCTATTTTGTTGTATGAGATCTGTTCCTTACTAAGAAAATACACACTTCGAATTGAAGAACATAAGCTTACTGATTGAACACTTTTTACATTTTCATTTTGTTCTGCAATGAACTGGAGCGTTTAATCCATGTAATGTACAGGTTTCAAGTGCAACGGCTTTTGCGTGTTTTTCTAGTTTTCCCGTGCTTCCGATACCTTTTCTTAATGTAGCGAAAGGTACAGAGATAAACACGCTGCTTTTTTGTTTCTTTTTTTGAAGAACAACATAATTGTTTAAATGCACTTCACATAATTTGCAAAAACTCACACCCCGATCGCACTCCCCAAAAGTCTGCCATAGACGCTCAAGTGACTTGTTTCATTCATGCAAATTATAAAATCGCATGAATCGTGTTATTGGAAATGCTCTTTTATGATCTGCACAGCTTTACTCAAGATGCTGGCGCCTGACAAATTCCATAACTTAACTATGAACACAATCATTTTCCGTTTCGTTAGTAACATGCATTTAGTCCAGAAAGAATCCCGAGAAATAAATTAAAGTAACTGTTGTAACTGTTACATAAATATGATTATGGCAGTTTTATCAAGCGACATATTTCTTTGTTTTAAGAGATGTTGCAGAAAACAACTAAACATTTGTAAATGTGTGCTTAGATTAACATTACGCAGTTTCATTGGCCTGGTCCTTATTGAACTCTATTGGCATGAAATTTGAATTATTTATTGTCCCTTTCCGTCCGGCCAAGCCTGTCGCTAGCCTTGGACATGGTTAGCGCTGTATTAATAAGACCTTCAAAACAGTGTGACCGTCTTGCGATAATTACTGTAGTGGTTTAGAATTGTCACTGGTGAACATTCTCGTTATTTAAGCTGCTGTATTTCACTATCGCATATTTAAAAACCATGGAGGGAGTAAGATATGATGGCTACCTCTACAATACAATACATACCTTGAGTTGCCATGCCCACCACTCTGCGTTACAGCGGCCAAACAAATGTTATACAATATTTTATAACTTTAGACAGGGCATTGAGGCATTATGAAAGACTGTTAAATATGTAATATAAGCAGTGAAAAAAAAAGGATTACACTCTATTACTCAAAGTGATAATTAAAAATGAACTAAAACGCAATGGTCATAAAATTTGCAAAAATAAAGTCGTATGTAGTTATTTTTTTGTAAAAGAAGAAAAGAATTTAAATAATTGTTCTATTTTGAACAATACTATTTTTAAAGAAAAGTCACAAAAATTCACCTTTTGTTGCAGATAACTAGAAGGTATTTCTTCATATTGTTGTCTGTTAGATAAAATTGTTTTCAGACCTGTGACTAAACAACTGACTTTTCTCCTTAATGTGCTGATCCTTCTCTTGTTGAGTCTAACAAAGGATGATGCTGATGATTACAAGGCAATAATGTTATAAGTTAGCATCTCAGCGAAAATTTACGGTGAGAAATCAGGTATATTGGGTTTCATTATTACGAACGAGCAGCTTCTAACAGATTCTTCCTTATTGCGTCATAGCTGTTTAACCTCCCGGCCCTATTGTAAGTGTAGCAGCCACCAGAGCGCGCAAAGAGCCCTACAGGCACAGTAATTAGTGCATTAGCCAATTTAACTGGGTTTTTTTATTAATCAATTCTTATTATTCGTGTTTTTCTTAAAATGAAGATTATCATAAAAAGGCGATTTTATTGTGAAACTTTTCGATGTTAAATAATGTTATCCAATATTAGTCCTCATTGGCCAACACAATAACTTCATTGTTATCACATGTGATCCACTCGGAAAGGTTAACGATAATTATGATAATAATGGATTTTAGTACAATAATGCAAACAGTTTTTCATTCTGTGCATTTTCGTTGCTATACAACTATTATAGCTTGACAGATGAGATTGGTAGTGACGTATACAGCGCAATTTATATTTTTTGCACTCGAATCTTGATAGTCTTCTAACCACCAGTTTCCGTGCTACATCTTTTCATGCTTGGCTCTAGATTTGGCTCATCTCATTTTTCTTCCACCATGGTTGGTCCAAATCTTTTTAATTTTCATTAAAGATGCAAGAACACTGCGAAAGTTTTTATATTTCTTCTAGCTAACTCTCCTACAACAAGTTAGTGTGACAATTGCTTCAAGAACAATCTCCTTCGCATTGATTCTAATCCATTGCCTAAGTATATGATTTGGGAATTGATACCACTTCTGTTTAGCAAGATAAAATATATCGCCATCGCTTGGTGTTCCGAGTCGCACCAAATGTAGTACAAATTTTGTCACCCTCCCCCTTTGTTCAGTTATAAAAGGTAATGATGGTTCGTTTTTATTTTTCTTTCGAGTCAGAATCAATTGATGCCTCATTATTAAATACATAAAGAGATCGGTGTTTCGAGCACTATACTTCTCTAAGTGATTAATTTATCACAACATGTTTCAAGAGCATTCGCTCTCATCTTCAGTTAGGGACCGACTTAACGCTGGCAAGTGACGGTGTGCCCTCTTGTGGTTCCAATAAACAGCGAAACAGTAAGTCGAAAATCATAACATGATGCTCTTTAAAATGAAATATTTTCCCATATTTCTAATTCCCTGGGACTGTGAGTAGCTTTCAACAGTTTGGTTTCTTTTGCAATGTCATGATTGTAAGTGCAAAAATGATCTGCAGCTGTTGATTTCTCCATCTGCTTATATCTTACATTTTTTAAGTGTTCTTTCGTCCTTATCTCCAAATTTCTTATTGTTCTGCCTATGTATATCTGATCACAATCTAAATAATATCTCTGATACACTCCTGCCTTTTCGCTGGACGGAATAATGTCCTTTAGGGAAGGGAAGTAAAGCCGTGGGTCCCGTGTCGTACATTTACGGCACGAAAAAGTACCTCAAATCTGAAAGAAGAGACCTCTGAGCAGATTTTGCCTGCAGTTTCACGCCCTGAATTGAATGATACGCTGATGACCCGAGACGTTAAAGAGTGTCTGTAAATAAAACAAACCAAATCAACCTCTGCAAGATCATCAGCTTCAGTCAAGTCGTACAATTTCATTAAATTTAACATTTTCAAGTATAAAACGCGAAACAATACAAACTTATGTCATGTTAGGGCACATGACAAGCACAGGGGCAGAGAATAATACTATTACTGTGAATATACATAACCTGCTACTTTGTATCATTATCAAGTAAGTAGGATAAATATACCTCCCTTAATGGAGCACAAGTGGCGCAATGTGACTCACAGATCACTATAACAGCAGCATGTGAGGAGGTTCATCGAGAACTGACTGATATTTGCTTGAAGGTCAACCGGAAACAGGAAGCAGCTGTTTGTTCAAAACAGCTCTGCCCCCTCCAATGACCAATACGAGATGAAAAGTAAAGTGTACCTGACAAATCAGTTGCATTCTATGCAAGGTTAAGTCGACGTGAGCTGTAACTACATTGATTATTTCACTTGCCAAAAAGTCTCGCCTCCATGGTCTAGTTCTAGGTTTGCGATACAATTCCTTCAGATCCTGCGTTCGATTCCCAGTCAGTCAGTTCAAGCTTTTTTTTTTTTTTTTTTTTTTTTTTTTTTTTTTTTTTTTTTTCCCGGAGTTTTTGCTTACCCAGAGATGGTAAATGGCAGATAGCTTTAAGGCATGAAGGATTTCGAGATCATTTGTGCCATCATTAATTAATTTCGTTTCATTTATCCCTGCAGTTTACATCCACAGTCTACAGACGTCGCGAGAGAACCAATGCATCAAAGTGACAATAAATAACACGTTATAAGAAATGTGAATAATGTAAACAAAGCGGAGAGGTGGAGTTATCACGAACTACATGTATATATTAAGAACATAAAGCAGGTTCCCGGACAAAGTGAAAATGTTTATGAAGGGCCGGCTTTCTAGATGCAGCAGGTACAGCTATTTTATTCCGTATATACGTAATTATTAATTTCATACTTTTCCATTCTTAACTCAAATTGAAACAATTTTTGACTGCTGACACAGCAATTTATTAGTAACAGCGCGCTGCTGTGAAATTATTCTTAAATCTGTATCCTGTGGTACAGCCGAATATCATCGAGCGAAATTGGTTGCACTCTCGACCTATTTCACAGCGGTTACCATGGTAATGGTAGACGCTTGCTTTATGCTCCGAGATAGCAAGTACAGCCTAAAAGTGGACAGTGGGCAATGGGCAGCATTGAGCGAAGAGAAATGCGTATCGTTGATTGAGTGCCCCAATACCATAGCCACTCAGGAGAATGCGCGAGCTGGCGATTATTGCCAATTTGCTAAATATAATTTTTTGAGACTTCGTTTTTAAAATTTGACGCTTACTAGTGAGGTAGCTACTTGTTTATAGTCTGTAGGCGCAAAAAGAGAGAGAGAACAACTTTTTGGATTGTTAAGTATTACTTTAATTGCTATTGCATTTAGCTCCGGCTATATTGAAGCTATTGGTGTGGTACTACTGTTTGTAGCATCAGTTTTCTGTGGAGCCATTCCGTGCATTACGGCATTTACATAGCGTACAATCAGTGAGTCAATTGTGTAAGTACGTCAAAATACTTTTTAAAAAGTTCATTTTCCTATGTGAGTTACCTAAGTGAGTTGTAATTTTGTGTTGAAAAATAGTTGTTTTTACTTTATTAGCCTTCTCTTGTGTAATAAACAATCTAAAACAGTGAGTAGATATAATTGTGTGTATCAGTATATTTTAATACTCAAATTGTATAGTAGATAGTGAAAGTTATTTTCAAATTAAACTCCATATAGGGGTGCACAAATCTTTTATGTCACGAGTCGCCTGTACCTCTAGAACAACAATGATGTAGGGTCTTTGCTTCTGCTGCTTTCTCTTTCTGTCAGCAATTATCCTGTCCTAGAAATCTATTCTTAGGGTGCCCCTCCTGAGAATAATATTCCACTTCACGCTCCGGGGAATTAAGAAACCAGTTGACATAGCCAGTGCATTTATTAAAACTGGTTATTTGTTGTTGCTTTGATTGCATTGGTCCTAGCGTGATATGTGTTATGGTCGCATGAAATCGGTTCTTCTGTAGGACAAATGATCTTAATTACATAGTCGTGTCCCCGTGCTTGCTTTTATTTTTGTTGTTTTATATGATAGGGTTCTTTGGTCTTCATGTTAAGGAAATATCCAATACGACGTTTGCACCTCTCAAAATGAGTCCCTAATATTATTTCTCAGCTAACTCTCAGGGTACTGCATTTTTACAGCACAACTAAACAGGACAAAATAAGATTTTAAAATTTTACATTTTCTGAAGTGCATAAAGACTGCGGTATTTTCAGATGTTAATCACTCGAACAACAAGATATTTTGCACGAGGGTTGTTCAACAAATGACTTTTTAATGCATAGTTTCTCGCGCAAAAATTGAACTTTACAACATTTTGCTGTCTTATTGATAATGTGCATGTGGTGCTAGTTTCATTGTTATCGCTTCCGGTTCCCGCTTCTGAGAGGTGCGCACGTTCAGACATACAGTAAAATGGAATGGCACGCAACGAACGACACGCTACTCTGAAATCCTGCTTGCGTTCGTCCCAGGAGGTCTACGGAGAGTTTGTTGTTCCCTATAACACAGCTCGAAGATGCCTTAAAATGTTTAAAGGATTCCATAGGAAGTAGACCCGGCCATTTTTAACGGAAGAAAACACACACCGCTACTGTCATTATGAGAGAGGATCGTCGAAAAAACTAAGAACACTTTCAATTCGGAAATTTTCACTGGGTGCCACCCAAGCGTTAGTAACTGAAAAGTAGCACATGAAACGTGTTTGTGAATAGTGGATTCCAAGATTACTGTTTTCTCAAACAATAGTGGAAATGTTATAGTGAGATGCAGATGAAACATGGCTACCTCATTTCCATTCTAATAGCAAACAGCTCTGTGTGGTCACCAACACCAAAAAAATCAAAAGTGGTTGTTTCTGCATGGAAAGTTATGGTAATCTCAATTTTCGAAATTCGGGTAATGGTTTACCAGCTTGTCGTACCTACTCGCAACAGTAACTGGGCAAAAGCTGTCCTGAAAACTGTATTCATGAAGCTGGGTGCTGCACCGTGTACGGACATACATTGCACATTTTGTTTCTGAATATCTGACGTGCGCCCCTCACTCTAGCCATAGTCCAGATTTGGTTCCGTATGACTTTTTCCTTTTCCCCAAATTGAAGAAACATTTTAGAGGGAGGCATTTTTCATAATATAAAGCAATGGTGAAGGTTGCGGGGCGATTCTGAAGGAGCAGTAAAAAATGTTTCCAGCATGTCTTTGAAGACTGACAGAAATGCTGGGATTGTGCATTGCATCCAACGGGGACTACTTTGAGAAATATTGTCAAAATGATGAGAATGTTGTAAAAAAACTATGTACAATGTGTTCATGTTGTTGTGCCCCTTAAACCCGTACTTTTGTATGAGAGTTACTTCATTTTTTCCCCACAGCATCTCTTTACAGTCCTTCAATATAATCTTCCTGCTTCTTAATGATCAAGTTTCATCGTTTGGGAAAATGTGCCATTTTGTTCGCTGGGTACAAGAAAATTCACTGAAATGCCTGAACGCTGGTCAAAAAAGACTCAGAATGGAAATATAATGGTTTCTCCCCTCCCCCAAAGAAATTTTGTGTCCAAAAATTGGCAGGATGGTTCTTGAATCGTTTTAATT
Source organism: Metallyticus violacea (assembly GCA_030762175.1). Taxonomy (NCBI): domain Eukaryota; kingdom Metazoa; phylum Arthropoda; class Insecta; order Mantodea; family Metallyticidae; genus Metallyticus; species Metallyticus violacea. Next base: position 74,146,486 of record CM060837.1, on the reverse strand, counting down.
TTTATTTTTATTATTATTATTATTATTATTATTGTTGTTGTTTAATGACAGACTATTTAAAACAGAGTGAAAAGGTAATGGGGATATATTATTCTATATTACTGACCAAGCTCTAGGGGAAAAGTTTAGGAAAACGCTGGAGATGTGTTTGCAAGACAATGCATCGAGCTCACAAGTCCCTGATCGGAAAGCAGAAAATTAATGAAGTTGGTTTTGAATTGGTTGACCATCTTTTCTGTTCGACACATTTAGCCCCTTTAGACTATTTTCTACTTCCAAAATTAAAGAGCATTTAAAAGGAGAGAATTTAACAGGCTTAGAAATCCTTTATGAACGTTGTGCTAAGAGAATAGAGTTAAAAGGTGATTATGTTGAATGAAATTCATGTTCTATGTTAGGCTAAGAACTTACTAATATACCCTCGTAGTGTTGTGATACAACATAGCTTAACTATCATATTGTTCATTTCGGAAGACCAGTGGGAGGGATCACTTTGGCACTCTGCCATACACAAGTTGAACTCTGTCCGTTATTTTCGTCATACTAATGATGACATACCTTTCCATATGCTTTTGCACTATACACTTTTTCGTAATAATGTACTCTAGAGCACGCAAAATATGTAAAAGCATGGCACTGAATTCTATAAAATATAGGGTCGGAGGGGTGGAGGGGGGCAACCTTCGTGTCATTCAAAATCTGGGGCGCCTATACAATGAAAACATTTGGAGGTTAAAAACTGAATTTATTAGAGCCACCCGTCAAAACATTTAAAAATGCTCAACATATTGGTTAATTACACTTTTTAAAATTAATTTTATATGCAACATTTAAAATTATATTTAATATAAAGATCAGTATATAATTGTTTTGACAGTTAACATATTCAGAGTATTTATTTTACCTTGTGATTCCTGATAATGTTTACATCCTTCTGGAGTGGAGCAAATTGGATATATCGCATCTTTAGTGTAAATTTTCCCGGCGGATTTCCTTTCACATTATGAATTCGCCGGCCACACTTTCACCTTCGTATGCTTTATAATCTGTTTTACAGAGAGCTGCATCCACATTCATAGTTTTATCATATAAACACAAAGGAAATGTGTCACATAGTGGTCTTGAAAAGTTCTTTTATTCGTAACCGTTAGTTGGCGTACGTGTTGAAAATTGCTGCTTGTTTGACTTACTGATCGCAATAGAAAATGGTTCTATAGATGTAGAAATATCAGGGATGGGAAGGAATTGTTCACCTTCAGAGCAATTTTTCTCGCTACATTGTCGCTGACTTGTAGGGATGGGCGATATTTTTTCACAGATAAGAGGTTTTTTTTTTTGATTGATTTATTTATGGACGCTCTTTAACATCTCAGGTCATCAGCGTCCCATTCAACTCGGGGCGTGAAACGGCCGACACATTTTGCTCAGAGGCCTCTCTTTCAGGCTTGAAGTTCTTTTTCGTGCCGCAAATGTACGACAGGGGATCCACGGCTTTACTTCCCTTCCGAAGGAAGCCATACTTAGGATTTTTACACCCGAAAAAATCCATCGGTCCTGGCCGGGTTCGAACCCGCGTTTTGGGTTTAGGAGGCAAGTATGGTAACCACTACACCAGCAGATAAGAGGTGTCATTGTAATACCTGTGACTGAAAACGTAAGGTATGTATGACAAAATATCGCTCTTGATTTTCGAATTCATTCATTTGTTTATCTCAGCTAAACCCTTATTCAATATTTGTGATTTGTCAACAATGCAGATATTTTTCGATCTGTGACAATCCAAAAATATCGATTACACTACAAAACGCCTTGAATAAAAAAGTATCTTATTGCTTATACAGAGCGCAGTGATGCTTTCCCAGCCAGCTCCCGTTCGTTAGCCGCACCGCGGAGGTAGCAAGTCTCCTTGCTTGCGTGTTGACCTTTTTGACTCGCAGTCGTGACAGTTCCCGGTTGTTATTGTTTGTTAATTCGACTTTATACGTAAAGTGTATTATGCCTTGAGGTGAAAAGAATCATCGTACCATTGTTTTTTTTTTTTTTTTTTTTGTAGCGTATAATTAATTCTTTTACTTATGGGAATACCATACTAACCCTTTCTTCAGAGAATTAATCGACAATGAGCGTTATCATAGCATTTTTTCAACAAGACTCAGCCACTGCTCACACTGCCAATAATTAATGACAGCTATTCACAATGTGTTTCAAGAAGACAGAGCTATTAATTGGAATTTGTGGCCCCCGCGTCTCCCGATTTAACAGCCTGCGATTATTATCTCTGGGGTGAATTAAAAAATGTAGTGCACAAGATGAAACCGCAAACCATACAAGAACTCAAAGATAATATTCGTCAGCAAATTGTCCGGATTTCTCAACACGAACTACAGCTAATGAATAATTTCCTAAAGAGATGCCAAAACTGTGTGGAGAATGAAGGCGGGCAGTTTCAACACTTCATTTGATAATTTGCAAGTAACGAGCCTCTTAAATCGGTTTGTGCATTTTTGTATGATTGATTTGTTTTATTCTCCTGTAATCACGGAGACCCGCTTAACCGGCTAACGAACGGCGTGTTCGCCCATACGCAAAACACTGCGGGAGAAAACAAACACGTTATTGTGTGAATTTATATAACTTATCAGTTATATTTATTTTCGTTATTAAAAAGTATCATTAATGCAGTTTGCTATACTTGCTCCAAACTTACTTAACCTCAAAAGCACTTCATTAAGAAATTCTTCTGTTCAAGCTGATCACCGTTTCAACAATTTCCTTGCTAAAAGAACTACATACATTTTGACTTAAATCAACGGGCATATAAGCAATATAAAACCCACTAATTATAGTGTATTTTAGATTTAATATAACCCTCAAATACTGTATATATTCTTGTTACTTTTGTCATCGATTTAACTTTTTAATTATTTAATTTTTAATATTCATTACTATTCGGTACAAATGCCTGATTCCAAGCGCAGGTAACACACAACCTCACATGTGTGAATTTTTAACACCGTGATAATAATCACAGATACTTATCAATCACAGTATTGGTTGCCATAGATATTTGAAAACTTAGAAGTAACAGAGAGAGAGAAAGTGAAATAACGAACTGTTTTCAACAAATTTTGTAATAATGTAATGAATGTGAAACTACTCACAACTGAAATATAAAACGTATAACTAAATATTTCAAAAGAAAACTTAAACGATTGATGTGCTCAGCCCCTTCACAAACTTTCTAAAAGGCCCAGGCTCCAGTTTCCATCTCCCCTGTGTAAAACGTGTCTTTTACATATTGCTAGACGAGTAATATTCTGTAGATTTCAACGATCTAATTCAGAATATGTATGTAGTCAGGGAGTAAATATTTTATATACTTTAACCTAAATAATTATAGTATATATGATTCCAAAATTAACGCAACATTTAATTTTAAAAACGTTTGTTTATTCATTGACAGTAATTACAAAGATGTGTATTAAACGATTGTAACATTGAAAATGTTCTGTAATGGATGCTGTAAGAAAGATTGTCAACTACAGAAATAGTGACGGAGTATTAAACTTCTTCAGTTATTGATTCTACAGAAACAAAAATTCCGAATGTTGTTTTAAACAGTTTCTTAAATTAGGTTGTATTTTTATTTATTTATTTATTTTTTCAAATTCACAGAACTTCTAAATATTTTTATGCATCAATAATTGATCATCCTCACATATAATTCAAGGAATTTAATGTTTTATTTTTGCTCAGAAGAACGTCAAATAAAAGGCGGCCCCTTTGTGAGACTTGAGAGCGTCTTATCTTTGTGTTTATAACCGGATTAGCTTACTTGAAGACTTCGCTATCGTACCCGTCACTAAAGAATAATGATATTTTAATAGTAAACAAGATTAGCCTGACGGCTTCGCTGTGAGTGGGAGATGAGTTGATATAAAGGAGTAACTTCTGTGCTAGATGCAAAAGTTAATGGCATAAGGTCAGCCTATCCCAGCGCTTGCTAGACTAAGTAGGTGTGTGCGGACGGGACCACCACACAGCACAGCATGCCTTAATGATTAAGCTTTGGGTTTTGAAGAAATCTGCACAAGTTTAAAACACATTATATTTATTTTACACAATTTTCTTACTTCGACTACACACACATATTCTTATCTAAACTCTTTATTATATAGCAGGACTGATTTGTTTACAAATGGAACATTCCATCTCAAATTGCACACAACGTTTAAAAAATGAGCTCATATTTTTAAAGTAAATGGACTTTTTAAATGTATAAAAACATAGAATTTTCTGCAAAATATGAAGCATGTGTTTCCATTAAATTTTATTACAGTAAATATTAAATATTTGGCGTTTTAAGAAAAATAGTTCATTGAAAATAAAAGTATATGTAGCTATATACTGCAGAAACACAAATTAAAATTATACATTACTTCCTTTTGGTTGGGCCACTCATCCTCCATAATAACACTTATCCGTATGCGGGAATATGACTTCAACTTCGCTAATATATCTCATCCGCCCTACAGTCTGGACATAAGTTCACCAGACTTGTACTTATTCACAAGTTGGGGAAAAAAAAAAAACAAAAAAAAACATGCGTGGATGTCATTTTCCTTCTCTTTACTCGACAGATGAAAAGAAGCGGTGCTTTGAATGGAATAGTACAGCTCTCGATCATTGAGGTGCAGGAAGGCTATATTGAAACACTGTAAAAGGTGTAAAAAAATGTGTGCAATATTTATGAAGTGACGCTCACTATACGAAATCTGTACAAATTTCACCCCGGTGTGACATGTAGATAACATTTGACAATCATTTGACTCGACCACTATCGCATCTGCCGTAAAATTTATAAATGAATATAATTGTATTATCATTTTCACAATTTTGGGTCACCTTATAAAAATATTTAGTTCTAAACCTCCAACGCTACCGTTTTCGATTATCGAAAAGATAACTTCATTACTCGATTGTAAACTCGATTAATATGCATAAGAGCGGATAATGCAGATAAAGAAAGTCAGTATTTTTTATGCTTGGTAAATGTGCTAAACCGTTGTTTAAAGTTCTCTTAGATTAAAAATAGAAAAGCAGAAATATTAATAGTCTTGTAGAAACTTTTTTTAGGTAGCTGTAACGTGGTGTAAATGCAATTAAAAGTGACCATCAAGCATAACCTCAGAACAGTTCTTTAGTTTCTCCTTTATTGAGAGTACACGTCATAAGAAGAGTGAAATACAACTTCAATTGCTTTACAGCCCTGTTCAAGGACAGAAATAACAGAAAGCAATTAACGCTCCTGTCGTAAAAAAAGTCACTAGATCGACAAAGAACGCGTTCGGGAGGAAAAAGTAAAAAGGCTTTAGATAAAGAAACTATACCTAACAGTTAACTGTTTTATTAATTTTATATTAATTACTAGCAAAGTAAATATTGTCTTTCTTAGTGAAAAAACAAATTTCGAATTAAAATAGTATTCTAAACTTATCTAAGTACACATAACAATATTGCTAATACTTAAAGCATTTTTAGGTATTGCAGTACATGCGAAGAGCATTAATGTTATAATGGAGGTTTTAGTTTTGGAGCAGAGTTGTGTGTGTGTATGTGTGTGTGTAATATAAATGAAAAATCAAAATAAAGCAACACTCTTAACAATGTAACAAATTAACAGTAGTAATAAAGATAGATAAGGATAAAACACTTAGATAAAGTCATACTTGAAATTGCAATTGAACTATGTTGTTTGTGCTAATGGAATATTAGTTCAATTGTTGCCACTGTCGGCTATAGCTCCTAGCACTCATAGCCAATTTCACTTATTTAGCAATTTCAAGTGTGACTTTATCTAAGTGTTTTTATCCTTATCTACCTTTATTATATATATAAATGCAGTGGCGGATTTACATCTCGTTTGCAATTTATGCAACTTCTAAACCTGCTTCCCACATTCCCACAGTCCGACCTTGACTGACCCGTGACAAGTTTCCTGTCATATCTGTTTTATCAAACTTCCAACAAGTTAACAATAAATAGCATATATCACTCCAGGGGCAGTGTGGGGCAGGGCCAAGAAATATATGGCGTTATTCTTCTAGAATCTGCTCAAAAATGTAATATATGTTTACATGCAATTTCTGTATAAATTATTGTTCCACAAAGACTTAAGAATAAGAATTTACACAAAAATAAACGTTTGTTACAAGGGTAAATCATTAAGTAAGTTACAAATAGATATAGAGCTTAAACAAACGAGTACTAATTAAAGAACACTTTTGTTTCTAAGATAATTTCCCTGTTCACTGAGCCACCTGTCTCACTGATTCACAAGCCCCGGAAGTTCAGCAGCATAAAATTATTTTCTATCGCTTCATCGCCGGGAAAATGTTCACCCTAAAGATGATGTTTAAGAGGACCGAACAAATGGAAGTCGCCTGGAGCAAGATGGGGCCTATACGGAAAGTGCTGGAGGACTTAATACTACTCTTGTTGGCAGTAAGAGGACGCGCGTTGTCCTTTGGTGACGAGTTCTGATCGCTTCCGTTGAATTGCCTTACGAAGTTTCCTGAGGATGTTTCAGTAGCAGTCGAGATTTACGGTTTGTCCTTGAGGAATATACCTTCATGATTTCAGAAGACTGTGAGCATCACTCTAAGCTTTGGGAGGGTAGGGGGCAGGCGACGCAAAATGTTTCTACTACATTGACGCACACTTTGTCTCGGGCTGGTAATGGTGAATCCAAGACTCATCACTTGGGACAATTCGGACTAGTATATCGTGTCCTTCATCGTGGTAGCGATTGAGATACTGTAATGCTATAATCATTCTGTGCATTTTGCGTTGTGGGGTCAGCATCGTGCAAGACTTTGTGAAAACCTAGCCCGTTATACAGCGACTATAGTGTCTATAGTTACCATTCTGTCTGCTTGGACAAGTCGTCAGTTCGTTGCAAAATTGCCTCTGTGGCAATCTCCATTGGCCGGCCGATGCAGGGTTCGTCTTCAATGCTTTCTCGACCATTCGAAAAAGTTTGGCCCATTCTTTTACAGTAGAATATGAGGGGGATGCTTCCCCACATACACTGTCCAATCGCTGTTTAATTTCTTTTGCAGCCAGCCCTTTTGTGAAAAGCTTGATAACAGCTCAAAACTCCATTTTGAACATGTCACAATTTTCTACATATACCTTTCTTTATGCAACTATATCTGAACAACTGAACACAGCGGAACGGAAATTACAGCTGCAATTATTTACTTAACAGATAAGCTATGGCACAAGATAAGGGTTTTGTGAAGGCGATAATCCTTATCGGCGAGGCCGACGCTTATCTACCCTCGTACATCTAATTTATATATTTACACGTTGGTCTTTAAATTTGATTCATTAAAAGCTTTATGTTATACATATTTAAATAATATGAAAATCTTAACAGTCAAAAAAACAGCAACGAGAAAGTGTATTATCTAAAGAAACAACTAGTTATGTTGGAATTTGTTTTCCAAGTGCACGAAACCATCAACCTGATTTTACGGTTTTTTTCAAACTAATGCGTTTGTCGCACCTGGGCATCTGCTCTTCTTCAGAATGGGGGGGAAGTTATATTTACATACATAATTACAACAAGAAGTACTAGTATCTGCTATTGAACTTGCAAAACAATGGAATTCTGACAAAATATGAGAAAACTTCAGGGGGAGAAGTCATTGAGTTGGTTAAGGACGAAAGCATAACCAACCGGGAAAGACTTCATCAGGTAGTTGTCTGTATTCATTTATACATAAGGCATCATTATTAATCAGACCCAAATTAGGTTTGAAGCAATGAGTGAAACAAGTGGGCTATTCAGTATACTTACTCCTCAGTATCTGTCATCTGCATCAGACAAAGATGTTAATAAGAAAATATTTGGTTTCTTCCTGAATAACAAAGAAGATTTGACAGAAAATTTTGCACATGAAACACAAAGCATCATATTTGTGTTACAGAAGGAGATAAAGCTGAAAACAACCATCAGAGAACTAGCAAAGCTGCTACTGGTAGAAAACTGTACTTTGGCTTCTAGCATTCCAGATATGTGCACAGCTTTTATGTTACAGACTTTGCCGGGAACTGTTTCTGCAGCAGAACGATCGTTTTCAAAAGTAAAATTAATAAAGAACCTATTTAAGCAGTTCAATGTCTCAAGAAAGGGAAAATTTTAATAGTAGCATATGAGGGGGACAAGAATGTCGTGAATGAAATAGAAGTTTCCTCCAAAAATGCAAGAATACGCCGCTCTATAATTTGCAAGGAAAATGCATCAGTTGTTGCTGTTCTTGAGCTGGGTGAACCGAACTATTAGTTTCCATGATAATGGAAAATAAACCATAAACCGTTGCTGCGTAGATCATAAGGCGAAGTAATAGATTAGGGTCCCAGATTTAATGCCTCTGGGAGTCCGACAATTTTGCGCTGAGCCATGTATCAATCTATTGTTTGAATTTATCACAGAATGCATAGCACACTCATATTCGCAGCTCCTATTACCAATATAAACAGTTTACATAGCTCACTCTATCTAAATTCCAAGCCCCCATAGTGCGATAGTTAATGTACTTGTTGCATTCCAGCTAAAGAAGACGCTTTGATGAATGGAAATATACTAAGCAGTTAACTATCATCTGCAGACACGCAGCTCATATGTTTTATAAAACGGCATATAAATTAATATGCGTGTGACGCAAGCCTGATAAACTTTCCTTTCACACGGAACGGTTTTTGGACGTCGAACAAAATTGGCTTTCGTATATGCTTGTGAGATCATTGTCACATATCCAATCATAACAGGTTAATGACCTTTATTTTTATCAAGTGCCGTGCACATCGAAATGAAAATTATTATTTCAAAGAATGTTTTTCCTGTCATTGATGTATAATTAATGCAATTTATTCTTTATAATTAAATATTAAAACAAAGGTGCATGCTTGAGTTGCATTTTTATATGGAATAATATGCCATTATTCTTTGTTGCAATGTTCATAATATCTTATACAAGCTTCAGGAGTGTAAACACTACATTTCCTTTCCGGCCACGTCATTCATTTGCTTGGAGAAGCTCATTTAAGCCAGTGTTGCATAATGCAGCGTGATGCTCCAAATTGAATTCAGAGCAGTGATTAAAACTTTTAACTGAAAAATATTCACGAGATTAAACGACTCCTTGAAGATGTGCACGGAGAAACTTCCCCTTCCATATTCTACTGTGAAGTAGTGATAAAAAATATTAATTTTAAATAGAAAGAGACTTGAAAATGACTCACAAAAGGGTAGACTGTTGAATGTGTTTACTCAAGGAAACTTCTTCTTTGTCGAGTATTAATTTCTTAGTGACAGACGTCTGAAAACAATGGAAATAACTGCAAGGTTGGGGTTTTCTAAAACAACTGTGCTTCGTATCCTCCATCAATATTTACATATGCATATGGTCATTGTAAGAGGGTATCCTGAATTCTATCAGCAGTTTAAAAGCAAGTGCGCGTGGAATGTTGTCAGGAATGTTTGAACCTTTGCCTTGGTAGCGAGAGGGCAGTCTTTACAGGGTACGAAACATAGTCTTCTACTATGACCTTTTATCAAAAAGAGAGAATCGTTGGAGTTGCGTAAGAATAGAACCCCCTAGAAAGGCCAAGGTCACGGTCACACAGTCCACGAAGAAGAATTTTCTTTTTCTTTTTCTCTCTCCCTCCCTCTCCCCCCTTTTTTGAGACTGCAGAGTAATTCTGATGGTAAGACTTCAAAGAAAAGAACACAGCGATAATTGGAAAGTGCTGTGCTGAGCTACAGCATCAATTGCACACTGTCATCAAGAAAAAGAGGCTTGGAATATTGAGTCAAGGAGTTTCAGACACCACCCCACACTGCTGATGTGAACATGTGCGAGTTCCAGGAGCTGTACAGCCCATAACTTGCCCCCAGCGACTATTACGTTTCCAAAACTGAAATCCGACTTTCGAGGATGGAGACGGAGCGATAATGGGTTGAAAGACACTGTTGGCAGACAAAACTTCGATTTATTTTTGGAAGGGGAAATTGAAATGTTTAGATTGAGATCTGAGAAATGTATTGAAATAAAGGAAGATCACGTTAAAAATAATACCGTCCTATCATTTCTGGAGGCGTTATCTCGAGAAGACATCCGGAAATGTCCGCACTGCTTGTGCTCGTTCGGTCACAACTCAGTACATCATTCTAAGCTACATATTCGTTTTAATGTTTGTTCAGCTTCGCCTTAGTTTCTGTGGGCGATGCTCCTTTCAAAAAGTAATGTTGTATTAATACACGAAATTCCTACTTCTCCATTTTGAACGCTTGATTACAAATCTAAACAAGAAAACTACGCTCAATTACAAGATTAAGTCTTGTAACTGTTTAGAGCCATGTACATCACTCCTCACCAGTTGTCAAGGTAACGTTGTAAACAATCTAATGCTACCATCTTTTAAGTTTGCACGAAGTTATCAATCGTATAATGGACTGTAGGAAAAACAAAATTAACAGATACTTTTAACTCTTTCGGGCGTTTCCCTCAACATCAAAACAAACTCATTCGTAATACGCAAACTCAAAATAGTTGCTGTACGTGGAACGACTCTTAACAGCAACGTCGAGGTTGCTTGAGCGCGCCGCTTATCTTCTTACCGAGCCCTTTTTATTTTCCCGGTAAACTTTGAAGTTATCTTGCAGAATCATCCATTGTAAAGTGATAGCGTGTTATCAGCTTCATTCACGACTAGTGTTGCAGTGCAACTTCCTGGACCTAGCTCAAAATCTAATCTCATAAAATAATATGAATGAACGACAAAGAATGCTAAGTGTTGGAGGTGAAAACTTGTGAGCCCAAAATGTATTTTTAATTTGTTATATAATACAAAATTAAAAAAAAAATGTTTAAATATATTTGGAACATTGATATGCAGTAAATCAACACATTATTTTTTTTGACTGTCACAATGGAAGATTTCTATTTGCTCTACTTCGAAAGTTATACAAAACAAATTGAGGACTGCTTTATATTTTTATATAATTAATTATTGATGTGTTTAATTCTAATCTTACACTCTTTTATAATAAAATTAGTAAAGTAATGACAAATGATTGAATAAAGAGAACATGTGGTACTTGAAACTTGCTCAAGGACTGGTGTTTGTGCCAGGATTCACGGGCTTAGACGGGTAACCTAACGTGTTTCCAGACAAACATAGCGGAGTTCGAGCCCCTCAGGGCCGCTTTCATATCAACCTTTCCAAAGTGCAAGCCACCGTCACACCGAAACAGCCCACCTCGGTCCTGTAACAGAATCAGCGGAATGAAATGATTGGAAATTTCGTGGAAAGGAATAATCCGCATCTCGCCGGTTGCAACCAATGCATATACTTTGTATGAAAGTGTTTCCACTTCTCAGACATCGCAAATTGCACGCTGATGATTCATGATATGAAATTATAAACTGCAAAAGGAATTTTGGGAAGGAAGCGTTCCAAGCCGTCATTCACGAGGACGGTTCTGACGGGAATCGAACTGCAGACCCCCTGTTCACGAGTGCAACATGCTTAGCGATTTCGGTCACCCATGTCGTGGTCCAATCGTGGCAACAGTGAAAAAAGTGAAACACAATTGTTTACGCCAATACGTTAATGAATTGAAAGATGGCAAAAATTGTTTTTAGTAAGCGTTTGAGCATAGCTGCAAACCAAGACACTCAAATGATGCAACACTGGACATAAATTTAAACACAAGTATGGTTCAAAGGCGCCCAAAGTTAAATAAAAAGCCCTGTCATGTCTAAATAAGAATAAAGTGTTTCAAGTAATATGTCAACTTTCACAACATTAAATGAGGACATTGAGAAGAATTCCGAGGATTGGAAACATACGATTGTTGGCATTTGTCTTATCTCATATTTATGTAAAGGATAGATATAATAATCGCGTCCCTCCATTAATAAACATGTCAATCCTTTGGTTTTTCGTTTTGCAAATGACTATATTAAATAATAGCACGTTGTTCTCATTATAATTACTTTATTCAATTCATAAGCTGAAAACATCAGTGAAAAAAAAATATTTCTCATAGTTGAGTGTATTATCGGATGGTAAGCATCTAAGTTTACGATGTACAGGCTTCAATTGCGTATTACGTAGATGGTGGCGAGCATGCTACTTTCTCGAAGTAAGAGGAACCTAGATTATCGGCCTGTACATGGGAGTGTACTTGAAGTACACTTAATCTCTGGGTGTAACGTCATCTTCAATGCCAGTCGTGCTAAAATCTCCCCCCTTAAACACCCGAGAGATGGAACACAATACTTTATAGCCTGAAGAACAGGTTTCATATTTCCGGATAGCAATAGTCCAAAATGACCAGGAGCATTTTTAACTCGTTTTCGGTTGTAGCCACATTAATAAGATTTTCGAGGTGTGACTTCAGCTCTCAGATCTACAATGAATTGTGCACCACCTTGATGTTTCAGTATGCATGCTTGTTTGTTTAAACTTCCGATAATATTTAATAAGCATAAACACATGAAAATCACTACGTAATTATGGAACGCGCTTAAAAAAATAAAACAAGCAAATAAATTCCGCAAAAATGACAAAATATTGACCCTGAATTGAAAAAATATACCTAAAATAAAAATTATTAAAATTATGTAATAAATTAGCGTTTCTATAATTTAAGGGATATATTTTGGATTCACGTACAAGTTACTAATGTCTTTGGTGCTCCAGTTAAAAGATGGCATATCAAAATCCATACCCTGATTTAAGTAATTACAATATAGGCAGACCTACATAAGTTGTAGAACTTTCAGCAAGCGCTTTATTGCGTATAACAGAAAATATTGGTTTCAGATTGAGAAGTTTAAAGCATACCGCCACGGGTGACCGAGGTCGTTAAGACATGGACTCGTGAGCGGGAGGTCTGCGGTTCGAATCCCGCTAGGACCGTCCTCCCTGACTGGGGTTTTTTCCAGGTTTTCCTCAGTCTTCATAACTAGCAAATGCCGGGGAGGTACCCAAACTTAGGCCTGGAACGCTTCCTTCCTTAAAAAAAAATCCTTTCCCAATATATCATTTCATTTCATGTATCATCAGTGACCACCGCCTGTGGTGCCTCAGTAGTAAAAACGGGCGTTAAACACTACTCAAAAAAAAAAAAGTTTAAAGCATGTGAAATACCCATTACTTAAACTAGAAACAACCTTTTTGTTATCAAACCGAGACACTTTACTTCGGAGTTTTATAGCAGATAATGCTATTATTTCCTTTAAATGTTAAGTATTTTTTACTAATAATATGAAAACGTTTCTTTTCTGTGACAATAACAATTCCATCCCAACCGACACCTATGTGCTCTGAATGTGACGCAAATCACCAAGCATAACAATGTTCTTAAGTACTACGGCATGGCACCTTTTGCGAAATTCATAAGCTAATTAAAACATTTGCCTTAGTCTGGTATCGAACTGTCTATTGGCGAGGAAGCTTCTTCACTTTTGCAGAACCGCCACGGGTGGCCGAGGTCGTTAAGGCACGGACTCGTGAGCGGGAGGTCTGCGGTTCGAATCCCGCCAGGACCGTCCTCCCTGACTGGGGTTTTTTGCAGGTTTTCCTCAGTCTTCATAACTGGCAAATGCCGGGGAGGTACCTAAACTTAGGCCTGGAACGCTTCCTTCCTTTAAAAAAAAAAAATCCTTTCCCAATTTATCATTTCATTTCATGTGTCATCAGTGTCCACCGCCTGTGGTGCCTCAGTAGTAAAAACGGGCGTTAAACACTATTCAAAAAAAAAAAAACTTTTGCAGTCCACATATGAATGGGGAGAAAGGTCACTAACCACAAAGCTTAAACAGTAGTGCCGCCTGGTACATATGCAACCTTACGCATGGCATGTTATGTTCTGCAAGAACGCAAGAACGCGCAATGGACAGTAAATATCGGTATTTTCGCACTTAACAAAGTTTCCATCTGAGTAGGCTCAGAGTAATATAACATCTGACAATCCGGGTTGGATTGTACTTTAAAAAATTTAGTTGAATATTATACGCATCTTTGTGAATATTACTGCTTTTGTTTTGTATATGCACGGAGGGAGATACAAAGGTGAGGCTCATGTAATATTGGTTTAACATCGTATCACAAATATTGCAACAAGTCGAGCTTACTGGTATTAATTTCCTAACACATTAACATCAAATTTGAAAACAAGCGCAGAAGAAAAAGTCAGCATATATTGTTAAATATGACAAGAAACAGTAGTGTCTTTCGTTTCAAACGGCACAAACCTTCGAATTTTTACATCTTGCCAAACGTTAGTGAGAACGCATTCTTGTTTACTATTTTTGTTCTGTGGTTTCAGTTACATTTTGAAACGTGATATCGTCATTTGAACGTGGGAATGAGAAGCTATCGGTTATTTATAAAAATGTAAATGACCTTTAAGGTAAAAAGAGCCACAAGATACGAAAAGAGTATTAGTTTTGACTAAAATAACCTAAGTGTTATTATCTTTTAAGATAGCCATACCATATTTTAATTATATATTTATACATTTATCTGCATGCAACAGATTATGTAATTACTTTAAATTTAGTTTTAATTTTTAGACTCAAAACAATTATGCAGCAATAAATTAAATATTTCTAACACATACATCAATAAATCTACCTATTTTTTTTATTAAATGTGTATATGCACCTGTTACAAATTACGTAATGTACTATCTGATTTCTCAAGGCATTCCCAATTATGCTCATATATGTGCAATACATTGCTGGTCATTAAAATTGCGACGCCCATAAGAGACCTGTAAACACATGCCACAATTTCTAAGAAGGAATCGTCGTAAATACAACAGCAATACCAGCAGGTGTGTCGCGGAAAATTGTAGCATACCGAGAGTGCGGAATATCATTCCGAGAAATTGGTGCTCGTGTTGGACGAAATGAGATCAGTGGATCGAGGTAGGACAAACACACAGACGTAAAGGATCTCAAAACTGCCGTCAGTGAAATTCGTTGAAAATGAGTTATTGTGCATAACATCAGGGGTCTAAGATAGACATGAAGTGCAAATATGAAACTTATGCTGTATGTGATCTATTGTTTCCGATAATTTTGTGTTTCTTCTATCAACTCCTTTACTTAGAGTTTTTTGCGAATTTGTTCACTTTTGAGGCTTTCTCTCCTGATAGTTCCTTTTGACGTAGCAACCACATTTTACATATTTAATTTCTTTTTTAAATAAAACCAACAAAGCCAAGCACAAACTTCAACAGCTTCTAAGATCTATCTTCCTATTTATAATAAAAATCATACAGAACAATCTCAAATGATGCTCTGTAAGCTATCGTTGGTATAGTGCTAGTTGATCTGACCATATAAAGATTTTAAAGTCATCTGCAGAGGCCACCGCACAAGTGCAGTCATAGCACAATTAAGGCAAATAGACAAAAGTGAACATGGCAGAATAGAACTCTAAGCGGGTGTTTTGATCAAAACATAAAATCATGCTGATACAGGAATGGTCGCAGTGAAGGACTCTTAAGAAAATTTGTATTAATGCACAAAAACTAAATACCAATTGTGCATGCTTTCAGGCAGAACTCAGGGAAATAAATATGGCTATAGACTGGATCCAAAAAGAAAAGACTAAGATCCTTTGCAATTCACGTTGACTAAAGCAGCGCTACTCGCCATCATTGATAAACAAGCATCCCACTCGCTCAGAATGAAAACCACCAGTCTCAAGAAGTCATGTACTATCATCTCATTTCAGTGTGTAAAAGAAACCGGGACTCCGAGGCAATGAACGAGAAAATTACAAGAGTGTAGCCAGTCACAGAACCATTGCTCACAAATTCCCTGCCCAAGATCAGAGAGGAACAGTTGGTAAAAGATTATTATGAATTCAAGTTCTGAAAAAGCTGCTAATACCAAACTACTATTCATCCCCACAATTATCCACAGCTCTTTCCGTTCCTATCTCTGCAAAATGAAAATACCACCGCCAAACTGCAAATGCTCAGGAAGAGGTACATAATTACCTCCTGACAGAATGCACCCCATTCTTAAGAGATAGCTGCATTCGTTCCCCCTTCCGCTGGTAATAAAGGACAACATCAACACATTTAGCGGGTCGAAATTCTCCTATATGTCTTCAACTTCAAACCAAAATTAAAATGTTATAAAATATTGTGAATATCTCGTCATGTACTTTTAGGTAGAAGCGGGTTTTGACACTTCGTTTTATTTATTTATTTGTGTTATTTACGGGCGCTCTTTAACATCTCAGGTCATCAGCGTCCCATTCAACATAGGGCTAAAACGGCCGATAAATTTTGCTCGGAGGCCTCTTCTTTCAGGCTTGAGGTTCTTTTTCGTGCCGTAAATGTACGACACGGGACCCACGGCTTTACTTCCTCCGAAGGAAGCCATACTAAGGATTTTTACGACCGAAAAAAATCCATCGGTCCTGACCGGGATCGAACCCGCGATCTTGGATTTAGGAGGCAAGTTTTTTTTTTTTTTTTTTTTTGATTTGATTTGATTTATTTATGGACGCTCGTAACATCTCAGGTCATCAGCGTCCCATTCAACTCAGGGCGTGAAACGGCCAACAAATTTTGCTCAGAGGCCTCTCTTTCAGGCTTGAAGTTCATTTTCGTGCCGTAAATGTACGACGCGGGACCCACGGCTTTACTTCCCTTCCGAAGGAAGCCACACTTAGGATTTTTACGCCCAAGAGGCAAGTATGGTAACCACTACACCACTAGGACCGACTTCGTGAAATACATTTTAGACATTTTAAAAATCTAAGTATATAAGAATCCACGTACGTTGCATTAATAACCCGAGTGTTCAGATTTAAGGGTTCTAAATAATTTTCGGAAGTAACTAGGAAAATAAATAGTTTAATAATGTGTAATGTTGAAAGATAAATAAAGTGGTATTTGGTTGGAAATATATTTGGAAGATTCCTATCATCTGGGATACCAAGGATGGGTGTCTTCCTGGCATTCAAGATATAAATAGAATTGGAGGCGGCGTGGTGAAGACCACGAACAGTAACAAAAGTACAAATCTGTAATTTCATTATTTAATTTGACTCTTTGTGTTTGAGAATTGAAGTATTAATGTATCCAGAATGAATAGTCATTAATTCAAAAGTATAGGTATAGCGAATTATGTTTCTATCTCAGACGTGTACTTAGAATGTGATTATACACAGCCAGTGTGCGAATTCTGAACGAGTCTGTATAACTTCTACTTAACGCTATCAAATGATCCCAATGAAAACAATGTATGCTGCCTTCTTGCAGTCTAACGGCATTGACCTTGTGATTAGCAGGGTCGCTGTTGACACTCTCTATCTGTAAGGATGCAAGCCATTGCTTTGTAGCCTCTTATCAGTTTACATGTGTTAGCAGCATACTCAAGAGCAAACAAGTGTTGCATTAACTTCACAATTTTATCTCTACAATAACAACAACGCATGATTTATGAGACAGAGTCGAGAGGATTATTATTGTGTTTTATTGATTCTTGTTTTAATGTTCTAGAGTACTTAGCCTGTGAACAGTTATCTTTTTCCTGAATGCTCTAAATCCATTCCTGTGGCTCTGTAGGCACAAGTTCGATTCCCATGAACGCATAGAATGTTTTTAAAAGAAATAACTCACTAGCTAAGTACTCAGGCCGCTGGGTACAAAGTTCCTTTATCAGGGAGGCATTTGGTTCTAATTGATTGCAGTCGGAATACTTGATTTACAATCTAAGTTGCTAACTAAAAAGAGGACATTCGACATCCGAAATATAGGACTTTGTTAATTATGATCGATTATCAACATTGTGTTTATAATAAGGGAATGTTGTTTCCTCATGACTTTAATTATCAAATTTTCTCAGATGAATAGTTTTAGCACCGGGTCATGTTTCACGGAGCTGGTTGGCGGCATCACCAAAGTCTAGATGTGTTATTTGACTACTGCTACTGCTTAATATAGATCGCAGGCTTCTAGAATTTTATTAACTAGAATGCACAATAGTACAGAGAGAGAATTTTATAAAAATGTCGTAATAACGCATCTATTTGAAAAGACTTGTATCTCCTGCTTTTCATGGCATCAAACTTATCGATTACCCTTTGATTAAAGTACGGAGTCTGTAGGAGAAAGTTTGTTTCTTCAGTTAGCATTGTATACTTCCCATGTTTCGAAACAATTTGATTCAAATTAATACTGAAGTTAGTCTATCCAGTTTTTTCTTAATTTCAATGGTCAGTAATCGCAAAGAAAAAGGCTTAGAATGTAAGCTTTATATACATTTCATTTTCTTTTTATGCATTTAACACAAAACGAAATAAAGTAACTATTTCACGAATTCACACCAAAAGTTTATTAACCTGCATTAAACAACGGTTGACCACCCTCGAAACAACCGAGTATCGCTGCTGGAAAGCGTTTCCATGAGAGTATTGTTACTTTAAATTTAATATTGATTGATATTGGAATAATTGAAAATTTTCTCACGTTTAATTTAAATGGCCATGATAACGGTTTTTTAAAACGTGTTGTTCAAATGTGTAACGCAGCAGTGTCACGTACAACCATAAGCAACCGCTGTTTCACCCAAGCAAATAGATTTTCCCAAGTGTTCTGAAAGAAGTAGAAGGCCCTTGATCCTTTTACATTTGGTATACCTGTCTTCTTCTCAATTCTTCGCCAAATCTGACATGTTTATTACCCCACGTGTTACGCTTTATCGCTCCGTAGATGTCGTATATTTATTACGTCAAGTAAGGGAGCAGAGACAAAGCCTGACCCTCTTACAAATAATCAGAAATAGAGATAAACCACGAAGTTGGTTGACATTTATTTGGAAAGGAACTTGGGCCATTGTTTCACAGTTTCACATTAATGTCCTTCTAAATGTGGCAAATGTAGCCAGAAGCTCTTAATTAGTTAATTAGTTAGGCTCACATGCCACGAAAGACAACACAGGACCTCAGAAATGATCTTGCGGAGGCACAACGCAATAAAGTCAGCATCGCTATGGAGGCTTCCTGGTCACTCTGATACTTAAATATCAACATCCTGGTCCTCTCCTTGGGAATCGCTCCTGGTGATGTAGTGGTAACCATACTTGCCTTCTAAACCCAAGATCGCGGGTTCATACCCGGCCAGGATCGATGGATTTTTTCGGGCGTAAAAATCCTAAGTATGGCTTCCTTCGGAAGGGAAGTAAAGCTGTGGGTCCCGTGTCGTACATTTACGGCACGTAAAAGAACCTCAAGCTTGAAAGAAGAGGCCTCTGATTTGTTTTATTTACGGACTCTTTAACATCCCAGGTCATCAGCTTCCCATTCTATTCAGGCCGTGAAACTGCCGACAAATTTTGTTCAGAGGCCTTTAAAAGAGGCCCCTGAGCATTAGTCGACCGTTTCACGCATTGAGTTGAATGGGACGCTGATGACCTGAGACGTTAAAGAGCGTCCGTAAATAAATCAAACAATCAAGTCAAATCTCCTTGGGACTTTTCAGCAAAGTCTTTCATTCGCCTTATTATTAATTTTGTAATCTCTTCCATCACTCTTTTGTAAATACACTCTCTCTTACCAGAAAGAAGTCGACGTTGTGTTTCAACACTTAAGTGATCCACTCGTCCTTCGGCCTACCGCTCGACCCTCCAAACGTCCCTTGGTTCTCACTCGGCCTTCACCCGCAAAGCCTCAATGACACCGGTACATGTCTTTGACAGTAATTCTGTATAAATATAAAAGCAAAATTCCTAGGAGCGCATTTGACGAGAGGTGACATTTCAGGTTGTGCATGAACACATTGGTTCTTACGAGCAAGAGGCTCCTCATACATTCCTCTCACCTCTCCCAGTCAAAATACTCCACAAGCTTACAGCAAGTCTGCAAACCAAGTCCCCTACAATGGCAAATACTAATACAATGCTCAATGCAGAAGCCCCCTACAGACATTTTTTCGCTAATAAAAACGCATCAGGCAACAGTTGTAGACAATTAAACGTTTGGAGTTAGCACAAACCTGCAACCTCCAAGAGGAATCTCCTTTGACTACAATTACAATAAAAATAAGCAGGTGCCTTGTGACAGGAGGTGTTGGAATTGTGCTCTTCTATATCAACACATTTCTGACCTCATTGTAGAAAAATGTGATTCACATCCATCAGTTTATCTTCCGAAATTGAGCCAATTTAAATATACACATGGTCACTCTGTTGTCCACAAATTGCGGGCTAGTGATCCTGATATTTGAGTAAATTTCTGTAATTGGCTGTTACAGAAAAGATAATGCATTCATGCTTAATTTTTTACCGATTAAGCATGGCTCAAATTACATGGTCAAATAACAGGTATTGCAATATATACGAGTAAAAACCGGATTTTATACATGAAACCCTCTTGCACAATTAGAAAATTGGTGTATAGGACTATGCTTAATTCATCCTATTAGGTATATTTGTTGTTGGTACAAAAGGTCTTGTGTGCATGACATGAATGTGGACAGTAGATAATTGTAACGAACACTATGCTAAACACAGTAAGTTTTTAAGCTATTGTTGTTTGATGACATTTAATACATGTCATATGAAAGAGCAACTCTTTCTATACACGTTTTTCTGGAAGATACTGTAAAAAATCCAGTTTAAGCTAGATCTTTCAACTTCTCATTATATTTGTTTGGCCTCCCAAAACATCTGAAAGATCAATGGATGAGGTGAAGAACAGAATGATAGATTGGTAGCTCACAGCCTTGAAGAACGACACCCAATAGTATCCATGTGTATACTGGTAACTTCTAGCTGAAAAGGGTGTGTGTGTGTGTTGCCTTCAAGGATGCACATCACTTTTTCATTTGACTATACCTTATATTTTGATTTTAATTTTTCTTAAAGATTGTCTCTTTTACAGATTGTTTGCTGGTTGTTAAAATGTTTTAAAAGCCTTGCTATAATTTTAATGCACAGTGAGATTAACTGAGCTATAGGCTATCTGAGCACACCTGCTTACTGCAGTTACTGCAACAGAATAAATAGCTACCATGTGTAAAGCAAGTATTTTTATTTTAGCATTTATGTTTTTAAGTGAAAGCATAAATGATAATGTATTTAAAACTGGATGATGGTGATGATGATGATGATGATGATGATGATGATGACAATAATAGTAATAGTAGTAGTAATAATAATAATAATAATAATAATAATAATAATAATAATAATAATAATAATAATAATAATAATAAGCACTAACCTGTGCAAAATGGTGCCACTTGACAACATTACCTTATCAGCATCTCATATCTCATTTAACTTTTCTTCCATAAAAACACGTTTCTTGTCTTTGAGAGATCCTTTCTCTTGTAACTTTTTAACAAGTTGGTGAACAACTTCTTTATCTGGCACACAATTGCTAGGATATTTACTTGTGAATCACTTTACCATTTCTCTGTAAAAATATATTTTCAGATATGAATCGTACATTAAAACCCGTTCTTCAATACTATATTTATGTAATGGCGTAACTAATGAAGAACAATTAGCACACATTGAAAGCAGTGAGTAACACACGAACGAGCAACAACTCATTGACAAAGCCTCCCTCAAACTACTACACACTACTACCTGCATATGCAACTATATGACCTTGATGGCATACTTCTCCCAGTATGCAACTGCTTGCCGTAACTGGCCTAAACCCACTGTGCCTAATTTAGCATGTTTAATATGCATAAGCATAACATATTAAATTGATATAGTGTTATGTCCTTGACAAAGTTTTCTTTTTATTTAGAGGTGCAACACATTCTAAGGCTGTTCTGTACAATGGCAAGGGAGACAAGTTGGTTCAGATTACAGGACCTGGCACAAACCACTGGGTATGTAAGAAGTTGATGTGCAGGTAATTTCAGCTAGCTACATTTTTGGTAACATGTTGGTTAAGGTCACATTTACCACTGTGATTTAAATTAACTTAAGGATTGAAGGCATGACCACTGCTCTGGTATTAAAGAACTTCTTAATTATTTGTGCATTAAATTGTTGTATTATATAACATGTGATACTTGCATGCAAACCTGACTATGAATGCTTGTAAGAATTCCCAATTATACCACTAATATCTTAAAAACTTGTCTTCTGAGTGTAAATGATAAACAGCTTAATTGCTTACATAACTGGCTAACAATTAGAAGATGTGCTTTCAAATCACATACAAGAAACTTCACAGTTTCAAGTTTGATGCAACAAATTTCTCTTTGTTTTACACAAAAATGTGAAGGTGATAATTTCATATTTTGATTTAGCAGCATCAGTTTTATATACCGACAATGTGTAATTAAGGAAAACAGAATGATTAAAGAATAAATAAATTTATTGATTATTGAAATGATGCAACAATAATAGGGCATGAAAATTATAACAAAAATTTAAATCAATCAGTTTTAAATATAACCAGAATTATCATGGTGGAACTAGATGTCTTATCATATCCTAAAGACACCAATTAAGTCCAACTCACGAGTCATAAATTATAGAGATGACCATGACAACTGAACTTTTAGTAGAAAAAATGGTAGGGAAACTGAAATCTAAGGCAACAAGTCCAATTGCTACTCTTATTGATGCTCAAGGTCTAACTTGAATTATTTTGGTGGGAAAAAAAAATTATAATCTGATCATGGCAATAGCACCACCTAGAAAAATATTTGAGGGAACATTGGTAACTTCTTACCGTGCAACCCTTCCCATTAACAGAACTGAAATAGGTTACCATGACAACAAATATGTTGTTATGTAAATACTTTTTCCAAGTTTGTTGATCATAAGTATAGCTGATTTTATATTGTGAATACTACTCCTGGGGTTCCAGGTTCAATTCCTGGATTTGTCATGGGGATTTTCCCTGGCTAGAAATGTGACTATAAAAATGTTGGTAAGCTAGTATACAATTTTCTAAAATGAAATGAACCTTACTGATATATCTTTTAAATAATATAACGATATTGTGAAACATTTTATTTAAAATATTTCTAATTGAGTAGAGTCCCAATTATATGAATTTCAGTTATCTGATTGTAATCTTAAAAGAAGTTGCTCCATATTTTCTGTAATGTTAATGGAGACTGAGTTTTTACTTTTCATGGGGACCATAGACACTGTGGCATTCTCTATGCACTAGTCTTCAGACACTGAAAAGTGAATTCAACTTTGCTTTATCAATTTCAAGTTAATTCTTCTTTTTAATCAGATCATCTGGGTATCTTGCAGTGTTAAGGAAATTTCATGTTAATAATGTTGGTACATCGTAAAGTCTTTTAGCAGAGGGCACGTGTATGACAAAGTTGTATAATTTTTTAACATTGTTTGAGTTCACTAAATAAAATAAAAAATATAAATACTTTTTTTTTTTGTATTGCAGTTATTGGACTTAATATTATAATATTTGAGTTTGTTTCTCTACTTTTGAGTAAATGAATTATTTGTTATTTTAATTGTACTACGTTGATTTATTCCATTATTTTTTCATTATTTTGCATTATTCAACCTTTTCCAGTTATCCAACCTCATCCAGGTACAGTTTATGTCAGATAATGAAGACTACTGTATTACATAATTCTGTTTTGCCAAGTAAGCACAAACATTAAATCACATTTAGAGCAAAAATGCAATAAATGCATGAACACAATAAAATTTCATTAAAATTAGTGCATATTGGAGCTAATTTTAAGAATTAAAAATTCTATATAATTATTCTAATCTTTTATTAAATTAAGAAATTTAATATTGTAAGATTTGTTGATGAAATTTTCATTCTCATTATGTATAAGTGCTATAGGTCCACTTCTGAGATTATAAGTACCAAATTATTAAAAATTAAATTCATTGTCTCATTTATGTATTGGTGAACATGGTGCTTTCGTAAAATATGGGTGCATTGGTGCAGTTCACACTAATTGTCACCACATTCTAAAATATCACTGTTCAGCAATGAAATATTGCTCAGAAATGTACATATTTTTTGAATAGTGACATCACCTTAAATCCAAAACAATGGTCAGTATTCCCCTACCATGCACTGATTGTTTGGAATTTTACTATGTTTGTTAGTATGATATATAATTTTAGAGCATTTTTAGGGAATTTTATAACAAACACAAATAAATTTCCCTTTATTTCCTTGATGGACTGTAATATGGTGTTTGGAATTATGGTATAAGCCTCTAGAAAGCTATAGATCATCAATATTGATAAGAGAGAAGCAAGGAGCAAAGAGGAATAAGCAAAAAAAGTAGAAGTGGGCAAAGGAGTGTGTTGTCTTAACCCTCATGAAGATGCCTGCAATGGAATTTTGATTAGATCCTTTAAATCAGCAGTGTTATTTCCCATCCAATAATCTGGCTGCACTAAATATCCATGTTTTATTTGTGAATGAGACAGCAGGACATAAGACCATTTTTGATTTCAGAATGACTGGCCACCTTGAGAGCATTTAGCTGCTGGTTCAAAGAATGTTGTATACAAAAGCCTCATCAGTCCTTCACAAGTGATTCTACCACCTCTCCATATCAAACTTGGTTAATGAAACAGTTTACAGAAGGTGTTCCCAGTTTTCAGTATGTTTATGACAAATTTTTAACTCTCTTAGAAGCAAAATTAAAGGAAAGCATATTTAATGATCCCAATATCATAAAACTCATGTTTGATAGTACATTTGAATCTATGATGGATACAAAAAAGAATACAGCATGGACTATACAGGCATCATGACAACATTTCTTGGCCACAAGATGTCTCCAAATTATAAAGATGTCAGCAAAATGCTCTAGATGCATTCAAGGAACTTAGCTGTGAAATGATTCAGAAAATTCATGTTCGTTTATGAAGAACAAGGTGAAAGGTTCCATAAAGATTTAAAGGAGTTTGGGACAAGATATAATGGATGATGGTACATCAGTATGCTTGCTGTGCTGACTATTGTTGGAAGCTCAAGTAAGAAAGCAATAAGGGATGATTGCAATGACATATTTACAAAAAGATTGAAGTAAAAACTCAAGATATTGTGTAATTGAGTAGTTGTTGATGGTGCACCACAAACATTTAACAATATTGATAGGATTAAATTATGTATATGTACCAAGATATAAGAACAATTTTATGTATATAATAAAATTATAATTAATATGTGTTAACTCTATAGATATTATACATCCACCTTTTTCAACATATTTTCTTTGTTTTGTTTAGTATTTTTTGTGTTTGGAGACTTGTATTCAGAAATAGTATGCTGAAATTTTTGTTTTCTGAATAAAATCCCATGAAATTGGATTAGCACACAAATTTTATATTAATATGCTTTATTTGATTCAGGTAATAGTCACAAAGTTAAAATTTGCAGTGCAATCCAAAGTGCGTGTAAATAACAAACTCGAATGCCTATCATAAGCTATTTGTAATTCATTTTTTCCTTTGGTTATATGTTTGTGCTGCATTAAGATAGTGCTAAAAATAATTTCAGAAACCAACCATATCTATAATTACAAAGCATTTACTAATATTTTGTAATTTTTATGCTTTATTTATTGAAGATTAATTCTTGAATTTATTTACAGATGGTAGGAATGACAGAATGCCAAAACAGAATTCACAGTCTAATTCAGGAAGCAAAACGACAAGCAAATATTTCAGACCAGCTTACTCTTGAAGTCTTGGTAAGCTGCTAATATACTTGAAGAAAACGTTTTCACATTTCTTCACTGTATGGATCTGCACAGTTTAAAAAATAAATTAATATTAATCTGATGATACAGCACTCTAAATGTTTGTTTGTTTGTTGTATTCTTTTGAACAGGTTATCACACAGTATTCCTAATGTAGTGCTCTAGTAAACTTTTTAATTACAATGAAGTTGACCCTCGGTTGTTACAGGAATTATTCATAATAAATTATTTATATAAAAAGAAGGAAACTAAGTAAAACTACCATAAAACTAGTCAACACTTGTAATTTACATTATTCAAGTTAACTTTATGTTTGGGATTGCGTTTAGGCATTTATATTTCCTTAGGTTTAGGTTTTATTAACGCACAAAAATAAGTAGCATCAACCAATACAACAGCACTAAAAGCTGAAATGAAAAATGTTCTCTTTTTTCTAGAAGAAAAAAGAATATTTTATCAAATGTAAAACAAGAACTAGAGAAACAGAATTAGATAAAATACTTAATTAGTCACACAATTTTCACTATATTTTGAACAACTCATGTTCATCAAAGGCAGAAGTGTTCTCTTCACTTGTCTTCCCTTGTGTTCTCTTTAAATGTCTTTGCCTTTGAGTTGTTTGAAATACAGTGAAAATTATCTTGCCAAGTGCATGGCCACCTTTTTTTGAAACTGAGAATTTTACAGACCACCCTCATATATCATTATGGGATAAGTAAAAAAAATGTCATATCTAATATCTCATATTATAATGAAATGGCAATGCCAGGAATATTAATAAAATAGCACAATTTTGCACAGCATAATATTAATTAAATTATCATATATTGATTATTAATTCACATTATTTTATTGTTACATTGACGGAGATGATGTGCAGCAATGATGAAAAGAGAGAATAATAGTGTAATGCAGTTTTTATTGTTCTATATATTCATCAGTACTTTAAATGAGTAAAAATGTAAACATTTCTATGTTTTAGTTTTGACTTTCTGCACTGTCACAATTTCTTTGATGTTATTTGTAAGTTTGTTGTAAAGAGGGAGATCAGTATAGATAAAGATGTCTGTGAATATGTTTGTGATATGCATCAGTAGATTTAGTTTATTTTTATTTTAGTATTACAAGAATTATCATTAATATTTTTAAAGGAGTGCTTTGTGGAAAGCCTGAGCATTTTTACTTATTTGACTTATTTCAGGGTCTGAGTTTGAGTGGCTGTGAACAAGAGGAAACAAATAATGAGTTAAGAGAGGGATTAATAAAGAAATATCCAACATTAAGTAAAAAATACATGGTATGTAGCGACACACTGGGTCCAATAGCAGCTGCTCTTGAAGATGGTATGTATATGGAAAAAGCATTATCATTCATAATGGTTAACATGGTCTCTCTAATGTTTAATCATTTTTGTTCTTTCTTCAAAAATATCAAATATGAGTTAATACCTGTGTAATAACTGTGAAATTAATAGATAATGGAGTATAATGAATTAAAAAAATTTGTTGACAGTGAAACAATATAGCAATTGATAGTAGTAACAATATTATACTTCACTTACTTGTTTAAAATTTAGGATATGTTTCAAGAACATTCACTTCCATCATCAGCTGTAGACTGACTTACGTCATCTGGCTATTACAGAATAAGCTTGCCCAATCAGTTCATTTGGAAATCTCATTAGCTAGTGCTTTTTTGTTTTTTTAGAATAAAAATATATTCCCACATTAATAACTCTGTTGAACTCTTGGCTGTCTTAAATAATTTAGGTTCCTTTTTAATGTAATGATTTTTATACCATAAATGAGCTGCAACTGTCTATTTTTTAGTCTGTTTATATTTAATATTCCTGAAGTTTTCATTGTTTTGAATTTCTAAATTTCTCTCTGTTTTTCTATATATTTATAAATATAATATAATATATTCATATTTGTATATTTATTATTCATCTGTTTCATTAATATGCATTGGTATAGGTCATACCAGATCTTAATCTAAGTCTAAAATAAAACATAGTTTGGAAGGTTATTACAACAGTATTGTGACATATAATAAGATACAGCATATGCTAGTATCTTACTACATTCCCTGACATTCTTTCATGAATTAATTTACAGAATAATAGACTTTCTCTAACAAAAACCTTTTAGCCTTTTTCTTAAATAGATCACAGTTTTGAAACGTGTCTGTCTTGGTGTTATACAATATAATTCCTCTGTGAAAAACTGAATATAGTTTTTTTGTTGTCCTGTACACTCAATATGAAGTTTGTTATTGTTTCTTGTCAAGTACAAATACACTTCATTGTTTGATATAAAGTTATGTCTATATTTATGTGTAAAACATGTTGATTCTAAAATGTATAAAAAGAGCTCTGTTAAAAATTAACTTACTCAGAAACTATATTTTCAACATACTGGAATAAAATATTTTTAAATTTTTTTTAATAAATAAATTTATTGCCATGACTATCCATCGTCAGTAAAAAAGGAACAATTTAAAATTACACATTAAATACTGCATAATAAAATACATCTATCTTATATATGGGATTTACCATTATGTATCAATTTCTTATAAGAATTCAGGGGCAGACATATTCTAGATGACAAGTTATTGTAATATTTTTAGGCCATATATAGAAAACTATCTATTGTTTTACTATATTTATTTATATAAATATTCTATTTCTAATAAAATAACTATGATATGATGAACATTTCATGTTCCATTTTAAATTAGAGCTTACATACAAGAAACAAGACAATATGAACATTGATGGTAAGCAAGTATGCTCAGATCAACAAAAGTGGTTTGCAATGTGTTTCATATCTTAATAAGTGGTGTTTCAGGCATTGTTTAAATGCAAAAAGTGTTTGGGAACTACAGCTTATAGTGTAGGGATTGCACCATAAATACATGGTGTTTTGCTTAGAGCTATCAAGAAATAAATGCTCACTGTTTAAAATAGAGGAAGATATTGTTATGATGTCATCTTACAAGATTACAAAAACTCTCCAAGCTATGCAACAACATTGATGTGAAGGAACATGCATTCATGTTATGTGAAAAATATGTTGATAATAAACCATTATTTACACTCAAAATTATCACTTATTTCTCAAACCTCTAAGCAGAACACCCTGTATTAATTTTTCCCTAAATTATGTTATTTTATGTTTTGTTTCTTAATAAAATAAATAATTGTTCAATTTAAACCATGCCTTATTTGCCAATTATTAAAGGAAGTTTAAAGTAATTTACCTTTATAGTTTTGAAAGTAAATAACTTTTAGCATGCTACTTATAAATGGATTTTTTTTTTAAACTATCTTCAACTGTTAAAAGACCCCCTTTTACCTAAAGGTGTTTAAGGTTTCCATTCATATTTAAGGTATGGTACAGATATGTGGATGATATATTTGCCATAGTTGACAAAAAACTCATTGACGATGCCTTAAAACTTCTAAATATTCAAGATAAAAACATTTCATTTACATACGAAATAGAAACAGATAACATGCTGCCATTCCTGGATATTAAAATAATGAAATGCCAAGAAAAACTTAAATTTGGAATATACAGAAAGAATACACATGCAGATAATCACATCAAAGCTGACAGTTTAAACCCTACAGCACACAAACATGCAGTAATTAACAGTTTAACACACCGGCTAGTTAACCTACAAATTAGCAAAGAAGAATATTTTAAAGAATACAAACAAATAGAAGAAACAGCAGTTAAAAATGGTTTTAAGAAAGAACTAGTACATAAAAAGGTGCAGAAATTCAAGAGACAAAAACATATCAAAGAAACCACAACACTTTCAGCAAAAAAAGATAAACTTACTTTTAAAAAATTCACATATCATCCATGGGCCACAAAAAAATTTCAGAATATTCTTAAAGATTTTAATATCAGGTTGGCACCGATTAATAGATTTAATGTTCAAAATTTGCTGATAGATAATGTTAATGACAGTATTCCACAAGAAGAAAAATCAGGTATTTACAAAATAAACTGTGCAGAATGTGAAAAAATCTACATAGGGAAAACAAAGAGAAACATTGGCACACGGTTAAAGGAACATTTCAGGAACATAAAGTACAAGCAAATAGAGAAATCAGCAGTAGCATATCATTTTTGGACACAAAATCACGACATAATAAATAAAACAAAATTATTAAAATCAGTACAAGGACCTACGGAATTAGCAACCTGGGAGAAAATCTACATCTACAAATACAAAAACAGCATAATGAACTTCGACATTGTCGGGGATGAAAACATAAACTACAAGTTTATCACACCGCCACCAGAGCAGAATATACATTCCCACAGCTCAACGAATGATCCGACAGTTGAACCTTAGCATGGCTGAAGATGGGAACAAAATGTTCTCGAAACCGGTTCCATACATTTATAAAAAGTAAGTGAAGCTTTAAGAGTGTGTAGTTCAACTAATCATACAATGGTATCCATTAATGTGTTTAAAAATGTTTTATGATGATTTTTATGTGTAATATTATGTATTAAATATCAAATATTCCTTTTGTGAGTCTAAGCTAAGTAGAAATTTCAGAATAAAATGCTTAAAACATTTTTATTTAGTTCAGTGTCATACAATAGTTTTACTATATTACATTCTTTTAATAAAAAGACAGTATACCATTTGGGGGAGAAAGCTGTGGTTAATGCATGTGAAGTATGATCCACAAATTTCCAGCCAAACCATACATAGGTGATAGAGTGAAAATACAGTTTTATTTTTCAACATAATCTTCCTTTACTTATCATTTCTCACATCTCTGAAGTAACATTTCATCGCTCTAGAAAAATAGTCTGAAGCTTTGTCTGCACAATACTGGAAAACAGCATTCTGCAATTCATTATCATTTGTGAATCTCCATCTCCAAGGTCAAATTTCAATTTTGAAAACTTTGAAAGGTCTGAGCTGTGCATGATGACCCAGCTCTGGGAAGCCAAATTATTCTAAGCAGCCTTGGTAATAGCAACTGTGTTGACTGGTGCATCGTCATATATTAGATGAATTCTTCAATTCGGCATTTCATGTCTCCTTGATAGCACTGCACAATTAATGCAGTAGCTCAGCATAGTACTGTCCAGTCACTGTTTGGTTCCTTTCTTTGAATTCTTATTACAAATTCTCTGCAGCTCAAAAAATTCTTGCTAAGATCTTTGTGAACTCTATGACTTTGACCTTTAGGAGATGTTTCACCCATCTCTCACACCATTCCATCTATTCTGTTTTTGAAAAAGAGTCATTGTAGAGGACCACAGTTTTCTCTTCTGTGATTATGGATTTTTAATACTGCTATCTTATTATCATGGCAAAGATTCAAAAACTCATATCGTGCACTGGCCTTATAATGCAAATGTTGATGAAGGATGCCAAGCAAAATTGTTTTGTCCTCAACCTTGTAGCTATTTCTGTTGTCTTTAGATGCCTGTCTCTCAGAACTTCCTCTGCAAGAAGGCATATGCTTTCTGTGTGAACATATCCATACAGCTTACTCTAATGTGGGCCATTTTCAAGGCTCTCTCTGCCCATATGAAATAATTTTGACCCTCCTTCACAGTGGAATATGAGGGGAAAGTTTCCCTATACATACTATCAAGTTGTTTAATATCATTGGGGAAAAGTACTTTGATCATACTTTATTTTCATGTTTGAACATAACATTGTACTTATATTATTCAAGGCATCTGACTTAAATGAGCTTCTTCAAGCAAATGAATAGTGTGGCCAGAAAGATAAGGCAGTGTTTATACTTCTGAAACCTATATCAAAAAGTATGGACATTGCAACAAGAATCATACACTTCTATGCCAGGCCAGAAACCTATTGACTGCACCTCATAGCTACAAAATGAAATGTTTTACCTTTTGTTTCATTAACTTGATGAGAAAAAATTTTACAGGTGGCATGGTACTTATAGCAGGGACGGGCTCAAACTGTCTCCTGTTAAATCCTGATAGATCTGTGCACAGATGTGGAGGTTGGGGTCACATGCTTGGGGATGAAGGTGGAGGTAAGTTGTATTTTACCATAAACTATCATGTTCTTTTTCTATACTATGGTTCTTATGCAGACTTTGCATGTATACACCCTTTGACCAAAAAAATGAGTCATTGCCAGATTCTGTGTGATAATCAGAGAACTTCGGGAATGCTCATAAGCACTGTATTCATAAGTGCAAGCAGTGAGTGCATACTGCAGTGGGCACTTTGCCTGTAAATGTAATGCTCACAGACATAAACATCTGGAAAGAGAACATTAGGTAGAGTAGCAGGGACCAAGTGGTTTAGAAAGCATTGCTCTTATGCATAGGCTCCTGAGCTCAAATCCAACATATTTTTGTTTTTTATTATTATTGGTTTTATAAGTGTATATGTAGAACATTATGTTGCCTCAATATCATATAATATTTTAATGTATCATTTCAGTTTTATGGCTTTACCTATGCACACACAAAAATGTAATCACAAACTAACACATTGTTTAGCAATAACTAAATAAATACATTAACAGAAAAATTTATCTTCTAAAGCGAAAACACATAGAAATAAACACAAATTGATATCCTGTATGAACTCTCGGCATATATAAATGCCCTCAATTTTAGGGGCATGTCAAATTTCTAGAATAGTGTGGACGAGAAGCTACAACATCCCAGGCTTCTTGAATTTGTGCCCACAAGCAATCTTTTGTCCTTACATATGCAGGGAATGCTTGTGCAGCATATTACATTTAAATAGAACAAATGCAGGAGGAAACTTATAATGTTTATTATAATATATACATATAATATGTTAATATTAAAGCTTGCTGTGTATGGGAAACAATAATATGAAACCAGTTTGTCATAATATATTACAAAGATTTATTAAAGGAAAAAAACAAGGTACTTCGTCCCTGGAGGCAAACCTGTGCTCTTAATCACATCACAGCACACTCTACCACAGAGCTTAACAGAACACACATACTAGATAGCATCATTAGTACATGTCATATAACTGCTGCAGTGACTACACAGCATTGCTACCTTCTGGACCACTCACTGTAATGATTAGGGCTTGAAGAGTTTTGCATTCAAGAGATGACTTTTGTGTGTGTATGTGTCAAAGGGTGTACATATATCAAGGTAATAGGTATCAAACCATTATGTTTCCATCTTTGCATTCTTGTTGATTTCTATGGTTTGCTATTTTCTTGTCATCTTTTTGCTCCATCCTTTCTTCTCAGTCGTTTTCATTATTGTTTTCATTCAAGTGATTTTGAATTTTCCTTTCTTATTTCTAGTGGAAACCACCTAAATCACATTCTGTATTCTGTAATTATTTTTTATTTTTTAATTTTATCACTTCAGCTTTTTATGTTTAATAAATTTTGTGCATTTTTTCCCTCCTTTTTTGTTTTATAGCATTTTCCCTCCCCACCCTTTCTGTTTTACAGATCTTTATTTTGCATAAACAGTTAATTTTCACATTACCGTTGTTTACATTATCAAACATTATATACCACCAATAAGAAAAGCAGTATTGTAATTTCAACTATTGATTTATAAAAATCCAAATAAGCTCAAATAAAAGAAAGAACTTCTTCCGGTACTGATAAAGAACCTCTTATGGTTTCTTTGTGCTCTTGTTCTTTGACCCAGACTTCTAACTTAACCACCAACTATATAAGATTTAATTTATATATGGAGATAATTGTTTCACACTAGCCTATATAGGATATTAGTTGGAAAGGAAGAATCAAACTTGTAAAATTTGGATAATGGCTGGGGTCAAAAGTACTCATAGCATTTCAAGTCACCTTTTAAGAAATAACTCTTTCATAGCAGAGAAAGCATTATGGAGGTCTCCAAAATATAAAGAATCAGATGAAAGAAGTTCTTGGTCCCATGCTAGGAGGAGAAATGGTAGTGCAGTGGTTAGACTTTGAAATGGAAGGCTGAAGATCTGTGGCTCAAATCTCAGACATGATTAAAATTTTTCAATTTTTCTGATTCTTCCTTTAGAATTGGCATTTGTAAGTTAAAAATTAAAAAAAAATTATTGAAATTTTAAAGTGTTAGTAATGCATCAAAATATATTTTTATGAACATTTTTAGGTAAAGAACATTCATTTAGAGACTTGAAGTTTATGATATACTATTAAATCACATGAAGTACAAATGAAGTTTGGGGATATGGTGGCAATGTGCACAAGAATCATTTTAAAAACAGAACATAATAACTGAACTGAAACCCTGTATATTTGGCTTACCATGCTATGGTCTTCTAACATTCTGACCTACCATGCTCTATCTGGCCAAACAATTACTCTTCAAAACAAAGATAATTAAATTTTTGGTCTTGAGCCTTTAAGAACATAATAGCTTCTAATATATTCATTGTTTTTTCTGTAATGTAATACTCTGATTTTGTATTTAATAGCAAAGCTTAAAGAAGTTCAAATTATGAGCCCAGTTAGCGCTACATATAAAATTTGCCTTTCATTTTTATGTCTGTATGGAGTTATCGAATTTTACAAATTTTGTAATGAAAATGTCAATGTAGTTAGCATTAAATATATGAATATTTGTAAGTCATTTGCTTTTACTATATTAGTTAGTTTAAAAAATAACATATATTTTTAGCTTGGTGGATAGCTCATAGAGCCATCAAAGTTTGCATTGATGATCAAGACAACTTCAAAAAGGCACCCTATCCCATCACTGCAGTGTGGAAGACTGTTTTGAAACATTTCAAGATAAGAAATTCGTAAGTACCTTACAATACAAGGTTGTTCTCATTTCTGTAAATACTCCCTTAAATTTGTATATGAAAGTAAATATGCACCAACTTTAAATAGCCTTATAAATATGTTATATAAATTTGTGCAACTCTCCTGGTTTATTGAATTTGAATTTTGATTTATAGAAAGAATTTATTTATTTGCATATATGTATGTATATATTTAATTTATAACTAAAATTAATAAAATAACTATATATAGCTAAATAATATAGTGAAAACAATAACTAAGATACAAAATATATGCAATACTGAAACAATCACAAAATAGCACAATATTTTGTGTTGCTGTATGTTCGTCTTCAAAGACAGTGGACAAGTATATATTATTATTAAGCTTAGGACATTACCGAAAATGCTTATGTGGAAAGTGAAATTATTTGAGTTATGGGCTGGCGATGCACAGCTGCATACTGGGGGGAACCCATTATCAAGGCCTTATCATGCACCTGTAGGAAGCAGCTTGTAATTTGAGGGAGAATTTATCAGCGAGTGGTTGTACTTTTGTTACTTGTTGCTTTCATTGTTCTTTGTTAGTTATGCCACTACATGTCTTGAAGTATGGATTTTTATGTATGATACATATGTGAAAATGAATTCTTGCAGAGAAGCAAGCAATAAAGCAGTTTGCAATAAAATATCCTGGCAATCATGCTGCAGATAGAGAAAATGTTTATCAACTTGTTAAAAACAGATAACAGGATCTGTCAATGAAAGGAAACTTGTGCTGAACAGCTGAGTTCTTACAGAAGAAAAACTAATTGAAATACATTTTTTTTGCAAATATCGGTCATGCATTGCCTCTAAAGGCAGCATTTTCAGCATCTCTTATAACTGATTATTATTATCAGTTTTAAATACAGAATAATTTTGTTCTTTCAGTAGAATATAATTACTAAAATAAAAACACTACCTTTATATCCCTGTTTCTGTTTGCAGAGGCTGCACTTCCTAAATAAGCAGTCTTCTCAAGTGGGCCATAATGCAAATTAGCTTAATATATTTTGTTTTCAATGTAAAGTACAAGAATTTAATTTAAAAGTCCACTTCATGTCAAAATTTGTTAAATAAAACACATTTATTAGGTCTATAAATGCCTATTTTATTGCCTTTTTGTTTATATTGCATATATGTTTTCTTTAAATAGAACTGTAAGCAAAAAATGCCTATTTTAATCTTTATGGCTTTTTATTTATATTGCCTATATATTTGCTTAGAAATTTAAACAAGAAACAACCTTAGAATTTATAAATATTATAAAGTGTTCTTCTTCTGGCATAATGTTAATGTTCAGTAATATAACCACCACCGCCATCTCCTCCCTTTCTATCTGTCTTTCTTTCTTTGTAGTGTTTAACGCCTGTTTTTACTACTGAGGCACCACAGGCAGTGGACACTGATGATACATGAAACAAAATGATATAATGGGAAAGGATTTTTTAAGGCAGGAAATGTTCCAGGACCAAGTTTAGGGTACCTCCCCAGCATTTACCATTTATGAGGACTGAGGACCTGGAAAAAACCTCAGTCACGAAGGATGGTCCTGGCCGGATTCAAACCCCAGACCTCCCACTCACGAGTCTGCGCCTTAACGACCTCGGCCACCCGTGGCAGTTTTTTACCTAGTAATTATGTTAACTATGGCTAATGTCTTGTTATTATATATAAAACTACTACATTAGGTTGATACAGTAACTTTCTTTAAATTTATCGGGTATTATGTATAATTACTTGATTAATTTATTATAAATTTTAAATTATTACAGTTTATTAAAAATTAATTAAGGGAAATATGTAATATCATAAATAAAAGTGAATAATTAAATTAAATTATATTTATCAATTTACTTTGTAATCAACAACAACAACAACAATAATAATAATAATAATAATAATAATAATAATAATAATAAATTCGAGCAGGCTGCTGTTGATGAATCGGGGACTGGGGACTGATGCAATCATGGGGTGGAAATTTTGTATCATTCATTGTATTAGAATTGGGATACAGGTGATAGAAAAAAACTAATTATTGTATTTGTATTTTTTGTAATTTTGGGCATATCCTAAAATGGCTTGGGCCAGATAGGTGGAGCTCCCCTAGTAGTTTATATTTGTATTTTTTTGTATTTGTTCTTAGCATATCAATAAATTTCAATTTCAATATAATAAAAATAATAATAATAACAATGATGATGACGACTGTGTGTGTGTGTACGAGAGAGAGAGAGACAACAATGATAGTAGCTTTATTGCTAGTAAACTTGTGAATACAATGTTAAGCATGGTCAGTATCTAACTGTACAGAATTTATTCAAAGCTAATTCATCAGATCAGTTAAGCATTTTAAAAATATAGTTGCAATATAATACCCTACAATACGAATTGTTAGTTATCTTTACATAAATTTTATTAAGCACATCAATCAATACAAACAGAAGGAATTATTTAATCATAATAATGGATAATATCATCTAGAGAATAATGGTAACATTGTCTAACATCTAACCTGTATAGACATTTATCAATGAGATACATTTTCAACAATTTCTTAAAAGAATTACCTTGTGCACTTTTAATAAAATTGGGAAGTTTTTTGTACATGATAATACCCATATTATATGGATTTTTATTGCTCAATGTTTTTATTATATATGCACTGTGATAATTACTAATTCCCCTCATGTTGTATTCTTAATGATCTGTATTTAATTATATGTATTCCCTTTTTGATTTTATTAGTAAAAGACTATTATAAATGATTATAAATAATAATCAGCTATTTGTATATTTGGCATTTAATCTAAATTTATCTTTACATGCATGTACAGGGTCCTGATTCTTCTACACAATTGGAAATTGATTTTGTGAATGAGAAGTTATGTGTTAGGCTCGCCACCTTTTAGGGAATCATGTCACATGACTGGAACTTATACCATCATTTTTTGTTTCTTTCATATCTATTAGTAGTAAAATGTAATTAATATTGCATTCACCATCATTATAGATGCTTGAAAGATGCCTGAATCCTTAAGAAAAGATTTTTAAACGTTTGCCAATTCATTCTTAATTTTGTACAGTTGAAGATGCAGCAGCTGAGTGGCTTTATATGCACTGCCAATAGATACACCAACTTGCTATGCTAATCATAGCAAAGACTTTTGAGGAGGTATTTCTTATCAATGGCCTATTTTATTAAACTTCTCCTATAATAAAACCCAGATTTTTAGTCTCAGCTTCTTATAAATGCCTTCGGTTTGAACTTTGTTCACCAATCTGAAAACTGTACTTCCCAATGGAGATGTTACTCTTGGAAATTTAGTCCAAAATTCTCTCCTGCAGCAATTGAACAATTTCTTTTGCTCATAACCATAAATAAATATTCTTTGTTTCAGCATATATATATATATAAAACTCTCGACATACTCCACAATACACAAATATACATAAGAAAGTATATCATTTGGCATGATAAACATGATAAAGTAATATAACAAATTATTATTCAAATTTCATTAATTTTGTTCCACTTACTTGCACATGTTTCAAAGGCTCTTGCCTCCATCCTCTGCATGGTACCATGGTCTGCTTCCCAGCATGGTATTAAGATGTTAATTCCACACTGGTAAGCAGACAGTGGAAACATGCTGAAGATGAAGGCAACAGCCTTTGAAACATGTCCAACTAAATGCAACATAATTAGTGAAATTTGACTGATTTCCTCAATAATAATTTGTTTATTATATTATATTTCACTGTGAAAATTGTGCTATTCAAGACTAATGATAAAGTAAGCTCATTTGCCTCCCTCAGAACTTTTGACTTAAGTCCTACTGGAAATTACATCCACTGAAGGTCAACCAGCTTGGACTAGCATATACAAACTTCATTAACATAGTGACATGAGGGCATAGTATAAATTACAAAAATTCCTTTGTTTGATATAAAATAAATATTTTATGTCTCATGGTTAGAAAAATGAAATTAAAAGTAAGATATTAGAATTTTCTTCCGAACATTAAGCCTTGTATTTTTTAAAATAGGATTTAATGCTTTTTTTTTTAACTATGGTATCATAGGCAGTGAACACTGAAAATACATAACATAAAATGATAATTGGGCAATAAATTTTCTTTGTGGTTAATGGAAGCATTTCAGACCCAAGTAAAGGGTACATACTCAGTATTTGATTAGGGCTGATGAAAAGAAAAAGCTGGTCCTACAGGGATTGAACTGCAGAGCTCTATTTAGCAAGCTCATATATAGACAAAGGAGAACCAAACAGCCAGGACTTGAATCACATATCTTCTCTTTACTAGTTAGTGCTCTATTATTCCTGTGAAGGTTATCTCAGTGCAAGAGATTTAAGTCCTAAGAAGAGACTTAACAGGACATGCTCTATACTTTTTCATGTTTTCTGTTTAAAGGTTTTCTTATCATGCCATATTTTCTTCTAAATTTATCCAATTCAGAGTCAAAAACTTGATTGTAAAAGTAATAGAAACAGAGGTAATTGAAAGACATGGTTGTTTTACTCTCTAATATTAATTACTGTTTTTCATCTTATGTGGTTACTTCTTTAAAATACCACATATTTTGTTTACTACTTGCAATGTTATTAATTTTAATTTATTTGTTCCTTTTTATGAAAGAAGCTGGAAATCTAAGAGGGAAAAAATCAGCTTCTAGATATAATGATGTTCAAACAATTTTTGCAAATGAAGTTCTCACAGATGAATTATACACATGTATAATTAAAACAGCAGCAATAACTTGAATTTTATTTTATTTTTATGTTTCAGTTTTGATCTGCTAGACTTCTGTTACACTAAATTTGATAAACCAAGTTTTGCTGCTCTAACACAACATTTATCTGAA
The DNA here is from genome assembly GCA_030762175.1 of Metallyticus violacea. NCBI lineage: Eukaryota > Metazoa > Arthropoda > Insecta > Mantodea > Metallyticidae > Metallyticus > Metallyticus violacea. The sequence goes on along the minus strand of CM060837.1, from coordinate 74,106,988 downwards.
AGAGCAGATGAAAATGATGAACTAGCTTTATGGCTCTTCCAGGAAGCTGGTGTGAACCTTGCTAAGCATCTCACAGCATTACTTCCTGTAATTGATAAAGTAAGTACTGATCAGTAGGCCTTGAGATATTTTAACTAAATATATTTTTGTAAGCTATTAAGATTAAGTAGTGCCTGTTAAAGTCTTATATCTAACATGAAAAGCATAATATTCAAATTATAATCTTATATTTAAATTGAGACTACTAAGCCATCCATTTGTTTGAGCCTCACTTTATGCAGTAGAGTGATCCCAACAGCCAACAGTGAGCTTCTACACCATGCAGGTTGCTCAAGACTGATAAGTTGCAATACTATCAGAAACTAACAAAACAGAACAAATATAGCCATATTCTAATAAATCAAGAACATATTGGATAAATTATGGCATTAATAAATGGATGGGCAGATCTGAATTTATGGAACTTTTTTCAATTTTTTAAAAATTGTAAAGTTCTTTAAAATATCATTTTTTTAACTGAAAACTTTCTCCATTTGCTATGAGATAGGCTAATTTTTATTTATGTGTTTCAACTCTGCTTCTGAAATGCGGACTGTTTCTTCTCATATGTAGTTTTGCAGTTCAACCAATATTTGCAAATTTGAACAGGCTTACAGTATGTTCATCACACACACACACACACAGCAAGCTGGGACAGATTATGAATAATGTGATGCTTCTCTTTTATGTGGTTAGCTCTTCTCAAATCTGTTTGCCTCTCTTGGATGTTATCCATCTTTAAACTTCGTAAACTATGCTTATTACATATAGCAGAAATATAGGAATGTCACTTATTTATAAATGTTACTCTCTTCACTAGTTTGGAATCAAACTACAGTTCTTAAATGTAGCTTAAATGGTGGGAACTTTCATGTGCAATTTTTACAAGGAATCACTTAAATTACAGTAATATTTACCAGCTTACTTGGACAAGTGTCAAAGGCTGTTGCCTTCATCATCAGCAAATTCATTGTTACCCTTCCAGCATGGTATTCAGATGGCTGTCTGCAGATCTTATGAATTTGGTCATTGTCAATGAAGATTCCACAGGAATTCAACAAAGTGAAGAACTTGTCCTCCAAGCTTTTGCCATTGTAGCTCTGTGGCCTTCTTCAGGGTATTCCCTTGTCAAGGCCTACTAAAAGGTGCATTTGTATAGATGAGATTTTGCATGGTAATTGGTGCAGAGGAAGAGCTGCTCTGGACCAGTCTAGTGTCTGAGACAGGGTCAATGCATGTATCAGAATAGTTTGGATTAGGGCCTAATGATTGACCCATCATTAGAAGGATCAGGCACTGGGTAGGGAGTAGTTCTCTGGTAGGTCTGTGTGTTAGTTTTAAATCTGTGACAGAAGGTTGAAGTGTGGTCAAAGTTGTCTCTGCATTTATTGGTCTTCCTCAGGCCTTGATTTCCAGTTCAATCTGTGTAATCAAAGTGAAGTCTGGCTTCCAGTTGAAGTCCTTTTTCTCTGTTGAAGATGTGCCCTCACAATTTAATTTCAATAGCTTCATTAATGAGGTGATCGTAGTTCTGTTGGATTTGGTTGAGGCAGTTTTCTACCAAAAAGAATCTTATAACTGGCCTCAATGCTGTGCAGCTGTGGAGTTTTCTGGATAGAATAGCTTGTCATGTTGTTTGTGTTCCTTACACTTCTCTTCTATTTACTTCCTTACACTTGTCCAATATACACAAGGCTTGGCATTTACTACACCTGTGTACAGAGCCCAGATCATCTCAGAATTTTCTTCATCTATCTATGAGACAGATGAATAGTCATAATTCGGTGCTATTTAAGAATTCTGTTTTTTTTTTTTTTTGAAAGATTTTAACAGAAAGGAATGTAGGTCTTATGTTTATGCTTGTTGTCAATTAAAACTTGGTCTGGTTTCTTGGATGGCAAACTTATAGTAGCATTCTTTTGCTAAGATTCAAAAAAACGATTGATCTGAATCTTCCTGCTAAAATTGTCCAAAATGTTAAACAAGCATTGAAACAGAGTTACTAGTATTGTGATGGTGATTGCTGTTATCTAGGTATGGTTTTCTGTATACACTGTGACCAAAGGAGCAGTTTGACTTCTTGTAAACCAGAACATCTAAAAAAAGGCAGAGTTCTGTTTGTTGTTTTCCACGGTAAATTGGATGTTTGGTTCAAAAATCATAAATTTCAAAATAAACCGATACTTCTGAAAGTTATTCATAAACCCACATAATTATCTGTATAGGAGAATTTATTCATTAACAGAAATAAAGAACATTTAGTTAATCTTTCAAGCATTAAATGATCTGATCTCTAATTCATTAGATCTACAGAGAAACAACTGAAAAACTGGAAAGTGGGCAGTGAATCTATGCTAACGATGAAAGCAATACACTTAAATCGTTCCCAAGTAAATAATAAACAATTCAATTTAAAGGATTCCTAATCAAAATGGTATATTTATAGTTCTTAATTTCTCATTAATGATTTATGAAGCAATGCAGCTATTGTAAACTAACAATACTATATCCCTATTTATTTTTCTACTCCTATAGGAATATAAGTATTTAAGTCCCAGATTCAGTTCTCATTATTGAACAATCTGAATAAGCTTTCATGGTTTTCCTTAGTTGTGAAAGCAAATGGTAAGTTGGATATTTTCTTATCACGAACCTACCAAAAAACTTCTATTATTAAAAGCAACAAATATTAAATTAATGATACAGAAAGCTGACTATGCAACCAAAGTCATCTATCAGCAAAATAATGAAAGCAGATGGTACAGGAAGGTGATGCAACTACGGTTTTCTCTTTGACAGAAAGTGAACTGAATGTTACATTTTGTGTCATGTGACCAGTAAACAGTAGATGTCATGATAAGACCAATGAAGTCAAACAGCCAATTAAAAATAAATAAATACACTGTTTTTGTAATAGTTTTCTGCTTTTCATTAGATATTCTATCTTGAATTGAACTTCCAATTTAATTTTTCCTACAATCAGACTGACTTTTATTTCAGAAATTACTGACTGGTCCAGGAGGGCTCCCTGTTGTTTGTGTGGGATCTGTTTGGAAAAGTTGGCAGTACCTGAAACCTGGGTTTGTAGCGCATCTGAAAGAGTCACCAGTTAAAGAAGTGACTCTTGTAAAATTAACCACAGATATTGCAACAGGTGCTGTGTATCTTGCTGCAAAAGAGATTAACTTTGATATACCAAGAAATTATGAAAATAATCATGAAACTTTATTTAATTATAAAAGGATATGAATGTTGATACTATTTCAGTGGTATGGGTAAATGTATATTCTTTGGAATATAAATCTTTTTAAGGACAGTACAAACAATTGTAATAATTTTCATCCAATCATATTTTATCTGTTGAGCTTGAATCAAATGAATCTATTTTTTTCTTTTTCTTTTAAAGAAATTTCTGGAAAAGATATTTAAAATACTTAAGCAGGTATCGTATTTATGCTTTCTAATTTCAGATTTTTATAATTATTTTTTTAAGTTTATTCTCAACAATGTAGAGCTTTGAAGATGTGGAGTAAGTAATTAAAAATAGGAATATAATATTTGGATTTGTTTGTGTATGTTATTGCAATTAGATTTTATATCAAAACCTTCTTGGTTTTAGTTTAAGAAAAGTCAAGTATTTTGTTAGTTTGAGAATGATTTGTTATCTTTAACAAATTTTAGAAATTTTTTGATGAATTAACATCATGTGTATAATATACTGACAAGCAGTGTTTTTACCATATACATGTTTCTAAAGGTTACTGGCACAAATAAGGAGTAAAGGGGGCATCAGATTAGAGAAACTTTACTTTGTAATCCCATATTCTGTAACATTGTCCCAGTTAATACAAACCCTTGAATGCAAGAAATGTGCCATAATTCTACTTTTTACAAAAATTTTAACTCTGAGGGTCATTCAAAAATTAATGCCCCATATTTTATCTCAGGATATATCTCTTAAAATCAACCAACAGAATTTAATTTCTTATTACTATTAGTGGGACCTGGGGCTTCAACTAATGGATATATATTCAAAAAGTTTGAAATTTGGTGACAATATAAATGAAAGTTTCTTTTATACATACTATTTTTCTACATAGTAGTCGATGGAAGTATACCTTTAGGATTAGATGAAGCCCCAGGGTCCACTAATAGTAATAAGAAATTAATGTCTCTTGGTTCATTTTAGTTATTTGTGTAATTTAGTAATTGTGTAATTTTATTGACTTACATTAAAAACAATGTATATTTGTTTAATAGGAAAGATTTTTTTTCTGGTATTATTAAATAACAACTTTCCATATAATTAATACAAATTACAATATTATATAATTACAAATTTAATGGCATGTGTAAGATATATAACAAAAAGGAAAAAATATGCATAAACATATCTAAATTAATGCAATAAGGATTTTTTAGCATTATATTATCATATAATCCTCTAAAATTTATTACACATATAATCTTCTAAAATTAGTAAATCTAGAGCCTACGGCACTTCCAAAGACACTAGCCCCACTCTTATAAGGATGGGGACTCTGGCCACTGTTTTCCCAAGGACAGGATTCTGACCCTTCTACTTTAAACTCCTTATCATGCATAAATTTCCTTCTTTAACTGTAACACTATTTAATGCAAGTTTCTTTTACTATCCAGAACCTATTACACAGTAACATCAAGGTTGCAGATTAATAATAATAATAATAATAATAATAATAATAATAATAATAAACAATGGTTTACATGTGGAAATTATTTTCTGAATTATTACACCTTAATTTTTATATTTTTATTAATATTTTTCTCGGGCTTGTCCAAAGAACCCTCCTAATTTCTTAACATCTAAATCTCCTCTTTTATTCAACATAATTCTTATCATTTCTTTACATTCTGGTATACAATGCAGTTAATTTATTATTTCTCCACAGAATGGATAAGCCACTACATTGCCATCCATCCTTAATCCTTTAAAATACCTGTTCTAATCCATGCATATACACTCTGACTAGATTTATCACAGCCATTCACATATTTTTCCTACTCCATTCTATTTTTAGATCTATATACCAGCTCAGTGAACTTTCATGTTTAAAGCTACTAAAATTTCATGCATTTCAAATGTTAAATCCTATCTCTTACCTCTTTCTAAAATTCTTTAACATTATTTTACTCTCTTGAACTCCACACAGTATTCATTTTGATACTTTCTAAAATTATAATTTCCTTCCCTAGTTTTCTTTCTAGTTTGATTTTACTTTGCTAACTAAACATTCTTCCATAAGCTCACCATTCCTTGTTCTAAACCAACATTTCAGTATTCTTTCAATTACTTTTTCTTTATTATCCAACCTCCTAAATTCTGCTAATGCTATCCAAATAGGCAATGAGCTTGAAAAATTGATAATTTCCCTTCTTCTTTGGCCTATTCTTGTAATCTCTTGGCTAATATGTTTACCTATAATATTAAATCAAGTAAACTAATACCTCTGTAGTTACCAGGACTATTTGCATCTCCTTTATTCTTATAGATTGGTATCATAATTTCTATTTTGCAGGCCTTTGGTGGCCTTCCTCCTTTTAAAATTATATTCATTAATATTACCAATAATAAAAATCTGTCTCTGTCCTCATTTCATAACTTCCAAAATTCACCAGGTATCCCATCTGGGCCTCTAATTTGAATTGAGATTCTTAACTTGATATATATATCTGTCTAAATTTCCCTATATGAACCTCTCCTTCTGTTAATCACTTTTGAGTCGAAATATGATTTCACTTATATAAGAGTGAAACTATAAAGAGTGTTCTAAATATTTCAACTCATAAGAGATTATAAAATATAAGTGATTATCCAATACTGTTGTCTCATACACTCTAGTGCTTCACTTACTTTTAAAATATAGCTCCAAAAATTTTTTAAAAATTTTATTATAAATTCAGAAGAGATTATTAACGTGTTTCATTCCAAATTGAATTAATATAGAAATTTCCTTCTGTTAATAACCCTTCTTGTACTGTCAATGCTTGTTCTCCCAGGAGCCTTCTGAAATAGTTATTACCAAATTTTAGCAGCTATTGTATTTTATTGTATTGTATGTATTCCTATAGTAAGCCCCTATTAATAAATTCATTCATGAGGAGACACTGCACATGTTTTTGTAGGGCTATACCCTGAAGTTGAGTAAATATCTTATTTGCTTTTTCCATTGTTCATTGAATGATGAGCCTTATAATCAGAGCTGTGACTATTTCCTGCTACATTTTTCATCCTTGCTCTGTAGTCAGCTTATCAACAATTAACTTGTATGCAAATTTTGTAACATAGTGTGTACTTACATTTACCATTTTGCTAGTTTAAGGTGGTTTGTTTGTTTGTTTGTTTGTTTGTTTTTTGTTTTTTTGTGGCACATAATATAATTTTAATCTGGGCTCTATTTTGTGGAGTAACCATTTTATTTTCCCATTCTCACAAAACTGAGTTTTGAGATTACTGTAATAGCATCTATTTCTAACTCCTTACCACCACCTCTTTAAACCTTTTAACAAAGCTAAGGCTTCCAAGGAATGAATGACTTGTAATGCCATTATGAGGAACAATATAAAAGAGTTAAATAAGTAAGAAGTATGTGAGAATTTTTCATTCCTAAGTTTTGAAAAAAAAATTAAGGAATTAAGCATAAAGTAAATGTGAGCTAGCAAGGGAAAAAATATTGCAACCTTTAGTTTAAATTTTAACATACATACATACATACATACATATATATAGAGGAAAACAAATGCTAGATTTAAGACATGATATTACAATTAAAAGCTTCTAATAGTTACCAAATTAAAATTTGTCATAAAATGATAAAATAGCCAATAATAATATTATGTTGCACAATATTCAAAGTTGCTTGAATCTGACCTCTCAAGTACTTTCAAACTATGTCAGTAACCTTCAGAAGCATGCTAAATAATTGTGTTATAAATATTATGTCTCATTTTTCAGTTTTACTGAAACATTTGCTCAGTTCCCTTCATGGATTCGTTTAGATAATGTGCTGAATATTTCAAATAAAAGACTGCTTACTTAGTTGGTTAACTATGCAAATATTTAAAAATTAAATATTTTAGCTGGTGGGTCAATTATACACTCCTCTGCTTACCAAGGTTTATTGGTAGAATATGTTTTGTGAACCCTTGTTGCATCTCCTTGTTTGGAGCAATAAGTGCATGTAATCGACTCATCAGTTAAAATATTTAATTTCATTTTATTATTTTCTCCACTGTGCAAGTTCTACAAAGTACATTTAAGTAATATAAATAATTATTTTCTGTTATTTTATTGAGCTGTATACAGTGCTTGCAACATTGGTTTCATTTATAGCATTGATTACATTTTAATATTATAACTTATATGTCCCATTTATTGAACTTTCAAAGGGCTTTTAGCATGAGTGCTCTAATAAAATGAGTGTTTTGTATGTAACAGAAAATGAATTTGTATCTAATGCAAAAGTTTGTATTTAAGAATAATCTTAGATTTGTTAAAAATGACTATTGTCATTTTTCATGACTATTAATATTACTGAAAGTCATTAGAATTATCCTTGTAAGGAAATTTTTAAAACATTACCACTTGGGGCCTACTCCAAAAAAGTGTGGATAATACTTTTTAAGTGATCCAGCTATAACTAATTCAAATTAAGAAAATTGTTTATCACAGAAGTAGCTGAATATTTTGTACATAGAAAGTATTAGTATTTGTTCTTTGTAAGTTGCTCAGTTTTCAATGAAAGAAAAGTAATATTTCTAGTACAAATATTTGATTATTGAAAGATAACTTATATAGTATATGAGCAGTAGCAGTGAAATGCTGTAAATGGCAGTGAAAATCATTGTAAATAAAAAGAAAGAGTTAATTCCAGTTTAATACTAAACATGAATCTAATGAATATTTAAGATTAAATGCTGAAAACTGGAACTGGTTAAGGTTTTTTATGGAGTTCTCTCTTACCCTGAGAAGGGAATGCCAGATAGTTTTAAGCTGCCAAACTTATTTGCTCCATCATTAATTCATTTAATATCATTCATTCCTACAGACTTACACCTATAGTATTCAGTCCATAATCTACAGACATGGTGAGAAGACCAGTGCATTCAAAGCGACAATAAATAAAAACATTGAAAAAATAAAGTAAAATATAAAGCATCACTGTAACAAAACCATCTCCAGAAGAGCAAGAAGTTATAGCATTGACATTAATTACTTCAATTGACAATGAGGAACATTATATGTGGAACAAGAAAGTGCTTTCTGAATCTGTATAATATTTTCATATGTGCATTAATGCATTATTTATTTATTTCTTGTGAACAACACTTCTCGATTTCAAATGACTGATTTCTTTGTTTGACAATAACTTTGTTCCTTATGTGGAACAAGAAAGTGCCCTCTTAACCTGTATAATATTAATTGTTTATCCCATGTGCATTAATGCATTATTTCTACTTTTTTCTGTTAACAACATTTCATCCATTTTGGAGCAGTGGATTTCAGTATCTACAATAATGACAACCATGTGCTAGTAAACTCATACCGAAGTCAACAATTAAACAAAGTGCTAAATGCTTGCTCTTACTAGGGTTAATCTAAGTGCTTGAATTGCTTTTGTATAACACTATATGGTGGCAGAAAATAGAAATATTGCTCACTCAGGACTGCACTCTTGTCTTGTTAAAGATGCAATCAAATGCTGATGCATTTCAAGTACACAAAGAACAATAGATTGCTATAGAAGGTGTTCCATTAACTCGTTTGTGAATTCAATATGTACAAAAATATTGCTAATACTTTTCTATTTTCTTCAAATAAATGTATTTCCTTACATCTTTGCCTTCTGTCAGCTTGTACGGTTGAGGTCTTAGGGACATAATTGATATGTATGGGATGGGATGCTGGCCAGTTGTTGGAATTGCTAAACTGTGAGAATTCTTTTAAGTTCTACCTGCAGGCTGTGGTGCTGACAGGTAAAACATATATGCAGGGGTGTGCTGGCAATAATTTAACAATGGATTTACAGACAAAAGGGAGAGAGAGTATAATGACAAGAAGGGGAAACAATCATTACTTCTCAATAATATTTGACAAATAATCGGGATGTCATATTATCACAAAGCCTCTGTAGATTTTGAGCCTTTAAACTTCTTGCTTCTGATTCAAACACAGAACTTGGTATATGCATGTCTCATTACATAAAAGACTTGTTTGTCATACTTTACAAAATTAATTCATAATTAGATATAACTGTAAATTTTCAATATCACCTTCAATCTTTATCTGCAGTTTTTCTTTTAAAAAATCATATTAATGAACTTTGCCCCTTTTCATTACAATTATGACATTTCATTATCTAACAGACTAACATTACTATATTTCAAGTTATTTAATTATTATATTGAAAAAATTAATACAACCATTAATAACAATAGAATACTACAACAGCCTGGCAACTGAATGACACCTGAAATAAATCCAAGCTCAAACATGGTGGTAGTTGCATACATTTATTATAAATGCAACAAATCTCCAAAAATCGGGGAAAATACTGCCAAATTGTTATATTTTCAATTAATCACCTTAGCAGAATATAGAATGTAGATGGTTAAACAATTTTTTATTTTATTGGTCCTTCTTCACAATCAATTTCAACAAAGGGCCTGGAACTAATATAAATGTTTGATATAGAGCTGCATAAGCCCCTAAAAACCCCTCCAGCACTTAGCTGTTAGCTGTAATTTCAGGAAGGAAGCACACTTTAACTAAAAATATACAGATTATTACAATATAATTACTCTCCTGTACATTCAGCAATGTTCTTTTAGCATCATTCCATTGCTGTAAATGCAAGTATCTCATCCTGTCGGTTCAATCTTAAGGCAAAATTGTACTTTTGACCCAGTTTGTGAAAGATCAAATTAAGGGGGATCTCTTATGGCACAATCTGTTGTCTAAAATCAACGTAACATTGAACATGTTAGAATATGAATGATTAAAAGATCATACAGCTAAAAGAAATATTACTGCCAAGTATAGAAGTTTTTTACATTAGTTTGTGGAAATCTAATTTACAGCTATATACCTAACAGTATGTTTTATTTATAATTAACAATGTATTATACCATACTTTTGTGGAATAGGTTCCTGAAGGAAAAAATACAATAATATGTCCTTTTACTGAAGATAATTTGTATATTAAATTGTTACTGGAAATCCAACACCATGGCAATGCCTGGTGCACTGAAACATGAGGGCTTTAATCTACTGCTGCATTCTAAACCTCCTGATAGGTACCAGGAACACAGTCTGGATATAGTCAACATATATGCTAACATGGCAGTTAGTGATATACTTTTGTTGTGTACAGTAAAAACAAATAATTTACATTATTTTTTAAAATTATGTTGCAAAGAACACAGTACTAAATTTTACATTACTTAATATTTCTTAGAAGTGTGGTCTAGTGCCTCATAACTGGAGCACTCAGAGTAAAACTTAGCCCTGTTCCTCCTGGTGTTAATTCCCAGTGACAACAAGTGGGCTTCGGTAAAGGGAAAAGACAAATGCCAGGGAACTTTAGTAATATAAGTTCAATTTATTTGTCTCCTTCATAGCTCTGAAGATATAAAATGATATAGTTTACTTTTTTCTTTCTTCGGTTTAAATAATTTATGATTGTAAAAAGAAATAAAAATTATATTGATAATTAGGGTTTATTCACTGTAAGATATCCATTATTGCAGTCATGTTAAATTGAATCCCTGTAGGCTATGAAATCTTCAACAAAATGACGAAGGGCTGTATTGCGTAATGTTCGAAAATGTTAAAAGTATTTTTTAGGAGATAGCTGTTAATAGAAATTTTATTAAAAAATTTTAATAAAATTACAATTTTATTAAAAAAGAAATTTTGGGGTAGGAGAAGATTCAGTTATAAGATAATAAAATTGGCAGTAAAAATTATGTAAATATATATCCATGAATGATAATGGTAATAATGAGTTTTGCAGAAAAAAAAGTAATGGTTAATCATAATACTTGTTCATATGAGTTGTTTTATAGGTTAAACTTCGTTCTAAGACCACCACCCTGGTCCAGCATTTAATTTCTGATTAATTACCAGACTGTCTTTCAGGTATTTTCATCTAGTTCTTTAGGTGAATGACTGGGAAACTTAGGCCACAAAATTCCATAAACTCATTCAGCCAAGTTATCATCTATCACCCTTAATCTGGTCAATATATTAGGGTCATGGTGCCATGATCATAAAAAGGAAGAAAAAAAGTAATTTTGAGTAGAAAAAGATACATAGAATAAATAAATCAGAAAGTTCTTAATGATAAAGTTTTTCAGCAATGAGGGAGCAATGTGAATGCTATTCTCACCAAATTATTTATCATAACACAGAAATATTGGCAAACATTTTCTAATCAGGAGTTGAATATACTAAGTTTCTATATTTTATTAAAAAGTGATTTATATCTGCATAAATAAATAAATTTTAATAATACTTCTCCCTATTCTTAACAGATATTTCACACCTTTTCCATCAAACAAATTTTAATTTTCAGAAAAGTTATTTTGCATGGCTGTTGTTGATTTTGTTTATTTACAGTAGTTCTTTAACATCTCAGGTCATCAGCGTCCAATTCAATTCAGAGTGTGAAACGGCAGATAAATTTTGCTCAGAGGCTTCTTCTTTCAGACTTGAGGTTCTTTTACATGCTGTAAATCTACAACATGGGACCCACAGCTTTACTTCCCTTCCAAAGGAAACCAAACTTATGATTTTTACGCCTGAAAAAATCCATTGATTGTGACTTGAATTGAACCTGCGATCTTGGCTTTAGGAAGCAAGTATGGTTACCACTACACCATCAGGACCAACTTGCATGACCGTGATTTTCAATATTGACTATAGGTATTTTGTGGTTAGACTTGATCCAAGGGGAGTTTTATGAGCAACAGACCTATGCCAAACATGGCTAAGATTTTCTGCTGCAAAAATGTACATTTCACATAGTTTTCAACAAATATGAATAAAACTGAATTATCACAAAATGTATTATAATGCTAAATTATTAGACTGTATATCAGCTAGTTGCATTTGAATGTTAGTCATTTATGTCTCAACTTCAAAGTGCAATGGATAATTTAATAATACAAAACCATCTCATGATTTAAAATCTTAACAAGTTGGGAAATGAGTTACATTACCACTGTTCAGTTGTCCTTCCTGAATTCATTTTGTTTGAAAACCTTGTAAATTGTAACAAACTGGTGAGTAAACTTCCCTTCCTTAAAGTTTTAAATAATATTTTTTCAGCAGTGCAATCCTTTGAATGGTAATGGCTCTCCAAATTTTTCCTTTCAGTTGCTGTTGTTTTTAAGAACTTGCTTGAGAAGTCTTATTGCATGAGAGTGGTATTTATCATTAAAGAATGGTGGACCCAACCTTATCAATAGCATTCATGCCTTTCATCTGCAGTTTAGCAATGAAAACTTGTATTTCAAAATAAAATCATAAAGTTTGAAGGTCATAAAATGAGCAGTGCATGCTGCAGGTTTGACTTGGCCAATTTACTGGTCCATTCAAAAGGTTAAATTCAATTCAATTTAATTTAAGATGATGATGTACCATTAAATATATAAATACAGATGTTTCTTTGCAAAGATTTAGATGATACATGTTTAGAAGTATTTTTTATCTTTTCCCTAGAAGTATCTTAAAAAGGTTTATTGTAAATAAGCATTAAAACAATACTAACTGTGTAAATTGCATAATTTTTTTTAACCAGTTGAGTTTTTTAAACAAGGGTTGGTGTGATAAAGATCGTGTTGTGCTAGTCTTTATTGTTTATTACTATTACTGCAACCATATCATTATATAAATTAGTATAATGTATATTATGCAATAACTACTTAATATCTCCCTGTATAGTCTTCCTGGGGAATCTCTTTAGCCCCACCATAATATTTTATGCATTTAGTAGTAATAGCTATAGATAAGGGAATTGGAAATAATAAAAGAAAGACAAACATGGAGTATTAATGAAATTAAAAGTTATTTTATATGTTCCTAATGTTCTAGTGAATATATGTACTTGAAAATTATGGTTGTTTTTTTTTTATTTATTTATGAATTGCATTTAAGCTGAGTGTGAAACTGAGCAAGATTGAGCATTTTCAAAAATTGCAATATAAATTGTATACATTGAAATTAATTTTTGTAAAGTTTATAACAATATTGCTTAATGCTTTTTAAAATGTTAATATGATCACAAAATTAGAAACTGTATACAAAATATTTTTTATAAAGCTTGTGCTCCTTAAGTTTATATGGTTGTATATTTGACATTTATATTCTGAAAGATGATATTTTTTCTTTAATATACTTTGAGAGTCTGTCGTTGAAAATGAAAGATGACAATGGAATCTAAAATGTGAAAAAATTAATGATTGCAAAAATTTACAATCTGGTCCCCTGGGCAATCAATCAATCAATATTTAGCAGGCAGAGTAAAGCAAACCTGTTAAGAAGTAAGAGAAAACAGTTTTAAAAATAAAGTAAATTTAAATAGTTTTTGTCAAATAATTAATGCTAATCTAACCTAAGTAAAATGGAATGTTCAGTGCTGAATGGTATTTATTTCTTAATGCTATATTTTGAGTTCTCATTGGTGAAAGCTGTACATGTTCAATTGTTTTCTATAATCGATAAGGTAACTGGGGGACCATGTTGTAAATTTTGGAGGAATTATTTTATATGCAGGTTTTTCACATTATGTAAAATGTGAACTAACTAACATTCTTTTCAAGGAAGAAGTTCTAAGTGAAAGATGACTGAAGACAAAAGAAAATGCTGCAAGTTTAGGGCTTTCTAAAACAACTGTACTTCGCATCCTTTGTCAGTTGTTCTACCTCATTATGGTAATGTTCTGTGAGTGTTGTAGTGATATTATCATTATCCATTACTAATATTTGTTGCTGGTATTCCATATACATGCTTTAGAGTATATATATGGCACATGTACTGGAGGGATGGTTGCTGTATGGAAAATAAATGTGATATATTATTGCAACAAGTTTATTTATGAATTTAATTTTAGAAGTGAGTGGTGTTAATACTCCATTGAAAACTCGGAATCATATGAAATTTTGGTTTAATATAGAATAGTTGTTTTCTACAAGCTACAGCACGGGCTGGAAGAGTTCACAAATGAAAACCATAAGCTGTAGCTAGACAAGATAAACGTGCTGGGCATAGTTACTCAGGCCCTTATTAACTACAAAATTATCCCTCTCCACCACTTTTCATCTCCCAAAACCTTGTCATTCTTTGTTTCACATAACTGCACCATCATGTTTTGTTTCTTTATTGTAAGTAAAATGGACATATCTTGAAGGTAATTTTAAATGGTCCTTGTGTTTATATGTACAATAATTGGTAATTAGTTAAACAAAATTATAATTTAAAATGTGATGTTTTTTACACAAGCCTTGCATCAGGTTAAAAATTGGAATTGCAGATTGCAGTTGTGGCCAAACTGGGCATGATAACTCAGATGGTTAAGGCACCAGCACTTTGAGTCAAAGGCAGTTTTGAGTCCTAGCCATGGCCTCAAATTTTTACTATCTTAGTTTGATTTCAGTGCTTAGCCTGACATATGGCTTATTTAAGACATATTTAATATAAATCAACCATAATAGTGTTATTATCTATATAGCACAAGTGTAATAAGATTTCAAGTTATCTCATAGGGATAAAATCTCTGTATTGAAATACCCTTAGAGGTCACCAGGGTATATCGATTGGATGGAGGTTGCAGCTGAACAGGATAGTTCAGAAGGTTAGAGCATCAGAACAGTAAGCTGACGATCTGTAGATAAAGTCCTGGGTGTGACTCAAATGTTTTCTCTCTAACTGTGATGCCAATATTTGACTCCTGTGTTACAGGACAGATACTGTATAGTTTTACTAATGAGATTCCATTATATATTAAACTATAGTTTGATCAATACATTTTCTCGATATCAATACCATACATGTTTTAGTCTTCATATTCAACACTTTCATATTTTTAAATTTCTCATTTTATTATTTTGAGAATATTACTATATCAAACAAATAAATCTAAATTTCCTTTCTCATCAAATGCATATTTTATTATGAGACATTTCAACGTCTTTACAATTATATTGATGAGCCCCTAGCATAAATATAATGATTAAGGTGTATTCAGAAATGATTTATAACAGAGGTTTTTTTTTAATACTATGCAATCTAGGGGCACATCCATTTGTAGGGCAATGGACTGATTCTAATACATCATGCAGATGCTAGAATGTGGTTGTAAGCAGAGTATATAGCAAAAGGACAGTGTTTGTTTGTTTGTTTCAAGTAGAGAAATATGTGGACAAGATGGACTGCATAGTTTCTGTAGAATTTCTGCATCATAACTGCAGAAATTCATAGATGTTTATGTTTAACTATGGTATGTGGTAAAGAAGCTTTTGCCCAGAAGACCAGTGGGTAAGTGGGTTAACCAGTGGCAGGGAATCTGTACACAAGAATGTTAGTGTTGGTCATCCATCAACATCATAATCTTCCAGGAACATTGAGGTTGTGTCTGAATTGATTATGGCCAATAGGCATATAACCTTTAATTGTCCCACAGGCATCAGCTGCAAAACCCAGTATACCATTATTCACAATGATTTGAATGTGAAATAGGTGTGTGCACATTGGGTTCCATAGAACTTGACACAGGTATAGAAAAAAAGGTTGAAGTCTGACTACTGGAAATGCATAATGAAGATCTGGATTTTGTGGAGAAGGTGCAGACTGATGACAAGTCATGATGTCACTACCACACACCAGAGAAGAAAATCCAATCCATGCAATTGAAACATCCAGAGTCCCCAACCCAAGAACTTTCACACTGTTCCATCTGCGGGCAAGCAGATGGTCAATCTTTTGGGACACTTCAGGCATACTGCTAATAGACTGACTTCCTCAAAGAACAATTGTCAACAGTGAGGTGTACTACAAGACCCTTATCTGGCTTAGATGCAGGATTCAGCACAGCAAAAGGGGAAGTGGCCAACAAGAGTGTTCCTCCAACTTGACAATGGGTGGCCCCACATCAGCTACATTATGACTGCAAAGTTGGCATCGTGGGATTCATTGTTGTACCATATTCACTGGATCTCACTCTGTCTGATTATGATTTATGCCTTTTTTTGTACAATGTATTATAAATGGTCACCACTCAAACTTCACTGGTTTCTTCAACATGCAACTTAAACTAAGGTCAAATAGTGCCAATTCAAGCTCATTTTTTTCAATTTGTTGCAAAGTAATAAACATTGTGTACACTTTTGATAAACGGATGTATGGTAGTAATATTATATTTATAAATATTCCTTATATATGTGCATTTATCCTCTGAAAAAATAATGTTTATGCCCCATATTTTCATGGCTAAATCCCCACAAAGATTAAAAAAGAATAATTTTTGCAACTTTTCTAAAAGTGAAGAAATACCATAACTTATGAAAAAATGATTACTTTTATTTAATTCGTTTTTTTAAATGTACCTCTTAATAGGCTGATTTTTTTTACAGAACACAAAGCTGCTGGACAAAATAGTTTAAGGAAGAGTCCATTTAGTTGATGTATGCAGGTGTCCTTAAACTTTTGGTAGGAATTATATTCTGAAAAATTACTTCAAGTTGGTTCATAGTTCATTGGATTGCTCCATATTTTCTGCCCTAGATTAAGGAAGATAATTAATGTGGTATAAATTGAAGAATTTCTACCCAGATGATATAAGCCTATAAACAAATGTTGTCTAGAGGTGCACACTATTAATATAGGTAGAATGTGATAAGTTGTTGGGGGTATGAGATTGGTTCTTGAGGGATCCCATAAAGCAATATCCATCAAGTTTAGCCTATAAAGCCCCAACTTGAACATAAATTACTTAGTGAGATAAAGAGTAGTATTCATATATATTACTGAAGAGGAATTATTTTGACCATGTCTCTTATTGTTCATGCCAAAAAATTTTACATCAAAAAATTTTACATCAACAAATCTTATCTTATTTATTTTTAATATTCTAGTGACTGTATATTCATGTCCTTTGATATGCTGCTTTTTTTTTTTTAGAGCTGCTGCTCAAATTTTGGGCTTACAGCCTTAATAATTTTCTTTATTTTTTGGTGGCACATAGGACAGTTTCCCTTTGTTCTCCATAACTTAAGAGCACAATGATAACAGCAGCACTGATGTCCTATATTTCCATGAATAATCACTCCATCTCGTAAATGTATTTTGCAGCTGCAGCAGAGAGGTGGTGTGCCATCATTTTTCAACTCACTTTGTTTACCTGAAATATTAAATATTAGATGATGCAATATAAAATATAAAACTTAGAATATGCCAAACCTTCAATTACTAGCACTATTTAAGGTCTCTTTATAGTGAGGATATACAACAAGAATTTTATGGAGTAAAGACATTTAAATACTCATTAGCAAGGAGAGGGAGTTTAGTAAGTAGAACATTAGGTTGAGTAGTTTGGACTATAGGAAACCATATGGAATTGCCAGCCTTGCAGTTGTATCAGTTAACACATCAGATTTATTCAAGTACAGGCTGCTTCAGAAGCAGTGAAACCTGATTGAAAACCATACTGAAAGAAAATATATAACCTGTTCAACCATAATAACTCATTCTGCATAAAGTATTCATTTATAATTTATATAATATATAATCATGATTTATATTTATATTGTGCTTCATGGATGCAAACAGTACAGTTTACAACAATATATTTCTTGAACGTATTGAAGGTAAATCACATTGATTTATATGTAGATCATTTTTATACCTTGAAAAACTCAACGTAGAGGGTGCATTTAAAAACTGCAATCTCAGCATTGTTAATGCCTTCTTGAGTGAGTAATGCATTCCTTATTCTACACATTTCTCGATATCCACTATTTTTTTCTAGAACATTTTCTAACTTATTTCTGTAACTGGTTCCTCTTTTGCTTGGTTCAGCGATAGTCACACTTGTTGTATTGACTGAAGAGTGTCTGCCAATTTTAGCTTTGATGATTGTAAGCACATTATTGTACTTACTATACAGTTCACAAGTCACTGAATATATGGAAGATTTACAAAAAGTTGTGGTGAAATGATATTTTCACTGTCCTTATAGAGGAATTACACCCCTGCTCAAAGATGTTGATTACTTGTACTATCTCATTATTTCCACTTTTGAGCATGGCTATGTTTAACCATGTTTCCCAGTGAGTTTTGCCTGTAGAGACAAAGGAATTCTGGTAGTATTACTTTATATTTCTTGATTCAGGAAGACACCTTTAGAAATATTTTCTTTCATTAGGAATAAAA
The DNA here is from genome assembly GCA_030762175.1 of Metallyticus violacea. Classification (NCBI taxonomy): domain Eukaryota; kingdom Metazoa; phylum Arthropoda; class Insecta; order Mantodea; family Metallyticidae; genus Metallyticus; species Metallyticus violacea. The sequence goes on along the minus strand of CM060837.1, from coordinate 74,088,480 downwards.
TTATTGGTTTTCCTAAAGTAGATTTCCTTCATTTAAGCATCACTATCAGTAACCAGTTGCAAAATATTTTCTTTCTTAACCCTGCAGGCCACAACAGAGACAAGGAATGTTAAATAACTTTTTAATTGTAGAATAAATAATTTTCTCTAATTCTTTTGGCATTAATTTTTTACCTTTTTTACCTTGTACATTTTATCTGGACTATCCGAAGTGAGATTCCTCACAACAACATTTGCAATTGACATATGAGCAGCATTGTTTGTTTTGTCTATAAATAAAAATATGCCTTTTTATCTATTATTGCATCTCTATACACTGCTGGCCATTAAAATTGCAATGCTCATAAGAAATGTGTTAAACCAGCCCCACATTTTCTCAGAAGTAATGAATATGACAGCAATACCAGCAGGTTTCTGAATTTTTCAAGGAAAAATTGACAATGACAAGTGTGTGGGATGTCATTCCGAAAAATTGGTGCTCATATTCAATGAAATACAAAACCAATATGAGATCAGTGGATCCAGATAGGACAAATATGCAGATGTGAGGAATCCATTGACCCCACCAACCTACCAAAAGAGAAGACAAGTAATTTTTGCATGACTATTATCAACATGCACAATTTCAATGGCTAGCAGTGTATTATGTATTGTTTAGGACTTCTTCATAAGATGCTGGTAAATATGTATGGCATAATGTTCTTTTAGCAGATATTTTCATGTTGGTATATTTTCATATAAAGACTCTGAAACACAGAGAGTTTGTACTTTTTTAAAGTAATGTAAAAGTGAATGATTGAAGTTAATAAGATCTTTGTCTGTACTGATGAAACTAGTGACATTGAAGCCTTTCTCAAGTATTTCTGCTGAGCACCAAAGTTTTGGAAGTGGTTAACCATTCAACAATCTGTCAACTGTTTGACTGCTCCTTGCATCTACTGTTGCCAGAGGAAATTTCACAATATGGTATCCTGCTGATAGTCACCAATACAGCAACATATGTGGTAAAAGCTGCTAAAGGTATTAAAGACTCTAATTCAAAGTCGATGCATCTAACCTGCCTTGGGCATGCTATGAATAGGGTTGTTGAAGAAGTTTGTGTCCACTTTCCTAAAATTGACCAACTTGTGTCTCAAACAAAGAAAATCTTTGTTAAAGCTCCATCTAGAAGAAAAGTCTTCAAATCTATAGCTCTAGGTGTTCCCCTGCCACCTGAACTCATCATTACATGTGAGGGCTCCTGTATCAATGCTGCTGTGTACTACTGCAACAACTTCCAAGTTCCAAGTTGTGAAATCCATAGTTGATGCTCTGAAGATGCAAGATGCTAAAGCTATCAAGTGAGCACAAGACCAATTCCCAACATGAAATGGAGGGGAAACTGGGATGCATAAAAACAAATTTCAGCATCCTACCCTCTAAAATTGGGAAACTTCAAGTGGTATGAACTTTAAATATCATTGGACTTGTCATCAAAACTCAAGTTGCACTTAGCATTTGTGTGGTGAAGTTGGTGAAATGGTGAAAAATAAAATGAAATGTGTGCTAAACTAAAATCCAGGATACTGATCCATACACTTGATTTCTGGAGTGCTAACTAATGAAACTTACATGTGGTGACTTACCATACTTTAAATTGCTCTGATTGTAGGTGCCAATGTTCAAAGGAGCTTTTCAAAATACGAGGGGTAAGTCATAAGTCATGGCAACTATTTTTTTTTCTTATGAACAAGGGATAACATGAAAAATCTAAGATATACAATTAAAAGTGTATGGAATGTACTTTTGAATGAAGCCACCAGATGATGTATGTAAGCAGAGCTGCATCGAAGTTCAGTTGGTGAGCAACAGTGGTCAGGAATGGAGGTCACCAAGAGTTAGCAACATGCATATGTGAAAGTAATTATTTTCATCTGTTAATTTAAAAAACAATCTAAGGCTATACAAAAAAAAAAAGTTATAGGCTCATGTTAGCAACTCATAAGCAGCAGATGGTATGCAGTACCTTTCCCATTGCTGGTAACAAACTGTCGATGTACTTGGAGATTACTTTGGAGGCTGCTAAACTTTGTACATTACTTGGGAGATCAATCCTGTGACCCTACGTAAGCAGTTGTGTGTAGCTTTTGCCCATACCATAGTAAATAATGTTTTCCAGTTACCTGTGTTTTGCTTCTTCCCTACAAGGGCCACCTACATTCACTCTTCTGTTGGTGGTACCCCTCGGAAGTAAATTTCAATCATATATTTTACATTTTTTGTGTTGTCCTTTGTTCATGAGAAAAAAATAATTTCCATGACTTATGACTTATCCCTCTTATAAAATGTTCTTGCCAATAATCAGCATTCCTTTACTTTGGAGAATCTTTATGTACATCAAATTACGCAATGTAGAATAAGGTAACTACGTTTTTATGGTATATTTTTTCAGTTCTTTAATGTTTACTGTAAGTGAATGTAAAAATGTGCTTTTAAGAATGTTAGTAACTTACCCTTAATAAAACAATGATACACATTAACCTGCATTACTTTTCATGGTTTTTCAAAAATGTTAATTAATTTTTAAAGTCATTTTAAGGTATTTTTAAGTCATCAACATCTGGGCCCTGCTAATAAAAATAAAGAAACAGAATGATGAAGTATAATTTTTGTTCACTTATTTTCCATTTACATTACTTATCAAACAACCCCATATAAATTGTGTTTTGTGCTAAATATGTACTACATACTTACTGATATCAATAGAAAAATTTGATTCTCCTGAGGAACTACTTGAGGTGAGACTTTGTTTTTGCAATTTCCTTTTCAGTTTAGGAGTCCTTCCACCTGAAAGAGTCTTTGCTGAAGAACTTGGTACTTTGGCAGTTAGAACTGGAGTGCATGTTGATGTAAATATTGGTTTGTTTCCAGAAGACTCATAATTTGTTTGGTGTGCGGAAGGAGTGACTAGATTTGTAGCATGTTGTTTTTCTGGATTATGTGAACTCTGGATGCGTAGCACACTTATAGATTCCTTTGGTTGAAAATAAAATAAAATGCTATTATTTTGCCTTTGTATGAACTAATTGAATTATGTTGGTAAAATATGTAATTTGCAACTGCTGGAATACATTATGAAATAAGAATTCAGATAAATTCACTCCATCCAAAATGAGATTCATGTTCATCTGGCTCATTATATTTCTGTTAAAATTTTTTAAAATTTTTATTTTGTTCTTTCCTTTGTTTTCTTGGTACAAGCCAAAGTCTAAATGTTAGTTGCATTTATTCAAAGCTTTGTGTCTAAAAATAATATGTGAAGAAATTTGTTAGCAACATTAGTTAGGGGACCGCCAGGTAATATGCAAGCAGTATGGGACAGCACTTATTCAGACAATATGATTCAAGGTAATTACGCCAAACTGACCTGGATAGCTTTTTTTGGATGTTTGGATATTTGGATGATTAACACAGACTTGTACATTCTTTTGTGATGGTTGTGCTTTATAACTGAGTATCTAGTTAAGTTTGCTGATCCATCACACAAAAATATATTTTTTTTACATTTAGTATGGTTTAAAATATACATTGAACATTGCCTTAGTGAGTTTGTTTCAATGGAAAATTCCTGCATTTTTGTTGGAAATATCATTTTTTATTATTGTGTCAGTCAGCTAGATTAAGACAATTCATTGTCGGGCAGTTTTGTACATACTTTTAAGCTCATTATTTCTTTTTTTTTTTTATAAAGATTGATTTATGAAGGTCCCAGCACTTCGACATATGGCTGGAATGTTTCACGTTCAAAATCTGTTGATTGCATGTTGTAGGCCTATATAGAACCAGTTTTCCCAAGTCATGTTATCACATTTTATTTTTTTATAGATTGATCTTCTTGCACATTAAATTTAAAATGGGTAATAAACAAGGGCTCTGCTGAGAAGAGAACATGAAAATAACATTGGATAGCATTATGGCAATGGAAATGTGTTTGAGGAAAGTAGTGGAAAGATTCTCTGTGCCTAAAAGTAGCATGGCTAACATATGAATCAAGATGAGAGCTAGCATTGAAATGAAAATCTCACCTGATATGAGCAGGTTCAAATGAACATTCATTCAAAATGATGAAGATGAATTATTATTGATATGGATAATCATTTGATGCTAATGATGAAAAATTTCTTTTCTCAGGATTGGGCTTATGAGAACTGTATGAATATTGAAATTAATCACTCCTATGCAAGTGTGATGCATGTAAAAATGAACTGAACATTCCAACATGTTAAAAACCATATTAGTATTACTCAGCATGGATTTATGCCCAATAGATCTACTGTGACTAATTTATGCAATTTTGTTCAGTACACATCAAGTGAATTGGGTAATAAATTTCAAACTGATGTTATTTGTACAGTCTTTCAAAAAATTTTTGATAAAGTTTATCATAATAAATTAATAAACAAATTACCATTATATGGTTTTTCTAAGCCTATGATATTTCTTATGGCATCATATCTAAAGTTGAGATCACAAGTTGTTAAATATAAAAACAATACATCATACAGTTTTGAAGTTTACTCTGGAGTACTGCAAGATTCAAATTTAGGTCCACTATTATTTATTTTAATTATTAATGATATATCATTACTTGTTAACTCTTCTAATATCGTAATATTCACAGATAATTTAAAAATCTTTAGTTCTATAAAATCTGTCTCCAATTATGTTAAACTTCAAAGTGATCTTAATGCCTTAAATAAATGGAGAAGCAAACAATCTTCCTTTTAATACATCAAAATGTCAGGTTATACTTTTTTCCTATACTCAAAAGTAATGTAAGTTTTATTTATATTATAGATGGAACAAAATTACAAAATAGTTGAAATAAAGATTGATCTCTCAGTAATTTTCAATAAAGATTTATCATTTACTAAACATAACAATACTATTGTTAGTGTAGCACATAAGAATCTGGGATTTATTATTTATAATTCATCTTATTTCAACGATTTAAGAATTTTATTTATTTTTTTGTAATTTATTTGTGAAATCTAAACTCGAATAAGCATTGTATTACTTTTAAGTTATGAAAGACCATGAATTCCATTGTGATAGAACTTCTTAGAGTGAGAAGCAAACAATCCATCTAGTGCAGTTTGCAGATTGGTAATTGTCATTAAGGCAATAATCCAAAGAAAGAAAAAGATGATAAGCTGATTGTGCAACATATGGAGAATATTGTGGGATACTAGAGTCTCCCAATCAAGTTTCATAAGCCATCTTAGCTATATGTGATTTTGCAGTATCATGTTAAAGAATAACACCTTTGTGATTTATGAGTGCAGGTTCCTTAGTTTTCAGCTTTTCATGTGTGATGGCATAGTGGGATTTTAGTTTGGGGATAGATTCATGAGCTGCCAAATATTGGTGATGGTGACTTGGAGTGTCATGGAGGATCCATTTCTCATTGCTTGTCAGTAGCCTATCAAGATAGGGATTCTTCTGCTGAAATGACAACAATGCAAAACAAGTATCTGTTTATGCCGCCTTCTGAGTCATTGAGCAATATGGAAGCAAAAGATAGAAGTAAGAGCAAGAAGTAGAAGTAAGAATATTTACTGCAGATTATATGAAGAACTCCTTTTGCTTCTAAGTCAAAAGCAAGTGCTTTTAACAAGCTGGCTGTGCTACTCTGCTTATTCATTTTCATAATTAGTACTCTTTGTAGAGTAAGCACAGTCCTCTATTGTTATTAAGTGTTATTTCATTTTAGTTGTAGCTGGACAGACATTATTTGTGTATTAAAAATTATGTCTTCCAATTCAGATAGCAGTTCCATATCTGTAGAAATTACCATGGTGTTTTAGTTAAGGCTCTAGACAAATATCCTTCATCATCCAAGATGGGGTTTTAAATATACTTAGCACACCCTAAACATTTGAATTTTTCCATATTCTGTTGTCATGCACTGATCCAAGTCAGCTAGACTCATTGTGTGCTGCTCTTTTGCATTGTATGTAGCTTGAACTATGATGCTAGTGTAACCTTTTTATTAACATATTCGTCACCCTGTTGCATAGGCTTTGGAACATGCATACGAATACAATCAAGTACACCAATAGCATTTGAAAATTAAAATTTCTCTAACCACTCATTTTTTACAATCACATCATGTGATGATGACAAAAAAATTTATTCACAAATCAACTTTTTCCATTATTTTTTAGAAACACTTCTAATAACTATTTTACTTACTGTGCCTTTATGGATCCCCATTTCTTCTGCTATACCAGACTGGAATCCTAGATTTTACATATACTGTAGCAAAATCTTCATTCTCTTTTCAGAAGCTAGAGCTCTACTTTTGTTTCCTTTGTGTCTGATGAGACATAACACACTCAACATTTGCTTTGCTGAATAGGTATAGAGTTTTATAATATTCCCCAAAAGGAAATCAATGTGATCTTTTCACAGCATAGAGGCCTTGTTAATTGAACCATGTGCCTAGAAGAGCCTATGATTGGCTATTGGAAGTATTTGCTTCTTAAAAGAAGCAAGTGCTTATTATTAATACATTTTTTATAATTTTGAAGCAAATGCTTCAAGTCAAAGCATTTAACCATCATGATGAGCAAAAGGTTATACTCCACATTTTATTCATACATTATGAAGCATATGCTTCAAAATTGCTTCATTCATACAGTCCATTGTCACCTCTTGTGGGAACCCTGTGACTAAGTTTATATCTTTTTCCCAGCATGGATATTTTCAGCACTGACTTACTCTGCCATGTCCTCACAAGTATGGCTGTTTTCCACTTAAGTAGTTGCTAACAGAGCCTTATTATCCTTTGTTGTTTATCTTCTTGCCTATGACTCATCCTTTAGGGTTCTGTTGCCTTACTGGAGGTTTGCAAACTATTTGCACTGTTCATTTACAGCATAAGCATTTAAGGCCTAACATATTTTCCATGCTACATCAGTTGTATTGTTCCCTAGTTAAATTCATACAGTATACAAGCTCATATAATCATCTTTGGGGTGCTCATGTTTGACTGTGCTTCTCATAATACTGTCTAACTCTAGGAAAAATTGAACCTACCAGCTTAACAGTCTAACTCTTGGAAATAATCTGTTCCTGCCTTAACTGTATTTATTGCATATTTAATTATAGCCAGTGCTTAAAATTTGAATATCACGAAAAGACTTACAGAACTTTTTTGGTCAATTTTATACAATCATTGCTCATTTAATGTATTATAATCTGAGTATAATTATAGTTTGTTTAATACATTATAATTTTTGTATTTTGTTATGATGATCAGTGCATGTACATGTGTACATATGTGTGCATATGTACACAATTATTAGGTATCTATTTTGTATTTTAGGTTGATAATATTATTGTATTCATAATATTATAGAAATTGGAGCATTTCCTGATGAAATCTTTTGGAAAATATTATTATTTATAATAATAAATTTATTGCTGTGAATAGACTCATGTACACAAGTTTCAGATATTATCAAAATCTAGAGTTAACAAAGTTTTAAAAAAAGTGTAGCATAAAATAGGAAGGTTTAATAGAATCAATATATAATAACTAATTCCTAGAAAATTTTAGTACGCATTTGCAAGAATTAAAGGAGAATTACACATTTTACCTACAATCCATAATATTATAATAATAATAATAATAATAATAATAATAATAATAATAATAATAATAATAATAATAATAATAATAATACAAATATCTGTCATTGTCAAGTATTAAAATTACAACACTATGTACAGAATATTACTTACAATTCCTCCAATGAATATAAACTCCTATTTATGAGATATTTCTTCAACTAATACTTAAATTGTATATAATCATATTAATATGTTTACATCCTTACAACTATTTGGTTATTATAAGCATACCTATGATAGTTTTTATTATTTCTGGTACTATAGTTATGAATCTCATTATTTTTTGTAAAACTCCTTGATTCATTACATAACATAGCCTTATACACATAGAGAGAGTAGACAGTTAACATTTCATGCCTCACAAACGCATCCTTACAAGACTGTCTATGTTCCAATTTAGAAATTAACCTAATACATTTTTTCCATGTACACTTTTGCTGCAGCCCCCCAGACCTTGATATCATAATGTAAATGAGGGTAAATTACACCATAATAACTCACTGGAACCAAACACATCTTTAAAGAATCTCAGCACATAGATTGATTAACTAATTTTGCTGCATAGAACATGTTTCCTTACTGTTGTGGAAGCGCTGCGGTAACAGTTGCCCTGTAGCTTCAGGGCTATATATATATATATATATATTTAAGAATAGTTGAATGGAAGAAAAGGCCCTAAGGCTTTAACTCCGCTAGTACAAACAAATAAATAATTTGATAATGCAGTTAGATGTTTGTTTAGGCAATATGGTTACAGTAAGGTGAATACAGTCTGTTCGCATATTAATGCATGATATTCCACCCCAGAAGTAGACAATGAATATATTGATTGCTAATATATCAGCAACATTTGAAAATCCCTCCTGGAAGAATGAGCCAATGGTAAACACCCACCCAATCACCATAAAGGAGGTTGTCGTCTCCTCACTCTTCCACTCCAACCATCTGTTAATTAAAGCCTCTGCATTGCAACTCAACTATAACTTTGAGAAAGCACGTGATAGTTTGTGGTGAAACCACAGTACCCAGAGGAAACGTGAATATAAATGGCTTTAGACTTGTTAACTATTTCTTGACTCACTTTCCACATGATCAATTTATTTTCATTTTAAAACATTTATATTCCTGTTTATGCACACTTTAAAAAACTAACTACTCCTGAGTCCAGCAGCTCTGGAGGTCTAGGGCTTATTGCATGATTGCTGAATCATTTGTCTTGCAACATTATGGACAGAGTACAGTATTGTAGAAGGACATATGATCAGCACATCAACCCCACCAGTCACTGCCATGCAGAATTCTGGATCGGGGATCCAACTCAGGGCCTTTTGGCCAGCAATCAGCAATGCTAACCACCAAAGAGGTGGTTTATGAACAATTTAGAGTTCCATAAAGAAATAATCTGAATAATGGCAGAAATGCAATTGAAACATTTTTGGTTTCTCTCTATCAACATTTGTTTGTAGGATGCACTATGTTTTTTTGCACAAAATTTATATTTTCCACTGTTAAGAGATAAGGCCTGGGAACTAAAGTTGTTGCTTAAAGTTTTCCTTATTACAATATCTATTTATGAATATTTTATACATTTAAGATTTATGTAATTTTTTATTTTTTATGATAATTTGCAATCACTCTACCCAAAGAGTATAGAAAAAAAAATTAAATTGATTATACTTTCATAAATAATTTGATGCAGAAAATAAATTTTTTTGCTTCGGGGCAAAAATAAAGTAATCATAGCATTTATATGTTATTAAGAGCGAACTGTACCTGAAATTTCTGCTGCAGTAAACATGAAGATTCAGAATCCAGCTCATTATCAGCCCAAAACTGTTCATCAGTGTCTGCAGCTTGTAGTTTTTCTTCTGATCCTACAAACAGCTATTAAAAGAGTGTGAATGTTAATTGCTACCCTAATATTTTTTAATTGTTAAGGTTTAATCACTAAATAACACATATTAACATTTATGATACAATTAGATAATATGTTACTTGTTCTTCTGAATATTAAATTGATTGTAATTTACTTTGAACAGGCTACATGCAATGGAAATAAACATGAAGTTCATTTCAAGATAAAACACATATTTGCAGTATTGCAGTATTGCAGGTACTGTTTCTCTCCAGTCCATTTGTGTTTTCCCTTTTCTTTTAAGGTTGTAAGCGTCTTAATGTAGTTAAATTAAATTTGAGATTTGGTTTATCTGAGTGAAAGAAAACTACAAAACAAACTTTTGCTTTGAACATATTGGAATATGTCAGGTCACCAAATTACTTAACGACTAATACAACAACAGGGGACTGTATCAGGTGGTAAGGCATCGCCCAATGTCATAAAATAAGGTTTACCTAATCTAAGGGTTTATCTAACTGCTGCATCACTGATAAGTTAGTGTTATTTGAACATTGAAAGAAAGCATATGTCTAATTCCAAAATAAAATCTGCTAAGAATACTGAATGACAAATACTATGCCTAATTATTCTATTGCATAACAAGTTTTTATATGTGATTTCTATGTTCATACCAAATCTCCTTGTGATATCAAATGATTATTTGAAGAGAAATTGTCAAGTGATTTGAGTTCGAAGTCATAGTACAATTCATAAATTAGTAGTACAGTAAAATTTCTCATATCTGACAACTATGGGACAAAGCCAGTGCGGATAACCAATTTTTTCATATAACTGGAAAATACTTTTATAGGTTATATAAAGACTTACTGCATGAATATTTTTATGCATAAATTCAGCAATTTACATATGTACTTTTAAAAATATAATTTTGAAATACAAACTTTATTTTCAGTACTTAATACTATATATTCATCTGTTAGTTCATAATAAAAAGCACACTGATATTGCTATATTTGATGAGATTGTTAAATGGTGGTTATATGAAATTGAGGTCAGTGTAGACAACATCACAATCAATTGCACCTATGAAGATGAAGTTGTAGCACATGATGATTTTTTCATTAACTGCATTCTACTAACATCCTTTTTCACTTTATCCAACAGCTCCAATTTCTGTTTAAGCTTCAGAATATTTTGCTTGTGTTTCAAGCAATCCATCTTGTAGCAACAATGCAGTGATGTGCAACTGCCATCTTATCATGCTAGCTACTGTGATATGTACCATGAAGTGAGAAACTCATGTTGTATCCATACACTGCATCTATGATGCTATTAGAAAACAATGAAAATTTCACCAAATTGACCACATGTCTAAAACTGTCACTTCTCCCCTTTTTTTTTTTTTCTTTTCTTACTTTCATTATTGAAAAGTACTGTTGTTTTGACATAGCCAGTTATTTGGATACCAAATATGAGGTATTTAACAATATTCTTACTCTTTAGATGAACTAAAGGGTAGCCTTAAAAAAGATATCAATTTAATTTCTTAAAGAGAATTAAGAAATGTGATGGATAATTTTTATCATTTCCTTGGCTCAGTGGTTAACATTACTGACTACTGTATGGGAGGCCTGGGTTTAGTCCTCTATACCTACTTAAGAATTTTCTAAGTTAGGGAGATCAGGAATGGAATCCTCCCAACCTTGTGATGACAATTGGAGAACTGCTTGATAGAGAGATGGCATCCTTCAATCTAGGAAGCCAATGGGGTGATGGTATGCTGATCACATACCCCCTGCAATACTGCCTTTTACCCATGTTATTGCAAATGGAGGTAGAGAATACAGTGGTCACTTTCCATTGGCCTAGGCTCATATTGGGCTGTAGCGCTAACAGGATAAATCAATTTTCATAAGCAGATGTCAGAAGTGTGTTAAAAATTAAGCAGACAGTTCCAGCATCTTCTTTCATAACATGGAAAAATGCTTAACATTTTAGAATTTATTAGACTGTTACTCTAGTGTTTCTTCCACTAACTTGTGTGTAGCCCTGCTCACCTGCTGATTCTAGTGCAGTCTGGCTGGCCATGAGCAATGGTTTACCAGCTGATGCAGTCCCCCGCCACTACATCAGTCATCAGTTAATTGGATGGCCTAATATTTGAAAATGCTATTTAATATTAGAGAAGAGTAAACTTACTGAAATATCAGAGAATGAAGTGCCTTGGTCCTCTTCAGATTGTTGATTTACTAAGCAGGCACCAACATTTGGAAGATCTCCATAATAGGAAGGCATTCCTGAGAATAATATGATATGACTGACACTTTTATGTTTAAATAAGGATATAAAGTACCTAAGTTGTTTAGATACTAGGGATGAAATGAGAAAAATTTAAATGTGCTGGTGAAAACTAATTTATGGATTTTTTCTGTATGTTTCAGTAAGGTATTTACAAAATTTTTCAATAAAATCTAAATTATTACTTTTCTGCCCAAGAATGAAAGTAAGTTATTTTATTGTTTTTACTCACTAAGAATATTTTTTTTATTTAAGCTGAAACAAATTAATAATTCAAGTTTTTACTTGAATTTTTGGGTATTGTAGCATATACAGATTAGCCATATAATATTCCATAAATAGACAATGCAAATTATACCATAAGGGTTGGGTGTAAGTAGCAGCTGATTTAACATCTGTCAATATCTGACTATTGGTAATCTGCTACAGAGACTTCGAACATTATTTTCTTTGAAAATTGTTCTCTTTGTTTCACTAACTTTACTCACTCGAACTGAAACTAAATTCAGTAATTCCAATCACTAACAGATAAAAGAAATTGTACTTAATATAGGTGCACAAGTAGAGAATTTTAATTGATTTCAATTTATTTACAGATGCTCTATAACATCCCAGGTCATCAGCATCCCATTCAATTCAGGGCATGAAATGACCAATAAACTTTGCTCAGAGGCCTCTTCTTTCAGGCTTGAGGTTCTTTTACATGCTGTAAATCTATGTACAGCTTTACTTCCCTTCTGAAGGAAGTCATACTAAGGATTTTTATGCCTGAAAAAATTCACTGATCCTGACTGAGATTGAACCCGCAATCTTGGGTTTAGGAGGCAAGTAAGTTTACCACTACACCACCAGGATCAACCACAAGTAGAGAAGAAATAAACATAAATTAACAATGTAAATTATATCTAATCTATCGTCTAACACACTCTTATGCTTCACTTACTTTTAAGCTGGACCAGTTTTGAAGATGCATCCTCTCCATCTTCAACCAACTTGATGACTGGTATGAAACTACATCTATGAGTACCTGTAGCTCCATCATGGTGGTATTTTTTTCTTTATAAACTGGAAATTTATATTACATTCTCCTGTAATGTCGAAATTCATAAGATGATCCCTATATTTATGAATGTAAATCTTCCCCCATGTGTCCAATTCTATACGTCCATGTGCTTCTTTAAAGAACTTTATTTTTTTTTTTAAGTCATGATTATCTTTTCAAAAATGGTGTGCCACTGCTGATCTATCAATCTGCTTGTACTTAACATTACTGAGATGTTCCTATGTTCCTTTTAGTTTTTCCAATGTATATCTTATCACATTCTTTACATGTTATTTTATAGATGCCTGACTTTTTCTCCTGTGGAATTTTATTAAAACTGTTGTCCACTAAAGCATTTTTCAGAGTGTATCTGTATAAATTTCCAGTTTATAAAGAAAAAAACACCTGGACAGAGTCACACAGGTCCTCATAGATGTTAGTTTATTATACCAGTCATCAAGTTGGTTGAAGATGGAGAGGATGTCTCTTAGAAAATGGTCCCACCATATTTAAAAGTAAGTGAAGCATAAGAGTGTGTTAGACAACAGATTAGATATAATTTATATTTAACAAGCTTCACTGTGTGAGTTCCAACAAAATTTTTTAAAAATGTCTTATTTTTAAAAAGTTCTGAAATGATAAATTAACAACTTTGTATCAATTGAGTATTAGTTTTTTAGTTTAATTAGAAATGAAAATATTAGAGAAAATTAAAGGAAAGAAATGTAATAATATCTAATTTTGTCAGTCCCTAAAACTCCTTCAAAATGCAATCTATATGGTATATGTACATAAAAGTAAATGAGGGTATATAACTTGAAAAAATATATGGTGATTAAGGTATTGTATGTATACTTTCTTACTTTTTTATTTTGCTAATTTTCTGAAAAATAATAGATAAAATTTTATTTATAAATATTTATTTCATATATATGACTAAATGGCTAGTAAAATTGTAGTACCTAATGAATTAAAAGAGGTACAAGCACTATCTCCTCGGGGACATGGAGCCAGGACCCTCTTATAAAGCTCAAACAAGGAGCTTGCACCCCAGCATTCTTTAGTTCTGAATGGTTCTACTTATATTTGTTAATACCATTAATAAGAGTTAAAATACCAACAGTAAACACCATAAATTTGAAATAATTCTACCCCTCAAATGAATTAAAAACGAAATCCATAGATCAATATGAACATCTAGCTAAAATAAATGATGGTGTTTAGGAACGGGATAAATGTGCTACAGTGGACCTTAATTACAGAAATTAGCTAAATGCTATATCAAATGTATATTACATAATGAGAGTTTAGAGTCATAATGATATATATGCAAATTGGGCATTTTGATTTATCATCATCAATACTGACTTCAGAAACAAATCTATTTAATGCTAAAACAACAGAATATCTACAAGTGCATATCAGTATATATACTTTATTTTGCACTATGTTGATGATTATGATTGAAGAGTGTTCATTTTTTAAAATAGTATTTTGCATTATTGTTTCATTCACGCCTGTATGTCATTACAGTAATGGTATATTTTTTTGTAAAATTTTATTACAACTAGGGTTACTTATAGCAGTGCTTTAAAATTGTTGGCATATTATCAATCAATATGCTAATAAATATTAGAAGAAAGACTTATAAAATTGTCTGTTTAATAATAATTATATGTAATTAAGCAACAAAATATATATGATTGAGAGCATTATTTCTTTGCTAATAATATTAAATCAGGCATAATTTGCAAAAATCACAAGTTGTTCAAAGACAAAACAAAGTATCTAAACAGCACATATTTTTATATAATACTTGACTTAAACTCAAAAAAACTTTGAATTGATGTAAGAGGTTTCAGTAGATATTTGTAGTTCATCATTGATGACAGATGTATTTCAGATAGTTTGAAAATAATTAGGGTGCAACCAGTTTTCAAAGAATGAATGAGTAGTGTTTAACACCCGTTTTTGCTACAGAGGCACCATAGGCAGTGGATACTGATGATGCATGAAATGAAATGATATATTAGGAAAGGATTTATTTTTAAGGAAGGAATCATTCCAGGCTTAAGACAAAGCAACAATAGCAAAATTGATGAAAATAATGAGGGATCTTGGCCTATCTAAAAGCACCAAAATAAGAATAATAAAAAGCATAGTTTTCCCAGTGGTTTTATATGGAAGCAAAAATTGAACCTTACACAAAGCAGACAGAAAGAGGCTAGATGCCTCTGAGCTATGGATATGGCATAGATGACTATGTATTTTGTGAACCAAAAAAATAAACATTGGCTCAATAATCTATGAAATTTATCCAGGAAGCTCACGCCACAGGGAATAAACTGAATAAACATCTCATAAGAAGAACACATTCTCTAGAAAAAAGACTTGATACTAGAAAAATGTAAGCAGGAGAAGAAGACAAACCAGAATGTGATGGCTAGAAGGAGTAAAAAGGAGTACTCAAGTGCACTGGACAGAATTAGTCTCAGCTGCAAAATAAGGAAAAAAGTGGCTTAACATTTTGTCAAGTATCATAACAAAGAGAATGAGAACAATTATATAAAAGGCTGGCAATCAAACTGCTGAGAATATCCCACAGGATCACCAGAGCTCAACACCCAAAGGAACTGAATATATGGGAGAAAAAAAAAAATTATAAAGAAATATGAGCAAAAACTCGTGAATTTTGAAATCCCAGAGGCAGAAAAATTTTTGTTTAAATTCATTAACAGACCACCAGAGCACTCACAGTCACTTACACATCCAATATAGTTTGAACTGTCTATGTTCTATGGTTGACAATGTAAGCAAGGTCTCACGAATCATGTCCCAGTTTCAGTTTTAAAAGTTTTAAGAGTGGGGATATCAAGAGAGTTTTTAATGTTTTAACATAATTTTAAGTAATTTTACTTTTAATCTACCTAATTTTATGATCATTTCACTGTGTGGATTCCTACATTCATTATTAATTGTACTGAAAAAGATACCTGCTCATACATCCTTTTATCTTTATAGAAAAGGCATTTTTAAAGAATTTAACATATTAATTGTTCTCTCTATCTATATTTTACAGATGTTGTGCTTTGTCCATCAAAAACTAGGATTATTTAACAAATCTCATTATTATGAACATAATACTAAATCACCAAATAACTTTTAACGGCATCATCCTAGAGGAAAACATATAAACTACTTAATAAATTACTTAATTGATTAAAAAAAGCCAAGTAAGCAACATTTTAAAAGCATATATAAACTATTATTAAATCATATGCCATCTACTATAGAGGAATATTGAACTCTTAACCTGACCTGAGATTAAATTCACATGGTGGCATTTTTATGTTTCAATATAATGAAACATGATTTTCTTTTGAGTGATATGACTTAATATATATGATTCCTCAAAAGTATTGAGTATAACACTTATTTTATATATAACTATAAATGTGTCTTTTCTCTTAATGTTTGTATTCCTTTTATTTTTATACTATGAAATGTTTTGTTATCTGTTTATTGTAATTTGGTTGACTATTATGTGTTATTAATTGATTATTTGAATGAGGGCAAATAAAATTATGTGTGTGTATAAAACACTGGTTGAGTGGAAGAAAGGGCCCTAGGGCCTTAACTCCATCAGTATAAATAAACAAAAAAAATTATTCCTCAATAATAATGAGGTATCACATACAACAACCACAAGAACTGGGTGATAACACTTTCATGGGTGCAAAATTTCTTTGAATTTGTCTCAAAACATTAATTTTGTAGATATATTATTATGATTCTAAGTCCTCAATATGAAATTAAATTTAATGTTATAAACAATAGAATACTTTCTTCTGCTTTTGGAATTATCCATAATGAATTACACTATTCACTGAATGCAAGAGTACAGATTTCAAGATTTCACCATTTAAACTAATATAGTTTTATAACATATTTTAGCTAGTACTTAAAATTGCATTCTTAAGGTTTTGTTAATTAAGTAGTTCCTGAAACACTTGCAAGTAATAATTTCAATTTATTTTTTGAAGTTTATATCTTACAGAACGTATACATTTTGCTGTACTGCACAATTGATTTAAGCATTAAATGCACAGAAATTTGTAACATTTGAATGTACCGCTCATTATTCGCATTGCTTCCAACCTTAGCATGTAACTTAATTCTATATTTGAGAAACTGTATGGACAAAGTGTTTTGACGTTTCAGTAATGAACTCGTAAAATGTGACTCATGCATGATTAGCGGGTTTAAAATTACGAAAAAAGCTTAGGTATGTTTTTATACATATGTATGAAGGTTAAACAACTCTTAATTAAGGTACATATATGTTTTAATAGTTAAATAATTCCGTTTTGACAATTAAGGCTGATTTAGGTTATGTTTCTTTTTCAGCATATCGTTAATATATAACGAAAATGGCAGAGAAATCCCCCGAATTATCAAAAATGCCTACGAATGAGGAAATTATTGATGAACTAACTAATGGTATAGCGTCAGCCGTAATTGTCGATAAAGCATCTAATGGTGAGAGAGATAATACTATGACCAACAGCAATAACTTAAAAAATATAGAAGAGCATCATGGATATGAATGTGAAAAGAATTCAGATGAAAGCAACTCAAAGTCTAAGTGTGACAGTGATAAAATAGAAGAAGGTTGTATTAAAAATAGTGAGACACAGAATGAAGAAATATTGGAACACACAGAAAGCCTAACAGAAGAGGAGAAAGAACAAGAAGAAAAGGATTCAAATGTAGAGGATGACTACATTGATGAAGAAGCACTCAAAGATGTTGAAGTTTCTTATACTGATGAGGAAAAGGAGGTGAGCCAGAAATCCTTATGGGTTTTTTTTTTTGGGGGGGGGTTGTTTTACTACTTGTTAAACTGAGCGCATTATTTATAATTGTGTGCCATGTATCTGCCTAAGAAGGTTCTAAAATGGTGTAAACATTGATCCAGTTATCCATTGATCAATAAGGTGTAAGTTACATGAATATAAAGAAATCAATTTGTTTTAAAGTTATGAATTATTCATTTGTCAATTTGTAAATAACTGGTTTTTTTTTTTTTTTTTTTTTTTTTTTTTTTCCCACAATTAATCTATAAGAGCAAATTTGACTATCCCTTTCATTGGATGTAGAGTAGACATTTAAAAGAGCATTATATAAGGTCATTAATATATGGTCTGCTCCAAGGTCAAGTATCAGTTGTTAAAATGCTCCCTAAGACTTTGGAAGCATTAATGGATTATGAATCTTATGTTAATTAAAGGCATACATTGAAAGTGTCCTCCTTCCACTCATATTGCAAGAAAATGTCGCTCATCAAGGCTCATCAACTGACCTCTCCTTATCCATCCAAGATATAGGAAATGCTGTTCTATTTGCAGATGACACAAGCATATTGATAAATGGAAAGAGCCTTAATGATTATGCCATTAAATTAAATTTGGTTCTCAGTTCATTGTGTGTATGGTTCAAAGCAAACAAATTGTCTCTAAATCTAGATAAAACAAATGTTATGAAATTTGAATGGTTTGGGATTTTCACAGTGAAATATAGTATCATATAACAAATTATTTTTGAAGAAGTCACTCAAATTTCACTAGTTTTACTCCACTTACTCGGACATATTTCAAAGGCAAATTTCGACTGACGATGAAGGAAATTTGCATTTGAAACATGTCCAAATAAGTGGAATAAAACTAGTGAAATTTGAGTGACTTCTTCAAAAATAAAAGGTTATGAAATTCATTACTCACAGATCTCCAGATCCACAATTACAGATAGGACAGTGTACTTTCACAAACCAAATATATTAAATTCCTTGGTTTAATAATTGATAACCATCTGAATTGGAAAGATCACATTGATCTTATTACACCTAAACTAAGCAGTGCATGCTATGCAATATGTGCATTAGTAATGTTGAAGTCAATTAAGACTTTAAAACCAGTTTATTATGCTTATTTCAATTCAATAATGAAGTACGGTCTAATATTTTGGGGAAATTCAGTTAAAAGTGAATGTGTCTTCCTGTTACAGAAAAAAGTCATACAAATAATCGCTGGTACACATAGCAGACATTCATGCGGAAACCTCTTTAGGAAATTTGAAATTTTAACTCTTCCTTATGATTATATTTTATCCCTCATGAACTTTTATATAAGAAATAAACAAAAATTTGTTCAAAATCAAAATATACATGACAAAAAGCAAGCAAATCTACATCGTCCAATTTCAGCACTTTCATGCCATCAAAAAGGCGTTTATTATGAGTGCATTTTAGTATACAATGCTCTTCCCTCTAGCCTAAAAGCCTTAATAAACAATGCCAATTCCTTTAAATCTGCTCTTAGAAAATACCTATTTAAAAAGGCCTATTATTCTGTAAAGGAATATAAGAGTGACAATATTATACTGCACAACATATCAATGTATATGTAAATATGTACATAATAAAATTTGTATGATTAAGTGACTTGTCTGTTTTTGTTGTTGGTTGAGTTGTTCTAAGTGTTCTTTTTTATTTTTATTGTAATTTTATTTAAGTAGATGCAGACAAATTTTTGTAAATACAGATTGAAAGCTACTCTGGTAATTGCATATAACAAGTTCAATGTTCGTAGGTCTCTGTGGCTGCTCCAAAAACTCACTGAATGCTCCTGAAAATCTGCTTGCTTTATTTAAAATCTACCCATAAACAAATATCATAAATGGTTAAATCAAGAGAGACAAACCAACATAATTCAAGATTCAAGGCTTTTACTTTATCTGTATATGCCTAACTTATTATATTTAATTATTCTTGAACCCTATATTAGTTGCAAAGTCCTTATGGAACCAACCATAGAGTTTTCTCCCCTATTTCAACAGCTAAAGAAAGAGCATTAAGATTAATAATCTCTTCTGAGTCGAACTATTTAAATACACTCTTTTTGACTTCACTAACTGGAGTTTTATTTAGGACATGTTTCCTAGAAGCTCATCCTATCCATGTTGGATCATTCATTTAAATTGGGTTAGACATTATTAATGCATGCTTCTCTGTGTTAGATTCAAAATTTAATTAATATTGAAAATTAAGATTACTTGTCCTGAACATCAGTGCCAAAAATGTTGTGTGTTCACAAGGCCATTTAGGTGATTTGGCTGTCAAAAAAAGGAGCTGCTCATTGCTTTCATCACTCTGAACTACTATTAGAAATCATTGGAATAATTCACTCTTAAACTTGTTCACTTTCTTGCAAAACATGAACACATGTATCTGTATGGTTTTAACTTTAGTAACTTTATTGCATTTCTTATAAGCAGAGAGAAACTTTTGTCTCATATGCAAGTTTTGCTATTGATTTTTGTGGTGAATGCTCTAGAATGGCTCTGATTTCATTCAGTTTTTCCTATGTTAAAAATGTCTTTGATAATGTGTTTTGTCCACCATTTACTTATGGTTTTAAATTTATTCATTGGAGTTTGTATAGCACTTCTTTAAAAGGGTCCTGGCAGAAATCAAATCCCAGATCTCCGGCTCATGAGTCCATGCCTTAATGATCTTGACCACCCATGGCAATAAACATTTTGGTTATTTCATATTGAACAAAATAATATCTATAGTATGAAATATGGTTTCTATTGCTATCAATGACCTGCCAACATGATGGAAGACAGGTTAGGATGGAAAGGAAAAACTACATCCAGCAGAGAATGTCTGGAGAATGTGGTTGGGTGTGCTAGTCTCCGAAACAAGATGGATAATAGTTTCATAAAACACCTTAGCTGTATCTGCTTTTGCATTATAATACAAAAGAATAACAGGTTTGCAATTCAAGAGGGCAAGCTCCCTAGTTTTCAGTTTTTCATCAACAAGTTCCAGCTGGTTAGAATATGCAATGGCATTGATTGTTTGGCCAGCCTACAGCATTTCACAATGCACAAGAATAGGCCTCTGAGCAAAATTTATTGGCCATTTTACTCCCAGAATTGAATGGGGTACTGATGACTGAATTGTTAAAGAGCATCTTTATATATATATTACACTATATCCATACAGTCCACAAATGCACAGCACAACCATCTTTTGATTCAGCAATGGTTTCATTTATTTGACAATAGATTTATGTATGGGCTACCAACCAGAGATAATGACATTTTGGCACTTCTTAGAGGATCCACTTCTCATTACATGTTAGTAGCCTATCAAGACAGTATCCTTCTGCTGACAAGACAGCAATGCGAAACAGGTGTCAATGTGTGCTGCCTTCAGAGCCATTGGGAACTTGTGTGAAATCCAGCAACTGTGTTAATCTCTTTTTCCTATCTGATGGAGGTGGAACCAAATGGTTTCAGCATGATATTGACTTACAGTTCCTTATCCTCACAAGTATAACTGTTGTTCACTTCAATTGTTGCTAACACAGCCTCATTATCCATTGTTATATACCTTCTTGTCCATGGCTCATCTTTGAGGTTCTATTGCCTTTCTGGAACTTTGCAATCCATCTTTGCACTGTCTGTTCATTCATGGCATAATCATTGAAGGCCTGGCATATTTTCTGTGCTGCTGCAGTCACATTGTTTCCCAGTTTAAATTCATAGAGCATACAAGTTAGTATAATCATCTTCTGGATGCACATGTTTGACGATGCTTCTTGTAATAGTTGCTAGCACTGAAGAAAAATTTAACCTACCAGCTGAATAGTCTTAACTCTCTGCAACAATTCCTTCCCATATTAACTTTATTTGTTGAGCATGTAACCGTTGCCAGCACTTGAAATTTGAGCATTGCAAAATAGCTGACGGAACTTTTCTGGTCAGCTGTATATTAGTTGTATCACATATTTTTTATCTTGCTTTCTTTTATAATATCAAAACATACTATATGTTTTTTCTTGCAGAGCTTAAGGAAGGATGCAGAAAATCTAAAACTGCAAGGAAATGAGCAATTCAAAAAAGGCGAATATTGTGAATCAGCCAAATTGTATACAGTAGCATTGCGTACATGTCCATTAGCATTTAGCAAGGATAGGGCAATGATGTATGCAAATCGTGCGGCTGCCAAAAGTAAACTGGTGAGTATGTTCCACTGCATTACATAAATTAAAGAAAAAATATAAATTTATAAATATATAAAAATATGAGACAGCCAGCACTTGGTACTTTGAATTGTGGCTATGGTAAAGTAGGGTTTTGCTGCAAAACTGAGTTTTCATAGCAATTTGTAAGTAACTGCTAATTCAAAACGTTCTCTTTTAAAAATTACTAGTGAAGAATCTAAAGCCATCTGGGGGATGTTGTTAGGTTAACCATCCAAGTAGTTTAAATGTTGCAGTAGTTAAATTTAAGATTAAAGTGCTTGTTGTAAACTTAATATAAGTTAGAAACAGTGAAGTTGATTGATTTTATACATAAAGAAATTGATATTAGGTTACTGATAGGTTACTGATGTGACCCGTAGTGGTTCTAATATACAGTAAAATATTGGTGGGATGTCAAAATTCTAACATGAAGCTTATTCTTTAAAACAAAAATCTTTTCTGTATTGCTAATTCTCTGAGATTGTGGATATCTTTTAACAATTTGGTTTCTTTTGTGATGTCATGATTGTAAGTCCAAAAATGATTTGCAACTGCTGATTTATCCACCTGTTTATATCTTACATTTCTAAAGCGTTTTTTCATTCTTGTCTCAAATTTCTTATTGTTCTGTCTATGTATATCTATTTACTCACAATCCAAATAATCTATCTATACACTCCTTCCTTTTCGTTGGACAGAATAATATCCTTTATAGCTCTGTTCAAAAGGTTCTTAATGCTGTATTTATTTTGTGCCTCCTACACAATAAATTTTTTAAATACTTTAATGAATGTTCTGTTTGCCCATGGATGGTATGTGAATTTTTTAAAACTTAAATATTTCTTTATCATGGAGAGAGTAGTGGTGTTTTTAATATCTTTAAGTCTTTTGAAATATCAGATCTTCTTATCAACTAATGAACAATTGAATCCATTGTTGAGGGCAATATTGATGGTATACTGATATTCCATTGTGTATTCTTCCTTGTTGAATGGGATAGTTATTAATTTAGAAGGGCTTAAGTTTTGAAAAATTCACATATCATCCATGAGCAAACCAGGGCATTTATAATATTTTTTAAAAAAAAATTATTGTGTTGGTGGCTCAAAATAAATGCATTAGAGTCTTGAAGTTTTTATATTGCTCCATCTTCATTTGTGCCCTGGAGTTCCTCTAGATCCACCTGTTTATATCTTACATTTTAGAAGTGTTCTTTCATTCTTGTCTCAAATTTCTTATTGTTCTGGCTACCTGTTTATATCTTACATTTTAGAAGTGTTCGGCTACCTGTTTATATCTTACATTTTAGAAGTGTTCTTTCATTCTTGTCTCAAATTTCTTATTGTTCTGGCTACACACACACACACACACACACACACACACACACACACACACACACACACACACACACACACACACACACACACACACACACACACACACACACACGCATGCACACACACTCTCTCTCTCTCTCTCTACCTGATACACTCCTGCCTTTTTGTTGGATGGAATAACATTTTTATAGTTATGTTCTAAAGACAGGAGTATATCAGAGTATATACATTATTTGGATTATGAGTAGATATATAGAGGCAGAACAATAAGAAATTTGGAGACAAGAATGAACAAAGGTTTTAGAAATGTAAAATATAATGCCATATCAAAATTTTCAAAAAATTTTATGAATGCCCTGTGTGTCCATGGATGGTATGTGAATTTTTTAAAACTTATGTCAACTGTTCATTAGTAAGTAAGGAGATCACACATTTCAAAAGACTAGAAAATATGACCACTCTCTCTACGATAATGAAGGATAACCCATCAGGACTTCCTGTTTTGCTCTATGTTGACACACCAGAAGTCACATCATTACATGCCAGCATAAGTTGATCCCCAGCTGAAGATGAGAGTGAAAGCTTTTGAAACATGTTTTGATAAATTAATCAGTTAGTGAAATATAGTGTCACCTAATACCGAGCTATTTATGTGTATAATAAAGTGCTTAATTAAAAATTATATTTACAAATGTTTAAGTTACTATAATTACAGGAATTGAAACTCTCTGCCATTGATGACTGCACGAAAGCTGTGGAATTGGACCCAAATTATCTGAAAGCTTACTTCAGAAGGGCACAGTTGAACGAAGAAACAGAAAAGCTTGATGAAGCTCTTGCTGACTATCAGAAGGTTCTAGAATTGGATCCTCTTCATAGGGATGCTCTTTATGCCAGCAAGGTAATTGTAAATGTAAAGTACCAGTATATCTCTCATGTATAGAAATATGAGAGAAAAGATAAAATAGTGTAAAATATTGCTTTTCTCTTAAGATGGGAGTAGTTTGAGTAAATAAAGTAAATTTAAAATGATCAGATATACCATTCGTATTTAATGCAGGGAAAAGTATGAATATTGTTAAAAATATTAATTTAATGGAATTTTTTCTTTTAAAACTTCAAAGAAATACACAGTCTGCATAGAGCATTTCTGCGGTACAATTTATCATACAGTGGCCAATGATATTTGTTCCAGGGTTATTGTTGATTTGGTTTATATAAGGATGCTCTTTAACATCTCAGGTCACCAGTATCCTATTCAGGGTGTGAAACGGCCAACAAATTTGCTCAGAGGCCTCTTCTTTCAGGCTTGAGGTTCTTTTGTGTGCCTCAAATCTATGACAGGGGACCCACAGCTTTACTTCCCTTCTGAAAGAATTAGTATTTTTATGCCCAAAAAAATCCATTGACCCAGACCAGGATTGAACACACGATTTTGAGTCTACGGGGCAAATATGGTTACCAGTATATCACCAGGACCAACTTCAGGGTTATAAAACAGCATTCTAGGAAATTTTGCAGAACTATTGGGAAATACACCATACAAAAAAACCATTGGTGATGGTTTCTTGGGAAATCAGCTGAATGAACAACTCGTTTTTCTCCAAGCTTTCAGCCACAGAGTTACAATGACCAAAAACTTGAAGGACAAAGGGATCTTTACTTGGCTTAGTTCTCATGAAAATTTAATAATTAACACCTAGAAAGCTTCAGATCTTTAGTTCAATACAGTTGTTTGAAATGTTACAGCC
This sequence comes from Metallyticus violacea, assembly GCA_030762175.1. NCBI lineage: Eukaryota > Metazoa > Arthropoda > Insecta > Mantodea > Metallyticidae > Metallyticus > Metallyticus violacea. The sequence goes on along the minus strand of CM060837.1, from coordinate 74,063,426 downwards.
ACAGAGTTACAATGACCAAAAACTTGAAGGACAAAGGGATCTTTACTTGGCTTAGTTCTCATGAAAATTTAATAATTAACACCTAGAAAGCTTCAGATCTTTAGTTCAATACAGTTGTTTGAAATGTTACCTGCATTTTCTAGAAATCTGTCTTTTAACATCCTGAGCATTTAGTTTGGGGTGTAATGATCTCATAAGTAATGTTCTATATTTTAAGTATGAAGTGAGTTCCATAATTGGTAAAAAATGTTCCCCTGGGCCCAGTTTTATATAGGTAATCTGTTTCCATCTAGACCCACAAAGCACTCTATTCCTGAAAAAAACAAGGTCCTGGACAAAATTACTGGCCATTCTCTCCAGGTAATACCTTAGGATTAAACTAGATGGTATCTGATCCAATGGTTGAGCACCATATCCTTCTGATATCTTAAGGTACTGTTACTGAATTCTATTGTTCATATGGTCCATCAGTACCTGAAACAAGACTTTAGGCTTAAGTGATGTAAGTCAATGATGATGATTTTTATTATTTTATTTTAAATACAATTAAATTTGTGTATGCAGTAACAGTGCATGATGCCCTGTACCTTGACACTCTGTAGCTCTCTGTAATAACATTCCAATAGTTTGATGAGACTACAAAACATTTGAACCCTTTTGCTGCTGTAAGCCGATTTGGTCAGCTTCCTGGATCAGCTGAAAGCAGCCAGAGTCCTACCACATTTGCACAGCCATAAAATGCAGCTCCTTTTAAAGGGAAAATGCATCACTTTGAAAATTTGCTTCTATAAATTCAAAAATATAAAATAGCACCACAAAACTTTCCTTATAAGGAGTGCATATTGTACAAAATTGATTAATAGTAATACAAAAATTGAATAACTTTAAAAAATCCTCATTGTTTCAATTGAAGCAGGAAATAATGCTGCCTTTATTAATTTAATAAATAAAGCCTGCAAAGTTATATTTGTAAAGGCATTAGATTTGATAAGGATAATTATTATGTATAGGTATAAGAAATATTTTGGAGATATGTATCAGAAATAGAAATAATTTGTAACTTGTAACTTACAAAAGGGTTTTGTATACATTTTGTGTAAAACATGTTAGAAAGAGAATGTATACCTGACGCCTCTCCACTCACTGACCGCTCCTTAGACAAGGCTGAAGAAAGGGTAAACTATCTTTTGTTAGGTCACGAACCTTCTACCCAGGAAATACTTAGGAGTTGACAATAAGAGAAACATGTGGCCGTAACGGGACAGTATTTAACAAAGTCAGAGGTAGCAATAATTTAAGAGAAAATGAAAGTGTCAGAACGGAGACGAAAATGTTTTATTACAGGAAAGCCGAAAACACGTGCGTTATCTCCGGGAACATTTAGGAATCTACAAACTAAGGAAGGCAAAAGATTTTCAATAGAAATCAGAATGTAAGGAAAGGGCCGAAATTTATGACAGCTTGTTCTGGGAAAATTCAAGTTCGTGGGAAGACGTTAGATCAGGGGGGAAAGAATAATTCTAGCCAATGGTCTTCGGATAAAAGTTAACGAATCAGGAGAACTTAGATATAAATAATAATTTTAGGATAACCAATGATGAAAGTACAACACGAAAATAGATAAAATACGAGGGAATTTAATTTAGCGAAAGGCGTGGCGATGTAGTAGAAAAACTAGAGTACAGAAGGCAGAGAGGGAATTCACGCATTCGGTAGAGAAGCATTCAGAGGCACATTCACCCTCGCAGAAGATAGACACTCACACATTCATAGATTCACATTCAGACATTCAGAGGGACATTCACAGATTTACACTCACACATTTATAGATTCAGAGGGACATTCAGACATCCAGACATTCACTCAGGAAGCCAGTCTAAGTGAGTAGTGAGGTCAGCTACGAGCCGTCAGGAAGTAACCTGCTAAGTTATTAAATAAATTAAATGTTCAAACAGTGCCGGACTTATTAATACAGCGAACAATCTCCTTCCCCCCCTAACGACTTTCAAGTCGTTAAAAACAGTCCAAATTTACCCTGAGAACACATCAATCCCCCTACATTGGAACAACCATATTAACCACTACTATATTAACCTTCCCCCCCTAACGACCTACCATGGGAACCAAATTGGCGACCAACTGTGGGGCCCATAAATACCGTTCCACAATCTATATTAAATATTTTCAAAATGTAAATATGGTTTTTGTGTTTTGGGTTAAATTATCAACTTTAAAATTAAGATCTAAAATAAACTTAAATGCTCATAATGATAAGCTGTTCATTTATGAATAAAATGGCATAAAACAAGTTATACAAATTGGTCTGTTGCAACTATACATTTTATTAAAAGTTTGTCATGCAGGAACTATGTAAACTAAGCAAATTCCTCACCGGTTGAATAACTTTTAATAAAAATAAATATAAGATCCAAATTAGACCTTGGTAATTAAATGAAATAAGGTATGTGATTATAATATGGTATTAGGGGAACAAACTTAAAATTCTTGCAAAAGTGAAACCACATTTTTTTAGAATTATTTTTATTATAATTGAGATTAAATCACAAGAATTAATGGTATACCATTAATAAAATGAAATATATGACCACTAATAGACAAAGCTATACATTTAAAAATTTTTAAATGTAACCATGTTTATGAACTTACCCATTGATATCTTCACATTCACTTGAATAGAGAAAAATAACAAAGTTTTGAGTCACACTCTGTATTTAAGAATTGTGGGATCAAAGCTTGCAGTATATTCTGGCTCCTGCTTCTGATTGGTTCATTTTAAAGTCGTTCATAAAATATATGTAGCCAGGAAGATTTTGCATATTTGATATGTATTGTCTATGCATAATATTTTAAGTATTTCTGGACAGGTGTTGTTTCTTGACTTTTTCTAATAGATGAAGGTATGATTTGTATTCTAAAAACTAGAGTGGATTTGTAAGTTTAATTGCAGTTTCTATTTCTTATGTGAAGTGCATTTAATTTTAATATGTTCACTTTTCTGTATTGGAGATGTTTGTGGTTTCAGTAGAGTATTACATTGTTTGTCGCATGATTTATCATTTATTGTATTTAGTTTCCAAGTTTTTTGTTGCATTGTGTATTATTTCCTCTGTTATAGGTTTATTTGTTGTATATATTTGTAATGAAATTTTTGCTGCTGTTTCTACTGCTCCTGTGACAATCTTGAGTACATAGTTTTTAGTTTTGTAGTATTTATAACCTTCTGATATTCTGATAGTTTGAATTTAATTTGAAATCATCTCTTCATGGATTAGGAGACCTCCTATGTTCTGGCCTCATGTCTCTCTCTCTCCATCTTCTCCTTGGTCTTCCAATATCTCTTTTTCCTTATGGTTGATGGTCATATGTCATTTAGAGTAGCAAGTTTTATCCATCTTCTCTCTATTGATTTATTTTTTCATTAATGAAGTGAGATACCTCAGAGCTATTAAGGGATGTGCAATAATGGACAAAACAAAAAATGAAATAAGAGAGGAATTAGCTATTTATCCACAATAAATTTGATTTGAAATGCTGAAATAAACTATGATGCTGTTTCAGAGACTGCCTGAACAGATTAATGAACGAAATGAGAAGATGAAAGCAGAGATGATGGGTAGGTAAAACTCTTCTTTTAGATTAATTCACTTCCTGTATTTACTATAGAGTTAATACTTTATATCTCAAGTTTCCTACAGTATTGTAACCCATGCTGTTGTATTGTTACAGGTAAACTTAAAGACTTAGGCAACATGATACTGCGACCTTTTGGATTATCAACAGAAAACTTTCAACTAGCACAGGATCCCTCAACAGGAGGATATTCAGTTAGTTTCAAACAGAATCCTAGGTAATAATACAAGATAGCTGTTAAGAACACCGATATCAGTTGCTATTTATAACATTATGTGCATGTTATAAATTATTGAATAACAGTTTTATTAAATAGCAATATTGCTCCTCTCATATACATTTCTCCAAAGAAAGATTATATGTATCATAATTAGTCAACATTTAAATTTAAAAACATATTGCAAATGTATACATTTCTCTTACTACCAAAAAGAAGGAAAGGTTAGAGAATGCCAAGGGTTCTACCATCTGGATCAAAAACATTTCAGGTGATAAAAGAACATATTTTATTGTTGGCCAAATTAAAAACACTTTTCTTTTTGTATTTTAAAATGCAGAAAATAAAGCGCTTTAGTAAATGTAAAATTTGATCAATAAAGTTCTTTTCAAAATGTGCAACAATATAAAATACTGTCTGTGCTCATTAATACAATTTTAGGAAAGTATTTTTTGTCACATGAGATTTTGGTTAGTTAATCTCATCATATCAGGTGCAATACAATAAATTCTTAAGAGAATCACTTTAGCAAAAATACCAACAAAGACTTAACCTGGCTGTCAAAATTATTTCCTTGCTATCTGCTTGGATAGGGAAAAAAGAAAAAAAAGAACAAAATAAAAAAAACACACACACAATTTCTTGTTCGTAGACTGTTTATTGAGATTGATATTCCACAGCTGTGTATTTTGTTTCAGTAAGAAATATCATACAGTGTAATGAGGAACAGTTACAAATGGTAGAGTAGCAAATAGAGTCTTAACCCATTCACATCATATTTGAATACCCTCCCAGGTTACAGAAATCAGATTTAAATGGCTCTGGAGGGTTGTAGAAAGCACGTTCATATACAAACTATCATAAAAAGTAATCTAATTAAGATTTTTGACTAAAATTTTCCATGGAATGCAAGATCATTATTAACTTGCCAATTATGTACTTCTAGTAGGATGATTTAGTATGGTGCATCTCGAAGCAATTCAGCAAATGAAAAGCATTCTACATTTTTTGCACTGCTATGCATTTTTACTTTTCCCCCCTGCTGTAGCCTGTCACAACATTTTTTTTCTTTTCATTGGTAAGAGAGATATGCATTGGAAAATAAGCCTGCCCAACTTGTACATTGCAGATGCAAAGAAGTAGAATTGTCAAAAGGTTAACTTTGGACAGAGTACTTGACATTTCTGTAAACTTGTGCAATTGTTGCAAAATCAGAATAGGATTTCTTCCTCCCTGTGAGTTGTAAAGATCAAATTAAAAATTGAATATGCTGTTATCTAAAATGATAGATAAATATTTTTCTGTACATATTGCCACTCTTAGGCATGAAAAGAAATAGAATTATGACTACTCTGCATATCTCTTCCTGACACAAGTGCTTTGTTATCTCTTTCCATGGTGTTCATCCTTTCTTCAGAACTTTCCTGTGCCATAGGTAAGCTGTTTTGTGTTTGGAGAAAAGAAAATGAAAACATCTTTATTGCCCCTCTTTTTAACACATAATAGGTTGTTGGCTAACTATATTTCTTACTCACCATGATAAAACTTCCAGGCTTAATATCATTAAAAGAAAAAGCAATTTTTCTCATGACAACTTAACAGAAGCTGAAGAGAAATGGGTATTCCAGACCCCGTATGTTTCTGTTATTTTCAATGGAACAGTGCAGTGAAGCAAGTTCAGATTTAAAGCCTGAAAAGACTGTAACCATTGTCATATGACTCAAATGGGTTAGAAAAACTGTCATCAGCTATTTGCTTAGATTATACAAAATATGAGCATAAAATTCAAAATCTTACCAGATTTCTTAAAATAATTACTTTGTAATATAAATAGTAGCTGCTACCTTCCAGATCTATAAGAAGGTACAGATTGAGCATTCCTTATCCAAAATGTTCAGGACTGGAAGTGTTTCAGTTTTTGTGTGTAATTTTATATGAGGACTGTTTGAAAAGTTCTTGATGTGACACAGAAATTATGCTGGTAGTATCTAATAGCAAAAGTATTATCCTTTAAATGGCATAACTTGAAATTTCAAACATGTACTTTTGTTGTATGGTTGCTATGGTCAAGCAAAGTAAACAAAGTAAAGTGTTTTACAAAAATGGATAAATTTGAAAGTTGTGCACAGATAAAGTACTTAATTTTGAAAGGTTTAATACTCGCCAATATAAAAAAAAGAAGTTGGATCACACATTAAAATACTCTTTACAATTGCTTAATTTAAACAAGACTATTCTTCCATTTTTTGATTTTAAACATTCAGGATTTTCAATAACCACATTAACAGAGGAAAGCATTGAAATAATCCACAATGCCATATTAAATAATCAACAAGTGGAAGCTTGCTGATATGCATATGATAAATCGTCAGTCAAAACAGTGGGTGCAAAAGGGTGAAAGTGGCTGCTCAGGACTTCCACAGAATCTGCTGCCACTCGGTACAAGATTGCCAACATAAGGCAAAAGATATAAATGCCATCTTGAGAATTTCTGGGCTACAAGTCTGTGACTGAATAGTCAGACAAAAACTTCGTGATAATGAGGAGGACCCCAAGAAAGAAGCCTTATCTCAACCTAAAGCAGAGACAAAAGCATGTGAAGTGAGCTTTAGCACACAGGGATTGGAGGCAAGAAAACTAGGGTAAAGTCATTTGGAGTGATGAAACGAAGATCAGCATCTTTGGAAGTGATAGCATCATGTTTGTTGCTGAACAGGTGAGGACATGTTACCTGAGTGCACCTCCGCCACTTTGAAGCATTCTATCAGTATCATGAAAAAGGGAAGCATTGCAAGGTATGGTGTTGAGTGCCTAGAAGTGTTAGAAGGCAACATTAATGCTAAAAGATACCAAGAAGAGGTCTTAGGCTTAAAATGCTGCCTACTATTCGTGATTTGTTTGGGGGTTACAGTCAGCGGCACATTTTCCAGCAGGATGGTGCAAAGTGTCCTACCACTCGAATCAATTAGAAATGGTTCAAGGACCAGCATGTTATACTGCCCTCCCTTGGCCAGGGAACAGTCCTGACCTCAGCAGTTGAAAACTTGTGGTCAAGGCTGGAAGTTTTGGTATCACATTGGAATACTAATAACAAGAGGAAACTGCTAGAAGCTGTCATCCATTCATGGTTTACAGTGATAACAACAGAAGATCTCCAATGTTTGGTGGAGCCAATGCTACGAAGAATCCAGGTAGTAAATAAATCAAAAGGATATGCAATAAAATATTAACTAATAGCAGTTACAATAATTCATATGAATGTGTCCAAATATACCATTTATAGCTGTTGTTTTGATAAGTAGTAATTGTAATTTAATTTGATCATTTTTGAAACAATAACATTTTGTGTAGTTTTCCTGAAAATTTAAGTTCAATAAAAGCAAATATTTCAATTAAAATCAAAATCTTAATGTGATATTTAATAAAATTTTGTAAAGTGTCCAGAATTAATGCCACTACTGTAGTAAATGTATAAAGAAATTATTATATTATTATTGCTCTATGTGTATTGAATTACAAGGCAACTAGGTTGAAAAATAAAAGCAAAAATTGGATAAAAGTTGTGTTTTCTTTCTCAGGCCAAGAACTTTTCAAACAGTCCTTATACATGTCTTCCCTTCCCAGATTGTATTGGATGAGTGCTTTGTGTATTGCCAGTAGTTAAAATATGCTGTATCCTGACTAATAAAATGTCAGGTGTACCAGTAACAGCTTTCTTATGATAACTCACATGGCACAACATTTTTTTTGGTAACTATGCTCTTCTCTGTGGTGATATTATGGAAAATGTCTAAAAAGGTCTACAGATACTCACAGGTAATTGGTCACAAATATAGGTATATTACAACTAAAAATAATTTGGGACATATCAACCGTGAAGAGTCATAATTCACCAAGGCTGTTGCCCCTACAGAGGAGTCTCATGGTAAGTGTAATGATATCTCAGACAAGTTTAATCTTGGCTTTCCAGCTTGAATTTATTACCTATCAGAAGTCCTCATACTCCATTACAGAGTAACTCTACATGAAAAATACATCAGGAATGCTATGAATCTATTTAGGATCTTTGCATGTCGGCACATGCACTCAACAAAACCTAAGTGCACAATTTTTTAAAGGAATGGAAAAGAAAGGTTGTTTGAGACAGGAAAAGAATAATTATGAAAAAGCATCATAAACTTAGATAAAAGCAAAGTAAGATAATTTAATCACTTCTGTGGTGTAGTAATTGGTGTAGCTGGCAACTGATATTAGAAAACTCAGCTAAGAAATTTTCCTTAAGCTGTGATTTAGGAACAAGGTGCATTCAGGCTGAGGAAAATGTTTGGCCACCTGATGGAAGTACAGGGTGAAGCTTCCATTAAGGCTACAAGGCTAAGCATACCCAAAATTAGGTGTTGGCTCATATGTGTTAATTTTTATTGGCCAGTCATGGCTTGTAATTGAAGGCTTTAAGGTGAAGCCATTCCTAAAAATTTCTAATATTAAAAAAATATTTTAAAGATTTTCATTAAAATCTAAGTAATTACTTCTTTTGTAATTCACATATGAATAAAGAAGTAGTAGTACAAAAGTTTTGTTCCCATTTGGATATAATATATATTTGGAATAGTTAGTATCAGGAGATGTTATCTGGACAGATAGTAGCTGTAGGCTCAACCTTAGGATTCCGTATGCGTCCTTTGTAAAACTGCTGGTAGGCATGGTCGTGGAATATTCGCTTCTCTGTGTTGTAGCAAAGGCTCAGGAACTCTGTGCCTTTGGCAGTTTTGCCATTCACTATTAATATTTGTGATATTTCCGCCAGAGTGTGCCAATACACAATACCAAATGGAAAACCGTTAGCATGTGTTATTTTGTTAGCAGTTATAAATTTTTGCACATGTCATTGTGTTGTGAGCAGTGAATACTTTTTAGTTTTTGTACTCTGTGTGTATTGGCAAGACAGTGAATTCTGTAAGTAATATAAAATAGATTTAACAATACGATAAACATAAAAACTATTAATGATAATAACTACACACATAATAATGTACAATTTAAAAATGAACCCCTGACAACCTCCTGTAAATGCCAGAATTTGCAGCCTTCCCAAAATTTAAACCAACGAGCTGCGAGTGCTTGGGTCATTACCTACCTCATTACCTACCCTGCCTCAATTTAAACGCCGTGTAAGTTCTTAATATTTCTGATGAAAAAACTTAAATTATGGATACTTTATTATTATTATTATTATTATTATTATTATTATTATTATTATATTTTAATATCCCTCGTAACAATAAAAGTCTAAAGAGACAACGATTGATGTTTCTGATTAAATGAATGAGGAGCCCTTAGCTTTTACAGCATTCACATTTTCAGTGTAAGGAAAAGCTGCAGAAAAAACATTTGCTGGAAAACATATTGACCCATGATGCTGCCCTAATAAAATGTTGTCTATGACACTATCTGAAAGGCCCCATTGAAATATAGCAAAATTAGCATTCATTTTTAATGATGCATTTAAGAGATACTAATGTTAATATTATATATGGACCCACTGTACATTGTGCAGCTTTTATTAAACTTTTTCTGTCCAAAACCCTCTACCTCACAGTCAGGTATATTAAACTTAAATTGCGAGTGTGCTGTAAATATTTTGGTTGGACTTTACTACATCATTTATTTCGTACTGAAAATGGAAAGCTCTGTTTTGGAACCTACTGTACACACCCCTAAAAGCAATTCTGCATCTGATATCCATCCCAATAAAATATGTGTAATATATAATGCATGAAGAAATGAAAAATTATTCTGAAATTAGGCGAGTGTGAAAGAATAAACATGAAAAATAATGGCATACTTTATTTGCTTTTCCAGTCCTTGACTTCATCTTTTACAAGATTCTGCCTATTTTTCCTTGCATCCTCTGTTACTGCACTGCATCACATAAACTTTTGCACGTCAGTTGAAATGGACTTAGAGTCTGACCCTTGTGAGTATAGATATTGTTTTCTTCTTGTACGTTGATATCTTTGCAGAGGTTAAGCATTAATGTTAAGATTGATACATTGTCTCAGGATTGAATTCATTGACTGTGTATTAATTCTCAAGCATTTCTTCTGCTAGTAACTTAAATAACCTAACTGTGTGTGTATGTACACACACACATATACAGGTTGTTAATGTACATCATCAAAATATTTTCACTCTATATAGACAGGTCATAGAAAAGAATTTGAGATAGAGAACCAAGGATAAAATGTTGAAGTTATAGACTGTTGCAATTTATGCCCAGAAATTGCTTTGCTAATTGGAATTCATTTTCAATATTAATAACATTTGGAATTTAACATAGTGATGCACGGATTAATAATTTCTTGAGTCAAACTATTCAAAAATACTCTTTCTGGTTCACTAACTGAAGATTTATTCAGGATATATTTCATAGACCTTTGTCCATCTCCTGATATGTTAAATTACCTGTTGCAGATAAAAGTCCATAAAACATGTCCTGAGTAAGTCTTCAATAACTGAAGCCAGAAAGAGTGCTTTTAAATAGTTCAACTCAAAAAAGACTAGGAATTCAGTTGTTAGAAACAAAGTCTTAATTCTACTTTTTTCCTAATATTGTGGGACATCTGTCATTTGTTTCATGCAACATTTGTTTGTTTTGTAACCAAAAGAATTAAGACAAAATAGCTCATAAAATAAACTATAAATTGAAGAAATGGAGAATAGTTACATTTTTTCTGAGCTTACATACAAGCACCTGATTTATGGGTAGGCAACAGATATGCTGCAAGAGCTGTTGAGATCAATGGAGAAAGATTCCTCGAGGCCATGGTGAAATTTCCATGTGCATTTTGCAGGTAAAAGTTTTAAACTTACCTGATAACATTGTTCAGAGATGATGCGAATGCATTTTCATACTACCTTTCCATTTATTATATCAGCCATTATTTATTACCATTTCAAATGGATCTTGGTAAAAGTCATTGGCATGCATACTCTTTGGAAACTTTAAGTCCTAACATGTAAGTTTGAAACCTTTGACCGTGTGGTCTCTATCTCAAATTGTTTGTCTAAGATCTCTCTATAGAAGGTGTAAAATATTTCCATATTCATTAAAATTCTGTGTATGAGTGTGTAATTGTATAAGCAATTTTTTGAATCTGTTGCAAATCTAAAACTTCAAATGATGACAAAAGGATCTTCTTAAATTATTAAAGGGAAATGTACAACATGAAGAAACATTGCCCCATAAAATAGCACCGAATAGAAAAAGGACTTTTTTTTAACAAAATAATTTATGAATTGTAAGTTGAGTGGTATAATGCATTTGTGATTGTTAATACAATCCCGATTTGCTATGCATTCAACACGAGAGCAGAGAATGATCAAACAGAATTCCAAAATCGAGTAATGGAAAACGAAAATTCTATCCAATTTAATCACAGAGTGCATTTGCAAGCAGATCAATTTAAAGCTCCCGGTTCTGCATCAGAATATTAACGATTACATGGAAAGCATTTTGTTACAGTTTTCGATCGTACCCTAGCAAAGGAACTGTGAATTAATTAATTTCTATAAACCCCAAACTGCCAACAATGTAACTTTCAAGCTTAAACCAGGACACTCAAAGCACGAGGTGAAGACGCAAGTGAAACTTCTAACCAGTTTCAAGAACACGAAAAATTGTTTTAGTGAAGATAAATGTTTTTCTGTCTTTGTGCTAGCATTTTCAACAACTTTCGGGCGTCCCTCTTCTGTGTAATCATTACGCGCTGCAGATTGTTAAGTTTAATCCTTTAAAGTGGTGTCTTAAAGAGACCGAACTTAAGTACGCACATTATCTTCCTTTGTCCAGAATTGGCTGAGTAAAGACGCGACAGCGCTTCATAAAATGTTTTTTGGAATTATAATCTTAAAAGGGCGACAAAATGAGTTGTTCCAGTGGTTTTATTTCCACTATTTAATAATAAACTTTCTGAATATGGCCGCCATCTGTTTTTACATTCCCTTAAACGTTTTGGTCAAGTCTTATAATAAGAAACAACTCTAAAACGTACCAAAAACAACGCAACTCAAATGTCTATCAAACTATGCCACAAATTAGCACTTCGAAAAAAATAAAGCGATAATTGTAATAAGAAATATAATGGGGGAAAATATGTCTTAACAAAATCTTCTGTATTTATAAAGAATTGTAGGGGTACCAGATAACACGGAATTATACCACTGCGCAACATTTCTGGCGCCTAAACCAGTCAATCGTTTCTATGATTCGGTGGCATTGGAAGTAGGGAACTGCCGCGTGCTCAGGGGCGGAAATAATAGTTCTTTTGTTTATTGATCTATACTTATTGGTTTTTTGTATTTTTAATAATTCCGGAACCACTAATTCACAATGAAATGGAATACAACATCGTATAAAATAAATATTCTGAACACTTCTCAGGAAAAGGTACCAGGGCATGCGACTTTTTGTCCTCTAGACTGCTTCTGTTGTCTAAGATATCAGTCAACACTTGCAAGCTGACTTGTCTTGGGCTCTGAGAATATATTGTTCCTACACAGCCCTCATTTGGACGCATGGCCGGCTTAACGGGGATTTGCGTGGTACAGGGAAGCACTGCTTGCTTGCGAATCGGATATTCGTAGCCCCTTAAATTCAGGCGTAGATTTCTGCAGCACAACAAAACACCAATTTTTTGGTCATACAGTGGCATTTCGTGTACAAGATCAGGTTTTTCTGCACTCCAATATCTATTGTTTTGTATCGCTACATGACCAGGTAAATAAAGCCATGCTTCGTCCGTATAAAAATAAAATAAAATAAATAAAACGCGGGTCAATAGAGCGAACATTAACATTATCCAACACCCAACTGCAGAAATAAACTCTACTCACATTATCGCGTGGTTACAATTCCTGAACTACATTTATCTTAATGATTTTAATTTTAAAAGTTAAATGGGATTCTAAGCCGAGGTTCCTTTGTAAGAACACGGCGTTTTACTTTTGGTTTCTTATCAAGAACAGACCATTTCCATAAATCCATTCTCAAGACTACAAACCGTTTCTCTGCGAGGCGCACGAATAGCAGGGAATCTGTCTAAATCGCCGTCTCACTTCTCTACATGAGTTTGTTGCCACATAGAAATCATACATGAAGATTTTGTGTGCTAAAGAATGCGGACTTTTTAGCATTATAACAGCACTAACACACTATAAAACTGAAACACGTGTCTTCACAACGTTCAACTCCTGTACAGCACAAAGACTTCGTGTCAGAACACAGGCGGAAGTGGAGGGGGGAAGAGAACCGGTTAGAAACAAATCGCCGTTTTGCCGCCCACGCTTACAAATGAAGGCTCTATATTGTCTGAACTACAAGACACATAGCGCTGTCACTTTTAACATTATACAGGACAAGAGCAGTTTCTGAGGAAAATAAGCCCTGCATTTAGTTGGCCATTACAATCTGTGCGATGCTGACATAGTAAGATCCGTCCGTTGCAAGAATTTTATACATGTTTAGTGTACTGTGATCGGTTTGGTTATATTCTGTGTTAGGTGTGGTGTTTTACTTTTGTAATCATGTAAAGGAAATCTTTTATAGTAACATTAAGTAACTAATTTAATTCACTTTTGAATTATTTAAAAAAATTTAATGACTTCCACATCTCAACGAAATTTCATAATCCAATGTTGCAGCGAACGTCCTTTGCATGGTCAGGCTCGGGAAATTACGTAATATTTAATAGATTTAAAAAAATATGAATTGTCATATAATGTTACTGATTCAGTTATCATGTCTACTAGAGTATAGAAAATTTGGTAACAAAAGTGTTGAAAGAAGGCAGGGATACTTAGATTTTTCTTCATCTAAAGCGAAAATCGAACGAAAAAGAAAGGAAAAAAATCGAGGTAGATAAATTTATAGAGAGGCAAATACCACGTTCATGTCCTCGTTTTTAAGAAGATCGTACCCACCATAAGTACGCTCAACAGCGAACTTAAAGAGAAGTTTTTTAATGTGAAAGAAAATACCTCAGATTCCACTGAAGTTAATTAGGACTCAAGAGGAAGATTTGTTACTAAAATGATTAGACACTCAAATCCTCAATAACCTTCCACTAGTTTCATTACTCTTTGTGGATAATGCTAGTTATCAAAGTGTGCAGCATTGAACATCATGTACCAGCCCACTGCAAACAGCTACAACATATTTCCGACTATCTTGCAACACTGTAATGAAATAGCTGTAATCATTGCATAGCAAATTGCTACTTCTGTTTTAGCTTGCTTTTTTATCCCCTGCCAGAGTTTAATTTATTGATGTTTATATTTGAAAATATGTCATTTTTCCTTAAAACTACTTTTATTTAGCTCTTTAAGAGATAAGATGCCCAAAATATTTTTATTAAATTGAAATACAAACATCTATAGTACCTGCAAAATAATAATAATAATAATAATAATAATAATAATAATAATAATAATAATAATAATCTAAGTCCTACTCTAAACAGGGATCATTGCATTAAAAATGATACGGAATTTATCCCTTCAAAATTAATAAATATTTAGATGTCGCTCAGTAAGCAACGGTGTTGTTTCAAAACATCGCAATAATAATAATAATAATAATAATAATAATAATAATAATAATAATAATATTTTATTTCTTTTAATCCCATCTTTAACAGGGTAGCTTTAATGCCTCAAGAATATAACAACTGTGAACTTGCATCTACCATTGATCGCTATAAATCAATGACAGAAAGGCTACTTATATTTTTGCTGTTAGGACGGTTTTCATACTCAACAGTAGTGTAACAACAATACATGATGCACGGCAATTAGCCGTAAATAAAGAGCCGACCAGGAAAGTCCGCCAACATCACCGTAAAAACATAGCGTTGGAACTCAAGAAAAGTTTTTACCACATTACCTTTAACTGTGCACTGAGTACCACCCGCACATTGGGACTGAAAAGTTTCATATGAGAAGTGTTTGCGTACGGTGGGTTCTAGTACCGTTGAGTCCCGATCAAAAGGACTTTCGCTTGCAGGCTTGTATGCAGTTGAAGACGATGTTACAGGAAGATGCGGAGTTTCTTTCAAAGGAAATCGCTTCTGATGAAACCTGGCTACATCATTTCAATTCTGAGAGAAAACAGTAACGCCCTGTGTGGAAATCTTCCAACATTATCACCAACACACACACAAAAGCAAAAGTGAATGCTTCTGCTGGGAAAGGTATGATAATCTCATTTTTAGATATTCGTGGAATAATGGTTTAACATCGCAGACACAACTGTAACTGGGAAATGCCGCAGAGAGATGCTGAAAACTCTGCAAGGCCTTGTCACACGAAAAAGGCCACATAACTGGCTGGATGCTGCACCACGATAATGCACGACCGCACATCACACACGTTGTTGCTGGATATCTCACAAAAATCTATGAAATGTGTTCTTCATCCTCCCTTTAGTCCAGATTTAGTATCGCATGATTTTTTAGTTTTTCTTCAATTAAAGAAACACCTCCTTAAGCTACATTTTCCATTACCAGAAGAGTGGTGAAGACTGCGCAGGCGATTCTGGAGGACCTGTCAAAATGGTTTCCAGCATGTGTTTGAAGTCTGGTAGAAACGCTGAGATAGGTGCATTGTAACCAACGGGGACTACTTTAATATCAAAATTAAGAGAATGAGTAAAGGTATTTTGTCAAAAAATCACGACCACTGTTTATTGAACAGTCCTCGTATCTTCACACAACTCATGCCTTCAATGAGATGTAATAAGCATTTTCATCACCTTCCCTAGTCTCTAACGCTTTCCATTCATAGATTAGTCCTCAATATTGCATTTATTTTGTATTTGTGCTTTTTATAAACATTTAATTATATCTGGATTAAAAGTAACACTTTTGGCAAATTCATATAAATATATCGACCTGCTATATATCCTAGCTAAAAAGTGACTGTATAAATCTCACATAAAGCAATTGTATAACAAATAAGTTAAAGTTTTTGCATATGCATAATGGTAGAAAAAGGGAGGGAGCTTGGCTCATTGCTGTAAAACGTTACTAAAAGCGTAGCAATAGACAGAAGTAGATGAGCTGAACGCGCTGAAATCTATTAACCAATGCTGTTCCATAAACGTTCATGCACTTCTATTGTTGAAATCAGACCAAGAGGGAGAAAATGGCGGTAAAGTGTGGTGATGGTGGAGATGTCACAGTTGTTACTAAATCCAAGAAATTCACTAGTCGTATAGAAGTAGAGTTAAAGCCGTGGGTCCCGTGTCGTACATTTACGGCACAAAAAGAACCTCAAGCCTGAAAGAAGAGACCTCTAAGCAAAATTTGTCGGCCATTTCACGTCCTGAATTGAATGGGACGCTGATGACCTGAGGTGTTAAAGAGCTTTGCGATTTTCTTGTTCTGTGAGGTTGTGCAGTACTCAACGTTAGCAACGTTTCCTCACGCGAAGATATTTGTGCACAATCTGTGATACCTTCGGCGAATGAGCCTTAGGGTTTCCCAAACCATTAATGGATTGATTTTCGCTATAGCTTCTAAAAGAGTTATTTTTCCATCCGTAACTATTGTTGCTGGGTGTCCCGGTGTTCCTCGTTCTCCCCATCTTTCTTGTCTAAATTCTGGAAACCAGCTGTGGTCTTTCGTACGTGAAGGAGCAATGTCCGAAAAAGCTGTCTGCAATTTTTTCGGTCATTCTTGTTGACTTAGGTGGCACATGCAATCCTAAGATATCATTACATAGAAATGCTCTCGTTTCTCTGAATCTTTAACAGCGAGTGCACGACCATAACTAACATTTTGCTGCAACTGCAACAAAGGGTGCCGAACGCTAACTTTCGTTTGTTTTCTATTAATACACGCACTTTCCAGTGCTACGAACGGCAAACATATTTCTCACAGTTATTTCAAATCCCGAATATTAAATAGCGACCTCGTATTGCACTAGTAACATTAAAAGTAGTTGTCGATATCAAATAATAATTCGTTTAGAAGACTAACAATAACATTATGCAACCTCAGTACTGCGAGTTCGATCTCGGACTCCGTGAAATGAATATTTCTGTTTCGAGCTGCTAAAAAGGAGCAATAGAATGCTCATATTCGATATCAATATCATCCTCGTCGAAATCGGTTAAGAAACTTAGCATTTATAGAAAGTATTGAGACTGCACTGGAATAGAAATTTATTTAAACTCCTTCTCTGGGAAACGACGTTACAGTAATTTATCTTCAAGAGTTATGTTCTTTACGTGCACAAGTTCGTCAGACAGTCAATTCGCCAGAGAGAAAGAGAGAGAGGCAGTGAATTGCTTGAGATGTCATTTACCTCTGTAGCTGCAAGCAATGCTCTCCTTACTGTGTGGAAACGGAATTTCCGTTTTCCTATCGCATGCCTGCTTCATATCATTCACATCCTCAACGCTATAGTAGCCATATACAACCATTTTTGGGATAATTACCTAGAGGTCATTAGTTTTGTATTTCCTCCATAGGCGAAAAGTCAATCATATTCTTAAGGGACAGAACCAAAGGAAAATGTTGGCACGTTGTTATGCATGTGTTTTAAGTTTTGCAGCTAATCTAAATTAACGCTATATCCATAAATACCTCCCGTTTGTTTTTCTGAATGTATATTTTCTGAAAGCATAACGATTTTTGCCTTTCCTACTTATTATATGAACCGCCAATTGTTAAAAGGGCGTACATTCAAAAATCCTAATTTTACAGGAGAGACAAAATATTGCTTTCTCTTTAGTTTTAAGAATGAATCAATAAATGGTGTTTAACGCCCGTTTTTGCTACAGAGGCACCACAGGCGATGGACACTGATGATACATGAGATGAAATGATATATTGGGAAAGGATTTATTTTTATGGAAGGAATCGTTCCAGGCCTAAGTTTAGGGTACCTCCCCGGCATTTTCCGTTTGTGAGGACTGAGGAAAACCTGGAAAAAACCTCAGTCAGGAAGGACGGTTTTGGCGGTATTCGAACCCAGACCTCACGAGTCCGAGACTTAACGACCTCGGCCACCCGTGGCGGTTTTTAGTTTTAACAACTAGTTTCAGCTGCATATTTTTGTTTAATTAATTAAGGTAATTAATAGGGCCTAATTTATCTTGGGACTTCTGCCCATTTAACAAAAATTATTTGTTAACAAGAATATGCATTTTAAAAAATATACATATAATTTTAATTGAAAAAATACACAACATTTAAAGAACGTGTTCTGAATAAAAATACAAGCAATTTTAAGATACTTTCTAAAATAACACATTATTTTCCTTAAGAAATTGATCAACATGCAAACAATTTATTAAACTCCTACAGAAAACGCGTTGTGCAATGAATATTATTACAAATGTATGGGTGAAACATACACAGTCTTTTATTTTCACAACCTCTGAATGCTAACTAATTTATTATTGATTTCTTCATGAAGGTGACTGTGTTTTTCTTCAGTGTATGGGAGATTATTTTCAAGATATTTTGTTTTTTCTTCCTTCAAAGTTAGCGGTCTTCCTGAATATATCCTCACTGCACGCACGAAGATTTGCATCTCGGTCAAAGCCGGCTCCCCTGCCCACTCAGGCAATCTGCGTACCCACCTGTTCTTGAACTTCAAGCAGTTACCAGTCTGTATTCGTTCGCGAAGTTAAAGAGACCGCTGACTTTAGAGCTACTTATTTTTGTGTGAAAATGTCATTATAAACACGAATTAGCTCGTCACGTTCGTGAGGAATTTATTCGGAAGTTCCCTCATTCGCGATCTTGTGAGTAAATTGACACTACTGGTTCAGTGCAAAACAAGAAACACATACAAAGACATAAAGTTTTAACAGAAGACAAATTGAACGAAATTGGCGCAAATCTTGAACGTTCGCCAACAAAACCATTACCGAAATTAGCACTAGTTGTGGTTTCAGTGTATTCTGCACCTAGAGCAACAAAATTGTTAAAACTCAAATGTACATGACGTATCCATTGTCTACGTAAAGGTGATCCCGTATCAAGTGTGCCTCATTGTGAATGGTTTCTTTCGTCGGTGACTGAAAGGTTAATCGCCCCACCGCTTGTGCTCTTTTAGACGAGACATGGTTCCACTAAAATAGTCGTGTGAACGCTCACAGCACTTGCTATTGGTGTTCTGAAAATTCCAATTGTATACAAAAAAAAAATTCCTTTTCATCTTTTCATGATAGGAAAATTGGAGTTCGGTGCGCGTTTAACGCAATAGGCTAAGGCGCGGTTGGCTGCGGCATGTCCAGATACCGATACGCAAAATGTCGTGCGTCGGAGGACATATTCAGGAAGCCCTGTAATTTCTCTTCAGAGTAAGCTGCTGCATTTGGGAGCTTAACGTTGATGTGAGAATTATATACATGAATGGAGTTTAACGCCCGTTTTTACTACTGAGGTACCACAGGCGATGGACACTGGTGATACATGAAATGAAATGATATATTGGGAAAGGTTTTTTTTAAGCAAGGAAACGTTTCAGGCCTAAGTTTAGAGTATCTCCTCGGCATTTGCAATTTATGAAGACAGAGAAAACCTGGAAAAACCTTAGTCAGGAAGGACGGTCCTGATAGGAATGGAACCCCAGACCTCTCGCTTACGAGTCTGCGCCTTAACGACCTCGGCTACTGTTTTTTTAATGGTGTTTAGCGCATTCAGTAACCCAATGATCCAACAACAGTTCCAGAAACTTAACAATCTCACACAAAATTATACAGTTACAAATATCAAAGTATAATTTCTTATCCGTTTTCTATTACAGTATAATTTTACTGTTGTGCGTCGTATTGAAATGTTAGCACAACAGAGAGAAAAAGTATACAGAAATAACCCCAATACTGCAGAGGAATTTAAGGATAAAATCATATAGAAACTTTAATAAATGCACTTTCAAATGATACAGGCGTTTTTTCTGTAGTATTTCTGCCACCAGTTCTTGAAATTGTAAATTTCTGGATTTGTGCAATACGTTCTACAATAGTAATTTTAAGAGAGACATTATTGAATTGCTATTTGTTAAAAGGGCAGAATACACGTCTGTTTAAAAAAATTTTTTTAGTGTTTTCTTATACCTTAGACACACTGATTTATGTTAAAAAATCTTTAAGAAACGGGGTACAAATGATCAAATACATCTACAAAAAAGTATTATTTCTGATTATATTTGAAATTGACTAATCTGCTAAAATTCAAATAATACTTTTTGTAGATGTATTTGATCAACGAGTTGATGAATTGTGTGAATTCGATAATGTTTTCGAAGACATCCTTAGATCATTTGTACCACATTTCTTAAAGATCTTTTAACATAAATCAATGTGTCTAAGGTATAAGAAAACACTAAAAACATTTTTTTTAAACAGATGTCTATTCCGCCCTTTTAACAAATAGCAATTCCTATATACTTATTTTCGATCATTAACCTGGTCAATTATATTATTAAAGTATGTATTAATATTAGGAAATATATTTATTATTGTTCGAATTGAAGTGAGAAAAGCAGGGAATTTCCCCATATTCTGCATATTTCCCAACTTCTGCGTTCTTGTGTTCATATCCATCCGATAAAAGAAAATTCCTCTCTCTGAATGTGTTTTAGTATATACTATTATTCTACACAAGCTTGAGTAACAAAATGTTTTCCTAAAATCACACTGCCGAACTCTTTATTTTTATTTTCCACTTGTTGGGATATTTTGTACGGTTATTATTAGAATACTTATATCTATTCTTCTGATGTGATAGAGGGCAAATAATTATTGTTTTTTCGATATAAAGCAGTTTCCGTTGTGAAATAATAAGGTAAAAGTCGAAACACTTATAGCATCGTATTAGTTATCTTTTTATATTTCGTGACCATGCTCTGATTACAACTGTTTTTTTTAATGGTGTTTAACGCCTGTTTTTACAATTGTGGCACCACAGGCGATGACACTGATGATACATGAGATGACATGATAAATTGGGAAAGGGTTTTATTTTTAAAGGAAGGAAACGTTCCAGGCCTAAGTTTTAGGTACCTTGCCATTTAGGAGAACTGAGGAAAACGTGGAAAAAACCTCAGTCAGGGAAGACGGTCTTGGTGGGATTCGAACTCCAGACTTCCCGCTCATGAGTCCGCTCCTTAACGACCTCGGTCAGGCGTGGCGGTGCTAACAACTGAAACGGCGTCATTCTCTTCGTATAACTTTTCCTGCTGCTGCTTGCTGCCACTTAGCGCACAAAGAAAAATGTGAAAGGCCTAGAAAGTCCCTGAAAGCGTGTGTGTAGTTTGTATAAACAATTAATGGTCAAAACCTAAATTTAATAACATGTGTTGACTAAACTTGACTCGAAATTAAGACTACACTGCACATAAAAAATTATTAAATTTTACATATAGTAATTTATGAAACATTAAAACAATAAAAAAGAACTATTTGTAATTAAACTTTCCAAGCTTTCTACAAAAGAGCTTCATCTACTACGATACTGCCTAAAAATGGGAAATAAAATAAACCAGCCTAACTGTAATAGCAAATTTAAAATGCACCTTGTAGTAGGCAAAATTACGTAATAAAATGAAACATGACAAATAACTATCGTAACATACCAACAGTTATCTGCTGTAAATTCTTTACAACATTAATGCCTAGTTACTGCAAAAACGAAATGGCAAATTTTCTCCCGAGAAAGTGCGTATTAAATTTATAATTTACAATATAAACACAAAAAAATCCTGAAAGATTTATAATAACCTGGGTCAACAGAGTAAGTAAGAAGTTCCATTAAATGTTCAGAGAAAGCCGAAACAAAGCCCAATTCCCTGGGAACTTCTTGTCTACCTCCTATCACCCGAGCAGCACAGAGAAGTGCCTTTTCACTGTCCAGAAGTGAGGAACTAATCCCCAACCGTTGAAGGCAAGACATGTGTTGACCAATGAACGATTAAACTTGAATGTCATGTAACTACACATTTGACAGTACCAAGGAAAGATGTGAATAATGAGAACGTTGATCGGCGGTGTTCTTTTATGCAACAATGGCACTCTTCGCTGATATTATCATCCACGACTGCCTTTCATTTTGTATCAGCTATTTCCGTTACTATAAAAAAGAATTTAGCTGATTTGTTTTCCTTGAATGTCACAAATGCTCCTAACTTCTGTCATATCTGCTAATTCAATTTCCAATCATTAAACATGTATTCGTTTACAAATGTTGAATTAACAGACATGCATAATGCACATGGAGGCGCTGATATCCTCATCGTCATATTCCCTGCCATATATTTTCAACTTTATATCATCCTCTTACAGACAGTGGCCAGGAACTGTAATAACCGTACCCCAGAAGTTAGGTAAAGTGCCTTTTCTCTCTGAGTGGATATATTTATAGAAATAAATGTTTCCGTACATTTGGGGTTTGAGGGCCAGTTCTTATTTTGCCCCCCCCCCCCTTGGCTTCTGTTGCCTATTTTAAGATTAAAACATTTATTTATTTCTTGTTTAATTTTTTTTTTTTTTTTTTTTTGCCTATTTTGGAACATTACGGATTTTTTCTGCGGTTATTCACTCATTTTATAAAGCACATAATGAATTTCGATATATCGAAAGGAAAACATTTATAAAAATTAAATAGAATGTTCATCTTACAAAATATCTATTACAAATTAATTCTGCATATAAACTGTATTTATAATGATGCATAAGTTTTATATTTAACAAAAACATCGTGGTGAAAATAGTAAATGTGAAATATTAATCTAATATGTGTTTGAGAATTATATTTGCATGTAAGAGAGCGCTGTAATAACCTTCAGAAAACGTTTTCGTTACATGTTTTTTACTAAAATAAAATTTAAATTAAATTTCAAAGCCACTGAATGTCGATTGTTTATTGTTGCTTGTGTATATTTGCTTGTACATTGTAATTGTTTTTAAATAGTATCATGTTTTTGTTTTATTGAAACATATGAACATCTTAAATGCACAATGTTAACTGGAAACTTTCTGTTATTACTCTCTATTTTAGTAAATGTAAAGATATATCAGGGGCCCAGTTCATAAGCATGGCTATATTTAAAATGCTCACATAGTATAGCTTTGCCTATCAGTGGTCATATATTTCACTTGATTAATAGTATACCGTTAATTTTTTTGGTTTAATCTCAATAATAATATAAATAATAATTTATTTTTTATTTTAAATATGTGCTTTCTCTTTTTGATTCTTATAAAAGCTATTCTACTAGGTGAGGAATTCGCTTAGTTTATGCAGTTCCTGTGTGACAGACTATTTGCGCAATTTAAATTTAGAAGATATAAACGGCAAACAAAACACATCGCTTTAATTAATTTTGAAAACTATTATGAATATGAAAGTATTAAATGTTGATAAGAACAAACAAAGCTGAATAATATGGTCTTCTTTGTTTTCTTTTTCTTCTACTTCTTCGCCTTCTTTATTTTTACTTCCAGATAAGTGGAAGTAATTCCTTCATTTTATTCTTTTCCTTGTCGGCTGTTCGTCTTCTATTTTCCATTTCTTTCCTCTGCTGATGTCTCTTGGGTATCGCAATGGAGATTGCGAGTCAGAAAAATGTAGACGCTGCCCCATCCCCCAGGCCAATAGTACTGCTAATGACGTGACGTAACAGTGGAATGGTACACGCGACAATAACTCTGTTTAGAGAAGCTGATAACGATATCGGAAATGAATAGCGGCGGAGAGATCTTCTTTCCCAATTACACGCCGGGACGCCCGGGCGCGTGCGCGAAGGCTCGCTTCATTGTAACGGATTTTGTATTCATTCGCCGCCGAGGCAGGCTTCAAAGGGGTGCGTTCAGCGGCGCTCGCTCCTCGCACGGGTTCCGTGTGGATATGCATCACGCCATTGTTATTGTTATCAGCTCGGTTGCCGATTCGCAACTGTTTCCCGGCAGGTGCTTCCTGTGAGAGGGTTAATGCGGCAATTTTACTCGACGTGCCCGAATCGATTCCTTCAGTAAATTTGTCCACAGGCGCTGTGTATATTCCCGTCTTTTCAAAAAAACATTAAACAACGACGCTGGTGAGTACACTTTTTTTACCTAATTTATCATGTTTTATATTTTTTTCTCCTCCAGAATACTAAAGCATTTACAATGTTGCATATCCATACATACTCATTAAAAATTCATATGCATCTATTATTTTATTGCTAACCTGAAATTTTATTTGAAATTGTCTACCGCGATAAAAAAATCAAACAATCTAAATTTAGTGTAAAATACACAAAAAAATTATTAAGTGGGTATACAAGACACCTTTGAAAATTATATAATAAGCTGTTACAATATCTCATAGGTTCTAAACTTTCTTTTTTCGAAGTACGTATTTAATAAGACAATGTGAATCAAGTTTCCTTTCGATTGATAGAACATGCTGCCTGTTTTATACTCCTTAGTGCCCCTATTTTATGTCTTTGTGTCGCGTTTTGTTATCTAAACGATGAGCAATTGTAAATGAAAAAAAATCCCCATTCAGGCCTGGAAGCTGCCCACATGAATGATACGGAGCAAGTTACACCCCTTGCTCATGGAACCTGCTTCGCCAGTACGTGAAATCGATTTCAGCTCTCTCGGATGAAAATCGCATCATGCACTCCATTCTGCGAATAGCTGTAACAAGTCTATGCATCAATAACGGGAGGAAACTCGCGAATTAGCTAAATTGTTTATCCCAAATGGGTATTTGTATAGATGTTGCACTTCTTGAGGTTTTTTAACACACTAAGGTTTGTTTGCTCACCAATTATTCCCGAATAGTTTGCATATAATGATTTCCACGCACGATTTATCTGATGCTCAATTGTCCTATTTTATTCCCTTGTGGAAATCGTTTACGTTACGCACCGGAATTTCTGTTCTTACCTCAGTTAGATTAAGAAACATGTAAAATAAATATGTAAATAAAGAATATTTTCCTTTGTTAAATAAGCCTTTTTTTTCTGAATTGGAACATTTGTATCTTTTAAAATTATTTAAAAATACCTGTGCATTTCATGTTCAATACTGCACTAAACCTTATATAAAGAAAAGTGGTAAACATGAAAATATTTTGCCATCGCTTTGAGCACCAGAAGATTTTAAAACGTAACGGAATGTATTAAAATTTCTTCCATTTTTCGGAACTGTGAATGTCTTTTCAATCTTTTTCTTAGTTTAAAGAAAACCCGAAGCGAAAGCCCCTCCCCACAGACAATACGCTGCAATTCCTTTTTTACGCTGAAAGGATGTGTAATATGATAAAATATAACTTTGGCAAATCTTTTACATGAAACCCTCATCCTAGTTAAAAGTGATTACATAAAATTTTGCTTCAATGATACCAGTCAAACCTTTCGTACTCTTATCAGTTAAGGTTGTAATAAAACAGTCTGTTTTAGCAATGGGTAATGACCTCAGGATACAGTTTAGGGACAACTTGACCGTGGCGGTCAAGGGTTGCTGAGGTCGTTAAGGCGCGGACTCGTGAGCAGGAGGTCTGGGGTTCGAATCCCGCCAGGATCGTCCTCCCTGACTGGGTTTTTTTCCAGGTATTCCTCAGTCCTCATAACTGGCAAATGCTGGGGAGGTACCCTAAACTTAGGCCTTGAACGTTTCCTTCCTTTAAAAAAATTGCTTTCCCAATATATCATTTCATCTCAAATATCATCAGTGTCCACCGCCTGTAGTGCCTCGTAATTGAAAAGGCGTTGCTGCCAGCTAAGTTAGTTACATTTTGTATGCATTATTGTCCAACAATGTAAAGGCTGATTGCAACATTTTTTTAATGCCCCCTGCAATTATCAACTTCAGCGCAACGGTGCGGTATCTTACTAAATTATAGAGAAAGGAGTGAAACACCAAGAATTTATTTTAAGAGTGATTGATGTATATGCATAAAAAATAAACCGAAAAGTGGAGGGGAAATAAACATACTTAAACATATTTAAGGATGAGTCATGAACATTAACTTTTTAAAATGTTTTAAGTAATTTAATTTAAATGTCACTTATATTATTGATATTCACAATCCCAAAACTTAGAACAGGGAAACAACAACAATAACAACAACAACAATAATAATAATAATAATAATAATAATAATAATAATAATAATAATAATAATAATAATAATAATAATAATAATAATAATAAATGGTAGTAAGATTAAATAGACATTTTTGTGGTATATTTTACATAAATTAGATTTCCCATTAATTTCCACGTCCCATGTCTCAGCCTATGTAACAAAAGATCACAATTTAACACTTGGTGTACCATAACTTAGTACTGTTTCTCATATTCCTTTATAATTTTCAGCCTAGCCAACGTTATCGCAATTTCATGTTATAGAGTGTGTTTGAAAACGTAAGCAGAGCAAACATTTGCGTGACCTTTTGCGATTGGATACATAAAGGGATAATTTCACACGCAGCATGTTTTCTTGACTTGTACGGAAGTAGGAAATTCCTATGCACTTCCGTAGGAAATTTGCTGTTTGAGTTTTACGAGTTCGCTCATTATTTCCCGGCATAACCTTGAATGACTGGCGTTTCAAGGTTCGTAACAATAGTTGGTTGCATGATAATATACAATTAGCAGTTTCAGGCAGGTCCTTTAACCGAGTTTCATAAGCTAAGGAAGCGATTTAGACGTGGCAGCAAATAACTATGTTGTTAATCTGCACTCTTCCAGAACTTGAGTAATTTCCACTCTTTGTGGTTTATATTTTATTTGTCCATATACTGATTTCTTTTGTTTTTAGGAATTTCAGAACACAACATAACCTTTAATCCTGCAAGGGTTACGTGCAATGTAGCGTCATATAGTACTGTGTTGATTAAAAACTTCAAACTCATTTTTAGTAATTTATAAATGTTTATTTCGTATTATTTAATTTATTTATTAACTTAAAACATTATAATTAACAATTAGCGTTACACATTGAAGATCTGAGCAGCAATGGTAATATTGTTACAAATACAAAATTAATTATAACAGTAAAGACAAAGGCGTACTAATTGACAAATACGTGGCTCATGTTCAAATAAGTAGTACATGTCATATAGAATGGATGACCTCTCAATCGATATTATAGAATGCAGGTTTAACTTTAAAGTCGGTATTATCGATCTCAGAAATTTTACATTTAAAATTGCAGAGAGTTTAATCTCATTCCTCAAACGAGCGATTTTAATGAATGAATGAACACCTAAAGTTAAACTGAAAATTTAAGGAATAATGTTTTAGATATTTTTCCACAGCTTTCTAAAACACCAGGACATATGGTGTCCCAGTTACGGGCAGCCCGGGACGAAGGACATTTAGGGTCAAAAACTAGGGATGCGCATCCCTAGTTACATGCTTAAAATCAGTGTTTCTTTCAGGAAAATGTTCTGGCAGTATTTTAAATCGTTAGAGAATGTAAAAGATAAAAGGAGTTAAATTTTTGATATTCTACATTGAATTTATTGGAACATCTAAATATTTATATATGCAGTTGCTATTCACATTCAAGTATTCGTTTATATATTTTAATTTATTTTTCCCTCTTTCCCTCTCTCAATTAAAATGCACATTTGACGCATGTCATCTTGACGTGGAAATGTACGCTTTATACCGGTTGAATTCCTTTACTTCTTACGGCATAGCTTCCCATAGCCTCCTTGAGATACTTTTCGCCTGGGACACTTTCTCTTTCTATAGAAAATCTCAAGCAGTGGTCTAGTGAAGCGTATCCCAGACGGTTTAATGAGTAATTATTCAATTCGTGCCACTAGTTGTCTTTCAGCAGTGACTGTTATTAATGGCACTGAGCATTCTAAAATGAGAGTTAACAACACGTTTCAGAGGTAATTCATTATCTTTTACATCTGAAGCAAAAACTTAATTGACTTAATGTCAGCCGGCAAATGATTTTCAACTACAGGGTGTTTCAGTAAAAGAGCGCAAAAATTAAACAAGAAATAGAGGATACTATACCGAACATTTTGAGATAGGAAGCTTGTGGTCTACGAAGATATTTGTACTTGAACTGAGCCTGAAGACTTGGAATCCAAGACCAATCCCAATCCTCAGCCCACATTGCCAGTATCGGTAGTATACAAAATGGTGGCGATGGGGGTTCGAAAGCTTGTTGCTGCTATTAAGTACATGGGTTTGTTTTTATGGTTTGTGTAGTTACGTGGTTTATTACAGTGACTTAAAGTTGGAAGTAAATCAAGAGCACGTGTTACTTCTTTTGTTTTTTATCAAGGTATTATTGATATAGTGAAATTACACTTGCACCTTGTGAAATAAAAGTGTTTAGTACAACATGGATCGCTCTTGTTCTGTGCCCGATCACACCCCTAATTATGGCTGTATGCCACATACTCTTCAGGAAATTTAAATATGTGGTACACTCTTGATTCCCGAACCAAAGGACGATTGCGTGCAGGTGTGCGTGCAGTTGAAGGTGATATTAGATGAATTGCAAAGTTTCTTTCAAGGGTAATAACTTCTGATGAAACTTGGCTACACGATTTCCATCCTGATAGCATACAGCAAAACTCTATGTGGAAATCTCTATCATTACAAGGATAAAATAAATAAATAAAAATTAGTTGTTACTGCTGGAAACGTTATGGCCATCTCATTTTTTCTAGGTATGGTTTACCAGCATGTTGTATCTGCACACACAATTGTAACTGGAATATACTACAGAGATGTCTTGAAAGCTCTGCAAGGCAATATCAACCGCAAAAGGACACCTTTCCTTGCTACAAGTTGGATGCATCACCGCGATAATGCAGGGCCGCAAATCGTAAATGCTGTTGCTGAATTATTCACAAATGTGATGCTTCACCCTCCATATAGTCCAGATTTAGCCCCACATGACTGTTTCCTTTTCCCCAAATGAAAGAAACATCTCATTCAGAGGCATTTTCCATAATGAGCAGCGGCGAAGGCTGCGGAGGCGATTTTGCAGGACTTGTCAAAAATGTTTTCAGCATGTGTTTGAAGACTGCCAGAAACGCTGGGATAGGTGCATTGTATCCAACGGAAACTACTTTGAGAAGACCATCATATTTCGATGATGAGTAAAGGTATGTTGTCAAAAAAAATGGCGACCGTTACCTATTGAAAGCTCACGAAATTATGGAGACAATTTCAACAACCCCCTGCAATTGCTACTGACGTAATGGGACCCGAAAACGGAATAAATTTGGAAACTAATCCCAAATTTATCATTATTATTAGCAAATATTCCAGCTTCATTATGCTTCCCCTCCATAAAAAGAGTTCGATGCACTTAAAATCCCTGACTGTAGCGCCGAATTCATTAGCACAAGAACTTGCAAGATTCACGCTCTTATCTTCTTTTCAAAGTCTCTCAATCGACCATTGAAAAGTTAGAAAATACCACGCACAACTTCCAAGTGTCTACTGCTTCAGAAGTTTGCTCCAAGTTGTGCGAGGTTTTAAACCAAGTCCGGCAGTGGAGCCCTTTTACTTGGTAAGAGGAAATTGCTAATGGCAGAGAATAGATGATAAATGTAATATATCGATAATCAATATCAACCTATGTTCACCGGAAATGTGTTTTTCCTTTGAGAAAAACAAAATTGTGATACGATTATGAAAATGGGGTACTGCTTGAGAATAGGCCGACATTTATTATTATTATTATTATTATTATTATTATTATTATTATTAAACACAGAGCTGTCACAAGAGGAAGGCGGATTACGTGTAGAAAACCACCAAAGTCAAAACAGAAAACATACCGGAAGTGGATTTCATATTTTAGCGGAAGTAGAATGCAGAATACTCATGCCTCGATTGCGGTGGGCAAACTTTTATAAAAACACATAAATTCAAAAATCAGAAACACATGAGTATTGCAGGTGGATAAATTGTGGGTCACATGGGATCACTGATATTTTGGAATATACAGCGGATGCCAAAAATGTATGCACATTTCAAGCAAAGAAAAAACTGTGTTAATATAACAAAATTGAATTCACACAAACAGAAAATGATGAGCACTAATCATCTCAGACTTTTACAGTTACAACAGTTGCACAAAATGCCCACCATCGGCGTCGATACACTTCTGAGTACGTTGAATTACTGATTGAGCAACGTTTGCGAAAGTGTCCTCAGCGATTGCAGCACATACTCTTTAAATTTATTTCCGAAGTGTTGCCGGTTTTCTACCGTATATAACATTCTTAAGAGTTCCCCATAGGTAGAAGTTCAACGGAGTTAGATCCGCAGAACGCGGTGGAAACTCAATCGGACCTCTTCGTCCTATCCAGTGCCTTGCATCCCGTGCGCGGAGGTCTCCCAGATCTGCCTTTGTGAACATCGCATACGGTACCACGAGTCTCAAATTTGTCTGGAATGTATGCAATTGTTATTCGCGTTGGAGGTTCTGTTCAGTACACACGTCTCCATTACCTTTGAATTTCAACAACTTTCTCGGTTTTCCAGTACTTCAAAATTGTTTTCCATTGCTCAAACGATAATCTTGGCTCCATTTTGTTGTAGCAACGCTAGCATCACATAATGTGAGTCACATTTGTTTACAGAACACCATACCATAATCTAGGCTTCATTTGTTCATTGTTGATTTACCTGTCACGTAGCAACGCTATCATATGTATGTGAGTCACATCTGTTTACAGAACATCATACTACACATTACCGTTCGTTTTCGGTACAACTTTTAAATATATTAAATAGATATCCACTGTGAAAGTGTGTATACATTTTTTGGCACCCTCGGTATTTGGTGTCTTCTAAAAGCGCCGCTGAGTGAATAGTTGTAGGGTGCATGGAACAGTAGCCGTAATTTTTTAATTTCTTTCAAACCAAAAGGGAATTTAGAATGTTCTATCGAGGCAAGAAGTTATTTGACATTATAGATACTCAAAATGCTTGTCATAAATTATCCAAATATGTAAATTGGTATGCATTAATGCATTTCTGCACAGGAATTCGTGGAGGTAATTTCCTTCAGTACTCAAATACAATGGAAAATTCTTTTGAGATAAAGCACTCATTTGTTTTGCACTCACACCTAATAGAGAGTGAAGCAGAATAATGCAAATTATCGTAAGACGTAACAAAGACAGAATTGTGGGTAATATCACCGCTAGCTACAGCTGTGTGAAAGTTTATCAGTGTTATATACTCCAACCAGGAACAGACATTTCCGCTTCTTTTGAATATCTCCTACACGAACATAAACTCTGGTTTTACTCTTGCAGGTTTGAGGAGCAAACCCTTGGGCAACCCTAAGCCTTCTGGGTAATAAAAACAAACAAATAAGAGTACCTATTCTCAAACATTACCGATAGTGGAACTTTTTGCAGATATGGCATACTTTTTTAAAGTTCCCGAGTTAATTCATAAATAACTGCCTCCGTAGCAACGTTCGCCACTGCTAATCCAGAGATCCTGGGTTCAATCCCAGTAAGGTCATATTGTCTGGGTAAAGGTTGTTTTTTACGGAGTTTTCTCTTACCTTGAGAAAGGGAATACCAGATAGCTTTAAGGCGCCAAAGACCCCGAGGTCATTTGCGCCATCATTAATCCATTTAATTTCTTCCATCCCTACAGCCTTGCACCCATAGTATTCAGTTCACAAGCTACAGAAATCGCGAGAAATCCAATGCAGTTAAAACATCAATTAAAAAATACAATTAAAAACGTCTACATATACAAGATAAAGGCGAGTGGCGTCCTGCACCGCGAAGAGGTTTTAGTAACGATAACGGTCAAACCGCCTTGCACTACAGTCAGATATGGAGAATAGCGCGAACAATAAACACGCTGCAAATGATTCGAAAAGCATTACTATTATGAAAAGTGTTTTTTGTCTAATAGTTACATATTTTAAGTAGTAAGCAATCGATTGCGTTTCCAAATACTTTCAAATATCCCTCTGGTCTGCTTAAACAAACTTACCGTAACTTTGCGATGTTTCCCTCGCTTGCTGTGCCAGTCTCCGAGTAATCAGCTGTTGTATCTTCTCCTAACTCTTCGCTGTTCTCAAGTCCTAGATTAATACATTCAATTTCTTCTTCCAGAAGAGCATTTCGTTTCCAGTACATGTCCTGAGCCTTCGGAACTGAACTTTTTGTCATCCGTGGTTATTGATCCGATATCATATTATGTCAATGTTTTTAGAGTTGCCAGAGGAACACGGACGACATTTTATCAGCACTTTTGTTTTTAATATGTTCCATATTAATTCGATGGGATTTAAGTCTGGGTGATAGGGTTGTAATCTAAGAGTGCACCAGCTACAAATTCTATGTTTCGTTGCATGAATTAGAAGTTCTGCCTTTGTTATCTCTGAGTCAAATGATGTATTGTTGTTTCGAGTCGTGCTATTGCATATCTAGTTTTGTATTGTTGGTCAAGCGTTTTGTTCACTTGCTTGCTTTGCGGTAGTCAACGTATCAGTTGACGGACATTTCACTATTTAGAATTTTTTCCATTGTTCATTTCTTTGTGGTAATCGGATGTCTTAGTTTTCCAATCATAAATGAGGCAGGCATTCCATGCTCTAATTAGCATTTGTGACAATAAGAGTCCTTGGGACTTTCGTTTACATACATTCCTGGAACGTCATCACTATGCCAACACTTGGAAACTGTATATATGATCCATTGTCGCATACACCATTGCTTCATCCAAGCATATACATTTTCCCCAATGTTTTGAAGGAAATTAAAGAAAACCCTTTGACCTCTCCATATTTTGTATATGTCTCCTATCCAATTTTCCTCAAAATCCAAGGGCATGTTTATTAGCCAGCTCCTTGATCTCTTCATATTTTGTACATGTCTCCTGTCGAATTTCCCTCAAAATCCAAGGGCATGTTTGTTATCCAACTCTTTGATCTTTTCGTATTTTATACATGTTTCCTATTCAATTACCCTCAAAATTCAAGGGCATGTTTGTTACCCAACTCATTGATCTCTACATATTTTGTACATGTCTCCTATCCAATTTCCCTCAAAATCCCAGGGCATGTTTATTACCCAACACTTTGATATTTTCATATTTTATGCATGTTTCCTATCCAATTGCCTCAAAATCCCAGGGCATGTTTATTACCAAGCCTTTGATCTTTTCATATTTTGTATATTTCTCCTATCCAATTTCGCTCAAATCCCAGGGCATGTTTATTACCCAAGTCTTTGATCTCTTCATATTTTGTACATGTCTCCTATCCAATTTCCTTCAAAATCCAAGGGCATGTTTATTACCAAGCCTTTGATCTTTTCATATTTTGCATATTTCTCCTATCCAATTTCGCTCAAATCCCAGGGCATGTTTATTACCCAAGTCTTTGATCTCTTCATATTTTGTACATGTCTCCTATCCAATTTCCCTCAAAATCCAAGGGCATGTTTGTTACTCAACCCTTGATCTTTTCGAAATTCCCTCAAAATATCAGGGTATATTTATTACATAGCCTTTTGATCTCTCCATATTTTAGTATGCTTCCCTCGTGTTTATCATCCCAGTGCCACTTTTATCACTCCGTGTTTTATAAGGGAACAGAGACATTTCGTGACCTCGACACCCTCTAGTAAACCTCGAAATAAGCGGGAATAACGAAGTTGGTTTTTTGGAAGAATAATTGGGTTGCTCTCGCACAGCCACACATTAATGTTCGTACCCAAGTATAGCCAGACAGTGTTTAATTATTGATGTGTCTTCTTCGAGTCACTCTAGCTGCACGACCCCAGAAATGATCTCTCGGGGGCACAACACAACTTAGTGCCAAAGTCTCGCTACGGAACTTCCTTGTCTAAACTTTCCTTGATTCTGATACTTGGAATATCAGTACCCCGAGTCCTTTCCTTGGGACTTAGAAAGATCTCGAAGTCTCTGATTTGTTTTACTATTCGTTTTGTAATCTCTACCACCAGTCTTCTGTAAATAAACTTATTACGACGTTGTGTTTCAACACTTAAGTGACCAACCTATCCACGCATCCTTTGGCTTACCCCTCGACCATCCAACATCTCTTGGCTCCGGCTTGGCCTCTGCCGGCGAAGCCTCCAGCAGACGACTCCGCCATCACCGGGACATGGCATCATGTTTCATCCATATGTACCACTGGTTTATTTCTTTCTTTTCATTCCTTCTAAGTGTTCTGAGAAACGATGCTTTTGGGCCTATATGCCAGACCCTTCGTACGATAAAAAAAAATGTTGTTACAAAGACGGTGGCCACGGATTGAAAGAGAAAAAGGAATAGATCTTTTGGTATGCAGGGGATGACAGCTATCAAAATGAAGATACTGTTGTAAATTGGTGGGCTTAATGTGTACGGACATAAGAAAAGGACCATTTCATAAATATCTCGGAACGTAGCAGCATTGGGAGAGACAGAAGAAGTGAACTTAACTGAAAATTTGGAATTAAGATTAGTAAGGAACCGATCGAGAGATTCCGAGTCACGGGTCCAAACCACGAATCAATATATCTCTCGAACACATCTCATACCTCATCCACAGATTTAATTTGTCATCTTGCTTATGTGGTTCTCATTTGCAATGCGTTTAGTTTTGATAATCAATATTATCTCAAAGTAAAGGTACTACGATGGGCACCAGAATGACACCGTCTTATGCCAATCTTTTTATGGCTCGCTTAGAGAACTTTCTTAAATCAGAATCTCTGGTACTGTTATTATGACTGAAATATATTGCAAGCTCATATCCTTGTCAACGCCTAAATGTAAAACGAGTGCGCTAATTTTACCATGTCATTCATTCCACAGCCCTAATTTATCCAAAGAATTTAACATTTCTTCATTTGCTACTTGTTCTTCCAAGAACGTCGTATATATGTTATCTTGTAAGCTTTGCACAGCATTTTATATTGGTTTAACTTCTACTGTTGTTTCGCTACGTATGAACAATCATAGACTTTCTGTTAAAACAAGTCTCCCTTGCCGGTTACCCAACATGCCTTATCTCACTGTAAGAATTTTGATAATACATTTAATTTAACAATTATTGATGCGTTACTCACGCATAGCTCTGAAAATTTACTCAGAGATAGAGAGATGGTAGCTATATTTTTGCATAAAATAAATGGTTTAAATCTTATTCATTAATATATTTTTTCTCTCACTCACTTACTCTCACTGTTTGTTTAATCTGTTTTCATGCATAACGTTAACTTCAATATTCAATATTTGTTTTTATCACCTTCACTTGTCTTCCTGCCTTAGAAGAACTCAAGTATTTTGAAGTATAGCGATAAAAAATCTATGACTTTCTAAGTGTTTTATCCTTTTTCTGCTTCCCTATATATATATATGTGACTTTAATTGAATGTTGTATCGTTATACTTCGAAATACTTGAGTTTTTCTAAGACAGGAAGACAAGTGAAGGTGGTAAAAACAAATATTGAATTTTAATTTTTATTAGAAATTATTCAACTTGGTGAGGAACTCGCTTGGTTTGCGCAACTCCTGCTTGGCGGACTTTTTTCCTAATGCTGGAAGATATCTGTGCCAATTATTTTTTGCAAGCTCATTGTCAGAGCTATAATTTCCCTATTTTATTATGTTACGCGAATTATTTTATGGTGATTTTTTAACATTATCTAGTGTGGAATTGAACCAGCCATTCAAGGGAATTTAGGGCGCGCTAGCAGTGAATCGCAATTTGCAACATGCATTTCGTTCCCTCTCAAGCAGACCATTCAATAATTATATGGGTGGAACTAATTCTAGCTCGCAATTTTTTTTCAGCAAGAAATATTTTTACAGATTAGCGTTTTTATTTAAGACGGAACCTTTCTATCATCACTTTTAAACAACTTGCAGGCATAACGGCTTTACCAGTGGTATAGACTCTGGAAAACGTCTATGAAATCTGCGTTAACAGATAGGTCTCAACAGTAAATACCCTTTGCTCATGATTATAGCCAGAGCTATGATTTATATGTAATAAAAATAAATGTACTAAGTTTTATCAAAATATGCAGAAAAACGTTCACAAGTAATATTACAAGAGGGTCTGAGATTGCCGATAAATTTATATGGAAATTACAGACCCTCCAGTGATATTTATTAGGACTACTTCACGAATAAAGTAAGATATTAAATATAACTCCGTAAACTTGCCTTACGATATTTAACAGTAATTGTATTATGAATAGTACTTAATCTTTTCAAGCCATCTAGCAACATACAAATGCCGATTGTCAGAAATGCCAATAGAGAAGAGCCATATACAGGGGTTTGGGACTATTTAATGAATAGAATAAGAATAAAAATAATATATATATTTGAAATTCGCGCACAAATTATTAACAATTGTATAAAATGTTATACTTGCTTATGAATACCAACCTATTCAGAAACCGTGAGACTGACATAGACGAAAGTCAACTATTACAGTCGCTACCGTTCGATTTTCTAATACCAACTGAGAGAAACAAAACAGAGAAAATATTTAATCATTCTGAACAACGTGTTTATTAAAATGTATGGTGGCTGGGGCAGATGTTGTTACATAGTTTATAAAATGATCTCAGACTGTTTGGCTGAATATACAAAAACAATTGCTTGAGTGAATGCACATTTAGTTAAATTTACAATTACTGAAAACAGAAAAGTGGTCAGTGATGCGTGCTCAGGAATTATATAGTAAAGGCATATTGTTGGCTACTCTAACCACAAGACAAATGCACGTCGCGTGATAAAAAGGATTTGATAACACTTTTCGATAATTACAGCGACATCGGGCTGTAATTGTTAAAAATTAAAAATTTTGTTTCGTTTCATATGTCGATTTCATGAAGACGTCACATAAGTGATATGCTCACTAAAATTTTATAAAAATGAGGAAAATGATGAAAAGAATAGCATAATTTTATCTAAACTTCATACTAATAAAAGTTAAGTTAAATGTATTTTTACTTAACAACCGAACGAATTTAGCCGTATTTATATTGATATTAAAAATCTCGTAATAGTACATTTTTATACAAATACAGGGTTTTTAATAGTGTCAATAAGTTTATCGTTTTGCCCCCGTTATTATTTTATTGTTCTTTTTTGTACAAAAAAGTTATTAGCATTTATTGAATTTCCCCAGAGCATTATTCCATTTGTCATAAAGGAATGGAAGTAATCATAATATGTTTTTAGGGTGCTCTTATTTATAAAAGGAATCAAAGATCTGATTGTAAAATGCCGAGTTAGTTTGAGTAAGATGTAATCAATATGACCTTTCCAATTCATATTATGGTCAATCATAAGATCCAGAAATTTTATTACTGGATTCGACGATTTCATTGCCTTCATGTTGTGTCTTTAGGACTAAACTTTTTATATTTTTGGTGAAAATTAATATATTTTTTCACGTACATTTTGAATTGAATAACTCAGAATAAATAGAAGTCACGTGCCTAGATTATCTATGAAACAACCTAAGAAACATCACAAACTAGTATTAAAATAAAATTTGAGACAGCAAGAATAGTTAAATAAATTTAAATTGGTCAACACGATCGTTTGGCTATGCTAGTGTTAATATAAGCCTTAAACTTCATAAAATAGCGAATGAAAATGTTACATTTTTGGAATAGTTTCAGTATAACCTTGTCACAAATAAGATTAAATACCACTGACATTTTCTCCATGTATATTATTCATTTTTTCATTCGTATCTTTGTTTTTACGTTTTGTCTTCTGTCAACCATTACAAATATTAATAGAATCAAAGAAAGAATCGATTCAATTTTTCCCCCTAACTTTTTCTAAATATTTCTACCTTGTTTATTTATTATTGGCCATTGTTTGTCCTTACAATCCAGAGTTTTCCTTTGTCTTTAAATGTCATAAATTCACGACGATCTTTGCTTGTTTCCATGATTAAGGTGGAACGGAATAATAAAATAATTTTCCTATTCATAAACCACCGAGCAAGATTGGCATTGTTTATTGTCCTTTGTTTATGCTTCCATGCTTACATTGTTAATGTTCTTTTGTTTAAGCTTCCTGTAGTTTACGGTTTTCCATTCGAGAAGTAGCTTGTAAGAAAAACAGTAAAACATCAAGCACGAATAGATTTCCAGTGAACTCATATACAAGGTATACGAACTTTGAAGCCGGTACCATTTGGGTATAGGTGCGAAGCCAGTAAATTAATAACGCACGGCTCATTATAATTACGTGTTGCACGTAATACCTCGTACCTGAACTAAGTGCAGAGGAGCAAGAGAGAATCGATTCCAGGGAAAATCAATACCTGTGAAGCAACAGTATGCTGTCGCCAGCCCGACGTTTGCCCTCTCCCTGGGAAATATTTCAACATTTATGCGCGCACTTGATCCCAATTTGGGGGGAGCAGAAATCCTTACTGATACGCCCATTGCTAACTTTTTATCTTCATTTCTCTTTAAATAATAAAGCGGTTCACGCCTAAAAGACAGCAGGGAAGTAAATTGAGTATCTCTTTCTCTCACGCATACGGAGTGTGTTAAAGAAATTGCCGAACTTTTTAATTGTTTAACATATGGGGTTAGCTGCATCTTACTTCGTCGTCGTCCATCCTGGTGGTGTAGTGGTAACCATACTTGCCTCGTAGACCCAAGATTTCGGGTTCATTCCCTGCCAGGGTCGATGGATTTTTTCGGACTTAAAATTTTTCAGTATGGCTTACTTCGCAAGGGAAGTAAAGCCGTGGGTTCCGTGCCGTACATTTACGGCAGGAAAAAGAACCTCAAGCCTGAAAGAAGAGACCTCTGAGCAAAATTTGTCGGTAGTTTCATGCCCTAAATTGAATGAGGCGCTGATGACCTGAGATGTTGACGAGTGTCCGTAAATAAACCAAATCAACAACAATCTTACTTAGTAAGCTTGTCTCCCTAAAAGCACTCTGCCCGTCTTTTGATACAACTCTCTCTATGGCCTTCTGAACTCAGTCCTGATACGCGTTTTTCGAGATTGCTTTTAAGTGTTAAATCATGAGAATGGAGGGCGCAGAAGAAGTCATCTTGTTTTTCCCGCAAAAGCCACAAATAAGCAATGATGATTGCACTGATGCATTACCGTGTTGCAGGATGCAGGAATTGTCTCTCCACAGTCCAGGACTCTTCCTTCTCACGTTTTCTCGCAGACGTTTGAGGACATCTTGGTAATACCACCGATTCACAATTTGACCCTCCGGCAAAAAACTCGTGATGAATAACCCTGAATGTGGAAAAAACTATCAACAGTACTTTGAAGTTTGACTTGACCTGGCCTTTTTTTGGTGTCGGTGAAGATTTTGCAACCCGATTGAACTTTCGTCTCAACTGCATATACATTTCATCAGAGTGATTGTTCTATTCATAACAGTCGCATTCTCATCAACACGATCCTTGAGCTCCTTGCAGATCGAGACGCGGTTCTCTTTCTGTTCTTGTGTCAACAGTCGAGGGACAAACTTTGCTGCAACACGCTGCATACTAAGCTTCTGTCGGAATTTCATGTGAATGTTCACTATTTAGCAATTTCTCGAACATTTTATGGACGCTCTCATTAAGGAATATGTTGACTGAATTTTTGGCTAAAATTGACGAAATTTATGATTTTTAGGTTAATATATTTAATATATCTATATTTAGACGATATGTTGAGAGAGTGGCACCAACTAGTAGCACAAGTAGCCAACAGAGGAATTTATCGTAAGAGAAATGTGCCCAAAATACGTTATTGTTCATTGGTGATCAGGTTCTCATTGTAGCATTTAAAGATCTAGTGATTCGCGTTGCTGGCTGTTGATCGGGAGGCCCGGGTTCCATTCCCGGTACCTTCTTAGGAATATTTCTAAGTTAGGAAGGTTTGGAACGGGGTCCACCAAGCCTCGTGAGGGTAATGAGGAGCTGCCTGATTGAGAGGTAGCGATCTTCTATCTAGGAAGCCGCGTGGTGGGCGCCGGCGGGGTGCCGGTATAACCGGAGTTCTCGCTCATCACCGTCGAACTGGCTCCGCGGGACCCGCCAGGTGTCGACCGCTACCTAAAGATTTAACTGGCCCGCCTTCGGCCTGACCTAGCCACAGGTCTACTCATTCGTTAACCGAAATTAACCGGCGAGTGACCAGAGCATTTAGGGAGTTCACCACCCTTCCCGTGACAAACAGCGCTTGAGGACTTAACCTCTGTCAGCATGGTACAAGCCTAAAGCAGTCCCATGTGGCACACTGCAGTCGCATGTGCCCAATTTACCGTGAGTCGCAGGACCACATATCCTTACGGACACTCCCCGAAGGGAGGGGCTCTAATAGTTCAGTCCTGCGTTCCCCTAGTAACGTCAGAAGTGCAGTTCTAGTATGCTGATCATATGCCCCCTGCAATACTGTCCTCAATCAGTGAAGTCGTAAGACGGGGGTAGAGGAAGCAGAGGTCGCTGCGGCAGGCCAAGGCTCCCCCCGAACTGTAGCGCCAATGAAAAGAAATATGTATGTTATTAGTTCAATTATATACAATTATAATTATTATATAAGTATATGTTATACGCATACATTGAAAGTAAAGTAAAGACTTTCAGTTGATAAAGATGTATTTCAGTTCAGGAATGAGGAACTCTCTCACTATTGCTTGCTCAGTTCGCATGCTTAATAATGGCAAAAGAAAAAATCAAATTACAACAAGGATATTGAAGAAAACATGTTAGTAACGAATGAACGCCTCAAATAATCAAGGTTCCCTTTCCAACCAAGCAAGTCAGGATTTGCTAACTGTCCAGAGTGCTGGTTGCAGTCTCACAAAGTATAATTACTTTAAAAACGAAAACTGTTGGTTGGTAATAAAAGACAAAGCTTGGCTGTGCCGAGGCCAGTAGACTTGGCTTGGGACCACAGCTAGGATCAGGATTAAAACCAGCAAAAGAAAGGGGAAGTTGTTTGTTTTGGAAAAAACAAAAGAAATGCAGCAAAATAGTTTGAGAAAGAAAATCCATGCCCACAAAACATCGGTGAGTAATAAAAAGACAGAACGAGCTAAAGCTGGAGCTGAGAGTAAACCTTTGGAAACAGGGGTGGATAAAATGTACACAGTTCACCGTGAGACTACAAGTAGATTATTTTTTGACAGTGTATAAAGTGGCAAAGTTAGGACGACGGATTTTCCTGTAGATGCTCACGTCCAGCAGCATAATGGTTCCTTAATAGTAAGATCCTAAAGGGAAAAAGAAAAACAAGTACTCAAAGATAATTCGTTATAGTTTATGTAAACCGAAATGAAAGGTTTGTTGATACAAAAGTCATTCACTCACTCATAGACAATGCAGCCATCAGTGAATTACCTAGTTCAAATAAAGAATGCTCGTAAAGCTCGACTAGTATGTGTGTGTATAAAAAATAAAGTGAATTTTTATTTTATCGCTTGTGCGTAGCACAAAGGAAGGCACGCATTTGAGACGTTACGATTGATTTGCTTTGCACAATCGTTTAGTTTCTTATTAGCATCATGTCTGAGTAAGAGATTGACTGTGCAACGTAATAATAATAATAATAATAATAATAATAATAATAATAATAATAATAACAATAATAATACTTTATTGACCTGGAAGGGCATAAAATCGGCTGAAATTTTGCAAAGGACACAGTTCGGGGATAAGACTCTTGTTTATAACGCACAAGTAAATGAGTGATACAAACGTTCCTCAGAAGAATAAGTGACTGAGGAAAATGAAAGTCACCAATATTGATACCGTCCTTAGTACCCCATCAATTGTGGGAAATTAATTACAATATATGCAACAT
Source organism: Metallyticus violacea (assembly GCA_030762175.1). NCBI lineage: Eukaryota > Metazoa > Arthropoda > Insecta > Mantodea > Metallyticidae > Metallyticus > Metallyticus violacea. Next base: position 74,021,711 of record CM060837.1, on the reverse strand, counting down.
TTTATTTCAGCTAGCTGTAAGTGAAGGGTTCTATAAGTGTGTAAAAATGTCACGAAAAGCAGAAATTCTCGTTCGGACGGCAAAGGGGCCGTTCTGGCAGACAATAAAGTAAATTCTTTCTTTTGTTCATTGGAAGGTGGCTACTTTTCCCCCGGCAGGTACGTTAGCAAATATGAACGCCATGAACACCTGTGCTACCGTTAAAGGACGTTGAACTCTAACGCATAGTAGAAATTGAAATTGAACGGTGGACGAAACGCCAAAATGTTACGTTAAGATAATCTGACTAGCCAATAATATGAGAGAGTTGCATGATGTCACCGATATCCAATAAGAATATCTAAATTCATAGTGGCGGAAAAATATCACGTGATGAAGCGAGTCTTATTGAGTATTTAAGGACATGGAATCGCGCATTTTTGAGAATTAGTCTTGGGAACTCACATTGGAACATCAATGTTCGAGCTTCACTTCTGCTTGGCGCTTCTTCTTAGCAGTCAGAAAACTATGTTTGTCAAGTATTATAGCTCCGCGCGTCTGCCAATTGTCTCATTACTGTGGTCCGACGAAAAACGGCCTGGTACGTACTTGTTGGTTGAATAAACTACGTCAACCGCGGCAGATAACAAGGTGTACCTTGTCATCAACACATCGCCTTTAATCCCCCTCACTCAAGTCCCCAAAACCAGCAACAGTCCTGTAGATCGACCAGAAGAGTTATTTAGTGGTGAGCTGTATCTGCATATAATCGATCTCCAATCGCCATTCTTTCCGCCACCAATAACTCTCACAACCTGGAATTCAGACGAGTACGAGGAAACAAACACTCGGGCCTTTCGGACCTTAAGGGGTGTGATCGGCGTTTGACAATTTTTGAAACCATTTCTGACGTCGAGATAAGCTATTAAAGATTTTAACCTCTCATTTCAGATGATTTGATTTAGCGAAAATTTTCAACAAGGTGCGCTTCTTGAATTCTCACTGAAGATCAAAAGGCTGCACATGTGGGAATTTGTCAGATATGTTAGGCTCAATACCAGAATAAAGACATAATATTTCTGCATCGAATCGTAACCTACGGTGAAACATGAGCACAGCACTTTACTCCCGAGTAGAAGCAAGTAAGCATGGAGAGGAGGAAAAGCGGGGCAGTCCTCTCCTGTCAAAGCAAAAACTCCCCTCAACTTAGAAGTTTCTCTTTGACAGTTTTCTGGCACTCCCAAGACATTTTGTTCATCGAGTTTCTTCTTGAACGTCAAACAGTCAGTGCGGCATATTACTTCCAGCTTCTGATTGCTATCTGCGATAAGGACAACTTTTGTGATTACTATATGATAACATTAAATGGAACATTGGGGGTCGAAGATGTAGCAGCATTCTTGTGCAATTGACTGGAAATCCAACCCACTCTTTCTTCGACAATGGACTTAAGAAGCTTCCTTTCTGCTGATAAATTGGAGAAAATAATATTGTCACGAACCCCTTAATTATTCCCTACAACAACCATCATTACACCGCAATCTGGTAGAGCAACTCATTAATCTTTCACATTATTTAATTTCTAAGTCTCAGAAACACTAAACACGAGAACATGTTTAGTTTACAGTCACTGTTAATCAATGTCACTTTTACCTAAAATAACATTGTAGGAAGAATTAAAGCAGAAACAGTGAACAAAGTTTGAGATTTAACACCAGCAATTTAATGATGTAGATTACCTTATGCTTACAAAGTTAATAATAGCTGGTCTCCACGTGCTAGATGGCTCTTCCGAGATGACCCGTCCTCTCTCTCGAGGAGAGACATCGGCCGACGTTCCGAACGGCAGCGGAGATGGCCGAACTCCGCCAAAAGGCTGTGTTGAGTAAGAAAGCGTAGGATGGAAGTCTATTATTATTATTATTATTATTATTATTATTATTATTATTAACATTTTATTAAAACTAAACTAATCTAATCTACCCATACCTAACCTAGGTAGCAAATTATGATTACAGGAGAGAAAAAATAAAATAACATTTTTGTATTAAGAACAGTATGGAGAAATTGTAAAGATTACAAGAGAGTAAATAAGATTACAGATCAGATACGCTCTGACTATACCTCTTCCCTAGAGGTTTCGCCTATGTTAAGTAACATCCAGTATTCTATTGATAGTGGTATGAAAGTTTTAATTTTGTATGTTGAAACAATTCTTTCACAATAGCTGTGTGTAGAAATTAGTTGAAAAGGAAGAATCAGATTTGAAAAATTCGGGTCACTACCGGGATTCAAAACACGGATCGTCGGCCTTCCGTGCCGACGCTGTAAACAACTTAGCAAGCTGATCTCCTAGCACAGAAATACGAACCTCCCTCTCCAATTCCATATACCCCAGGCAACTTCTTTAAGGCTCTCTTTACTGTGAGACAGTAAATCCTAACAGACGACACGAAATATACCAGTACTTTTGACCTCGGCTTCTAGGTTAACAGTGATCTACGAGGTCATAATATTTTTACAGATATGATTCCTCCTCGCGCCAAAATTTAACTTGACAATATTTTGTTAGCTTAATGCGTAATGTACACTTGCTACTTGCTTCATTGCTGTCACTTTCGGTTTCCGCTGTGAAACGTATGCAAATTGAGACATGTTCAGTTTCGTCTACAGCAAAATGACAGTTAAGGTGCAGCTATGAAATTCTGAAATCTTCAGCTGAGTTTGTTCTTCCCTATAGCGCAGCTCGAAAATTATTTAAAATATTTAAAGATGAGAGGCAATCAATTTTAAAGGAAGGGGAACCTGGTGTTCCAGTTTTTGCTCTAACAGAAGAAAACATAAACATCGCCGCGGTCATTGTGAGAGAGGATTGTCGAATAACATCAAGAACACTTTCAGAAGTTGTGAACATTTCACCAGGTGGCAGTCACATGCTAGTAATTGAAAAATTGCACATGAGATGTGTTTATACACGGTGAATTACTGCTGATTCCTGAACGAAAGGACCCTCGCATGCAGTTGAAGAGGATGCTACAAGAAGATGCGGTGTTTTTTTCGAGGGTAATCGCTGCTAATGAAACAACATCATTTTCAATCCTGAGAGCAAACAGCAAAGCTCTGTGTGGAAATCTCAGAGGAGGAGGAGGAGGAGCAGGAGGAGAAGAAGAAGAAGAAGAAGAAGAAGAAGAAGAAGAAGAAGAAGAAGATGATGATGATGATGATGATGATGATGATTTGCCGGGAGAGCTAGGGTCATCTCATTTTTCAATATTCAAGGAATAGTTTACCAGCAGGTCGTATTTGCACACACAACTGTTAACTGGTCAATTCTACAAAAATGTCCTGAAAACTCTACAAGGCCACATCACATGCAAAAGGCCACATAACAATCTGGAAGCTGCACCACGATAATTCTGCTGCACATAGTAAATGTTGTAGATGAATAACTCATAAAAAATCAATATGTATAGTTTGCCCCTCGCCCTCCATATAGTCCAGATTTAGCCCGATGTGACTATTTCCTTTGATCCAAATTGAATTAACACTTTCGTGAGTCATCAGAAGCCGTGGACACCAATGGGGACTACTTTGAAATATATCAACATTATGAGGACGAGTAAAGGTTATGTTGCCAGAAAGTATGGCCATTCTTTATTGACAGCTCTCGTATACAGGAGTAATTTATATACAGATATAGTTATTTTACACTAACCGCTTGTAGAATATTAAAACACACTAGAAAAATTTATTTAAATTTTCAAATATAATAACGCTAATTTGAACTCATCCTATCTATTACCAGTATCACAACTAAACTCAATAAAATTCGTGATCTTAATATATCATATTTAGCTTATTAATTTTAAATTGGTTTTGGTAACCGACTTCGAAGATAAGATAGGACAACACAAATAAGTTAAGACAGAATCTTGTAATGCAGGGAAGATGTTAATCCCAATGCTCTTTAATTAAGTAAATTGGAGTAACAGAGAAAAGAGTTGATAAAGTGTTTAGAAAAGAAAATGGTGTGTTTAAGTTAACCAGAGCTGTAGCGTGTTACTCTATGGCACGAAACAAAGATTGACGCTGAAAAATGTACTGTCGTTTTACACGAGAGGCGTGAGGGAATGCGATTTCTATCGCCTCGTCTTAATAGGGTGACATTTCCTTTCGCTTTATTGCATTCTCAAGCCTTTCCCTCACATACCACGCAGCTGTTGTTGATGCGGGAAGATTTACCTCAACTTACAGATTGGGAATGTATATGGCATCTGCTTCCACCTTCTCTTCCTTTCTATTTCCTTCCTTTATCACTTTCATTTCCTCCTACTTTCTTATCTTTCCTCAATTACACCATCTCTTATGTCCTTTCTCTCTTTATCGACCTTTTTCGTGTTTCTTCTGATTTTCTTTCCTTTCCTTATACCCCTTCTCCTCCTTATTCTGGTTTTGCCCCCTTTCTTCTTTTCATATCTCCTCTTGATTTCTACTTACTTTCCTCCTTACCTTTCTTCGTCCTTTTTCCTTTGCTTCCTCCTATATCCTCCTCATTTCTATTTCTAGTCTTCCATACTTTTAATTTTCCTTTCCCCTTTCTCCATGATAATCATTATTTTTCTCTTTTTTACTTTCATTGGTGCCTCTCTTGTCCCTCCTTTTCGGTTCCTTTTCTTTTTCCTTAATCTCTTCTAGCTTTTTTTTCCCCTTCTACCTTAAAATTTATTTTCAGTAAACCCTGGTCTTCACTTCAGTTCTTTCTTTTCTTCTTCTTTGTTTCTGTACTCGCTTTTTTCGTTTTTTTTTTAAATACAAAATTAAGTTTTGTTCATAGTTCTCTTTAGTTCTTCTGTTGTTTTCTCCTCTTCTTCACTTTGTCCCTCTTCACTTTTCTTTTATCTTTTTTATACTTTTTATCCTTTTTCTCCTGTTCATCATAGATCCTTTTCTCTTTTTATTTTTCATCGTCGTTCTGTTCTTGTTACATATCTTCATTCTTTTTGTCTTCTTTGCTTCTGGTTCTCTACACTTTTTTCTTCCTGTTCCATGTCTTGCACACATCATATTTATATTGTTTTACATTTCCCTATTCTTCTTCCTTTCCTTCATACTTATGACCCTCCTAGTGTCTCTATATTTTGTTTCTTTCTCCTAGCACTTGCTTCGTCTCTTTCTTCAACTTTCTCATAATATTTCTTTACTCTTTCACATCCTCTCTTCAATCTTTACATTCTACTTTTCACGATCATTTCACTCTTAATACTCACTTCATCATTAAATTCTTTCCTCCAACCTCGTCTCTGTGTTGTCTTTCTGCAATTTATTGTTTTCTTGTGCATATTCATCCTTATCTTTTTCTATCCATCATCAACGTCTCCCTCGTGCCCTCTTTTTCAATCTTCTCATCGGGATGCATATTCTACACCGCACAACCCCTGAGCACAGTCAGTATCTTTGCAATCTTTTGTGTCAAACTCAACGAGGAATGAGAGGAGATGAAGGGACTCATTGTCATGCTATCGTGATAGTATCGAACATCACCCTAGGTTTGGCAAGTCCAAGGCAATTTCCCACCCTTTCAGGTCCCCTGCAGTCTACCAGCCATAGACTTGTAAGGCCTTCGGTAAATGAGCTGAAGATCGACGTAAAGACAAAGAAGAGTGTTAGTGGAATAAAACGGAGACGGCAGAGCCCCGATAAAACCCCAACTCCGGTCCTTATTTATGGTTGCCAGGGAATCGAACCCAGTGCACTAGTCAGCTTAGCTATTTACTCGTATCAGAGCTCCGCTCTATTTCCTTTCTTTTTCATTCTTTCTTTCCTGCATTTACTTCAAGTTTTCGTTATTATCCTACATATTCCCTAATCCCAAACTTGTGATAACAAACAGAGACTTATCCTGGTTGTCTCAAATGTTTGCTCCCTAGCTCCGGATTCATTTTTCACATTGAAGCGAGCTTTGCTCAGACGCCTGTTCGGTTGCTTTTACGTCAGTGAGCAGAGCAGGAGTGCGCCCGGGCTGCCAGAAAGTGGGTGGACGACTTTTGTTGCTTTTATTGTTGGGCGAATCGATAATGCATGGCCACCAGCATCCACTCACTCGTGTTTGTGCGCAAAACTTGGTCGGAACGTTCCATTAATATACTGCTCTTTGTCTTGGTTGAATGGTTCATTGAAATCTCAACCCCAAAACACCATTACGTGACTTTCTTTGTCAACCAATGCTACATAAGCAGGGATGAAAGTTTCCTAAACGCGGTGTACCTTTATGAGATCGAACATTTGAACACAGCTTTTCAAGTTCGGAATTTAAAAAATTCTGCGGAACAAGTATAAAGACTGCTTTGCATGAAATGGTTGTTTAAAATTACTGGGTTCTATTGACATTTTCTTAATTTCTTCATACTGAATGAGACAAAATCACTAATAGCGCAAAACAGTTCAGAATAGAATTATACAAAATTATATCTTTTAAGTCTGTCGATGGATTAGGGGGTAGCACGCTCTTCCTTGGATGCAAGGTCTGCGGTTTCAAACCCGGTTGATGAAATTTTTCGTATAAATCTCGAACGCAAGTCACCCAGGGAATACTTAAAAGTTCTGGGTTCCGGTCGTGTATTTACGGCACATTAAAGAACTTCATTCTGTATGGGGTACCAAATAGCTTAAAACAGATTATTTGGTACCTGTTACAAGAATTTCCTTCAACTGAAGTAATTGGAGTATATTTAAAACAAGCTGTTTTGGAAGAACTCATACTAGTTACAACAGAACATTCATCTTTCAGGACATCATGGAAATGTATATCAAGACAAAGTAAAGTAGTTTTGAATAGTCCTGGCGAATGAGCAAAAGATGTGCATTGGTTTCTGCTCGAGTTCATTTTCTGTTTATGCGTTTATAGGGATGTTAGGTTAGTATTTCTCTTATTTCCGTACTGAACACATTGTAGGGACGGTCTATTGCACAGTTGTGCTGTTCTCATCTTTCTCGCTTGCAATTGTTTGTTACATTTATGCAGCTGAGAAGTTAAACCCACCATAAATTTCCTCGAATTGTCTCACGCAGATCGATACAGGTCATTCGCCAGGACTATTCAAACTATAATACTTCTCTCATCCTACTTCCTGGTGTTCGTATGCTCGAGGTAACGTGCGTTCCTTTCGCCAATGAAGGTTCTGCTATTTAAAGAGTTTAAGCGAATGAGTTAGGGAGAAAAATAAATGCGTAACAAGATTCTCAATGGATATTTTTGTGAAGTGAACATGCTGTTGTTCATCTCGATATATTGAAAATTTTATATGCTTTTTAAAATGTATAAATAATCGCAGAAAAAAACATATCGATCCAAAAACGGGGGGGGGGGAGTTTAAAACGTTAAAATAGGCAAAAAAAAAAAAGCCGAAATAGACAAAATGGCAAAATAAAAACTGGTTCTTCCCATCACATGTGCACGGAAACATGTTCATATCTATTTGATTCTTAAATATACCCACCTAGATAGAAAAGACATTTTGCCTGACTTCTGGGCTCTGTTTATTATACAGTCTATAAAATTCTTGTATTCTGTTAATTATGACTAAATTAAATTTGTACCTATTTAAGTCCATTGATACCCCAGGTCTGGAACCCGTACACAGCTACTATATTGATCTTCTTACCAGATTCAACATTTTATAAAGGTCTTCCTAATTGGGGTGAAGAGTATTTCCTTTATTAAATGAAATCTGTCTCAAACATTCTTTACATCTGCGTTGTAACAAATAACGACTAATGAAACACCAAACTATAACAGAAAAATTAAAAAAATAAGAAGATAAATATAACAAAGACAAAAATATAGGCAGTAAATTACAAAGAAAGATAAAGATACACAAATAAAGACGAAAATAAAATTTTCCTATAATTTATGTACATTTGCATTTTTCCTGGCGGTCACTGATTGAAAATAAACGACAATTTGCCATAAATCCGGTCTCTTACTATTTGTTCGCTGTTACTTCTATCCTAACGTATGTTCGCGTGGTGCAGCTCTTTTCTCATTGGCTCCAGGATGACATGATTTTACTCACAGTAGTCTCTAAAGGAAATTACGGTTTTAACTTTACAATGACTAGCTTTAATTAAAAAAAAAAGCATATTAGTGAATACTGTAATAATGTTGAGAGATACCAGTCGTTATGAATACCTCATTATTCATTTTAAAATTTGCAGACAAGTTACTCTCTCTACGGTGCAACCACTTTCAATGCAAAGAAGCGCCAGGCGGAAGCATGTGCTGATCCTGCTAATAACGTAAAACACTATCAAGAAATTTGTTGAAAGAGCAGAATTATTATTTACGAAGTTTGTGTATAGTAACCAAAGCTAACAATTAAATATGTTGCATCAGCTGTTTGTAGTACTAATGGTTCTGCTTAACCAAACAGAACCATGCACCGCGGAGTGATACATTCATATTTCCTTACGTCGTGATAGAAAAAACGGTGGACGTATTAGTTTGTTGTCTTTTACAAGTATTTGGGTTAATAATAGAGATGTTAGTAATGATGGCTTTTTAAGTCAAATTTGATGGACCGATGAACACATTTCTGGAACTGATAGCAGTATCAATCGTAACAATATGTAGGCCCTGGGTACGAAGTACTGCAAAAAATTGGCATCAGCTTGGTGTCTTTAAAGCAGCCATCACTGCAGCAACTACTTCTGGTATGTTGAAGCACATTTGACTCGCCTTCGCCGGGGCGTATTCTTTCAACAAGGCGGCTATCCAGCGTACAAGTGAAAAGAGCCCTTATCATTTTGAATAGAAATTATATCTGCAGGTGGAGAGGACTCCATAGCCCTTCAGACGGGAACTGAGATCTCCGGATCTTACCTCTAGCGTTCGTTACCTGCTTATCACAATCTACCTGCAGGTTTGGATGATATTTTAATGGAAATTCTAGCAGCAACTGATATTATCTTAACACAACAAAACAAACACTATGGACAATTTTTGGACAGCTTCACTTAGGATATTGTTATAAATGGACAAATGATAGAATAAGTTGATAATTTTAATCATTTAGGACAGTGTGTGGTACACTGAAAGATAAAACAAGAAGGTGCAAGCAAATGAAACTTCAGAAGATGATGGACGTTCCCGTGTTCACTTGTGATAGTGAAAATTGTACATTAAGAAGGACCCATAATAGAAGAACGAAGCGGCGGAAATGAAGTTATTAGTTTCAATAGAGGGATTGACCATTTTGTAACTATACAATTCAATAATATTTTAATACATTATTTTACAGATTTTCCTAATAACTAGATTAAAATAATATAATAAAACAATAAACAAAAAATAAAATAATTAATTGAACCAAAACATAAATTTACTTAACTACTTCTCAAATAAATCTTCCAAAATCTACAAAACTATCAAATTAACAATTTAACAATATTACTGGGAGCCAGTAGGAATTATAGCTGGTAGCCAGCTATTCTATCCTTTAAATTTATTCCATAACTATACAACTATACTACTACTAACCACTGGTTACCAGCGGTATGTACTGGTATCCAGTACTCGGCAGAGATTCTCTTAAATTGGACATTATCCTTAGTTGTTTCATTTCTCCTTAATTTATTACAATTATAATAATATCCTTCTCTTTGACAACTTACTTAACTTAAAGTTCATTTATCATTATTAATCTTTCCTACTCATTTCATTTATTTGTCCCAACACTTGAACTCATTAAACACTATCACCTCGCTTCCACCATATTACTCTCCATCTTTTCTTCCCAACCATTCCTTCTTCCATCTCGCTTGATCCTCCTGGTCCCCTGGTTGCACCATTTCTTGCGCTCAGCTCTTCCTCTCCGGACACACTTTTCCATCCTCCATCTCCTGCCGCGGCTCATTCCCGTGTATCTCCAACACCCTTCCTTCTCCTTCTGTAATCTTCCTTCTTCCATCTTCTTCCCGGTGTCAAAACTCTTATAGGTATATTCTCTACTTCAGGTTGTTAATCAAAATTATCCCCGTTTATTATATTTTTAGGCATTTTCATCTCCATATTCCCTTCTTCCTTACCTTTATCTTCTCCTTCTAATATTCTCTTCCTGTTGATTTAATTAAAGTTCTTTTGTATATTTTCTATTCTTGTTAGCTTATTTGTGTTTGGGGGTTGTCTTTGCACACGTATGCGTTCTGATCTTCTTACCTCATCCGCAGTTTTTTCATTACATCTTATTATCTGCTCTTGTGGTATTACCTCTTCCCTTGCTACTTATTTTGAGTGCGGCCTGCTCGACGTATTTATATAGGCCCTTATTTCTAAGTATATGTGCCAGCTTGGATAAAAAGTAAAGGTAACAATGCTATAATGTTTAGAGGGCTTTGTTGTCAGAGAATAGCTTTAATCTTCTGTCATGTCTACACCTTCTGCCACACATATACTCCATCAGCGCGTCCATGTCTGTTAATATCTGAACTGAAGCATTGATAATGTGTAGATAAACGCCTCCCTCGAAGTAGTTGTTTCATATTTGCGAAGAGATAGTAGTCACATGTGCTCATATCGAGTGAGTATGGTGGATGTTCCAGAATCTCCCAGTTCCTTCGATGTAGGAGATCCGTGACACCTGACATTGTCATGAAGAATGATGAATTTCACTGCCAGCAACTGTCGTCGCTTTATCCTCGTTGTTGGACTAGGGTGGTGCTCCAAGAAATTGCAATAGTACGCAGGATTTAGTCTTTGTCTTTCAGGTATAGCATGGTGCAGTACATCACCATGAATGCCATACGGCACATCATATTCAGAACGCACTACATCTTGAACAAGGAGAGCCGGGATGTTTCCAATCATTTGATTGCCGTTTCAAGCGGGAAGCGTAGGAGCAACCCCAAGTTTCGTCCATAGTGAAGATCCTTCCAAGGAGGTCGTCTCCTTCTCTATGGTAACAGCTCAACAAGTCTGTGCAATTGCTAAACGGTGTCATTGTTGCGCCTCTGTGATGACGTGGGATATCCAACGTCCTGCAGTTTTACTGAACTCAAGAGTGTCCTGCAGAATGTGGAGCACAGTTTAGTGTACGCAGCTCCTAAGTGACGGATTTTTCTTTATTCATTTTCTTGACAGATTTGACCATATAAGAACAGCTAACGTAACCTCAAATAATAATAATAATAATAGATCGCTCGATTTGTTTTATATCAGTATTAATTATTATCCAGTGGATTATTTTTCAGTGTTTTTAAGATTTTGCAGTAGTGAAAGAGTATAAATTTGGAAATTCTAGGGTCATTTGGTCTGAATTTTTCAGAGGAAATCGATTCAGCATCAAATTTTGTACTATTGTGTAACCTGTGCGACCAGAGAAATATTGCAGGCTTCAATTCACAAGAGCGGGTATTGCCAACATAATCGCTAACGGTGACAAACTTTAGTATAATAGTAAATATTTCGGAATGCTTACATGCGGTAATAATTATTATTAGGATTTTGATGAGGTAATAAAAGTTTTCTGTTGTATTGAATTATGCAATCCGTTTGTTTATGCAGAGCCATCTGAATGAAAAAATAGGTGGTAAATTCCGTGACATGCGCACTCGCTACATACCCAAGAAGTCGTCCCTACTGTATGTACGGTGGATCTGATTTTAACAATCACAAAATAACGGTTCCTTTATACCATTCTGATCTGATCTTATAACCTCTTCATCTTGAAATGTTTATTTAATGTGAATTTTGTGCTGTCGTTCGAAAAATATTTGTATTATATGCATTTGCAAAGCTACTTTTTGGGGACTGGTGTTTCTAAGGAGCATCGTCTTGGTTCTCAGCTTCACACATGTCATTTCAGAGATTTGTATCATATAACGTTAAGTTATACAAGGAACTTTTATTTCACCCTGTACAGTTTCTGTTATTTCATTTAAAACTGCAAACTGAACAAGGAAATGTAAAACTATGTACTTGCATTATATTTTCCATGTGCTTGACTTATCCTCGACACACTACAGGATATTTATTTCTTTATATTTTATTTATTTACACGAAGCAGATGCATTTACCATTGCTCCCCACAAATAGAAAAGGCCAATGGAAAGGAAAATGGTGGATATTAAATGTTACTCGTATATGATGTGCCACAAGAAATGTGGCAGCGTCGTTTGCTAGAGTTTACCATGTCCCACTTAAGAGCGTCCAGTAGCCAAATCTCACATTGGGAGCACAGAACTCGGTGCATGATCAATAACCGCTCTGTTCCTTTGAACCTGCGGCAATGTGCCGGCTCTTCTCTGTATCTACTTCCTTGCCGTTCTTTGTTACAGTCACCCATTTCATTTGTCATTTCCTGTATAAAGTTTGAGGCTCGTGAAAATGAATAAGAAATACGAGTGTTTGAGTATTTGTTATGCTAAAGGTAATTTTGATATTAACATATTCAGAAATTATAGGCAAACAAATTAAAAATACAGTCCGCTAAAGGCTGCTTCGTAATAACAAATATATCGTTAGGTAAAATTAGGTTAGGTTATGTTGGGTTGAATTGGGTTGGTTTGAACTAAATGGGTGGGGGTTAACCTAAAGCCAATTTTTTTTTAAAAAAAATTGAAAAATCGCTGTAGCGTCCGTAGCTTTTTCTTCAAAGAAACCCGGCAGACTTCTTTAAAATAAATTGATAAAAGTACTTTTCGAAAACCATGGCATTCGGGCCATTAGGAGTGGGGGTATACATGAAAAACTAGTGCAGGTTAAAGCGAAATTTTAAAATCGCTCTAACGGCCGCAATTTTAAAATTTTAAAGAAACTCGGTATATGGCATTCAAATAAAATACGTAAATTGGTGAAATGGGACAATTAGGAGGGAGATTTGCCACCACGCAACAATTTAAAAATTGTTCTAGCGGCATTGATATTTGATTTTTTTCGCAGAAAAATTCGGTATATACCATTTAGATAAAATAAGAAAAATAGTTTCTGAAAATTAGGAAAATTGGATCATTAGGAGTAGGGTTATACTTGAAAACCAAAAATTAAAAAGCGCTCTTGCGTATAATTTTCTCTATGTTGTTTTAAAACAAAAGGACAAATTAATTCAGCATATAAACCGTATTTATAGCTTTGCACATGTTTTGTATTTAACAAAAGTATCGTCGTGAAGATAACAAATGTGAAATATTAATCTAATAGGGGTTTCAGATTTATATTTGTATGTATGAGTGCTCTGTAATAACCTTCAGAAAATGTTTTCTTTAAATGTTTTTACTACAATAACATTTAAATTACATTTCAAAGTTACTGAAAATCGACATAACTTTCGATTGTTTTTATGTACTTAGAACATTGTAATTGCTTTTTAAACAATAACATACAGCCACTGATGGGCGATGTCGTTAAAGATGTGGACTCGTGAGATGGAGGTATGGGGTTCGATTCCCACCAGAAGCGTCCTTCCTGATTGGGCTTTTTTCTAGGTTTTCCTCAGTCCTCATAAATGGCAAATGCCGGGGAGGCACCCTAAACTTGGGCCTGGAATGCTTCCTTCCTTAAAAAAAATCATTTCCCAGTTAATCATTTCGTCTCATGTATCGTCAGTGTCCACCGCCCGTAGTGTCTCAGTAGAAAAAACGGGCGTTAAACACTATAAATAATAATAATGATAATAATAATAATAATAACAACAATAATAATATGTTTTGTTTTATTGAAACATATTCATATCTTAATTACGCAATGGAACTCGAAATTTTCTGTTATTTCTTTACTTTAGTGAGTGTGAAGATGATATCAAGAGCTCAGTTTATAAACATGATGCCATTTAAAAATGTTCAAAAATACTCACAGAGTGTAGCTTTGTTTATCAGTTGTATATTTCATTTAATTAATAGTATATCATTAATTTTTATGGTTTAATCTCAACAACATCAACAACAACAATAATAATAATAATAATAATAATAATAATAATTCTAAAATGTGATTTTTCTTTTATAATACTTATAGGATGCAAGAATATAAATTTTGTTCCCTTAATACCACACAGTAATGCCATAACTTATTCGTTTTCATTAATTAAAAAGGTTTAATTTGCATTTTATAATCATTTTTATGAAAAGTTATTCAACTTGTGAGGAATTCGTATAGTTTACACAGCTCCTGAAGGGATATTTTAGAATTTTCGTATTCATTTCTTCCGTTTCTTTGCATTTCACAGTGAGAAGTAAATTCCTTTCTTGTTCAGAAAACTACTTGTTCTTTTCTACCTAATGACATCCCTTACTTGTGTGTTTTGAGGGTGGGAGATGAGAAGAGAGAAAGTTGCTGTGACATTTGCTTTGAAACCTTGCTGTTAGGAAGATGGGGAAGATTGAAAGTATCACACCACGCAAAAGAGCTCAAATTTGTTAAGTACTGGAGATAAAACCATAAAAGAAATAAGCAAAACAGTAGACGTTAGTGCAAGTTATGTGACAAAGTATTCATAGAAAAGCTGAAAAACTCGAGGTATGACTTCTACTCAACTTCAGGCTGTTGCTGTAGAACATGAAAGCGCAGTTTCACCGATGCGACGAAAACTTTTTGAGACCGGTCTGAAAGTAAGAAGGGCTCGCAAAAAGTAGAAAATAACCCCACCGTGATGAAAAACGTCTTGCTTGGGAAAAAGCATTCAAAGACTGGACATTTGAAGATTGGGAAAAATATGTCAAGTATTTAAAAGCATAAAATAGTTAAAAAATTTGTGTTTATTTTCAGAAATTCACCTCTGAAATGTCAAAATGCTCTTACTGCTTTTGTCTCCACATGACTTTTTTATTTATTCCAAGCAATATAGCAAAAAATGTTTGTTTCCAGATAGCCTTCAGTGACGAAATAATTCGCATTAGTTGAAGAAGGCCCACAGTACGTCAGAAGGAGAAGCATTGAAAAAGAAGTGGTGCAGAATATGAAGCATGCCACGAAAGTGATGACATGAGATAGAATTTCTGTATATGGAGTAGGGAAAACACACGTTGTGGAGGGAAAAATGAATGCTAAATATAATCAAAAGTGGTAAATGAGAGTATTATACCTACGATGAACGAGTGGTTTCCATCAGGAAATAGGGTTCATGCAGGATGGTGCTGCATGTCACAAAGCGAAATGTGTAATGAATACTTTTAATAAATTTGGTCTACCTTTATTGGAATGACCTGGTAATAGCCCAGATATGAAGCCTGTTGAGTCTGTGTGGAATGTAC
Source organism: Metallyticus violacea (assembly GCA_030762175.1). Lineage (NCBI taxonomy): Eukaryota > Metazoa > Arthropoda > Insecta > Mantodea > Metallyticidae > Metallyticus > Metallyticus violacea. Next base: position 74,006,492 of record CM060837.1, on the reverse strand, counting down.
TGAAGAAAAAAGTTAAAAGTTTTCATCCAAACTCTAAGGAAACTGTAGTGAATACAACTTCATCAGTATGGCAAAGTTTTGAAAAAAATTACTGTTAGAATTTCTTTTTATTGAAAGCTAAAGGGAGGGGACTATACTAAGTACTAAAATAATAAAATAAATGAGAAACATTCTGAAAATTTAAGTTACTTTGTTAATACCTGCATCGTGTGTCAATTAAATAAAAATATCCGCATAAAATATATAATTGCTAATAATTTAGCACTTTTATAGGTTAGGTTAGGTTGAATTCGGTTGGTTTGAACTAGACAAACCTTGAAATTATTATGCAAATATTGCTCAAGGTATATTGTTCATATCCATATCGTAATGCAAGAACGACTTATTAGTTTTCATTCAGTTTCTCTAATAAGGTTACTTTTTTTTTTTTTGATTGATTTATTTATGGACGCTCTTTAACATCTCAGGTCATCAGCGTCCCATTCAACTCAGGGCGTGAAACGGCCGACAAATTTTGCTCAGAGGCCTCTCTTTTAGGCTTGAGGTTCTTTTTCGTGCCGTAAATGTACGACACGGGACCCACGGCTTTACTTCCCTTCCGAAGGAAGTCATACTTAGGATTTTTACGCCCGAAAAAATCCATCGGTCCTGGCCGGGTTCGAACCCGCGTTTTTTGGGTTTAGGAGGCAAGTATGGTAACTACTACACCACCAGGACCGACAATAAGGTTACAGCAGTCATTATCGGGTCTCAAGGTTTTTTTTCCCCCCTTTATTTTTTACCTCCTTAGAAGTGGCTTAAAGAGGGTATATATACCTTCACGGGTCAAAAATACTCTTTAAAATATTTGCATGATATTTTGAAACAAATTTTCATTCATTTTTTTCAATATTTATAAAATTGGTCCAGTTATGCATTAAAATATTTAAGCGCGGGACTTCATTTGGATCTTAAATCAGCCCCAGTTAGCTTATTTCTCTCCTTGAGAACTTTTTAAATTATTCATAATTTATGAGGTTTCATGTGTAAGTTCGTACTGTTTTGACTGTGAGCAAAATTTATCGGCCGTTTCAGACCCTGAATTGAATGGAATGCTGATGACCTGAGATGTTAAAACTCGTCCGTAAATAAACCAAATAAATAACAATGTTGAACATTTCAGATCATCAAGTGGCCTCTTCTTTCAAGCTTGAAATTCTTTTACATGCCGTAAATCTGTGACACGGGACCCACGGCTTTACTTCCCTTCCAAAGGAACCACTACACCTCCAGGACCGACACAAATTGATGTGGCGTACTACATGTTTGAATGAGACACCTGAGGCTATTGCCACTAGTTAGCAGCATTATTCTGTACAATGGGTGACATTAGACACGAGACAATCGATGTTTACAATAGCGAAATATTAATTGCAAGTTGGCGGCGCCTCTAAGCAGGTGTATAACACTCCTGCAGCGCTGCGTTGTGCGATTTTTGTGAGCAAAACATGTGAAATCAAAGAATATTCATAAAGAAATGCTTTTCATCTACGGTAAGAATTGTCTGTCAAATCAGGCTGTTAGCAATTGGGTGCAGAAATTCTTTGAGGGGGGGACACACATCGAAAAATTAGACGAAATACAGGAATTTCCTGCACATATGCTGGCAATGTATTACCGTTGAGGGGCATCCTTTCCATATCTCTTATAAGACATGTTAGTGCATAATATCAATTTTAAATAGGTACAGTAACATATTTTGCTTTCCTCAAAAATGTGAATAATAAATTGAAAATGCTAAGTTTAAGCGCGGCGACTATTTCCAATTTTCCGGTTGCACGGTTGTAGTTCACATGCTATACAAATATACACATAGAGCAGTTGTCATGACGTATAATATTATCAGCAGAGCCCGGAAGTCCAGGCATTAATTTTGGTTAAAATATGCAGACAAAAAGGCACTTAAAATATCGAAAATAGAAATAATATAATTAAAATAGGCATTGAATAAAAAAGAAAACGGAGAGTAATATCACGCATTAGGAATTAAAATAGGTATTTACGACACTTAATAATTTCTTTATGACATAATTAAATTACTTAAGCTTATTTTCCTTGGTTACAAGCAACAACAAGATGTTTTTTTCAAGGTATCAACTGTCATAGTCAGCCGCTTGTCAGAGAGAACATTTTTCATCATGGAACAAGAACGTTCTACTTCCACTGAAGTGATTGGAGCAAATTTAAAACAAGTTATTTTGGAAGGACTCACTCCAGTTACAACAGATCATTCACCTTTCAGGACATCTTGGAAATGTTGACAGGACAAGACAAAGTAAAGTAGTTTTAATAGTCCTGGCGAATGAGCAAAAGATGCGCAGTGATTTCTGGAGTTTATTTTCTGTTTATGCGTTTATAGGGGAATCCGGTTAGTATCTCTCTTACTTCCATACTGAACACATTGTAGGGACAGTTTATTGCACAGCTGTACCACTCTCATTTTCCTCACTTGCAATTGTTTGTTACATTTATGTAGTTGAGAAGTTACCCCCACCACAAATTTCCTAGAATTGTCTCGCGCAGATCGATAAAGATAATTCACCAGGACTATTCAAGACTAGTACTTCCCTCTTCGTCTCTATTTCCTGGTATTCGCAATCTGAAGTAACCGTGCATTCCTTTTGCTAATTAAAATTCTGCTATTTAAAGAGCTTAAGTGAATGGGTTGAGGAGAAAGTTTTTGACTGCTTGTAAAGAAATAAAGGTATAACAAGATTCTCAGAAGATATTTTCGTGAGGTGAACATGCTATTTAGTGGTTATAATTTTTTTTCACTTCGATATATTGAACTTCTTTATGTGGTTTTTAAAATGTGTAAATAATCGCAGAAAATATCCATAACGACCCAGAATATGGGGGAAAAAATTAAAATAGACAACAGGGAAGGGAAAAAATGCAAAATAAAAACTGGACCTACCGACCCCGAATGTACGGAAACATGTTCATCTGACTCTGAAATATACCCACCCAGATAGTAAAGGCGTTTTGCCTAACTTCATTAATGCTGGTCATTAATGCTTTAGTGCCAATCACAACAGCTGAATCAATTTTATACGCTTATTAATGACACAGTTATGGTAAACTCTTTTTGTTTCTTTTCACCATAGTGCTCTACATATACTAGTAACGTTCTATAAGCTGGTAAGACTGAAAGGCTCAATTTAATCGTTCATTACCAGTCCCACAAAGGCATCTGGAAATTGTTTTCTTTATGTTGTACCTCGTACATCCCACCCACACGTCTGCGCCATTAAGAATGCAATTTGTCAAGATCTTGCACGATAAAAATCGAAGACGTCGCGTCCATGTTGATTAGCAGAATGAGCCGACGTGGATCTTTCGTAAGTGGATTACATTGCTGAGTAACGCTAGTGGGGATAAGAAAGAACCCGTATACAGTGCCATCTTAACCTACCAACAGAGTTCAGCATTTTTTAAAAGGTTGTAGTGGGCAAAGATATGGAGATGTTTTACTTGTGTTTACCATGGATACCATATGGTCTATCAATATGAAACCGGACACCCTACAACTTAGCATGCCTTGAAAAGAAAGATATAAAATGACTATGACTAATATATAAGGCACTGAGACGTTGCAATATTGAAAAAGTTAACACCTGACACTATAAAAAACTGAAGCCACGTGATATTTTAAGCTGAACTCTTGTACGCACGGTTAGACAAGACAAGTACCGCACCACCTACTTCAGTATGTCTTGTCTGATAGTGTTTTTTTTAATAGCGTTTAATGCCCCTTTTTACTACCGAGGCACTACAAGCGGTGACACTGATGATACATAAGATGAAATGATAAATTGGGAAAGAGTTTTTTTTATAGGAAGGAAACATTCCAGGCCTAACTTTAGGTACCTGCCCCGGCATTTGCCAATTATGAGGATTGAAGAAAACCAGGAAAAAACTTCAGGCAGGGAGAACGGTCCTGGTGGGAATCGAACCCTAGACTTCAGTCCGCGCCTTAACGGCCCGGCCACCCGTGTCAGTATTAATAGTTCGTACAAAAACTGAGCTCGAAATATCGTGTGATTTTAGATTTTAATTGTATCAAGTGTTAACTTTTTCAATAAAGCAACGTCTGAGTGGCTTTTATGTATTTATGCCTTTATAGGAGTTGTATCATTATATAAATAGAGTAAATGTGTATATATAATATAACTGAAAAATAAAATAACACTATGAACAATAACTAAAGAAGCAGAAAACGGGTAAAACTTGTCTGCTTGCCTTAGAAGAACTCCAGAAGCTCGAAGTTAAGTGTTTTATGCCTATCTGCTTCTTTAGCTTTATGAGGCCCTTTTTCTGTAAGTTCTGTAAGGTTGGTATGGAATTTTTCTAAATAGTGCCCATTGAGCTGTAGGCACTTGGTCCAAAGTGTCTACCAGTCCTAGAAGACGTGCTGGAAATGCTTTATGACATCGTCTTCAGAACCGCTTCCCTCTTCTTTATAACAGCTGGTGATGAACCAAAACGCTGGCTCCGCAGCTGGATTTGGAGAAGAAAACAAAAAATCATACGTAGCGTAGAGGGTGGGGCACACATTCGATGTTTTTCTGACCAAACGTTGAGCAAGAACGTTGCAATCGTGAGGGCGGGCGTTGTCATGGTGAAGAGACAACCAGAGTGTGCAGTTCAGGGCGTCGGATGCGTTTGACCAGGACGCTCGAAACATTCTTATAATACTCCCCATTAAACTTTTTTTACGGGGGAACTTCATGTTGATAAATCGTTCCACAACAATCGAAGAACGAAATGACAAAGCGTTTATTGCCAACCGAACAATTCTGGTCTTCTTTGATGTCAGAGAATCAGGCGATTTGCAGAAAGAGCTCTCCCGTTTGCTTTCGGGATCGTAATGGTGAGTCAAGTCTCATCATTGTAATGACGGAATGCAGGTATGTCTCGCCATGCTGCAGAAGCTCCCGACACACTTGCCTCCTAAACCCAAGATCGCGGGTTCGAACCCGGCCGGGACCGATGGATTTTTTCGGGGCGTAAAAATCCTAAGTATGGCTTCCTTCGGAAGGGAAGTAAAGCCGTGGGTCCCATGTCTTACATTTACGGCACGAAAAAGAACCTCAAGCCTGAAAGAGAGGCCTCTGAGCAAAATTTGTCGGCCGTTTCACGCCCTGAGTTGAATGGGACGCTGATGACCTGAGCTGTTAAAGAGCGTCCATAAATAAAATCATTCATTCATTCATTCGCTCCCGACACACCTCTCCTTGCGTCATCATCTGTTCAGGCATCAGTAATCTCGGTACCGTCTGACACACGCGTCTCCTGTGTTAGCGATCATGCAGAGTGCTGAACGCACTGACATGAGAAATATGTAACCTTTCTTCGGTCTTCCCGAACAACGACGGCAGCTAATCGTGGTCTCGTCAGTAGTTGAAGCGCCTGTATCGCTTTGCTTTGTTGTTGAAACATGGCCCTGCTTAAACTCTTTGAACCACCAAAGCGCAAGCCCACCTCCGCTAGCACTTTTGACCCCGTAACAGAACCGACGCAATGAAATAGGAGGCCGAAAAAGTCGTGGCACTCGCTAAGTGACCAGAGAAAACCATGAAAAACCCCCAAGTTGCCGACCAACGGAATTCAACCCGGCATTATGCCTGTAACACCCCACTCTGTTATTAGACATACTCTGTTATATATTGTGTGCATATAGTCAAAGTTGGATAACTGCATAAAGAAACAATTTTCTTCATAAATGCACAGCACATGCAAAAAAAAAAAAAAAAAAAAAAAAAAAAAAATCTATTTATGTATCAGTAATAAGTTAATAATATCTAAAAGTGTTTTCAGTACAGCAAATAGAGTTACTCGAGTACCTAAGCCCTACATATGCACGAACTACTTATGGCAAATCAGACACGCTCTCAGTTATACAGTAAAGTTATTTGGTAGCACAAAACAAAAGCTTCATAATGACGCATTGATTTGACCCAGCGCCGCATACCGCCCACTAAAGTACAGCGAGATCGTATTTCACGCTGTCAAACGAGCTCATCCTAACGACTTAATCGGATGTTTTTCATTCTGCTTTGAATGATAGGGCGACCGGCACACTTCTTTGTTTGTGGCCTAACCAATCTAAGCTAGTAATGTCTTCTATAAATTAAGTAGTTGAAGACAACATCGTTCGCTGAATGACCTCTTCATGCTAAGTAATGCAGTTCTATTTTTATTTTCATAATAAAATTGAACATGCACTGCGCAAAATGCACACTGAAAAAAATAAACAAATAAATAAACACAGAAAGAAAAAATCCGTAGCATCTAACTTTTTTTTAAATATTTTTAATTTTACACATTATTATATGTTGATTATAATTTAATTAATTTTTTAACATGAAATACTTTTCCAAACATTTTGCAACTACTCTTATTTATTCAGATACCATTTTGAGCCTATCGCTTAATTTATTGTAGGAACATGAACATGGATGCAACTTAATCACTTCTCGTAATGATCTCGTTTCTACCTGTAGGGTAATCTTTCAGCTTGGTATTCTCTGGCTTGTAAAAGGATAGGTCCATAAGTATCCGGCGTAATCATTTTCTAGGTATCCTAAAGACAAAAACTATATTTTACTTTTCAATATAGTTACCCTTAATTGCAATACACTTCTCACATCTTTGAATTAACATTTCAACCCCCCCCCCCAAACAGTCAGAAGTCTTGTCTGCAAAATGGGCATAAACAGCATCCTTCACTTCTTCGTCACATTTAAATTTCCTTCCTCAAAGGTCCTTCTTGAGTTCTGAAAAGAGCAAACAGTCACTGGGAGCTAGATCTGGGCTGCATGATGGATGGTCGATCTCCTTGAAGTCACATTTCTTCACAACTTCCTTTGCAACGAGAGCTTGTGCACATGCGGGTTGTCGTGAAGAAGGCGCCCACCATCAGTCAGCATTCCTCGCCTTTTCTCTTTGATGAAGCACGTAGACTGTGCAGTAGGTCAGCATAGTACTCCCCATTTACTGTGGTGTTCCACTCCTTGAAGTCAATGAAGAGAATTCCTTCACAGTCCCAAAAGATTATGACTATGATCTTCTTGGTTGACTGAGTGACCTTGACCTTTAGAGAGCACGGTTTACGCCACTCCATTGATTCTCTTTTGGACATTGCCATGGCAGACCTCCAAAAATGCCTGACAACAGATGACTCGTTGCTGCTTTTGGACTGAGGAAAGAAGTCTAGGCACCCATCTTGCACTAACCTTATTCATATTTAAATATTCATGAATAACTCGAAGGGCTGCTATTTCTGTAACTTTAAGCCGCCTGTCTTTCATAATTTCTCCTACAACAATAGCGATATTTTCAGGAGTGAGCACTTCCAAGGGCCGACCTGCACGCTCTTCGTCTTCAATGCTTTCTTTACCCATTCGAAAAAAGTTTGGCCCATTCTTTTACGGTAGAATATGAGGGGGTGCTTCCCCATATACAACTCCAATCGCTGTTTAATTTCATTTGGAGTAAGTCCTTCTTTTGTGAAGAACTTAATAACAGCTCGAAACTCCATTTTGAACATATCACAATCTTCTACACATCGCCTCTTTATGCAACTATATCTGAACAAAGTTGCAGCTGCAATTATTTACTTAATGGATACTGTAAATACCAGTGTGAAGGCGATAATCCTTATCACGTATCACACTTGCAACCTTACGGGCATGCTGCGGATCGAGGTCCTTAGGTTTTCTTGTGGTATGGCCTCCCATCGCTCACGCAAAGCTTCCCGATGTTCATTGAGGCTCTAAGGAACACCTTGACGAACATTTTTCCTGAACATGCTAAATGGGGTTGAGGTCAGAGCTTCGTGCTGGCCAAACTAGCACCCCACTTCATGCAAGTACAGTGTCCACAATGTGGACGAACATTGTCATGCATTTTTGGGCTTTTACAGCTGTGTGATGATCACGCAAAACTTGCAGCCCGCAGAAATTTATCACATCTAGCAGATATCACCCTTCTGTAACCCGAACCTGGTCTTCTGCAGTAGATACCGCGTTCCCTGAACCTTCGGTATGTCCTTTATATAGTAGAGGCATTGACTCCTAACACCTGGGGAACATAACACATGCTCCTTCCATCTTCCAACAGGGCAACTGCATTAGCAGCCTTCCCTCAACTTAACGGCATCTTTACCTCCTAAAATTATGTTTGAAACTAATTCAAATACCTCAACAATAGAATAAAATAATATAACAACAATGTTTAGACATTTCAATTGACCAAGATGTAAAAATGTGATTAAATTGCATGTTCATGTCCATGCAATAAAGGGAATTATAGACTCAAAAATGATTTGGATGTGGACGACGAAAGCGAAAATTTAATTTGGCGTGGAAGCTTCCATGTAGATTGGTGGTTTGTTCTGTAAAATCTTTATCATTCACACAGATAAGAGTTGAAATTTGTACTGATGTAATTATCTATTGAACAGCCTGGAAGTTCCATAATTTGTGATATTTTTTCATATCATACTTAGGTTTATGTAGACGCACGTAATCATCAATATAAATATAATATATTTTATATTTCTTAGCGTAGAAATCGTAAACAAAGTCTTTCGTTTGCCTAGCATAGCACTATGTACGGCTCATAATTAAGTTAAATTGTGCGTTTATTCTAAAAGCTCAACAGAAGAACTGATGCTCAACAGAGGCACATTTCTCATTTCTTCCCCTCCATACACTTTTCACTTGTTTCACTCGGTGTTTTTAGTTCAATTGCTATGGAATATGGATAACCCTAATAGTAGCAAAACACAAGTTTCTGTTGAGTTTGATGGTTGATCTCTTGTAGCACCTAAAACAGGAGTAGACAAAACACAAGTTTCTGTTGAAGTTGATGGTTGATCTCTTGTAGCACCTAAAACAGGAGTAGACAAAACACAAGTTTCTGTTGAGGTTGATGGTTGATTCTCTTGCGCAGAATTATCTTGTCCTATATGCATTTGCATCCTATATCGAGTCAAATAACTTATTACAGAATAATCTTATGAAATACTTACCTCGAGCTTAAGAAAACAGCGCTTTTTGCTAACGAATCTGCGATGCTAATAATAATCTAGCAGAAAGCATTTTTTCATCCTCTAAAAACAAATATAATATATTTGAATAATGTGGGTTTCACAGAATCACACAGTAATACCTTCCAAAACATGACATTATAAATGTACCGCTTTTTAAAGCTAATATATAATATTAAAGTAGTTTTATTAATGACTGCAATGGTTTTCCTTGGCTTTCTTTTGAAGCTGTGTTGGTAATGCTACATGTTCTCTCTCGCTCACTGTCTCACTCGCTACCTACCGAGTGGGGGAGTAATAAACGTAACGTACCAAGTGCTTCCATTTGTGTGAACACCCCCTGTCAGTAAGGTCTCCACCTGGAAACGAATTTTAGTTCGCATTTTGCATACAGCCTAATTGGTGGCCGCAGTACGAAACCTCCTTCGTATCAAACCTAAACCTAACCTAAAATATGAAAGGTAATAGACCCAAACGTATCGATTATAACAAGTAATAGCATCTACGGATTTTAAAGAAGACAATGATATGGTATATAAACTGCTATTGTACTATTTTAGTGTAGTATCCATGTGAATGTTTTAAAATAAAGCGAATGAATATTTTAAAATCAATTCAAATGATATGGCAAATCCAAATTGCAATACAAGCAGCATTTACATGTTTTTAAATTTATTTATTTCTTAAGAAAAGCTTTGTACCTCACCATGTTTCCTAAAGTCCTTGGAAAACGATATATCGGCAATACTAATGAAGGGCATTATACATATAAACACAAATGTGTTTAGATTAATTTAGTTTAATTTAATTAAAAATACAGAAGAGTTTGTCGATATCATCTTTAATTAATGTCATCTTCAGATTGGAAGCAAAAGAATTAAGTTTACAAGAAGACATTGTAAAACCGCATAAATAATGAGTAATCATTAATTTTATAAAATATGTCTTATTTCCGTGGACATGTCTTAGAAAACAGATAGTAAATGAGGCTCATCAGGATATAATTTAATAATATTAACATTAATAATAAAAACAACGACAACGAAGAAAGAATCAAACGATTAATTATTATTCAGTTAAAATATATACAGTGTTTTTAAGATTTTCCAAAAGTGAAAAATACATGAAATAATAATAATAATAATAATAATATAATAATAATAATAATAATAATAATAATAATAATAATAATGATGATGATGATGGTGATGATGATGATGATGATGACGAAGAAAGAAACAAATATTAATATTATTCAGTTAAACACTTTACAGTGGTGTAATGGTTACCATACTTGCCTCCTAAACCCGCGGGTTCGAACCCGGCCAGGACCGATGGATTTTTTCGGGCGTAAAAATCCTAAGTATGGCTTCCTTCGGAAGGGAAGTAAAGCCGTGGGTCCCGTGTCGTACATTTGCGGCACGAAGAAAAACCTCAAGCCTGAAAGAGAGGCCTCTGAGCAAAATTTGTCGGCCGTTACACGCCCTGAGTTGTTAAAGAGCCTCCAAAAAAAAAAAAAAAAAAAAAAAAAAAAAACTTTAAAGTGCTCTTAAGGTTTTCCAGAAATGAAAAAACCTGAAATAATAATAATAATAATAATAATAATAATAATAATAACGAGGAAAGCATCAAGTGATTAATTATTAAGGAATTTTGATTGGAGAGGAATGTCATTACGATATATTTCTGTGTGCGGATGAATTCCTGGCTAATTGAGCACAATTTCAACGATTTAGAATTTTTTTTTCCTTAAACATTTTGTGAAATTATTACAAAACTCCTACTAGATATTGAATTGAAATGAAAAATAAAGTAATACATTACTTTAAACCGAACTAATTATATGCTTTAAATTTGATATTTTCAGTAAATCATATGGCACAAATCGTTGCTGAATTCTTTGAAACAAAAGAAAACTAATGCAAGAAAAAATAGTTCCTTGGTTAACTCTGGGAAACACAATTATGGCGCCATGAAGTGACGTGAGGTACCATTTAAATTTGAACATAGATAGGATATGCTCCATACAATTACACTGGTATCATTTGCGAATGTATTAACATTTACAAGTATTCCCACTGTTGCCGAAAGTTCATCTAGTAAATCAGAAATAGTAAAAGAATTAATTGAAGTCATTTTTAGTCCATAGGAATGTAATTTGGTAATTCATTTGTCATAGTTTACAAAACCAAAAGCTATAGTTAACTCACAAACATTCCTGCGGTCTTTTAGGGCTTGTTGGTGTTTTGCCATGAACTTCAAGCTCAGACGCATGGTAGTTATAAATGAGAAAACAGTTTTACAGGTTCCGAGCATACTGTTTTATTCATTTTACGTTGAAAGTGGTAAATTAATGGAATGAATCTAATAATAATAATAATAGTAATAATAATAATAATAATAATAATAATAATAATAATAATAATAATAATAATAATTCAGTTGCCTATTTGAGAAAGTCGTCTTGCACGTCGCCCGTGTTTTGCTTTTGTAAAGGAAGATTGATTGGTAATAACGCGGTTGGTGTCAGCGGTGGGGATGATTCTAATTAAGATGAGAGGGTCCTCTAGCAGCTGCTTGGCTATACAGCCGACAGGAAGGGTTCTCCAGTCATAATCGCACTTCTCTATATTCTTCGTCTGTACACATCATGGTGCCTTTATCTGTTTGGGGAAGAGATATGAGAAGGGATTATAAACTGTGCGCTTTATAAATTGAAATTGGTTTTCCTTTTGAATACATTACGGTCATAAATTAAATAAATAAATAGTTCTTTTCGTAGAAAACATTTAGGTAAAAAGATACCTTCCACTGTGCATTAAGACGAAATATATGACTGTATAAGTCAACTTCAAAACAAACATTTAGGGTATAAAATACAAATTCTTTGAAATATAACTTTTAATAATTTAAAAATGTATACTAATATAAGAATAAACCGAGGAACGTAATTTGCTGGAAAAATTAGTAGGAACTTATAAAAACCATTAAAAGCAACTCCAGTTTAAAGTATTTATATATGCTTAGTTATAATAAAGCTATATAATTTTTACTGAGTGAGTAAAAACTTAAGATTGCTGTAATTTTGCTGGCAGTAGCTTCTGTGGTGCTGCAAAATGATCAGATATAGAAGGAAGGTCCATTATGTATATTGGAAGATGCTGCTAGGATCTAGAGTAAAAAGAGTATGTAAGTAATGTGTGTAAAAGCACAGTTGATATTGTAAATTGAGAGCATGTTGTTGTAAAAAGTGTGGAAAATAAATGCATTTATATAAAGGATAAGTCATAAGTCATGGCAACTATTTTTTTTTCTCGCACACAATGGACAACACAAAAACTCTAAGATATACGATCTAAAGTGTACGAAATGTACTTTCTAATGATGGTGTATGCGAGCAGAATTGCGTGCCTCAGTCGTTCAGTTGGTGAGCGACAGTGGTCAGAAGTGGAGATCACGAAGAATGAGCAAAGTGCGTGTATGAAAATAACATTTTTGTTTTGCTTCCGCTGCAAAAATGCACGAGAATGCCACTCAGGGCTACGGGAAGCACTGTGTATGTGTTTGCCCTATCGAACAGTGGCGAGATATATTTCTTCTTGAAATATCGCCCGCTTGATGCGATGTGTTTCGTAGCGAGTCCATTTCTGTTAATGTAGCACCCACTTTGCACATATTTTTGGAATGTTCAGGTCCTCCCGTAAAATGCGGTACACTATTTTTGTCGGAATTCCTGTTTGCTTTTCTAGTTCCATTAGCGTCCAGCGCCTATCATCACTGTTCCATCACCAGCGCCCGTACATCCTTGTCGGCGGACACAGGACGTCTCCTGTTTGAAGGTCTCTGCTCACCTCGCCACTGTTTGATAGGGCAGGACAAGCACACTTTGCTCCCCGTAGCTTTGTGTGCATTCTCATGCATTCCTGCCGTGGAGAAATGCTATATTTACATACGCACGTTGTTCACTCTTCGTGATCTCTATTCTTGACCACTGTTGCTCACCAACTGTACTTCGAGGCGTGCTGAGACACACAGCTCTGCTCACATACACCTGGTGACTTCACTCGAAGGTATATCCTACACACTTCCAATCGTATATCTTAGATTTTTCGTGTTGTCCCTTATTCACGAGGAAAAAAAATAGTTGCTATGACTTGTGTCTTATCCCTCGTATATATATATATATATATATATATATATATATATATATATAATATCTTAACTTGGGAAAGTAATAATCAAATTAATAATTAGGTATATATTGGATAAAAGGTCGATGCAGCCGGTGCGGTTTGAAAAGCCGGCCCTGGTATGAATATCTAATGTGAATGAACGAAAAAAGATTACCACGAATGACATATGGAAGTGTTCCTTCAAGGAGATGGAAAATAGGAAGACCCCAGGTAATATGAAGAATCAAATGTAGGCACTTAAGAGAAGGGCAATGTTTGGACCAAGCAGAATGGTTTGCTGTTCGCAGTTTAGAAATGAAGCATTCGGATTTTGATTTAGCATTCGCCATACCTGCCATATGTAATTGAGGAAATTTGTTTATACTTGTATTTGACTGTAAGAAAATATTAATTTAAACGGCCTTCTAAAATTTTAGTATCTATGCAATGCGTTTGAAATGTGGATATCACAGGCTTGACGTATTTATTTTAGTAAAATTATTTATAAAAATTATAAATATAAGTTTTATGTGATTCTAACAAGGAAAGGAAAAAAAAATAAACAAATGAAAAATAATCACACAAATCTACTCTTGTCTTTCTTCATTTTCAGTAATCACAATCAACATGTGTCCATTGCTCGTACGTTTAACACAAGAGCTTGATCACATTTTCCCTGATAAATCGAAAAGAAGTGCTGAGCGTTTCCTGAAAGAAATCCGAATCGGTGTCTCTTCATTAAAAGTCATAGCCGCACCCCTCCTACCTATTACGTAAGAATGGTGTGAGATTATTTCTTATTTGCAGCAGGAATTTGTTAATAGGGAAGTTAAATGTAAGAATGGAGGAAATTTGGAAGGATTTGATTATGGATTCCCAGGGATGATGATTTTTGTTCTTTTCCGCTCCGCTGATTTTGCGCTGACTTACAGTTGCGCCGACAAGCTCTTCTTTCTTTGTTGGACTTTTTGTAATCCGGAGACCACAGGGAAAGGAGTCAAGAAGATTAACAAGATTTATCGTATTAAGAGACGAAACACAATTTATTGTTCAGACTTTATTCCACTTAAAATGAGCCACCGTTACTCCTTGGACTTTTGCACCAGCTATAAGGATCCAGATATCCAGCACATGACGAATTTTGTCTATTCGTTGCTGGTCATTAGCAAATGTTAATATTAACCACAGATGCTGCCATCGGCGACTCTGATGTCCTTGCACTATACAAAGGATAACACTCATAATATCAACAATGACAACAAGTCATAAATAACACCCCGATACTCTGAGAAATTCAATAAAACTGCTACGGCTGAACCATAACACATCTGGGTGATAACTCTCTCAGTAAAACTGATGCCATTCTCTGATTAGAACTGATGCAACTGCCACGCTAAACTTGATAAGACTGCTCCTGGAAACTGAGAACTCTACTGGGCCGCAAAATTACAAGCGTAAATAAACCTTGAAGTCGGTCAGTCTCCCGAAGTTATCTTTTCTTTCAAAACATGTCTTTAAAAGAATTTAGAACATAATTTCTCGCGTTTCTATTGGGTAATGTGTTTCCACCCGGTCTTTCTCACTTTCCTGATTGGCTAGTCATACCTACGTGTCTTCCATCTCGTAAATATCAAAATGACACAATAGCATCTTTCTTGAAATGTTATTGTCCTGTCTCTTCACCATATCTGGCATAGCAGAATTTATTACGTTCACCTTTCCTAATATAACAAAAGCAAAACTTTCTGACTGTATACAAAATAAACAAATTCTACTAGGACCTTATTTACAATTCTCCAAGCAATAGCAGTCCAGTTCCTGTTTACTTGGATCGTATATACAAATATTGTTATATAAAAAGTTTCTAAGTTTTTAACAGAAAGGAGGATACGTTTCCATTCTGGTAACATTAATTCAATGCAGTGTAGTAAATAAAGATAACACTGCAAATCATGATTATATCTTACTTCCATAGGATTATTAAATATGATCTTTCATAATACACCTGGGGGTGGAAGCTATTCAGTTCTTCTTCATATTGCTAACTGGAATGCCAAGGTCTGCCTTCTTTTTGGCCTAAATTAGTTGCTCTGTATTGTAAGATCATATTGAAGCAATTGTTTTTTCATTCCAGGAAGTACCATAGTTTTGGCTCAATTTTTAGTTGAATAAAACAATTTGCTGATTTTTAATTTGCCAACCTAAACAGTATCGTTTTGGTACTTTAAACCTTTTCGATACTATAAGGAAGCCCAATTTTATTTCTCTTGCTTCTTTTATTGCTTTCTGCATCGTAATACCTGGAATTAGAGACAGTGCAATCTTTATTGTCGTAGATTTGTGGAATGACCACCTCTTAGGTCTTATACAACTACATACTTAGGAATTTTTAAGTTAATTGCTGCAACATTTCAGGAGTTGATGAACTTAAACATCGTCGAATATCACTAATACTAGACATGTTTAAATCAAATATCGATTGAAAATGCACAAATTCGCAAAAACAAAGCTATATTTCTATTTGTTTATTTCTGTAGCCATGGTGACTAGTTTACAGTGTTTTGTTTCCCGCTGTTTCAGACTATGTTCATAGTTAACATATTCAATATGAGTGAAGTCTAATGTTTATAAATAAATGTATAGTTTTTTATCTACAATTTATGTAGTTGGCCGTAGAAAAAATAACGCATGCAACTCTCATATACTTGCTAATAATAAACTCTTATGAAGTTTATGATGCTTGTCAAAGTGTACGTGGTAACTTACTCCGTACAGCGATATTACATAATTGTTGCATAATATATACTTATATATATATATATATATATATATATATATATATATATATATATCACTAACGCATTTTTCTCTTTATTTATTCGACTGGAAATTCAGCTAATCCGGATTTTTAAATAAAATTTAGCGGGATATTTGGGAGTTTTCATTCCCTGTCACGAGATATGTAGATTTTTGTTTTTTTATTTCTTATTGTTGGCGTATATGTATGGCGGCTGTTTTCGATATTTTGTTCTAGTCGCTGTGAAAATGCAGTACACATTAAACCGACGGCTCTTCTCTGTGAAGCAATTACGAATTCAATAACAGCTAATAGAAGGGCACACCAGAGAGAATTTGGTGTTTGCAATCCGCACGAAAGAAACACGAAACTGGCAGTGGTGAACAAATCGGAAACAACTGGATCTCTGCTGAGTGGAAATGGCAAACATCGTCCATGTAGGCTGCTCACGGTTGATGTGGGCGTCCGGCCATGACTGGAGCGGTCACCCCATAACTCATCAAGACGTTTTTGCAGGATACCGGGTACATCTACTCAGACAGAGAACTGCGAAAAGTGTTCACCTAAAACTGTATAGGGTTACAGTTGTCCATCAATGTAACCAAATAAGAGTGAAGTATTACCGTTGGTTTCGGACGTTCATTGTGCAAAATCGTGGCAAATTGTCCGCCATAGGTTCATGGTTCCAATTTGCGGCTAAGCGAACTCACGCTATCGGGCCGTCCAAAATCTACATGTCATTCATAAAGCATCTACGCACACATTTAAAGTCAAGATTTGATCCGCAATATCAGCACAGAGAATAGCAGAACCATTTTTTTTTAAATTTATGATTTATTTATTTTTGATCAGACTGTGGGCACTGCAGGGTATCGCCGGATTTTCGTACAGTTTGTTAAGTAACTGGATGATGTAGAGCTGGGTCCTGGACATTTTCAACAAGATGATGCTACAGACATCAAACCAATCCTCGACGCTAGTTGAAAGTTTATTTGATGACCGAATCATCTCCAAGAACTTGTGACCACCAGATTTCCTGATTTGACAATACCGACTTTCTTCCTATGGCGTTGCTTAAAAACAGAGTTTACGTCACACATTCCCAAACATTGGAAGATCTGAAGCACACAATTACACGGGATATTAATGGTATTCCAACGAGTTGTCAGTAACATGGAACGACACGTTGAGTTATGTCTTATGCAGGAGGAAGGACATTTTCAACATTTTCCTAGAGGTTAATAGTCTCCGACTATTAGCGTTTACGACTACTCATCCTGAGGCTTTGGGTTCGAATCCCGGCTAGGTCAAGCTGCCTTTGTAAGGTTTTTTTCCGGAATTTTATGTTACCCTGAAAAAAGTGAATACCAAATTGCTTTAAGGTGCCAAGTACTCCCAGCTCATTTGCGCCATCATTAATCTATTTCACTTCATTCATCCCTACGAACCTGTACCTATCTATATCTATGCACAATGTACAGACGTCCCCAGAATACCAAGCAGTCAACGCGATAAAAAATAAATCATTCATAAACCAAAATTTGCATTCGCAGAAATGACGAATCTCTCTCTCGATTGTTTGTTAAACATTTACACATGCAATGAAGTACAACATTAAGCATGCGTCTAGCAAACTGATATAATGTGACGCTCCCCTACCTCTTTGGTACGATATTTATAGATGACATATAAATACCTACCACCTTTTATCCAGGCCTCTTCCATTATTGATTATTTATTTATATGTTTTAATTCAAAATGCCATTAAATTTATTATATTGCATTAATAATCATAAACTAATAAATGGAACTGCAATCTATTATATAAAATTATTAGGCCTCGTATTTTCATCCTTCATTATTATTCCCTCTGTAGACGCTACAAAACAGAGTGCCTTATTCCGATAATATACTGGAAAGCTATGTTTGTTCTGATAATGGTACATGCTGAAGTTGGATTCTTAAAGATAGATTTATGAATAAAGTCGCTTTAGTGACGAAAATTGTGCCAGAACTTGAATTATCAAGTCAGATAAATTGGCAATATAATCCTTGTTCCAAATAAAATACAGACAACTCTGGTATTTTCATTACAAATTAAATTATATATATATATTAGAGTTTTCTAAAAATGGTGCCACTGGTAGGATTTTCACAACAAACAGTTTGCCAACACCGTGTTATCTAAGAGTAGGATTTTCATGGCACACTAATTGGCAAAAAATGGTACATTAAGATATTTGAAGCCAAGTCATTAGTACATTTTTTTAGCATTGCTAGTATAGTCTAATTTTGAAAACTGCGTTGATTCTGAAAAATGTCTCAACCAATGGATCTTCAGGGCAGATTATTTGGTAAATTCACATATATTGGGCAAAATGGTGACAGTGGTTATGCCACCGCGGCAGACTAATTGACAGAGAAAACGGTAGCAGCAGTGAGATTCCTCCGGTACACAATTGATAAAACTATCCACACTTGTTGCAATAATGGTAGCAGCGATGTCATCCTCGGGCAGGCTTATTGGTATCTTAAGAAATGGTAGCAGCGGTGCCCTTGTTGGCAATGCCACATTTATTGGGGAAATGGTGGCAGCGGTGCGATTTTCAAGACAGAACGCAGATCCAGTGCAGAGAAAGTTTGTCCGCACCTGCTGGAAGTTGCCTCCCACGCTTCGGCCGTGTCGTTACATCTACTGCTCCTGTTTGTTATTGATCTCTCTCCGCACTCTGCCCCTCCCCCTGCCGAGTTCTTGAAAAGTTCTGTCAGCGTGTTCGCGAGCAGTAACTGTATTAAGTGCACCATATTGAACAACCTTCCGCCTTCCGATTTAATTAACATAAATGTAATTAATCTTAGCCATACCTGTACTGAGCATTTTTAGAGTTTTTAGCTTTCATTCCACTCAAAAACGGCAGGGAAAAGGGTTCTCTTTTGTCAAAAATCTTTCCGAATGGAGAATTAAGAAGTACTTGCCAGTTACACACCGTGATATTTTAATAAACATTTTCGCACTGTATGCAAGATAAATTCTGAGAATATAACTGTGTTTTGCTGCTGTTAGCGTTCTGTTATTGTTTTTCTACGTGATTTTCTTCGCATTTACAGAATTATACTAACGAACAATAAAAACGAAGAAAAGAAAATAAAAGATAAATTTCATTTCGTCATTTCCCTTCTTATTCTCATTTTTATTTTATCCCCTCTCCCAATCTTTCTCGACATCACCTGCACATATTTGCACTAAAATCGACAGGAGATAGGTCTCTGAAATTACAATATATTCCTACAGTAAACTTCCGCCTGATATGTGTGAGGGTTATGAACTATGACCTTTTATCTCACTGTTGGATATAAAAACGTCATTGATTAAGATGATCACAAAGGACACAGTTTACAAGCAGAAATTATATTGTAAATTTAGTATGAAACATTTGTTTACCAACTGACGATTTTGTCAACTCACCTTTACAGGTCACCTAAATTTGTTTGAAAGTTTATTCCGAAAATAGTTTTTAAAATAACCGTTTCAATATAATGTTATTAAACCACAAAACCTTATTTATTAATTAAGTTATGATTCAAAAAATAATTGTGTTTTCTGGGCCTGATTTTGTGATAACTAGCAACTATAACTCTAAAACGTTTTACATATTATTGGACCAGAACATCTGTCATAACCCATATCGTCTTAATACATAAAGAATAAACCTATTAACAAATATATAGGGTGTCCCGCCTAAAATACCTATAAAATAAATGGCTATAACTTATATATGCCAAATGAAATAAACGTACTTAGGATTTGGCAGAGCAGATCTTGCAATTCATGTAACAATGGTTGTCATGAAGACTGAGATTGAGGAATAATAACAAACTGTAATTTTGGAGCTATGTGGACGATTGAACAGAGAAGTCCGCTGTTCTTTGCTTAGCGGAAACTTTCTGTGAGTCATGTACAACGCCGATTTCTTCGAGAATATACTTTTTAAAGATACGACCACATTTCTGACTGTAAGAGCATAACGGACTGGGATATAAAGTTGAAGCAAGCAGGGAGCCTGTTGCGGATAACGAACATTCTAAAAAATAATATGAAGATAACATTGCATTCGAACCTGCTTTACAAAAAGCCTAAGAAAAGCAACCCGAAAAGTGATTTGAACTCATTTCCTCTAATACGGCTCACAATGTTGTTCACAAAATGCTCCGTCTGCGAGTATACTAAGTTCAAATAAACTGCGGATAAAGACGAAAGACTGGCTAATGTTGCGAGAGCGTTGGAAAAAAAATTGACGAACAAAATTCGTATTTAGACCATGTGGCGAGTCAACGTTCCACGCATCAGGAACGTCAACAGATACAATTGCAAAATCTGGGGACGCGGGAATCCTAGCGTTGTGTCTGAACAACAATGTTGTTCACCCAAAAGGAAGTCTGGTGCGGTTGAATGAAAGATCGTGTGATAGACTCCTTCTTTTTTGCTGCCACTAGACATGCTTGTACCACAGCTTCCCGCTGAAACCAGTTATAGCAAGACAGAGCTCCTCCTCATCTCTTATGAGGTACACAGTTTTCTTAATGACATCTTTCCAAGACAATGAATTGGTAGAGGATCAAAGACCCTAGCTTGTCCCCTATGATCACCAGATAAAACACTCTTGACGTTTTTCTTTTGGGGAGTCATGAAGGATCAAATGTATGGAACAGCAGTGACTGGCCTCTTATTTGAAAAGCAGAATGCGCAAAATCAGCTTCAAAATCACTGTTGATCGAATATCTGGACAGAGGTTAACAACAGGCTTGACATCTGCCGCGCTACAAAACGTTGAAGATTAATATTGCAACTCTTGATGTATCAGACAATGTTAAGTTTCAATTAAACAAGGTTTTCGTTTAACAGTTACGGCCCTTTCTTTTATTGGTGTTTTATTTGGAACAACCTGTATTTATGCCACTAAATTACATTTATATTTATAGCATGATGTATATTTTTCTCAAATGATAATGTTGATATCATTTAAGGTTAAATTGCTGCTGTGAGTTTGGCAGAACTAGGAAGAGTAGCAAGGAAAGATATAATAGCAGAGAATCTTGAAATACTGGCACGTGTTTAATTAGATAATAACAATGTGCTAAAAGAATGTCATGTACCAAAGAGATGTACTGGGAAGAGAGAGTTGGTTTGGGAGTTAGGAAACTATTAGAAGAAATTGTAATGGCGGATGCGTGGTGACTGACTGGCTGAAAGTAACATCAGTGGATTTTGGAAAGAAATGAGGCAGAGAGTAGAAGACATAGAGAAGCAAGAAATTTGGGCTAACTTTGAGGACTTAGTAAAAAGAAACTGAGGACGGGAGGAATATATACAACCTTGAGCGAAATTTCTTTGAACAAGCAGGTAAATGTATTTAGTTTTAAAGTTATTTATTGTTAATAACTGTTTCCCTCCAATTCTACACCACATTATTGATACCCATTGTTGAGATAGTTTACTGTTTGTATTAGTTTTATTGGTTGTACTAGAAGTTAAGCAAATTGCTTGTGTTTAATATTTTATTTAGCAGGCATATTTTTATTCATAATGAATATTACACCTAAGAAGAGAGTTAAGGTCATAACCCTCCACGAATTTAGTAATATGACTCAGAGACAGATAGCATCAGAATGTAATGTAAGTTTGGGTGCTATTAATTATACAGTTAGAAGTTGATTGCTGGTTTATTTATGAACGCTGTTTAACATCTCAGAATATCAGCGTTTCATTCAATTCAGGACGCGAAATGGTTGGGAAAATTTTGCTCAGGTTTGAGATTCTTTTACATGCCGTAAATCTATGACATGGGACCCATAACTTTACTTCCCTTCCAAAGGAAGCCATACTTAGGATTTTTATACCCGAAAAAATCTATCGATCCTGGCCGGGTTCGAACCCGCGATCTTGTGTTTAGAAGGCAAGTATGGTTATCATGCAGGAGTGGCTCCTGTACTTGCATACAGTTCGGTGAAAAGTCTTGATGGTGTTACTTTATTACTTCTAATATAACAGCAACACATGCTGGGAATAAACGCACACTTAAAAACAATGTTATAACAGACATTAGGCACTATCACCCAGATTGTTAAGGCACGGCTTGTCTGCGCTTCGATTATCTCCAGGATCGTCTTCCTTGATCCAGCTTTTTCAAGGTTTTCCTCCATCCTCATTACTAGCAAGATACCCTAAAGTTACGACTGAAACGCCACCTTCCGTCCCAAAGTCTTTCCCAATTTTTCGGAATTACAGTTACCAATAAATATTAATGTCCATCTGGCGCCTTTTTATATTTAGAGTGATGTACCGTAGCAATGGACAAACTGAACATATGTCCTTCAGATGCGCTGATAAACCAGTGGAAGCGAAGAGTATTTATTTGCTGTTCAACAAAGAGAAGGCCCAATTAATGCATTCCAACAATTTTTATGTTAATTGTATAGTATTACGTACTTTGTAACACTAATCTTAATAAAACTTGTCATTAATAATTAAATTTAACGTGAAACATCGTGCCAGTTACTAAGCTTAGTATCAAGTCAAGCTTGTTAACAAAGTCGCAGTTTAAGAAATAAAATATATAGATAAATATACACATACATAACGTACAATTTTAATTTAATAATGTTTACAATATATATACAAAAAGTATATTGACTATTATAATTATCGCATCATGCTATTCTCTCCTCCTTTTAAATAGTGTTTAAGGTACGTTTTTACTGCTGAGGCACCATAGACGGTGGACATTGATGATACATGAAATGGTAAATTGGAAAAGAATTTTTTTAAAGAAATTAAACGTTCTGGCCTTCTTGTAAACATAGGGTACCTCCCGGGCATTTGCCATTTATAAGGACTGAAGACTGAAGAAAATCGGGGGGGGGGGGGAATAGTCAGGGAGGACGGTCCTGGTGGGAATCGAGCCCCAGACCTCCCACTCACGAATACGTGCTTTAACGACTTTGGCCAACCAGTGGCCATCTCATAGTATCCTGCAACAATAAATTTGCCTATGAAATACAGGATTAATAACTAGCTAACGCCAATATTCAGTCATCGTGTCAGGTCGCAGAGCAACTAATTCGTATTTAAATAGATTCCATATTATAAATGATGGTTTGTACATGCAACATAGGACAACAGACAATCAATCATCTCGTTTACGAATGTACAAATGCAGATTATCAAAGATGCATTCTAATAAAAGAAATAAACAACATGTATATACGAGGTTAGATCCATAAGTTTCCGACCTAACCATTTTCTGGGTATGATAAAGACAAAAACTATATTTCACTTTTCAATATAGTTACCCTTTATTGCAATACACTTCTCACATCTTTGAATTAACATTTCAACACCACCTCCCCAAAACAGTCCGAAGTCTTTTATGCAAAATGGGCATAAAAAGCACCCATAATTTTTTTTCGTCACACTCATATTTCCTTCCGCGAAGGTCCTTCTTGAGTTTTGAATAGCCACTGGGAGCTAGTTCTGGGCTATAGGGTGAATGATAGATCTCCTTGAAGCCACATTTATTCACAGCTTTCTTTGCAACAAGAGCTCTGTGCACAGGCGCATTGTCGTGAAGAAGGCGCACACCACCACTCAGCTTTCCTCGCCTTTTCTCTTTGATGGAAGCTGGTAGTCGATGTTTTACTATTGTGTTCCTCTCCTTGAAGTCAATGAAGAGTATTCCTTCACAGTTCCATAAGATTGTGGTCATGATCTTTTTGGTTGATTGAGTGACCTTGACCTTTAGAGGCGGTGCTTCGCCACGTTTACTCACTCCATTGATTCTCTTTTGGACAAGGGATCATAGTAGAGGACCATAGTTTCATCTCCTGTAACAATGGTTTGCAGAACTTCTATCTCGTTGCCCAGAGCTCCACAAATGCCTGACAACAGATGACTCATTGCTGCTTTTGGACTGAGGAAAGAAGTCTACGCACCCATCTTGCACTAACCTTATTCATGTTTAAATGTTCATGAATAATTCGAAGGAATGTTGTTTTAGAAAGGCCCAACTATCCTGCTATTTCTGTAACTTTGAGCCGCCGGTCTTCCATAATTTCTCCTTCCACAAGAGCGATGTTTTCAGGAGTGAGCACCTCCAAGGGTCGGCCGACCTGCACGCTCTTTGTCTTCAATGCTTTCTCGACCCATTTGAAAAAGTTTGGCTCATTCTTTTACGGTAGAATATGAGGGAGATGCTTCCCCATATACATCGTCCAATCGCTGTTTAATTTCGTTTGGAGTAAGTCCTTCTTTTATGAAGAACTTAATAACAGCTCGAAACCCCATTTTGAACTGTCACAATTTTCTACACATAGCCTTCTTTATGCAACTATATGTGAATAACTGAACACAGCGGAGCGAAAGTTACAGCTGCAATTAGTTACTTAACAAGCAATTGCACCAGATAAGGATTTTGTGAAGGCGATAATCCTTAACGGCGAGGCCGGAAACTTATGGACCTACCCTCGTACTTGGCCCGTTAATAATCCACGTTTTATATCCCATTATCTACAAAGTTTCTGGAAATATATTAATTCCATGGACATATAGGCTAGACAGAATATAACATATAATATGTATTAATAAGGAATGCACGAGTAATTGTAATGAAAGCTGTACATATATTGTAATAGTTGATTTATTGTTAAGTTTATGTTCTAAAGAAAATATAAGCACATAGTTCTTATTGTAATTAACTACATATAACAGTGTAAAATATAATATATTATGTAATGTAATACGCATGTAAAGTTTGTAGTAACGGGCATGCAGATGAATATATTTTAAAATTACTGTCTGTACTCTCGAAAATACGAACAATTAGCCACATTGTTATACACTATAGTGAGACCTTGAGACTCTATAAATGTAAAAAAAAAAAAAAAATTAATAACAGAATTTGTAAAACATCAGATTTCCAGATTAGATTATCCAGAGATCTTTAGATCGAGACATTTCAGATGATACCCAAAAATCTGAGCTATTTACAATCAGCTAGCCTTAACCTAAGGAGACAACAACTAGAAAGTATGTGCAAGTTTTTTTTTATTATTATTATTAAAAGCAAGCTCTACATCAAAAAAACGAATAAAAGTTTTTTGAGCTAGGAACTTGATTATATTATTTGAATTTGTACATCATGTAAACACTTGACAGACATTGTGTTATATAATTTATCTTGCATAAGATCTAACTAGAGAACTTGGGAACATGAAGGAAAGTAATATACCTCACTCTATTGTTGCAGATGATGCAGAGTAACTGCCAGAGCAGAATCAGAGATCGTGCTAGAGTGCGAAGACTTCGCTGGCCCGTTTCCTGTCTTCTTCTTTTGTTCTACGCTCTTTTTCACCATGGTGCTACGTTACCTTCCAAGGTCAGTCCACCATAACTGATTATCTTTAAGAAGGTAATGTGTCACATTTGCATTAACAGCACCAGAATTTAAGTACAAAATATTACACGTGTTCTCAGAATGACCCACAGATTGCAACGGAAGCTCCGAAACAATTCAATACCAATCTCCCATTGTGCAATAATACATGGATTGGTCGAGAATCGTAGCTGTAGCTGTTTGTTGTAGTGCAGATGTGTGTACTGGGAAAATGAATAACCTTGTGCGGTTATTAAGTACTTGGTAAAAAATGCAACAGAAATCCATACAGGTATAACAAACACTCTAGGGGACTCGGCGCCATCATTTTCAACAGTTTCCAAGTGAACTGTGGAATTTAAACGGGGCGGTGAAAGCTTTTCTGAAAGTATTCCCCGGCACTGATGCATCATTCCATCCTCTGGAGCTAATTCTGTAAGCATCCACGCCACTCAGTTTCCAGCACTGCAGGTAACTCATGTGCTGCAACCGCTTCTTCTGGGCTAGAAAATCGGTTCTCAACAGTAGCGAACAGGAAGAAATCAGATGGTGCCAGGTCGGGACTATAGGATAGATGTGTCGTTAGTTTTTCTTCAGTTCCGTGCAGAAACTCCATTGTTACATGAACTGATGCATTGTCATGGTGCAACAAAATGCTCTTAGCTCTGTCTTTGGACGCCGTTCTTACATTTTTTGAAACACTTTCGGAAGGCAAACTGTATGTACCATTTTGCATTAATAGTTATGTGATTTTCGAGCACTATGGTTGTCTCGTGATCACTTACGGAGAAGAAGGAGGCAACCCTTTTTTCCCACAAACCTTGACCTCTTGACTTTGACGGATGGTTGGTCATCAAGGAATACCCAAATGGAGGACTTGTGATTTGTTTCTCGATCAAACTGATATATTCATCTTTCGTTACCTGTAAATATGAAAAACGGCGATACTTTCCACGTTAAATATTTGCAGCATTTTTGGCACCCTGTGGAGCTTCTCTGCTTCAGACAAATTGTGGGGATTTCCCTTGTGTGTGTGCGCGTTTTTTTTTTTTTTTTTTTTTTTTTTCCTTCCCAGACAATCGCTCTCCACTAAAAAGATATAAAGAACGAAATTGGCGTGTTAAATGGCCTTGCCAATTGATTAGTACACAAGCAAACTGTTTACACGCAAATTAAATATGCTCCATTTACATTGTAGTACTCTGGCATGTTGCAGTCGACGGAGAGGACGCTGCCGGCCCAGCAGTTGACGACCGCCTCGCCACACAGTGAAATTGTGACCATCAAACCCCGGCGGGAAAACTGCACGCCGCCTGCGATAGAACAGTTCCCCAGGCCTCTCATGGGACCCGAGGCACGCAGGTCCGGAGGTCTCATCATACACGTCATCGTCGCCGTCTACACCTTCCTGGGCCTCGCCATTGTCTGCGATGATTACTTCGTTTCATCCCTGGACAGGATATGCGAAGGTGCGAGTCGTCAGATGTTTGGTTGCACACTGTTAGGATTAATGTCAATGGAACTTAAATATGCACACTGTTAGGATTAATGTCAATGGAACTTCAATAAACATTAGAAACCGACACGCCATACATAGTTTAGTTAGTAGCAAAAAGGAACATAACAAACCCTTAAGGTTTTTTGCAGGATTTATCAGTTGTTTTGGTGAGGTTTATGGGTGCAAAAAACTACAATGTTCATTAGTTTTCCGGTTTTGTTTATTATTATTATTATTATTATTATTATTATTATTATTATTATTATTATTATTATTATTATTATTATTATTATAACCATTTGAAATGTTTATGTAGCATTTTGGTGTGGAAATTATGAATGATAAAGAAAAATATTCCCATATAAACAGAGTAAAATAATAATAATAATAATAATAATAATAATAATAATAATAATAATAATAATAATAATAATAACAATAGCAACAAGAACACATGAACAAATATTTCAATATTTAAGCATCTCTTTGTGCCCAAATTATTTTTAAACATTGTTCTCTATCTTGTAAATAGTCTCCCTTTAAATTTGAATAGTTGGGATTTGCACAGTGAAATATAGTATCATAAAACATATTATTTATGAGGAAGTCACTCAAATTTCACCAGTTTTATTTCACTTACTTGGACATGTTTCAAAGGCAAATTTCCTTCATAATCAGCACGGTTCCACTCAATGCTGACAATGAAGGAAATTTGCCTTTGAAACATGTCCAAGTAAGTGAAATAAAACTGGTGAAATTTGAGTGACTTCCTCATAAATAATATGTTTTATGATACTTCCTTTAACCTCTCAGTCATGTAAATGGTATTCTTCTACTCCTGTTTTTTGTTGGTTTCCGTTCCAATGTCTGTTTTAGGAGTCATTCATTCTCCAAACTTCTAACATTTCCACAACAAGATAATTGCTTACCACAAAGAATAAATGAACAATGAATTTATTGATAACTTCTTCAAACAATACAACTAATTAAACACCACTTCTGTGGTCTAGTGGTAGCATTTGTAACTAGTACTCCAGAGATTCTGGGTTCAAATCCAGTAGTTCAAACTGGCAAGATGGTATTTTATATTATTATTATTATTATTATTATTATTATTATTATTATTACAATTTTTAATTTTTTGGAGAAGGTGAATGCCATGTAACTATAAAGGCATCAAAGGCTCCTAGCTCATTTGCGCCATCATTAATTCATTCATACAAACTGCAGACACTGCAAAGAAGACCAAAGCGACAGTAAATGAAACAAAAAAAAAAAAAATGAATTATTTAAACATAAATCCAAATAAACTGTTTTTAAATATAACCAGAGCCGTTATTATCTATGGCATTACTTGAAGATGCTAGTTCCACTCATCTAATTTCATTTTCAGAATGTGAATCTCCTCCCCCCCTTTTCATATTTCCAGCAGGGAGAAACATCTCCATTCACTCTAATCATTACCATTTCTAACATACAAATTTTATATATATATCACTTCTAGCCATAATTTTTTCGTATTAATTATACTGAATTAAATTTACAGATCTAATATTAATTTTTCCACTATCAAGTTATTTTTATCCCATGGGTCTTATTCACCTTAACACTGGTTATTGGTGAATAAGAACTCCATTCTACACAATTAACCTCTTCAACTCCCTTCACAAGTTCCTTACTTCCTCCATTCATTTTCCTACTATTCTAAATCATTTCGCTCTTACCTTTCCTAAAAAGTTTCTTAGCTCCATAATAATCTCTGTTTTATTCTCCCTAAATTTTTTTTGGCCAATTCCGCTCTACCTTGCTATGTCATTCTACAAGTTATAGATCTCTCATCAATGTTGAATCTAAGCAACCACATAATGGGCAGACATCCATATCAAAATACTCTCTTAACCATCTTAATTTTATAACTCTCATTCTTGCCCCAACATATCCTTCTCTTCCTACTTTTTGACATGTACCTATATATATTTTCCCCTTCTATTTTCCGATATCTACATAGCTATAACAAGTGTATTTAGTTTTTGTATATTGCAGTATAGCCTTTGATTCAGTCCAACAACTCATTTTTAAAGTGCTTCAATCTCAGGGTAGAGGTGAAGTATATAAATCTCCTGCAAAGAGTATATGAAGACAGCTATGCAAGGGTGAGGACAGGAAGAGATGGAAACAGCTGATGTAGAAAGATACTTTTAAAGGTGTGACAATTTCACTAGTGTGTAAGCCAGTAATAGCTTAGCCACATTATATTTACTAAAATCATAAACACTGCATGTGCCTTACTAACATAAATTACAATGCTTAATAAATGCGTGTAAAATTATATTTTATGTATATATATTGCCTATTTTTGAATGAAACAACTGTAAACTGTGCACCTAAGCATTATTTTTAGGTATATGTTTCCTTTTGTTTCAGAGCTGAAGCTTTCTCCAGATGTAGCTGGTGCCACCTTTATGGCAGCAGGATCATCAGCTCCTGAGCTGGCAACAGTAGTCATTGGCGTTTTCTTTGCCAGGGATGATATTGGCATCAGTGGAGTGATTGGCTCTGCTGTATTTAACATTATGTTTGTTATCTCAGTATGTGCATTGTGTGCTGGCACAGTCTGCCATCTCAACTGGTGGCCTCTGGTTCGGGACTGTGTTTTCTATGCAATATCCATCCTAGTCATGCTGTTCACCATCTACAATGATGTCATTTCTTGGTATGTGTTGAAAAATATACTATAATATTCTTTAATGTGTTTGTTTTATTAATAATATTTTAGAATGAATATTTTCTAACATTCTCATAAATATATTAATTTCTATTACATTTATTGGATTATGTTTATTTTTGTTAGAGCAAATGCATGAAGTCCATTCATATTAAATGTTATTCTAATTGAAATTCCACAGAGAGGCTATAAAGTTAGTTGGTCAGTCAGTCGGTCGGTCAGTTGTGAGCATTAGAAATGCTGATATTTATAATTCTTCTCCAAGCTTCTGAATAAATGGCTTCCGAATTATTTTTAATTTTTTTGTTGCCATCAAGTTGACTGCATTACAGTAGATATTCTTTGTTTAGGGTAGTATTCATGTCCTTACACAATGGGCAGTGGCTGTCCTTGATTAATTTCATCCTGAAGAGATTGCCTGTTCTGACAGGCAATCATATCCAACAATTAAACAGAATTGGGCAACTTCAATTTTTCACAGTTTCAATAAAAATATTTGAAAATAAAAGATGTTTGAAAGTCTTTAGATCTTCATATAGTTTTCCTTTAAGTCTTTGTTTGATATTTTGTATTCTTGTTCAGATATTAATTGTTTTATATGTTTCAATTTAAAATGAATTTCTAGTTCAAAAGTTGATTTTAATTTTATGGTAGCTCCTTTATTTGCTAAAATATCAGCAATTTCATTTTATAAAATCTAGACCATATGAGAACATTAAATAACAGCAATATGAATAATGTTTTTATTTCTCTTAAAAAAAATAGCCATTTTAAAGGATACCATGCATTATTTGCCATATGATTAAAAAAGTTCTGTTCTCATTTTTCTTGTTATGTGTCATTGCTCTGTATGTGGTCATTGGTCATATTTTCTGATATTATAAGAAAATATATTTAAAAGCTACAGATAAAGAATTATTACTGACATAGAACAACCAAGTGGAAATATTCTTCTTGAGGGACAAGAGGGTAGTTGCAGAGGTTTGCAACAGATGAGTTAAATAGGAGACATTCTTAAAATTCACTACCCCATAGTTAGTTGCAAAATTGCTGAATAAAGTTGTGAAACAGGATTATTTTAGCATAAATGTTATTCTGGCAGACTATTTATAGATGAGAGAAAGAGCTGCAGTACTTGCTAATCCAGTAAAATCAGTGAGGTCATGAGCATGAAATATTTTATAATTTGTTCACCAATATTTTACTTTTTTTTGAATACATATTTTATTTGGTTATTGAAACACTAAAAATTGGAATAAAGAATGCAAGCTTTTGAATAATTAAAACAAATACCTAACCATACATTGTTATATTAAATGTACCACATACCAGCTGCATGTAGTGCAAAACCAGCATGCCCACTCAGGAATTAAACATTCTTTGTACTCCACATGCTGATTTTATCTACTCAGTAAAAGTATCTGGAAGATATATTGAAAATTGTATGTGCAGATCTAATTGCATATCCAATATTCTGACCAAAAAAAAAAATAAACAAAAAAAAAAAAACTCTGTTTTCATCAATAATGATGTTAGTCTGATCCACATTCTCATTAGAGTTGGATGTGCTGAGATGACCAGAATAACCAGAAAATTTATATTTGCTCATTTTTAAACACATTTATTCACTCATATACTCTTGCGTAATACATGCTGGTATCTTTATGCTGTTGCAGATTTCTTCTATGAATTTCATAAGATTTAAATTATCAGACCACAGAAATTTGATGATTCTTGTTGTTCCTCAACAATGTAAATAGCTAAGAGTGCTGCTATTTATACATATTTCACTTCTGATTAAGCATACCATGCTGTCTATTCAGCAGTGTTGACAAGTAATGATAAATAACTATTTCATAACTACACCATGTCCTATTAGTGTGAGAATGACGGTATATTTCATCCATGTATTTTACCATGCTATTATTGTGTATACCCAATTATATTATGTTTTTTTATTTTTGATACTCTTATCAATAATTAATTCTATTTTATTTAGATGTGCCGCACAAAGTGTGCTGAAGTAACCAACTGGATCAGTAAACTACTACTACTACTACTACTACTTCTGTATCTCCTTGTGTTGAATTTTTTTATTTTATTAATTACTTTGAATTTTTTTACTTTTTAAAATGCCCTCAAATTTTTTTTTAGATTTGTCTTTCAGTTAGCTCTTCATACACATATATTCTGTTATTTACAGGCCAGAATCACTCTTCATGTTAACGATGTATATTGTGTACTGCATCGTTCTTCATTATAACCCTCAGCTGGAACGCTGGGCTCAAACATTACCCGTGCCTTGTCGCCAACCAGCACCTGAGGAGGAATCAGCTCTTGTCTCATATCGACATCTGGAGGAGGATCGTTCACGGAGACCAAGCTACACAAACTCACCTCCAAATTCTGTTGACAACAAGCTAAATTTTAATACAGATATGGGTAATATATTCCTATATGTAGTGTCACAGCTATAATATTTGCAATAATTGTTAGCATAAAATATGAAAGAAAAGTCTTATGATAAACTTATTAAACTTTATTGAAATAGAACTACATTGAAAATATGCACAAAAAAAAACTCTATGCTTTTCTCTTATATTTGCTATATATTTATTTTTTTACTGATAGTGAGAATTGTTTATGGCTGTCATCAATGGGTTTTATTCAAAAGATATACAACTTTAATCGTTTATTACATCATATATCGATATGATTCGACTCTATCTTGTATTGGTAAGACTGTTTTCTCTCTGTTTGTTATAAAAAAAAGAAGAAGAATCGCATCGTTCTTTGTTTATCGGCTTAATAAAATGTTTCTGTGAAAAGCTCTGTGTATTTAAAAACTAAACCCTCTTTAGGTTATGGACCCGGATTCAACAAATTGAAGGTAAGACGTATTAATTCCTCTAAAAACTCATCAAATCGTCGAAATGCCACACTCAGTTGAAGGACTGATAATTGGCATTGAAACGCCCACTGATGTCGCATCTTTTCCACTCAAGAAATTTTAAATTGAGATCCTCTTCGAATCTAGAACGTTAATAGGCCTCTAGAATGGAAAATGTTAATTATACGATGTAACTAACGACAAAGAAAAGGATGAATGGAAAAGAAAAGACTCTCGTGCCCGACAAGCGATTGTTGGTTCTCGTTGCTTCCACATTGTTTCGTGCACATCAGCGAATGAAATGTATACAAAACTCTGCTGTATTTTAAACGAGTTAACGAGCACATAAAAATTATAATAAATAAATAAATAAATGAAAATCTTATGACCATTTTATCGCTTATAAGTTCGACCAATCAAAAGATATGGTGTCAACTGAACCACTTTAGAAAATCTCAGATACTGTACACCAAGGTTGACCGAGGTCGTTAAGGCACGGACTCGTGAGCGGGAGGTCTGAGGTTCGAATTCCACCTGGACCGTCCTCCCTGACTGAGGTTTTTTCCAGGTTTTCCTCAGTACTCATAAATGACAAATGCCGTGCAGTACTCTAAACTTAGGCCTGGAACATTTCCTTCCTTAAAATAATCCTTTCCCAATATATAATTTCATCTCATGTATCATCAGCGTTCACCGCCTGTGGTGCCTTAGTAGTAAAAACGGTCGTTAAACACTGTTAAAAAATCGAAAACTGAAGAAAATCATAATAAAATTGATGACGAAATGTTAATGGCAAAAATAATATCTTGTCTTCCGGGAAATTATGATAACTTCATAACATCATGGAACTCAGCTCCGAAAGATGATAAAACATTAATAAATCTAACACCCCGTCTTTAAGCGAGGAATCGCGGAAATCAAACAACGATTATGTGCCTGGGGCGTTTTATCCCAGAGAATAATGGAATTCGTCGCTTTTCACAACACATAAGAGTTAACGTAAAACGGGTCAGATTTATCGATGTCATATATGTTGAAACAAGAGAAATAACCACGATCCTAAGAACTGTTTTCATCACAAAAACAGGAATAAAAAACAAAACACCAAGCTGCTTTACTAGCAAAATTGAAGAATAAGAGTTCAGAAGAAAAATCTGCTTTGTAAATAGTTGATTCCGCTGCTAGCTCTCACATGACTAACAGTTTTTTTTTATTTGATTTATTTACGGACGCTCTTTAACATCTCAGATCATCAGCGTCCCATTCAATCCAGGGCGTGAAACGGCCGATAAATTTTGCTCAGAGGCCTCTTCTTTCAGGCTTGAGGTTCTTTTTCGTGCCGTAAAACTACGACACGGGAACCACAGATTTACTTCCCTTCCGAAGGAATTCCTACTTAGGACTTTTAAGCCCGAAAAAACGCATCGGTCATGGTCGGGAATGATCCGGCGATCTTGGATTTGGGAGACAAGTATGATTACCACTACACTAGGACCGACATGACTAACAATGCAAAATATCTGAAAGGATATCGCCAAAAATAGTGACTCCATAAAGGCCAAAAGCTCCGGAATGATTGAAACGCCCGAATGCAAAATTTCTAACGTTTTATTCTTGCCCGACCTGTATAAAAACGTACTTACTATTAATATTATCACTCAAAGGATGGCAAGGTGGTCTTTGAGAACGAAAAAGTTGAAATTTTTCAGAAAAATGAACTTGTTCTAACCGGTAAGAAAAATTCAAGTGGCTTATTTAACTGGGTAATGAAAATGATGCGGAAGCCCTCATCGCAGCAACAACTGAGACTGTCAATTGCCACAGGAAACTTGGACATCTTGGAGTGAAATGCTTGAAGAAACTTGAACACATATCACAGGGGATGAAACTTAAAAAATCTGACAAGTAAAACCTTGAAACCTGCGAAGTATGTCGGAATTCCAAAGCATGTCGCAAACCATCTGGATTCAATCGTACCCGTGCTACAGACTAATCCAAATTATACATTTAGTCGTTGTTGGACCTATATAAAACCTTTCTTGGGACAATAAAAGTACTTTGTTTCAATATTTGATGACTTTATACATTTCTCCGCAGTTTTCCTACTGAAAGGTGAAGATGAAGTCCGAAAGACAATAACCAACTTCATCAAAATTTATTGGTCATAAAAGGTTCAGAAGATTAAAATGGACAACGGTGGTGAATACGTTTCATGCGAATTTAAAGAATTTTGCGATCAGAAGGGAATAGAGCTGGATTACACTCTTCCTCATACTCCACAATGGAATGCTCATGCTGAAAGACTTGGTCTTACTTTCATCAGCTCTAATGCTCGATTCTGGATTACCAAAGGAAATGTGGGGTGAAGCGTTAATTACAGCAAATTATTTGTTTAACTGAAGTCCGTCTAAGGCTGTTGAAACGACTCCAGCTGAATTATGTTGAAAAAGAAACCGGATTTGTTCCGGCTCCTAATTTTTGGATGTGAAGTCTATGCTAAAATTCTGAGGAACACGAAATGTTGGATCCAAGAGCCAAAAAGTACATATTTGTTAGATACACAAACAAATAATAGTTATATACTTTGGGATCCTGAAAAACATAGGATCACATCAAGGTACGTCTATCCCTGCAAGCCAGAAAAAGTCGAGAATCTGCAAAGGTGATTACTATCGATATCTCGAAAATCCAACTCAAGTGGATTTTGCTAAGGTGAAAAGATCTTTACAATACTTGAGTGGAACGAAAACTGATGGAATCTTATATTCCATAGACAGCCTTGATGGTTTGATTGCCTACTGTGATAGCGACTTTGCCAATGACCCTGAAACTCACTGAAGCATTCTGGCTATTTTATGCTGAAGGAACTGGAGGAAGTTGCAGACAACTCATTGTGAATTAACTGGTAAAAATGTACCAAACACACTGTTCATTGATAACTTGTCTGCCATTGATTTGATTAAAAAGGGAACAATGAACACCCGTAGCAAGCACATTGATATAAAATATTATTTCATAAAATAAAATATATGATGAAGGAATGTTGGATTTAAAGTATTGTCCATCTACAGAAGAGATTGTTGACGTATTTACCAAACTTTAGGTTCTACTAAATTTGATGTGTTTAAAAAGAAAATTGTTAAAAAATGTGAAAGTGAAAAGTATGAAAAAAAATGTTAGTTTTGTACACATATTTTCTTTTAATCTTACATTTCTCAAAGATGTTAAAATTAAAGGGCGGTAAAGGATATATCATTTTAATAATTTATTCCGTGTATATTCTATCTTTATTGGTAATACTGTTTTCTCTCTGATTGTTATAAAAAAAAAAAAAAGAAAGCATAAGAAGCATATTTTTCTTTGTTTATCGGCTTAATGAAACGTTTCTGTGCAAAACTGCGCACATTTAGAAACCAAAGTCTCTTTTCTATACTGCCATTTGATTTGTACACAAATAGGTTAAGTATAGTTTAGTTAATTTTTGTCCTTAGATTGCAATAAACATGCTATGGGACATGTCCAAAGTAATGCAATTATAAATTACAAGAATATTTATCAATTTTTGGTAAACTCAGAATTTACTCTGTTGATATATTACACATACATGTTAATAAAGCAATGAGAAGTCAACCAAATTAAGTTTTACGTATACAAATTAGTAAATATTTAGATAACAATAATATAAAATATAAAAATCATGTTAAAGACCAGTCAGAGTAGGCTGGTATATGACTGGTGTTAATACATTTATTAGAATAAATCTATTTAATCTAGAATTCTATGGAATAATAATATTTACAATGAGCACTTCTTAAAAGTAGCCATGCATTCTATTTCTTTTATTAATTGGGCAATTTATTGAAGAATTCTTGTCTTGCAACAGTTGGTTTATTATTGTATAATTGTAAACTTTGTATATTTATATGGAAAATTGCTTTGTCTCTAGTGTTATGAGTATGAACATCACTATTTAACTAATATTTTGTAACTGAGATCATTGTATGATTGAATCGAACTGCATACTCTTTATTGCTCCACTTACTTGTTTATAATATGTAGAACTGGTTTCAAGAACCATTTGTTCTCATCAGTGGCGGCCTTGGGGATAGTGCCATTGTGCCATAACAACACAAAGAGAAGGAAGAATTCATATATATTTACCGCGCCAAGTCAAGAGGGAAACGACGCCTAAATATTTCAAAATCTCGCCCATCGACCACCTTGTAACCAGAGATTTGTAACTGTAGACATTGCCGAGCACTAAATCCCATAAGAAACTCAATTGGGCGTGCGCGCATCGTCATGAAATTTGCTGTTTGTTGAATCGGGCTTATGTAGTGTCTGGCACAAAATAGCCACGGGCCGGGAATACCTCGTCATTCAACCTACAAGCATCATGTCAAACGTCTTTGAGGCCTATAACAATAAGATCATGAAAGTTCCGTCCTGTTACTTCTTTTGCTAAACTGTTAGTACTTTCTGAAAGCTGTTGTGCAAACAAACTTACGTAGTCGTGACTCTTGCGTCTTTTGTGTGTTGTGAAAAAATTAATTCTGTAGGTGCTTTATTACAAACTCTATTTTCAGCTTTAACATGTGAATTTCTTGTGAAAGGATTAGGGATGCCAACCCCGTATTTAAACATTCACCAAAAGCAACAAAGTGCTAAAGTTAATAGGTCTGGAAAGTTTAACCCAGAAATGTGTGGTTTTGTGAACTGAAAAATGCATCGTTCCCCCCTCCCCCCTGTATTCTGTTCGAAGTAGAACATAGTTGAACTAAAGTGGGTGTTACGGATCTGATACAGCTATGGAACAAAATGAAAACTCACGAAAAATCAAAAGTTCATATGTTTGTCTATGTTGGATCAAACGAACATTGAAAACCAATTAAATTCACATTATAGATTCACGATTGCCAAACACAACGAACAAGTGGATAAAAACAGATACATATTAAATTTATTTATAAATGATATAAGATTTTGTGCGCGACTAGAGTTAGCACGAAGAGGGCAAGATGAATCCGAAAATTGGGAAAATAGGGGCAGTTTCGTGAATTAATTCACTTTAGTTTCGAGTTATATAAAGACTTTAAAAGATCACTTAAGCAAATCCACAGCGTTTAAGGGAACATCTAATACTACTCAGAATGACTTGCTTGATTGCATGTTAAAAGTGTACCACGAAGAGGTTAAAAAAGAAGTAAACAGTGTAGAATATATTTCCGTTATTGCTGACGACATGACAGACATTTCTTGTCAGTTTCAACTGTTACGTTATATTGTTGAGGGGAAAGTCGGTGGAAAGATCCTGTAAGTTCTTAAATCCAGAAGGTCATGATGCTCATGCTATTTCAAAATCTATATTAGCAGAACTAGAGCAATAATAAATAAAAATTCAAATGAATTGATAGCTCAGAGTTTGATGGAGCATCCGTAATGAGTGGGGGTTTGGATGGCGTGCAAAAAATAATAAAAGAAAAATATCAAAATGCTAACTAATTACATCCATTGCTATACACATCAAGTAAACCTAATAATGTCCAAAGCAGCATCTATGAACCGTCAGGCCCACATTTTGTTCTCTAATTTGTCAGGAACTTATTCTTTCTTTACTCATCTCAAAGAACGCAAATTTTAGATGAAATTGTAAACAAGAATTACCTAGATCATCAAACATAAGGTAGAACTTTCACACTCGCAGAGTAAATACAATTTTTTAATGTAGCGAAGAGTTAATTACAGTGATGGAAACTAATGAGTACTGTGAAGACACAACACTAGACTCTACCTTACGCCAAGCCAGTGCATACATATTTTTGCTCAATGAGAAAGCATTTCTCTCTAGGTTTAACATTTTTCCACAAAATTATGCCCCCATGTTGAAATAATGTTCAAGAATACTGATTCCGTTGAAGCTCTCGACAAAATGTATGTGATTTTGAGAATTGTTTGGAGGCAATTAGGGACGAAATAGATGATATTATAGAAACAATTGAAAGAGAGTCTGTATGCAGAGATAATGCGATATCATTGAAAAGAAGACGTGCTGATGTTCTTCCTGATGACAGAAAAGACAAGCCTTAGAAATTTGTGACGCAATTATCGCAGACTTAAAAGTTCCGGTTTCAATTTACCGATCATGTTACAGCTACCAAATTATTTGAGGTTGAACAGTGAAAATTACAAATGTAAATTCTCTGACAATTATCTCAGTGAAACTGTTAAAATGTGTCCATTGTTCAATGTTAAGAGATTAAAAAGCGAATTGGAAGTGTGTTACTAAGGACAGTTTCTGGTACGGTACCGCTTTTGCACTTAATTCGGGACAATCAGTTATGTGTTGTTTTCCTAGAAACATAACTGTTGAAAATGTTAATAACAATGCTAATGTCAACGTAGGAAGCAGAGCGGTGTTTCTCATGTTGAAAAGAATAAAGACTTTTTAAGGAACACGATGAAAGAAGAAAGGTTAACTGCGTTGGGAATGCTATCCTGTGAAGAAAGATTTGTTTGCAAAATTGACAATTTCAACGGAAAGGAGATGGATTTGTTTTCAAGTCACAAGGATCGGCGAATGGGCTATATCTATCGCTCATATTAGCCTAGGCTTACTCGTTTCCTTCAGTTACATACTTTTCATACTTTTGATGAGTTATTGTTATTAATTTATTATTGTTAGTAATAATAATAATAATAATAATAATAATAATAATAATAATAATAATAATAATAATAATAATAATATTGTAATAAATAGGTTATAGTTATGTTAAAAGTATTATTAGACCTAGTTGCAGTAGTTCTAATTAGTGGTAATAGTATTGCAATATCTAGTCAGGGTGGCACTCTTCTGAATTGAATTCAGACTGCTACTGGTCCTCTTCATCAACTAAAAGGAGCAATTAAGAGTATGTAGTTCAACTCCAATCATACAACTATCTCAATTATATGATTTGCTTCACTGTACAATGTTCCAATCAATATTTCTAAATACTTTTGTTCTCTATTTTTTAAATATATAATAGTTTCAAATATATACAAAGGACACCCTAAAGTGCTGATTGGAACTTGTACACTACAGCAAATCATACATTTAAGATTATTGTAAGACTGTCTAGCCAATAAGAGTATGTAGTTTGACTCAATCATACAATCTTAATTAAAGAACACATTGATGAAATTTTCTGTGTTCCATAAACTCCCTGCAGGAATCAGTTTGAGTTTACTTATATATTTAATGCTCATTTTTGTAGCATGAATATGCCATTTAAATATTTGTTTGCACAGCAATTCCAGACAGCTATACCATAGGAAATGCTACACTAGACATAGTAATTTAACAACAACAAAAACGATGAAATCCTAAAAAGAAGAAGATAACAGCAAGGTGAAGATAAAGGGATATAAACTTAGAGAACTGGAGGTTTGAGGTGAATATACTGAGAGGATAGAAAAGGCAGTGAAGATGCAGTATGTTGAAGAAATCGAGAATGTAGAAGAAACTTGGAACCTCTTCAAAAATATTGTACTTGAAGTAAAAGATGTATGCAGGTCCAGCAAGCTAGGAAGGGCAAAGATCATCATCCAATGGTGGACCAAGGAGGTGAAGAAGGAAGTGCAGCTGAGGAAGAAATTGTGGAGAGCTTCCTTAGCCACTGGCTTAAAGGACGACATATAAAAAACAAGAACCAATGAGAGAAATACAGTCAAGGAAGCAAAGACCAAAGCCTGGGAGGAGTTTGGACACTTCATGAAGACATCATCAGCTGAAGATCAGAAACTTTTCTACAACTATTGAAAAATATGAGAAAGGAGAAGAATTGCCCATTAAAGTTTATAAAAAATAAAAATGGGAAAATGCTCACTAGGGATGAGAATGGAAAGGTAGATGGAATATTTTCAGGAACTGTTGGAGGCTGACCAAGAAAGAGAGAAGCAAGAAAAACATCACAAAGAATATAACTAAGATGGAGCAAATGCAATGGAAGTAGAACTTTCCAAGGCTATAAAGAGAATCAAAATGGGGAAAGTAGCTGGCAATGATGATATAACATCAGAAATACCATATATGGGCCTAGAAGAAGAACAATTACTGCTCAGAATATTCGGCTGGTATGGGGACAGATGATCATCCCAAAGGGTTGGGAGCTGTCAGTCATTGTCCCTATCTATAAGAAAGGGGATAACTGGGAGAGCTGCAACCACCAAGGGATTTCTGTGCTTAGTGAACCTGGGAAGGTTTTCATTCAAGAATTCTTGAGGGTTGACTAGAACTCAGATAGAAGACTAACTGGAAGAATCATAATGTGCATTACAATCAGGATGCAGCACCCAAGATTTGATTTTTACACTAAGGCAAATAAGTGAGAAACTTATGTAGAGACTTAGGTAGAGCTGTGGAAGGTTTTTGGGAAATGGAATGTTGAGACAAGCCTGATAGAAGCCATTAGAAGCTTCTATAAAATCTACAGAAATCAAGTGTGGACATCAGGAA
Source organism: Metallyticus violacea (assembly GCA_030762175.1). NCBI lineage: Eukaryota > Metazoa > Arthropoda > Insecta > Mantodea > Metallyticidae > Metallyticus > Metallyticus violacea. The sequence goes on along the minus strand of CM060837.1, from coordinate 73,965,391 downwards.
GAACTTCCAAAGAGTTTAGAGCCACAGCAGGTGTGAAGCAGGGTCACATATTATCACCTTATCTCTTATTACATTGATGGATGATGTAATGAAAGAATGTAAGAGACATACTAAATGTTTCACTCTTGGCAGTTGGAAATTGTTGTCAGTACAGATTTTGGAAGTAGCTTTTGCCGATGACAGAGCCCTTGTGGCCAATCAGCCAGTAGCCTCCAAGTAAATTTGAAGGTGTGGCAAGAAGAGATGAGTAGAAAAGGCATGGTCATCAGTGCTGAGAAAATTATAACCATGGTCATTGCATGCAATTCAGTTCATCTTTCTATTAAATTTAGAGATCAGCAATTGGAGCAAGTCACTCACTCTATATATCTTGGAGCAACTATTAGTCAGGATGGGAAGTATGACCAGGAGATTAGCTATAGAATGACTGTTTAATGCCATTAATGGAGGATTTACAGGTAAAAGAGAAATCATTAAGAAGGCTAAAATGGCAGTCTATCATTCAGTCTATCCCCCACCCTAACTTACACTTTGAAGTCTTGGGCTGTAAATACTTAACTCTATCCTTAACCAAGCTATTAGATTATCTATAAAAGTGAATTCTCTGGTTGAAGTTGTGCAGGAGGCAGAGCTCCACTGGTACAGACATCAGGATGCTTGAGACCCATTATCCATGACTTGTGTGGGAAGCACATCATATTGGCAAGTGACGAGGGCACACACAGATAAAATGGGAAAACAATATAGAGAATGAACTTCCATTAAGAGGAGTGACCTTGGGTGAAGCCAGAAGGAAAGTTCAGGACCGAATGATATGAAAATCTCTGTGCAAAACCTTTATATTGCAATGTAGATGGGGTCTTGGATGAAGAAGAAGATTTACCTAGTTTGCCTTATGCGCACTTTTTTAATTTTTTTTAATTATTGGACTGCAACATCAAAAAGATAATTAAAAATCAAGTAAAAATGTTCCCATTTTTTTTTAATCTACTTGTCTTTCATCAAACACATCCTCCTAAGATTCATTTAAGATTAACATGCATAATCCCTTTATATTACTATCACTTTGTCTCCACATGCTCTATAAAACTTATTTTGGGTAACTTTCCTAAAATGGATAACAATGCTTTTTGCATAATGATCATAAAGAGTCAGCATTTAAATATTTACAGTAATAAATACAATTACAAGAACTTAATACTCTACAGTTATACAAATAGGTTATACATGCAGGTATATATATTGCTAGTATCAATAAGTAGCTCATCTAATAAATTTATTTGGTTTATTTATGGATGCTATTTAACATTTCAGGTCATCAGCATCCCATTCAATTCAGGCTTGAAATGACCAATAAATTTTGCTCCTAGGCCTCTTCTTTCAGGAATCAGGTTCTTTTATGTGCTGTGAATCTACAACATGGGACCCATGGCTTTACTTTCTTTCAAAGGACGCCATACTTAGGATTTTTGCACCTAAAAATCCATTGACCATGACCTGGATTGAACCCACAATCTTGGGTCTATAAGGCAAATGTGGTCACCATTAGACCACCATGATTGACTATATATCTTATAAAGTGGAAGGATATGGTTAAAATAAAAAAATAATAATAACAACAATAATGAATTCCACCATTTGATTTATACATAACTGATTTCATTAGTATAAAATGTTTACAGTATCAATAACAGCTACAGAAATGTTATACAGTATCTAATTGGGTTATTTTAATAAAGTATGAAGGTATTATACTATTAAATGTATGGGCATATTTTAGTTATTTAGAAATTCCTTTATTGAACAGTAATAGTTTTTAATTTGTAGTTAATATGGTAGTTTTTTAAATTTATACATTTCTTAAATTTGTTTTAATGCCTCTGGTTATTTATTATAGAACTTTATTCTATTAATGGCAAAATAATTCTCATTTAAGGCTGTATTGTGCTTAATAACTGATAATTTTGATTTCAGTAAAGATAAGGCAATAACTAGAGACATTTTCACTGATTTCAGGAACATTCCCTGGAGACAAAGAAACAGGGGCTGTGCCACAACAGCAGCAGGGCAATGTACCTCCACCAGTACCTCCCCCTCCTGCAGCTCCAGAGTATTATAAAGCTAGGGAGAGTCAGCCAACAGATGAGGAAATTTCCCCTTTTGTAAAGCCCACAGAGGGTGGACTTTGGGCACAAATATCATGGGGTGTCACAGTTCCCATACATGCTCTCTGTCGTGCCACTATGCCAGACTGCAAAAAGGAGAGATGGCGCCGTTGGTATCCATTTACATTCCTTGTGTCAATGATTTGGATATCATTTTATTCCTATATCATGGTCTGGATGATAACCGTTATTGGTAAGTAACAATAACAGATGCTTCACATATATTTGTGAGTAATTAATTTTTCCATATTTGTCCTTCGAAATGTTGCTTTTTTAGTGTCAAACAAAGTAAACCAAGAAGAGCAGTACTAAACTTTTATGTTGTAAAATACTTAAGAAGTACATTTATTTTTTTAGTAATAACTTATTTGTTTATTGTCCTGATCTTATAAATAACATTGGAAATATCTACAGAAATTGCATTACTAAACAATTAGAATTAATGTACCTCATACAAATCATAAAAAATTTCTGATGTAATTGTTAGATAAGAAAATAAAATGGCATGCACCACCATGGGAGGCTGAGGTCATTAATGGGAGGTCTGGGGTTTCAATCCCACCAGGACCACCCTCCCTGATTGATGTTTTTTCTGGGTTTTCCTCAGTCCTCATAAGTGGTAAATGCCAGGGAGGCACCCTAAAATTAGCCCTGGAACATTTCCTTCCTTAAAAATCCTTTCCCAATATATTATTTCATTTCATGTATCATCAGTGTCCACCATCTGCAGTGCCTCAGAAGTAAAAATGGATGTTAAACACTATTAAAAAAAATAAATAAAATGGCATATTCATATTCAAGCTCTGTCAAAAGTACTTGCTAAATATCCTGTACTTACACATGAGTAGAAGAGCTTCAGGGAACAGCATTGATCTAACATTATATTTTGCTTGTTTTCATTCTGTTTTGAAATATGGGGTAATTATTAGGACAACTTCTCACAATCCAAAATCATTTTAATTTACAAAAGAGAGCTAAACATATTATGAAGCAGGTAAAGAAGTAAATCAGTTATTAACAACTTTTTTAAAAATGATACATTCTACTTTTTGCAAGCAATGTCTAAGTCATTTAGAGCTATATATTAAAAATTGCATTGGCCTAAGCATAAAACCTTGGGGTTCGCCATACTCTATTGTTTTTTTATTTGACAAATATAAAACCACTGTTCTTTATAATGATACAGGATTATAGAAAAATATTAAACATTAAAATACATTTTTTCAAAGGTTTTACTGCATTTTTAGCTCATGTATATATGCAAGGTGTTAATGAACTACACCAAAATAATTTCAGAGAGTGTGGTGATGTCTCAGTAGGTAATTTGAGATATAAAACATATGCTATCTTTTCAAATTTAGAAACTATAGCTATAAGTTTCTAAAGTGCCAGTTCACCACTAGCTAATGAAGATGCCCTTTGAAAGCATAACACATGATAATGAAGGGGCTTCAGAAGTATCTCTCTGGCACAACGGTTATGACATTACCTTTCAAGTAAGAGGTAGTCATTTGTTTTCAAGTTCAAGCTCTCATAATCACATTTTTTTTTTTGTTTTCTGACTAAGTTCTAATAGCCTACAATTTAAGTTGATGTTTCAATTTATACACTTAGAGCTTAACATATCACTGATATAATTACAACCCTTGTAGTTATTGTTTTACTTACAATCAGAATCGTGTCCTGACTATGTGTTAGGTAAATTAAATTTTAGGCCACGTTAATAGTAGGCTTATTAGCCATTGTATGATGGTAATACATTTATTGGTAAGAAAGAAAATAAAACTTGAAAGCATTAAGTAAATTTCATTTATAATTCTTTAGTATGCATATCTCAGTATTTCATATTAAAAAAAAATTTAACAGCATGACAAAATTTAAATCTGTAGCCTGCAGAACATTAAACTTTTGTGTTATGTATTATGCCATGCAAGCAGTTAAAGACTCTGCCTAGAGTAGGTTACATTTACATTTATTTAGTCGATCTTGGCTACATAATGAAAAAAGGCAATAAATATTCAGTATAGCACTGTCAAATGATTCGTTTGAGATTTGAAGGATTTTTATGGCACTAAGTCTTGAAATTGCTGATAACGAGCTGCAGAAAATGTATATTTCTATGCTTACAAGACAATTTTAAAGACATTTTTAACCAATTTTTAACCTGATTTGACTTTAACACCAATTTATTAGCATCTAATGCTAAAACGATTGACCCCATAAAATTGCATTGCATTTAGTTGTGGACCAAACTTTGCCTACCTCAAATTACCTATATAAGACATCTTTACACTCTCTGAAATTATTTTGGTGTAGTTTAATAACATCCTGTATTTAATTAAGTTGATCAGTTAATTTTCTTTCTTACTAACCATATTTAAATAACAGCTAAAAGTTGCAGGTAAATAACTCAGAATTATAATCATCTAAATGTAAACAAAAAAGCTACTGAAAAGGACCAAGAGTTATTGGTCCCCCCCCCCCTCTCCTTCATTTAAACTGCGATTAACAATTAAAAGTCAAAGAGGGAAATAGTTTCCAACAGAATTGAAAAACTTTCCGATAGATAAATGTATTTATATGGTAAGTGAATTGTAAATATGTATATAAAATCAAGTTTATTAATATAAATGGAAATACCCCATTCTATTATTTGCTTCTTGTTTTTAAATTCTTTGGTTTATCAATGTATTTGTGATTGTATTTTCTGACAATGACTGAAACTCAAGTGTAGAGTCTATGACCTGGAACAAATATTATTATTGTTTAAAATATAAATGGAAATATCCCATTATTATATGAGGTAAATTTACTTCTTGTTTCAAATTGTTTGGTCCATAGCCTTTATCATTGTACTTTGTGATTAATTATTTATTTTCTAATGATGACTGAAATTCAAGTGTGAGTCTGTGGTCTGCAATAAAATTATTATTATTATTATTATTATTATTATTATTATTATTATTATTATTATTATTATTATTATTATTATTTTGCAGGTAGCACTCTTGGCATTCCAGACACAGTGATGGGCCTCACATTTGTGGCTGCAGGTGTGAGTGTTCCTGATGCACTTTCTAGTCTTGCTGTGGTCAAGGAGGGCTATGGTGATATGGCTGTCTCTAATGCTGTTGGTTCAAATGTGTTTGATATTCTCATATGTCTTGGTTTGCCATGGTTTCTTCAGACAGCCATCATCAGACCTGGCTCACATGTTAATGTATATAGCAAAGGTAATGACTGAACTTTATTATTTTAAATCAGTTATTAATTAATATGAATTGCAGTAAATTTCATTGTATTTTTCTTAATGGAATTCATTTATTAATTTTTATTTATATTGGCAGAGTTAAGGTCTTCTTGCACTCATCCAGTTGTATACAGAACATAAGTATATGTTTTATTTATTTTCATCCAAATAGGACAAGTAAATTAAATTATAATAATTGGATGAACAATGAAAGAAATATAAATATAAAAAGGAAGTGTTATACTCAGGACTACCTAACCAGCACTTCTGAGGAGTCACAGTATTAAGTCATATCACTGCACAAAAGATTATATTCCAGTTAATACTGCTGACAGCTGGATTTTTTAAGATGGTTACCAAATGAATTTAAACTTAGGTCACGGTGAGAATTAAATCTCCTCTATAGTATATGGCATGTGGTGTAACTAAATTTTTTAATTTGCTTTTAAAGTGCTCCTTACTCAGCTGTTTAAATTATTTAAATTAAATAGTTTATTATACATAATCTATTTGCATTTGCAATACACAATTGAGATTTGGGAAAAATTATGCTCTACAGACTTAAATAGATTAATAGAAAAATAGTATATGAGATATATATGTGGTGTAAATAAAAGAACATCTTGTAGAAATATTTTTATATAAGCTAGAATGTTAACAGTAATATCTTTATATATGTATTAATATAAAAATCAGAACAAAGATTAGCATAAATATAATACAAGGACTCAAGATAATTGTCATTGTCAAACTGTTAATAAAAAAGCAGAGAGAGATCCCTTAGTAATGAGTAAAATTTTATACAACAAGCTACCTAGAAAAATAAAATTACTTGGGGGATAAAATTATCAAACTAAAAAAATTTTAATATAAAATTATATATAGGATAGATAACTTATAAAATTTTAAAACTTGTTTATTACATATCCTTTCACAATTAAGTATTTTGACTTAAAAATTAAAAATGATAAATAAGTTATACTTTTGATATGTGATTTAATGTGTAAATAACATGTATAACTATATATTGGGAATTGATATAACGTAAAATTTATGAAGCCTGAAACTTAATTGTAATAAGTCTATAGATAAGTTAGATATTATTATTTACATACATTCCTTTGTGGATGATGCTATTAAGGCCTTATTATTTTTAATTCTATAAGATTTTAGGTGCAAATTATTTGCTAATCTATGCATGATAGTCAGAATTTTTTTAAATAATCTTAGCATTTGTTGGATAAAATACATCTGTAAAATATAAATTAGAGGGAACAGGTAATATTTAAAAATGCCTTGAGCAGTTTTCTTTGTCATTATTCTCATAATTTTCTTTCACAATTTAAAAATCTGATAAAATTTTGATTCCATAGTGGTATGACAGGAAATTTGAGATTACACATATTCAAAATGTACTTATTTTAGAATATTGGGGGTAATAACATTACTATGCACTCTGTATGTACAGCAAACATTAAGAGCTAAGCAATTAATACAGGAAAACAGTAGTTATAGAAAAGCATTAAAAGATACAGATAAGAAAAATTTAAAGAATGTCATCTTTTGAAATTATCATAATCATAAGAAAGTATTTTACAAATAAATTCAAAAAGAAACCTATCCAAACAGCACAGCTTGAGCTGCTGTTATTAGGTGCATTATATAACTGCATCATTACTGCCACATACTTATTACATGTATTATAAAAATAGAAATAAAATTGCAATTCATTTCTATAACTTTCATGGGGGAGGAGTTAAATTTTACAGAAAGATAGTAAGCATGGGTTAAATATATCCTACCTTGCCAATTAAGCTATTCCCATTGGAAATGCTAACATCAACATTACTATCACTTATAATCCCAATGAAGTTTTATAGCGGTTCATTGTTTATGTTATACATTATGCTTTATAAATGAAGCAGAAATAAAGAGAAGGTATTTTTTTTAGAAGTTCACAATAACTTTTTTGAAGTTGATTTACATTTATACAGTTCATCTTTATACAGTACTTTTCTTGGATACTTCAGTGCATCTAATTAAAACCACTCTATGGTGTCACTGAATGCAGTATTTTGCTTTTACTTATAAACATTAAAATTAAAATACCTTATTTCTTAGGAATTCAACACTCAAAATAATATCTTTTCTGAATTTATTAATTCACATAATTGTTATTTTCAATTGACTTTTCAGTAAATACTATACTAGCATCATTAAAGCCACAATTTATACCATTACCTTCATTGCCCCAAGTGACGTCATTAATTATAGCAGTGCTATCAAACACTAATCACTATAGATGCAGTCATTATCTTACATTACCATAAAGTGATAATTTCATGAAATACTGTCATATATGAGCTTGCTGGAATTTTCTTTACTCTTAAAAATTAGAGAAGTGAAATATTTGAGGGTATCTAATGTGCAAGTAAATAATACAACAGTTTCTGTCTATAGGTGCTTAGTTTTACCATAAATACTGTCACAGCTTTTGACAGTGGTTATACTTCCCTCTAAAAGGGCAGTACATTCTGGAGGAATGAGATATGAATAATTGTTAGGAACTGCAGAAGCAGAAAGTGTTTATAGTAGTTTCTTGATGGACTGAAGTAATTACAAAAATAGTGTAGCTGTCATACACTGCATAAAGTAGGCAAGTCAGCAGGTGAGATTTTTCAAAATGCTCCAGAAGCTCAAAATATCCAAGAGGTTCATGTGTTGCATTATCGAGCATTTAATGCAGAATGGAACCATGAAAGAATGCCGCAGGTAAGGAAGGCCATGCATAATACAGACTTCACAATTGGTTAAAGCAGTGGTGGCTTATCTGATCAGAAATCCAGTAAGGAGACAATGATGATAGTCCATAAAAATTATTCAGAATGTTTGTGCGTCACATGTTAAGTAGTGAGCTGAGGTTACATGCTTACAAACAATGCAAAGGAAATCTGCTCACAAAGTGCCAGAGATTCATAAAAGAAAAGTGCTCCATTTCTGTGGGAAAGAGGTAAAAACATTAGCCAAAGTGTACCAGGGAGATAGTGCTGGAGAGATGATCTGGAACCTTAATATTACCCTCTTCCATGATCAGAACTGGAAGATTCAACAGGATTTGTCCCTTGCATATAGGCTCGTACCAGGGTTGCCAGGTGCTCAAGAATGAAAATAAGGAATAAAATCACATTAATTATTTAATCTGTTAATTGATATCATTATATGATTCAGTTTACTACACACTCTTAAAGCTTCAGTTACTTTTCATAAATATATGGTTTATGAAAAGTAAGTGAAGCTTTAAGAGTGTGTAGTTCAACTGAACCATACAATGATATCAATTAATATGATTAGCTTCACTGTGCCAGTTCCAATTTACATTTTAATTATTTAATACGTATTTATTGCTTACTCTTGCTATGCAGCTGTTCTAGTTGCATTCAAAATGTTTAAGAAAGTAATGAATGTTCTTTGTAAGTGTAGATATTGAAATTATAGCAGAATATTTTTTATAGTTTCCATGATCATTCAAATAATATTTGTTGCTTCTTTTGAAAGCTTTCTATAGTTTTCAACTATATTTAAAAAAGCCTTTGTGTAAGACTGTGAAAAAGTTCATTGAACTGAACAATTAAGCTCTTGTCAACTTTGGCAAATACCTCATATTTCTAAAGTCAGTCTAGTTCTAAAGTTCACATGAAAAAATGAGAAAACTCTTTACACATCAACTTTGGAAAATGCCTTGTATTTCCAACATCAGACCAATTGTTCATATGTGAGAAAATTCTTTCCATATAAACTTTGGCAAACACCTCATACTTCGAAAACCAGTCTAGTTCAAGTTCATATGAGAGGAAGCTTTTTCCACAAACTCTTACATTTTACTTAAATATAGAGCTATCCATAAAATCCCAGATGCCTGGTAACCCAGCCTGGACAATCAAGAAGTGGTTTGCAATCATGATTGGACCTCATTTCCACATCTGATTGGCACTTTGGAAGTTCAGTCTTAAATCTCCATGGCTATAAATTGTGTATGCTTCAGGAGTTGACTTGTAAGAAGAGACACCCAAATATTACATATGAAGAATCACTTGTGGAGGCAGCAGCTAAATTCACTGTTGATGTGTTGTGCAAAGCAATTGATGTTTTGTATAATACAAAGACTTAAGGAATGCGTGCATGAACATTGATGTGTGATTTATATTCATATAACTGATATTTTTAGGATATTAAAATATCTCAGCATCTTGTGGCAATTGATTGAAAACTTTGTGACAGTGTTTATGGTAAGACTAGGTATTTAGTCTTTTTCTAACAATTAAAATGTAGCAATTATAGTGTCTATTCAGAAAAAAATTAAACAATGTATTTCTTTTTGGTGTATTCCATGTTATAATCTGTTGCAGGTCTTACCTATTCAACTCTATCATTGTTATCAACTGTTCTCTTTCTGGTAGTTGCCACACATTTGAACGGCTGGAAACTAGATAAGAAATATGGTATAATACTAATGGTATGGTATTTGCTCTTTATCACTTTTGCCAGCCTGTATGAGCTTAATGTCTTTGGAAATCTTAATCCACCAGAGTGCCATAGCAGCTACTAATGGTGGTGATCAATGCCATATTATTGTTATTATAATGGCTGTATGTTCAAGTTTAAATGGAGTGATACTGCATTAAAAAGTTATCCCTTAACTAAGGAAACAAGCATTTTTTAAAAAAAAATTTGCATCTTAGTTTTTTAATAACAATAAAGATGCAATGATGGTGAATTATGATGAAGATGAAAATGGCTGTTATAGCAGCAGAAGTATGTGAGTTTTCTTGTATGTTTTGCTGTGTACATATATTTATGTATGTCAGTTTTCCTTTTTGATGCATGCACAAGTTGGAGATTCAAATGCTGTTTTCTAAAATATGTATGCTGAGAGCAGATTATTTCTGTCAAAAGCCATTATTTTTATTTATTTGTACATTTATTTATTCATTAATTACATTTTTATTTATTTCAATGTTTAGAATAATATTTTCAGAAGCAATTCAAGTTAATGTTGTCTTTAAAAATGGTAATAATAGATATTCTTAAAGCTAGAGTACACATCTTATAGGGTATGTGATTTGCTACCTTTGCAGTATATTATGATATTATGTAATAAAGTTTCTTTTATCACATGTAGATACATTTTTAGTATTTGATGGAATGATTAAAATGGGATCAACCACTTTTCTAGATTTCTCCTGTTCATTATTTTTGTTTGTTTTGTTTTGCTTGAGCAGTTGTCCTATTGTCAAGCATAGTGTAATGAGCTGAAGGGCAGGCAACTGCTGTTGCATGTAATTCAGATAAGTGATTTAGCATTAGATGCCATAATCATCGTCGTTGTCTGTGCTTATTCATACTTTCTGCTCTCTCTCTTTTCAGCCTTCTCTCTTTATCATAGGATTTATTTTCAGTATTGAAACAAGAATGGACCCTGTTTCAACTATCATAAACAAACTCTGCAAGACTTAAGCTTATATGTCATACACAATTTTATACAAATCAGGTGGCCAGTTTACACTTTTTAAAATGAAAGTAGACAACTCACATTGCACCTTAAAGCCAGAGATTCTTAGACTGTTGCAAATTCATACATCTCGTAGTTTCATAATTTTCATGAAAATAAAAAATAAATGGGAATCTCTCTGCAGTAGTTCAAATTTAATTCCTGATTATTCATGGGAAAATGCAATTGCAATATTCCAATTAATTAGGGATCATGATTGTCCGGTGAAGACATGTGTAGAATTGGACTAACTTCCCCACTATTATGTCCACTGTGCAATAATAAAGAAGAGATGTATCAAGATCACCTTCAGGGATATATTAAATCTGCTGTTTACAAAAAGTATTTAAAATGAGTTTATGTCTTCATTGTGAATAATTCAACACTAGTTAATAGTAATTATAGAACTCCTTGCAGTGCAAGGTTTTTCAAACGAGTAAAAAAAGGAAATGTGGTATATTAATGGATGAAACAGATTTTTAATTTGTTTTCAGAAAGATTATATAGGAATAGGATAATTCCATAATATATTTTTTTTCAATATTTATTTATGTTATATTTTGCACCGACATCATTTAAGTGCTGAGTAGCTATTGAAGGCCATCTTCAGTAGATGCCACAGGAACTAAATCATCAATATACAATAAGGCATCAATGTCATATATGTTTGACTGCTTAGAATGAATCCATGATGCATTGAGACCATAACAAGTCATATAGCCTTCTACTTGTTTCAAATGATAATGACGTAGAGTTCTATGCGGTTTCATAAACATACTGCAGGGAAATATATTCATTGTAGACTGCCACCTGGTATATGTATTTGCAGTTTTTGAAAAAGATCAGTGCTTCTAGTTTATAAAATATAATATATTTAATTTCAGTGTAATAATTATTTTTAAGGTATTGTACCTTGCATTATTTATTGGAATTTTACATCCATTTTAATAAGTTATATTTTAATTTACACTTCAATTTTATTCTGAAAACCATATAAGAATAGACAAGTAACAAATTAAACTCTTTGAGCTTCAAAAACTTGCATTTGAGTCTCTGCATTAAAATAATAGGACATACATAGGAAGAAATGTGTTCTAAACTTATACATACTGATTAAGCAAAGAAGGGCTAAAACCAATGTTTCTTTAATTTCTCATGTGTAACCTCATTATTTGACATTAAGCCAGATAATTGTTACATTTATGCTATATAAAACAGCAATATTTTTAGATGCACACAGTTGTATACTAGAAAAAATCAATCAAATAACTTTTTAAAATCCTTTTTGTTAAAGTGTTATTTATTGTTGCTTTGACTGCATAGAGCTTGTGCGATGTCTGTAGATTGGGCATGAATACTATAGGTGTAAGTTTGTAGTCATGAATGGAATGAAACAAATTAATGATGGTGCAAATGATGGCACCTTAAAGCATCCGGCATTCACCATCTCAGGATGAAAAACTCAAAAAACCTTATCCAGACAGTTTGACCTGAGTGGGATTTAAACCCAGGACATGCAGATTAGTAGTCAAAAATGCCAAATAACTTTTCTCATCAAATATAGAACATTGTTGTGTTAATAAACATATATGGAAAAAATTACCAATTTGGACTAATTTACTAAACCCAACTGTAAAATACAAAGTTCAGTTTATATGTTTATCTAATAAATCAGTTTAATTGTTGTAAATATAGTTAATTATGTATATACAACAAAAAAAATTAAAATAGGTACATTAACATTTTAAAAATAATGAAAAGTATGTGATTAAAACCAAGAAATTATGTAAAAGCTATAGTCTAAATTTTTATTTTATTACATTTAAGTAAACTTTCATGTTGTCAAATGCTATAGGCTCATTGAAACAACCAGAACACAGGGATGTTGGTATTACTTAGAACTACTATATCTACTGCACTCAAAAGTTTTGGGCAAATTTTGAGCTAATATTGCATTTTTTTCCATTTCTGAAAGGCTTTGTATTTGATTACTAAATGACTTAACATTGTGCACATATCAGCATTGTCTGTTCAATATGATATTTGAAAAATGACAAACAAGATGCAAAAGGGGATAAAATTATATCCAAAATTTTCAAGATATTGTTAAATAAAGTGGCTGCAAGATCTATGTATCACCCAGAGACATACTAAGATTAACAGTATTGATAAATTTCAAGAAGAAACTGCAGTATTTCTCAAAATGTTAAAGGTTGGAATTGGGGAATTTCATGCCAGCATCAAAAATAGTTGGGCTTTACATTGGAGTTTGATATCATATGCTTAACATTTTCAGGTTTGTTTTTTAAACCTCTTCTTTTTCCCCACGCTCATAAGAGGAAGTCACAAGACATCAGATTTTGACAGCAGGCAAGACAGTCATAATCTCTATGCTTTCCAATCCATCTTCCAGTGAAATGTAGGTTAAGATCATGCTCTGTCCTTAAGAGCATAGCATGGAAGAGCTTCATGGTATTCATGTTCTATAGCAAAATTACCAGCCACATTTGGTTAGTCTGCATATCTAAGTTTGGTCTGCAATCATTGCAATCTCTGAACAAAAGAGAAAAACAAACAATTCCCATGGCTTTCATTTCATATGACCATCTGGGACTTTTCAGTATGTTTATGTTGATTATGTTCTACATATTAATGTTGTTGGTTGAACAAATCTTCTCATCCTATTAGAATTTATTAAATAGTTCACACTAACTCCACTTATAAACATTAGGACATGTTTTGGAAGCTGTTGACCAACTACTCAATGTGGTGGTGTTTCAAGTAGGAACTAGCTGAGTTCATCTGTGGGTGGAATATCAAAATTCATTAAGCCTTATTTTTTAAGATGAAAATTTTTTCCCAAGTAGATAGCTCTATTGGGTTTTGAAGCTCTTGCTTAGCTTCTGGTTTAATTTCATGATTTTGGGTCCAAAAGTGAGCTGCCACTCTGATTTATCAATTTATTTAAAACAAAAATTCCATAAGTGTTCCTTTCTTCGAATTTCTAAATTTCACTTTGTTTTTCCAAAGTAGCCTGCACATTTAATTTTGTAAAACCTGATTTCTGTTGTATTAGTATGGTATCTTTTACCATGAAATCTAATAATTTTTTTATATTATTTCTTTGGGGCTAACTTTATGCTATATTCTTTGAACAAAATTAAATGTGCAGACTGTAATCAAAGATACATCAGAAAATTGAAGAAAAATTTAGAAATTTTAGAGAAAGGAACACTTTAGGAATATTCGTTTTAAACAAATTGATAAATTAGCAATGGCAGCTCACTTTTGGACCTAAATCACAAAATTTAACTAGAAGCTAAGCTGCTGAAAAAAACTTCACACCCAATAGCATTATCTACTTTGGAAAAAAATGTTCATCCTGAAAAATAGAAAAAACTTAATGAATTTTAATGTTCCACCAATGGATGAACTCAGAAAGTTCCTATTCGAACCATCAGAGACCACCAGAAGTACAGAAGCACCTTGGGATCCAGTCACCACATTGAGTGTGAGTATTTGGTCAACAGCTGATGATGAGAGCGATTGTTCCTGAAACATGCCCTAATGTTGTATAAGTAAATGGAGGTAAATGTGAACATATATAATAAATTCTAATAGAATATATTACCACTCCACTGTCAATAGCTTCCTAGGTACAATTTAAATATTCTCATGTTGAAAAACTCCTTGTTCAGGATATTGAGAAACTCTTCTAACATTCTTCGGGTCAAGACAACAAGACACATAATCTCTGTATTATCGGTCACAGTCTTCTGGTACTATCATGGGTAGCCGAGGTTGTTAAGATGCAGATTCATGAATGGGAGTTCTGGTGTTTGATTCCCACTAGGATCATTTTCCTGACAGAGGGTTTTTCCAGGTTTTCCTCAGTCTTCATAAATGGCAAATGTCAAGTACATACCCTAAACTTTGGCCTGGAATGCTTCCTTCTTTAAAATAAATCCTTTCCTAATTTATCATTTCATCTCATGTATCATCATTGCCTCGGGTGCCTCAGTAATAAAAATTGCCTCAGCATTAAATACTACAAAAAAAAGTCTTCTGGTAAGTTCTTGTACATAATATATAAATGACAGATCTACTCTTCCCCATCATTGCACCAAGACAACTGAATTCCATGCTTCTTATTTGGTGGCTACATTTGCTCTTCGGTTCCAGGCTCAAAACTGGAGGCATCAGAAAAGAAATCATATAACTTTTAATTCTCTCTCTCTCTCTCTTTCTTTTCAAAACAATGATTTTTCTCAATAAATTAAAACTTTTAAAATAGGAACTTTAATGCATTTGGAAATAATGAGAAGGTCCGGGCAACTACAAACTGTCAGAGTTGGTGCCTTTACTTCTCATTTCAAAAAACAACCCTTGTAAGTTAAGAATGCAGGGACCAAAATTTTAAATTATATAATTTTGCAACTGTGTGCAGCTTGAGTTTTGCTTTGCTGCTAGGTAAGATATTTTAGAACCATTGGTTTAACCTACAATAAAATAATTTTGTTCTTGTACTGAGTGTTAAAAGTATGAATAAAGTTGATGTTGAAATAAAAGATGCTTCAAAATGGTCAGGACTTTAGTAAATGTTAGTCAAGTATTTATTGTTGTTTAAATATCATAATTGAAAAAGTAGTGTGTTGATTGATACCTAAATATTTTTGAAGCAATTTAAATGTTTTCACTGGTGAATTTTTAGCAGAACTTTGCTGTTACAAATTGCTAGGATATTGTTTATGTGTGGTGCTGAAAACCAAATGTAGAGTGGGTGATCTCATTCATTCATAAGCTCATTCTCATACAACGTAAGACAATAATTCAGAGCCTTAATATTATGTCATATACATAACCTTTAAGAAGATATATATACATGCTTAGAGATTAAAATAAATTTGCCAAAATTATTTATTAGATAATAATACTAAGAAACATTTAATAAAATAATTAGGTGTGTTAATATAGTAAATGATACATGATGGTTAGTGACTATTGATGTGTTGTGGTTATTTTGGTGATTTTTTTTAAGTATACCCAGTTAAAGAAGGTAAATTTGAAGTACATAAATATGTAAAATATAACTACTTGTCATTGACAATTAACTGTATGAAGAAATATCAAATTGCACATACAGTAAAAAAGTACATGGTTCATATTCTGTGACAAAATATATTTCCAGACTAAAGTTCCATTATTAACTTAATATTAGCTACATCCTAAAACTGCATGTATGTGAGCAATACTTGTGGTTCTCAAGGATCTTATACTTCCTCTCATTCTGGTTCTATGCAGCTATTGTTTCATTGAGTTTTTAAATGGTCTGCTACATTGCACTGTCCAGGTTAATACTTTTAAAAATATGTTAACCTTTATTATTATTCTTCCTCGAGTCTCTATCTTTTATAACAGTATTTTTCTTTTCTTTCTTTCTTTCTTTCTTTCTTTCTTTCTTTCTTTCTTTCTTTCTTTCTTTCTTTCTTTCTTTCTTTCTTTCTTTCTTTCTTTCTTTCTTTCTTTCTTTCTTTCTTTCTTTCTTCCTTCCTTCCTTCCTCCCTCCCTTTCTTTCTTTCTTCCTTTCTATCTATCTTTTTTTCCTGCATTCAATTTAGAAACTTAATAAATTCCCCAAATTAGCCTGTTAACTCATTGTAAGTCAACTAATGATAGGGTTTAATCTTTAGTTAAGATATTTGTATAAACACTACTATCATGGCTAAAATGGAAATTGTTCTTCAAAAATCAGTTTATGTATTGCAAAAAAGTGTGATGGATTTAACAGAAAAATGTTGACTGCATTACATCATAAATGAGTGATAAATAAATTAGATGATGATGACGACAACAATTTCCAACCACCACAAATGTCCATTCAAACATCTTTTTATGACAAAAAGACATCCACATAAAAAAAAAATACCTGTTTTTTTAAAGACACTGGTATCATATATTTGGACATCCATGTTCAAAGACAAGTAGGAGTTAAATTACAAATTGTTTTATTAAAACCAATATTGGAATATGAAAGCAAACCTTTAATAGTTTGCAAATCAGATAAGAAAAGATACAGCAGCTGAAATGCAGTTCATTAGAAAAACAGCTGGTTACATCTTGCAGGACAAAAATACTTTTTTGGAATGATGAAATAAAATGCGGTACAGTACATACACCAATGCAAATTGCACACCATAGCAAAAATTTACTATAAGTCTAACATTTATTTTCTCAAATTACAAAACACATAATACATATTCAAACACTACTGTTTCCAGCTTTTCCTCCAGTCAGACAGTTGGTGTCCCAACTCTAAATTCAGGAGCAATGTTTTTCATCTGTTCTCCCTTATCATTCCTAATGAGTACATCCAATTTTTATCTATGAAGACAACCACTTTCTTCCTTTTTAACGCTATTTTACATGCACAAACAAACAAAAACGTGATGATATTGATTATAGTATGTAGATGGATTTTAAGTTTGTATGACTGAATAAAGACTGATTTTGTAGGAGGAGAATAATGAAATGCATACTGTACTTTGGAAGAGTGTTGAGTTTGTAATGGTATTGACCTTTGAACAATTTGGGATTGCTAGATGGCATGTTGCTGCTTATAGGAGAGATAAATCTGTGGTACTTGAATAGCTGATCACTAGCAAAGCAGATACAATAGTAAAATTTATCCTCACACCCTCTAACCCCCTGGGGAAAAACTTTCACAAGTCATTGCATGTGAACAATTTGTTCATGATATAGTTTTGTTTTCTTTTCTAGATGTTTTAAATTTCAGGGAATAAAATTATTATATTTATGTTACAGATACACATATAAGGGTTTTATCACTTGCTATGAGTATGCTGTAACAGTAAGAGTCTGGGAATATTAGAAACTAGTAAACTTTTGCTGATTTTGTTGTAGTGCTAATTAGTCACCTCCCTCTACTCATTTTCATGCAAGAAAATCATAATACAGTTCTTGAATGTCAAGAAAAAAAATCACACATAAAAGTCATTAAATTTTTCACTAAATGGAAAATATTCTTTACAGAATGATGGTAGTAATATTATTAGCTAATAATACACATGGGGTAATTGAAACAAAATAGAATTTTCAGGATAAATTGTCTTTGAAGGACAATTAACTTGAAAATAAAGAACAACTTTCAGTATATGGACAATATTCCTTTGGAATCTCCAGAAGAACCTCTATGCAAAGGGCTGTACAATGAGAGAAATGCTCAGAATGGTACGGAATCTTAAGGTGAACTTAATTAATGGTTGACTTAGCAATGCATTAACTTTAAACTGTACCAACTCATACAGGAATAATAAAATGTCAGCTAGAAAATATGTAAGACAAACTTATGACATAAGAAATCTTAGAATGTTTAAGCTTTAAAATAATTAGCAAGAAAAATGTTAATATATCAACCACTTGTGGTTTAGTCAAAAAAAACTAAACAATCAAATTCCAAAAAGAAGCTTATACTAGGAAAAAAAATTGAAGAACAAAAGAATAAATAAATCTGAATAAACCAGAGATCAGGATTAAAGAGGGCTAGATGAATGAGGTTCTAAATAATAATAATAATAATAATAATAATAATAATGGTTTTTGTTATTAGATTAGGGTTATTTATTTATTTAAACTGGCAAAGCTAAGACCATCACTTATAAAATTATATAATTGCCCTGCTGTAACTTATTTTAAGACGGGTCCACCTTATGTTAACAGGCTTATTCATGGCAAAAAAATGAAAATCTGTAGAATAACCAACCAAGTTGGCAAGAGGTGCCACTAAATCAAAACCATATTTTCTCATAGATGAAGATATTTAATTTAGTTCCATATTACATCAGTAGAAATAATGTATAAATTATATCTTATCCATCAGCGAAGTTGTCTAATGGGTAGGAGTATGAGTGCTAATGATACCTAAGGTTTTGCCAATTCCAATATTGTCAATTTAGCTTATCGTATATAAAATAATGTGTAATAGGGCAAAAGCAAGAAATTCTGCTTATAACATGAAAAATGAATTTATGCATGTGCACAGGGAAACAAAAGAAAAACTTTGCTGGAACCATTTTAAATACCTAATTATGAGCACACTAATACCAAAATGCATAATAATGATTTTTTTAAAAATTTGGAATAAAAACTTTGTGATATGCTGAGTATAGTGAAAATATTTTTGATGTCCATTCTACAATAATGCAATTCATTCTAGTTTATACACTAAAGCACTATCCCCTCTTTAACTAATGTGTTTAAATGTATTGGCTGTGAAAGATGCGCTTATGTTCCATTGGTTTTTGTAAGGGTGCAGCACACTAAAAGTTTGCAAATAATAGTCTGAAACACTTAATATTATTAAAGATTTTTTGACAAAAATGGAAGCTTTAACAATGGATGAACAAGTGGAAGTTACTTCTAATATGCATTGTTAAATTTGGACATAAATGAAGTGGAACTACAGTTTAATAACAAAAAAATCTTAAAGTCATTCACATTGCAAATAAACTATTGAAATGCCATTTGCTTTGCATACATTTCTTCAATAATGAAATGGAAGGAGAATGTCTGTAATGTGAATATCATAATCACCTTACCTTATCTGATTTTTTTGACATTTCTGAAGGCATACTTTATATTACAGCTGGAAATTGACACTTAGAACAGATTTTAATTAATGCAAATTCCAATGATTTCAATTTTTTTATATAACTAATTAAGTAAGTTCATGATAAAAATTCTATTCTGATCAAAGCAGTCATAGAAAGTCTAGTACACCAAGCATTTATTTCAAGGTCTGCTTTCATTCAAATATTCAAAAAACTATTTATTCTCAATAAATTATTCCAACTAGCCACTAACAATTTCTCTTGTTAACTTCAATCTAGATTTTAATAATCTTTTCCTTGTAGTGGGCTGAATTTTTAAAACTAACACAGAAATAAAATGAGAGATAATACAATTGCATTTTTAAAATATATTCTGTATTTTTGAAGAAGTATCCATTCAAAATGTTTACAAAATATGATAACAAAATTCAATCAGACTGGCAGCTTCCCTCCACTTGTAGGGGTAACTCCCAAAGTTCACTACCATCTTTAAAAGAGACTGCTTTTATGCTTGTACAAAGAAAAAAATATGAAAAATCATAATTTTATGGCTATCTCTATTTATAGGAAAGAACATATTGAGCAGCTTTCCATAATCAGTACAGAATTGTTTGGATCTAGTACAGCAAGAAATATATAGCTGAAATATGCATACATGATAAAAGATATGGCAATCCTTCCACCTTGAAACATAACACTGCAATGATAAAATCATAAATATATTACATCAGATGACATCATATAGAATAGATATATTAAGAATTCTGCATCAATATCCAGAATTTCTTGCTGTGTGTATCATATATGCAGGGGCAGACGATCTAAACAGGGAAACATAAGAAGATCAAATGACAATGCTTATGCACAACTATGATCTTAATTTGGGGGGGAAAAGGAAAAAAAAATTATTATATTATAATTCATCAAAAATAAATTTAAACTTCGTTTGTTGTGTTATTGTTCTTTGCATGGTACAAGTTTCATTTATTTTCAGTACTACAGTAAATACTAGAACATTTTGGATGGTTTATTTATATTTAATTTATTTTTGTAATTTTTGTCTTTTGTCTTTGTACAGAAAGACTACAAATTGTATGGCATTGATACAAAAATATTATATTTTCAGAATATTTATTTATTTGAGAGAATTAAATATCTTTAAGAGACTTATGGGGTCCACACCAAATCCTTGTTTGCTGCTCCTGGCTATAAATGCATATTAGATTTGAAACTTTGTGCATTGTATTCCTATAACTTCACCCTTAATCAGTAATATTATACTTTCTAAAGTATTTAAGGAGTTCTAAACATAATAATGTGCTTTTGTACACCAATAACATCCATATTAGATCATTATAGGTTTTCTCCCCTTTACTGTTTTAATCTATTAGTTGGTGACTATTAAAAACCGCTACAAAAAAATAACATTTTTAAAATACGACCGCAGCAAGTATGCTCAGAGTTCCATGTTCTTAGAATGAGGAGGGGGGACAGTTTATCCTAAAATAATGACTGAATATCTAAGTTGTGGGTCAAATTTGTTTATTTAACACATATTTATTTAAAAAGTAGAGTGCTCAATATAACTATTATAACTAATACTATTCATGCTTTGTTCATAATAATAAAAAAAATGCTTGAAGATTTACTTTAGAATTCTTATTGTAGAGAATAGGAACCTTTTTTTCATAATGATTTAGGTTAATAAGGAATTAGCTTTTTTGGAGGGAGTGAAGGTTACTTGAAATTTATTAATCAAACGTTTAAATTAGCTAATTTAAAGTGTATGTTTAAAAAAGGCAATTTCTTCATAATGAAAAATGTATGTAAGGTATTCTTAATTAGCTGGTTGTGTCAATCTGATACTTTTACACTCCACTTACCATTGAATTATACAGAACATGTTTCACAGGTCTTTGCTTGCAGCATCAGCTGTGAGTCAAATGCATGTAAGGTATTTCTCAATATCTAATTATGGTCAAGTATTATGATTTAAAAGATAGGCAGTTTTATAATTTTATCTTAATTATGAAGAACTGAACTGCAAAAATAATGAAGTGTGTATTTAAGTATAGACTCACACATTCAGATCTTTATAAGAAACATAAAATATTTTTACACTTTCAAAATAAATATACAAACTTTAATTAGTTGTCTTTATAAATAAATTTTATAAATACAGCACAAAATGAATTATTAAGTGATAAACATTTTTTAAAAGAAGGAACTTTGCTAAGTAAGCAAAATGTACAATTAAGTGGAGTTATGTTTAATAATTTGTTATTCTGAGATTTTACATTAAAACATGTATCTCATAAGAAATATCTTCAGTGCTAATAAATAAGCTTTATGTAAAAAGAAAAAAGAAAAAAAAAAGTCACCAAAATAATCACACAAAAAAACAAAGAAAAAATAGGGCTTTTTGTTTAGCCTTTAAGGATTATAGTTTTTTATTTAATGTAAATTTGAGCATCTATATAGAATTCAATAATTAGTATTTTTAAGCAATGTTTAAAATTATTTTTCATTAAATTAAATAAACATGAACATCTTGAATATTTTATAACTTAGCTAACCTAAAAGGACAACAAAACCACTGTGTTCTGTAGTGACACCGAGCCAATAAGTGAATCTTTGAATTTCTTAAAAACAAACTGTATGTTGTAATCACACACACATATTTGCAATGTAAAAGAGAAGGCTGTATACTAAATGAAGATGATTTATATTACATGGAAAAACAGAATGTAAGCATTTAGAATACACTGTTTTAATATAAGAAAGATTCATAGGAATGTGATATGGTGAAAGGGAGCCCTCATTAAAACTATGTAAATCATGGTACAGAAGAGTTGGGGAAAGTAAAATTAATTATACAGAATTCAAAAATATTTTCCTGATATAGTACATACCCAAATGTTTTCAAACAAATTACTTCCAGTTAAA
Organism: Metallyticus violacea; assembly: GCA_030762175.1. Lineage (NCBI taxonomy): Eukaryota > Metazoa > Arthropoda > Insecta > Mantodea > Metallyticidae > Metallyticus > Metallyticus violacea. The sequence continues at coordinate 73,942,855 of CM060837.1, read as the reverse complement.
TAACAAGTTATCCACATAAAAATGAAATTCATTAAAATTAGGTATTATAATAGTTGTAATTCAATGTTTAATCAGTTTATTAACTGTTCAGTACTGCAGTATATCCAAATCCTACTTTAATTCATAAATGGCTGTGTTTAGAATTAAAGTTGTAGCTTTATTTAGGATAATATTTAATTTAAGGTTGTGTATTACAGTGAAAACTAGTTAGCAAATATTTCAGATATGTATGCTAAAGTTACTATTAGCTGTGAAGTGGGAAGTAAAAACTTAATTTTTTTATGTGTAAATATAGTGCATTATACTACAACATATTAATCCTTGGACAATTCTTTATCTTTAATCAGTTTTGGATATAGGAAGGGGCTTTAAGGTTTTTCAGTTTCCTGCCATTTTACAAAGTAGTTGTTAAAAATGTTTGCTATTTCTTATGAATTTACCTTTTTTGTTATTAAACATTATTTCTATGTTAATTTTTGCATTATACATTACCTATTTCCATCTTAACTACTGCCCATAAGACTTTCACAAGATTCCTAGCATTCAGGATTCTGGCACTAATGCATAATTTTTTGGCTTTGCATGGTTTCTTTTTTAGGCTTGTGCAGCAATATTTCTTATAGTATGATTTAAAAACATAAAAAATAAAGTATAAATTTTGAATTAAATTCTTCTCGCAAACTCAAAAGCAAACAGTTAAAAAATGTTTTGTTGTATAAAGTTGCTAATGATTTAAAATTTATCATAATTTGTAATTAATGGGACAGTCATGTATTAAATGAATACACATTTTATGATAACACAACTGTTGTAGCTGCAGCTTGTTGATGAATGATGTAATATTGCTAAATTTGTCCCAGCACAAAATTGTACCTTAACAAAATTTTAGGTGCTAGGTTTCAAATAAATCCCACTTTCTGAAGAAAATAAACTTTTTATATTAGAAATTGTATTGTATGCAAGCGTCCATGAACTAAATAATACAGGCCTATGCATATGTATACAAGTTCATTTTAAAAAGGTTCCCAGAAATGATGTGTCCAAGAGCTCATAGATATTAATGAAGATATTTATTGCCTTTGTACTCTTGGTAGCAAGACACAATCCTGTCGAAATGGGCATAGGAAATATAGGTTATTTACATCCTTGACCTGTTCATTTATTTCAACATAATAAACACAGGAGCTGGATCTGAATTCAGTCAGAGGGTATAAAAGGCACTTCTAATATCATTACCATTATCATATCTGTCATTTGGTATGAAAGCCAGAGCAATAATAGCATAAAACTTCATTTCCTTCTTGTATATAAGCTGGAGCAATTCCTGCACCTTGCAATTTGCACCACAAGATCAAACTATAATGAAATAAGCATCCTGCTTAGCATTCAAGAAGACTTCTTTAATAGCATTGATGGCAGAAACTTCATAATCAGTGAACACAAGGGCTGGTGAAATATTTGTTTGGCACTGGCACCGAACTTCTTCAGTGAAGATCTCAGATATTTCCATATACAATTCCTAGACCTTGTTTTTCATAGGAATCACTATCCCATGGATTGTATAGAACTAGCATATTATATTTTGCACTGATCTAAATGTACCATTCAATATCAAATATTCACATTAGTTTAATTTTAAAAGATGGTCTGAAGTTGTGAACGTATTTACTTTAGTATCGGCTTAAATGTGAGAAGCCACCATCTCTTATATCATCAATTTGAAAACAGCCTTGGATGATTACCAAATTTTCAGATATTTAGGTTTAGGAGGCAAATTTTCCTTGCATGCACTTTGCACCAAATGGTTTTATTTTTGTCTTTTTCTCCAGAAATTTTAAATGTATCTCACTGGACACTGCTTACAGGGAAATTCAGTACTGCTATGTTACTCTTCTGACTGCTCAATATTTGCTATACCATACTTCCATCACTCTGTACTTTTCTTAATCAGGAAGTCACTTTTTTACAACAACAAGGTTTATATCTAGTCATAAATTAAATCTCTAGCAGAGCAGTTTTCTCTTCTTTCACATTTCCATTCAATTTTATTATTCCTTATTCTATATTTTGTATGTAATTTCTGAAATTAATTTTGGTTTGCTGTTCTTTGATATCATGAGATGTGGGCATTCCATAATATCAACGATATTTTTATTCTTTTCCCTCAAATAATTTTAATTTCAAACTTGAAAATGCTGGTGCTATTACAAATGTGTTTTAATAAGTTATGTATTGTTATAAATTATCACTGTCATTAAACAATGGTAAAGTTGAATATGGTAAAATTATATAGTACATAAAATTTATTTAGAATGATTGTGGTGGGATGACTTATCTGGAACCAATTTTGTTTTGGTATGAACATGTTTCCTGGTACAAATTGTCATGATATGAATATGTTTTCTGTAGTGAATTGTTTGAATAATTTTCCTGGGACAAATTTACTACCAATATGAATTGTTAGGACACCATTTATAAGTCCTCATATAAATAAAAATTAACAACTAAGATACTTGAAAATGCTGGTAAAACCTGTCCAAGATTAAAACTGCTTAATAGTTTGGTTAAAAAAGTTTATAATGGCAAAAGAGTATGAAAGGAGAGATTAGTTAGAAAAAAAATTAATTTTCTTTTATACTTTAACTATATTAGGTTTCTTTAATATTCTCTATACATTTCTACATTTCTGTTTTCTAACAACAGTTTTAAAAATTATAGAGGGAAATTGCCAACTTTCTTTATAGCAAAGTTCTTATGAACAATGTTACGGCAAGTGTCAGGGAAAGATCTCACAGCCAGTGACTTCATTAAAGAGTGTTACCAAACTTCCTATTTTCAAGACCTGCTTAAAGATTCTCCTGTCAATAGTATGTATTTATAAGTATTTGGATGCGAAGTGGACTTTTTAGATATTGTACATGTATGTACGTATGGAAGACTAAAGTACACTGTTGATATTATATCTACATCATATCTTCTTGACATAAAATGTGCATTTACACATACAACACTGACTTATTTTACTTCTGATATTATTCTCCAACATAACCATTGCTCATATGGTTTGTGGTGAAATTTAATATGTCAATTTTCAGAAGGTAGCAACTAGTACTAGTACCAGTACCAGTACTACTACTACTAGTGAGTGAGTGAGTGAGTGAGCGAGCTTTTAAAGTGTTGCATCTACTTTGCCAACAACTTGAGTTTTTGAATAACAAATTTCCATTTTTGTTTGCAAGAAATAGAAGTTATTTAGCAAAATATTTTTCAGATGTTAAATGTTTGGCCATATTTTGAACATGTTGCCCACAGTAAACATTGCTGTGATCACAAACTCTGCTTGTCAAAACAGTTTGCAAAGCAAATGCAGGCAATTCCAGCACAGTGAAAATTAAAGTAATATTTCATTTGGTTTTATGTATGTATCTTTGTTGCATTGTTACAGTCAATTTCATAAATGCCTGATTGTTTGCTCAGGAGTGGGGAGCTTTTGTTCTTTTTGTAGGTTTTTTAAGCTGTTTACTGATGCCAAACTCACATTCCTGTCTTTACATTATAAGTTTGATGTGTCTAAAGATGGAATGTAAACTTCTTTACATGTAACTCAAATAAGTGTACTTACGAAGCTGTTGACAATGGAGTGGTATATATATATATATATATATATATATATAAACAATGTATACAGTTTTTTTCACACTAACTCCATTCACTTACATAAATTTGGAACATATGTTTCGGGAGCGATCCCTCCCATCTTCAGCCTGTTGACAAACTGTTGTTAAACGTGGCGGTTGGGTCTCTTGATGTTCTTGTGGCGGCATCTGTTGGTTCTATTAGGAATTTGCTGAGTTCATCCAATGGAGGGATATCGAAATTCATCAAATTATCCTTATTTTTTGTAATGAAAATGTTTTCCCAAGTGGAAAGTTCTATTGCATTATGAAGTTGTTTAAGTAGTTTTATCTCTGATTTAATTTCATGATTTTTATTCCAAAAGTGTGCTGCTATTGCTGATTTATCAATTTGTTTTAAGCGAATATTTCTGAAGTGTTCTTTTTTCTGGATTCCCAAATTCCTCTTTGTTTTTCCAATGCGACAAAAAATACATTGGAAAAACGAAGAGGAATTTGGGAATCCGGAAAAAAGAACACTTCAGAAATATTCGCTTAAAACAAATTGATAAATCAGCAATAGCAGCACACTTTTGGAATAAAAATCATGAAATTAAATCAGAGATAAAACTACTTAAACAACTTCATAATGCAATAGAACTTTCCACTTGGGAAAACATTTTCATTACAAAAAATAAGGATAATTTGATGAATTTCGATATCCCTCCATTGGATGAACTCAGCAAATTCCTAATAGAACCAACAGATGCCGCCACAAGAACATCAAGAGACCCAACCGCCACGTTTAACAACAGTTTGTCAACAGGCTGAAGATGGGAGGGATCGCTCCCGAAACAAATGTTCCAAATTTATGTAAGTGAATGGAGTTAGTGTGAAAAAAACTGTATACATTGTTTATTCTTTACATGTGTTAATATTTGTAGCTTTTCAGGATGTGATGTTCTTTATTTGTTTTTAAATTTTAATTACCAGATTCATTGTATAGCCATTTTGTTTTTGCATTATATCTATAATTTGTTGGTATTCTGATTTATAATTGCTTTTCTGTTGTGTTTGGATGAAATAAAAATATTTTTTTCTTTGTCAGGCATTAATCCTTTAAGGCTTGTTGCAAGCTCCAAATTATTTATTTGTTCAGTCATCTTTTCTTTGTCTTCCAATTTTTTGTTTTCCTTTAGGAATGTAAGATAGAATTTATTGTGCATATCTTTCATCAGACATTCTCTGCACATGTTCTATTTGTGATGATAATATTCTATTTTTTCATTAATATTGTAAAATTTTAGCTGACTTCTTACATCTACATTTCTGAGCCTGTCTTTTCTTGTTACACCTCTTCATTTTCACCGCTATAAAGCACTATATAAAGCTCCTGTCACTGTCTTATAAAATTTTATTACTGCATATTTTCAGAATTTTTTCCAATGTTCTCTTAATGGTTCTGCACATTTTTGAAAAGTTTTCTATATTATTTTCAATGTCCACTACTTTGGTATAAGATAAAGAACAGCTTAAAATTTTCAACTACTTACTAAATCCTTTTTCTTTATCCTATTATTTTGACATAAAATTATAACCAGCATTATCTTCTAAACTAAAAATTTCCTAACTATAGATAAGCAACAAGACATGTAATTTCTAATATCTGTCAATTCATACATGAATATTAAATAATAGTAGAAAATTTATGTTTTAAAAATTGAAATTTGAAAATTTGAATTGTTTTAATCTTTAATGGAAGGTGCACTGCTATGAGAGGCCAAGGTCATTAAGGCATGGACTCGTGAGCAGAAGGTCTAGGGTTTGATTCCCACCAGGACCATCTTCCCTGGCTGAGATTTTTTCTAGGTTTTTCTTAGACCTCATTAAGTTAATGAATTTTGACATTCTACCTTAGAGTAAATCAATAAATTCCTATTCCAGACAATAGATTGACAGAGAAGCAATACAAATTCAGCTATGAATGCACCAGATAGTCCTAAAGTTATCAAGCACTTATCTGAGGATGAAGGTTCCCAAAACATTAATAAATTAATAAACTTGTATATAGAATACATGTTAACATTCAAATACATTCAATTTTGTAGATATCATTGCTTCATTGTCAATAGCCTCTAAACACACATGGACATATTAAAGCATTGGCATTTTATTTATTTCTGCTTTGTTTGGAGCCAATCATGAGAACTGCTGCTGCTGCTGCTGCTGCTAATGCCCAATTGGGTCAGAGCCACAAACAAAATACTCATGCTATATAAAATGTGAAAATGCCAATATCCTTCCAAAATATTTTCTTGTGAAAACTACATATTTGTTATGTACTATGTTGAATATTAATGCATACATTATTATATGTACATTTTTTATTTAAATGGCTTAACTTAAGATATTAAAATGAAATACTTGTATACTCCTGAAATATGTGATAATGAATGTATTTCTACTATTTGCTTGCCACCATGTAATGTTTATGACAGAAAAAGGAGAAGCATAATAAGCCATTGCAGTAAATATAAATGTTATTGTGATAATTGTGACGTGCTGCACAGGTAAGGAATGTAAGATGATGATGATGGGTCAGGTTACCTTGTGGTATTTTTGTTTTGTCACAGTGATCTTTACTATGAGTAAGAAAGTTTGGTGGTTCCCTCCCAAAAGCCTTTATGAGATATAACAAGCACATTGTCACATTAACAGATTTTCATTAATTAAATGAGATAAATTTGAAAGCCAACTGAAATATAAAAAGGTTCAAATTATATGACAGGTTAAAGTACATACAAGTGGAATATTTGTTTAAATTGTAATTGGCATATTGTATATTACAATGGTGGGGGAAAAAAAAAATGGTTTTACATGTGCTCTGTTGTTTCAAAGTTTATTAAACTTAAACAGCTAATATAAAAATGTTTCCTAAGATAATAAGCAATCCCTTTGGTCTCTAAAAAGTTATGAAATAATGAAAAGAGAATGTTTCATGAGCAAGCAAGTGTTACAAACCAGCTGTGGTTAGTAATCTGCACCTCCTCAAATTTTTCATTAATAATAAAAACAACAGAAACATGTTGTTCACAAACAAGGGACCAACAGGGGTGGAAGGCACAGACTCACAAGTGGGAGGTCTGGGGTTCAGTTCCTGCAAGAACCGTCCCCCCTACTGAGGTTTGTTTTCCAGGTTTTCCTTTCCTGATAAATGGCAAATGCTGGGAGGTACCCTACCTAAACTTAGGCCTGGAATGCTTCCTTCCTTAAAATAAATCCCTTCCCAATTACTAATTTCATCTCACCTGTGATGCCTCAGCAATAAACATGAGCGTTTAACACAATTAAAAAAAACCATTGTTTTAGAGAGAACAATAATAACATAAAATGTTAATAGCTGAGGGACTAGAGCCCCACTGAGAGGAAATGGGTTTAATCACATTAGTCATTACTGAAATTTGTGCTGAACAAAGCAGTTCTCTGGTTTTCATGGCTATCCTCAACCTCACACCCATCACCATTATCAATAGGCATCAGAATGAAGAGGAATTAAGTTAATTTGGTACTGAAATGAAGACAACAGGTGGATACTTTAGGTTATGAGCTACAAACCACTCTCTCCCTCTTACATTCGTTATTCATCAGTTCTGTTTTACCTCCTGGTGGTGGCTCATAGCTTGTATTCTTGCATTATTTGTACTGACCTAGTAGTTTAGGTGCAATTAACTTTACAAAAAGGCACCTAACATCATCATCATAATAATAACAACATTGAAGGTACCTAGTTATGTTCTACCTACCTGTTCATTTCAAATATCATTCATTAAAGAGCATAGCTCATAAAAGTGGAAAATATAATCGTGATAATTTCTTGTTTCACAGATCTGCTATCATTATTATAGTCATGCATTACTGGAGAACATATAAATGCTTAGACTAATTAGAATGTTAGTATTTGTATGATGCAGATCCATTTTAACATCACCTAATTAGTTTTACCTCTTTGCTGAATGAGTTAAAAATTTAAATGTGTAGTTTAAAATCTATGTATAGATATTTCATACATGTGACATTAATACTTGTCATTGGTATCAAGTTACACAAATAACAGTGTATGGCAGGAGGGGAGAAGCTGCAGTCATCTATAGTTAGAAACATATTGGAGTAAACAAGAAATAATGTGTGTACTCAAGGGTCCCCCCCCCCCATAATCTTTCCACTGAACAAAAGACAATAAAATTGGACTTTGTTTAGCATTTTCAGAATGAGGGCTTTGTTTTCGCTCTGCATAATCAGGTGGAATGAAAAGTGATGACATCATTTCAAATCTCAAACAAACCACCAAAGCCTTCAGTGGAAGTTACTGATTCACCTCTTTTGAAGAAGTCAAAGGTCATGCATCATGTTATAGGGAAAAGTGTTGCATTTTTCTTTCATCAAGGAGATTAATTTCTTATCATATATTTTGAGGGAGAGGAAGTTGTCTAACCATGCAGGACATTAACACAAATTGAATGCGCCATCAAATTCAAGAGACACAGAATGCTTCCAAATGGTGCATCATCTTGCACGACAATGTCTGTCCTCATAAGGTCAGCATTGTGCAGAATACTTTTTAACAAGTTCCATACAGGCTGGATATGCCTCCAAATGATTTTGTAATTCCCAATGGATAATACTGCAAAGTATACAGTGGGACAAATACTTGAACTCTCACTGAAATTGCTTTTACGTTGGCCATCATTAAAGGGAAAAGTTACCATCTCTAACCACCATGTTAAATTTAAATTTATCAATTTCAATGTTCCTTTTCTAAGAGCCATTAATAGTAACAACATTTTTTTCTCAGATAGAATTACATTATTTTTCAATAAAATTATATTTTTTCAGAGCAGTATCTATAAGTGTAGTATATTAATATATTTTTTAATAATGACATTATTTTGACATTTTTTAAAAGAAGAATACTATCAATAGTCTTAAAAATGAAACTAGAAAATTGAAAAAATCTTAAATCATTCACTTATATAGAACAAAGAGACTATAAAAACTTCATTTTCTAGTAGTGTGGAACAGGAATGTTTTAAAATGGATGTGAGAGCTAACTGATTTTTTGCAACTTTTATTTTTTCTCATTTTATGTTCATTTTCTCTGAAACTATTCATCCTAGAGAATTCAAATTTGTACAGTTTCTTTTATTATATATATATGAATTATTTGACACTTTTGTCAATGTTCCAGTTTCATATTGGTCATTAAGGTCATTGATAGTATTCTTCTTTATAAAAAATGCCAAAAAGATGGTCATTATTTTTAAAAAAAATGCTAATGCAATATATTTTAAGATATTTATTGCTCTGAAAAGTGTAATTTTGTTTAAATATAATGTAATCTTATTTTACATTAAAAACTATTACTTTACTATTAATGACTCTTTAGATAAAGAACATTGAAAATGATAAATTTAATATGGTAGAAAGAAGATATTTCTCCCCTTAAATTAAGTTATATTGGATAGCATATATGTTCCACAAACAATTTTTAAGAGCAAAAGACAAACAAAATGTTTCACAAAAAAGGTTATTTTAAATATATTTTACCTTAAATCATTATAAAACTCTCAGAAAAGACGATTACGAAAATGATAATAATCTGCTGGTTTACTGAACAGCTCTTTAAAAATTAATGAAATACAAAATTAATAAACATTGGTGAAACAAACATCACCTTGAAAAAAGAAAAATGCAATAACATAAAGAAATATTATAGGTGAATATAACTTAGATAACTTTCCATACATTTGACATGGCTTTCGATATTTAGGTTATTTGCTTTAAATTAATGATGGATATGAATATGTTAAAAGACAGCTTTCAACAAACTCATCACATATCATCATGTAAAGAGAGTGCTTGTAAGTGAACAATTTTGCATTTCATTGTATAGTGTAGCATTGTATGTAGTAGTACTGTGAAGGCAGCTGCCAGTGTTCTTAGAGTGTTTGAGAAGTGTGTGTGTGCTTGTACTAGAGTGTTGAATGTTCTAAGTCACTGTGGAAAATACTGTTATCCATTTGTAAATATTACACTGCAATAGCTTGGTTGCTTCAAAGATATTTTAAGTAACTTAATATACATAATCTTTGGCTAAAAAGCGCTATATGTAAGAATAACTCTTCAATGAATCACACAGAGGGGAGATAAGCCTCACTAACAGTACTGCTTGGATGAAACATAGGTCATTCACTTGCTTAACCATTAGAGCCATAAATTAAGCTTTGTTTAACTGAATTTGCTACTATGAAATATTTTACTTTAATTAAATTTAACATTTAAAACAAAATATGCTGTGAAAGCATTTATAGAATGAATTCCATATGAAGACTGATTAGTGTGCAATAATTTATATTATAGGCTAATTCTAATGCCCAAGAATTTTATGCTGCAAAACAGAAAAAATATAATTATGTTTTTATGTTAGCATTTTAGCATGTTGGTACAAAGACATATTATTTTTCATGATCAAAAATAATATTTCTTTCCTTTGTTGCAAAATAATTGATACTTTAGTGATGTAGTTTGCCACAGAAAGATGCATTTAGATTTATTAAAGATTGCTTTTATTCAACACCCCCCCCCCCCCTTTTTATAAGTTTTACAGATACTTTCAAGCACCTAAGCATTGCAGAAACAAAATACATGGACAATACACTTAGTATATTGGTGATAGCTTCAGAATCATATTGATGTTGGACATTTGTATATGTACTAGTGTTCTGAGGCATGAATGACAAGGTAATTGACACATGTTATAAAAGCCATATATGCAATGCTACTTATGGTTTTAAAATATTTTCATCAGAAATGATGGATACTGAATACTAGAAATTGGAAATAAACATTATATTGACACTGCTTTTGTTTCATTTCTCCAAGGATTTTTGGTTCCTTCTAACAATAATTATATATTTAGGCTGCCAGATAATGTAGATATCATCTTAACATCACAGAATAACTCTGGACCATGCAGTCAACAAAGTTTATGGAAAAATAATAGATTGAGCATAAGTTTCTTACAACCATATTACTTTGTAAGGTATTTCATGTGTCACTTTATGCATTACTGGAAAATAACAAATAACTGTGATAAAAAGGACCCTCTTACTCTAAACCTAATGAACAGGTAGTAACCACAATTATGTTGCATTGAGTTAGGATGCAGCAACTGAAGTGGAACATGGTGGGGAAATGAAAAAACAGATTTTTTTTTCTGCACAGTTACATATCAGTTCACTGAAAGTCAGGCTTAATGCTATAATTGTAAATCATCATCTGTTTAGCAAGCTTCATAATGCATAAAATGTGAGTCTTAAGACAGAGGAAAAATAAAACGCTTTATTTCAAAACTAAAATAGTGCTTGTTTTGTAATTCACTGCATTTCAAAGCTGCATCATGACAAAATGCTTAGATTGCTGGCCTCCCACAGAGTTAGCCCAGGTTCCATCCTAGGGGATTAAAGGTGGAAAAAATGCCATCTGGGCTAAATTTTGGACTTATTTCTGAAGGCCAACTTTTGCCCTGGAAGCCAACAGACTAAATATTGGCCCTTTATCTGGAGGCTAAAATGGGCTAAATTTTTATCCGAAGGCTAAGTAGGATAGGCCAAATTTTGTCCAAGAATGTAATATAGGCAAGGATAAGCTAATTTTTGGCCCATTTTATGGAGGCTAAGATTGGCTACATTCTTTTGAAAATGGGGGGAAAGGTAATCACAGTCTCAAATTAACAACAAATTACTTACCATTGGTTCAGGTTAATGTAAATGATAACATATTTTCGTTTAATTATGTAACTTTATTTCTTGTCCTTCAATACATTCCTGATCAACAGATTCAAATCCAGAAAATAAAAAGCTGTACACAATGACCAGCAGAATTTACTCTTCATGTGAAGGAAAGCAGCTTAACGATAATCAGATTCCTTCATTGCTGTCTGATATTTTTGCAACTTCATAGAAGAGGATCTGTAATAAATGCATATAAAAGTTATTAATTATACACAGTTAAACTTGAAGCTTAGGTTACATAAATTAATTGTATTGGAGAAGGACCCCTTTCAGGTAATCTGCTGTGTACTTTGAAATAAATTACCAAAGCTTTTGTTAAAAACATGTGACATTTCCTTTTCTCAAGAGAAACAACAATGATTATAATATATACAGTTCTGTACAATTTACAATGTAATGCGCCATTTAAACTGAAAAGCCATTTAAAATCAAAATCAAGAAACAAATACTGTACTTTCCTCGGTATTATGTGAATTTACACAAAAAATTTACATGCTCTTTTTAATTATGTTTGTAAAACAAATTAAGGCAACAAAAATGAAATATTGAACTATAATATAAATATTATAGTAGAAGCGCAGGTTTTTGATACATAGCAATATTTAGCACATGAACTAAAGATATCAATTAAAACTAAACTTGGTTGGCATATTCATGAGATACAAGTATGTTAAGTTAGAGTATAAGAAGAAAAAAATCTGGTAACATCAGAGTCTTGAAGGGAAAGTGAAATTTTTAATAGCTGCAACTGTTGAGAAGACAGTTATTGGCAGTATATGTAGAGTATATGTAGAGCTCCATTGAATGACAGACTAACACACTAACATTAGGAGAAAAATATTTATATACAAAGTTGAAAAATAAAAATCAGATTATTATTGAGTTTGGAATTAAAGCACTACACTATATTATGTATTGCAATTAATTAACTTAATACTGCACTCTGCATAATCCACTAACTTTAGAAGCAAGAGAGTATAATGAAGATGACTTTGAGCCTTAGGCCTGTTTGTGAAGAACTGCAAACATGTGCACAAAATAAAAATGATGAGAGAACTGAGATGTAGGTAGCTTTAAGTCAAAACAGGAACTTGGCATGAAGATGAATTGCTACTATAGCCAATCACTGAGAAAATATAGCTGCAGATATAATAAATGGCTTCCTATTCAACACAGCACAATAACAAAAAAATAAAACAAAAAAGATTTTGTGAAGATAAAGATGTAATTTGTTACATTAGGGTGAGACCAATGTAACTTCAATTTCTGTCATTTTTGAGTTACTGCCACAGGCGTGGACTCATGAGTGGGAGATCTGAGGTTCGATTCTCACCAGGACCGTCCTCCCTGACAGCAGTTTTTTCCAGGTTTTCCTCAGTCCTCATAAAATGGCAAATGCTGTAGAGATACCCTAAACTCAATTCTGGAATTCTTCCTTCCTTTAAAAAGTCTTTTTTCAGTTTACCATTTCATCTTATGTATCATTAGTGTTCGTCACCTGTGATGCCTAAGTAGTTAAAACAGGCATTAAACACTATTCAAACTTTTTTTTTGAATTATGAGTACTTTCACATTCAGCAAATTGTTATTTGTCTTAGGGTCAGACAAGCATAGCTTTAGATACAATAGGTTCAGGGCACATTGGCTAATCTACAAGGTAATCATTTTTATAAAAATCAAAGGAGAGTAAAGGTTGTTACATTTAATTGATAGTATTATATGATTTAGTTTTAGAGCATGTAGTTCAATTAAATCATACAATAACATCAATTATATGGGCAAGTTTCAATTAACATTTAATTAGTTGTTACATTTGTCTGATCCTAACATTTTTATCTCTCAGAGAAGAGTAAACATTGTTATTTTTATCTGATCCTAATATTTTGTTCCCATGCTCACCTAGGAGGAAATGCATTTATTTGTCTTTTGCTATTTTTGAATAAGAAATGCAGTGATCAACAGCTTAATGCACAGGCTCTTTAACCTACCCATTAACAAGGAAGAACACAAGCAAATAGAAAAAGTACAGAAGCTCAAGAGGCAGAAACTTATTAAAGAAACCACAACACTTCCTGAAGGGAAAAATAAGATAGTTTTTAAAAAATTCACATATCAACCAAGGGCTGCACACAAATTTCAAAATATTCTAAAAGATTTTAAGAGTGTGTAGTTCAACTGAATCATACAATGATATTCATTAATTCTAAAAGATGTTAATATTTGATTGGCAGCAATAAACTGAGCAGTAGCATCTCATTTCTGGACTGAAAACATGACATGGTGCAAAAAGCAAAATTATTAAAATAAGTACAGGAACATACAAAGATACAAAGCAATGTGGAAAAAAACCTATACTTATTAGTAAAAAAACAGATTAATGAACTTTGATACTTTTGGGGATGAAAACATAAGCTTTAAGTTCATCACACGAATATACATCCCCTTAGTAACACAAATTGCCCAGCAATCAACAGTTAGCTGAAGATGCAGGTGATTTTCTGCAAAATATGTTTTATATTTAAACAAGGGAGTAAAGCCAATAAGAGTATGCAGTTTGACTCTGTCATACAATAATCTTAAAAAAAGTAATTGTTTTCAGCTACATACTTATAGGTTTCCCTCCAATAAAGTTATATGCTTTTACTTCTTGCACAAAGATTTGTTTTGCAATATAACTTTAATCTGAAAGCATCTTTTATACGTTAGTGAAATTTCAAGAATTTAATATAGAGCTTAGAGGAAGAAATTTTTTATTAACTAAATACAACACACATTGCAACAAATTGCATTTGGCTATGCCAATAATATTGAGTATATGATATATTTTTACTGTTATATTTCAATCCATAATATGTAAAATTATTATTTATTTAACTTGGAAAGAGTGAAGGTCTCTCTTCCATTCTACCAGGCAAAAAAACAAAAAATTATAGAGTGCATATACTTTGTATATAAAATACAGAAAAAAATCCAAATGAACGATATACACTACATGTATGAATGAATATTTATTATTATTTCTACCTATTTACAATTATAATTTTATAATATATCTTTGATCCTGAAGTGCTTGTTAATTCAGGATCCTATACAACTAATACCCCGGTTGTTGTACATATGGATCTTTACATCACTCTTCTTCCATCATCGTTTCTTTATTTTTTTTTATTACCTTCTTCCTTTGCCTTGATCACTTTCCTCCACTGCTTTTCTTTACCTTCCCTACATAGTTCCCAAACTGATTCAAAAATTCATTTCTGCTACTACCAAAAATTTTAATGCCTAAATTTCTACCTTCAAATGATCCCACTTCTTGTTCCATTATTCCTCTCTTCATCCTTCGGTTTCCATTCATTCTATATATAGGTAAGTAAGTTCTTGTCTATCTTGCCACACAATGGACATAATTCTTTCTCAACTTTTAAATGAAAATATTTACATATTTTTAATATAGTTAGAAAGTTTAGTGTTAGAATTTCACTTGTTTTTCAATAATTTTTCTCACATCTAAATAAGAAGAAGTAGTGAAAGACTAGTTTGGTTCCTAAAGTTGAGATTTCAGTCAATCTACATTTGAATTTCTTTATTGTCTAACAATCCCTTAATTTCAGGAGGAAGGGAGTTCCAGATTCTGGGAACTGACATACTGAATGAGGTTGAGTAAAAATGTGTTTGGTGATGAGGGATAGACAGTAAAGTCATATTCTGGGATCAAGGTAGGGACAGATATAAGAAGCAAGAGGCAATATACTGAGGGGTGGAGGTGCAGGGAATTTTGAACAGGACAGGAAGGAATGGAAAGTTGCTTTTAGAGTTAGCATTGACAGTTGGTTGCATAGAGGTGTCACTGATCAATTTACAAGTGCTGAAGACAAAATGAACACACGCATTATGAAAGCGTTGTAATCCATTAATCTATCCAGTATCCAGATTAGAGTACAAGACAACACAATGATCAAAGTGAGGCATAACAAGCATTTGAATGAGATTCTTTTTGAGAGTGAGAGGTAGATCTTTTTGCTACATGTTTTAATGTGTGAATCATTATTTTATGTAAATAATGCCATTCTAGATCAGAGTCTATATAAACACTTAGATTTTTTTTTGCTGTGCTGGTATAATTAAATGCCATGTTCTTTATCATGATGGGTGGCACATTGTTCGAATTTATTTTATGTAGTGCATGTTTATGTTCAATGTCTATAGCCTGTAATTTCAGTGGATAGTTCAAAATTTTGTATCCAACAGTTTTAGATCTTCATTTTCTACAGGCAGGGCATTATGGACAGAATGAGGGGTGATGTGAAAGTACAGTTGTAAGTCATCAGCATATAGATGGTAACTGGAGTGTTTTATCTCTTTAGCAATGTCATATTGCACTAAATAAATAATATAATTGGTATAATAATAGTTTTATTATTCTATATTAGTCAAAGCATAACCAAGAGATGGCATTGATATTGCAGAAGAAGATGATAGGAATTGTTTACAGAATTGATATCTGCCACTAAATCAGATAATGGCCCAATTATGAATCAGATGGAGTTCATGATAGTGGTGAGTTGTTAACGTGTTTAAAGTTTTTTACTACTTCTTTATTTTGTAATACATTACAACATCATTAATTTATTATAAATTTCTCACAGATTTGTATGACGAAGAAAAAGTATAATAGGGCCCTAATCCTAAAACTGTACAAATGTAACATAACTAAAATACAGCCACAAGGGAAAAGAATACAGGTTGAAATTGTTGAGAAATGGAAAAGAATTAAAAGAAAAATAAATAAACAATCTGGAAAATCGTATCTATACTTCAAATATGAACAAAGACATTTCAGCCAGAATGGTAAGAGAAAAAAATTGTTCAAAGTGTATATGGAACATTTCAGTAATGCTGAGAGACAAGACATCTACAAGCTTTTTGGAACCTAGGATCTACTGAAACTCAGAGACAATATTTGAGTTTATGGTTAATCAAAAAAGAAAGTATGCAAATAAAATCAGAAAACAGAAACTTCAAGAAGATACAACAGTGCGTGGTTTTTCCCTAATCAAAGGCAATGATAAAATTCACCAGATTTAAATCCAGCATACAATAGTTCTTTATCTTTCTGCATGACCTCGGGAAGTTATGCCAGAAAATAATACCACAGAAGTATCACCAGTTTTATTCACTTCAATGATGAAAGTGAAAAGTAAAAGAAGTGCTCAGATATATTTATTATTCATATATAATCTGTTAACTTGAAATGCTAATTTGAACTAGTACAGTGAAGCTAATCATGCTCTGATCATATATAACCTGTTATTTCTTGTGGCAATAACCACAATACAGTAGTTTTAATTGTTAGAGACAGACAGAAGTATATGATATGATATATGACATTTATTCAAATAATATTGAATATAAATTTGAACAGATTTTGAAACAATTTAACAAAATTCCATCTAATCTGATGACATTACCTTATGAATTCAAATTTTATTATTATACAAATTATATATCTTAAATAATATTATTATTTAACTTATTCATAGATCTTATACACAATAATAATACTCCATTGATTGAAAATCATAACAAGTTTCTGTTTACTATTAAACATAAACAAAAACAAATCAAACTATTTTACCATTATTAGTGGGTCCCTGGTCTTTGGCTAGTCTAGAAGACTCTGGTTCCACTCCTCTCTAAGCCATAGTCTGGCAAGAATCCAGAAGAAGGGAGTCTCCCCATCTCATTCTAAAATAGGATACATAATTATTCTATAAATCACAAAAATGTCCTTTGCAATATATTTACAAATGCAGCTTTTGAATCAATTGCATTGCTTAATGTACAATCCTATTTCACCTTTGCCTTCTGGTTATTGGTGTTTAGGGATTATCTACAGTATCTCCATTTGTTATGAAATACTATACAGTTATCAGCTACTCTATCCCTGCTCCTACTACTCATACATTCCTCATCCTCTTCATAGATATTTGACAATCTTTTCAATGATGTAATTAAAGGGAAACTAATAAACTGGGTGGTGGATGACACTTTAGTGACTGAAAAAATGATCAAAGTGTACAAGAGTTTAAGAAGATACACAGAATATAAACCAGAATATTGGTAAAATTAACTACATACAGATACCAAATTATACATCAGCAGGCGCTTATTGCACAGCTAAAAAATTGGGGGTGGGGTATACATATTTGTTAAAATAAATATAAGTACATGCCAAACATTATGTTGAGAAGGTGACTTTGAACTGGCAGCTGTGGATTTGACAGAACTAAATATTACTGTGATTGCTTTATAATATAATATTAATAGTTGAATCTTTCTAATTAACTTAGAGGATATTGAATATACTCGTAAAAGCCAATAAAAAAACATATTCTATGTGGTGATCTAAATATTAACTTTCTTAAAGACAGTAATGAGAAACAAGATCTTGCTCACCTTCTCAAAAGTCATAACTCAACCCATGTAATACCATCCCCCTACAAAAATTACTAACCATTCAAATTGACCAAATTATAATTTAATGAAAATTTAAATAAAAGCTCAGGTAATAAACACTGGATTTAGTGATCATGAAGCAAAATAATTCAAAGAGAAACTAATAAAGCCAGGACATTTATATCAGCACTAATTAAAAAACAAATATTTAATACTGACAATATTTATTATCACATAAGCAAAGAAGAATGGCTTATTATGTAAAATGCAGATAATACTAATCAGAAATTTAGATTGTTTGTAAATAGTTTTATGTTCTGCTTTTAAAACCACTTTCCCTCTCAAAACATTCAGAACATGCAATGGGAGGGGGGAGAGAAATTACCCCAGGTATAAGAAAGTTGTGTGAATGTAACAAGTTATTGAATCAGTTAAGTAGGGTTGTTAAAACATCAGAATTTGACAATTATTTTAAGAATTATAAACACAAATTAAATAAAGTAATAAGACAAACAAAATTAATAACAATGATAATCATATTAATTGATATCATTGTATGATTCAGTTGAACTACACACTCTTAAAGCTTCACTTACTTTTCATAAATGTATGGAACCAGTTTTGAGAACATTTAGTTCCGATCTTCAGCCAGGCTAAAGTTCTCATATTAAAAACTCTAATAATTAGACTAAAGCTACGTAGCAAATAGTAAACCAAAAGACTAATAAAATGCATCATACACAAGGTAATATAGATCTTTACTACAATGATAAATTATAGATGCAATTTAAGTAAAGACCAGTATTACTAATAACATAAATTCTATATATCTTTATGAAATTACAACTGAGGAAATACTTAACATAATAAATTGATTGAATAATGCATATTCTGCAGATGTTGATGACATACCAGATATGATTATAAAAAAGTGCAGTGCATACATAATTAGACCACTTGTTCATCTGTCTAATGCTTCAATAACTATGGAACTTTCTCTGACATATTGAAAACATCTAAGGGTAAACTCCTGCACAGAAAAAGGGAAAAAGACTGAGGTATCAAACAACCTCCAATTTCCATTCCTTCCATATTCTCAAAGATATTGGACAAAATAATGTATGGGAAACTTCCATTTTTTGAAAAAAATAACATAATTACTAAATCACAGCATGGTTTTCAACACAAAAAAGTTACTGAGACTGCAATATACACATTCTTAAACAGTGTTATAACTGCCTTAGATACTAAAGATAAATCCATTAGTATATTTTTAGATTTAAGTAAAGCTTTTGATATTACTAACAATCAAATTATGTAAATGAAATGTTTTGATTTTGGCATAAGAGGACCAGCATATAATTGGTTTGAATCTTAACTCACAAACCAGAAACCAAAATAGAGATTACATATGCAGCCCTAACACTAATACACCTTCAACAGTTCTATCTAATTCACTTGATATAATATATAAGAGTCCCTTCCAGGCTCATTTCTGTTTATTTTGTATATAAATGACCTTAAAATAATATTCAAGCCCATAACATTGTACTGTTTGTTGAAGATACTAATTTACTAATAACAGTGATGAAATGTTAAATAACTCATTAAGACAGACCTGTAATGATTTGATATCAATGATAGGTAATAACAACCTGGTTTTAAACACTGATAAAGCAATTTGTCTTAAATTTCATATTACTGATAGCTCAAATAATAATAATAATAATAATAATATCCCTGAAGTAAAATTAAATAATAAATTAATCTCATACAAAACTGAAACAAACTTTCTAGGCTTATGGATATAGAATAATTTAAAATGCAAATCTCATATTAAATATCTTTTAGGCAAATTAAGCAGGAATATATATATATATATATATATATATATATATATATACCTTAAGAATTTTAAACCAAAATGTCAGCTTTCATATACCTATAATAGCTTATAATATGCAATATTATTTTGGGAAATTTGTCAGAAGCTAAAGATGTATTTATTAAACAAAAACAAGCCATTCACATTATATGCAGTAAAAAGAAGTTATGTTCGTGTAAGCCAATATTCATTAAACTTGGTAAATTACTTTGGTATGTGCTTACATAATAGAGACAGTTTTATTTATAAAAAAAAAGAACAGATTTACTTTTCAAAATAACAGAAATGGTCATACACATTATATTAGGATATTCACCTAATCTCTACTAGAACTACAATGTGTAAAAATGGAGTATTGCATGCCAGTATAATGATTTTTAATTCCTTTTCCAATGTCATTAAAATACAGAAAACTATAATGTATTTAAGACTAGGGCAAAGGCTCTCTTGCAGCACTGCTTTTATACAGTAAAAGAATACCTGCAACTTGATAAATTTTCATATACATAAGTCACTGTGTTAATTAACTTAACTATTTTGTATCACACTATCCTTCTTTTTCATAGTTTTACTTAATGTATTATATATTGAAAATGAACTTATGTTAAGTATGTTTGATATGTAGATTATATAAATTTAACTATTGACGTACCAATCACTAGTACAGAATTGATTTTAGAGTATTAATAAATTGAATTGAATACCTTTATATTGCCATCGTTTCTTAAACCTTAACCATACCTGTTCTTGCCCATGCAGCTCACTTTTGAACCTAAAATCACAAAATTAAACCAAAGACTAAACTGCTCAAAGAGCTTTGCAACCCAATAGAACATTCTATGTGGGAAAAATTTTTCATCTTGAAAAAGAGGACAAATTTAATGAATTTTTATGTTCCACCCATGAATGATCTCAGCAAGCTTTTATTTTATTATTTTACAGAGTGCATTTGTTTAGATTAAACATTTTATGTATAATTTTCTTTTGTGCTAAAAGGAGTGTATATCTATTGAATTACTCCACAAGATAATGCTATAAGTAAGAACAGATTGTACATATGCAAAGTAGATCTTTTTTAAAGTACTAAGATTGCATACATTTTTTAGTAAAGAGATTATATAATGACTTGTGTTAATCTTTGTAGTAAATGTGTGACTTCCAGCTTAAGAATTTGTCTATAGTTACTTCTAAAATTTTTGTTTCAGAGGCACACTGAATTACTTTATTATTGTAGGTGATCATTGGATCAATATTTTGTTTTTTCCTATTAGAGAGGGAAAAATTCATGCATTTTGTATGTGAACCTTCCACAAAATATCTCATGAATTGCTTTTGTCAGGAATGCAAGAAGCAAAAATGAACGATGAAAAAGAGAGAAAGATATTTAGAATTTTAGCCTGCAAAAATGACAGTTACCTATCAAAAGATATTCAAAATGAGAGCATTTGTGATCAGTAGACTTTCTTAAAATTAAAGGTTTGGTAAAAATAGACCTTAAATGAAAACAGAAGACAATGACATGGGTTGTAGATGGAATTGAACCCTGACATTTGGCATATGTCTATTAAACAAAAATCTACTTTGGGCATTTAAACATTTTGTGCTTTTAAATATGCTTTGATTTCCCTAAAATTACACCCAGAAATATAAATGGCACCCCTCTAGTTCTACAGGCTATACATGATATTTTGTCCATCAGCTCCCCCCTCCCACCCTTTCCCTCTTACTCCAAATTATTGTTTTACTTATTTATTTTTTCATTGAAGGTTATGCAAAATAGAAGACCATGGAGTGCCCTACAGAAAGAAATGAATTTCAGCATTTGGAAGATGTTATGGCTATTAAAATATATTGATGGAGATGTTGATCAAAATGTGTGCAAAATTTGGAAATTTTCTAGATGTTGATAGAGTACTTTCTCAATAGGAAAATTTCCCAAAGTTCTAGATCTCTCTCTCTGTAGAAGGCATATGGTAAAAACATTTGCATTTGGTTTAATGGGGCATTAAAGACAGTAAAGAACACATTTATATACTCAATTGTCTTTTAAAGCAAAAGAGCTTTATGAAGAATGTTTTGTGTACATAAAACAGTAAAAATATCAAAAGATATAGCAATAAAATAAAAAGCAATAGGCACATTTGCAATGTATTTATTTTTTCCTTCCTTTCTTTTCTTTTCATTTTTAGCATTTTGGCCAGCTCCTAAGGTGTTTCCAAACAATGCATGGAATTGATGGAATGGTGAAGCAAGAGAGTCCACAGACTTTAGCATCTAATGTTTGTTTAAATTAATCAATTTATTTATTGTGGCTTTGACTACAATGGTCTTCTTGCAATGTTTTTAGATTGTGCTATAGGTGCAAATAGTGTCTAATGTTCACTTTTCCAAAGTTGGAAGAATTAAAAAACAAATTATGGGAAAAACTCAGGTTTCGAATAGTGCTTTTATATTGATTTGTCGTTTTAGCTGGTTTTGATCATTTGTCTGCAGATATTCTAAAACTATGCACAAAAATAGAGATTATTAAATCAGTAGACTTTTTTTTTAATTAAAGCTTTGGTAAAAATAAACATTAAATTTAAACAGATGACAATGGCATGGGCTGTAGATAGAATTGAACCCTGGCATTGAGCATATATTCTTAAAACAAAAATCTATTTAAGGCTTTTAAATGATTTGTGCTTATAAATATGCTTTGATTTCCCTAAAATTACACCCACAAATATAAAGGGCATCCCTGTAATTTTACATTTTACGCAAGATATTTTGTTCGCCTCTCTCCCCACTATCCCAAATATTTTATTTAAATTTAATTTTTGTTTTCATTTTCTTTTTTTTTTTTAATTAAAGATACTGTAAAATAGAGGACCATGGGGTATCCTGCAGAGAAAAATAAGTTCTAGTATTTGGAAGATGTTGTGGCTAATGAAATATGCTTTAGGTTGGCAGAAATGTTGATCAAAATATGTCCAAAATTTGAATATTTTTGGACTGTCGATAGGCTCAAAATACTACATATCTGTGTGTGTAGAAGGCATGTGGTAAACATTTGCATTTGGTTCAATGTTGCATTAAAGAGAGCATGGAACGCTTTGTTTTATATATTCAATGGTCTTTTAAAACCAAAGCACTGTTTGACATACATTTTTCTTATATAAAAACAGTAAAATATCAAAATATTTGGTATTAAAATGAAAATAAATATTATATATTTGAAAGTATTTATTTTCATATATGAACATTCAACATTTTATAACAAAATAAACAGAACTAAAAAAAAAAAAAAAAACAAAACATAAATTTGAAAATGAATAGGCACTGTGTGTTTATATATATTGTTTAATGCCCGTTTTTACTACTGAGGCACCACAGGCGGTGGACACTGATGATATATTGGGAATGGATTTTCTTTCTTGTTCTTTTTTTGAAGGAAATGTTCCAGGACTACCTTCCCGGCGTTTGCCAGTTATGAGGACTGAGGAAAATCTGGCAAAAACCTCAGTCAGGGAGGACGGTCCTGGCGGGATTCGAACCCCAGACCTCCCGCTCACGAGTCCACACCTTAACGACCTCGGCCACCCATGGCGGTGTGGTGTGTGCGTAAGCTGGTAAGGTGTTGCGAACGATGAATGGAATTGGTGAAATGGGGACACAAATGAATCCAGACTTCAGCGTTTAATGTTTTCATATCTATTTATTGTCGCTCTAATTGCATTGGTCTTCTCTCGATGCCTGTAGGTTGTGGACTGAATGCAGTAGGTGTAAGTAGCGTCTAACGTTCACTTTTCAAGTTCGGAAGAAATAAAGAAAAAAATGGGGGGGGGGAGGAGATAAAACTGGGTCCGAACAGTGTTTCTATATTAAGTCGTCGTTATAGCCCGTTTTGACTATTGACAGAAAAGTTTATTCAAGCAAGTCCTATTGCCGTATTCTAACTGCTGTGAAATATAGAAAATGTGTCCTGTTTGAAGTGCATACGTTTTTATTTGCAATATACAAAGCAATCGTATAATCGTTCAGTGGCTAAATAGTATCAGATAACTGCGACGTATTATACACAGAAGTACCGAATGTATATATAAACATTCGGTAGTAATAATAAGATATTTTGTACTTTTCAGATACAATTCACATGCGTACGCGTACGCGGCCTTCTGGTGTAAACTTTACCAATGTAGTACTTACATAAAGGCCAAGGAAACGACAGATATTACGATACATCAGTGGGGGTAAAATGGTTGAAAGATTCATAGCATTTTCTGCTGTTTCTGAATTGGCTACAGAAGACTTGAGGCGTACTTTAACAGCTGTATTAGAAGATTTCATTATAAACCAGAGGTTTATAGTACAAATATACAGCTATGAGAGAATGACGGGGAAGAACAGACATTTTCATAAAAGAGACCTTCCTTCGCGCCATTTGGGTGTCACATAGCTATGTCCCTGATCCACCTTTTTACAGGGTCCACAAGCCGCCGCTGATTAAATACATTTTTGTTATCTGTGCTCACTGAACCCAATTTTGCCCATTGGGTGGTATTGGCAAACCGCAAATAATTAGAAAAAAATTGGAATGTAAGCTAAGCGTGAGAAATTTACTCTGGCATATTTATAATCATTTCTTTTAAGCACAAATGTTCATAAAAATGAAAGGTAGCCGTTTGCAAAACTAAAGCTCTTGCCGAAAGATAATTAAGCATTTGTGTGTGTAGAGGTGTGGTCTAAATTGGTTAAAATGGTTGAATTTATAGTTGACATAATGTCATTAATATGGAATAAGATACAAAATTCAGTTTTGTTAGAGTGAATGTTATTGTATGGAATTATAGTCATGCCCTACTGTATTCTTTATGCATAGTCACCAGTGTGACCTTGTGGGGGAACGGTTCCCGACTTGGGTTGTGTGTGTTGCTTCGATCTCATGGCGAATATGTTGGGAAAATGTTACGACGAAGAGAGAAGTGGAAAAGTCAACGTTTATTATTAAAAAAAAATAACCACCTTCCTTTATTCATGGACAATGAGGAATGTGTGCGTTGATAGATTATAGTCTATGTCTTCATTTTGTGAAAATGTGATTTTTTGTTCTTTTATGCGTTTATGGGACATTAAAATAATATTATTAATATAAAGGAAGATAGCAAATGGAACGAGTATCGTTGAATTATGATGATTGGTTTTAATACCAAAATTTGGGTTGCTTAATATGCATTAATGAGTTCCAAGCCCTGTTTCCCTCAGAAAAATATATTTGAAAGCAACATTTATTTTTTATTGAAGTGCATATATGCGGATCCATAAAAGGATATATATTTAAATATTTAAAATGAAAGATATTCTACATTGATATAAGTAGGTTTGTCGCTGACGTAAGATGTTCCTTTAACTAGAACAAACTTTTTAATGGGGTTTAACGACAGTTTTTACAACGGTGGACACTAATGATGCATTTCAATTTTTTTAAGGAAGCAAGGAAGGAAGGAAGCGTATACCTTAGGATATCTTTCCATTTATGACTGAGGAAAATCTGGAAAAACTTGTTAAAATCGAACCAAATCCCCCCCCCCCTCCCACGGACTTCCCGAACACGAACCGAGTCCATGCCTATCGACCCCTGTGGGTATATAAAAGAATGTTTTATTCTGTAGTTCAGTGGGTTATATGCATTTACAATGTATTACATTCTTATTTACAGACGAAGAGTACAATGCTGTTTGCCAGCAGGCACTGGGTGAATTGCCCTTACAGCCTGGACAGAGAGAACTGATGCCGCTCGGGACTGCACCCTGCAGCCAGCAGCAGGTCTCTGTTCATGCTGTAAGGTCAAATGTGAGCTTGGAGATTGTATATTGTTGATGCAAGTTGGTCCTAAGAGACTATATTCGGAAACAAGAGTTTATTTATAAAGTGATAATAAATCTCGCAATAATCTGTTCTGTTCTCCTCCCGTCGGGGCTGGTCCTTATATCTAAAATGCATAACAAGCCAGCTGGACACCAACAGCTATTATTATTACAACCCTTTTCTTATATCTAACTTCCTACTTTTAACGTATTTACTAAACTATTCACACTCAATGCTAAACTATTCTATCATTCTAGTAGTTTGGCATAATATACTCTAGCTATTCACGTGTTATTTAAGTGTCAACTTTGGATCAAAATTATTAATTTTACTAAACAACCTATTTAGGAGTATTTTCTCTTTTTTGCATCTTGGACATTTAAGTGCCTAATAGCATATCCCATTGTCACAGTGGTAGGAACAGAACTATTTGCATCAAAGCATGCGGTAAAATTGTTTTCGGGCATTTGGTTTCATTGCATACAAGGCCATGCAGTCTGTTTATACACAGGTAGCAATGCACGTGTATATTTAAAAGCAAGTAGATGCACGTTCGTTATTTCTATTTTAGCATACGTGCAGAATACTACGTCATGTTCCGCTTGCTAAATCAGCAAATTTTGATTCAATGTTTTTTTTTTTTTTGACTAATGTTTAACGCCTTTTTTTACTACTGAGGTACCACAGGCGGTGGACACTAATGATGCATGAGATGAAATAATATATTGAGAAAGGATTTTTTTTAAGGAAGGAAACGTTCCAGACCTAAGTTTAGGGTACTTCTCTGGCATTATTGACAGCATGACATTCTACTGACACAAAAGTAGTTAAATTGGGAAACAAACTGTCATCGGCTGAAATACATTTACTGTCATCTGTACTCGCTCAAACAAATCTTGTCCGTATTGGGAGGTGTTGGGAAATCACAAATATTACTATGCAATAATATCTAGCAAGCAAACCGTATGTAATGCCTGAGAAATTTACTCTGGCATATTTATAATTATTATTGTAATCATTTCTTTGAAGCACACATGTTCATAAAAATGAAAGGTAGTCGTTTGCAAAACTAAAGCTCATGCCGAAAGATAATTAGGCATTTCTGTGTGTAGAGGAGGTGATCTAAATTGGTAATAAAAATGTTTGAAATTTTTAGTTAACGTATTGTCAATAATAATGAATAACATACAAAACTTGGTTTTGTTAGAGTAAATGTTGTTGTAGTCGTAATCCATGCACAACAATGTGCAACAGAGTTGTATATCATGTTAAACAGAATACTCAAAAGTCTTTTATGAGCTAGGTGCATATATTCCGAAATAGGGCTTTAGAAAATATATCAATGTTACTGTACTCTGTATGCATAGTCACCGGTGTGACCTTGTGGGGGAACGGTTCCCGACTTCTTGTTGTGTGTGCATGCATGTATGCATGTATGTATGTTACTTCGATCTCATGGTGAATATGTTTGGAAAATATTGCGACGAAGAGAGAAGTGGAAAAGTCAACGTTTATTTTTAAAGAAATGGTCGCCTCTGTTCATTGAGAATGAGGAATGTGTGCGCTGATAGATTACAGTCTATGCATTTGTTTTGTGAAAATGTGATTTTTGTTGTTGTTGTTTTATGCGTTTATGTGGCATTATTATAAATGAAGATAGCAAATGAAACAAGCATGAAACACTCAATCATGAAACTTTGGGTCGCTTAATATGCATTACTGAGTTCCTAGCCCTGTTTTGTTCAGATAAATATATTTTAAAGCAACATTTATTTTTATTGAAGTGCATATATTACGGATCATACAAAGATAAAATATGTATATTTAAAATTAAAGATATTCTAAATTGATATAAATAGGTTTGTCGCTGACGTAAAATAAATCTTTAACCAAAATCTTTTTTAATGGGGTTTAACGACCGTTTTTACAATGGTGGACACTAATGATGCATTTCGAAAGGGAATTTTTAAGGAAGGAACCGCTACTTGGGACATCAGGTCGGTACTTTGCAGTTACGAGGACTGAGGAAAACCTGGGGGAGGGGGGGGTTGTTAAAATCGAACCTCCTGTTGACGAGTCGAGTCCATGACTATACGACCCTGGCTATCGCTGTTGATACATAAAAGAATGTTATTGCTCGTTTATTGTGCAATTCCACGCGTTTTATGCCATTATAGTTGTATCGCATTCATATTTGCTAACGAAGTTAGCAAATGCTGTTACAATGCTGTCCGCCAGCAGATACACTTTGTGAGCTTGGAGATGGTATATTGTTGATGTGAGGTGGTTGTTAACAATAGTTTATTTAAAAATCGAGCTGGAGCTCGCAATAACCTGTTCTCCTGCCGCCACCCTCCCCCCTTCCCCGGCCGGGCTGGTCTGTATATCTAAAATGCATAACGAGTCAGCTGGATGCCAGCAGCTATTATTTTTACAATCCCTAACTTCATACATTTACTAAACCATTCACTCTCAATGCTATACTATTCCAGCATGTAGTTTGACATAATGCATTCTAGCTATTCTCGTGTGATTTTAAGTGTCAACTCTGGATCAAATTCGTTATTTTTATAATCAACCTATTTAGGAGTATTTTCTCTTGTTGTGCATGTTGGACATTTATGTGCCCTTATAGCATATCCCATCATTACAATCGTAGGAATAGGGCTATTTGCATCAAAGCATGCAGTAAAATTGTTTTCGGACATTTGGTTTCATTGCGTAGGCCATGCAATCTGTTTATACACAGGCAGCAATGCACTAGTATATTTAAAATGTTCGTTATTTCTGTTTTAGCATATGTGCAGAATATTACGTTTAAGTAGGTAGATCGAGAATTTGTTGTGTTACGTGAAAGACTTGTATCGACATTGTTATATTCCTAGATAACGCTTACTTATTAGATAGTATTATTAGGTATCTCTGTTTGGGTCTAGAATATCTAAGCTCGTCAGAAGAGAACAACATTAGAGTTTTGTTCGTTTGTGAATTCGTAGCGGCAACGTTACTTAAGTACATATGTGAACTATGTACTTGTCAAGTTCATTTCGTTCACCTGCAACACGAATGTTTTGAAGTGAACTGAAAGAGGCACCTCGAGAAAGCAATACGTACATAATAAGCGTGCCATGTTTAGGGGGGGGGGGGAGGTTAAAGGAGCAAAATTTCAATAATTTCGCCGTTTTTCTCGTGTGGTGCTGTTTAGGAATATTTGGACTGTAACTGCTATTTCACATTAACTACCATCATGTGCGGCCTACAGCTGTTATAAATGCAAGGTATTTTAAAGGATCATGGATACGTGATTTGGCACATAAAAGCAATACATGTGTACCAATAGGTCGTTCCCATTAACCTGGCTCTGCCACTCTTTGGAGTAATTTTCGGGTTGACTTATTCACCGGAAATATTCCTATGGGATACTTTTTATTGAGCGCCTAGGCTCACTGTCAAAATACCAGTCGTGTTTTTCAGTCCTGTGAGATGAATAACGGAATCTACTTGTTCGTTATTTGAAGATGACAGAGCGATATACCCAACTATGTTAGTTATTTGAATTATTCGACAGAAACCTGTAACGATTGGTTTCAAACCTGGTTGAATTTACGCTTTAAATAACCAATCGACAAATTTTCTAGAATTTAGTGAATGTTCATTGACTTGCCCTAACTACCACATTAGAAGGTACACGAAAGGGGCAGGGTGTGTCGCGTCCTTGTCTTCCTTCAGTTTTAATTGAGCGCAGTTTGTAGACGTCATTTTTTTCCGTCGTTATTAGCTTGTTCCAGAGCAGAGGCGTTGAAACATGTTCATTTATGTAGCGGAGAGAGCGTATCTTGTGTACTAAAACATTCGATTCAATTATATGCAGTGTTCACAATGTACAATGTTGTAGAATAGAATGTAATGTCTAGGATGCACGAGTGCAGATGAACAACGAAACCGAACTAATACAGGGTCCCGATTGGTCTTCTAGGCCTTATTCGCCTTTTCCATTCGCACCGACTTTTTCATTCGTTGTGCTAGAACCCCCTGGGAAGCAGACTGTGTCCAGATCAAGGTGTTTTAAAAAAACTTCTTTGATTCAATGCGTTTGTTATGTTTCAAAATTTGTCCTATTCGACACATTGTAGAGGTACAACAATAATATTTGATGCACTGAGATGTCAAAAGAGAAAGCTGATAGGTTGACGTTATAGCCATTTTTAAATTGAACTATATTTGATGGCGTGAATGTTTAAAGTATATTATGATAAACCATTGCAATACACGTTCCAATCGTACCCGTTATGGAGAAATTTTAGAGTAAGGTACGCTTTCAGTTTGGATTTGTGGGTTATCTTGCTTGTGGAATGCTGCTGATCTAATACTCTCAAATGTTTATTTTTATAAGCGCCTATATTGTGTTGATTTCAATGTCTCTCAACAGCAGTCTGTAGGTCGGGCCTTTCTTTTTGAAAATACTGTGCAGGACAGCACAATATATTGATTTTTTAGATCTGAACACTTAAGACGTATTTCTTGGCGTGTGGCTGGCGTTTGCTAGCAGCATTATAATCGTTTGTCATTACAATAAGTGGATAGATGCATATTGTATCATTTACAGAGATTTTTTTATTACTATTTCAATGTAGTAAAACATGTTTGTGAAATTCGCATTGGACGATTTAAAATGTCAACCTTTATTGATTGTTCATGTCAACGGTGTCTCGTTGCCGGCTCAAGTAATTAAAAGATGTGCAAAGACACAAATACGTCGGTCATTTTTAAAATGAAAGATTTATATTTCAGATGAAACGAATTTATGTTACAAGCATGTTTTAAGTCATTGCACTGTTGTCTGGGGTCTGCGGGTTCGACTCTCGCCAGGACCGTTCTCTCTCTCTCTCTTTTTTTTTTTTCTTTTGCAGGTTTTCCTCAGTCTTCATAATTAAATAAATATATACATTAAAAACTTTCCCAACATATGCAAATTTTATCTCGTATATCATCAGTGTCTAGCGCCTGTGATGCCTTAGCAGTAAAAATGGGCGTTAAACACATTAAAAAAAAAGGGCATGCTATATTCCGTTCTCAGTGTAAACATTTACAGCACGACATTCTACTCACGCAAAAGTAATATACATTGGGAAACAAACTTCCATTATATTTATACTACTTCAATATTTTACATTCATAAATAACTCCACGATCTAGTAACAGCTGTTATTCATTCGTGTCAAAATAAAAGCATGTTTGTTTAGTTCAATAGAACAAAATGGCACATTATGGTGAATGTTTATTTACAATCGTTTTTTTTAACACAAAAGGGGGAAAGGCTTTAAGTAGTGCTGAGAAAACGGCAGTTATCAATACGTTTAACACGTTTGCAGAAAAGTACTCCTTCACGTTCGCAAAAGAAAGTGCATTGAACATGTGACAACAGAAGAAAATAAATGCCTTTGCGGCAACATTGTTAATCGACTATTAATCACAGCAGCTGAATCGACCTCTTCAAGCTGCAGTGAGAATGATGAATGAGCATTATTAGCCAGTTTCCACAAGGTAACATCTTCAATTATTATTATTAAGCTCATTTGGTGTAACTTATGCTATATAGTAATGTGTTCAATAATTCATTACTTATTTTGATCTGGCATGTACAGAATTTGTTTCATTTATATTAGGATTCATTTTAAGCATGAACGGAGTATAGTGTATGCGTAGAAGGCAAGAGCTTTCAGGTTTCTTGGACATGAAGAAAGCGGATATTTTTTTTCTTCCCCCCGTCCCCTCTTTCTCTCGTAGACCCATGATCGCGGGCTCAGCAGAATGGAACCAGAATTCCATGGGCAATTTAGGAATGTAAAGGAAGATAAACCTAAGAAATACCGAATATGAAATTCCAGGTTGTTAGATAAAAGCGATTTGTGAAGTCTTTAGTACATTATTGTTTTGTAGTTGTGTTCCATGGTTTGCGAAACCGAGGGAATCATGAATAGCGAACTTTATTTATTGTCTTATAAATGTCTCGTTGCATTTGAACGAGAAATGTCTTTGTTTCGCGTTTTATGGAAATTGAAGTCATTACATAATACATAGAAATAGGGAAAAAATATATCTCAATAAATATATGTGCATGTTCATTTCAGTTATAAGGATCATTTCATTTGCGTTGTTGTGCCCTTTTTGTCAATGATTTCGTTTGTTGTTACAATGTCCGGTATATTTTGTCTGTCAATAAATAATTAACAAAGAAACACAACTTAAGCCATCCAGTGGGATATGTTATGTGATTATAAGATATTTATTGAACATTTTTATAATGACAAGGTAATCTTGCAAAAGAATGGAAAAAAAAAAAGAGATAAATAATAATACAGCAAGGAAGTAAAGAAAATAGCGTGAGGAATACGTTCTAGCTAGACGTAACAATGTTTTCTTCTTGCTTTCTATTGCGAATTTGATTTATTTTTTAAATTTGTGGCATTGTGTAATGTTCTACTTTCATGTGAAGAAACATTACGTGCTTGTACGGGGAAATGGACACTTTTAGTAAAATGTTCTTTCTGTCTTTTCATTGGTCAAAGTGAAAACATCAGGCCAGGTCATGGAAAAGTAACAAACCGGAACACATAAAGGTCGTGCAAGGTGATTGGCAAAGTTCAAATCATTCCCCTCTACGTAACGTTTCAGAAGTCTATATAAAGTCAAAATCGGAGTAGATGAAGCTTTTAGTCTGAAGACGGTCGCACAGCAGCGGTGTCGGTTATCCGCGGTCTAGGTGAAGTTTCCGGGTGTTCGAACAATGAAACGGTTCGTACCGACGCGGACGGGCTGGCCAGGCCGAGGGCGAAAAGTGAATTATTCAAGGAACTTTCGTGGCGTCATTCAAGGCAACCGAGCACACTAAAACTAGTAATATACATTTTTGGAAATACGTGGGCTTTGTTAACAGGTTGCCATATCGTGCGAAACTTATAAAAGCGAAAACTGACCTAGCAGTGTCGTGCATTGACGTAAGAAGTGAATTAAAGTTCTAAAAGAGCTTAACACGAATGGTTTCTATAGTGAAAACTGTGTGTTAAACGTGCGGTAAAAAAAAAAAAAAAAAAAACTTGAAGCGTTTTTGTAACGAGGACAAATTCAATGAAAAGAGCTATAAACGGTTTGGACACGAATGGTTCTTATAGTGAAAACTGTGTATTAAATGTGCGGTAAAAAACTTAACTTTTTTGTAATGAGAACAAATGTAGTGAAAGTTTTGCATGGAACATGCAAAAATATTCTGGAAACATTTCAGCGTCCGCCGTTGGAGAAAAACCTGCCTTCTGCATTTTTAAGATTGGTAAGTTTCCATTGAATATTTTTGCTTTTCATAAAAGAAAATATGAAAGACAAATGGAAAACGGAACAATTTTGATATTAATTGGTTATTGTTTAGAGCACCATAAACATTGATGAACAAAAAACATTATTTCCGGGGGGTGGGGGAGATAGTTGGCATATGTAGTCAAAGTTTTGTAGTGTAAAGTTAAGGTTGTATTACATTTAAATGGAAAACTTGAAATGGAATATTTAAATTTTAGGAAAGAAGAAATGTCTTGCTGACCTACATCCTCAGTCTAGGACTGAGCTGTGCAAAGGATGACCGACATCTGGCCCTCTGGTCCCCGATGTCCTGGACTGGAGGCTGCAGGATGTGGAAAGGAGGAAGCAACATCTGAACCTGGCACTAGAGATGTTTCATGGCTGTTCTGGGGCTCTTGAGCCCTGGAAAGATGCAGTGTCCATGGGGCAGTGTTCTACCTTCTTTGGATAGCACTGTGAGACAGTTTTTCTACCTTCGCGGGACAGTTTTTCTACCTTCGCGGGACAGTTTTTCTACCTTCGCGGGACAGTTTTTCTACCTTCGCGGGACAGTTTTCTACCTTCGTGGGACAGTTTTCTTCCTTCGTGGGACAGTTTTCTACCTTCGTGGGATAGCACCATGGGAATGGATCGTGGTAAACTGGATATTGGTAAGTTGACATTTAATTATGGTGGTGGGTTTTTCCTTATTTTGAGGTAGAAATAGAAGAAAAGGTGGCCTATAATGAAGTTATATTTCTACAGTTAAAAGTTTGATCTTTGATTCAGATGGGGGTTTTGTGCTGTTTCTAGCACCGTTTAAAGTTTTTATATCTGCGGTAACTGTGTATGAAATTGGGCTTTTAGACATCCACATGATAGCAATGGTAGGTAAGCAAGTATGAATTATATTAGACATTGTTGTTCAATATCTAGAGAAGTAGAGAGGACATGTTTCTGAATCACTGAAATAAATTTAGGTTGAGGGAGGAGGATAAAATGTCATGTTCCTTTAGAAAACCTTGATTATAAAGTATTTTGTTCCTCTTTCATTTTCATGCCATTTATTGCTTAAAGTAAAATTTACTGCATTACAATTGGGAAGAAGAAATTGTCAATGGCTGGAAGTTACAGAAAGTATATTTTAAATAATGATATTGTGTAAATATTAGCAAATTTAAAAGTGCAAGCACACTCACAATTTCCCCTTCCTTTCATTTGAGCTATAAAAGCAGAGGTGATTTTTTTTTTTTTTGGAAGGATGGATAGGTAGGTGGGTGGTGTACTGGCTTTTAAATAAGTCGCATCTCCTAATACTGTTTTTATTAGTTTTTTTTTATTAACACTTTAATTTTTCCTGCATACCTACATGGAAGTTTAACAAAAGTATATATTTGAACTTGAAAATATCAATGTTAACATAATTATAAATAATGTTTATAAAAATCCAACTTCCCAAAAAAAATTATAAATACAAATGGGAAAATTTTAAAAATATTACATTTAAAGAGAAGTAATGGAGACCAACATTCTGAGATTGCAAAAAAGATTGAATATTTTTAAGTTAAATACAAAAAAAATAAGTAATATATTTTGAATTAATAATCCTTTTTTTAAATTTAATGGGATTGAAAAGAACAAATTTTTACAATGAAAACTAATATCCGTAGATTCCAAAAAAAGTTTGAAATAAAAATATTTGACGAAATGAACTTAAGTTAATACAATTAAAAATAATTAATATATTTTGAATTATTTTTTAAAACTTAAAGGGATTAAAAAAGAAGAAATTCCTATAAATTAAATTATCCTTATATTACTTTTAAGTTTAAATTAAAATGATAAATAATTTTTCTAAAGTAATTATAATAAATACAATTAAAATAATTAATATATTTTGAAAGAATTCTCTATCCCTTTTAAAATTTCAACACATTGAAAGAACAAATTTATATAATCTAATATCCTTAGATCTCTCTCTCTCTCTCTCTCTCTCTCTCTCACACACACAAAGTAATAATGAAAAATACAATTAATACATTTTGAATTGTTTTCAAACTTTATAGAGATTAAAAAAAAAGTATATAATCAAAAGTAATATTCTTAAGATTACAAATAAAGTTAAACCATAAAAATAATTGACGTATTTGGAATTAATAACCTGTTTTTAAAACTTAAAAGGTGATTGAAAAGAACAAATTTATATAATGCAAAGTAATAACCTTAGATTAAAAAAAAGTTTGAAATGAAAGTATTTATAAAAATGAACTTTAATATATTTTGAATGAATCAGTTATCTTTAAAAACTTAAACATTTTGGAAGGAACAAAATAATATGATCAAAACTAATATCTTTAATTGTACTTACGAACCTATAGACAATGGAGTAATAATATATCCTACATTGTGTTGTGACGAACAAGTCACAAGCAATTCATTGAAACATATCTTAAAATTACCAAAAAAAGTTTAAAAATGAATTGTAATTAATACAATGAAAATATTATACAATGAAATAATTTTTGTAAAAAATCAACTTTAATGAATACAATAAAAATAATGTATTTTCAATGAATCATCTATCTTTTTTTACACTGAAACAGATTGGAAAAAACAAATTAATATAATCATAACTAATAACCTTAAATTACCCAAAAAAGTTGTAAAAATTTTAATTAATACAATTATCTTAAATTATTTTTTTTAACTTTAATAAATATAATAAAAATATTTTTTAATTATTTCTTAAAACTTAATGGAATTAAAAAGAACAAATTCATATAAAGAAAATTATCCTTGGATTACAAAAATGAAGTTTAAATTAAAATGAAAATTTAAATTTATGTAAAAAAACTAGCTTTAATAAATACAATTAAAAATAAATGAAATATTTTGAATGAATCATCTGTTTTTAAAACTTAAACAGATTGAAAAGAACAAATTATTATAATCAAAGGTAATAGAAAAATGTTGTAAAAATGAACTTTAATAGAATTAAAAGTAATGTATTTTGAATTATTTTTTAGGACTTAATGGGATTGAAAATAACAAATCCATATAATCAAAATTATTATTCTTAAGTGTATAAAAGTGTAAATTAAGATAAACATTTTAAAATTAATAAATGCAATAAAAAGAAAATTTTGGATGAATCCTTTTATCTTTACAAACTTGAGGGAATATTCATAGCTTACAAAAAATAAGTTTAAATTAAAATAAAGAAATTAATTTAAATAATTTTTTAAAAAGTTAAATTAATGTATACAATTATAAATAATGAATATACTTTGATTTTATAATAGTTTTTTTTAAAAAAAAAAAGATTGAAAAGAACATTCATATAATGACAACTAGAGTAGAAACAAATTTAAAATAAAATATATTTTAAAGATTAATTGAAATTAATAAAAACAATTAAATATATTTTGAATGAATCCTCATGTTTTAAGACTGAAACAGATTGAAAAGAAAGAATCATATAATCAAAACTAATATTAGATTACAAAAAAAGTTTAAATGAAAATGAGTATTTGCAAAAATGAACTTAAATTAATTAATTAATACAATTAAACATGTATTTTGAATTATTTTTTAAAACTTAAAAGGATTGAAAAGAACAAATTCATATAATGAAAACTATTATCCTTAGTATACAAAAAACTTTAAATTAAAATGGAAACATAATCTTAAATTAATAAATGCAATAAAAAAAGGTATATTTTGAATAAATTGTCTTTTTTCAAAACTTAGGGGATTAAAATGAACAAATTCAGTAATTGAAACTTACAACCTTAGCTTACAAAAAATGTTAAATTGAAAAAACAAAAAACATTGAAAAAAAAAAAAAAACAATAAAATTAATGGATACATGATGAATATATTTTGAATTAATAATTTTTTTTAAAACATAAAAAGGATTGAAAAGAATATATTCATATAGTGAAAAGTTATATCCTTAAGAGTAGAACGAAATTTAAAGTAGATTTAAAAATATTGTAAAAATTAACTGAAATTAATAAATGCAATAAAAAATTTGAAGACATTTTGAAAGAATTGTTTGCTTTTAATACTTAAGGGATTGAAAAGAATGAACTCATAAAATGAAATCTAATATCCTTAGATTATAAAGAAATTAGTTCAAATTGAAATAAGAACTGCAATTTTTTTTAAAAATTTGAACTTAAAAAAAATTGCATATATTTTGAATAAATTGGCTTTGTTTTAAAACTTAAGGATTTGAAAATAACAAATTCATGTAATGAAAACTAATATCCTTAGCTTACAAAAATAACTTTAAATTGGGAAAATTTTTTTTTTAATTAAATTAATGAATACAATCATAAATAATGAACATATTTTGAATTAATAATTTTTTTAAAACATAAAAAGGATTGAAAAGAATATATTCATATAATGAAAACTAATATCCATAGAGTAGAAAGAAATTTAAAATAGAATGAAAAATACTGTAAAAATAACTGAAATTAATAAATGCAATAAAATTTTTTATGATCGTTTGAAAGATTTTTTTTTTTTTTTTACCTTAAACAGCTTGAAAAGAATAATTTCATAAAATTGAAACTAATACCCTTAGATTACAAAGATAATATACTTAGTTTACAAAAAAATAAGTTTAAATTGAAATAAAATAATTAAATGTACTTTTAACAAATGAAATTAATAAATGCAGTTAAAACAAATATATTTTGAATTAGTACTATTTTTAAAACATAGAAGGATTGAAAAGAGCAAATTTATATGAAGATAAAATTAATAAATATTTTGTGTCAAAGTAAAATAACATAATCGAAAGAAAAAAAAGCAAACAAGTAAATAAACTGTTTTAATAGTTTAACATAAATATTTGAAAAGAAGGACTATCATTATTTTCATTTCCAGAAAGAATATTTTTGATTAAAACCATTCTGCGACATTTATGAAATGAATTTCAGAGGCATCATGTTTATTTTTATGCTGTTTGCCTAATTTTTCTTGGAGGACTATTTTGTTTTAATATGTCAAAGAGTAACACTGAACAAAATATTTCTTTATTCTTATATGAATCTGTTTTAATTTTCTATAGTACAATTTGCAATTATTTATGGGAAACTTATTTTTACTTAAATGGTAACAATAATGGCTTTTTTATTAAAAAAAATATAATTCACGTATAAATCTATTGTTCATAAAATATGGTTTGAACAAGAGAATGTGCCATCCAACTGGTGCAAAGCATTAGTAATACCAATTTTAAAACCAAGAAAAACTACAAATGAAACAAAAAGTTAGACCTATATCCCTGACCTCAATTATGGTAAAAATAGCAGATAAAAGGGTATTTAATAGATTAATATATTACCTTGAAACAAGCAGATTAATATATTACCTTGAAACAAGCAACTTATTAACAGACAGACTGGATTTAGAAGACAATATTCAACAGTTCACCAAATGTCAAGATTAATAGACGATGTGAAAAGTAAACTAGCTAACAGTATGTCAGTAGCTGCAGTATTCATAGATTTTCAAACAGCATTTGATCTAGTATGGAAAGATGTTAATTAAAAAATTAATACAAATGAATTGCCCAAGATATAATTAGATGGTAAAGAAGATTCCTACAGCAAAGATGGATTGCAGTTAAATGGAAGAATACATTATCCAAATACACCCAACTCAAAACTGGAGTGGCACAGGGTGCAGTGCCCAGTCTGTTATTTAATATATATATATTAACGATATGCCAAAGACTAAAACAAACCGGAACAAACAGTGTAATGTATGCAGATGTAGTTATATGGTCAGCTGAAAAAATGATAGGAATGTATATATGAGACTAGAAGAAAAAAATAAAATGTCTTAAACTAGCAAATTGGGCAAAATTAAATATGACCATTAATGCAGCCAAAACTAAATATCAAGTCTACATTATGAAACACTTTGATGAAAGGGAAAAAAACTGAAAACCTGAAATTAACAGAAGTCAAATAGAATATGCAGAAGAAATCAAATATCACACAAAAAGCCATAAAACAAAGTACATATTGAAAAGATTAGCTGTTGAAGAGTGTCTGTAAATAAAAACCAAATAATTGCTTATTAATTATGTATCAACCTATACACAATGGAACTATTTTACTATCACATTTTTCACTTTGATTGCATTCTATCCAATGCAGTTTGAATTTTTCATAATACAATTGGTACTTGTGTAGGAGTAAACTGAGAAATCTACTTTTACTTGAATATTAACAATGGATTTTTATGAAATGTGTATCAACCCACAAACAAAGGAACTATTCTACTGTGTGATCAATTTTGTTTTCTCCTGGAGCATTTTGCTTTGGAGTTTGGTGCTTGTTAGCATATCAACTGGCTAGCTGGATATCCGATTGGTGAGAGGGTAAAAGAATAAAAGAAACCAATAATCCACAAACCAATTTAAGAGGCTCATTCTTGAAAACATTTTCAAATAGATAAGTTTTGAAATCATAATGAAAGGGGTTTACCATCTTGGTTGATGTACTCTTGAAAATATTTTGTACAATAAGCACTAATTGTCCCAAAATAATAAAACTTCAAATTATCCATAGATGGACCCCTTCCCTGAGGAGAGAAAAAAAAAAACTATTAATATTTGTCATAAATAAAAATTGTTTCTTCACTATTGAAATTTTAAACAAATTCATACATCTATGTGCACAATCCAAAGGACCTGGATTTGTTTCTGAAATACATATGTAAAATATTACATGACTTCAAACATAAGCACAAAAGTAAAATCAGTACTCATAATTAATTCATTAGATAAAATAGTCAATGTAAGATTAAAATCATTTGAGATATGTCAGTCTAAACAAACTTATTGCTCCACTTGTTGTAAAGTATGGTACTGATTTTGAGACATTGGTCTTTATCCTTGGCCTTGGGATGACTGACTGGAGACTCCAATGGCTATGTGGAAGCAAAGTTCACTAACTGATCTCTGTATTTATAAATGTAAATTTTTTCTCATATATGCAGTTCTATAGGCTCTTGTGCTGCTTTTAAAAATTCCACCTCTTTTATATTATCACAATTTTCAGTCCCAAATGACAAGTCAGCGCAGACTTAATTGGTCTGCTAAAATTTTATGTTCCTAAAGTGTTCGTCTAAACGTGTGCATATATTTGTCTTTGTTTTCTCAATATAAATCTTTCCACACTGTGCACAAGTTATTCTGTAAATGCCTGCTTTTCTCTCCTGCGAGGTCCTTTCAACAGAGTTGTCCTTCAGAATATTTTTCAAATTAAATCTATGTTATATTAAAATCAGCTTGAAATTTTGTCATTGCCATTAGATGGTATGTAAACGTTTTAAAAATCTGTTTACCCTTTTCTTATGATAACGTGGTGGTATCTGTAATAAGTTTTTTTCTTTGAAACCTTTTTACCTTTTTGTATTCTTTACTAATTGGCAAATTACCAATCTATATGTCAAACTGTTAAAAACTGCATGTTTATGCATTATGAGGTTAAAACCATTTGCTTTGATGCGGTTATCTCTCTTTCCTTTATATACCAAAGCTTAGATTCCTGCATCCCTTCACCATTTTAATGTCTAAAAAAAAGGCAGCATGTTATCCATTTCTGTTTCATATGTATAAGAGATGTTTCTATCTTGTATATTCAGGAATTTTAAGGCATCAACCAATTATTTTGTTTACTATAGAGAAAATGCAATCTATACAAACTTTTAGAAATGTATGGGAAGGTAGAGGTGCTGTGCATTTCAAAAATTACTCATGAAGAGGTTAGCTAAAGAGATGGACTATCCATAGCAAATCCAGTTTGTTGTTTGTAAAATTTTCCTCTGAAAGTAAAATAAGATTGGTTTATGCAATTTTTAGAGTTTTATGTATTTTTTTTGTACCTCATTAATTCTAATCTCATGTAATCACTTGCCTAAGCAAGATGAAAGTTTCTTTGCTATACGTGGAAATAGTGAAACCACATTGAAGGATACATATGTTGATCTAATGTGCAGGATTTTGATCCATCAATTTTTCCCTGTCCAGTCAATATAATTTGTGTATTTTCCCGTCAGGTGAAGCTTTCCTCAGTTCTGCGGTTCTCAACCGCTTCCTTACTTGATAGATTTTTTATTTTTTGTACTGTTTCTTTTATATTAGAATAATTTTATTAGATATTTCCATTTGAATGTTATGTTGATATTTTTGTTCTATGGTCGTTTTGATACTTTTAATTTTACATTTAATCCATGGGGCTTTATTAGTTTTGATTATAGCACTGCCCCCTTTTTGGCCAGAAAGTCTGCATTCTCGTTACCTATCACTCGCACATGTGCTGGCATCCAGAGTAGTATTTGTTGAAATTTTGTTTGGAGTAATCTATATCTTGCATCCCTTACATTGTAAGATTAAGATTCATATGAACTATCATATCATTCTGTAGCTTGTATAGCTGAAGCTGAAACTGTAAGAATCACTGCTTTTTCTCTTTTACATCAGTCCTATGGTATATCTGTTGCAATGCTCATATTGCCACCATTTCACAGTCATAAGTTGTGGATTGTCTAGGCAGTGTGAAATAATGCGAGAAATATTTGCAATATATACCACCTCCAACATTATTTCTCTGTTTGTCTGCAGATCCATCTGTGTAAATTCTAAGCCACTCTGTTTCAGGAATTGGTCATGTAAATGTTCAAGTGCTATAGTTCTGCATACCTCTGTTATGTCGAGTCGTCTTGTTTATTTAATTGTTCTGTCAGTTTTTTTATCTGTTACTATCTTAATATAATCCATTGGATTAGTTCTCGAGGGATATGGGATGTTCTTCTCTGCCAGGTTTAAATAATTGTAATTCTTCTCTAAGTAAGCTTTATTTGTTTTTAGTTTGTGTTCTTTGGGTAATTGA
This sequence comes from Metallyticus violacea, assembly GCA_030762175.1. NCBI lineage: Eukaryota > Metazoa > Arthropoda > Insecta > Mantodea > Metallyticidae > Metallyticus > Metallyticus violacea. The sequence goes on along the minus strand of CM060837.1, from coordinate 73,900,956 downwards.
TGAAACCATTGATGTTTACTTGGGTTTGTTTTTAATTTTATGTATAATTGTGCCGCTTGTGTTTCAATGCTGGTTTTCATTGGATTATAATTCGTTCTGGCCAAAAGTGCATTTATTGGTGTTGTTTTTACCATTGATTTTGGCATTTCTCAATCTGTTTAATTTTTTCTTCTGTTGCTGTTAATAGTAGCTCGCATCCATGTTTTAGTACTGGTTTTATATATCTATTATGTTTTATTTAAAACTTCCATTGAGCTGCCGCATTTAGATCCAGCTAATCTTTTCAATATGTTACTTTGTTTTATGGCTTTTTGTGTGATATTTTGTACATGGTCTTTCATTTTTAATTTCCTGTCCAGTGCTATTCCCAAATATTTGATTTCTTCTGCATATTCTATTTCTGTTAATTTCAGGTTTTCAGTTTTTTTCCCTTTCATCAAAATGTTTCATAGTGTAGACTTGATATTTAGATTTGGCTGCTTTAATGGTCATATTTATTTTTGCCCAGTTTGCTAGTTTATCTAAGGTATTTTTTATTTTTGCTCCTAGTCTGATATATACCTTATCATTTTTTTCAGCTGACCATATAACTAAATCTATACATTGCACTGTTTATTCTGGTTTGCTTTAGTCTTTGGCATATTGTTAATATATTAAATAATAACAAACTGGGCACTGCACCCTGTGCCACTCCGGTTTTGAATTGGGTGTATTTGGATAATGTATTCTTCCATTTAACTGCAATCCATCTTTGCTGTAGGAATCTTCTATACCATCTAGTTATAATTTTTGGGCAATTCATTTGTATTCATTTTTTAATTCACATCTCTTTCCACACTAGATCCAATGTTGTTTGAAAATCTAGGAATACTGCAGCTACTGACATACTGTTAGCTAGTTTACTTTTCACATTGTCTATTAATCTTGATGTTTGGTGAACTGTTGAATATTGTCTTCTAAATCCAGTCTGTTTGTCTGTTAATAAGTTGTTTGTTTCAAGGTAATATATTAATCTATTAACTACCATTTTATCTGCTATTTTTGACAGAATTGAGGTCAGTGATGTAGGTCTGTAACTTTTTGTTTCATTTGTAGTTTTTCCTGGTTTTAAAATCGGTATTACTAATGCTTTGCACCAGCTTGATGGCATATTCTCTTGTTGTAACCATATTTTATTAACAATTTCTAATATCTTTTTTGCTCTTATTCCAAGATTCTTAATGTAATCTGGATGTATAAGGTCTGGTCCTGGTTGCTTTTTATTTTTTAGTGTTCTCACTGCCTCTTCTAATTCTTCCAATTGGAACTTCGAATCCAGAGATACTGTTTGCATTTTTTCTATTTCTATCTTGTTGGATTTTTTTAAATGTTCTCTTATCTTTTGTCAGGTGTTTTTCCTAGTGTATTAACTTTCAATGTTGGCTAAATTCATTAGCTATATCTTTGTTATTTTATGTCTTTATTACCTTTTTTAATATATATATACTTTTATTACTATTGTCATACTTTCCACTAACATTATTAATGTGCTTGTATACTTTGGTACTATTGGTTCTATAGTCCAACCCGGTTAAGAATTTATCGTATCATTGTCGTTTGGATATGATTAATTCTCGTCTGTAGATTGCATCTTTTTTCCTCCATTCTATTACATCTTACTATTTTTATTGTTTTGTGCTAAATCTCTAGCACTATTTCTTTCTGCTTTTAGTGTTTCTAATTTTTTGTTCCAAAAAGGTTTATATTCGTTTGGTTTTCCTCTGGGGATGTTTGTCTGCTGATTTGAACTTGTCATTAAATTCCTTAATCACTTGATTAATGTTTTTGTTAAATCTAATCCTTGCACTTCACTTTTGATATTTTTTTTAAAATTCTGGGTATATAGTTTTTCAATATTTGGACTGTGTTTCTTAGTATCCGTGATTGTGATTATAGCTCTATGTCCACTTTCTCAGTCTTCAGTAACTAATCTTTTTGTGCTACTATGTTGGTCTTCAGATACTATTGTGAGATCTGGATTAGTGGAATTTCCTGTATAATGAAAGTATGTATTAGGATCTGTATACTGATATGTCAGCTGTACCTGTTTGGTATTTATAAAATCCTGTAATACTTTCCAGCTGGATCTAAATCTTTGTAGCCCCATTGTCTTGAGTGTGCATTAAAATTTCCCAAGATAAATGTTTTCTTCTATGGTTCTATTATCTCTTAGATTTAGATTCTGATTGCTAAGTGGGCTGTAAACTGTATTTTTTCCCATTTTTATATATATCGAGTTGTGTAATTTCTGATTTATCTTGCTCATTCATTTCTTTATTTTAAATTTAGAACTTGATTTTGCTTTGACTCCAACAATTATACCACTAGCTACTTGTCTTTTTTCATTCAGATGAAAAAGATGATAGTTTGTAGAATAGGATACTAATGTATCAAAGGGTAATAATATTCATCTTTTCTATTAGTTGAAAGGAGTTCTTTACACATTCACTAATTTGATATCTTTTTTTAATGGATCTGATTTAATTTGAAATATTCAACAACTCTTGCATTATAGAAACATACTCATCCTTATCCAACATTACTATTTTGTTTGCTTTGTTTGCCTTTTTATAAACTACCTCTTTTTCATTTAATGATCTGATAGTTTCTGTAAGCATTGATTATTGGCGATTTCCTTTCTTTAAAAGCTTTTTCTGATTTTATTCCGAGTATTTCTTTTTCTTTGTTTAAATTTTCCATCGCAACTCCGAGATCTACTATATAATTTTTTATATTAGAGTATTTAACACATTTTTAAACCTTTATTTAGAAAGGGTAATGTTCCTTTGTTAAAACTTTTTTTGGGATAAATTTTAAGACTTGGTTCTTTATTTATTTCCTTCAAATTACCAAACTTTCTTTTTTGAATGCTTACTTTTTTCTTTACTGGAAATTGTATGCATTGTAAGACGTTTCTTATCAAATTGTCCCATATAATGTTTCCCAAGTTTTTTGAATTTGGCACGTATATATCATATAGTTTTAAATCTGCTTGCTAGTTTTGTGTAATGTTTGGCTATTTCTAATTGAATAACATTTTTCTCTGTTGCAAATTGTTCTGGACTATTGTGGTTTTGTATAACAGTTTTTCTTACAAAGTTTGGACAAGTGTTGTGTTTGGCACAATTTTAAGAAGTGAATGTCTGCTGCTACAAGTATGCTTTTTTTTGTCTTTTTTCATATTGTAAAAATTGTTATAATTCTGATAACTATAATATAAATGTTCCATTTTTCAGAGTTAACAGTTTTTAAAATAAAGGTTACGTTAAAAGTAATAGTTTGAGCAACAATTTGAAAATGTCTTTTTAAAACATTATAGAATTAGTAGACCAATGAGGTATTATGGTACTCTATACTTGTACACGTGCAAAATAAAAAAAATAAATAAACCTTGTATATATGATAGAAATGTTCACTAAATTTAGTCCAATGAGATATTATGGTACTCTATACTTGTACACGTGCAAAATAAAAAAAATAAATAAACCTTGTATATATGATAGAAATGTTCACTAAATTGAAGATGAAAAGACAATGACAAAAGTAAAATAATAGTAAATTTGAAAAGTGTGGAATTATTATTTACAGAACAAGGTTGATAGAATCATTTAATGGTCGTAATAAAATAAAAGCAAACAAAACAAAGCTATTCCTAGCACCATAAAAAGTACTGAAAGTAATCCAATAACAAATTCATAATTTGTTTACCACTGAAGATATTTATAATGCCCAAATTTGCTGTACTATAATCTGAAAAAAAAAAAATTGTATAGTACAATCACTGTATGTAACATTTTTTGATTCTATTTTGATCCTTCACTTGATTATTTAAAGATAGAAAGGAATCTGGCTCAGAGGATCATGTAAGATTTTGAAAGGTTGAACATTAATATAAATTTTAATCCAACATTGAGTTAACAACCCTTTCTTTCAATAAGAACTATTAAAAAGAAATGATTGTTGTTATCCCTAAGGTAAATTTATCTTAGGTCAAATAATAACTGTAGATGGATTATGTAAAAAAATATTAATTAGGAAAAGAAAATGCTAATTTAATTTTTCAAACATTGAAACGAAATAAAATGTGGAGTTTAATGTGAAATGAAAAAAAAAAAAAATTACTTTTCATCCCTCGATTCCATGTACGGTTATTTTTAACTCAAAACTGGACATTAATTTAAATGTCTATAAAATGGAAATTGCCTTGTCCAACCATTCATAGCAGCCTTCATAGAAAACTAATAATAAAACTATCTTTGCACAGCAAAATGACTATTGTCAATTAAACGTTTTTCAGTGTGTATGTAAAATATTATACCAGAAGTCCTATTTTTAATAATTAGGAAAGCAATAATGTTGAGTAAACCTTTGACATTTAGTAGATTTCATGTAAAAACTATCCTGATGTTTGGAGTATTGTTGGCAGCGAGTGGTGCGTCAGGCCCAGCCACTTTGAATGTAACACTGTGCATATGGGATCGTTTTTGTGTGGAAGTCCTGTAAACAGAATTGATCATACTAATGAAATGAATATTAAAATAAATGGTAATAAAAATTATTAGTACAACTCAAATGGTAACCATTCAGTAAATCAGGAATTTTAAATGTAAAAATGTTTTATTTCTATCCATATAATGAAGGCTCTCTATATTTGTTCAAAACATTTTCTGAATTAAATTCATTTATTAAAAAGAAATGGCATTTCATTTAAAATGAATTAAAACAATGAACATGATACACAGTTGAATGTTTTAAATTTCACTCTTGATACACGAGATACTATATATAAAATGAATTTGTAAAAATATTTCTTCTAATTTCCTAATGAAGAACCATATTTTCTAAACACCAACATGAAGGGGGGGGGGAATAAGATTCTATGCAGAATGTTGATTAACTACCAAATTGTTTTAAGTTTAAAGATCTTACCAAGGTTTAATTTTCCTTTATATTAAAAATAAGTCATCTTAAAACTTTTATTTTCTCACCATACATTTACATTATTACCAAATTTCACTTTATAATACTAAAATTAATATAAGACCAACTAATAATACTCATTCCAATTTGAAATGTTTTAATTTTAATGCAATGTATTGCCAATGGGAGTAATGAAGATTCTAGACGATTCACTTAAAAAATGGATGTACAGATTGATGTTAAACATATTTTTGAGTTGCTAATTGAAGAGCACACACCATTTCATTTTTCTATGATACAGAAAATAATGGATTCATTTTTTACTAATTTAATTATGTACAAAGACTAAGAGTGAAGTAATAATCCTTTGTTAGTAATATGAAAACGTTAGGTGGCATTGAGGGCTAAAATTGAGAATGTTGCAGAAAGAATAAATACATAAACTGTTCAGGTTTCATTGTACTTCAAATGTAGTATGTTTACATATAAAATGATATCAGAAATTGAGTCGTGCAATTAAATGTTAATCAGACAAGATAACTTGTTTTTATAGCCATGTGCCAGTGCCATTTTTGATAGTAAAAATTGTTATAAATTAAAAAAAAAAAAAAATGGGGTTGATGGTTGGGTGAAATAAAATTTGTTTGACGAAAGTATTATAGAAGTTGACAGAATTGTGTTCACTGTCGACATGTAACTAGTAGTTGTAAGCCACCTTTTCTGTTTTGTAGACGAGGATGTGCAAGTTGTATTTTCAGAGCACCAAATGGATCATCAGTTTCTACAAGAGACTCGTATTTTTATAAGACAGGCACAATTTTTGAGTTAGGATTTCAGAAATGCAACATTTTTAATGAATAGAAATGAGATATAGAATGCTCAGGTTAAGATTTAAAGTTTTTGTTTCAAGGAAGTTTAGTTTTGGCAGGTAGACTATTGAAGGCATTAGGGTTTAGGAGGTAAAGAGTTTTTGAATGGGTACAGGGACAGAAAAAAGTGATGGCTCAACTGTTTGAAATTATTTGGATTGATATGCATATTGTTTGTGGACCCAGATCTGTGCGATGAGAATACATTGATGCTAGATAGGTCTTTCATTTGGTAAGTGTGGGCTGTGCATTGTGTGGGGTGGGTCTCTAGTATTTTGTCAATAATAATAGATATTCCACATTCCAGCTGAAATGAAGTTGAAATAAGGTTTTGTTTGCTAATAAAAGAATTTAAATATTTAGTTAGCTTTAAAAATGGAAGTTTAATTTGTTTTGCTCTCAAAGCCATTTTACCTTTCTCTGGTTTTAGAACTATTGAGTTTATATCTGGTAAATTCATTATCTGTGGAGCTTGACCACATTAAGGGTATTAGAAGAGATATGAACCTCAAGCCTGAAAAAACAGGCCTTGATGCCGTGATTTAAATGGGATGCTGATGACGTGAGAAGTTAAAGATGGCTTATAAATAAACGAAATCAACCACAAAATTACTTATGCAACTATTGTATGGAAGTACTCTGAGCAAAGGAATAAATTCTACCAAGCTGTGAAGAGTTCAGAGATTATTAAATATAAAACTAACAAACATGTCAGGAATTGTCCTGCGTTATTGTAGGAATAATTGCAATCATAATGGAGTTTCAAAGAATGGCAAACTACTACAAAGATACAAGAGAAAACTTTCAAATACATAAATTGGATTGTGGAATGCATTATATGCAATGACTACATCTGGCAAGATAAACAGAAAAAGTGAGATGACATCTTACAGATCCTATATGGATGGAAGTAAAAGCAAGAATGATGTATGAGCAGGAATTGATATACTGCTCAACTAGAAATTGGAACAACAGTTACAATATGAGTTATATGGCAGCTGTTTAAATAATCTGGCTGCATCCTAAAATTGATGGAAAAGTTAGAAGAGCTTAATTTTATACCGAATGGTGAAAAGTTTGCCGCAATTCATACAGATGGGCAAATAATTCTTTCAGATTTGCTCACGAAGGCCAACATACACATGTTTATTGAAATCTGGCACAAAATAAGAAAAAATTGAGAACCAACTGGACCATTCACTTCACTTGGGCGAAGGCCCATGTTGGGAATGAGATTGCAGACCATTTGGCAAAGTAGATAACGGAAACCAACCAGTTAATGTGTGAATGAGTGGGAAAGTGAATGGAATAAAGCCAAAATGGTGCAGTAAAAAATAATTTACCAGTGCTAAAACTAAAGATAAATGTATCCTTAATAGGGTATGTGGCAACTTTCCGAATAGGACATGGAAAAATAGTCATTTCTTTAGATTTTTTTTTTGTTAGTGCTTAATGCCCATTTTTACTCCTGAGGCAGCACAGGTGGTGGACAATGATACATGAAATGAAATGGTAAATTGAGAAAGAATTTTTTGTAAAGTATGGAAGTGTTCCAGGCCTAAGTATAGGATACCTTCCTGGCATTTGCCATTTATGAGGACTGAGGAAAACCTGGAAAAAAAAAAAAACCTCAAATCGGGGAGGTTGGTTTTGGTGGGATTTGAACCCCAGATTTGGTGCTCAGGAGTCTGCACCTTAAGGACCTTGGTCACCCATGGGAGTATAAAAATAAGAGTGTACAAGCCCAGGTAGTTGAACATGTGTTATTAGAGTGTAATTTATTAGATAAAGAAAGATACTTTTTTGAAAATATAATGCTAATGAAGTATGGAAAATATACTCGTAATAAAATCAAAGTAATAAAAAAATGCACAAAATAATTTGTAAACTATATGAAATGTATGGACTGCAGATTAAAATCAATAAATGATAAAACGTGTACCATATATAAGTGATGGAATAACAGGTTAAATAGGTCTAAGCGAAAAATATTAGGATAATTATTGTACAAGATAATGCTAATTGTACATGCAGAAAATTAGGGATGTTTAATGAAAAGCAATTGAAATATTTTTAAAAGTTGATAAGCCATAGTAAGAGAAGGTAATTACTTGCTGGGCAATTGTTAATTTATATTTGTAAACATAGTGCAAATATAGAATGGAGTAGTAATTATGTTGTAATGGAATGTTTTGGGGGAGATACACATTTCTCCATAACGGAGAAATAGTAACCAGGCATTTGAATTTTCTGAAAATGAGAAAAATGAATGGCAAAATGAATGTAATATTTTGTTCACATGCCATGACCTTTACTCTTAGCAATTTGTTTCATTTATTAATGAAAAGAATTGTTCCAGGCCTAAATTTTAGGGCACCTCCCTGGCATTTTCCATTTATGAGAATAGATGAAAATTTGGGGGGGGATGTGGTAGGAATTGAATCTTAGACCTCCTGCTCATGACTGTATACTTTAATGAACTCTGTCACCCATGTTAGTTTGTCTGGACCTTGATTCCCTTTAGCATAGAGCCCACGAGCTGATAGAAATAGTTTTGTGGCTGCAAGTGTGGCATTTGCAAGTTTGAAATTTGACAATGATTCATTTTTGGGAAGGAATTTTATCTGTAAAATTGAATAGTTTGGGATTTTTGTAGTGAAATATAGTATCATATTACAAATTATTTATGAGGAAGTCACTTAAATTTCGCTAATTTTGTTCCACTTGGACATGTTTCAAAGACAAATTTCCTTCGTCAGCAGGGTTCCACTGTCAGCTTTCCAGCATAGTATTAAGAGTTGCTCTTTGGATTTTATAAACTTTTTGAAGAGGTTGCTGCTGTTTGGAAGATCCAAATTAACAATATTTTCTTTGCTTTTGTTCAAGAATATATTTTCCCACAATGATAATTCTATGGGCTTTTGAAGATCTTTTAAGAGTTTTGGTTCACGAGTTCCAATCCAAAATGAACCAAAAATTGTTAAAAACCCATAGAATTATCAGTGTGAGAAAATATATTCTTAAAAACAAAGAAAATATAGTTAATTTTAATCTTCCAAACTGCAGCAACCTCTTCAAAATGTTTATAAAATCCAAAGAGCGGCATCTTAATACCATGCTGGAAAGCTGACAGTGGAACCCTGCTGATGAAGGAAATTTGTCTTTGTAACATGTCCAAGTATGTGGAATAAGACTAGCGAAAATTGAGTGACTTCTTCATAAAGAATTTTATCTGGTTTATAATTCACTTGCAATCCTTTGATGGGACTGCTTTTTTGAAGCAATATTAATTTATTACATCTCTGGAATGGGTTACCACGACACATGCCAATAATGAATGTTTGCAGTGGAGCATTACTTTTTTTTTTTTTTGGAATTGTACATGAAAAGGGGGAGGGGGTGTAGAAGCAGTTGAGTGAATTTGTTGCAAAATAGAGCAAGTTTTGATAGTATAGGTATCAAATTGAAGTTGAGTGTTTTAAGAGGAGTCAAAATGCCTTATTAGCAAATTCATTTCTCTTGTCTCAAATTATTTTTGATGGCCGATATTTGGAAAAGTGTACTGTTGACAATGATAAAATTTGCAATAAATACATTTATTATGCCCATTTTACTTTATTTTGGATATTCATTTTTAAAATAAAAATTACTGCACTGTATTTTTCATTGAACGAGTTGTTGCATTAACGGGCTTTATGCTTAGTTTTTTTTTTTTTTTTATTTAATTGGGATTAAAAGTAGTTAAATTTGTAAGAGAAATAGAATGTCGAAACCTTCTAGCATGTTAATTCTACACTTGCACCTCTTAATCCTGTTTTTATTTATTTTTGGAAACAAGATGACCTGTCCAAAGCAAATAATAAGCATAATTTATGTTGGAGCGAATGCTCTGGAGCAGTGCAATAAAGCTGCAAGAAATATGCTTAGAAAACAAATGTAAGATTTGTAGAATGATCAATTTCAAGGTAGTGAATAAAGTGAAGATGAGTACATGGATCGATGATGCATTGAATGAAGAGTAAGTGTTGAGCGAAGGAGAGAGTTGACGACAAATAGAAATTGAAGATGCTGAACAAAGTGATGAATTGACTAGTGAAGATTACATTTAGCTTGTGGGGGGAAGAACTAAATGGCCAAAAGCAGAGGCTAAGAGGAATGCAAGAACAATGATTATATCATTATGGACCTATCTGGGATGAAAGAAACTGCTAAATGGGCTATCAATGCACAGAGTTGAAGGTTCCATTTCTTCATGGACAAAATACTATATTAATGTCAAAATAGAAGTGATGAGGATACACTAGGCTTGAGACCGTGATGCAACATGTGCCAGACTCTCGGGCTTCTTTACTATGCAGTAATTGAGAAATCTCCATACTAAAGATTTCTGGGCAAAAGATGCTCTCGGGGTGCCAATGTTCCATACTTTAAATTTGTTTAGGGTTCTTAAGTTTGATGACAAGTAAAATTGACATAAACTGGCTTTTATGAAGGCACTATTTGATATGTTTATAAAAAAACCAGGATTAATTCGTTTAGCAACAACTATAATATGGAATACACAGACGTAAGTGACAATAACCTGAATAACTTCAACTGTAATTTTAATAACTTAAAAAAGGACATTAGAGAAATTGGCAGTAGCATATCATTTCTGGACACACAATCACGACATAAAAATAAAGCAAAATTATTAAAATCAGTACAAGGACTTATGGAAATAGCAACCTGGGAGAAAATGTACTTCTACAAATACAAAGGCAGTCTAATGAACTTTGACACTGCTGGCAATGAAAACATAAACATGTTTATCATACTGCCACCAGAGCAAGAATACACATTCCCACAGCTGAATGAATAATCTGAAAGTTGAACTTGAGTCTGGCTGAAGATGAGAACTAAATGTTCTGGAAACCAGTTCCATACTTTGACAAGTAAATGAAGATTTAAGAGAGTTTAGCTCAATTGAATCATACAATGATATCAGTTGAAGAAAACTATACTTAAGAGTACATAATGATAGATGAATTAGCTGTGGACTTTTAGAGGAAGATGTGCATTTTGCAGTTTATGATAAAGAAGCTTGCCAAATATGGTGAAGGTATTCACTTAGCAGACTGGAGGACATGTTTCATTTCCAATATTATTGGGTAAAACACTCTGATTGCCCTTTTAAATGAAATAAAATGCCTTCAGAGATGGTGAAAGGGTTAACTCTGACGATATGTAGTACTTGATGTGATCTTACAACAGATAATTGGTTTTTCAGCATCCCTTTAAGAACTGCTTAAAAAGTGCAAATTAATAACCAAGTGCATGCCGAGGATGAATAAACTGGAGCTATGACCATAATTTGTCATCAGAAGAATATTGTAGTGTTTTTGAAAGGGTCAAATGCACATTCAAAAGGAGAAATTTTTCCTCAATCTTCAATTATTTCTTTTGATAATAAGTTATAATTAAAATGATACAAAGTTGTTTCATCTGTGTAAATTCAAATGTTTCTTGAATTTGCAAAATTCCATATTTGCATCCTACGTTGTTAAAAAGGGGAAAAATATTGTATTGTCTATTATGCAGAACAGCAAATGAACTGATGAAGAAAATGGGAATAGCAGAAAGCCTGGAATGATCACTTTTTATAAAATGACAAAAGGTGGGTTGATGAAATATATTCCTTGCATACTGTTGCAAGAAAAATGAACTGATGGTTGACAGTATTTTTCAATTTATGGAGTATAAGTGGTGGGATGAATGCATGGTTGTTGCTTGCCATAAAAGCAGAAAGTATGTGTGGAAGCCTTTTATGAACGTGCTGGCTCAAGGAGTAATTATTAATGATGCAAAATGTGGAATGGAACGGAAGAATTTGTCAAGGGTGCCGTTCACTGCATATTTTAGAAGGTGAAAATTGCGCTGTTGGATCATGAGGAAATGCTGACTGGCCTGTTATGCGTAAAAGATAGGTGTGTGGATTACATGGGCAACTAGTTTGCAAGGACTTTATAAAGTTTTGGGTTATAATAAATTATAACTTTTGAAAAGTATTAGAGTATCATAAAAACAAAATAAAATAGATTAGGATGACCTGTATGACATTTTTTAGCAATATTTATGCAACAATTGCTAGGTTACAAATACTCGTCAATGAGACTCTCTTAATCTGCTTGAATGCTCTTATTGCTCCACTTGTTGTGAAGTATGGTACCGGTTTGAAAGACCTTTGTCTTCATCCTTAGCCTTGGATGTCAAGAGGCCTAGGATGAAGACGGTCTTAAAAACTGGTACCATACTTGCAATACAAGTGGAGCAATAAGCGCTCTTAGGTTGATATATCTCAAATGAATTTAATTGTATAACTAGCTTCACTGTGTTAGATATATTTGTAATTTTTTTTTTTTTAAAAAAATCTGAAGTAACTTGTGTGAAGAATTAGCACACTGTTGATTTAAAGTAAATTTACTTGCTCAGTCTTTCATGGCATAGCAGAAGTAAGGATAGATATTATAAGGCAATCTGGGTGGAAGTACATTAATATTAAAATGTGAAATGTACCCCTCCCAAAAAAAAAAAAAAAAAACTCCTCTTAAAACATGAATGATATTTTCATTTGGGGTCACTTGCATTAGAACAATAACAGATAAATGTTAGGCAGTTTTAGATAGGTTTTGCTTTTCAGGATGTTTCTGCGGGACATTGGTGTTGGTAGTATCATGGCAACAGGGATATACTTGTGTAGAATTTGCTTGTAATTGATAGATGTAGACTGCACATCCTTTTTATGAGTGAGTAGCATTTGAAGGCAGACCACAAAAATAAGACAATGGTGGATCATTCGGAATGCTTTATGCATATATAGAAATGAAGTTGTTTGGGAGTTAAGATTTTGTTGGTTTCAGAGTGTTGCATTGGTCTTGGTCTGTTGTGTTTGTTCATATGAAACATTTTTTGTTCTTGGCAGACATGTCATTCTTGGTTAAGCAGTAGTAAACAGCATTGAAGGAAAAGTCTGAACATATAAAGCATTTTTTGTTCTTGGCAGACATGTCATTCTTTCTAAAGCAGTAGTAAACAGCATGGAAGGAAAAGTATTGTCTGATCATATGATCTTGGCAGACATGTCATTCCTGCTTGAGCAGTAAAATTGGGCAACAGTACACAGCATTGAAGGAAAGGTCTTGTCTGTTCATATAAAGCTTTTTTTGCTCTTGGCAGATGTGTCATTCCTGCTTGAGAAGTAAAATTGGGCAACAGTACACAGCATTGAAGGAAAAGTCTTGTCTGTTCATATAAAGCTTTTTTTGTTCTGCAGTAAAATTGGGCAACAGTAAACAGCATTGAAGGAAGTCTTGTCTGTTCATACAAAGCTTTTTTGTTCTTGGCAGATGTGTCATTCCTGCTTGAGCAATAAAATTGGGCAGCAATAAACAGCATTGAAAGAAATGTCTGTTCATAAACAACATTTTTTGTTCTTGGCAGATGTATCATTCCTGCCCGAGCAGTAAACAGCATTGAAGGAAAAGTCTTGTCTGTGTTCATATAAAACATTTTTTGTTCTGTTCTTGGCAGACATGCCACTGATGTCAGAGTACAATGGTGGAATTTAAATAGCATTGAAAGAAAAGTGTTGTCCGTTCCTACAAAAAGTTTTGTTTTTGGTGGTTGGCATTTAAAATCTGTGATATATAATAAACAAGCTTCATTGGTGGAAGGAGAGAGCAATAAATGAGCATCTTTATTTAATAAATTGTGCTAATTTGGAATGAAAGAAGTTGGTCAGTCAATTAAATTGCTTATGCAGACATTCATTTTTTTCAATTTTGACGAACAGACCATGGAGTAGTTTTTGTCGGTGTTGAAGTTAGTTTTTTTTTATGTATTATCATATGTGATAATATTTTTAGCTCCTCTGATAATGGAATGGTATTTTGTTCTGTGTTAACAGTTTGATATTTTTTGTTTGTTCTCTACGTTTGCCTTTCAATGGCTCAAGTGATTGTTTTTAGAGTCTGGCTGTTTTATGAGAATATTGGAAAAATATTTTGAAAGATTTAATGAGGCATTTAGATTGATCCATCTTGTCTTGATAGAATAAAAGAGGTACAAAGCACAAAATCCAGAGTAAAATTTGCATCTGATTTGAAATGAGAAAATTTTAAGATAGTCACTAGGTATTTGGTTTGAAATGAGAAAATGTTTGTTTACATTTGATTTGAAATGAGAATATATTGAAATAGTAAATTGCTCTGGGAATGACATTTTGTACAGAATGTGCTAGAAAATGTACCTCAGGTAAACAATATGTGTGCCACTGTAAAAAGAACAAATAACATGAAATTGTAACAAAAGGTAAAACAAAATAGGATTAAGTACAAGAAGTATCATGGTGAGAAGAAAGTGTTCATTTTATTTATTATTTTTTTAAGTGAAGGAAGATAAATAATACAAGTGAATTTTATTTACTTTTTATTTTTTTAAATGAAGGAAGAAATGCAATGAAAACTGAAATTGCATCATATATATGTGAAAGAATAATGTGAAGGAAGATGAACAAGGCATTAAGAACAGAACTTTGATCCCAAATTAGTACAATCTCTTCCGAGTAGGATATTTAGAATGCTATTTATGGTTTCACTTATATATTTTAATTCACACTTCATAAACCAATTGCTCTTACTACAATAGGTATTATCTTTAATAAAAATAAAAGCAAGGAGTTAGAAAAAGTAAGATTTATTATTCTACCTGTTAATACTGAAAAATTATTAAAGGTAACATTCCATACAATATTATCTTCATGAAAGTTATAAAAAGATAGTAAATGAAGGTCTCCTCAAAACACACAATAAAATAAACAAAAATTATAACATACAGTTAATCCAGTAGTAGAAAAGAAAATAAAATGTACATACACATTTAAATTTTGTAATGAAACAGCCTCTAAAACTAAAGCATAAAGGAAGATAAACCCCCTATAAAATGAATATCTTTAATTGCCTATACTACCCACACTATGAATAACTATATAACTGCACCCATAAATAATAAGGCTTTAAATAAAGCATGTATTAATAAGTGGAAAAAACCTGAATCAAAAGAACCTAAAGGTAAAATTATTAATTGTAATTGATTTACAGTAGATGAAGCAATCTTTTTGGTCAAACTGAAAATTTGTTCGGAACGCAGATATAAATATAGTTAAAACTGAAATTGCAAATAAAATGTGTAATAAGTAATCAGGAAAAGACTTGGCTAAATGAATGAATGAATAAATACACACCTGCTGCACTAAAGTAGAAGAATGAACTAATGCTGAAACAGGAGTGGGAGCTGTAATTGCAGCAGGTAATGCTGAAAAAGGAATTTGAATGGTTTGTTATTCCTGCTAAAACAATCTGAAGAACAATAATTCCTAATCCACTTTTATTAAATATACATCCTAAATAATGCATGCACAAAATGTAATATTCAAGCTATACTTAAGAATAGGCACATTTTGCAAATGAATTAAAAATGCTGTGAACATACTGGCATTCTAGGACCGATTATTTTGATAATAAATAAACAATCTAGTGCATTCCAATGTAATAGAATTTAACATAACTCTTTCCCTCTTATATATAAAATAACCAGAGATTACTTAAAAACAAAGTTCATATTCAATCCAATAATCCAATAATAAACACTTGGAGAATTTAATGTTAATAACTCCCATTCAACTATATCATTCTTAATATAATAAATTGTTACAACAAATGTTAAATATAACAGCAGAAATTACTATTAAAATTTTCATAGCATAATAAACCCATCCTGCTAGATTATTAATTAAACCAATTTTACCTAAAAATTTAAAGAAGAGGGTGGAGCTATATTCAAAGATGATGATAAACCACCACAGGGTCATTCTTGGTATTAATGTTATCAACTCTTTATTAATTCATTTAGGCTTCATAATTGCTTTTTAATATTGGTAAGACAAAACAGCCCTGAACATAACTCCATGTGGAATTATTAAAATGAAAGCTGTATAAAATCCTCTTAAAGTCATTAAACCTCCAATAACTATCCTATATGGGAATAGGCAACTAAAGACTTAATATCTATTTGATGTAAACACATTCAAGTAACAAAACAATCCCCTACCAATTAATTGTTAATCACAATACACATAAACCACACCAACCTTTATTATAAATAAAAATATATGCTTGAAGGCTATTGAATATTGCTAATGTTGATGCCACACCTGTGAAAATTATTGAGCTGGAAACAGAGGTCTCTCAACAAGAGCTTTTGGTAACCATAAATGAAAAAATATATAGACATCCTCACCGAAAAGCCATAATTATTCTTAAATAGATAATTGAAATCACTCTCCAAAATGAATGTATATTAAGGAAAAGTGAAATACTTGAACCCACCATAAAATCATAGAATTCTTAATAATAATGGTGATGACTATGTTAAAGCATACAAAAGCAAATAAATAAGTACCAGTCTGCAAATGCTCTGATTGATACTGCCACCCAAAAATTAAAACTTAAGTAGAAATTAAATATGTAAAAATATGTGATATTAAAATCAATCCAAAAGACAAATAATTATAACCTACTGGCCCCCTGTAATATTTTATGATAATGAAATTTTGGTTCTTTACTAGGAATATGTTTAGGAATGGAAATCATTACAGGATTATTTTTACTGCACTCTATTGAGCAAATATCGATTTAGCATTTTATAGAATTGCCCACATTTGCCGAGAATGTAAATATGGGCGATTTCTAGGAACACTCGATTCAAATGACTACTGTAGGGTCAAATATATTTTTGATGAGAAACTTTAGAAGAGCATTCTAAAAATGCTACTTGGAAGAGATTATGAATGGGTTTTTCATGGTGTTTGATTGCAAATTGAATTAATGAATGTTTTATTTGTGAAGCAAGATAAAAAAACTATTTGATCAATTAATGTGAAGCAAGATGAACAATGCAATTAGAAGTACATTTTATTAATTAATGTGAAGCAAGATGAACAATGCAATTAAAACTGACATTTTATCAATTAATGTGAAACAAGATGAAAAATGCAATAAGTCAAAATTCAATATGTTAAATAATAAATGTTGAGCAAAATGGACAAAATACAAATGTTTCATGTCTTATTTACAATAAATTGTTATATATTACAATATTTTTCTTTCTTTGACAAAAGTATGTGTTGACAATGAAATGTAAACAGTGGTGCACATAATAGTTTGTAAGCTGTAGTGGTCTGCCAATTTAGTTTAGTGCCAGCCAAATGTTTTGTTTGTAGACATTTTGAATCCTTTCGCACCCCAATGCCCCTTACCTTAACCCATACATGGTGCTCGTTCTGGTTGTCGGTCTTGCTAAGTTTGAAGTAGTATGCACAGCCCGTTGGCATATTGTGCGAAAATACGAAAAGAACTTATTAAAGCGAGATTTGGCGACCGTCTTGTGCCATGTCCATGAACCCATGGTGTACCATCTGTGCTAGCTCGCAGTCGACAGACATGGTGCGTTTGTCGAACTGGTCTGCGTGGGGAGCTATTTGCTTTTCATATTGCCATGTCTATCGCTGCTTGCGATGGCACAGAACCTATTTTCCTCTATCCTGGATGGTAGACGCAATTGGCTGGCAAGTCCAAAATGAGGGAAACTGGAGAAAGGAAAGGAAGGAGGTGTTATTGTAGCATTGGGAATGGAGAGTGGCATTAGCAGAGAAGGAGGCAGTAGTAGTGGTAGTAGCAGTAGCAGAAAATGTTGCTAAAAGTTTGTCAAATGTGTAGAAGCAGATGTACTGAGCAATGTGGGCCATTAGAAATAGTACATACAAGGATGATTACTTGCAACATTTCAAAAGGCTTTGTGTGGCGGATGCCGAACACGACATTTTCACTGTTGAATCTGGTATTTACCATATGCATATTGGTAAATGGGGATTTATTAGAGAAAGCCTATTAAATCTGGTATTTACTATTTTGGTAAATGACTAGGATTTAGTGGGGGAAAATCTATTAAATCTAGCATTTATCAGTTTGGTAGAAGACTATGATTTATTGGGGAAAATGCTATTAAATCTGGCATTTACGAGTTTGGTACACGACTGATTTAGTACAGAAAGCATGCTAAATGTTGGTTCTTTATCGCTTTGGTAACTGACTATTTTAGTAGGTTTATCCTACTAAGTTGTAGTCATTAACCAAAGTGGTAAAGTGCCAAGATTTAGTAGGATTTTCCTACTAAATGATAGTTGTTTACCATTGTGGTAAAGTGCTGAGATTTAGTATGTTTTTCCTTTGTTAAATCTAGTATTTACCATGCATGATGTGCAGATTGGCAAATGACGAAATTGTAACTAAAGAAGCGTAGTAATTTATGGGGCATAGTAATATGCTTGGTAAATTACTACCTTTTCTTTATTACACGTAATCATTTGCCGTGCATATATTGGTAAAAGATTTAACAGCATACAAGTTGTGCCGAGCATTGCGTACACAAAGCATTTTGAATTGTTTGCGAGTAACGTTCTTGTATGTGCGAATTTTCTATAGGTTCGAAAGTTTTATCCATTTTTCAATGGTTCAAAATCTTTTTGGAAAAAAAGTTTTGTCCATTGTTCAATGGTGCTCAGTTCATTTTGCTTTCTGCATATTTGGCATTCTTTTAGCAATATTTTTTGCTGCTGCTATTACCACTACTATTGCCTTCTTCTTTGCTAATGTCATTTTCCATTTCCAATGCTGCAATAATACCTTCTTCCTTTTTTTTCTCCAGTTTTCCTCATTTTGGACTTATATATATATTAAAAAAATTTTTTTCCGCCCTGCGGGCGGAACCTACTCCAGAGATGAAATTTGCAAACGCTGGCTGGGAGACTCTGATTGGTAAAATAAATAAGTCCTATATACCAATACTAGTTCTTTATTAAACCTTTTCATTTTTCCTTACATTCCTGCCTTAGTACTAAGGGGGTACATATATAAGCTCCTGCAATAAAGGAGCAGGGGGCTAACTTACACAGCTCTTGAAATAAAAGAGCATAGGTACTTACAATGGCTCTTGAGATAAAAGAGCACAGGCCTCTACAGCACTGTCGAAGATGCCTGTTCTGAAACAAAGAAGCACACTAGTTATGCACAAGTACTCCTATACATAAAGGAGTAGCATGATGTGCTAGACTACTGACCATGCTATTTGTCGAGCACTAGACTACTGATGTTGCTCGACTACACTATGCACCATGCTATTTATCATACAACCACATAGTACACTCTACTGCCACCAGTTGGTGTTGCACTTTAACACTAGAATAGCAAAGATATTTCTAAAGACAAAGAATATATAACTCAAGGCAAGGAAGGCAAAGCACATACAACCAAAGATGAGGCAGGGAAGGCAAAGCACATACAACCAAAGATGAGGCAGGGAAGGCAAAGCACATACAACCAAAGATGAGGCAGGGAAGGCAAAGCACATACAACCAAAGACAACACAAGGCAAGGAAGGCAAAGCACATACAACCAAAGACAGCACAAGGCAAGGAAGGCAGGCAAAGCACATACAACCAAAGACAAGGAACTCGAAGCAAAGCACATACAACCAAAGACAAGGCAGGGAAGGCAAAGCACATACAACCAAAGACAAGGCAGGGAAGGCAAAGCACATACAACCAAAGACAAGGAACTCGAAGCAAAGCACATACAACCAAAGACAAGGAACTCAAAGCACATACAACCAAAGACAACACAAGGCAAGGAAGGCAAAGCAAAGCATTTATAACCAACGACAAAGCATATACAAAAGAAGGCAACCAAAGAAAGACAAAGAACTCAAGGCAAGCAATGCATATACAACTTGAGACAAGCAAAGAATATACAACTATTCAAAGTCCCAAATAATACAATACAGACAACCCCATTGCCAACTGAATGTTGGTACCACAGATGTTTCTATATAACTCTGACATGTATACAATGACATAGCTGAAAAGCAAAGAACTTAGCAGCAGAGCACTAGCAATGAACAAACACTACCTACCTCAATACACAAGGATGATTGAAATAAAACATATACCAAGAGTTGACATTGAATATACGCATGTCTTTAAATTACATTTATGCTCCTTAACAAGCACCAAACATAAACAGTTCTCTCATCTGCCAACAAAATGGAATGTAATAAGCAAACAAAAGACAATTTTCCCTAAAAGTGGTCATTGACATATACATACTACACTGATCTATTTGAAGACCCTTTCTGAATTGAAAGTACCAGTGTTATACCTCGCATAATTGTTTATAATACAGACATTTGCTGTCATGATCAGCTCTCAAGTATTGAAAACAAATAAATGGGGCATAATAGTGTTACTATTAATAACCTCTATTGAAACAACTTCAACAGAAAAACTGTACAATGAAACCAAAAATCATTATGCAAACAACCAAATGCCAAATCAATGTCAATCTTAGCATGTAAATCATATAACACAGCACCTGCAATCTACCACTGATTCATAACATTAGCACACAAGACCAGAACTTGCCTTGAAAATACCTCCATCATGTATGAAAATCCTTACTAAATATTCAACAAAAACTCCTCCTCCTTCAAATCTGATGCCAGAAGACAAAAACCCTATAACAGAATATCCTGCAATTTCCAAACATTTGCTTTCTCCCAAATGTAACACATCAGCAAAAAAAATGCAACACATGAACAACCAACTCCCTAAACAGCTACAAAAAAAAAAAAACACACACATTTCCTTGACAATGCTGCACCACTGCTCAGAAATAACTAGACCTAACCTGACATACCATCAATCATATCGTTGCTAATGACCTTAGCAGTATTGCATCCTTAAACAATAATCATCTGAAAACATATCAAAAGTTCTACCAATACTGTTACAGTAATAAAACACATTCAACCATGATAACAACACTACCATTCACCAAACTATATTGCTAACCATATGCAAATAGTGCACAATATGGAGCAGAGCAGAGACCACGATGCCAAGCAATTCCTTCATGTATTCAAACAAAGCAATTAAAGGTGTACTGTCACACACGTGCATTTCCTTTAACTCACTAAACAGAAAGTCTGCTGTTCAAATCACACTCCGACTGGGGTTTTTACATGTTTTCCTCCATCCAAATTCATGGCAAATGTCAGGGAAGTACTCTAAGCCCATAAATGAAAAGCAATGTATAAAGTTAGGAAAGAATGTTTCACAAAATCTACAGTTATGGATCGCTCATTCAAGGCAAGTAGTAACACTTCAATTTTAAGAGAAGGTAAATAAAACTTATTCCATGCAGTTATTTCCTACGAATCTTGGCAAGAGATCTATATTGAACCAACTGCTTCACTTCAGTAAGAGTGTGGCAATGGAGAGAACTCAAGCATACATATTCCATAGGCTCACTTGAGACTGAAACAACATTTAAATGTAAAACGGCTTATGGTCTCATCATATCTCTCATCAGTTTATGAGAGATAATCAGAAAAAAAAAAAAAGGTATATTCTACATATTCCAATAACGCTAATTTCTACATGGTTGCAACATTATTTCTAGAAAATGTGCCATGCCTTCACCCTCATAGACATAATTATCATGCAGCACTGAAAACAGGTCATTCCTGTTAAAAGCAAATGTGTGTCATTTTCATTAACATTGATCTCAGTTCCGTATACATCTTTCAATAGGAAAATGGTGCAAGAAATGATGATCATGTCAAATATTAATATGAGAGACAAACAGGCACATAGCTCCTTTAAACAACTATCTTATTATCAATCATTTCACTTGGCCACCTTACAAAGTCCTTATTTGTCAATAGCTGTACGTGACTTTACTGTCATTCAGATGAAAACAAAGGATATTCTTTCATTAGAAAAAAAAAAAACCTACTTTCAAACCTTACTTATCTACATTTGCAAGAATATCATTCCAAATGGTAGAATATAAAAATACTCTTCTTTCAGGAAAGAATATTGTGTTATTCATTATTTTAATGACCAATAATAGGTGTGTTCTCAGAAAAGTTTGCCAATATCCAAGAGTACCTGAACAAAATGTTCATTGAATAACCTCACGCTTTCCCAAATAATCTGAACTATGTCATTTTTTTTATTCTTTTCAAATGCAGTATGTGAGCATATTTTATATTGTTTTCTATTCACTTATTTTTAATATCAAATCATCCAAAGGAACATGTTGCCAGTTTCAGTGAAAATATTCACAACAGGAAATATTGTGTGCTGCTCCACATAAAATTATACATCTATAATTATTCTGTAAAATATGTTATCCATAAAAAGTTGTTTAAAATTATATATTGCAGTACTGTAATCTTTCAATTTTTCTCTTAAATGCAAATAAACATTAATCATAATTATTTATAAAAGTAGGCAGGTTTGGTGCAGTTAGTTTCAAACTTAGTTTTCCCCAATCCTTCCTATCATATTAATTACCTCATAGCAACTCCAAACTATCTCTGCTACATGCTCATGTGAAAGTGAACAGAAAAAAACAAAAAATATAGAAAGAAAACTGCAAAATACTATTAATATACATTCTTTCAAAACATGGAATACCACTACCAACATTGACTTATTCAATTATTAACCCTCTAATTACAGAACAATTTTCCAATGCTAGGAAATGAACATAAAAGAAACATTCCTCAGCCTTAACAATCCAACAAACTCTATGAATGCATCAGTATCACACAACTTGGAGGAATATTCAAGAGCCTGCAAATGAGCTTTAAGGGTTCAAACACATTGACAACTTCATAATTCCAAAAGAACAAATTTAAAACTTACTCAAAGAAACTCACAATTTACTGATGTCAGAAGAGAAAACATTCATTAGTGGCTAGACAAACACATTTCCGAAGTAACAATGATGCAAAGTAACTAAATTGGGTACAAAAAAAATACTTCATTGAAATAAAATTATGTAGCTGAAATTCTAAATGTTGCTTCCTCACTACTATAACTCTCATCATTTGCTCGACAAAACTTCCTCAAAATATCATCTGCTCTTTATTTCTGTATGCATACATCCCTCCCCCTCCAGTTAATAATGTACCCTTTCCCGCTAATTTTAATCATTCCTCTTTTAGAAATTTATAACTGAAAATGCAACATTTTTACACATTACTTTCTCTCTCTTTGTATTTCACATTTCTAAAACAATATCTTGTGCTTTTGTATTAGTTTCTTTCCATTTCCCCATCACTTACTATATTTTGCCCTAACAGATTCCAAACAGCTCAGATGAACCACAAAGACATCAACTAAGACCAGTATAACCAATACATGACAAAATCATAATGCCAAATGTTCAGTAATGCTATCCATGCCATCACCACTCATTTCTCCTCATCCTATCAGAGTCATTTGAAAACTTCCCCAAATATGTATGGTCAAAATGACCACATAGCATTTTGAAACCATTCTCATGTTTCAACATAGTCTCCTTTGATGCTAATGCACTTCAACCATCAATGCTCCAAAGCCTTTATCCACACCTCAATGAACCATTCACATAATGAGGAATCTTCTCAATTTACTCCACAGATGCAAATTCGTGGAAACCGTGCAAACAAATAAGGCAGATATGTCATTATCCCCACTGACATGAACATGCACGAGAGCAAGAAGCATTTTCTCCATACAACACGACTGTCTTCTTAGATCAACTCGAACCATTCTACCACATTTTTCTCTTCAATAGGTCCAAAAGGATGCCATAATACACTCCAGTGAGAAGATAATGCATTAGCACCATACCTTCCTATCCCACAAAACCAATGCCATCATCCCATCGATCAATGTTGCACACATGCCCTTCTTTGGCAGAGGAGAATCCTCATGCTTCCATTGTTCAAAACTCATCACTGTTTCGCTTAGTAACACGCCCATGTTTTATCATTGGTCACAAAGTCAATGTATAAAGTTGGCACCATCTCTCTGAAATAGGCCAAACATTGAACATGTATTTACTCTCATTCACTTTTAATCCCAAGTCAGCAGTCATAGCAACCAAATGGCCAATCCTTTTTTTTTCAAGCACAAGTCTTCCCTCAAAATGGCAAATATACATTCTCCTCAAATGCGCAGACATCCTTACTCCACAATCCTCCAAACATTATCAATCATTTCTCATGTCATGATCAATTTTGCCCATCCACTCCATGGGTCATCTTCCAAGATTTCACAGCCATGTTGAAACTCCAAGATCCACTTAGAGATGGTGGTGCAGAGTTCCCTAAAGTGTATACATTTCCGTTGCATAGGTACTCTTCTTTACCAAGTGCAGAATGACCACACCCTATTCAATATTTGCCTTCCCCACCTCTGCTCTGCAACAAGCACCTACCATCATGGATGTAAATACTGCACCAGTAATTCACATCAACAGCACCTACTGGGAAACAAAAATGGTAGAACCAAGGAAAACCTCCAGAACCATGAGTAAGAATACAAGAAAATGTTCAACATAACTTTTATTGTAATAAAAGTCTCATTTATTTCAACAATTAGAGGTTCCTTGCCAGTGTTTGCAACATTTCATCTGTGGAAATGAGTTCATACCAGAGAAAAGAAAAGAAGAAGATATTATTGCAGCATTGGAAATGGAGAATGGAATTAGCACAGAGGAAGGCAATAGTAGAAACAGCAACAAATGGCATTAAAATATGCACAAAGCAAAATGAACTGAGAAAAGAAAGCTTCTTTAAACCATTTTAAAATGGACAAAACCGTTTGTGCCATTACAACATAAACACCAAAGATAATTTTTGTCATTAAAATTGATAAAACATTTCAGCCCATTAGGAACATTGTACATACAAGGAGATCATTCACAACAATTCCAAATACTTTGTGTAGGAGATACTGAACATAACCTACTCCTTACTAGATTTAGTAAACTTTCTCCCTACTAAATCTTGGTCTGCACATTTGCCTGGTAAATTACCAGATGTACAAAGAAAACTACTAAATCTATTAATTCACCAGCATAATTATAAATACTACATTAAGGTTTTTTTTCCCCCCAATTAAATCTAGCCATTTATCAGGCATAATGTGCAGAATGGTACATTACAAAGTTGTTATAAAAAAAAACATAGCATATTTTAACTAAAAATATTAATTGGAACATTCACAGTGAAGCCAATTAACATTTTCAGTTAATAAATAGGTCTTCAAGCCTGCTAGGAACAGACAACTCGAAAAATAGCATATTTTACTTAATAAATAAATAAAATATAATACCTTTTCTTTATTTTATTTAATAAATAAAACAAAGTGCATTTTCTTTATTACACATAAGTCATTTACCAATCTGCACATTATGTCTCATAAATGACTAGATATAATAGGCAGGGGAAAAAAACCTCCAAAATCTTAGTACTTTATCAATTTGGTAAATGCCTACATTCTTCAATACACCCCCCCCCCACCAAACTATTCACAATTCACCAAAATGGTAAACACTAAAATTTAATAGAATTTTCCCCAAATGAAGCTCCTTAATTCATCAAACTGGTAATTACAAGGAGGGAGGTAATAAAAATCAACAGAACTTACGAAAGCACATACAATGTTTCTTTTTTCTTCCCTCACACACACACACACACACACACACACACACACACACACACACACACACACACACACACATATATATATATATATATATATATATATATATATATATATATAACATTTGGCAAAACTTACAATACATGAAAAATATATTTTCCTTCCTTCCTTCCTTCCTTCCTTCCTTCCTCCCTCCCTTCCTTCCTTTCTTTCAAATATAACTATCTCACCAGCATTTTACATCTGCAGAACCAGAAAACCCTATAGAAATTTTATTTCTGCACTTTCATAAATAAACACCATAACAGCATTTCACATATAAAAGAGACTTTAAAAAGGACCTCATGAACAATGTACTTAGGCAGGACTTAAAAAAAAAAAAAAGTTAGGAACACCTCATACATACATAAAAATTTTCCCTCCCTCCCACATATAAGTACCTTGCCAGCATTTGCCATCTGCAGAGCTAGGAAAGCCTACAGAAACGTTTTCCCCCTCCAGATATAGACACCTCACAATCAATTAACATCTGCAAAATGTAAAAGCATTTGTTAAAATTACTATAATGACCAAGTGAAATAAACATGCCATTCTATAAAAAAATTATTTCCCCTGCTCATATAAATACCTGAACAGAATGTCACATATGCAGGGGGGAAAAAAAAGACAAATACCTATAACACCAGGACCAAACTATATGGAGGACAGGGAAAAAAAAAACACCTTCAGAAAACCCATACAATATATTTTCTCTTTCCTCTTTCACATACATAAATACCTTCTCATTTGACATCTTTGGATACATGAAAGCCTGGAATTCCCCCTCTCCCCACTCCCAGATATAAATGCCTTACCTGAATTTTCACATCTGCAAACCCTGAAGACTTAAGTAATTCCCGCCACCCCACACAAAAAAATATGAACTCCTCACAAACAATTCATACCTATGCACAAGAGGAAAACCTAGAGGACGGGGAAAAAAATAGTAAAACAAAGAAAACCTAAAAAAATAATCCCCTCCCAGAAACAAATAGCCTGCAGCACAAACCAAGGAGAAGAAGAAGAAAGAAGGGAAAAAGAAAAAAATTGTATACATAATGAAGCACCAAAAAATGCTTCAGACAAGATTTGAAGTGCTCTTAAAAAGAGACATAACATAGTGACCTTGAAATGCCATTCTCGAGGTCTAATTAGTTGTTTCAAATGGAATGGTGTATTTTTCTTCCCCCAGGAATGGAAAGAGCATTCATTTTTTGGTATAAAAGTTCCAGTGCATATATGAGTCACACATGATAAATGATGAGATATTCCACAAATAAGAT
Source organism: Metallyticus violacea (assembly GCA_030762175.1). NCBI lineage: Eukaryota > Metazoa > Arthropoda > Insecta > Mantodea > Metallyticidae > Metallyticus > Metallyticus violacea. Next base: position 73,874,152 of record CM060837.1, on the reverse strand, counting down.
AGCAAATGTTTTTTGCTCACTTTCGCTTTACTGGCATCACTTTACATAAAGTACAGTACAGTTGAGTTATAACCATAATTGAAACAATGTCATACTCATATTATAAACAATTTCAATTCAGTAAATGCTTAAAAGTATGACCATGAACTTCAAAGCATTTCTGAAAACCTGCTTCAAAAGATCCTTGAACATGTCGCAACATCTTTTTGCCCATTCTTGCACAGACATTCCTAATTTGTTCACATATTTACCAGGTGTAATTCATACTTTTTCATAAACTTCAGTAGTACTTCCCATTCAATGGTGTTTTTTTTTTTTTTTTTCCCCATGTCACACCTTCCATTTCAGAGAATAACCTCATAAATGGTTCAAAATTTCTATCACATGGCTGCCTTCTTTTGGAATATTCATCTCCATATGAGCTGCAAGCTGCTCTAGCATTCTTATGAGCTTTGCCATAAATGTTAAATCATATCGATCCTCTCATTGATCATGCATCGAACATCCATAATTAAAAATAAAGTGGAACTGCTGAGAATAATGTCCCTTTAGCTATGACTTGACAATGATAAGCACTTGTTTGTTACTGATGTCAACAAATGAGCATCTGCATATACACAAAAAGTTTCCTTCAGAGCAACAACAAAACAAAAAAGAGAAATAAGTGAAAGTAAGTCAAAAGAATTTGCTGTCTTATTTATCCAATGTCTCATCACCTATCACCCCTAGCTGGCAGATGTACTGAAACTTTTATACTGAAAATACAATGCTCTTTCCACACCCCCCCCCCAAAAAAAAACATATTCCATTTGAAAAAAACAATTTCACCTTGAAATGACATTGAGAATGGCATTACAAGGACCAGTTAATATCACTATCTTATGTCCCCCTAAGAGCACTTAAAATCTTGTCTCCAGCATGTTTTCATTTTCCTCTTCATTTCAGATTAAATGGCTCCAATACTACAAATATATGCATATTTCCCCCCCTCCCACATAAAACTACCTCGTAGCAGTTGACATCTGCAGAGCCAGGAAATACAAAAATCTCTCCTCCCAAATATAAATACCACAATAGTATTTTCACCTCTGCAGAACCGGGTAAGCCTAGAGAAATCTTCCCAAAACCCAACCCCCAAGTATAAATACCTTACAAGCAATTCACATTTGCACAACCAGAAAATCCTGAATACCAAGATACAAATATGTGACCAACAAAACACATCAGCAGAAACAAAAAAAAAAACAGCACAACCTGCAGAATATATTTTTCTATAAATTTTGTACTTTCGAAGCTTCTAACAATGGAGTGATAATATATCCCAAACTTAGGTATTTATTTTTTACCAGACTAACAATTTCACAGCTTATAATGTAAATCTTAGTAATGCAAAATGGGAGATTAAAACATATCTAAAATTACAAATCAGAAAAAGACACATTGCAACCAACATTAACTTCCTAAAATCATGTCTTAAAAGAAAGAAAGAAAGAAAGAAAGAAAGAAAAAAAAAGTGGAGTTGAATGTAAAAAATAAATACCTAAGTTTAGAATATATTTCTCTCTCTCTCTGTCTGTCTGTCTGTCTGTCTCTTTCCCACATATAAATACCTCATTTATATTTTCACACCTACAGAACCAATTAAGCTTACAGAAACCCCCTGCCTCAAAATATAAACACAAAATGAGCAATTAAAAAACACCAGAACAAGAAAAACCTACAAATATATACATATTTTCCCTTTCCCAGATATAAACACATAACCAATAATGCATACCAGCAGGGGAAGGGGGAAAAAAAAAAAAAAAAGCAGCACCAGCAGCACTTAGGAATACCTGAAGAATAAATTTCTCTATTTTTTTCACCCCTTCCAAATATAACTACCTTCTGCAGAATTGGGAGAGCCCATAAATCCCCCCTCTCCCAAACAAACAAACCTCACCAGCATGTTACATCAACAGGACAGATTGGAAAGAAAAAAAAAAAAAAGTAGAACCCAGGAAAACCTGAAAATATGTTTTTATTTTATTTATTTATTTTTGTCTTCTCCCACAAATAGATATTTCAATTGTAGTTCACTTTAGCATAACCAACTGCAGGGGAAAAAAAAATAAATCACAAGACCAAGGAAAACCTACAAAAATGTCCATTTTCATCCCCTACCAGATATAAATACCTCACCATAAATTCCCATTAGCAGGACCAACGAGAGAGAGAAAGAGAGAGAAATGGAACAATCTATGAAAACTTGAATAATTTTTTTTTCTTACCCCTCCCAAATATAACTAAATACATCTACAGAACCAGGTAAGCCTAGCATAACCAACTGCAGGGGGAAAAAAATAAATCAGCAAAACCAATGAAAACCTCAAAAATGTCCATTTCCATCCCCTCCCAGATAATTTATATCTGGGAGGGGAGGGAGTATTTAACCTCACCATAAATTTCCATTAGCAGGACCAACAAGAGAGAGAGAGATGGAACAATCTATGAAAACTTGAATAATTTTTTTTTCTTACCCCCACCAAATATAACTAAATACCACATCTACAGAACCAGGTAGGCCTAGAGAATTTTTTTCTCCCCCTCTCCTCCTCAGATATAACTAACCCACCTACATTTTCACATCTGCAGGACCAGGTAAGCCTAGAGAAATGCCCCCCCCCCCCCTTCCTCCAAGATATAAGCGCCTCATGCAATTCAAATGTGCACAACCCAAAAACCTGAATACCCAGATACAAATATGTCACCAACAATACACATCAGCAAAAATACTGAGAGAGGAAAGGAGAAAAAAATATAGAAAAATGAAAAAAACACAACTTAGGAAGCCTGCAATATATATAAAACTTAAAATGCACAAAGGGGTGCCACAATTAAAGTAAAAAAACACACAAAGACACTATAAAACACTGTTCAAGGCACTGTAAGACAATGTGGAACACTATTGAGGTCACTGTAGAACACTGCAGAAGTTACTATATTTCCAGCCATGATGGGCTCTTGATCGCGTAGCTGGAGAACAATGGACTAAGTCTAGCATATCACACAACTTGTGTGCCTTCCTGACAGTCTGCTGAGTTGGCAGCCACAGAAACCAACTTAAAAAAAAAATGAACTTTCTAGATGCAGATGGGATTTTTTTTAAAGTTTTATTTTTTTTAATTAAAGAGAGATGTTTAAGTCCGGAGGGGTTTGTGCCTTGTGAAGAACAATCGCTGCCATCTCTCTGTCTCTGAGAGTACTGGTAGGAGAAGTAGGAAGTACAGCATCTATGAGTATTAAAGCAAAACAAGTATCGAAAACAGAATGGTGAAGGTTGGCACGTTAAGCCATGGGCAAAGAAGAACAGATTTTGACAAGAGTGTCTTTGATTGTTGATTCTAAGAGAAACTGCAGTGGAGGTTAAACCAATGTAGAAAGCATGACAAAATTTACATTGGAGCATGTATATTACGTTGGTGCAGGCACAATTAGCAAAAATATGAATTTCGAATTTTGACTTTACTCTGGGACTGAAAAGGATGTACTAGGCGTTATTAAGGCACATGTTTTACATTTTGTTTTGTTGCAGGGGTAAGACCCAGGTGTAGGTTGAGAAACAAATGTAGAATTAAGTTTCCTGCAAAGAATGGTTTTTAGGTTATGTGGGAACCTGAAACTTAGGCGTGGTGGTTTGTGAAACAGTGCTGATGTAGTAGGGTTCTGCTTAAGAATACTGAAACAACCTTTAGGATGGGCTTAAGATGTTCTAGACTGGGGAAACAGGTGACTATAAAATTCAACTGATTGTTATCAGTTTGTTTTGAGATCTGAGTTGTATGATGTTGGCAGGAAGACAAAACTCTCAACTGAACCATGGCAAGAGGATAACCACAATCAGTCAATTTGTCAATTAACTAGGTGATATAGTCATCTAGTGACTTAAGATCGTTACAGATGCAGTGTCCCAGAAGTGATAAGGATAAAGGAATAGATTTTTTAATATGGGAAGGGTGGCAACTGTCGAAATGTAAATATTGCTGCAAATTGGTTTAATGTGCACTGACGTTAGGAAGTTTTTGTTAACTAACTAGATATCAATGTCTACAAATGTGGTTTGAGTTTGAGACTGTGGAGGTAAAAGTAACTGAGTAATTAGTGTTTAGCCTTGCAAAAAATGCATCAAAGGAGGCGATGTCATGAGTCCAGATAATAAAGATGTCACCAATAAATCTACACCATACCAAAGGAGCTAGGGGTTCTGCATGAAGGAACTTTTCTCCTAATCTGGCAAAGAATAAATTGGCATAGGAAGAGGCTATTCTGGTGCCCATCGCTGTCCCTTTAATTTGAAGGAAGTGCTGACCTTTAAAAGCAAAACTGTTATGAGTAAGCACAAGATGTGCTAGTAGGCAGATAAATTCAGTAGAGGGAACATGGGGTGGATTACGCATGTCTAAGAAATGTGTCATCGCTTCTAGTTCTTCATCATGTGGAATGTTTGTATACAAGGAGGACACATCCACAGTAACCAATAAGATGTCTTTGAACTGATCTAATGTCACTTCCTTTATACTTTCAAGGAAGTGGAAGGAATCTATATGTGTGTGTATATATATGTGTACACACATACATTTGCCCCTCCCACATATAACTACCTCACCAGCATTTCACTTCTGTAAAGCCAAGGAACACTACAATTTCCCCCCTCCCCCAAGATATAAATATCACATTTATATTTTCATAGCTGCAGAACCAGTTAAGCCTATAGAAATCCTCCCACCTCAAGATATAAACACAAAATGAAATATTTACATCTACAAATTAAAAAAAAAAAGCTAAATATGAAAACTGTATTTCCCCTCCTTCCAGATATAAATACCTGACCAACAATGCACATCAGCAGGACCAACGAAAAAGGGGGGGGGGGACAACAGAACTTACAAAAACTAAAAGAAATTCTTTTTCTTTTCTTTCCCCCCTTCCCTCCCAATTATAACTACCTCATGCAAACAGACTAGAAGGAAAATAATAAAAACAGCACCACCTAGGAAAAACTTAAAATATGTTTTTCATTTTATTTATTTTTTTTGTCTTCTCACACAAATACATACTCCAATAGCAATTCACCATAGATAACCGATTGGAGGGAAAAAAAATAAATCAGGAAATCCTTGAAAAATGTTCATTCCTCCCCTCCCAGATATATAATACCTCATTAGAACTTCCCATTAGTAGGACCAATGAGAGAGACAGAGAGAGAGAGAGAGAGAGAGAGAGAGAAATGGCAGAGTCTACAAAAACTTAAGAGAAGTTTTTAATTCTTTCCTGCCAAATATAACTACTAAATCTGCAAGTAGTTACCAAAACCAGGTAAGCCTAGAAATTCTCCCCACCCTCCAGATATAATTAACTCACCTGCATTTTCACATCTGAACCAGGTAAGCCTAGAGATTCTCTCCCCCCTTTCCCAGTTAAAACTCACATTCATTTTCATATCTGCAGAACTAGGTAAGCCTAGAGAAATGTTTCTCCCTTCCCCCCAGATATAAACACCTTACAAGCAATCAAATGTGCACAACTAGAAAAGCCTGGCAAAATAAAAAAAAAAAAATGAGAGAGAAGCAAACACAAGGAAAATCTACAAAAATAATTGTTTTGTTCTGCTTCCAGATATAAATATATGACTAACAATACACATCAGCAGGACCAACTAAAGGAAGGAAGGGGAAAAAGAAGAAAAAAAAAAAAAATTAGCACAACTTCGGAAAATCTGAAGAATATATTTTTCTTACATCACAAGCACATCACATCACCAGGACAGGCTAGAAGGAAATGATTTACTTTTTTTTTATTATTATTATTTGGGGGGAGATCTTCTTCCACAAATATATATTTAAATTGGAATTCACTTTAGCATTACAGACTTGAGGGAAAAAATAATGAATCAGCAAAACCAAGGAAATCCTTGAAAAATATGCATTTGCACCTCCTCCTAGATATCAGTACCTTACTAGAAGTTCCCATTAGCAGAATCAACAAGCAAGAGAGAGAAATGGCACAATTTATGAAAACCTGAATAATTTTTTTTCTTACCTTCCACATATAACTTAATACATCTGCAGAACCAGATTATACTATAGAAATGTCCCTCCCCCTCTCCAGATATAATTAACTAACTAGCATTTTCACATTTGCAGCACCAGGGGAGCATAAAGAAACATTAACCCCCCTCCCCCAGATATAAACACCTCACAAGCAATTCAAATGTACATAACCAGAAAAGCCTGGCAGGAGAGAGAGAGAGAAAAGAAATAAAAAGGGACAAAGAAAGAAAAAAGAAAAGAAAAAAAACATGGTTAAACCAGGAAAATCTAAAAAAACCACTTTTTGGGTTCCCCATCCAGATATAAATATGTGACCAACAATGCACATCAGAAAGGGGAAAAAAATTAAAAATAGCACAACTTAGGAAAATCTAAATAAATTTTCCTTTTCCCCTATCCCCTGCTCTCTCCCTCTCCATCTCAAAGATAACTACCTCACTAATTTCACATTTGCAGGACCAACTAGAGAGGAGAAGAGGAAGGAAATGGTAGAACCCACAATTACATGGAAAATTATATTCTTTTTCTTTCCTCCCAATTATAGCTACCTCATCAGCATTTCACATCTGCAGAACCAGGAAATCCTAGACTCCCCCCCTTTCCAAATATAAATGCCTCACCAGCATTTCACATCAACAGGACCAATTAAAGGGAATGAAAAAAACTCTGCAGAACCTAGGATAACCTGGATAATTATGTTCTTTTTTTCTTTCCTCACAAATATAAGAACTTCACTAGCACTTCATATCTGTAGAAACAGTAAACCATATAGAAATTTCATTTTTCCCCCTCCTAGATATAAATACCTCAACAGAATTTCATTCATGCAGAACAGACTACCGAACTATATGAGGGAAAAAGAAAAACAAAGAAAAAAAAAAAAGGAAAGAAAAGAAAAGAAAACTAAAGGGAGATTACAAAAAAAAAAAAATAATAAAAAAATAAAAAAAAAAAAAATAAAAAAAAAAATAAATAAATAAATAAATAGCAGAACTTATGAAAAACTAAAGAATATTCCTCTTTCTTTATCCTCCCAAATATAATAATACCATTAGCATTTCACATCTGCTGAACCAGGAAAGCCTAGATATATTTTGCCTCTCTCCTAAATATCAATACTTTACAGGATTTCACGTCACCAGCATAATAAATATATATATATCGACAGAACCTAGGATAACATGGAAATTATGCTCTTTTTACTTTCCTTCCAAATATAACCATCTCACCAGCAGTTCACATCTGCAGGAGCAGATAAAAAGTTTACTCTCTTTCCCCCCAGATTATATACACCTCAATAGTATTTTAGACCGCCATGAGTGGCCAAATCTGTTAAGGCTCAGACTTGTCAACAAGAGGTATGGGGTTCCAATCCCACCAGGAACATCTTCCCTGAATGAGATTTTTTTTCCCCCCAGGTTTCCTCAATCCTCATAAATGCCAAATGCCAGGGAGGTACCCTAAACTTAGGCCTGGAACGTTTCAGTGTCCACCACCTGTGCAGCCTCAGTAGTTAATACAGGCATTAAAAAAAAGCATTTCGCATATGCAGGACAGAGTAGAATGATGGATATATATATATATAGTTATAAAAGTAGAAAAGGATAAAACACTAGGATAAAGTCACACTCGAGTTCAAAATATAGTGATCTCAAGTGTGACTTTATCTTAGTGTTTTATCCTTTTCTACTTTTATAATTACTGTTAATTTGTTACATTGTTAATAGTGTTACTTAATTTTTATTTTTCTTCTATATTATATATATATATATATATATATATATATATATATATATATAAAAGCTGAACTGAGGACAAATACCTGACGAAAAAGTCACATCAGTGAAGAAAGAAAGAAAAAACAGATCTGAGGAAAACATGGAGAATATATTCTTTTTTTTAAACATTTTCACTCCCATATATAAATACCTCCTCATTTGACATCTGCAGAACCATGAAAGTCTACCATTTTTTTCCCCCACTCCCAGATATAAATACCTTACCTGCATTTTCGCATGTGCAAACAATGTAAAACTAAAGTAATCCCCCTAGATATAAACTTCTCACAAGCAATTCACACTATGCACAAGAGAAAAACCTAGAGCAGGGGGGGAAGAAAAAAAAAGGAAAACCTAGAAGAATAACCCCCTCCCTAGAAATAAATACATTACAAACAATACTCATCAGCAAGAACAATTAAAGGAGAAGAAGAAACATGTAGGGGAAAAAAAAATAAAAACTTAGTAAAAACTGGAGATCACACAATGAGGCATTTATAGTGTTGCAGCCATTTTACTCTGAAACAAAGAAGAAAATCAAAAAATGTGCTTCTGACAAAATTTGATGTGCTCTTAGGGAAACATAAGACAGTGACCTTAACTCATCCTTGAAATGCCATTCTGAAGGTAATTTCAACGACAAATTGGTATTTTCAAACGGAACAGTATAATTTTCCCCCAGAAGTAGAAAAAGCATTCCATTTTCGGTATAAAAGTTCTAGTACATATATTGCCTACAGGTGATAAATGATGAGATATTGTCAAATAACACAGCAAATGTTTTTTGCTCACTTTCGCTTTACTGGCATCAATTTGCATACAGTACAGTGCTGTTCACTTATAACCATAATTGAAACAATGTCATGCTCACATTACAAACAATTTCAATTCCGTAAATACTCAAAAGTATAGCTATTAAACTCAAAGCATTTCTGAAAACCTGCTTCAAAAGATCCATGAACACATCACAACATTTCTTTGCCGATTCTTGCACACACATTCCTAATTTGTGTACTTTTTCAAAAAATGTATCTTTAATGTATCTCCATAAGAAAAAGTCTGAAGAAATAAGATTAGAGAAACGGGCAGGTAACAGGACAGGTCCCCTGCATCCTATTCATCGACCAGGATACTCTGTTTAATATTTCTCCAACTACAGCTGAGTAATCAGATGGATAATCATCATGTTGATATCACATTGCAGCCCAGTCCACAAGGGGCACATCTTAAAGCAACACTGCAAATTCTTCGTCCCAAAATTTATGTATTTCTGCCCTTAGGTTTACCTTCATTGAAGTATGGTTCAATTGTACGCAATCCCAAAATACCACACCAAACATTCATGCCCCATTGCCACTGATGCTCTGCTTCCCTTACCCATCTTGTATTTTCCACTGCCAAATAATGCATGTTATTGAGTGATACACTGTGGGTAATTTTTATATTACCCACAGTAATTTTTATATTACCCATAATTTTATTTAAAAATTACCCACAGTGTATCAATCAATATACAAAACCTCCACTGTAAATAGCTTCAATAATTTAACAAATGCATGTTATGTCCATTCACATGAGCATCATTGGTAAATGTCCACTCCTCCCAAAATAAAAAGTTGAAAAGTTAGTTTTACATTTGCAATAGAGCCCATTGGCAAAATTCAACACCCTTCTGAAAATCATTCCCTTTAAGAGTTTCATGTAGGCTAATGTGATATGGATGGTATTTAGATGCTAAAGTATTAGAAAAATGCTTCTTTGATAGATTCCCAAATCACGTTCCAGGACAGGAACGTGCATGAGGATAAGCAGGAACAGCAGCTAATACAGTGACTTTTACATTTACCCCAGTAGCACTTCTCATTCCATGATGTTTTCTTGATACGACACAAAGAATAAGTTCCCAAGTAGTTCAAAATTTCTAAAAATGGCTGCCTCCTTTGGATATTCATCTCTGTATAAGTTGCAAGCGACTTTAGTGTTCTTATGACCTTCGCCATAAATGTACAACATATCGGTCCTCTCATTGATCATGTATCCAACATCCATTAATAAAAACAAAGTGCAACTGACTAAAAATAATGACCTTTTAGCTTTGAACTGGCAATGATAAGCATTCCTTTGTGTACTGATGTCAACAAATGAGCATCAACATAGAAACATTTCCTTCATAGCAACAAATAAACAAAAGAGACAGAAGTGAAAGTAATTGAATAATATTTGCTGTTTTATTTGCCCAATATCTCATCATCTATGACTCATAGCTGATATATGTACTAGAACATTTATACTGAAAATTCAATACTCTTTCCATTTACAGGGAAAAAAAAAAAAAAAAAAAAAAAAAAAAAAAAAAAAAATTACACCATTTCATTTGAAAAAATAAAAAAACAAATTTGACCTTGAAATAACATGGAGAATGGCATTTCAAGAACAAGTTAAGATCACTATCTTATGCTGCCCCTAACAGCATTTCAAATATTGTGTCAAGCATTTTTTCATTTTCCCCTTTGTTTCACAGTAAAATGCCTCATCCTGCATACACATAACATAAAACTACATCATTTGCAGTTGCCATCTGCAGAGCTAGGAAAAACTACAATTTCTCTTCCTCCCATCCCAGATATAAATACTGCACTAGCATTTTCCCATCTGCAGAACCAGGTAAACCCAGAGAAATATCCTCTCCCTCCTCTCCAAAATATAAACACCTCACGAGCAATTCACATTGGCACTACCAAAAAAGCCTGAAATCTCAGATATAAATATGAGACCAACAATACACATCAGCAACCCCTCCAACATATAACTACCTCACCAGCATTTAACATCTGTACAGCCAAGAAAGACTACAACTTCCCCCTCCCCCACTTCCCATATATAAATTACATTTTCACATCTGCAGAATCAGTTAAGCCTATAGAACCCCCCCCCCCCAAATATAAACCAAAAGTAGAAACTCACAAGAAAGAAAGAATCTAGGAAAACTTGGAATGTTCTCTTTTTTTCTTTTCAGATATAATTAAATCACCTGCATTTTCATATCTGCAGAACCAGGTAAGCCTATAGGAATATTTCCCCCTCCCCCAAGATATAAACATCTCACAAGCAATTCAAATATGCACAACCAGAAAAGCCTGGCAAAATAAAAAAGAATGGGAGAGAGACAGAAGCAAATGCAAGGAAAATCTACAAATTAATTTTTTTGTTCCCCCTCCCAGATATAAATGTCACCAACAATGCACATCGTCAGGACCAACTAATGGGAGGGGAAAAAAGAAAAGGAAAAAAATAGCAAAACTTTGTAAAATCTGAAGAATATATTTTTCTTTTTCTTCTTTTTCCCCCTCCCAAATAAACTGCCTCACCAGTATTTCACATCTGCAGAATTCACAAAGTCTATTAATTTCCTCCCCATTCCAAACATAAATACCTCACCAGCAAGTCACATCACCATGACATACTAGAAGGAAAATAAAAAACAGCAGAACTCAGGAAAACCTGAAAATATGTTTTTTTATTTCATTTACTAATTATTTTTAATTTATTTTTTTTATTAATTTCTTTTTGTCTTCTCCCACAAATAGGTATTTCAATTGGAATTCATTTTAACATAACTGATTGAAAGGAAAAAAAAGAATCAGCAAAACAAGGAAAACCTAGAAAAATATGCTTTCCCCCCTCCCAGATATTATTAATAAATCACTAGAAATTCCCATTAGCAGGACCAACCAGAGAGAGAGAGAGAGAGAGAGAGAGAGAGAGAGAGAGAGAGATGGCAGAATCTGGGAAAACATTGATACTTTTTTTTCTTTTGTCACAAATATAACTACCATATTTGCAGAACCAGGTAAGCCTAGAGAAATGCTTTTTTTTTTCATATATATATTCCACTCCTCATATATAATAAACTCACCTGCATTTTCACATCTGCAGAACCAGGTAAACCTAGAGAAATGTTACCCCCAGATGTAAACACCTCACAAGCAATTCAAATGTCCACAACCAGATAAGCCTGGCAGGGGGAAAAAAAGAAAAAGAAAAAGAAAAAAAGAAGAAAAAAAGAGACAAAACACAGAAAACGAAGAAAAATAATTTTTCCCCCCTCCGAGATATAAATATACAATCAACAATAGACATCAGCAGGGCCAACTAAAGGCAAAAAAAAAAAAAAACCCACCAAATATAACTACCTCACCAGCATGTCACATTACCAGGACATACTAGAAAGAAAATAAAAAAACATAGAACTCAGGAAAACCTGAAAATATGTTTTTTTATTTCATGTACTACATTATTACTATTATTATTTTTATTTTTTTAAATATATTTTTGTATTCTCAAATAAACCACCAAACCCAAGGAAACCCTGAAAAAATGTGCATTCCCCCCTCACTACAAATTCCCATCCCATTAGCAGGACCAATAAGAGAAAGAAAGAAATGGCAGAATCTAGGAGAACTAGAATCATTTTTTTCCCCTTCCCTCATAAATATAAATATCACATTTTCAGAACCAGGTAAGCCTAGAGAAATGTTCCTCCCCCCTCCCAGAATTAAACACCTCAAAAGCAAATTCAAATGTACACAACCAGAAAAACCTGGCAGGGGAGGGGAAGAAAAAAAAAAGACCAACAGCAAACCAAGGAAAACCCAGGAAAATAATTTTCTTTGTTCCCCCTCCCACATAGAAATACGTGACCAACAATGCACATCAACATAACCAACTAAAGGGAAGGAAAAAAAAAACAATAATAGCACAACTTGGGAAAATCTGAACATTTTTTCCCTCCCTTCCCCCCCCCTTTCTCTCCCCAAATATAACTACCTCACCATAATTTTCACATCTGCAGGACCAACTAGTTAGTACAAGAGGAAAGAAATGGTAGAACCTGCGATTACTTGGAAAATTATATTCTTTTTCTTTCCTCCCAGTTATAACTACCTCATCAGCATTTGACATCTACTGAAGCATATACAGAAATTCCCTGTATATGCTTCCATATTTAAACACCTCACAAGCAATTCATCCACAATCAAGAAAATCTGAAGTGGAAAAAAAAAAAAAAAAGTTTTCCTTGTTTGGTCAGTTCATCCCCCCCCCCTTCCCTCTCCTAGATATAAATACAAGACCAATAATGTACATCAGCAGGACCAACTAAAGGGAGATTAAAAAAAATAACTAAATAAATAAATAGCAGAACTTAGGCAAAACTGAAGAATATATTCCTCTTTTTTCCCCCTTCCAAATATAACTACTCCATCAGTATTTCAAATCTGCTAAATTAGATTTTTTTTGCCCCCTCTCAAATATGAATACTTCACAGGATTTCACATCACCAGCGCACGTGCGCGCACGCACACACACAAATCACAACAAAACCCAGCTCTTAAGAAAACCTGGAGAATATATTCTTTTTTTTTTTTCCAATATTTTCCTCTCCCATATATAAATACCTCCTCATGTGACAATGGGACATTTGTAGAATGAACCATGAAAGCCTACAATTTTTTTTCCCCCACTCCCAGATATAAATATCTCATATGCATTTTCACATCTGCAGCCTAGAGAAATGTTTCTCCCTTCCCCCCAGATATAAACACATCACAGGCAATTCACATTTGTACAACCAGGAAAGCCTAAAGAAAAATAAGACTGGCAAAACAATGGAAACCTAGAAAAATAAATTATTTCCCCATTCCCAGATATAAATAAATAACTAACAATGCACATCAGCAGGACCAACGAAAGTGAGGAGGAAAAAAAAATAGAACTTAGGAAAAACTGAAGAATATATTTCAGTTTAAAAGTTTTTACAATTTTTTAAACATTTTTAAATATATTTCACTATTTTTTTCCTCCCAAATATAACTATCTCATCAGCATTTACTAGCAATTCACTCTAACAGGATTGAATGGAGGGAGGAAAAAAAATTAAAAGCTAGAAAAATGCGTGTTCTCCCATCCTCCCTGATATAAATACCTTACTAGCAATTCCTATCAGCAGAACCAACTAGAAAAAAAAGTAAAATAATAATAATATAATAAAAAATGACAGAATCTGTGAAACAAATATTTCTTTCTTCGTTCATCTCAAATATGAGATGCTTAGTTTTTTTTTTACCTCTCCCAAAAGACATAAATGCCTCACCACAATACACATCTGCAGAACCAAAAAAGGAAAGGGGGGAAAGGAACCCAGGAAACCTAGAAAAATGTTTTCCCCTTTTTGCATTCAAAAACCCCCCCCCACCCTTTCCCTTACATAAATACCTCAACAGCAATTCACATCAGCAGGACTCACTACAGGAACAAAATTAGCTGATTGATTTAGTTCTAATAAGAATAAGTATAAAGTGGTTAGCATGGTAATCTGATTTTTAGGAGAATATAGTTAATAGTTATTATACATTGGGAGTAAACATAATGCAGTTAACACTGTAGCAAATTAACTGATTGCATTTAGTTGTATTTATTAGAAGTATGCATAATGTAGTTAAGAGTTGTAGCCTGGTTATTGGATATTACAGAAAGGTTCATAACAAAGTGATAGAGACTAGGATTCAAAATTAATAATTGTATTGAATTGTTGGAGAAAATGGAAATATGTAAATTACTGTCATGTTGTAGTACTTGTTGTAAATAAAATTCAGATTCAAATTTAAAAAAACCTACAAGAAAGAAGTCTTTAGAAATATTTTCATCAGCAAAACAATTAAAGGGAAAGAGGGAGAGAAGGGGGAAAAAAAAACAAAACAAAACAAAACAATGGAGCACAGAAACAGATGGAAAAATATTTCCCCCCCCCTCCTCCCACATATACATACCTCACCAACAATTCACTTCAGGAAGACAAATTAGAAGGGAGGGAAAAAAAAAATCAACAGAACCTAGGAAAACTTGGAGAATATGTCTCTTTTTTCTCCCCCATCCTACCACCCTCAAAAAAAAAAAAAAAATATAACTCAGAACCCATGAAAAATATGTTTGCACTTATTTATTTTTTCTTTTTCTTTCCTCCCAAACACAACTACCTCACCAGCATTTCACATCAGCAGAAGTGGAAAGTCTACAGAATTTTTTTATTTGTTTTCTACCCCTCACAAATACAAATATAAATGCTTCCCCAGCATATCACATCACCAGGACAGACTAGAAGGCTTAAATAAAAAACAATCAAATCTATGAAAACATGGAAAAAGTTTTCTTCCCCCCCCTCCAATATAAATAAATATTTCTCTAGCAGTTCACTTCAGCAGGACCAACTGGATAGAAAGAGATGGGAAAAAAACCTGGAGAACTGAGGAAAACTTTATATTCCCCCCCACCCAGATATAAATACCTCACCAACAATTCACTTCAGCAGGACTAACTGCTGTGGGGAGGAGGGGAAGCAGAACCTAGGAAAATTATAATTTCCTTTTTGTTGCTCCCAAATATAAACTACCTCATGAACATTTCATATCTGTAGAACTGAGAAAGGATGGAGAACCCCCCCCCCTCTCCCAGATATAAATACTTCACCAGCATTTCACTTCAACATGACCAAGAGAATAACCGCACAACAAGAAAAACTTACAACCCCCCCCCCCCCCAAACCATTTCAGATATAAATATCTCACCAACAGTTTACACCAGCAGCACCAACTAGAGGGAGGGGAAGAAAAAAAATCAGAACAACCTAGGAATCTTGAGAATTTTTTTTTTCTTTTTCTCCCAAATATATTATTATGAATATATTAAGTGTGTAGAGATAACAATATGGCCTGTTCCAACCCAAGTTCTACACTAGGTCAATATTGAAACTTATGCCAACACAATAATTTTAACAAACACACTGATAAATAATTAAAATATTTCTAACATACAAATTGCCATGAACAAACCCAATCCAAATCAAACGTTTTCTCTCTTCACACATATTGCCCCAGTTCCCTAAAATAACTTTGATCATCAACCATTTATCAGTTGTTGTCTTCATTCCCTTGTTGCTGAACATTCAAACAGAATATGTTCTACATTTTCCACACTTCCACATATTGGACAAAATCGAAGCATCTCCACTAGTTCTAAAGCTCCAATCTAAACCTTGTTATTCCAGATGAGAATAATGAAGAGGATGATGGAAGGAAATGTAACCTTAGAAGTATAACATTTGGTGTGTTTAGAGTAGGTGAGGAAGAAATGTTAAAGAATGGTCAGATAGGGGAGAGTATTAGCATTAGAAACAGTATTATTATTCACCAATAGCCTGGGTGTTAGTGAGTATATAGTCCTAAGAAAATAAGTTACTCACAAGGATAGGATAATAGTTGGATTGAAGAGTTTACAATTAAAATATTGTATTAGAGTCATAATGATATGGATTAATTTTATGTTGTCAGTTAGTATTATGGAATTGACAAAGACACAGATCATATTATATTTAAAATGGTCTGTTGATATAAATTCAAATTCAATTCAATACCCTGAAACCTAATTTTAATCTGTTTCTAGAAACCTCTCTCCAAATCGCCTCTTCTTAGCCATAGATCCCCCATTCCATTCCTCCTTAACTCTTTCCCAACTTTATGCACCCAATAACAATTAGCTATTCCAGACTGAAATATTAAACATTCTTTCAATAAGGAGGTCTGCAACATCTATTGTATCCTGAACCAAAACTTCAACACAGTCTCAATCACACCCCTCTCACACCAACCATTCCCATTTCCAAGAGTGCTCCAGCTTCTGCAGCATTTTTAGGGATTCCCAACGTAATCTTACAAAAACTACAAAGTGCCCTATCAGTCCATTTCCAGCTTTCCTCTATTCCCCCCCCCCCCCGCTCTATATAATCTTTCCAACTGATTTACTGACAGCTCAGATGCAACAAACATGCATTTCTTTAGAGATAGTAAACCCTTGGTTAGCACAGATTTCTTCTGTTTCTCCCATTAACCCAAAGTGCTCAAACCACTTCTCATTCCTTCTCAACTTATTTCCCTTTTTGAACACCATAATTTTAACTAAAAATGTTAATTAGAACATTGCACAGCAGAGCTAATCATATATTCAGATCATCGTGTGATTGAGTCATACTAACACTCTTTCACTCCACTTACAATGATCTAAATACCATAATTTTAGTCTTCTCTTAATTAACTTTAAAGTCCATTTTTTTGCACTATCGCATTATTTTTCATAATACATTCTTTAAACCTATTAATGAGATGGATGCGACCATTAAATCGTCAGCACAAAGTAAGCCTGGGATCTCCAGCTTATTTAATATTGGTTTGTGAATATTTATTTGCTATTAACCTATCATTGTTGTCTATAAATCAATTGAAAAAAATTGGACGCAACTTACACCATTGCCTAAACCCCATCTTGAGTAACTTCCTCAGTACCACAACCTTCACCATACTGAACAGAGAAAACATTCCCTGATAAAGCTCCTTCAGGAAAACAATCATCTCCTTACACATACCTTTATCCATTATGCCTCTATTCAACTGTATGCTTTCTCTAGGTCGACAAATACTGTATATAATCTTCCCCATTTGTTAGCTAAGCATTTATCTATTACTGTCTTATAATAACACATATATTATCAGTTCTTTGGCCTTTCCTATAATGTGATTAAAATGGGGAGATTACAATATTCTCTTCCACCCAATCATTTATTCTGTCAGTAAAATCCCAGTAAAAACCTTGACAAAATTCCACAGAAAAGTAATTCCTCTATAATTTCCAGTTTCGTCAATAAACCCCCTTACCCTTATATATGCAGTGTATAATAGCTGTATGCCAACTCTTATGTATCCTCTTGGTCCATTTAATTGAATTCAATAATTCAGTCAAACCCTATAGTTGGTTTAGCTTCTGACACCATACCTAAAATATTTTGCAGCAATCCATCTTTCCCTACTGCCTTATTCTTCTTTCCTTTCTGAACTTGATTCTCTCCTCTTCACAAGAAAACTCTCCATCCAACGCCTCATTGCATCTTAATTCTAATTAAGGGTTCCAATTCCTCATCTTTACCATTCCTAAATTTAATAAACCTTTAAAATAATCCACCCGGTGTTCCTGCACAATTGATGGTTTCCCTGCTCTAGTTTTTGTACAATTTCCGCTAATTTCCCATATTTGCTGTGCCTACCCCATTTCTATGGCATTTTTTTTCTTTTTCCAATCTAATAACCCATTATACAAAACCCTTAGTTCTATCAATCTTCCTCTATTCTCCTCTTGAGCATTTTCTCTCCACTTAATTTGGGCTCCTTTTACTAAACGTCTCATTATCCTACATTTATAATCAAAACAGCAATTGTAGTTTGTAAAATATTCCTCGTCCTTATGTGCATCCTATTTCCTTCCCACTTAAACACAAATTTCAATAAACTTAGAGACTCTCCAGCCTTGTTTGATTCGCTGTGTACTAATTAATTCCATAAACACACAATCTTGACATTACAGAATTCATAATGAAGTAAAACTCTCCAGCCTGTGCCTGACTTCACTTATATCTGTCCACTTTCTCAACTAATTCTTTCTTGTTTCAGTCTAGAACCCTCCTCTTGATATTTAATTTGCCCCTCCACTCCACTCCACAAACCTTAAAGTCCAAATAATTATATTACATTTACTCCCCCCCTTCCAGACATAAGTACTTCATCAGTAATTCATGTAGGCAGAACCAAACAGAAAGCGGAAAGAAGAAGAAAAATTGGCAGAATGAAGAAAAACCTAAAAAAAACATTTTTTTTTGTCCCAGATATAAATACCAAACCACCAATTCACATCAGCAGTACCAACTGCTGAAAATAAAAAATCAGCAAAGACTAGGAAAGTTAGAATTTGCTTTTTGCTGCTTCCAAATATGAACTACCTCAAAAATATTTCACATCTGCAGAACTGGGAAACCGTGGAGAATTTTTTCCCCTTCCCCATATACACATATATATAAAAGTAGAACATAGGAAAACCTGAACAATTTTTTTTCTTTCCCCCCAAATAAAGCTAAGTTACCAGGGAGGAAAAAAAAGGGGGGAAGGAAGGAAGGAAGGGAAAAAAAGGAAGGAAAAAAGGAAGACAGAGAAGAAGAAGAAAACATTTCTTTCTTCTTTTTTCTCCCTCCCAAACATAACTACTTCACTAACATTGGACATCCACAGAACCAAGAAAGGCTGGAGAAGAAGTGTTTTCCCCCCCTCCCATATTTAACTACCTCACCAGCATTACACATCGGCAGGAAGACTAGGGGAGAAAAAAAGACCAGCAAAATTGGAGAAATGTTTTTTTTTTTGGTTTGTTCCTTACATATATATCTCATTAGCATATCATTAGTAGGGCCAATTGGAGGAGAGAGGGGGGAAGGGCCACACCCAAAAATGTGCATTTATCCCCAGATATAAACCTAACAAGCAATTGATACCAGCAGTACAAGCTAGAGGAAAAAAAGATAAAGAAATAAAAAATAAAATAAACTACAAAAATAACAGCAGCACTAAGGAAAACCTGGAAAAAGTTTTTTTCCCCTTTCCCAGATATACATACCTCACCAGCATTTCACATCAGCAGGACCACAGAAGAAAAAAAATAATCTGCACACCTAGAATATTTATTCCCTCTCCCCATTTACTTCCAAATATAAATACTGCATCAAATCTTCACATCCAAGGGGGGGATGATAATAATAATAAAATGGGGAGGGGGCAGAACTTGCTCCCCATCCCAAATATAACAACATGACGTTAAAGGCATAAAATAAAACAGACCTCCTAAGAAACAAATATCTTGAAAATATCTCTCCAGCTTTTAACATTGGCAGGACCAATAAAATCTGCAGGAAACAAAATAATAAATGAATAACCATCATCAGAACCACAGAAAACCTAGAGGATATTTTCTTTTCCCTACCTGACCAGCTTTTCACATAACAGAATTGAGGAAAACTTAGGATAAAAAGGGCAGGGGGGGGGGGATCAATGTCAGAACCATGTAAAATCTAGAGAAACCCCCCCTCTTTAGATATAAGTACCTTACCAACTTTTCATATTGGCAGGACCATTGAAAACCTGAAGGAACAAATAATACATAAATAAATAACCCAGGCTAACCTGAAGAATTTTTTCCCCTCCTACTCAGATATAAGTATCACACCAGCATTTTTTCAAAAGAGAAAGATGCAATAAGCATAATAGAGAAGGAATGACATCATTTATATTGGGAATTTGAAGATTAAGAGGCTTTAGAACTAGAGAAATATGTATTTTCAAATGTAGCTGCATAACAATAAACAAGATTTTTTTTTCTTTTGATTGTACATTGGGTTCTAGTGCTTCTTATAAAATCCTCCATAATATTATGTAATTTAAATTTATATGTTCTTTACACTTGAATGCATTTGTTATTCAGATTTTTTACAATTTCTGTTTTATTAATTTTAGCTGGATATGCTGTTTTTACAGTAATTAATTTCCATTTGTCTTTTGTTTTTGTTAACTTTCAATTTTTTTTTCGCTTTCTTTTTAAAAGGCTGTTTGCTGCCAAGTTTATTTTTTAATTTTTAATAGGGACATCAACCAGAGCAGTTTCTGCATTCTGAAATTTACTTACCTATTTACAAACAATGCATTTTTTTTAAAAGAAATGCAATACAACTACATGTTGTTTACTATATTTAAGAAATATTTCAAGGCGTTTAGTTATGCTTTTTAGATACATTTCAAGGCAGTTAAATTTGCTTTTTATTTTCATTACTTTACTTGTTTCTGAAATAAAATATGTGCATGGGAATCATTATAGGATTACCAGTTAAAATACCAACACATTTGTGATTACCTAAGGCTCAGGCCAAAAATGCAGTTGCATTGCTACAATGAGGTGGATATGGCATGGTGCATGCTTCAGAATATGTAATAAGTATTGATCACATTTATAATTGCTTTTAATTATTATCAATTCATTTAATGTCTTTTAGTTAGTTGGAATGATATAAAACCTCTAATAACTCCATTCTTCTGTATAAACAGATATTTACGTAAACAAAATTGTAGCCTAGATTTAGCCATGTATATAAGAAGAAATAAAGGAGCCATCATAAAATAATTTGGACATGATTACAGTAAAAATGTATTGTAATTATCCCTATATCCCAAAATCTCAAATGTGGTTATTATTTCATGTATGTTATTAGTTTAATATCTGGTAGAACAATGAAGAAATTGAAATTGAATTTTTATTTCTCATGCATCAACATTAAAAGTCTTTTATAACAAAATGAATGCAAATAGAAAAAAGAAACTACTAATTTTAAATATAACAAATAGGAACAGTGCCTTCAGCAATTCCAGAAGGCACAAACTCCAATCAAATAACATTGAAGTAAGACATTTCAGCCCAAAGAATAAAACAAATCTGGATTCTTATGCCACTGTAGACAATAAACATTAAAATCAGAAGTAATTCAGTTTTATAATAAAGCTAAGGGTTAGGGCAAAATAATATCTAAAGTTGGCCCATGAAACTATGGTGTAATGTGGAAATTTCTCGACAGCTTCATAGTTTTCTGCATCACAATGAGTGTTTATGTAAGAGCAGGACTTTTATATAGAAATTATGATGCAAGTGCTCCATCTATCCATGTTCAATACATCTGCACACTCTTTTCCCAGTAAGATAATTTATTTTGATATGAACTACATCACTTTCATTCCTAAACCATACACTGCTGACAACGATGTCCAAAAAAGCAAGAAGTAACAAAAAGATTATTTCCATTTTTCCAGCATCAAAAGGAGAATTTGACCACTATGGGTAGCTGAGGTCATTAAGGCGCAGAAGACTCATGAGCAGGAGGTCTGGGTTCGAATCCTGCCAGGACCATCCTCCCTGGTTGAAGTTTTTTCCAGGTTTTCCTCACTCCTCATAACTGGCAAATGTCAGGGAAATACCCTAAACTTAGGCCTGGAATGTTTCCTTCCTTAAAAATAAAATTCCCAATATATAATTTCATCTCATATATCACCAGTGTTCACCACCTGTGGTGCCTCAGTAGTAAAAACGGGCATAAAAAGGGGGGGAAGGAGACATTGCTTCCCCCCCCTAGTATTTAATGTCCAATTTTTTAGACTGTGGCATCACAGACAATGGACAATAATAATAATAATAATAATACATAAGATAAAAAGATTTGTTAGGAAAAGAATTTTGGGAAGGAAACATTCCAGGGCTAGGTTTAATGTACCTTCCTAGCATTTACCACTGATGAGGACAGAAAAAAAAACTTCACCAGAGAACATGGTCCTGGCAGGATTTAAACTGCAACCATGCTCACTTAGCTTTAATTGATTAACTTTTCATAAAAGACTTTGCAATGTGTGTATAACATTATTAAAGTTGTTTTATCATTAAACATAAATATTTACTTGCTATAAGATCATAACTAATATAAGAGGGGGAAAAAAAAAAGGCTCTTTGCCTAAATATTACATACAGACAGAGTTGGATTTGAAAGACCTAAGGTATAGAGAAGTATATATATAATAAAATGGCAAATTTTCCTTATATAGTAACATATCCTTTTATACAGTCTCGAGTTTTACTTCTGCCTGTTGCTGTGTAATCCACAATTTTTGTTCCCTGTTAATGCAGCATGTATCTTTCAAAAGTGTTAGGAACTTTTATCCTTTTATCATCTCCATATGAGCACCAAAGCTCTAGCACATCTTTTCCAAATGATATATCCCTCTCCATTATAGCCTTGAAGATGTACATAAATAATCTAGATAGTGTAGTAAATGACCAACAACTTCTTCAGCTTCCTCCCAAAATTAATTTACCTAGGTGTAATTGTGATATTTTTCCAGGTTATTTTGCCGTAGTCTGCTGAAGATGAAGATTCCAGATATTTCGTCTATGACTACGACGACATTTTTCATGGCATGGACAGGTTCTCCTCTCTGGTAACTGTATCTGAAGAGTCGTGCTGATGTAGATCAAACTGCAGTATTAGGGAATACAGAAAACACAATGCAGCATTAACACCAGACTCAAAGAACACAAAAGGAACTGTCCTATAGGCCAGATAGATAAGTCAGCAGTAGCAGAACATGCCATCGAAGCAGATGGGGAACACATCATCAAGTTTCAGGGCACCAGCATTCTTTCATCTATAACACATAATGATAACAAGAAGCAATCGAAATCCACAAACACCCCCACAATTTCAACTGGAAAGAACAAGCTCAAAAACTCAATAGCAACTGGTTTCCAGCAATCGACTACAAAGTACTACATACAACACATGAAAACATAGTAAGCCTATCACAAAGGAGCAGCAGCACAGGAGAATCCCAGCTCCTCCCACTGGCCAGGCCAACAGGCTGCCGCCTGGTTCAAACCAATTGGCAGCACAAATAAAGCAATTCTGATAGCCAACGCTTCAGACATGGTGTTACCAGAGAGGAGAACCCTTCACTGCCACCAAAGATGTCTGCCATAATTTCAGACAAAACGTCTGGAATATTCATCTCCAGCAGACCATGGCAAAACAGCCCAGAAGAATATCACAGCTACATCTTTGACTCTGGCTGTGAAAGCCTGTTCTCACACTAATTTACCTGTCAAACCTGCATATTCAATCACTTCATTTACTCACTTCAAAGCATTCTATGCATACCAATATATACCAACTTTTGAATTTATTTGTAAATACTGAACATTGTACTCCCTTTTTAAATGTACCAGAATGTACCAGCTAAATTCAAGGAGGGACATTGCACAAATAAAAGTGCAATACCTTATTTTTACATCTCTTCCAACAGTTCTGTCTCTGCTCCTAATGATACACATACAGAAACCCACCACCTGGCATCATCACTCACACAGCTCTCCAACAATCTGCAACCAACCACAGCCCGATGCTGTAGCTCCCCTTTTATGCACTGTCCATCATGGGGCACCCAAACTGTCCAAGTCCATGCTGGTGTTCCTCTTCTACTGCTACACCGCTCCACAGCTTCATTGTGCTATATACAAAACAGAACAGATTTATTACAGGCCTCCTGGCCAAATATTAGCCTGCAATACAAATGATCCAAAACACACTACATTGTTAAAACTATTAACATGAAGTGCAAATTGCAACTTGTACAGTCAAGCAAATCATATATTTAAATTATTGTATGACAGAGTCAAATGACATACACCTGTGGTTCGAGTTATTTGTGTATATTTACAACATGTTTTGCAGGTCATCGTCTGCATCAACAATTAGCTGGGGATGCAGACAATGGCCTACAAAACATGTTCTACATATTAACAAGTAAGTGAAGAATAACAAGTTTTCTTCTCACAAGATGTACAGCTAGTGCATCTTGTTGCAGAACAAATTTACAAATATTAAAAACAATACAACTTTGTCTGTGGTTCTGTAAATAAGTTTTTATAGTTTCAAACTGCTTAGTAGTCTTATTTTTCTGCTGGGGTCAATAACAAAACACAAATGACAAAGTTTTTAGGCCTGTATTGTCACTGGGTTCAGCATCAAGATCTCCATTAGAACACTATGACCTCTCTACTGCCACTGATGATGTCTTCCTTAGATTTAGATAAAATATATGGGAAGAAGAGGAAGCCCAATAGATTACAGCCCACAAGCCCAAAAATCACTGTATCCAGTGACAATTGACAAAGCTTCCCACTGTTAAAAAACTTTATTAATGGCTTCAACAAGAGAAATCCAATGTATTTAAAAATTTGGTGACATTCTGTGCTACACATAGGTGAGTATACTTTTAATGAATTCTCTTTGAATTGAATTTGGTACCTATATATTATTGGTAATAAATTCTAATTAGACTCTGTTTAATTTTACGACAGAGTATACTACATTTTTGCTTCTTTTCATGTTTGCATCCTTTGTGTTATTGTTGACTAAGCAGTTCTTGTCTCTATACATATACTGATGTTATTGTTTATTATATACTCTTTGGAGACTGAAGTTGCTGTACTATTGATTATCTCGGTATTACTCAAATGTTCAAATTTGAAACCATCTCACAATATATGCTGTACCATGATATAAATATGATTTCTTTCTCTAATATTTTCTTCCCATAAAATATGCACCCTCAGTTTTTATTTCTAAAAATGGGGGTGAAGAAAGCATCTTTTAACCAAGAAAATATGATAATAGATTCTATTTGCACCACCCAATTGATAAGATTACTGTAAAAGCAGGCATATGATTCGTAGGAATGCATTGATGTTGTTTCCCTGGCAGCACCCATGATGCAATCAGAGTGCTGACTGAGGATTAATGCTATAACTAAGTCTATTAAATGTCCCAAGTCAGTACATCAAAACTCCTTTTTTATGTTTTGCATTTGTATGTTTTTAATTTTTTTTTTTTTTTAAAGATCCTGGCAAAACCCCAATTCTTTCAATGTTAACATATTTTGGATACACATTTTTGTTTTTTTCTTTATTTATCTACCCTGGCAAGAGTTAAGGCCATTGGGTCCTCTCTTCCACTCTACCAGGCAAAACAAGCCCAACAAAAATACAGAGAACAATATATGCAATTATACAAAATACACAAAAAGCCAAATTAATAACATATTTTAAAAAAGCTAGAAAGTTGGTAAAGATAGTGGTCATAATTCCATGCCATACTGCCTGGAAAATGAGAATAAGAATGAAACGATTTATTTTTCTCTTATTACAGCTTTTTAATCATTCTGTATAGCTATGCATTACGTGAAAACATCATGGAATAAGACATTGCAGTCAACAATCCGCCACTGTTTCTAAAAGAAGGATGTGGCAATTGCAGTGCTGATGATGATAGCAGCATTCCTATATGTAAGAATTGGAAGCAATTGGGTTGTCAAGCTGCATTTGATTATTGTGTGAAAGTCAACACAAATATCATTACCACCCAAAGCATGGGAATATCTGATATAGTTAAAGATATTAAATAGGAACTATGTAAAGATGATGATGATGATGATGAGTCGATCTCCATTAATTCCATTTGTTTTATTGATGAACTGTTAAACAATTTATTATAAGTCATAATGTAACTGACAAAATTATGGAACAACTCTCTCAATTTGACGGTATGATTTATTCATTGGGAGGAAATAAAAAAAATATATTTTGGTAAAGTGATCACTCTTCTAATTTCGTTATAATAGCAACACCTTTTTTATTTTGTAACTTTTAGTGTCATTATTTCAATGCTGTATATTGTTCTTTATTTGCATATGCTAGTAAATGCGATTTCTGTAATATTTTATTAATTATGTTTTTTTTTTCTCTTGAGAACTCAAACATATAAATGAAGTTTTATTGTAATCAGTTTGTTAGTGATGTTAAAAGAGTTATACTAATGGAGTTACTATTATAAGTTAATTTATGTGTGGTTGAAAGGTATTTAAGTGGTGAATTAATTAGTTGTTGCACTATACTCTACCTCTCCCAAATGTGAGTCATGAGTGCGCTCTGTTCCCTGAGGCCCGTACTCCTGTGGCAGCTTTAAGGATCCAGTGAAGAATGTCTGCAATAGATACACATTTATTTAGCAGGAGAATGTGTAGATGTAGTTGTAATTAAAGTAGTCATTGTCAGTCAGTCCATCTAGATATAGTTGTAGTTCTTGTTTTGTGTTGTCAGAGTACAGAGATAAAGATCACTGATGTGCATCTAAGGTTTGTAACAATGGGTTTTAGTTGGAGTCATTTTTATGATACAGGTCAAATCTAATTTCTTGATGAATTATTCCAGTATATGAATGTTAAGTTTATGCTGTTGCTTGTTGCACGATAGTTTACAAAAGTTGGCAATTATTTACATAATTTATTTTGCATGCTCTTAATGTGAATTAAGTGCTGCATAACTATAAACTAAAGCAACATATGTTAACATTTTATATACAAAGAGGCTCATGTTTGGCTTGAGGTGAAATTTATTAGGGACTTAGCCTTGCCCAATGGGATATATGCAAGATGTGCACCATGATGAAATCTAAATAAGTCGGCAGTGGGTACAGGAAAGTTAAATGCAAAAGAGCTCAGGAGATTGGAGTGAATGGATTAGGTGGCTGCGTTTAATATGTTTCCTAATTATGCTAGAATGACACTTGCAGGCTTTAACCTTTATGCACTATTTGCCAACCAAGTACTCTATTACACGGAGTGCATTAATAAGTTTTCGCAGATGTGCTGTTTTGCCCAAATAGGTCATTACTGCAGTATATTTGTAGTTGTGATGATTTTTGAGATGTTACTCACACAAGATTACCCTTATCCTCTTGAATTCCTACTATTATTGGAATTTGTTTAAATTTTGTGGTGTTAATTACAAACTGGAATCGCTATTAGCTCAAATATGATGTCTGAGAATTTAGTGCCAAACCTGGCTGAAGGCACTTAATATTAAGCAGAACTAGACTGGTGGATTCATGTACCTTGAATCCATAAGCCCTGTGTTCTGCTATATGTTGAAGCTGAAGAGTTATGGAATACTGGGTTCCTGAGCCAAACTGTTTATGTATGACTAAGCTTGATGATAAGATGATTAATGTATTTCAATATTATTTTTTAAGGGATATAAGTACACAATTGGCATGTAATTATCTGGACTGCTTTAGTCTTTATTCTTTATGGGCAAGTGTATAGAAAATTTGTAATTAAAAGAAGGGGCGGTTGTAGAAATGGGAAGGAGAGGAAGAGGAATGTGAGAGCAGGCATTTTACAGAGAGAGAGGAAGAGGTCTTCACAATTTTCAGTCTACTTCATGTCATGTCACGTCGTCTTAAACATCTTTGTTATTGGTGACATTAACTTGTCCCTATCTTTAGGTTACACCAAGTCAGATAAAACTGTACACTAATGGTAAAGTTAGCTTCAGGCATTCGTAATGGGCCCAATTTGCTCTTAATGCAACTAACCGTTAAAGCTGAAGTTTAAAAACAACTATCTAACCCTTAACCTAAGACAGAAAAGAGGAAGGAAGTAGAAGTAAGAAAGAGGCAGACTGTAGGCGCCAAAAGACACGAGCAGCAGAGGGCCAACACCAGAGGTGAGCCATTAACCAGTCCGAGGACGGTAGCTACGACCTTGCTGCTCTACCTATCTGTCTGCAGGTCCTAAACACTAATTGCTGATGCTCAGCAAAAATCAGTTCTCTACCTGGAGGCAGAAGTGCTTCTTTCCTTCTCGTGTATCCTTGGTGGCCCTCTGCACCAAGACTTCTCTCTCCTCTCATCCATACATCGTTGATACTCCCAAGAAGATTTATCCATGTAGTTTCCTACAAACATATTTCAATGTAACATGAGTAACTGTATGTTTTCACTACTGGTTTCTTTAGTTATGCAATGTTTTTGGTTTCCTTTCTTTGTTTTAAAGCTAACTTCCCACACAAGTTGCTACTAACACTTTTAGGATAATAAATTAGCACCTCAACTTCTGGTATTCATCTTAACAAACTTAAGAAAAATTGCCCCAAACAGGAATTTAAATGAAGCAAGGCAAAAGAAGCTATTTAATGACTCAACCACTGAATGGTTTACATAATATTTCTCTTGTATAAGAAGGAACTGATATATCCTACCACAATGTATTAAATATTTTCACACCAACCTCACTTATGCAAACCTAGAAAATGTTTCAAGTGCAATGGCTCCCATCACCAGCTGTTGAATGATTGTTCAATTTGGTGGTTAGATCTCAAGATGCTTCCGTGACGGTCTATGATGGTTCAAGTAGGAACCTGCCGAGTTCATTAATGGATGGAACATAAAATCTCATTAAGTTTTTTCTATGTTTCAGTCATCGCTGAACTCGGCAAGTTTCTACTGAAACCATCAGAGACTGCCACAGAAGCACCTTGGGATCCAGTCACCAATCAAGCAGCCGGTTAACAGCTGATGATTGGACTGATTGCCCCTAAAACATGTCTTAGTGTTGTGTAAGCAAATGGAGTTAATACAAACTTGTAGGATATATTAATACTCCATTGTCTACAGCATCCAATTTAATTAAGGGACTGATATATTTTTGGCTTTTCCTATTTCATCTTACTTTTAACTAACAAAACTTCATTACATCAAAGGTTAATACTTCTTGTACATCTGCTCTAAATTTCATAATGTAGCCTGATTTAATATTTCTTGCAGGCCTAAAGTAAACATGCTGTAGAAAATGAGAAGTTTTTACATCACAAACTGAAACAGCAATTGGGCTCTGTTTATGCATTACAAGTGTACAGACTGGTAACTTGTAGTTCATAGTAAAATTCTATTTCACAAAGATTTCTGCTACACTACTAATCCATACTTACAAATGCACAAGCAAATATTTGCAGTTCTGTTCCAGGAAAATATTAGTATTAGTCATAGGCACTGCAAGTTTGTGTAATTTTCTCTACAAGTGTAGAAGCATTGGTAACTTCAAATACTAGTAGCACAAAATTTATTATCTTTTTAATGATTTTGAGAGCCAATGCACCTAAATGTGCAAAGTATTAGAAAAAGTGATGATAATGATGAGTAGGAATATGTATAGAGAGAGAATAACTTTTTAATGATAAAGTTAGGTTAAATGCAAATAAAGTACGGCTTATGACTGATATTGATGTTTCCTGTTCCAAATGCATATTTCAGACCTGCATCTTAGTTACTGTAATTTTTGCTAATTACCACCAAAAAAATTTCTTTCACCTTTTATCTATATTTTTAAGGTTCTTGCTACATGCCACGAAAATAATTTCTTTTCATTCTCTTTTAAAATAATTTCTTTTAGGACAATTTTTCCAGGTTTTTTGGCTTATGAGAACATGTTTGTCAAGCAATATAAACAAATAAATATAAAGGATCAAATGAATTAATAAAATGACCCAAGACCAATTGGGAAGCTGAATTCTTCTGCCATCTGTCGATGGCTGAAATTGATGCCCTAAATGTAGTCTTAGGGGACCATCATCTCAAAGTGCATTATTATAGATAAATGCATAATAATATATTTAAATTATCATCATGTCTGAGAAAAAAACAAGTGCCTTTTGCTGAAATGACAATGATTGCTCTGTGAATTAAAAATTCCAAAAGAATGGACACAACCTAATTCAAGATATGGCGACATATGGCAAATGGCTGTTCCTCCATATAGCAATACTTTACCATTGTAGCATTTCTTTCGTGAAACAGGAAGTTACAATACCATACATTAAAAGAACCTGCACTAGTGCACTTGTATGTATTAGATTATACTTTTGTGAAACAGGGCCATGGTCTCCAAATGCCAAAGAAAGCTTTCAAAAGCAATATTGTTTCTCCAGGAAAATTCTAATCCTTGTAAGAGTTCCCATTTCACAGAAGAAACGTCAAATCTTCACTTAAAGTTCTAAAACAAAGCCTGCTCATCTTTTAGCCCCTTCAGACCATGCTCTATGAAATATCTTTAGAATGGCAATTTTTAAGCTATGAGAGTGCCACAGCTTAACCAAAAGAACTTTTCTTGCACAGTTAAAGAAATTGGAACAAAAATATCTTTTGCAGTTAAGAGTAAATACATTTTTTCTTTACAATGCAAAAAACTTATTAGCCTCTCTTTTTATATGTAACTTCTGAACAGATTCCATGTCAGGTATGAAATAGATTACATTCATTTTAGCTGGTTAAACAAGTTACCTCATTCTGTCCTATCATGTTCAAGTGTAAATTCTTCCGTTGTCAGAAAGCTCACATCCAGGACCATCTAGACTCTTGGCATGATATTACCTCTGATTCCATCTCCTAAAACAAATCCAATATACATTTTTATCATCAAAGAGAAGAAGGAAAGAAAACTCTACAACAACTTTTTAGATAAACATGACATGAAATACCAGAGAATAATTATGGACAGTAAATTAAAATTTAGATACCATGTCATTTTCGTACTCAGGAAGTAGTGTTAAACTAATGAATACATTAACCAAATTAGGCCATTGAATCAAAACACCATATATAAATCGATGATCCTTCCATTTCTGTTGTATGGAGCACTATATGTATAGATGCTACGAAAAAAGTTACAAGCAGCTCAGGCAGAAACTCCATTAGGAATATTTCATATTGTTTTTTCTTCTGCTTCTTCCCATGCATTAAAAATTAAGTTCACATATCAAACCTTCAGGCTGAAGTTACTGAGCAGATGGCACAACAAGGGCATACAGTCCCTCATATATCTATATAATTTTCTTAATGTAGAAAATTTTCTTTAATTAAAATGCTCAAAACATGTCAAACCTTTATGAAAATATCTGTACTTCAATATTTCACATTTGTAAAAGCACATCTTCAGTAATAATTAAGGGAATATACAAGGGTGCAGTAAGAGGAAATAAGATAAGCACAGTAGATTGGATAAGATATTTACAAACTCTTTTAAGAGTAGAACAGCTCAATAGTCACAAGTTATGGGTAATGGAAAATGTATATTTTATTTAGCAATCAGATAGGCATATAGGAGTAGATGAAGTATGAGAACAAATTAGAAGACTAAAAAAGAATAAAGTAAGTATAGTAGATGGAATACCATGGGAGTTTGGAAAGCATGGAGCTTAGATGAGAAGATTGCATTTATTAGTTAGGATATTAAATTCCATTTCTAAAGGAAATAAGTTGGGAAGTATGAACATCCCCTCTAATTACAGGACAATTAGCTTGTTATCTGTATTAGGTAAGATATAGACAGGGGTCTTAGTAGAAAGAGTGCAAATGTAGCAGCAGAAGAAGAGAATAAGCTATCAAAATTTCAATCAGAGTTTAGAAAGAATGAGAGAACGATTGATAATATCTTTGTTATAGATACAATGGTAAATAAGTATTTTACAACAAGATTATATATGTTATTTGTGGATTTTGAAAAAGCACTGGACACAATGAATCGGGAAGTTTTATTGAGTAAAAAGGTAATAGGTTCATAAAAATGTTGCAGAGAACATATACTGATAACAGACTTTGTATAAAAATGTCATGTAACAAAGTAACTTGAGGGATTCCAAACAAACGCTGTAAATTAAGTCCCATATTATTCCATTTATTCACTGGTGATATCCAAGAGGAAATTAATGTAGTAAATAGTCATGTTTCAATAATTATCAATAATAGAATACCTTTTTGTTATTGTCAGATGATCTTGTTGCAGGGTCTTATCTAATGTGGGATTAATTAAGTCAATTAAAGCAAGAGATATTTTTTGCAAGAAGCGGAGTTTACCTATTAATCTAAGCAAATCATAAATTGTGGTTTTTAAATTTTCTCTGAAAGCTATAAGGACATGCTTAGATAAAATATCAGGGATGCACATAAATTTGTTACAGAGAGTATATGGGGCAGTGGTGGAGTAAAATTCTCTATGGAGTACAAATTTGGGGTCTGGAGGAAGGGTGGGCTAATATGAATTTGATACACAGAAATGTCTGCAAACAAATATTGGGCTTATCAAGAGCCTTGCTAAAACGCATTGCTCAAGTAGAACTAGGAAGAATAGGTAGTAAAGGGAAACTTACGTAAAGAGTATTGAAATACTGGTTCAGAATTAAAAATAAAAATGAACATAGTGTTTGGTAGGTCAGCCAGTGCTACTTGACTTAACAAGGTAAAGGAAATTCTAGAAAAAATTGATTTTTTGGATATGTGAAGAGCTAGAGGAGCATTAGGGAAGAGATTTCCTCAAAAGATATTAGGTTAAGAATCAAAGACTTTGAAAGACAAGAAATATTTGTTGGTTTTCATTGCAAAACGTCATTCAGTATATGCAGAGAAAATAAAGCAGTTTGGAACAGGGAAAATTATGTTGAAACATGTGATGAAGCAGCAAGAGAAGACTTTGCATGGGCAAGAACAGGGGTTCTGAAATTGAAGGGTTTAAGAGCAAGGAGAAAGCTGGATAAATGTCCATTCTGTGGTCAGAAAGATTATAATTGGCATATATTATTAGAATGCAAGGAAACCAAGTTTCTTACCGAGAAGCTGGGAATACAGAAATGGTCTAATCTACCAAAAGAAATTATGAGAAAAAGATGTTGAATGTTAAATCCAGAAAAATCATAGTGGAAATTGACCTTTATTTAGGTAAAGTGAGAGCAAAATAGTTGAAAAAAATTAGGAAACCAAGCAACAAAGAAAGTGAGAGATTAGACTGAAATAGTAGGAAGGGCCCTATAACTTGGTAACCTGAGAGTTTGGGTATATCGGGCTCCAGGAAATACAGCAACATAGGGTAGTGAAGTATAGTGAAGAAGTAAGAGCATATGAAGATCCATTGGTTGCATTTGTAGCCTTAGAGTTGGAATTCTCAGCTTAGTAGCAGCTCTTAAAGTTACAAATGGTGCAATCAAATTTGATGAGTAAAATCAGATTCTTTACTCTTCTTGGTCCTCCTTCTAGTTATGACCATGATATCAGGAACATAAACTTGGAAAAGCTTAGCAAAAAATGTAGATAAACATGTAAGAGCAAAGACCAGAGAAATGGTCACATGATATATATGAGGAAAATTTTAATCTATTCAAAATATAACAAAATAAATCCATCTTGCATATATACTGAGGATATAAAAGAGGAGAAGAAACCTTCAATACAAATACTCTATTCAAAAAAAAAAAAAAAAAAAAAAATCGAGCTGGGTTTGGAGTGCATATCATTGTAGTTATCCTAAACACACATCAATTAAAATGCAGATGCTAAAACAACCACTGTATCTAACCTCATTTTCATAACTGCAACCTGATCGTAAGCTTAATAGAAGTTAACAAAAGTGAAGTTATTGATCATATACATAAAGAAATTGGTATTAGATAACACTATACTTCCCTAACTGATCAATTTATCAGAACATGTTTCAAGAGCATTCCCTCTCATCTTCAGCTGGGCCCTGTTCCACAAAAGTACATTAGTGCATGCACTTTTAACTTCTTATCACAAAATTCTGTTACACAACAATTTCAGCTAACTACTCCATATTTACAAATGTACAATGATTTTGTTATTCTGTTTCACAGAAGTATTCGTATTAGTCCGCCACTGGTAATTTATATACATTTCTCTAAGTGCAGGAACATTGGTGACTTCAAGTACCAGCACAAAATGTATTATCTTTTTAATAATTTTGGGAGCCAATTGACCCAAATGTGCCAAGTATTAGGGACAGTGAAGATATTGATAAGTAGGAATATGTATAAAGAATAAATAAGAATTTGTGTTTAACCATAAAGTGAGATCAAGTGCAAATAAAGTATGGTTCATGTTTGAAATTGGCATATCCTGTTCCAAATGCATATTTCAGAGCAGCATCTTGGTTAACGTATTTTGAAGGTTCTTGATACATGGCACTGAAAATAATTTTTCACTCTTCATTCTCTTTTGGCACAATTTTTCCTGTTTTTTGCTTATGAGAAAGTGATTGTCAAGCAATATAAACAAATATAAAATCAAATGAAATAATAAAATACATGACCGAGAGCAACCAGGAAGATTGATTCTTCTACCATATCTCAATGACTGAAATTGATGTTCCTAAATGTAGCCTTATGGGACCATTGTCTCAAAGTGGATTATTATGCTTGAATATTGATAAATACATAATAAAGTATTTAAATTATAATTATGTCTGAAAAAACAAGACACCATTTTGGAGGAATGACAATGATACACTCTGTGCATTAAAATCCCTTAAGAGTACATATAACTTAATTCAACGTATGGCAAAATGTGGCAAACAGCTGTTCCTCCATCTTACTCTTCTATGACATTACTTGTAACTAATATTTTACCAGTAAAGCATTTCTTTCATGGAACATAAGGCTACAAGACCATACTTTACAAGGGCCTTCACTGATACAATAATGTACTTTTGTGAAACAGGGCCATGGGAATCCACTAATGCTGGCAGGTAACGATGTGACCTCTGGACCATGTTTCACAAAAGTATGGTCTAATATATTACAAGTGTACGAAAACTGGTAACTTGCAGTTATTAGTAAAATTCTGTTCCACAAAGATTTCTGCTACACTTGTACTTTATTACTCCATACTTACAAATGTACAGTGAATTTTCTTATTTCTGTTCCACGAAAGCATTAGTATTATTATTAGTCATTAGTCATTGGTAGTTTGTATAACTTTCTTTATAAGTGAAGGAACATTTGTAACTTCAAATACTAGCACAAAATTTATTATCTTTTTAATGATATTGGGAGCTAGAGGACCCAAATGTGCTAAGTATTAGTGAAAGTGATGAGTAGTAATGTGCATAAAGAAAAAAATAAATATTTGTGTATAATGACAAAGATAGGTTAAGTGCAAATAAAGTACAGCTTATGATTGATATTGATGTTGACGTTTCCTGTTCTAAATGTATATTTCAGACCAGTTTCTTAGTTAATGCATTTTTAAGGTACATGCCAGAAAATAATTTCATTTCATTGGTTTGGCACTTTTTTCTCTTTTTTTCCTTTTCTTCCCCCCCCCTCCCGTTTGTGAGAATGTGATTGTCACAAGCAATATAAACAAACAAATAAAGGATCAAATGGACTAATAAAATTACCCGAGAGCAATCGGGAAGCGCAATTCTTCTGCCATCTCGTGACGACTGATATGGGACCATCGTCTCAAAGTGGATTATTACGCTTGAATATCAATAAATATATAATAAAATATTTGAGTTATCATTATGTCTGAGAAAAAAAATACCCATTTTTCAAAAATGACAATAATTCATTCCGTGCATTAAAATCCCTAAAGAGTGGACATAACCTAATTCAAGATATGACGACTTATGGCAAACAGCAGTTCCTCCATCCTGCTTTTATATGATGTCACTTGTAACTTTTTACTAATACTTTTCCAGTGTAGCATTTTTTTTTTGTGGTACAGAAAGTTACAAGTTCATACTTCACAAGAACCTACACTAATTCACTTGTATGTATTAGACCATACTTTTGTGAAACAGGGTCCTGGTGGTTTCATATATAGTGTAACAGGAAGTACACTGACAGAATGTCCAAATTCATAACAGAATGCTTATTCTTTAAAATGTAAATCTTCTTCCATATTGTTAATTCCCAGAGTTATTGGTAGCTTTCAGCAGTTTGGTTTCTTTTACAATGACATGATATGATCTGCAACTTCTAATTTATCCACTGTTTATACCTTATATTTCTAAAATGTTCTTTCATCCTTGTCTCCAAATTTCTTATTGTTCTGCATGCACGCGCACGCACATGCCCGCACACACACACTTCTGATCACAATCCAAACAATCTATCTGATGCACTCCTGCCTTTTTTTGGATGAATTAACTTCCTTTATGTTTCTATTCAAAATGTTCTCAATGTTAATTTTATTTTGTGATGCCAACATAATATAATTTAAAACATTTTAATGATAAATTAACCAGTCAGTGAAGAACAGTGTCATCTAATGCAGACATCTTTATGGTATAATACGTCAACTTCACTGTCTCTTAACAAGTTTACAATTTCATATGAGTATATGAGCCACTGATAAAGTACTACAAGTTGAAATAAACAGACAACACATAGAGCAGATATATGAGATAGCCATCGAAGTAGGAACTAACTTCTTTTTTTTATCTTTAATGAACATTTCCTTGACAAAAAAGACATTAAGTCCTTAAGCTACAAAGAAAAAGAAGGAATGTTGTAGCAGACATACGATTCCTGAAATGGTGTATCAAAAACAAAATTACTTCAATATTTTTAAGAAAGGTCAATGAATAAAGTGTAATAGTGCTTTCAGAACTCAATCAAAAGGAAGTTGATATTGCGAGAAATTAACAAACACTACAAAGCTCTTGATCAGTTAGATCTAACATTACATGATTTATACTTAAAATTAATGAAAATAAACACATCTAATTTGGAAAAATCTACAAGATAATCTCCACATGAAAGCAAATGTCTTAATGATAAATAAACTAAAGAAAAAAATATGCATATTGTATAGTAAACAAAAAGGAAACCATAGCCAACCTCAAGAAATCCACACAGACAATGTAATTAATCTATTTAATCACTCTTTCAATAATTTAGAATTACAGTTTCTAAATAGGGGTTTGGTTTCTCCAGCAAAATAGAAGACTTCATGCAGACACAGAGATTACTATTCAAGATTTGAAGAGTAAAAAAAAAAAAAAAAAACCCCAATATAGGCAGATAAATAAAATAAAGGCCCCACAGTAAGAACGGTCATCATCAGCAACACAATAAATGCACACTTAGATCACTTAGCAATAAACAGTGGCATAAATAAAAGCAGATAAAGGGAACAAATTAGTGATTCTACACCACCAGACTATATCAAACAAATGGAGAGCTACTATATATTATGGATAATGTATGTTCCCTTTAATGAGTGTGTCAAAGCTTATAACTCTTCCCTCGGGCAGACCAAAACCTTGTCAGATAGTGATAAATGGAAGCTAAAAACTAACAACCATATGCTTCCTAAGATTTACTGCATTCCCAAAATACACAAACCAAGCAAAAGCATGTGCCCAATAATTAATAATATAAATGTACCAACCTACAATTTGGCTAAATGGCTGATAAACAGTTTTGGAACTTTGAAACAATTTCAAAGCAGAAGCACCACCAATTCCTATAAACTGGTAGAAAAAAACTAACAAATCAGTGATTTCACCAGATAATTCCCTAGTCTCTTCTGATGTTGCATTTTTGTTCACTAGCTTCCATAACAAAGTCTGCTACTGAAACTACATAAATGGCTTAAAGGACAAATCTATCACTAATGAAATTGAGGATTACATCAATCTTACAAAATTGTGCATAGACCAAAACTTCTTCACATTCAACAGAAAAATTTACCAACAAATTTATTCATGAGCACAGTAGAAACACACATTACCAAAGCATTTTTGTTAATCCTTTAAAACATGGTTTTGCTATTTGGATGGTATATTTGTAACAGTAACAACCTCCCCCTCCAAAAAAACACAGAGAATGCCCCTTAAAGTTTACTAAATCTGCAAGACCAAAGCATTAAGTTCACTAAAGAAATTGAAGAGGAAACATTTTTGCCTTTTTTGGAACTTAATTTCTACTTGGGAAACCACATAATTTTGTTTGGCATATGTAGGAAACACACCATACAGATAATCCCATAAAGAATAATAGCTTCAATCCTAAACCACACCAACATGGCATTATAAACAGCCTTGCTCATAGATTAGTAAACATTCCACTCAACAAGGAAGAATACACAGTGGAGTACCAGTGCATCATTAATATTGCCCTCAACAATGGATTCCCCATTTGTTAGAAGATGAGAAGATCACACATTTCAAAGACTTAAAGATATTAAAAATTGCAGAAGACATTGCTCCTAATTGTTATTTTTAAAATGATTGTTTTTTTTAGTTGTGTTTATTTTGCTATAAAAATATATGTGTTAATATATGAGAAACAAATAGATTTCCAAATAAAAAAATATTAAAAACACCACCACTCTCTCCATAATAAAGGACATATACTCTAAAAAGTGCAAGTGCAACTTGACATTTACATGCTGGACTCAAATCCAATTGAAGACTTTTTCTGCATTAAAAATGGGCATGTAATTCGGGATTCAAGAGTCAGTCAAGTTCAATTCAATCCTAATAAAAACTGGAAATGGAATGCATGTAAACAGGGGCCAGGCTGGGTCTGTCATGAGTCATTTTACCCACCAAATACACCTGCATATTCTTTTATTCCAATTAACCTTCTGTATCCAAATCAAGCAATAGTCATCATAGTAACGCTATTATACCTCATTTAATTGTTTATAATAGACATTCCCTCTCATCATTGGCTCATTTTAAAGAAATAAATGAGGTATATTAGTGTTACTATTATCAAATGGCAAATTGTTTCATTTTTAATAACTTCTGTTTAAATAACTTAACCAACAGAAAATCTCTTAACAAATTTCAATAAAAGATAAAAAAAATCATATAAATAGGGATCATACTGAATTCAAATTTAATCCAGAAACCATATTCAAAATGATTTCAGTCTTAGCATGTAAACCAGGCAAAAATGAAAACAAAACAGCATCTACAATCTAGCACTGATTCATAACACGTAGCACAGAAGACTAGCACTTGCCTTGAAAATAGGCCTATACAGCATCCTGTATGAAAATGCTCAAGTTTCCTTTACTAAATGTTCAACATCAACAAAAACTCCTCGTTCAAATCTGATGCCAGGAGACAAAAATCCTACAACAGCTCACCATAATATCCTGCAATTTCCAAACATTTGCTTTCTCCCAAATGTAACACATCAGCAAAAAACTGCAACACACACATATTTCCTTGACAATGCTGCACCACTGCTCAGAAATAACTAGACCTAACCTGACATATCATCAATCATATCGTTGCTAATGACCTTAGCAGTATTGCATCCTTAAACAATAATCATCTGAAAACATATCAAAAGTTCTACCAATACTGTTACAGTAATAAAACACATTCAACCATGATAACAACACTACCATTCACCAAACTATATTGCTAACCATATGCAAATAGTGCACAATATGGAGCAGAGCAGAGACCACGATGCCAAGCAATTCCTTCATGTATTCAAACAAAGCAATTGAAGGCGTACTGTCACACACATGCATTTCCTTTAACTCACAAAACAGAAAGTCTGCTGTTCAAATCACACTGACTGGGGTTTTTACATGTTTTCCTCCATCCAAATTCATGGCAAATGTCAGGGAAGTACTCTAAGCCCATAAATGAAAAGCAATGTATAAAGTTAGGAAAGAATGTTTCACAAAATCTACAGTTATGGATCGCATTCAAGGCAAGTAGTAATACTTCAATTTTAAGAGAAGGCTAAATAAAACTTATTCCATGCAGTTATTTCCTACGAATCTTGGCAAGAGATCTATATTGAACCAATTGCTTCACTTCAGTAAGAGTGTGGCAATGGAGAGAACTCAAGCATACATATTCCATATGCTCACTTGAGACTGAAACAACATTTAAATGTAAAAGGGCATATGGTCTCATCATATCTCTCATCAGTTTATGAGAGATAATCAGAAAAAAAAAATGGTATATTCTACATATTCCAATAACCCTAATTTCTACATGGTTGCAACATTATTTCTAGAAAATGTGCCATGCCTTCACCCTCATAGACATAATTATCATGCAGCACTTAAAACAGGTCATTCCTGTTAAAAGCAAATGTGTGTCATTTTCATTAACATTGATCTCAGTTCCGTATACATCTTTCAATAGGAAAATGGTGCAAGAAATGATGATCATACCAAATATTCAAATCATGCTTCATGGCTAAAAAGGAATATAAGAGACAAACAGGCACACAGCTCCTTTAACAACTATCTTATTATCAATCATTTCACTTGGCCACCTTACAAAGTCCTTATTTGTCAATAGCTGTACGTGACTTTACTGTCATTCAGATGAAAACAAAGGATATTCTTTCATTAGAAAAAAAAAAAACCTACTTTTAAACCTTACTTATCTACATCTGCAAGAATATCATTCCAAATGGTAGAATATAAAAATACTCTTCTTTCAGGAAAGGTTATTCATTATTTTAATGAGCAATAATAGGTGTGTTCTCAGAAAAGTTTGCCAATATCCAAGAGTACCTGAACAAAATGTTCATTGAATAACCTCACGCTTTCCCAAACAATCTGAACTATGTCATTTTTTTTATTCTTTTCAAATGCAGTATGTGAGCATATTTTATATTGTTTTCTATTCATTTATTTTTAATATCAAATCATCCAAAGGAACATGCTGCCAGTTTCAGTGAAAATATCTCCATAAAAAACAGTAAATTAAATATTCACAACAGGAAATATTGTGTGCTGCTCCACATAAAATTATACATCCATAATTATTCTGTAAAATATGTTACCAGTAAAAAGTTTTTTAAAATTATATATTGCTGTACTGTAATCTTTCAATTTTTCTCTTAAATGCAAATAAACATTAATCATAATTATTTATAAAAATAGGCAGATTTGGTGCAGTTAGTTTCAAACTTAGTTTTCCCAAATCCTTCCTATCATATTAATTACCTCATGAGCAACTCCAAACTATCTCTGCTACATGCTCATGTGAAAGTGAACAGAAAAAAAACAAAAAATATAGAAACTGCAAAATACTATTAACATACATTCTTTCAAAACATGGAATACTACTAACAACATTGACTTATTCAATTACTAACCCTCTAATTTATAGAAAAATTTTCCAATGCTAGGAAATGAACATAAAAGAAACATTCCTCAGTCTAAACAATCCAACAAACACTATGAATGCATCAATATCTCACAACTTGGAGGAATATTCAAGAGCCTGCAAATAGCCCTACTCACAATTTACTGATGTCAGCAAAGAAAACATTCATCAGTGGCTAGACAAACACATTTCCAAAGTAACAATGATAAAACTAGCAAAGTGGGTAAAAAAAGAATACTTCATTGAAATAAAATTATGTAGCTGAAATTCCAAATGTTGCTTCCTCACTACTATAACTCTCATCATTTGCTCGACAAAACTTCCTCAAAATATCATCTGCTCTTTATTTCTATATGCATACATCCCTCCCCCTCCAGTCAATACATTCCCGCTAATTTTAATCATTCTTCTTTTAGAAATTTATAACTGAAAATGCAACATTTTTATACATTAATTTCTCTCTCTTTGTACTTCATGTTTCTAAAGTAATATCTTGTGCTTTTGTATTAGTTTCTTTCCATTTCCCCATCACTTACTAAACTTTGCCCTAACAGATTCCAAACAGCTCAGATGAACCACAAGGACATCAACTAAGACCAGTATAACCAATACATGACAAAATCATAATGCCATTTGTTCAGTAATGCTATCCATGCCATCACCACTCATTTCTCCTCATCCTATCAGAGTCATTTGAAAACTTCCCCAAATATGTATGGTCAAAATGACTACATAGCATTTTGAAACCATTCTCATGTTTCAACATAGTCTCCTTTGATGCTAATGTACTTCAACCATCAATGCTCCAAAGCCTTTATCCACACCTCAATGAACCATTCACATAATGAGGAATCTTCTCAATTTACTCCACAGATGCAAATTCGTGGAAACCGTGCAAACAAATAAGGCAGATATGTCATTATCCCCACTGACATGAACATGCACGAGAGCAAGAAGCATTTTCTCCATACAACACGACTGTCTTCTTAGATCAACTCGAACCATTCTACCACATTTTTCTCTTCAACAGGTCCAAAAGGATGCCATAATACACTCCAGTGAGAAGATAATGCATTAGCACCATACCTTCCTATCCCACAAAACCAATGCCATCATCCCATCGGTCAATGTTGTACACATGCCCTTCTTTGGCAGAGGAGAATCCTCATGCTTCCATTGTTCAAAACTCATCACTGTTTCGCTTAGTAACACGCCCATGTTTTATCATTGGTCACAAAGTCAATGTATAAAGTTGGCACCATCTCTCTGAAATAGGCCAAACATTGAACATGTATTTACTCTCATTCACTTTTAATCCCAAGTCAGCAGTCATAGCAACCAAATGGCCCATCCTTTTTTTTTCAAGCACAAGTCTTCCCTCAAAATGGCAAATATACATTCTCCTCAAACGCGCAGACATCCTTACTCCACAATCCTCCAAACATTATCAATCATTTCTCATGTCATGATCAATTTTGCCCATCCACTCCATGGGTCATCTTCCAAGATTTCACAGCCATGTTGAAACTCCAAGATCCACTTAGAGATGGTGGTGCAGAGTTCCCCTAAAGTGTATACATTTCCGTTGCATAGGTACTCTTCTTTACCAAGTGCAGAATGACCACACCCTATTCAATATTTGCCTTCCCCACCTCTGCTCTGCAACAAGCACCTACCATCATGGATGTAAATACTGCACCAGTAATTCACATCAACAGCACCTACTGGGAAACAAAAATGGTAGAACCAAGGAAAACCTGAAGAATAATATGTATATATGTTTGTGTGTGTGTATGTGTATGTATGTCTATATATATATATACATACACACACACACACATATATATATATATATATATATATATATATATATATATGTGGTTGGAATATAAGGAAAAATGAAAAGGTTTAATAAAGAACTAGTATTGGTATATAGGACTTATTTATTTTACCAATCAGAGTCTCCCAGCCAGCGTTTGCAAATTTCATCTCTGGAGATAGGTTCCGCCCGCAGGGCGGAAAAAAATTT
The DNA here is from genome assembly GCA_030762175.1 of Metallyticus violacea. Lineage (NCBI taxonomy): Eukaryota > Metazoa > Arthropoda > Insecta > Mantodea > Metallyticidae > Metallyticus > Metallyticus violacea. The sequence goes on along the minus strand of CM060837.1, from coordinate 73,830,957 downwards.
TTTTAATATATATATAAGTCCAAAATGAGGAAAACTGGAGAAAAAAAAGGAAGAAGGTATTATTGCAGCATTGGAAATGGAAAATGACATTAGCAAAGAAGAAGGCAATAGTAGTGGTAATAGCAGCAGCAAAAAATATTGCTAAAAGAATGCCAAATATGCAGAAAGCAAAATGAACTGAGCAAATTTTGTTTGAACCATTTAAAAATGGACAAAACTTTTTGTGCCATTAGAACATGAGCAACAAAAAGTATTTGTGCCATTTAAAAATTGACAAGACATTTGAGCCTATAGAAAATTTGTACATACAAGGACATTACTCACAACAATTCAAAATACTTTGTGTAGGGAATGCTCAACACAACTTAATCATTGCACATTTTCATTATTATATCTCAGTCATTTACCAATGTAGATCATATGCCTGGTAAATACTACATTTAATAGGGAAAACTATTAAATGTTAATAATTTCCCAATCTGGTAAATTACTAGTTTAATACATTTTTTCACCTCTAAATCTTTGCAATTAAACAAACTCATAAACAACTGATGTAATTGAATTTCTCCATTCTAAAACTTCATAATTTGCCAAACTGGCAAATACAGGATTTAATAAATTACCTCACAAGCTTCGCATCAGCAAGACTAGAGAGAGAGATGGAGGGGGGAAGTGGAATGGAGGAAAACCTGATAATTTTTTTTGCTTTCCCCCCTTCCCACATATAAATATCTCACCAACAATTCACATCTAATTGGAAGGGGGGGGGGATAAATAAAAATCAGCAGAACTTTGAAAAACCCACAAAATATATCCCCCCTCTCTCTTTCCTCTAAAATAAAACTACCTCATCAGCATTTCTCACATCTGTAGATTCAGGAAAGCCTAGAGAAATATTTTCCCTCCTCCAAAATGTAGATACCTAAATTGTTCATATCAGCAGGACAAACTACAGTAGAAAAAAAAGCAGCAGAAATAGCTACCCTGCCACCATTTCAATATGCAGGACATACTAGAGGGAGAGAGGGAGGGAGGGAGGGAGGGAGGGAGAGAGAGAGACAGAGACAATTCACTTCAGCAGTTAGACATAAAATTATATGATTACACTTAAAATTAACTACAATATTAGAATCTAATTTGGAAAAATCTAGAATTTAATCCCCACATGAAAGTAAATGTCTTAATGAGAAATAAAACATTAAAACTAAAGAAAAAATCTGTATATTGTGTAGTAAACAAAAAGGAAACCATTACCAACCTCAAGAAGTCTGTACAGACAATGTAATTAATCTATCTAAACACTCTTTCAATAATCTAGATCTACAGTTTCTAAATAAGGGTTTGGCTTCTCCAGCAAAATGGAAGATTTCGTTGCAGATGCAGAGATTACTAATCAAGATTTGAAAGAATAAAAAAAAATTGGCCACTAAAACCAATGTGGGCAGATATAAATAAAATAAAGCAGAATAATAATAACTCTCATTATCAGCAACATAATAAATGCATACTTAGACTACTTAACAATAAACAGTGGTGTAAATAAATGCAGATAAAGGGTAAAAATTAGCGATTCTAGACCATAATGACTATATTAAACGAATAGAGAGCCTACTACATAATATGGAACATATAGTGACAATGCATGTTCCCTTTATGAGTGGTCAGTCAAAGCTTATAACTCTTCCCTCGGGCACATCAAAACCTGGTCAGTGATAAATGGAAGCTAAGAACCAACAACCAAATGCTTCCTAGGATTTACGACCTTTCCATAATACACAAACCAAGCAAAAGCATGTGACCATGATTAATAACATAAATGTATAATTGTATAAAATATAGTGAACTTTTGTAACAGTGGTGTCAAATATTAACATTTTAAAAAATTGAGTTGAAATTGTAACATACACACCACTAAAATTCAATAAAATGGAAGAATAGTTTCGGGAGCCATCACTCCTATCATCAGTTCCTGAGAGTCGACCAGGAACTGATGATAGGAGTGATGGCTCCCGAAACTAGTCTTCCATTTTAGTGGTGTGTGTTACAATTGGACTCAATTTTTTAAAATGTTAATAAGTGTACAAACCTACAATTTGGCTAAATGACTGGTAAAGAACTTTGGAACAATTTCAAAGCAGAAGCATCATCAATTCCTATAAACTGGTAGAAAAAAATTAATAATGCAGTAATTTCACCAGATAATTCCCTTCTCTCTTCTGATGTTGCATTTTTGTTCACTAGCTTCCAAAATGAAGACTGCTCCTTAAACTACACCAATGGCTTAAAAGTATGAATGTATCAATAGATAAAATTGAGGATTACACCAATGTTACAAAATTGCACATAGACCAAAAATTCTTCACATTTGACAGAAAAATTTAGGCTTGACTGTGGTAATCTCCTCTGTCAATTTCTGGCAAATTTATTCATGAATACAATAGAAGCACATGGTTTCGCTATGGGATTGCATATTTGCAATAACCCCCCACCTCCAAAAAAAAAAGATGCCTTAAAGTTACTAAATCTGTAAGACCATAGCATTAAGTTCACTACAGAAATTGAAGATGAAGGATGTTTGCCCTTTACGGACCTTCACATCTAAAGAAGAAACAAAATTTCATTTGGTACATATAGGAAACCCACATGTACAGATTATCACATAAAGAATAATAGCTTCAATCCTAAACCTTACCTACATGCTATTATAAACAGCCTTGCTCATAGATTAGTAAACATTCCACTCAACAAGAAACAATACAGTGGAATACCACTATATCAACAATACTGCCCTCAACAATGATTCAACTGTTCATTAGTAGATAAGAAGATCATGCATTTCAAAAAACTTTAATATATTAAAAGCACTCCACTATCTCCACAATAAAGTACAAAGTTTTAAAAAATTCACACACAGTATTCTTGAGTATATTTTTAAAATTTGATATTGCTTGGTGGCACAAAATAAATTTAACATAAAGAACCTTTAGAACGTAACCATAAAATGTTATTTTGTCCAACAAAAAGCACGAGTGTACCAAATAGGTTTTTGGATTGTGATCAGGTATATATAGAGCAAGAAAAAATTTGGGAGACAAGATTAAAGAACACTTTAGAAATGCAAGACATAAAGAGGTGGATAAATTGGCAGTTACAGCTCATTTTTGAACACGCAATCATATTGCAACAGAAACTAAACTGCTGAAAGCTACCAACAATCCCAGGGAAATAGCGATATGGGCTAAGATTTTCATTTTAAAGAATACGCATCATGTTATGAGTAGCATTTACACTCCTTAACTCAAACTTTGTATATTTTATTTAAACCACCAAGCATTGCCCTTATCTGATACCAATAAGTACACAAAAGAGAGTTTTCTCTAAAAAGAGAAAGTGCAAATAGACATTTACGGGCTGGACTCAAATGAGTTTTCTCTAAAAAGAACAAGTGCAAATAGACATTTACGGGCTGGACTCAAATCCATTTGAAGACTCTTTCTGTATTGAAAATGGGCATGTAAATCAGGATTCAAGAACTAGCCGTTCAATGCAATCCTACCAAAACCTGGCAATGTACCAGGCTGAGTATGTTAATATGAACTAACATGAGTCTTTTTATCCACTAAATACAGCTGCATATTGTTTTATTCCATTTAACCTTCAGTATTCATATCAAGAAAGAACAATAGTCAGCATAGTAACACTATTATACCTTACTTACTCGCTTATAATACAGGCATTCACACTCATCATCAGCTCTTAAGTATTGTAAAGAAATAAGTGAGGTATAACAGTGTTACTACAATTGAATGACATATTGCTTTATTGTTAATACCATCTGTTTAAATATAGAACTGTTTGAACTAATGAAAGGAGAAAGGAGCTTGTTACAGAAAAATAGCTTAGAATAAGAAAAGTAGTAGCATACAGGAAACTTTTATAGGATGAACCAGATTAGGAAATTAAGTGATTGTTCAAAGTTTTAAGTTAAAATAAAAGGGATGTGGACAGCAGGGAAAAAAAAAAAATGAAAGAAAGAGCTGAGACAAAAAGCATTGTAGTATTAGCATATTATAATTACAAAACCTAATTCTTTTGTTATATTAATAATAAGATTTTGTATCTATTCTTTTGCTTTATGTATTAATTAATTTGTTGGGATGTGCTACAACAAATGACCAGGGTCACAATCTGTAACATCCATAACTTTGTAATTTACTTAGCTTTCAATAAAACATTTATCATTTACAAAAAAAAGAGTTTATTGCTTACCAAAGTATTACAGCATAGGCAGAACCATTGCAAGAGAATGAATCCATTTTTCTTTATACTCTTCACTTTAAGTAGTCTGTAGATATCCTCCTTGGTGGTAGTCCTAATTTGGCTAGAAAGTGACAACTTGCATAAGCTTCACATTTCCTCTGGCTCTGAGAATAGTGACCTGAAAGGATGAGGTAAGCAAGACTCCTTAGTCCTGGTTAATATCTGTCTAGAATGAATATCTGAAATAAAACCCCAAGTCCTTTAAGTTTAAGGTGATTTTTAGAGGGTTGGTGATTCTCTTATGAAAAAATATTTATGTATTGTTATCAGAGGGAAAATAAGCACATGGATATTTTAGCTAATATGATGAGGAAATAAATGAAACTTAAGGAATACAAAGTCTTGGTCATTCCTACATTGCCCCATGATAAAGGAATAATTAAAAGTGCAGAGATGAAATTTCTGGGATGTGCTGTTGGAGGTACAATGAGAATTCAAATCGAAAAGAAATTTTGTAGGAATATTTTAAAGCATTACTGATCAGATGAGATTCCATTACATAAGTAATTAAAAATGGTCATATTGTAAAACACAGGGTTTAACTTTGTGATAACTTTAAAAAATTAAATCTATATTTTATTTGTCTCTTTTTAATTAGGAAACAATATCTTTTTAAGTTGATACTTTAATGTGTTTTCCATCAAAAACATTTTCTGTTTTGAATTGTTTTCTTTGCCAATACATAAATTATCATTTTCAAGTGATTTGTTAGACGAGAGCGAGGTCGCTTCCATAAAGTCAAAAATGAGCTGAGCAAATGAGGACTGCAGTAGAATCTTACTGTCGCCGAGGTACACTTCAGTTTTCTTCTGAAAATGATTGGCTAGTCTTAATGTAAAAAAAAACTTTGAAACTATATAGCATACTAAAAAATTATTAGGGAAGAAAAAGATATATTGAAACCTGTGATAAGGCAGGAAGGGCAGGACTGGCATGGTTTAGAACAAGAGTAAAATATTTTAAAAATGGATATGAAAAGGGAAAATGTCCAAAGTGGGAAGAACTAGATAGTACTTGGTATTGTATTTTAGAATGTAAGGAAAACAAGTTTTGGAGGGAACAGTTGAACTTGCAAGAAAAAACCATAAAATTCACTATGGAAACCGAGGTTAATAATACTTTACCTTTTCTGGACCTAAGGATAATAAAAAGGAATAAAAATATAGAATTTGGTATATACAGAAAGGACACACATACCGACAATTACATAAAAGCAAAAGGTTTCAACCCCAGACCCCACAAGGAAGCAGCATTCAATAGTATGACATATAGGCTAGTTAATACACCACTCAGTAAAGAAGAATACAGGAAAGAATATGCACATATAATACACATAGCAGAAATAAATGGATTTAACAAACAAATGGTAGATAAAAAAATAAAAAGATTTAAAAATAAAAAGGAAATTAAACTAATCACCATACTCAGTTCTTCACTTAAAGAAAATACCTATCAAAAATTCACATATCACCCTTATGTTAACCATAAATTCCAAAAAATTTTCAAAAAGTACAACATTACTCTAGCACCAATAAACAGATATAGTGTTGGTAAACTATTAAATCTAAATAAAATTAAACAAAAAAAGAAGAAAGAAGAACATTCAGGTATATATAGAATTAATTGCAAGGATTGTGACAAAATATACATAGGAAAAACAAAGAGAAATCTGGGGATAAGATTAAAGGAACACTGGAGAAATATTAGTCACAAACAAGTAGAAAAATCAGCAGTGGCTGCACATTTTTGGAATGAGAATCATGAAATAGAGAAGGACATAACATTACTAAAAACAATTCAACATCCGAAAGAACTTAATATATGGGAAAAAATTTACATAAAAAAATATGAATACAAACTTATGAATTTTGATATACCGGAAGCAGACAACATATTGTTTAAGTTCTTTAACAGACCACCAGAGCAAGCATAGTAACATACATACTTTGCTGAAATTGGCTCCTCAGTCGTCGTTTTGGTTGACAATGTGAGGAATGTACCTCACGAAACATGTACCAAAATTACTTTTATAAGTGTGTTTGTGAAACTTAAAGAGAGTTTTAATGTGACGACATGATTTTTAGTGTTTTACTTTAAATCAAAATAAGATGTTCTTGAATACCTGTTCTAGACATCTGCAAAGATAATATCTAAGAAACGCAGAGCTAGGAAAAAATTCAGATATGAAAGAAGAAATTGGCAACATTTCTACACAGTAGAAAAGAGATAATTGGTATATGAAAAGTCAAAGTAAAAGCTCCCTAACTGCTGAGCAAAATGCAATGAGAAAATAGAAAATGATCAAAGATTTTCCATATTTCACAATTATTGGCAGTTTGTTAATTATGACAGGAGAGCTGTTTTTGTTGCAACTCATATTTCAGTTGAAGATAAAATCTAAAGTAGAATTACAGCTATTTCTCCCAGCAAACAAAAGTACAGAATGCTGACTTAATCTGCCAGTTAATGAGAAAAGGACATCTGTTTATATGAGTTGCTTTTTAAAACACCTAACAAGAGTGATAATTTTAATACTGTAGTACAGAAAAAAAGAGCTTCATCCACTGGCATGTAGACAGATCATTTATATGGTAAAATGCCTTCCGGCAACGAATAGCCTGAAAGCAAACTATAAGTAAAGACCCATATAAAATATTTTCCTGCCTATGAGAGTCATTATACCCATCAACAAAATGTTCACCTTTAATTGCCAACTAACCTAAGATGTATGTCCTGTATAAGTAGATAGCCAGTTTGTATGAAGATTTTTTCAAAAGAGTTTCATGAACTGAAATTAAAATTCAAAAAGCCACATGTTGATACATGTTCAAAGTGATGATTCCATTGGCAAATACCACAAAAAAAAGGAGAAAGTTATTGAAGGTAGGGATATTCATCATGCGGAACAGCAGAGAGCTTATGATGAAAACAGGAAAGCCAAGAAGATGGCAAAGGTAAAGTAAATGTGAAGTGTTTTTCGATAGATCTGCAATAGTGCCTTCCCATGCCAGCATGTGTCTATAAGCACTTACATTCATTGTCACCAGAAGTAAGACTTGTTATATTTTACTAGATATATGTGGGGAGCAAAGCAAGAATTCCATTGTGGCAGCTATGTTTTCATGATTTCATGATTTTCATGCCAAAAATGTGCTGCCACAGTTGATCTATCTAATTGTTTGTAATGGATATTCCTTCAACGTTAAGTGCGATACTCCATTTGAACATGTCACAATCTTTTACACACAATCTTTATGTAACTATATCTGAACAACTGAACACAGCAGAGCAGAAATTATAGCTGCAATTATTTACTTAACAGATAAGGTATGACATCAGATAGGGCTTTTGTAAAGGCGATAATCCTCATCATGGGAAACTTATACACCTACCCTCGTATTTTGTTTCACTTAGGGCGCTCTATAACATCTCAGGTCATCGGCATCCCATTCAATTCAGGGTATGAAATGGCTCGCAAATTTTGCTCAGTGGACTCTTCTTTCAAGCTTGAGGTTCTTTTTTGTGCCATAAATCTACAACATGGGCCCAATTATGACATCCTTTTGAAGGATGTCATAATTTTTACACCCAAAAAAATCCATTGATGGCTGGGATTGAACCCACAATCTTGGGTTTATGAGGCACTAGACCACCAGGACTGACATTATATACTATTACCGGCACTTAACTTCTAAGAGGCCTTCCAGACATATTGGAGATTTTGATGAAATAGGAGTCATCTTGTTTGAAAAGATGTCAATATCGCACACAAAATAACATTGATTAATATAGCTACTTACAAAACCTCAAGCCTTTCCATTAGAGGTAATGTTAGTGACTACAATGAAAACAAAAACACTACAGGAAAATGCAAGAAAAACAATGGTAAATAATCAACACAGTTTCCTAAACTTGAAGGAACTTAGCAGTCAATGTTGTGTTCCTTTCTTTAAAGTTTATCAGCTCTAAAATTTATTGCCATTATATTTCTGGATTGGGTGACCTTGGCCTATCTAGAGATATGCTTCATTCTCAACCTATTCATCTTCTTCTTCTGCCTTTCCATTGGTTTTCTTTTTGAAAGAGGGTATAGCAAATGACCATAGTCTTCTCTCCTATGATGATGGATTCTAATACTGTCCTTATGTTACCAAGGCAAAGTTCAAAAACTTAGGGCTACATATTCCAAGCACATTTAAACTGCTAAAAGAATTCTAGGGACCTATCTTGCACTGACTTTATGCATGTGCAAATTTTGATGAAGGATGCAAAGCACAGCTGTTTTAGAAAGTTCCAATATTGCAGCCATTTCTTTCGTTTTCAGACCCTTCTCATTCAGAACTTCCTCCTCAACAATGGGAAATGTTTTCTTGTACAAAACACCCATTTACCTACCCTCACGTTAAGTAATCTTCAAGGTTCTCTGCAAAAATGAAATATTTTTGACCACCCCTTCACAGTGGAATGTGAAGAAGCTTCCCCATACACACAGTCAAGGCACTCGGTGGAAGTTTTTCTTTAGTCAAAAATTTAATCGCTGCTCTGTATTCAATTTTAAACATCGTGCATATTATGCAACATATCTCACTTTTCCAAGTAAATGAATGGCATGAATGATGATGGATTCTAATACTGTCCTTATGTTACCAAGGCAAAGTTCAAAAACTTAGGACTACATATTCCAAACACATTTAAACTGCTAAAAGAATTCTTAGCACCCATCTTGCACTGACTTTATGCATATGCAAATTTTGATGAAGGATGCAAAGCACAGCTGTTTTAGAAATGGCATGGCCAGAAAGCAAATGCATTGTTTATGCTCCCAAAACATGTGTGTCAGCATGCAACAATAATTCATGACCTTCCATGTCAAGTAAGAAACTTATGGACCACATCTCAAATATTAGGAAGACAAACCTATGAAGGTCATTTGCAAAGTATGATAAAACGGCAAGTTAATGACACTTTTCTTTTAATATCAGCTTTATTTACCTACATAGTCTTCACTGAATATTGATGTAACACATTTTTAATTTTTATCTTAACAGAAAAATATCAAACTGTGCAAAATGATCACGATTGAAAAAGGATAAAAAGAGCTAAACAATAACAGAAGTCTATTATGTTGGGCCATATAAAAGAACAATTGTAGGATAAACAGTCAAGTTAAGCACACAAAAAGGTGCTTTTACCAGGATAATGCACTATCCTGCACAAGGTTAGTCTCAATGGGCAGAATGGAACAAACTGGGCTTTGAACTGTTCCTTGTGCATATTATTCTTGGATTTACCTCACTAGACCCTTCCTCTTCCCATAATTAACATTTGGTACAGTGAGAAGATCTTTTTTCCAATGAGCACATCAATGATGCTTTCGATGACTATTTTGCAGAGCTTGACATAATCTATTTTCCCAATCAGTGCATGAAGTGTATCGATTTTTATGGGGACTATGTTAAGAAATAACATTTATATTTTAAAAAATACTTTGTTTACAAAACTTTTTCAATGACCCTGATACATTGAATAAGATCTATATTGAAAAAAATGTGTGCTTTTTAGAGGAATATACTCACCTAAACAAATTACAGGATCTGCATTGAATAGCACGTATAAGGGTGAAGTTCCTTCTCACTTTCTGATAGAAAGTTATCCAGGTCAAATTCATTCATTTGGAAATGTTTCAGGACTACCATGCACCATTACTGGAGAAATGCCAGCAGGAAGATTCTGCAATTTTCTGAAAAAGAATATAACTTCTGTTATAAAGCATAGTGGCAAAGTACTTTCAGAGCCTAGAATTTGGATTTGGTTTATTTATGGATGCTCTAACATCTCAGGTCATCGGTGTCCCATTCAATTCGGGGCGTGGAACGGCCGACAAATTTTGCTCAGAGACCTCTTTTTTCAGGCTTGAGGTTCTTTAACATGCTGCAAATGTACAAAACGGGACCCACGGCTTTACTTTTCTTTCCTTCCAAAGAAAGTCATACTTACACCTGAAAAAAATCCATCCACCCTGGCCAAGTTTAGGAGGCAAGTTACTACACCACCAAGACCGACTTCAGGACCTAGAGCAATATCTATACATTCAATGACTATTTTATTATTCACTACAAAGTTAGTTTAAAGTGCTATACCACTTAAATACCATTGAAGTCTGTGGTTCAGTGGCATGAACTCTGTGTGTGGTGATAACCATATACTGAGAACTTAAAAATAATATTACCGATATTTTTTCTGCTTTCAGTTTAACCAGAAAGTATTCCAACTCTTTTATTTGAAATGGAATATCCAATATATTTTTACATTTTCAGATAATGCTTATTAAGAGCTTTTTAAATAGTACCCATACTAGATACTTCTGTACAAATTTACTGTGGCTAAATCATGAAAATGAAAGGAAAAAAAATAGTGAATAATAAAGTGCTTCTTTTGTTTCAGTTTTGTCAATAATAGTATAAATATCGGCCTTTATTTGTATCCATGCAATCGTGTTTATTGATACAGAAACATCTTACTTAAAAGATTAAATCTGACATCTAACGTGGCAAATAATTCTATCTGACGTGGAGTGAAAGGGAAAAAACTCTAATTTTAATTATGGTTGGCTATGGAAATGGGGCAATGATCTCAATGATAGGCAGCAAATTTATTTAATAAAATGCATCAAGATTGCAGTTCAATTCCACATGCAATAGTGACAAGGTTCGTAAAGGAAGCATTAGGGTTTGCCAAGATCAAGTTGCCTAAAAAGTTAAACTGATGAGAACACTTCATTGGATGTTCTCCCTGTGCAAGAAAAATCCCAAAATTTTTATTACAAATTTGTTATTACAATCAAATATAGGCCAAAGTTCTGTGATGAGAATCCTAAAAAATGCAGAAGATGATCCCAATAGAAGAATGTAGTTTTGTGAATTGATGGCACATTAACAATAATTTAGTTGTTCTTAGAGAAAATGTAATGTCAGATGAAGCCACATTCTGCTTGAATGGATTTGTCAACACATACAACTGGCAATACAGTCAACTGCTTTCACTTGTCAGCTATAAATCCATGGAGGAAAATAGATGGAGGAAAACCACACACAGTATCGACAAAAATGTAATTTTTGGGCTGATATTGTTCATGATCATATAATTAGTTCTATCTTCTTTACAGAAATGCTAATAAGCACAAATAGATATTTGGATTTGCTTCAAAATCATTAATTTCAGCTATTGCAAATTTGTTTCTACATGGACTATCAGAGATGACATACATTTCCAACAATATGGAGCTTCAGCTAACCATGTACAGAAGGTTCATTAGCACTTGGACCATGTTTTTCCACAACAATGAATTTATAGGAGAGGTCACATACAGTGGCCAGCAAGATTGCCAGATTAATCACCTTTGGATTTCTTTTTATGGGGCCACTTGAAGTCAGTAGTATATTGAGAGGCTCAACAACTTAGAAGATCTGAAGTAGCAGATAAGTGGTGGAAGACATTTTCTAAGGCAAAGTTAAGTCTTTCCTTAAATGGTTTCTATGATCGACTGGCACATTGTCAAGCAGCTGAGGGCTACCAGTTTTAACCCAGAATTTAAATGTTGAGCTAGCTTTGTTTTGTTTTAGTTAAGGAAGGTAAATTTTACTATTTGCTACACTTTTTTGTTTTCTTGATTTAGCAACAATAAATTGGTACAGGAGTATCTAGAGTGGGTACTTTTAATATATAAGGTATTCCATTTGGAATAAGGGAGTTGGAGTTACTTTCAGTTTAATTGGAATTAGGAATAAAGTATGTAATATTTTTTTGAGTTTTCAGTATATGGCCATCCCTATTCTCAGAGTTTCATGTAACAGAAAAGTTGAATATTCAGCACTACACATAAAATTTATAATCTTGCCCCTTCAGTGTTTTTTAAGCCTGTTACCAAATGTGAGGTTACTTCTGTAACTTAAGGACAAAAGGTTAAAAAGTCATGTGGACTAGATGAATTCCATAATTTCATTATAAAAATGATTTATGAACCTACTTGAACTATTGACATTTTTAATCCGTTTATCTCTTAGAACTAATCAAGTACCAGTAAACTTGAATATTGCAAAAATAAAACCATTAAGATTTTGGAAAGAGCTGTATATATTAAATGAATTACATTTATGATTAAATATACAATATTGACAGAAAGTGAAAATAAATTTTGTAAGGAAGACTTAACAAGTTGATAGCAGACAAAACTAGAAAAGAAAGGTACAACGCTGCAACAAAGAAGGACCGAATTATCCTTACATAGCCTCAGATAACCCTTGCAAAAGAATTGCTAAACACAGTAGAGAACAAAAGCAAAACAAACCATATCAAAAGATTAATCATAGGAACAGATAAAGGGAACCTGCAACACACGAGCAACAAGAAAAGATGCAGTAACTATGTTCAGACTGAACATACACCATGACATTTTGACTGGCCATTAACCCAAAATTATTATAAAAAATTCACATGTATGCACTATCTGCAAGGACCAAACCACCATCATGAACAAGCACCACATACTTCAATGCAGCACAATAGATCCACATGAAAAAGTTATAATCTATTTACCATCTATTAACTGGGAAGCAAGAGAGAATGACTTTTAACGATTGCTAGATAAAAAAAAAAAAAGAAAAAGAAAAAGAAAAAAATAGTAAAACTTTACAGGTGCTTCACTAACGTAAGTTTTGGAAGGAATTTATAATTTACATAACATAAATACAGTTCCTGGGTATATTATTACACATAGTTTGAATTTTAAATGTGAGTTAGTGTGGACAAAAATATGACACATTTTATTTTTACAAACCTACAATTGTGAAATATACTTCTTTCAACATTTATAAAGAATTTAAAATATTTACTTATGGTGATAATATGGATGCATTTATTAATTTTATCCAGTTACACAATTTAGCACTTATTTAACCCATCTTTGGCAGCTATTAAGACTTTGATTTGCCTTGGGATATTGATAATGCATGAATGTATTCTCTCTTGAATCTGTGGATGATATCACACTTTATCTTATCAATAAGCTGAGTTTTCATGGTAATCACTTCCTTTACCACTTTCTTCTTCATCAGCTGCCAAATATTCTAAATGAGATTCATATCTGGTAAATTTCCCAGTCAGGGCAACAAAAGGACATTTATTTACAAAAAAGTATCACAGATTTTCCAATATGGCTTTTGGCTCCATCTTACATAAAAATATACCGCACTCCATTTGGAAACCATTCTCTTAATTGAGACAGCCTGCTTTTTAACACCTCTTTATAATGGTCATGGTACATTGTCTCTTGAATAACATATAGACATCCAGGACCTTTGCCACTGATGATTGACTAAATCATGGCTTTAATGAGATGTTTTACAGTTTGCACAAATCAATCCTGGATGCTGTTGCACTAACTGAGCTTTGTTTGTCAGAATTTCAAAAGTGCTCTCATCATTAAAACAAATGTGAAATAATAGAAAATCTGCTGAGAATTGGCTTAAATGTGGGTGTTAGCTCGTAAAAATAATTTAAAACTAAAATTTTCATTTCACCAAATACCAAAAATCTAAGTCTGTCCCTGTGATACTTTGCCCACTTGAAATGTTTTGTAACCATAGCAGTGGAGCATTTTTGTTGAATTGTTAGACATTAGAAAAGAGAGGGATCTCTATGAATGAGGCATGAATCGATAAGCTTAATATTATTATTTATTTGAGGATAAATAAGGCTTTTTAGTGAAAATGCCCATGTACTTTGTATTCGGGCTTGGAAGCATGTCTGCATGCTTCATTTCTGAAAGTCTATGCCTTATAGTCGTTTCAGCTGCTTTGATGTCACTGTCTTCAAGATCAAATTTAAATTGTTTTACCATTCAAAACCTGTTTTCCTTCACAAATCTTTTTGAAGCAATGTTCAACCCTTGGGGCAAAAATTGGTTTTGGTCACATTTATTCTCCCTTTGAGGACCTAATTTCACATTTAATTCAATTTTCTAATTAATTTACCTTTACTTTACAGAATGCTTCAAATAGCTCCAATCCTCAAGAAATCTATCGATTTTAAAAAGCATTAGTGTTAATCAGTGCTTTTACCGCTGCAATCTTCTGAGGTGTCAAATCACACGATTTGCTCATTATTCTCACAAGTGTATGCACTAATGTGATTTCATCATCTTCTGCTTGGTGGCAGTGGCAGATGAAAACAGTCCAATATCTTGTAACACATTGTATTGTATTTATTTCATCATTTGAAGGAATTTACTTATTAACTGGATGCAAGAAAACTGATATATGAAAGTATTATATAATGATAAATGTGTTTTGGCAAATTTGGAAATTGACAGCACCAATTTTCATTTTGCATAATTTAATAATAAATATATACATATGTAGGCTGCTGAAGTGGACAAGGGAGACCTCAATTTCAAAATTGTTCCATACCAATAAATATGCCAATATTGCCCTAAAAATTCACCCACAAATACAAGCACCTCTCTGCACTGAAATAGACACAAGAATTCAAAATTCGACATCAATATTTTTGATCCCATAAATTACAGTTTTTAAAATTTAAGCCTTACTAAAATAGACACTAAACCAAAGCAGAAGATCACAGTGTATTCTACAGAAAGAGTGTGGTACTGGCATTTAGAGCATGTCTAGTAAATAAAAATTTCGTTTATAGTTGCAAAAATATTAATTAATGTTTGTCCAAAATGTTCATGCTTTTAACCTCTCATAAGGGGGCCAAAATTTTGAAATTGTCCTTCACTTGCATTTATGCCTCAATTGACCTAAAAACAACCGGTACCTGTCAGTGCAAAAATTGCTATAAGAATCCATAATACAATAATGGAAGACCTTTTTTTTTTTCAAAATTCAAGCCTTGGTAAAACAGCCATTAAATTAAATTTTGTACATTTCTTTTCATATCTATGCATCAGATGAAGAATATTGTCATTTGTTAAAAATAGTCAAGTTCTCAATTTTTTTAACTGAAATTTGTTTTTTTTTTATTATATAGAGGAATTCCTAAATAGTTAAATTTATGGCACCTATTTATCTTGTATTTAAATATAAGATTTAGAATGGTTTATATACTTTTCCTTTTGTCAATTATTTTACTTTAATATTCCAATTGGAATAAATTGAATCTGAAACCAACTACAGTAGAATGCATAAATTTATAACCCCACATATCCTAATGACAAACTTAAAATGGGTTGAATATGAATAAATCGCTAAATATAAGCGAAAAATAAATAAATATATCTTAGCTCTAGTTTTATGATTTAAATTATTAAGCTTCATGTGGGTACCATTATCTCAGCTTATAATTTATATACAGAAAAACATTAAGATATCTAACTTCCATATAGTTCAACTTTAATAGATTTAATTCTTTTAAAAAGCAGTTCTCTTGTTATTAAAGTCTATTTTCTTCTATTTTAAATTCTAAGGAGCAATACTTCATTCTATTAACACAGACAATCTATTAAAACAAAAATATTCGCGAGAATGTGTACGGTAAAATACACTGCTGGTCGTTTTAGTTTTCCAATGCTCCTCTCATCTTTGGACTAATAGAAGAAATGTGACTTAGTATGCATTGACATGTAGTTCAGCTCTGCTCACATGGCACCTTTCCCTTCATCCATTATACAATGTCATGCCATTTCCCTCCCCTAAACTGTCCTTTTTGTGGAGGTGACTAAGAAATTTGCACTGTGGACAAGTACTGACTTTGCTGAATTACGTAATGCATTTTCGAACAGCTATGGCGATGTGAGAATAGGATATTTCACTCATTTGCTTTATTTTTTTACCAGCACTAGGGGTGCGCCCATTACAGACAGGGCTGAAAAATGCATTGTATTGATAGCACCCAAGCGGCTTGCTGGAAGTGTGCAACAGCGGAGAGAGCCGAAGGTGACTGGCCGTTGCCTACATAATACTTGACCTTATCTAACATGCTACTCTGCTCATTTACTTATGAAACTCTCTTCCGCTGTCGCTCGAAACTGGCCTCCCCTAGGAAATCCATCCTCAATGATCCCGCAGTAGCAGTAACAGCAACGACATTTGTTTCTCTTTGTATCGTCAAGTCGGATTTTCGCCATAAAATGGTCACTCTTTGGGGAAAGGGGAATGGCTTACTAACTTTCAACATATTCCCTCCATCTCATAATATTTCTACTCATATCAATTGAGTAAACGTTACTTTTTCATACGTTACGTTAGGCTAGTTTAATAATAATATTTTTACTTTATCATATAGTAACCCACCCACTTTCTTCGCTACGGTTCGGACTGCTGGCTGCAGCTACTTTGAGCTTGTAAGGGCAAGTCTCCTCAAAGAGTAAGGGTTGGTACCGCAGATAACCTACGTACATACCACATACCAACCTTGTGATTCTGAATGCGAAAGTGCTCCATGCTGATGCGTCTCGCCAGAGGAGAACATTATTTTCGTATTTTCTTTAATAAACATTTTAAAATTTAAACTCCTGAGTAATGGAGTTTTGCCAGATGATTACTCGCTTTTTTTAAATGGTATATACCAATCATCAGTTAAAAAGCGCAAAAATGTAGTCATAACACTATATTTCAACTTCATAATATTCTAGATCTAAATCAACCCTAATTCAGTTCTATTACGTTGTGAATACGATGAAATCACCTCCTTAATCTTTATATTTATATATATATTCTTGATTACTCTTTGTAAGCTTGCAAATGTGCCGTGGATTATTTTCCCATTAACGTATTACGATCTGTTGGTAGAATTGCGAAAAATACAAGGGGGGTCCAAAGTAGGTGTTGCAGCAGCATTGTCGCAGTTTCTTAGTCTGTAACTGGTTGGGTATAATAGTGTGTTTGGGATTGATAATGCAAATATTCTTCAGTAAATGAAGAATATTAGCGTAATAAATAAGGTAATTTGCAGCATAAAAATATGGAAAAGTTCGAAGGACAAATAGGGAACTAAAAAACCTTTCTTCCCCAATAAGCAGAACCGTTATAAATACGTAAAATATTTTAAGCGTATCTTCCGTTTGTTGCACGCACCCATTGCTTTATTTTATTTAAAAGTTAACATTTAAAGACTCATTTGGTATGTACGCTAAGAGTGGTTACCCGAATATGCGAAAATATGTATAAGAATATGGTAATCTTTGAATATACGGCACCCAACCTTCCCTCTAGCCTAAAAGCCTTAATAAACAATGACAATTCCTTTAAGTCTGCTCTTAGAAAATACCTATGTAAAAAGGCCTATTATTCTGTAAAGGAATATATGAGTGACAATAGTATACTGCACAACATATGAATGTATATGTAAATATGTATTAATTAAAGTTGTATGATTGATTTGTCTGTTTTTGGTGTTGGTTGAGTTGTTCTAGTGTTCTTTTTATTTTTATTGTAATTATTTATGTAGATGTAAACAAATTTTTGTAAATACAGATTGAAAACTATTGTGGTATTTGCATATGACACGTTCAATATTCATAGGTCTCTGTGGCTGCTTCACGAACTCACTGAATGCTCCGAGAACTAAACTAAACCAAACCAAACTCATTTGTTTTGTTTCCAGGATACAGAGTTTTCATCATTCATATATATGCGCGCACACAGTTTCTCTTTATGTCTAGTATATGGAAGAAAGCACCTCTTATTAAATATGTCCTGTAGACTTAGAACCCACACTTTTTAATCTCGGCCCTCTATGCATTTTATGATACTAAATACAATATTTTCCATGATGAATTTAGGGGTTTGCTTAGTTTAGTTCCTGGATCTTTCAGTGAGTTCGTAAAGCAGTCACAGAGGCCTATGAACTTGTCATTTAAAATAAAAATGAAAAAAAAAAAAACATCTAAAATAACTCAACAAAGCCAACAAAAATCAGAGAAGCAGAAACAAACAGATCACTCAAGTCACACAAATTTTACTATATATATGATTACATATACATTGGTATAAAGTTATTGCAGTATTTTTAACTCAGTATAGTATATTGACACTCATATATTCCTAATGAGAAAATAGGCTTTTTTACAATGGTATTTTCTAAGAGCAGATTTAAAGGATTTATCATTGTTTATTAAGGCTTTTAAGCTAGAAGGAAGAGCAATTTGTACTGAAATGCATCACAATAAACTTTTTGATGGCAAGAAAGTTTTGAGGCTGATCAATGTAGATTTGCTTTTTGTCCAGTACTCTTTGTCATGTATATTTTGATTTTGAACAAAATTTTCTTTATTTCTTATATAAAAGTTCATGATAGATAATACATATTCACATGGAAGTGTTAAACTTTCAAATTCTCTAAAGAGGTTCTGCATGAATGTCTGCTGTGTGTGCCAGCAATTTATTAGTTTGGCTTTTTTCTATAATACAAAGACACTCCACTTTTAACAGTGTTTCCCCAAAATATAAGACCATATTTCATTATTGAGTTGAAATAAACATAATAAGCTAGTTTGAAAGTCTTAATTGACTCCATTACTAATGCATGTGTTGCATAGCATGCAATGCTAAGTTTAGTTATGATAAGATCAATGTGATCTTTCCAATTCAGATGGTTATTAAATACTAAACCAAGGAATTTAACATATTTGGTTTGTTGAACTATACTGTTATAATATTCTATCTGTAATAGTGGATCTAGAGATATGTGAGTGATGAATTTCATTTCACTTGTGTCATCTAGAAACATTTGTTTGCTTTGAGCCATACACACAAAGAACTCAGTTTAATGGCACAATCATTAAGGCTATTCCTTTTATCAATATGCTTGTGTCATCTGCAAATAGAACAGTATTTCCAATATCTTAGAAAATGAGAGATCATTTACCAGCAAAAAAGGAGGGGCCCAGAACAGATCCTTGAGGCACACCATGGTTAATCATTCCCATCTCTGATACATTGTTTTTATATTTAAAGGGACAATTTATTATTACTTTTTGTTTCCTTTTGTCAAGGTAGGCTATAAACCATTTTAAATATTGGTTTTTAATCCATAGAAAACTAATTTATTTATCAAAATTCCATGATTGATACAATTGAAAGCCTTTGCTAGATCAAAACAAAATTCTACTTCATGTACTCTTTTATTAAATGCAGTTAGAATTTCATTAGTGATTGCATTTTCTGTTTAAAATACTTATCTAAAGCCAAACTGACCATTAACTAGAATATTGTTACTTTAAAGGTAATGGTAAAGCCAATTGTACATTACTTACTCAAACACCTTAGAAATGTAGGTGAAATAGCTATAGGTCTATAAATGGAGAAATCTTTTCTCCCTTTTTGAACAGAGGCTTCACTACTGAATATTTTAGCCTCTCAGTAAATACACCCGATGTTAAGGACTCATAACACAAGTGACTAAGTGGTTTACTAATTTCCTTTGCACTGGCCTGCACTTTGCTGTTAATCTCATCATAGTCGGAAAAGTTTTTTGATTTTAGTTTTCTAATAATATTAATAATTTCTAATGAAGTAGTGTGCTTGGTTTGAATTCATTATTTTGATTGTAAAATCCTTAATGCATCTCTTTTATCACTAGAGTATGGATTTAAATTTTTTGTTACATTAAGAAAGTAATCATTAAACACATTTGCTACATCTGCAGGATGTTGTATCTCTTTATTGTTATTGCTTAAGATTATTGCATCATCTTGTTGCAAATTTTTGCTTGTTTGTAATTTTATTACATTTCAAGTAGTGTATTTTGTTTTTTGACTGACTGATAAGTGTTTGATAATAGGCCTTTTGCTGCTTTGTTGTGCATAATCATATTTCTAGACAATGTCTAATCAGCCATGCATATGACTGTATGGGCCAAATGTTTGTTATGTCCAGTTTCCGAGCTGGATGTTAAGATGTGCTGAATCAATAGGAATATTCCTTGACTTTGAGAAATTGCCCTTGCCCATAGCAAACATTGTCCAGGAATATTACAAATGCAGTTGTAACATACTTTTGGAATAAGTACACATTTGCATTCTAGCACTATCTGACAAACACAACATTTGACAATATTCATATTCACTATCCCATATATGGACATTGCTTCGTGCCTCATGACAAAGTATTTGCCAAGATTAAGAAACGAAGATTAGAGGAAGTTGCAGCACCTTTTGTGTGGATAAAGGTCATGCATGAGGCACAAAACTATGCTGAACTATTTGAGGCAGTATATATGAAACATCCGGTCACATGATATGCAACATGGCACTCTACAATTTCAGAAACGCTCTTGACCCTATCACATTCCAATTTACAACATTGCACAACTGAGGTGCTATCTTTGTTTGTGGAAACCTTCCAAAAACTGGAAATATTGTGTCCCATGCTAGTGCAGTTCCCAAGAGGACAGATCTCAAATGCCCAGCCAAACATAAGAAATCCCCAAATAATGGGCACTGCATTCTGGCTTACTAAAAAGCTCCAGTATGTGCAACATCTCCTGCAGCACATTGTCATTCCAAATATTGTATTGTTCTGTAACAGCTTATATGCATAAGATGAGATGCTAAATGACTCGCTAGTAGAGAAGGAATGAAATGGTGCAGATATTATTGTTAAATAATTAAATAGAGCAGTTAATACATTTAAATATCTTAAGTTTTCCATTTTACATGCAAAAAATTGTTAAGTCCAAAATATTAAAAAGTCATTTTCTTGGTCCCTATGCATCAGAAAATGGAAGAATAAGACCTGATAATACTGACGTAGAAAACAAATATCCAATAAAAAGTTATGCCTCTCGGTAGCAGTTAACAGTTCTTTGTATTTGTTGAAAAGTGTGCAACTTGGACTTAATAATTTTAGGCTGTTATTGCTTAAATTTTAATGATACAGCATTCTTCCAACCATTTTTGTACAGGAATAAGAGAGACAAATTCAAGGAAACGGGGTTAGTATTTTCTACAATTTAACTGTTGGATTAATATCACTTTCTTTTTTGTGTTAACAGTTGAATGGAAGTTAGCCAACTTCGCCAGTTCCATCGGTTTTGGAGAAAATACTGGGTTGTAATTTCTTTTCCAACTGTTACTGCTGCTTCTATCTTTGCAGATTTGAATCATACCAGGAAGTGGAAAAAGCAAAAAGCTGAACTTGCAAAGGCAGCAATCCTTAAAAAGCAAGCTGAGTGAAGAGAGACAAATATAGAATTTCAGAAATGGCAATTTTTGGCATTACTCGTCAATATGTATGGGCTATTGTTCCTTTTACTGGTATGGCAATTGGCTGGTATTTAGATAGAAAAGAAACTGAACGTATGATTATGTTTCGTGACAAAAGTGCTTTATATGGACGACAGTTGAAACCAGGAGAACCACCATCCTGGCCTAATTTTTAGTTGTAAATATTTGAAGCTTTTGTAATATACATATATAGCTATTATGTAACATTAAATGTTGAAAGTTAAATAAATATTATTAGAATTATTTTGTACAGTTTTTCAAAACTTTGAAAAAACACATGGGTGATTCATATAATATACTTGGTTTTTAAGCTGGCCCTATTTGTGACAGTATCTGTACACAAACTAGGCAAGAGTATGCACTCAATAATAAAGTATAAAGTCATTAAGTTACAAATGGATTTAGAACTTAAACAAATAAGAGCACTGATTTAAAAAATACTTTTATTTCTCAGCATCTCTCCCTGTAAATTCAGGCACTTGTTCTATTGATTCACAAGCCCTAGAAATCAGCAGCATTAAATTCTTTGGGCTGCTGTCAGAGCAAGATGGTGATTTTCCTTTCTACAGCTTCAATGTAGAGGAAATGTTTTAAGACAGCCGAACAAATGGGCTGCTCAAGGACTTCCCATTAAAATTTTGCAGTGTCTCATTTGTATTGTTTGCAGTACAAGGATGTATGATGTCACACAAGAGCTACATGCTTTGGTCAGGAATCCTAGTCTCTTCCTTTGAATGGTCTTATAAAGTTTTCTGAGGTGTTACATTACGATTCTGCATTTATAGTTGTCTTGAGGCTGAAGTGCAGTGAACAGTATGCCTTCTTGATCCCAGAAGACTGTGGGCATCACTTTCCCAGCAAATAGTGTCATTTTTGAAAATTTTTACATGCAATGCAGAACGTTTCCAGTACATTGATGCATCTTGGGCTGGTAATGGTGAACCTGTGAGAATTCAAGCTAGCATATTGTGTCCATCATAATAGTGATTGAGATGCTGTAATGCTAGATCCATTTTGTGTTGTGGGATCAGCATATACAGACTTTATGGAAATCTAACCTTTCATGAATTATGAGTTAGATCACACCATGTAAACAGGCAATAGCGATGGCTATAGTGTCTGTAATTATTCCATTTGGCTGGTCAACACATTGTTCATCTTCAATACAGGGCTGTTCTTCAGAGAGCTTCTGCAACCAAGAGTGAGCAGCGTGACAGGCACTTCTCATCGTAGATGGGAAGCCTTTCTTTATGAATATTCTTTGATTGCATACCTTTTGCCCATAAAAATCACACAAGAGCGTTGCTCAGATACTGTTGCAATGACTATTTTAGTTTTGTAAACATAGTCGTGTCAAATATCACCAACTGCCACTGGATTAATGCTGCCATCTAGTGGCAATAGTTTCACGTGTTATATTTAGATATGTAGTACCTCACATCAATTTGTAACTTAACAGCTTACTCTCTAATAATAATTTGGCCAAATGGTTGGTTAAAAAAATTTATAATTTGGCCAAATGGTTGGTTAAAAAAATTTATAATTTGGCCAAATGGTTGGTTAAAAAAATGTAGTACTTTAATCAATTTGAGAGCATAAGCATAAACAGCTCTTATTAGTTGGTAAAAAAATATTATAATAATCAACATTTTAATATTGTACGATTCCCTGTCTCTGATGTCTCAGCCTTGTTCACCAGTATTCTAATACAGAAGTTACTTTAGTTTAGAAAATGGTTGCACATTATTAACACTTCAAAAAAAAAAAATATATAATTACATCTACTTAAAACAACTCTGCATTTTGTGCATTTCCACCCATTTTCTAAACTTGCATTTCCTTATTCAGATAATCTATTTGCAATCGTAACAAATAGCAGTCAACATTGTTTTTAAATTTTCAAGATCAAGTATTCAATTTACTTTAGCAGTTTAAAAAAATGGTATTTACCTATTCTGAACCTGAGAATATGCAGAAAAGAGATCAACATTTCTTTTTGTAATAACAGAAACTCACACATACAGATTTTTTTTATGTAAAACATAACAGCTTCAACTCTAGGCCTCACCAGCATGCAGATTATAAATTCACAGATTGATCAACGTCCTACTCAACAAAGAAGAATACCAATACATTATTGTTGCAGCTCTGAGAATTGGTTTCTACTGCACTAGAAGATTATAAAAGTTTTAGAGATATCAAAGAAATAAAAGAAATTATGGTGAAAGGGGAGAAAAATAATTTTTAAATTATATATGATTAATGGAGTAAACTTTTAAGAGCATTTTTAGAAAAAATATTGTGTTGATTTTGCAGAATAGTGCAACGAGATGTAATTTAATCTGGCAAGAAATGCTATTGATGGTTTATTAAGATCACACAATGATCTTAATATATGATTAGCTTGAATGTGCAGTGTTTCAATTAACAATTTTAGTTGCTATTAATGGATTTGGAGAACATTGCTGCAGATGGATCCCAGTATCCTCTGCCACATCTCCCAGACAAGAGCAATACTTACCAGTTTCATTCAAGAGAGTTGTTTCCCAAAATCCTCACTTAGGCAAAAGAATGTTTCCAGATTGAAAATGTGCATATAAACTGATTTAAGAACCAAATTGAGAATGGAATGGGACTTATTCTGGATTGAGCTGCTTATAAATGGGGATTGTACTTAGATTAAATTTAGTTTATTCACCGAGTAGTATTTTTATCACAAAATCTTTTATCATTTAACATTTCCCCACAAAATATGCATGCTTATTCTTTTGTCCGTTTAACTTTCTATGCTATCCAAATTTTCTATCTTTATTAATAGTAATTAATTTGCTGTTAAATAGATTATCCAACATAAAAAATGTCAGGTTAACCAACATGAAAACTTAAGTAGAAATCTGTAGCAATTTTCAGAGTGGATTGGAAAACATCATGTAAATGGGGATCATACTTAGTTCAAATTTAATCCAGAAAGTTTGTTCAAATCAATTTGAGTCTGACATGTAAACATGGTATACACAGAGCATGCCAAAAAATGTATACATACTTCTAGCACAAAAAAAAAAAAAAAAAAAAACCCTCTTTTAACATAACAAAACTGAATTCACACGACAGAAAATGAGCACTAATCATCTTAGACTTTTACAATTAAAACGGTTACAACCATTGCTCAAAATGCTCACCATCAGCATTGATATACTTCTGAGTACAGTGAACTACTGATTGAGCAACGTTTGCAAAAGTGTCCTCAGTGATTGCAGTACATGCCATTTCAATTTCTTCCTGATGTGCTGCCAGCATAGCTGGTTTTCTATGGTATACATCCTTAACAGTTCCCCATAGATAGAAGTCCAACGGAATTAGATTCTGTTAGATGGCAGTTCTATTCTGTACACACATCTCCATTCCCTTTAAACTTCAATAGCATTCTCGGTTTTCCAATACCATTTCAAAATTGCTTTCTGCTATTCAAACAATATTGGCACCAGTTTGTTGTAGTGAGCGGGAGGTCTGCGGTTCGAATCCCGCCAGGACCGTCCTCCCTGACTGGGGCTTTTTCCAGGTTTTCCTCAGTCTTCATAACTGGCAAATGCCGGGGAGGTACCTAAACTTAGGCCTGGAACGCTTCCTTAAAAAAAAAAAAAAAAAAAAATCCTTTCCCAATTTATTATTTCATCTCATATATCATCAGTGTCCACCGCCTGTGGTGCCTCAGTAGTGAAAATGGGCGTTAAACACTAGTCAAAAAAAAAAGTTTGTTGTAGCAACGCTAGCATAACGTAATGTGAGACACATCTGTTTACAGAACATCGTACGAATCTTGGCTTCATTTGTTCATTGTTGATTTACGTCACATATCAACACTATCATAATGTATGCAAGTCAAATTTGTTTACAGAACATCATACTACACATTACTGTTGTTTTTTGGTCCAAATTTGAAATTATTAGATATCAATGTGAAAGTATGTATACATTTTTTGGCATCCTCGGTATACATGTCATCCAACTTAATTCTTTTCAATCTAATTAAATACATCTCAATGACTTTAAACTGAACCAAATTAAATACATTTCAACCTAATTATATACATGTTAAGCTAATTAAATACATCCTATCCTAATCAACTAATCAAATGTATATCACTGTAATTAAATGCATCTCAATCTAATCATATACATGTCAAGCAAATTAAATACATTTCAACCTAATAATAGGTATATCAACTTAAATACATTACAACTAACATTTAAGAGAAATTGAGTCGAAATAGTAACATACACACCACTAAAATTGAATTAAATGGAAGACTAGTTTCGGGAGCCATCGTTCCTATCATCAGTTCCTGGTCGAGTTGAGTCAGTTCCTGGACGAGTCGACCAGGAACTGATGATAGGAGCGATGGCTCCCGAAACTAGTCTTCCATTTAATTCAATTTTAGTGGTGTGTATGTTACTATTTCGACTCAATTTCTCTTAAATGTTAATAATTTACACCACTGTTACAAAAGTTCACTATATTTTATACATTACAACTAATTAAATACATTTTAACCTAACAATATACATTTTATCCTAATTAATAACATTTGAATCTAATTTAATGCTATCTTTTTATCTGTATATATTCAGCCGCTCATGCATAAGTGTTAATTCTAGTTTTAAAATGTCAGATATTTATTGTAAACTTCAAAAGTAATAGACTCAGGATTGAGCCTAATGGGATTCCATATTTAATAATCCCTCTATTTGAAATTTTCAATAATTTTTATACAATGAATAATTTGGACCTTTTGTTTCTTACTATTCAGATATGTGATAAACAATTTAAGATTGTTCAATTTTTATTCCAGAGAAGGTTAATTTTTATATTAGATAAGATTAAAATTTAATTGTTGGATCAAAACCGTCAGCTTTAAAAGCTAAAATTCAACATGCCTTAAAACCAGCAGTAGCAAAGAAGGAAACTTCTGCAATGCAACAACCAGGGCAGAATGTAATGGAATAAAGCCTTGAATTACATAAAAGCATTTTGTGTTCACAATATCCAAAGCATATACAGGTACTTCTATGTCTGGTCATAAGGTCTGCATCAGATTCTGTCAAGGCACTGACAGAAAATGGACCACACAGCAACTACATTAGCAATCATTTTAAAACACACATCCACTTGGATGTTGACAGTCCATTTTTATTTGAAGTTACTTATTAGCCACGGCAACCTCACCCTATAATACATAGTACAACTGAGTGCATTTCATTTTTTAGCATTAAATGAAATTGGTAAGGAAATGCAGGGAAATAATAATACTCAAATATTACAAAATATTTTAATTGTATACAACAGGATAACCTTAGTTAAATATGATTTTTTTTATAAAATATATTGAACTTTTTAACAATTGCTTTTTACTTAATGATAATTGTAAAATTTTTGCATTTTCCAAGGAACTTTTGAGAAATTAAAACTCCTAATACTCTTGTAAGACAGAACAAATTAATGCTACGTACTTATTAAGACAATTGCATTGTGTTGATATATGTTGTAATAATAATATAACACCTTACATCATAAATTTGAATGCAAAACACATATGCACAATATGCATAAAAATTGGCGCTATAACAAAAGATATTAATTAAATCATTTTAAATTGCATTTGTTAGTAGGCTTAATATGTTAGCAAATTTTTAGTTGAATGAATTAATAATAAGAAATATTCGATGTTTCAGAAAATGTTATACATATGTAGATGTAGAATGTTTTTTCTTAGTAGCTCTGGCTACCATAATGGTAACCAAATGGAGATAGCTACATTATCAGACAGCAAATATACTGCATCATTTAACTTTCAATTGTAAAAGCTATTAATGTGCTGTTCAAAAATATTTTGTACTATGCAGTATAGATGTTAGGACTTATTAGATTGGCTGATAAGTGTTTTACATTATACTAGATATTTCATGGCTGAGTCACCTGCTTCGTGGCCAGCCACAGTGTTAATTCCAGTTGTTTTTGCATTTGGTTTGAGAATGCTGTGACCATGATATCACTCCAGTCTCACTGCAGCAGTAGTAGAGTTTGAACAACTGTGGTCATGCTTAAAAATGCTTGTACTGTGGTCATGGCTGTAAAATGCTTATCTGCATTGTATTACAGCTTTAATCTGTGCATAGCTGTAGTTTTCATGTCTCAACATCTTCATACATTACAACAAAGAATTTTTATGTATGATTTATATGTGAAAACATTCTTGCAGAGAAGTTAAAAGACAATTTTTAACAGAATATCCATATGTACGTATTCCACTTAGAAATGCTGTGCAAAAACTTGCAAAAAAATTTAGAGAAATGTAATCTATTCTTGATAAGAAGTGAAGAGTAAGAAATCTTGTGCTTACTGAGGAGAAACTAAATTGAATTTGAGTGTTTGGCCTCACCTTCCCATGATCTAACTATATGCTATTTTTGCTGTGCAGTAATTTGAAAAATAAATTGTGTGGAAACAAATTCCTATACATTACAAGAACTGAAAGAAAATATCAAGTGAGAAATTGACTCAATTTGGTTAATGAACCAATGGATGTTAATGGAAATTTTCTTAAACAATGCCAAATTCTGGAGGAGGATAATATTTCTAACATTTCTTGTCATAAGGCACACGCTTATTTTCATTATAATTTTTCTGTAATAGTGAGAATTTGAATCATTGTGGGATTAAATTAAATTTGCAAGGAGTTATAACTGTGTGGCCAGTCTGCTAGCTGCCATGAAGTGGTGACTTGATCATTTTTTAAAGCCCATTTTCATTGCTGTGGCATTACAGGCAATAGACTCTGGTAATAAATGAAACCATAAATTGAGGAAAAAAATTTTTTAATAAAAGGAAGTGTATCTGGCCTAAGTTTAGGAAGAACAGAAAGTAGCTGAGGAAAAATATAAAGCAGAAAGAGAAGGTGGAATTAGAATAACATTAAATTGATTTGAGCAATTAAGAGATGGAAAGACTAGCTCTGAAAACAAACCTTGGTCAGGACAACTTCCAGTTATAGAAAGTGAGGTTCTATAAACAGAACATGAAGAATAGCTACTTGCCAGCAAGCCTTGGTATTTTCAAAGCTAACAAGATTTGCAAATAATTTTCTAAAAAAAAAAAAAAAAAAAAAAAAAAAAAAAAAAAAAAAATTACCTTGTCAACCACTTAGGTTAATGCATTTAAAAAAACTGGCTAATTTTGCACAATTCTAAGAAGAGAAAGTAGTATGTACATTGCTGAAGAGAATCGTACAGTGATTTGTCAAGGGCATCTTGGGCAAATGGTAGTGCTGTACATTTGCTGAAATTTTGATGTTGATATTGAGCTGTACTATAAGTGACTGTGCTAGTTTTATGAAGTTTTAATGGTGATGCTAAACTGCTTTAATCAATATAAAGTGCCCTAAATTGCAGCAACACCATGCTGCCCATCAAGCAAGAGTGAGCCAACAAAAAGTCAAGATATTTAGTGGATGAGAACTGTTTCCTCATCCAGCATAGCATATGGACAGTGCTTTTCCCTGTGATAATATTTATGATAATATTTCTGTGAGGAAGCAATATGGCAACTTTGAATTTCACAAATGCCAATGCAGATTTTTTTTTTGTCTCAAAATTCAAAAACTGGTTCCATACTTATAGATGGGTGAAAGTCATTAAAAATAATGTACTTCATTTAACTGCTGTATGTGGTCAAGAAGCTCCTGCACAGAAGACTGTTTATTACTGGGCCAATGAATTTGTAAATGGCAGGGAATCTGCATATAAGAATGTAAGTACTAGCCATCCATAAACATCGCAGTCTCCCATGAATATTGAGGTGGTGTCTGAATTGATTATGTGTGACAAGCACATAACCTTTAATGAACTGGAACGCCAGACAGGCCTTGATCTTGCTATGAAATGTGAAATTGGGTTCCATGGACTTGACACAGGCACAGTAGGATAAAAGGGTTGAAATCTGTCTGCTACTAGAAATTCATAATGAAGATGTGGATGTGTTTGGGAAGCTGGTGACTGGTGATGGGTCATGGTATCATTACCATACATCCGAGAAGAAAGTTCAATCTGTGGAATGGAAACATCCAGGGAATCCTGGCCAAAGAAAAAAAAATCTCTTTTGGAATACTTGAGACATACTACTAATGAACTGTCTTTCTGAAATGAGTGTCAGCATCTAGGTATACTACAATACCCTCGCTCAGCTTCGATCCAGGACTCAGCAATAACAAAATGGGAAGTGGTGGACAGGGTGTTCTACATGACAATGTGGTCCCACATCAGCAACACCATGACTGCAAAAGTTTGCATTGCTTGTGTTCATAATTGTGCTGCATCCACCATATTCACTGGATTCTTCCATATTTGACAGTATGAACTTGCTGCAAAGTAAAAATTCAGCAACAACTAGGAAATTCAGGCAGCTGTCCATAAGTGGTGGCATAGCATTCCCAAAAAAATGGGTTTGCAACACCTTAATGAAGCTACCAGGAAGATGGCAATAATGCACTGACAGTGGGCCTATATTGAGGGATCCCATATAAATTGAACCATATTACATAATAAATAAAAATAAGCTTTAAAAAAACCTACCATTGTAAATCATTTCCAAATGCACCTAGTGGTGATGGTGGTTTGTTGTCTGCTGTTGTTGTAACAAACTACCAGTTATTGGAGAAACTTTCAGCCAATCTACTATATACATAATTTATTTACAAGGCAAAAATATAATTTTTATGATATTTAATACCAACAACTTTCTCTCTCTGTTCTCTCTGCATCAGCAATAAAAGATGGCTATGTAGTACATATTCTAATAGCACACTTTTGTGATGGAATATAATTTATGAGCTTGAGGGAGAAATTGGCAAAATGGCAGAAAAAATTAAGAGTATCTGCCCTTCCAGATTCTGTTTCATTCTGCATTGATTTCCATATGACTGCTATTAACCCAGATTGTGAAAAGTGTGCCATAATTATTTACACAGTATTTAAAACTTACAAATACTTTTACTTATACTAACTAAATACTGAAGAGAGGTAGAACGTTTCTGGAGTGCTATTGCATACATATCTGTAGTTTCATTCCAGGAATATTATAAACAAGGTTAAAGCATATTTTCCAAAATTTCATCCACCAAATATATTTACAGTATTAAGGTTAAACATCAAGAAAGAAATTAAAGTAAATAGAGCTAGTGCTATAAAGAAAATAATCTAATACAGTAGAACAATGATTATCCAAACATCAGTAATCCAAAATGTAAAATATTTGAACCTAAAACATCTGCAACACTTCATTTAAATCTTCACATTACAGATCCTTTACAGCTATTCCAGTGCCACTTTCTCATTATTGTTAATCATCTGACTTCAGTAAGCCTGGTCAATACCATTATATCCTATCTCTCTCTTTTTTATTATAGTAGTTAGTGCATAAAACTCATTTCTGTGAACTGTTTATTGGGTTTAAGTGACTTGATTCCTTGCATGTATGAGCTCTTTATTCATCATATACAAGAGGAGCTTGGAAATTATTTACAATAGCAGTGGTTTAGGAATACTGCGATATCTATGGGCATGTTTATTTGTAGGGTGATGGACTGATACCAGATGCCATGCAGATGCTAGATGGCGGTTGTAAGCATAGTTTGTAGCGAAAGGATAGTGTTCATTTAGAGAAAGATGCAGACAAGATGGAAGGTAAATATTATGGAAAAGATGGACTGCATGGTTTTTGTGGAAGGAAGGCTTAAAAACTGCAGAAATTCATAAAATGTTAAAATGTGGTATTTGTTCAAGAAGCTCCTGCACAGAAGAACATTTACCTTTCAGTCAATGGGTTCACCAGCAGCATAGAATCTGCACACAATGAGTGGCTGATTGTCTATCAATATTGTGGTTTCCCAGGAACATTGAGATTGTGTCTGATAGGTGAATAATCTTTGATAAACTGGAATTCTCAACAAATCTCTGTCATGCAACTTTGCACAGCATAATTCACAATGATTTAAAAAAGGTATGTGCACATTAGATTCTACTGGACTTTACACAGGCATAGAAAGACAAAAGGGTTGAAGTCTGTTGTCTGCTACTGTCCATCTGCAAGCAACAGATGATTGCAGTCTTTTGGGACACTTCAGGCATCTGCTAATTAACTGGTTTCCTCAAGAAACAACTGTCAACAGCAATGTTACTAAAAGACCCTAAGATGCAGTCAGCAATGACGAAAGGTGAAGTGGTAGACAAGAGTGTTCCTCCAACACGACAATGCATGGCCCCATACCAGCAGCAAAATGACCGCTAAGTTGGCATTATTGGGGTTCATTTTTGTGTCATATCTAATTCACTGGAACTCACTCTTTCTGATTATAGAATTTTTAACATGAAGGATGCATTACAAAGTAAAACATTTGGCAACAATGGGAAAATTCAGGCAGCTGTTCATGAGTGGTGGTGCAGCACTCCCAAACATTGGTATTGTGATGTTATAATGAAGTTACCAGGAAGATGGCAACAGTGTATTGATGATGGTGGCAAGTATATTGCAAGATCCCATGTGCATTAAACCATGTTTGATAATAAGGCACAAAAAACTACCATTGTACATAAATTCTGCATATCCCTAGTATATGGCTTCAATAAACATGAGCAAATTTTTTGCTTGAGAAGTTTTCATTATCTTTTTTTGTTTTGTTAAAGTACTTTATGCTTTTGGAGCATGCTATATATTCTATAATGCATGGAGTCTTTGATTAAAGAAATTCATCATTGTTAACAAAAGACAAAAAATAAAATTTAGACCATTTAGAGAGAGAGTCAGTATACGTAACATAGGAATATGCACCATCTCTGATTATAACAAAATCAAAAATCATTTCTACAATTTGCATCCAAACTTGATTTTGAGGGTTGTTTGAGAAAGAGAAAATATGCAACTGTGCATTTTAATGGTAATATCTTACAGAAATCTTTTAAATTTTATGTACTCTTGTTACCATAGGAATTACAGCTGGTCCTAATTAGTTTGGATAATCAACACTGTACTTATACATTTTCTGTTTTTCTGAGCATGTGAAAGCTCAACATTAATGAAGCATATCTGTCATCCCTTTTCACAAAACTCGGTTAAAATTAACTTATATTTTGTTCTAAGGAAAGTTTCTCAAACATTTTTATTGCTAAAGATGCAATACCTCATATTAAGACAAGAATTATTAAAATACTTTCTATTGTGATATTAACAATGAAACCTTGATCCACCGTTTCTTGTGGGGTAAGCAAAAGAAAACATTAAAAAAGAGAAAACAATGGAAGAGGACATGAGTCTAAAACATGGGCAACTCTGGCATGTTAAAATTTGGGGAAGACCTATTGATTACAATGAAAGAAAGGCTGCTGAATGCAGAAATATGCTAATCTATTAATTTTAAAATATTAAAATATGAGGGGGAATCACATTCCACTGCCAGAGATGCCCATGTTTTAAATTAATCTTTAGATCTTTCATCAAGTGTCCTCACATGCTGCATGGGGTGTGCCATGACTTCAGTAACAATAAAATTTTAGCTTCCTTTTTGCACTATGTAGGTACTGCAAGAGCTTACAATGGACCGGAAATGAGATTCCTTGGTGCAAGAGTTCATGGTTTTGTTTGTTATCTATCTTGTGCATATTCCTTTCAATTTGTGCTTTGCCTTTACCACAAGCACACGTTTCTGTGCTACATCTTTTGTCTTCACATGCTCCATTCAGCAATGCCTTGTCGCTTCACAAACGAGAAAACAATTTGTGCCTTGATATAGTATGTTTAAAAAATAATACAGTGTTCCTATTGCAATTTATCCATTATTTGTGATTAAAAACATGACCAATCTATAATACAAATTATAAAAGTAATATATATGTTTAAGTAATGGTTTAGTTAATTTTAATCTTCCAAACAACAGTAACCTCATCGCAAAGTTCATAAAATCTACAGGGCAACATCTTAATACCATGCTGGGAAGTTGACAGTGGAACTGTGCTGATGATGAAGGCAGTTTTGAAACATGTCCAAGTAAGTGGAACAAAACAAGTGAAATTGGAGTGATTTCCTCAAAAATAATTTGTTATATTAAAAAAAAAAAAAGTTCAATTGTTGCACGAAAAAGATACCTTGATGAAAGACATTGCTGGTTTTATTGTTGTTGTTTATAATGAAATGTCTGGGACTACATAAAACAAATGGTGGAACTGGAAAAACGATGGATTTAGGTTTCTCTATACTTCATTTATGTGTAGTGCATAAATAATATGACAAAAACTTTTCTTTGTCGTTAGTAAAATAATTAATATCCTACATTACTTTTTACAGTTTGAATAATACAGATGTTAAACAAAATTAGAAAACAAATTTGCATTGCAATTTCTTGAAACCAGTGGCATAGAAACTAAGCTTGGAAGAGAACACTTTGCTTTACCAGAAAGTTTCCGGTCTTGCATTTTTGTACTATGTAAGGGCATATTCTCTTTATTTACGCCTCTACATAAACCTGCACGGCAGACGTTCTGGTGCGCATTGCTCTGAGTATCTGGCCACACAGAATGCTCATCTGTTACATTAACACCAAATTTAGCATTTCTAACTGTCAGAATACCAGGTTTGACATGTTCCTCATGAGCTTTCATCTGATTGCATCTGAGTTTCATATTTTGCTCCAGCAACTGCAACATTTCTTTTGATCCCAGTGGAGGCAAAAGTTCTGTTTCGTCTGTTAATGTGGACCGGGATTTTGTATGAGGCAGGGTACCAAAATGAACTCTTCTCTGAGACCCTACTCTCTGAAACAAAACAGGTTTTGACACATATTCAGGTTTAAGTTTAGACGATGTTGGAAGAATGCTAGTGTCACCAGGATCTGCACTGTAAGAAGTGTCGATGTTTGCATAGTCAGCACTATGTTGTTTACTTAGTGATGTTTTGATGCTACTGACAACTGAGCGTGTCTCGCGACATTGGTGTAAATACACCTCGGCTCTTGCTACCTTTTCCTTAGCAAGTCTGTCTAACATTGAAAGTTCCTTTTCCTTCTTAGCAATAGTTCTTTCTCGTTCATCAATCTTTAGCTCTTTTAATCGCAGAGATGCCTCTCTTTGCTTCAAAGACTGTAGTCTGTTCTGCAGTATGTCGCATATATTTTCCATATTGCCTTTGTTCTTATTTATTAATGCCAAATCATCTTTGCTTTCTATAGAAAAATGCAATTCATCAATTTTCTTAACAGCATTATTTAATTCATCGTTTAGTTCATCATCACTTTTGCTTGTGTCACTGTTCTTCTTAACAGCAATGTGTTTTAATGTTTCCTGTGTAATATGAGACACCACAGTAGGATGATGCAGAATAATCTCAATGCTTGGTCGCAGGCTCTGATCAACACTTAATAAGAATGATACAATTTTCTGCAAGTCATCAGAGTAATGAGTTGGTATTCGACAACATCTGCAAAGACAACATGAAAGTATTACTTACATTGGTATTACTCTGTATAATAAATTATAGTAGGGATGACAATTTTGAGCTGGTGTGGCTTGAATGCCCTGTTGTTTGATACCCAGTGAGCAAACCTAAGTTGCCAGGCATGCACAAAGGCATAAATTTTTAGTTTAACTGGGGACACTGAATGTGTTGCTTTTCTGCATGGTGATTGCGGAGGGCTATTTGGAAATAAGTACTAGATAACACTATCTATCTCATGGCTGAGAGAAATTTGACTTAATAAAGGAAATTCTCTTTTACAAGGCAATAATTACACAACATAAAACTTAATCTATACCATCACCACTACTGCTGCCACCACCACCACTACAAGCACTTTTGAATAATTTATGAAAGACTTGAAAATTGGAAAAAAAAGCTAATTTTTCTAATTTACCATGAGAATAATAACCATTTCTCAGGCTTCCAACCAGGTAAGCTTATCAAAGACATACAAACTTTTGGGGACTGAAAGAGAACTTCCTAATGAGCTATTGTTCATTTAGCCTTGTTATAAATCGCCAGTGAATGGAGCTTGGAGAAAGTTTCAGTTACCATTGGTGTGTTAAAGGTCACTGATGAATTTAGATAATACTGTGCATTAGCTTAAGGGAATTTTATAGGATCTGTATTTATCCTTCATAAAAAAGTGACTAAAATGCATGGCTTCAGATAATACTGATGCAAGCCATTATAGAAAGTTATAAATTGGTACAATAGAAACCTCGGTTTTATACATGATGACTATGTATCTTTAATTGAGTATACAAGGAAGGATGTATTTCGAAGTTAAAGATCTCTAGATGTTACTTAAGAGCTACATAGTCTGACAAATAATGAGACTGAGTTCAAAGTACAAACTAGGAGCAATCATTTATTTTATTCAAAGTACATTCCTTCTGAATTGTTTGAGCAATGACTGGAATAATCTATACATATCTTATTACGGTATATCTTGAAAGAGTCAATGTTACATTCCTTTGGATATCTTCAATATTGTCAAAGAGTGTCACTTTCAACAGTAACTTCAGTTTTGGTAAAAGAAAATAGTTGCAGGGGAACAAATCTATGAATAGGATGGATGACAGCACACACAATTGCTTTTGAGTCAAAAATTCCTGTATACTATTGCATGCTGAACTGGTGCATTATGATGAAGCAGGAACCAATTGCCTGTGTTGAGCATTCAGGCAGCACACAATGAATCCTTTTCCTGGGCATTCCTAAACATGCAGACATTTTCAATTTGTCCCTT
Organism: Metallyticus violacea; assembly: GCA_030762175.1. Taxonomy (NCBI): domain Eukaryota; kingdom Metazoa; phylum Arthropoda; class Insecta; order Mantodea; family Metallyticidae; genus Metallyticus; species Metallyticus violacea. The sequence goes on along the minus strand of CM060837.1, from coordinate 73,794,585 downwards.
AGGAAAAATCTGTGGTGAATAATTCCCTTACTGTCGTACAAGCACACCAACATTCATTTTTTACTTTTGCAGAAAAAACTTTTTTCCCTTTGGTGATGATGGAACTTCCATTTCACACTTTGGAGTTTAATTGTGGGATCATAGCTAAAACACCAAGTTTCATACACCTCAACAAAGGAATTAAATTTTTATATCTATGAGCAGTTTGAAGAATGCCACTTGCATACTGAAGATGTTCAAGTTTTTGTCAGACAACGAATGTGGCATAAACCAAAATGAAACCTTTTTCTTGTTTAAATCTTCCATTAAAATGTGACAAATTATTTCCTGGCTTACACCAAACTCATCTACCAGCATCCTCAATGATCTTCCTTAACCTGTTCTCTCACTTTTGCGATGAGATCCTTGTTATGCAGTAAACTTGGATGCCCAGACCTTGCTTTATCTTTTATTGTTTCCACACCACTTTTAAATCACTCATACCACCTGAATATCTGTGCACGAGACAAACATTATCCCTATACATTTCTTGAATCAATTGCACATCATTAGCCACACCTTTGTTGAGTTTAAAACAGAATTTAAATGTTTGCTCTCTGCTCCATGCCACTAACATGACAATGGTCTCCCACTACCGACAAAAAATGACATTCTAGTTCCTGTTATGGTTAGTGTGTAACAATGCAATGTTGCCAGATTGTAGAAGAAGGGTGAACATTTCAATGGCATGCAATGTGTTGTTCATGGCATTTCCCTTTTCCTACAATAAAATCAGTCTCATTATTTGTCAACTATATATGATTTTTTTTTTATGGTTTCAAAATGGTATAAACTTGAAGCAATTCCAAAAAATTGATTGACACTTTTGGGTAATCTAATCCATCATATGCCTCAATTGGGAAATTATATTTTGAATTCAAGAACTGCTATGGAGCAGGTGCAAGCATATGTTAAAATGCAGAATGTCTTGACTGAAGAATCCAAAACTAATAAGGAGTTAAAACAATGGGTTGGTCTGGCCCCACTCTTGTTCAATGTAGCACTGGAGTTTATTATAAAATGACTGTCTGTATAATATTTATGTATGCACACACAAAATTGAAGTCAAATTGTAGGATGTGCAGACAAAATTTGAATTCTAGGGAGAAATATTGCAGACAATAAAGCAAACATATGTATATATGGTTGCTAGCATCAGACTAAATATGAAAGTTGTAAGCTATTGACAACATATAAAATGGAAGTACTTATGGTGATAAGGAAAAGAGACCAGTTGTCAGTGCATAAGCTATCTTCATTATGCCAACTGTATAAGCATCAATTTATATCAGCTGAAGCGTGATAACTTCTAATAGGTGGGATGCAGGAAGTTATACAGGATGGGGAAAACATTTTAGAAAAATTATTTAGTTAGAACTTTCAGTACTGAATCTGCAGTCATTGATACAGTTAGAGTAGTACCTAATTAATTTTCCATTTTTGGTGGGAAGTTAAATTCATATGGTGCAAAGTTTAATACAGTGAAAACTTGATCCACTGTTTTCCAAAAGCTAAGCAAAATAAAATGATAAATGTGGGAAAATCATACATTGAAGGAAGGGGATCTAAAACTTGGGCATCTCTGGCTTGTTAAAATTGAGGGGAGGACCTACCAACTAAAATTAAAGAAAGCCTGCAGAATGCATAAATATGCTACTATATTCATTGTAAAATATCAAATTATTGAGAGAGGTTCCTTTCTCCCTTCCCTATCAGAGACACCCATGGCCTAAAATAACCTTTAGATCTTTCATTTAGTTTCCTCACGTGCTTCTCGGAGTGCACCACAACTTTGGTAACAGCAAAACTTTAGTTATCTTTTTGCAGGGCATGCCTACTACAAGACTTATGTTGCACAATAAAAATGAGATTATTTGCTGAAGAGTTCATGCGGCTTTGTCTGTTGTCTATCTTACCCATCTTCGCTTCTATTCATGCTTCTCCTCCACAGCAAACACATGCCACTATGATAATCTTTTGTTTTTTGCGTGCTCCTTTCAGCAATGTCTTGCCGCTTCACACATGAGAAAACAATATGTACTTTGCTACAGTATGCTTCAAAAACATGATTAGTGATTAAACAAGTTATATAGAACAAAAAATATGTTTGATGATGCGAGAAAATGATACTTCAAGGAATGATCAATAAGAGTTTTATTTGCTTATAATGAAATTGGGTCTGAGACTGCATAAATTTATTTAAAAAAGGGATTTCAAAAAGGGTGTAAATCTGCAGCAATGTAATGAAACATAACAACAGTTTTTGGATAAACTAGTTCATCACATGCCACATTTGGGAAATTATATTTTGAGTTTAAGAGCTACTATGGAACACATGCAAGTGTATGTTTAAAATACATAATGACTGAAAAAATTGAGACTAAAAAGGGATTAAAACAAGGATATGGCAAGCCCCATTCTTGTTTAATAATTAGCATTAGAAGTTGTTATAAGGTGACTGTCAGTAAAACACTTGTATGTAAGTGAAGGACTTAAAGCTGCTGAAAGAATGTTTTGTTATTTTGGGGAACAAGGTGCATTTGCTATGGACATTTTGTTCCACCAATGCCTGTGTTCTAAAGCCATAAAAAGGAATGAGTGCAAGATACAAACAACCATCACCAGATATTGTGGAGGGGGGGAAGAGAAGGGAAAAAGAAAGAAAAGAAAAGAAAAAAAAAAGGAAAAAACCTAATTTCATGGATATGTAATTTTTTTATATTTTACATAGAAATTATTTAAAATTAGATTCTACATTTACTTTCAATATTTTAATATAGCCTAAAATACTATGAGTTGTGAATGCTTCTACAAAAAACTGTAAAACTAGACATATTTATAATGATACCTTCTTCAATTTACATTGTTTTGTTTGTGCAGCTCTACTTTACAAGCGAAGTACTTTAATTTATGTACATTCATGGGAACTTTCATCATGCTTCTTCTAATTAACAATAAATAAGATCACTGTATACTTAGAATTTTTTTTAAATACATTTGATTTGCAAATGCTGACCAGGCATTCTAGTAATACTTACTTGCCCTCTTTTATTTTTTGTGCAAGCTCCTTAATGTTCTGGCCAATGAATGGTGGTGACAGGGAACACAGTTCATAAATTAGACAGCCAAGAGACCACATGTCTGACTTTCTATTATATTTACCAGACCTGATGACTTCCTGGAGAGAGAGAGAGAGAAAAAAATATTTTCACAACTTACTATAACACAAAGGTTATTACTATCACCAAGAAATCATTTCATGATTTTCATGCATGCATTGGAAGCTCTGATGCGTGCTCTGGATTAGATTCCATTTTTATTGCATGGTCTCGATGTTAAGCGCATTAAATTTGCATGTGTTAGGTGCCTTTGCACCAGAGCATAACAGTCCCATACAATTTTTACGTGTATCACACAAGCAATAATATCATATATAACTGGATGACAGATTGCAATGCTAGGCCTTTGGCACCTGAACAGCAAAGTTGAATAGAAATAGAAATGTGACCTTTTCTATGATATGGTCTTGCAAAGTTTTCAGAATATATCTATAGTATTGTCTAGTTACACTTGCATGTGCATGTATGACATGCTAGTAAACCATTCCTTGAATATTGAAAAATGAGATGATTTCTTAGCAGAAGCAACTACATTTGCTTTTTTTTTTTGGGGGGGGGGTCTTGGTTATGGAGATTTCCACACAGAATCTTGCTGTTTATTTTCCTGTAACATCATTTTACACCAAGTTTGGAACCCACCATGAATAAATTTTCTCATGTGCAACTTTTTCAGTTATCAATGTGTAGGTGGCATCTATGAACTTTTCAGAATTTCTGAATGTGTTTGATGATATTCTCTTATAATGACAGCAGTGATGTTAAAGATTTCTTTCAGTAATGCACAAATTGCAGAGCACTTCCTTTGAAGGCTGTTGCCTCTATCAGCATGGTTTGAACAATATTGAAATTTGAGTGATTTTTCTATTAAAAAATTGCAAAATTATACTTAGCTTCACTAAATTCACACTGTTCAAACAAGTTCATATGTGCACTAAGAGAAACAGATATCAACTGAGTGAAGATGTAGGAAGAACACGCAAACAAGTAGGTAGAAACATGTCAGGGCTTGTTTGACAGTCCAAGCCCAAGGACAAGATACTCTCCATCCACCATACCACTTTATTTACCTCCGTCCTTACTCTTTAACAAGTCCAAATATAACTTTATTGGATTCATTTAAAGTTCACCATAAAATGGTAGAAAAATTAACTTAAAGCATTTAATTCCTTGTCACTGCAAAGAAGAGAATTAAACATTTTAAAAAATTGAGTCAAGATTGTAACATACACATCACTAAATTCAATAGAATGGAAGACTAGTTTCGGGAGTCTTCCATTCTATTGAATTTTAGTGATGTGTATGTTACAATCTCGACTCAATTTTTTAAAATGTTAATATTTGACGTCACTGTTACAAAAGTTCATTATATTTTATACAAGAGAATTAAAGTTTATATGGTAGCATTTATGTACCATTTTAAAATTTGGACTGGAGTTTGGATTTGGAGTAGGTGGGGGATGTGTACTTTATGTATTTAGTTTTTAAAAAATTTAAAAATTCCGTTTCTTTAAAGATCAGAATTAAACAATTTGAAAAGAAGTACATTTTGAAAAAAATTTACAATTATGTCACATTGTATTGAAAATAAAAGTCCAATTCATAAGCTTTAAAATTACATGTTCATCACTTATCTCGCTTTAATAGTTTTGTAGTAAATGTTATTAAATATATATTGTGGTCAGCAAATTTTGACAAATTTAGGCAATTCAGAAAATCAAAGTGCCAAAAAAGAGTATGATTTTGAAAACAAAAATCTTAAAAATATTATGTAAAGGTACAAGAGTACAGATAATAAACCAATTGATGAAATAAGTTTTTATGCTTGGTTGATTTGACATGAACTTACCTAAAAAAACTACATTGTATCTATATGAAATTGGAAGGACAATTAAAATCAAACTCTCATTATCAATCACACTTGTACTATAGGACTCATGTGTTATAATATAATGGGACTGCTGTAGTGGCGCAAGTGTCTAATTAGGCTGTTTATTATTGGCTCATGTCATGTAATCATATAGTATTTTAGGACTAAGTGTAAATAAAAATTGTCTGCATTATTAGAATAATGTTAACAGACATCCTTTCTACATAAAGAATGAGATGGCTTTTAAATACATATATAATTGTAATACCCAGCATTATTTTAATGCCAGTATATATTAAAATTAACATATTAAATTTATAGGCCTGGGAAGAGAGGACAAAGGGGCTGCAGCCACTCTTTGGATTATGGTTATATAAAGTAAAGAGAAACCAATAATAGTCGAAGAATAATCTATATTATGCAATAAATTCATATTATAGGTTACATACTGTATAAAGGCATTTTAATTAAAAAACCAAGATATAAATCTAACATGAATAGTAATTTAACACTCACAGTCCCTTCATTGAATGTGTTTAATTTAAGATGCATAATTATGTAGTTTTGCATAAGTTCAGTGGAAAAATAGCTCAAGTGTTAAATGATTTATAATTTTTGTTAATGAAATGTTGACTGAACAAAAATGTTATAGCATTTGGTAATAAAAAATTTGCTTTCTTGTTGTGGAAATTCTGCTGATGCCTTTAGCAAAATATAAACTGAGATGTTTAAAAGTTCAAAATGTTATAAATCATAGTATTTTAAAAGAATAAGTTGTATACTCATAGGCTAGGTGAATGGAACTTTGGAAAAGTTTCCAGGTTGGCTTTGTGAGACTTAATTGCTGTTGTAAAATGTTTTGACAAGTTAGGGAATATAAGAGGTACTATGTTCTTAAATATCTGGTGAGTTGATTTGATAATCTTATGCTCCACTTACTGCTGAATTATGCAAAACTAGTTTCGCAAGCTTTTGTCTGCATCCTCAGTTGCGAGTCGACTGTCGGTTTCGTTGTTGGTTGGCTGGAGGACTTGGTGTAGCTCTCGTGGACATTTTATGAACTTCTGGATTAATTTGTCTTCTGTTGGGATCTCAAAGTTCATAACCTTATCCTCACATTTTTTTATATAATTTTTTTTCGCATATTCCCAGCTCAACGGGTCAATCTACGAATTTCAATAATTTCACTCCCATTTTTATATCATGTTTATCTCTCCAAAAGTGATGTGCAACTGCTAATTTCTGTATCTGATTGTACTATCAGCAGTTGCACATTACTTTTGGAGAGATAAACATGATGTAGAAATGGGAGTGAAATTATTGAAATTCGTAGATTGACCCATTGAGCTGGGAATATGCGAAAAAAAATTATATAAAAAAATATCAGGATAAGTTTATGAACTTTGAGATCCCAACAGAAGACAAAATAATCGATAAGTTCATAAAATGTCCATTAGAGCTACATCAAGCCTCCCAACTAACCAACAATGAAGTCGACAGCCGACTCGCAACTGAGGATGCAGGCAAAAGCCTGCAAAACTAGTTTTGCATAATTCAACAGTAAGTGGAGCATAAGATTATCAAATCGACTCACCAGATAATTAAGAACATAATAGTTGCTTCATTGTATTGGTTCCAACACAAAATTAAATGTTATATTTAATATGAGGTACTGCTCATTTCCTTGCATGTCGGTCCTGGTGGTGAAGTAGTAACCATACTTGTCTCCGAAACCGGCCAGGACCGATGGATTTTTTCAGGTGTAAAAATCCTAAATATGGCTTCTTTCTGAAGGGAAATAAAGCCTTGGGTCCCGTGTTGTACATTTATGGCACGATAAAGAACCTGAAGCCTGAAATAAGAGACTTCTGAGCTTCTTACTTAAATGTAAATTGGAACTTGTACAGTGAAGCTAATCATATTAATTGATATATTTGTATGATTCAGTTGAAGTACACACTCTTAAAGCTTCACTTACTTTTCATAAATGTATGGAACTGGTTTCAAGAACATTTAGTTCCCATCTTCAGCCAGGCTAAAGTTCAACTGTCGGATCATTCGTTGAGCTGTGGGAATGTATATTCTGCTCTGGTGGCTGTGTGATAAACTTGTAGTTTATGTTTTAATCCCCAGCAATGTCGAAGTTCATTATGCTGTCTTTGTATTTGTAGATGTAGATTTTCTCCCAGGTTGCTAATTCTGTAGGTCCTTATACAGATTTTAATAATTTTGATTTATTATTACAGCTCAACAAATGATCTGACAGTTGAACTTTAGCCTGGCTGAAGATGGGAACTAAATGTTCTTGAAACCAGTTCCATATATTTATGAAAAGTAAGTGAAGCTTTAAGAGTGCGTGTTCAACTGAATCATACAATGTTATCAATTAATAAATTCTTGATATTATATCTGATCTTTGGGGCTAACTTTATCCCATGTTCTTTGAAAATTTTCTTTAATTTCTTGAGGTAAATAGGCAAAACTTTTGAATTTGTATCCTCCTTTTGTGTTTTTCACTGTGGAAACTTTCTTTATTTCTTTTTGTCTTTTAGATTTATTGATAGTTTTTATCACTCTGTCCTTCGTTGAAACCATTGGTTATAGCTGTCTTTATTATTTGTTGGTATTCTATTTTGAATTCTACAAAATAGAATATCAACTGCTTCTGTGAGTAGAATATTCATCAATCTGTGTGCCAAACTGTGAAACACTGCATATTTATATGGAATGGGTTATAACACTTATTTTTATGTAATTTTCTGTGTATGTTTCTTTTCTGTAAATTCCAAAATTCAAACAATCTCCATTTCTTATAATTTTTAAATCTAGAAATGGTAGCCACCCATTTCTCTGTTGTTCTATGGTAAACTGTATAGATTTATGTTGCAAATTAAAATTAAAGGGAATGCTTTCGTGATATATATTTCAAATGAACTCATGAATAAATCTGCTAGAAAAGGAGACAAAGAGTTTCTCATAGTTAGGGCTGAAGCTTGATGGTAATATCTTTTGTTCAAGCTGAAGAAATTTTGTTGAATGCAAATATCAGTAAGTTTCAAAATGATATATAATATTTCCTTATAATTTTTGGAAAGAATGGAAATTGGATAGGGCTAAGTCTGGGCTGCAAGAGGATGTATTATATTTCAGATGTTTGCAATGGTCATTAAAGCCTCCTTTCCTGAATTATTGCTACATAATTTATTCTTAGAGTTGTTTCTCTCTCTTACTAAAGCACTATACAGATATCAAGAAACAAGTGAGAATTTGCAGCATGTCAATGTGCCATCCAATGATGGTTATAAAATGGGAGGCATTACTTTTTATTCAACTCTGATAGTTCAATAAATATGAGATACCCCATGTCATTATACTGTGGTTGGTTGCTAGTGGCCATTGGGGATGTTGATACTTATCATTTTTTCCCAAGCTTCCTAATAAAGAGCTTCCAACAGTGGATCCTGAGCCATGTAGGGTTAAAAGGGAATGATATTGCTGATACTTAGCAAAAAAAGGAGCCACCATAAAATTAAAACAATCTATAACTAGAACTTTCCTCTAAATTGAAACTCATAAAAAGATTAATAACTGAACAAGAACAATAAAATATCTAACAAAAACTTAAAGGAAAACCATATGAAGATCTAAATACTTTCAAACATCTTTTATTGAAACCAGGAAAAATTGGTAGTTGCCTAAATCTGCTTAATTGTTGGGCATGATAGCCTATCAGAATATCTCTTCTGGATGAAATTAATCAAGTAGAGCTACTGCACATTGTGTAATGACATGCCATTCTACTGTTGCATTTGCCTAAGTTTGCTATGAATCTGTAAAATATCTAAATGGGAATGATTTGAAAATAAAAAGCTTTTCCTTATCATTTCAAGTTATATTAAAAATGATTTTTTAAGATACTTACTGGACTCATATAATAAGGAGTTCCCACAACTGTTTCAGCAAAAGCTGTTTCACACTGCAGTATACGTGCTAAACCAAAGTCTCCAAGCTTCACATTTCCTGCTTCATCCAGAAATACATTAGCTGGTTTAATGTCACGGTGCAAAACTATAACTGTTCTTGATTGGTGCCAATGGCAAGCATATAGTGCACGACTTAGCTGGTACAAAGCTCGCCATATAAAGCCTTCATCCAAATAACTGCCGCTTCTGAAATAAAAAATTTCAAAAATGTACTGACAGTGACAAAAATATAATATTAGCTAAGATGTATTATTTATTTTCTAATCAGAAATATGGATCTTTAAAATATTTCTGTCAGTCATTTGGGAATGGTGTAGAATACTTGTACAGGAATTGCTGAATATGCCATGCTGGGATGATAGAGACATATCTAAAAAGTATCCAACCTTATTTTTTCCAGTCAAAATTAATTACAGTAGGTCATCAACAATGTGCACAAAGATGCAGGAAACCTTGATGCATGCACACACATTTTGCTAGGCTTCTTAACCCGTCAGTCACTGAGAGGCAGCTGGCAAGTGAGGTAGTGTTCTGCATAATGTGCATTTTTAGTAATCTAAGATAATGAAATGTGAGGAGCAGAGATACTGCATACAAAATTCTCTAACAAGGCATTACAATTTTTTTCCAGGCTTGCTTTTCAGACATGACTCTCTGTGACTTCTGGTTGCTGCCAAAGCCAAAATCTCCAATGAAAGGACAATGTGTGTGTGTGTGATAGTTGAAAGTCAAATCATTTTAACAGAGCATTCCAGGAGTGCTTCCAGTAATGGAAGGTATGTTGGGTTATATATGTATAAGCCCAAAGGGTGTGTATGTTACAATCTCGACTCAATTTTTTTAAAATGTTGATTATTAATAGGAATTTGTAGCCCCCTCAGTCCCCCAAACTAATTCCTCACAACTTTTATCTCTGGAGTAAATTAAAAAATACTGTATACTCAACATGAACTACAGCGAGTGAATGGATTTTATAAAGAGGTGCCAAATTTATAGACAAAGACAGGGGCCTATTTCAACACCTTCTTTCATACTATTGGTGAGTAAAACTTTTTAAAATAGTAAACTGTTGTATGATTGTCAGTGCCACTCTGATATCTGCAGGTGGCAATGAATCTATAGGCAAAACATCACAAATTGGTTCATAGTTCGAGTCATTCTGTACTTTATGAATGAAACTGAAATAAATAAATACATTTTTACAGCGCACAAACATAACATAAGGAGAGGTCATTTTATAGTTCATTGATTGTGTCATATATTTGTTAATCACATAATGTTCTGGTGAATTTTGAATAACACATTGTTGGTTAGCACAAAAAAAATGTTGGCTATTTCTTCTCATATGTCATTTTGCTGTTTGTCCAAAGTTCTCAGATTGGATTTACAGACCCTGTCTTTTAAATTGCTTATAAACCAGTAGACTTAATACTCTGAAACCCAACATACAAGCTACATACAATAACAGACAATCATCCTATCAATAACTATGTATGTCCTTTAATACACCTAGTTAATGCGACACAGCCCCGTGCACAAAACACAAAATAATACTTTGTATTATCAAACTATCAAAAAGGTGTTTATAATGAATTACATAATTATAACATATAATTCTCTTCCCAAATGAAGTGAAAACTTTATCTACTAATTGCAAAACTTTCAAAACAAGCTTTTGACACATCTGTATAGAAAGGATTATTAATTTATTGACAAATACATACAGAGCATATGCTAATATTGAACTATTCTATAAAATTTGATTGTTAGCATATTAATTATACAGGGTGGAAGGGAATTTAATGTGTTTAGTAAAGCAGGGGAGCAAAAAAAAAAAGTCTAAATACTTTTTCCTTTTTCTTTTAGAGTTTTCAAGATGGCAACACTGCTTAATGTACTGCATGGTTAATTTATAAAGTTAGAATGTACAATTACACATGCTCAGTGAGTGTTTGTTTGCAAAATCTTACTGCAAAAAAAATTCATTGCTCACTTTTTTAATCTTTGTTTGTCAGTCCTGGTTGTGTAGCGGTAACCATACTTGCCTCCCAAACTCAAGATCACGGGTTCAATCCCCATCAGGATCGATGGATTTGTTTAGGCATAAAAATCCAAAGTATGGCTTCTTTCGGAAGGGAAGTAAAGCCGTGGGTCCCATGTCATATATTAGTTAGTTAGTTTACGGCATGATAAAGAGCCTCAAGCCTGAAAGAAGAGGCCTCTGAGCAAAATTTGTTGGCCATTTCATGCCCTGTTTTGAATGGGTCGCTGATAACTCGAGATGTTAAAGAGCGCCCATGGAAGGGGGGGGGGAATCCCACCCCAAAAATCATTAACACTATATTAAGCTCAGTGATGCCAAAGCTAATTTTGGGAACTTAAATGACTCGCATATAACTCAGGTAAATTTATATTAAAATACCTTGTTATGAAGACTATTTCTATTTGTGTACCTATTATTATAATTGGAATGTATGAATTACGATGCATTAACATGTTGCAGCATACAAAAGATAAAGATAAAAGTAATTTTGGGGAGGAGGCTAAACAGTCTAAATGGTGTTACAAAATTGTGTTCCATTTATAGCATGGAATCACTCCATCAAATTACAGCAATAAGTTCCCTTTTACTCTGTATATAAATTGTTCTATACTGTTTTGCTATAAAAAACATAAACATAACTAAAATTATTTCAATTGGACAATAACTATACTCAAAAGACTTAAAACTATTCCAGCAGCTTATAGAATGCTAATAAATTTAATAAGCCTTCTTGTTATACCTAATTTTGACCAGAGAGAGAGAGATTTTCTTGATAGAGGATCTATGCTTCTGTCATCTAGATTTGAAACTACTACAAGAGCTAGCTGCATACAAAGATGGCTTATATTGAAGAAAATTTCTATGCCACCACAGTCAGCAAACTACTGATTGAATGGAAATGTTACATGAATTGAGACACGGTGATATGGTTTGTAATGCATGGCTTCCATCATCCCATCAGTATATGGAAAACTTTCAACCAGGCCTGTGATGAGTGCACTTCCAAACTCTGTAAACAAAAGTGCAATACTTACCATGCCAAGATCTGTGCTAAGAGAACAGTATCTCTGATTCAGTTTTGTTTAGAATAACTGCAAGTGATAAACAATTCATGTCCATTGGACGCTTTTTAAATTATTATTAATAAATTTAATCTAATCATAGGAAATAATTACTGTCTTCCAATTTTATCTGTACTGTGGTAAAAATAATATGTATATTGGATTATGTATATGCTATTTATATTAATAAGTTTATTTTGTGGTATTTATAGATCAATTAGGCAACATAACACATCCTCAATGAATGCTACAATGTACTTACACAATTAATGAAGGTATGTGATTTTTAAAAAAAATGAGAACTTACTTCTTACACTTTTTTATTAATGAGGCAAGATCACCACCTTGGCACCATTCCATTATAATATATAGTGTTGCTGTTCCTTTGTGAATAATACGATCATAATAACGAACAATATTCGGATGCTGCAGTTCACTTAGTAAGTTCACTTCTGACACCAACAGCTGGAAAAATTTCAACAAAAGGGTTCCTGATTCCTCTTACCAGATAGACAAATATTTTATCTTTTGAAAGCAGTATCTAATGCCGCAGTTCTAAATATAAATTGCTAGTAGAACCTTAATATTACATAGCTCTCAACAGTCACTATTTTTAGTTTCTCTAAGCAGCAATTCAGTTGTTTCTAGAGCAATGAATCAAGCAAAAAATAAATATAAGATCAAAATGTTAACTAAAATGTTAATTGTTTAATGACTTTTCCATTTAAAATGTGAATAACTTGTAATATTTCCATATCTTCAGGTAATTACCAAAGTATCATATTAAGTGGATTATAGGAGTCTAAAAGGTATATCAGAATATTTTTTTCGCTTAACCACGCTTTATTTACAGATCTATATATATTTCTAACAACTTCACATAGTCATTACTCGATGTGAAAGAAAATATAGCAATATAATGTAATCATATTATCGCTAAATAGCACTGATAATGCAACTTCCAAACCTGCTTTTTATCTTCAGTCATTCCTTTATAGTTTATTGCTTTCCAAACATAAATATTGCCATCATTTTTCTTTCTTACTTTATAGCAAGTTCCAAATGATCCTGTTCCAATAACATCAAGTACTTCATAATCCTCAATTTTTTCTGGCATCTTCACTTCTGATTCTATGGTGGTTTTAAATGGTAATACATAATTTACATATACAAACGATGACTATTGATGAACAGCAATACATTTCCTTTTTGTTCAATATCCTCTATTTATGAAACTAACGATTCATTTCTTGACACTGTACTTTTATATAGACAGCGCAGTTACGGAAAAAATTGATGTCAGATTAAAAAAAAACTCATACATCATTTTGGAGGTTTGGGATCGTGATTTGAATTTCAACCAAAACATACTAATCAGCCAATCCTATGTAGGCAATGCACTATCTTGTTAATGATTGGTCAGTTGGTGGAGCATTGCGCATTTAACGGGATAGCCAACCCTGATGACGACAAGGATAATACTGCAATTTTGTATGTTCTATCACATATGAGAATTTGGTTTAGAAGTAGCAGGAACACCATGAAAATTTTAAACCACAAAATTTTAGATAGTGTTTCACACAGAATAAGCAATTACGTAATTACTTTTGCCAATATATCAGTAGAATTTTCAGCCAATAATTTTGGACTTCATGCTCCAGTTTCGCCAATACAACAGTTTTAAACGTATCAAGCAAAAACGCCCTAAATAAATCAGTAGTGCCACGATTAAAGTGACTTAAAGTACTGGTATAGACGCTTTTGAAGTTGCATAAATTGAAAATGCACTAAAGATAAAAAAGCTTTAAAGGATGGAAAAAGACAGTCTTAAAGTAAAATCAGAGTTACGATTTAATGTGCCATCAGATATTTCAATCAGTAAAACACAAACTTTTAAAACGAAAGTGAGCCCCAAATATTACAAACAGGCTTACAGAATTGAATGGGAATCTATGCCTGATTTTGAAGGTAAGATTGGTTTCTTTGACGTTTTAGCAGATTTTATATTACAGCTTGTCGGTATCCTGCTTATAGTATTATTCGTATATGGTAGCAGCCAAATTTCCAAAGTAGATGGTAACCATTGTCTGCCTTAATGTTAGCTAATTGTAGGAAAAATCCTAGTCCTCAAATTGGTAGTACACTATAACATTGAGTAACTAGAAAGCAAAGACATAATGCTTAGTGCCTTAGGCAGGAGAAAATGAACATTTATGTGTTGCTCTTTAAGCCATAAAGATGCTGTATTTATGGTATACTTGCATATTTTCATTCTTTAATGAAATATTGGAATAGTTTTTGGGGCTGACTCTTCTTATACAGAAAAAGTTTACCATTTGCAAAAGAAAGCTATTAGAATCATCTCTGGGAGGAAAAGAAGAGAAACCTGTAGACCTCCTTTTAAAAGAAATTAAATTTACCCGCTCTCACAGCAGCATATATGTATATATGATCTAATGTGTAAATGTAATAGAAATTTTTGACATTTTTAATCAAACAATATACAGATCAATGATACAGGAATGATTTGTATAGGCTGGCTAGGTCATCACAGGTTTTTCCAGAAAGGTGCCTACCTTTCTGCATTTCAGATATATGGGCTACCCAGCAGAATGAAATAAATAGGAAATAAATGTAAATTCATATCTTTAAAAAATTCTCTTAAGGAATTCGTGAGAGCTCACAACTTTTAAGGCAACTCCAAATTAGTTTAAGCCCCTAGCATTCTAGCAGTTAATCAGGAACTGCAAATCATTTGATTTTTTAAAAGTTGTGTAATGTATATGTGATGTTCAAAAATAAAAAAGTGAAATTTTCGGAGAACTTATGCAAACGTTTTAAAGGTTGAAACAAAGCTACTTAATTATTTGGTGATAATAAATAATAATATTTATTTACTGTCAATAGACTTAATAAAAATGTCTGACATTGTCATTTTATATTTACAATATATTTAAAATTCATTCAGCTTATAAATAAATTTATCAATTATATCATTCTTCAGATTAAGCTTAAATCTAGTTCCTTTACAGTTTTTCTATGTAAGGGTAATTTGTTGCACAATATTAATCCTGTAATTTTAGGATTTTTGTCTGTTGATTTTAAGTTCAGCATTATTCTGTGGTAATTATCCTTTCCTCTTGTATTATTTGTATATAGGTGATCATTGATTAAGCTGTTTTCATCTTTTGAAATTGCAATTAGTATAAAGATATGTGTGTGTGTGTGTATGTGTGTGTGCATAGCTCGACAACTAAGTAGTCTGTTCATTATAAAAATATCCCTACAGGAGTCTCTCGGTTTTAATCCATATATACATATAAATTAACAGTAATAATAAAAGTAGAAAAGGATAAAATGCTTAGATAAAGTCACACTTGAATATGCTATATTTCAAGTGTGACTTTATCTAAGTGACAAATTAATTATAATTTACATAAACTACAAGTTTATCACACTGCCACCAGAGCAGAATACACATTCCCAAAGCTTAATCAATTATCCGACAATTGAATTTTAGCCTAGCTGATGATAACAAAAGAAACAGGTTCCATATATTATGACAAGTAAGGGAAGCATTAAGAGTGTGTAGTTGAACTAAATAATGCAATAATATCAATTATATGGTTGGCTTCACTGTGCAAGCTCCAATTAACATTTTAACTAGTTGTTGGTCCTGGTGGTGTAGTGGTTACCAAACTGGCCTCCTAAACCCAAGATCACGGGTTCGAACCTGACTAGGACTGATGGATTTTTTTCGGGTGTAAAAATCCTAAGTATGGCATCCTTCAGAAGGGAAGTAAAGCCGTGGGTCCTGTGTCATACATTTACAGCATGAAAAAGAACCTCAAGCCTGAAAGAGAGGCCTCTGAGCAAAATTTGTTGGCCATTTCACGCCCTGAGTTGAATGGGACGCTGATGACCTGAGATGTTAAAGTGTGTCCATAAATAAATCAATCAAAAAAAAAAAAGAACTAGTTTATTATGTTTATTTCAATTCAATAATGAAATATGGTTTAATATTTTAGGGAAATCCAGTTAAAAGTGAAAGTGTCTTCTTATTACAGAAAAAAGCCATATAAATAATTGCTGGTACACATAGACATTCATGCAGAAATCTCTTTAAACAATTTGAAATTTTAACTGTTCATTGTGAATGAATAGTGAATGAATAGTGAATAGTGTTTAATACTACTAAGGCACCACAGGTGGTGGACACTAATACATGAGATGAAATGATGTATTGGGAAACTGTTGTATTGCCAGTATTAACAGAATTTTAAAATTCTCAGGATGGCTTAAAGGAGTACCAGGTCAACCAACACGAGCCTACTGCACATTTTGCAAAAAGAGTCTTCATGCACATCGACTGAGCCTGCTAAAACATACATGCACAATAAAGCATACAAAAGCAGCACAACAAATCTATAGTTTGCAGGTAAGTCTTAATTTTTTTTTGTGAAAACCTTTCCATTGAAACTTCCTTATATGTGAGCCAGATTTAAACTGACCTAATGTAACAAGAAAGTGAATGAAGACATTACAGCATGATATAATAATAGGAGAGCTAGTGGGAGACAATATTAGAATATATGATGTCATACAGAAGTTCATCTAATCACCACCAGAGGCAAACCAAGCCACCATGAAGAACAAGGCTGGCATGAAGATGAGAGCAATTAGCTCCAGAAACTTAGTTTTCCTTTTTTAAAATATTAGTGATATAAGTGTTACAAATTGGACTCAATCATTGTAGTTCTTAGTATTAAACATCACTGCTACAAAAGTCCACCATATTTAACTAAAGAAATCTATGTATATGGTAATTTATTATTTCTGTTAAACTGTTAACCCAAACTGTTAAAAGCTACCACCAATCCCAGAGATTTGGCAATATGTGAAAAGATTTATATTTTAAAAAACAAACATAGAGTGATGAATTTTGACATTCCACCAACGGACTTCCTGTTCCATTATCTAATGGAACTATTTCACCTACTAGAGTTAGTCAGTCCCCAGCTGAAGATGAGAGCGAATGCTCTTGAAACATGTTCTGAAGAATTAATCAGTTAGTGAAGTTTTAGTGTCACCTAATACTGACTCAGTTGTATTTATTATTTCTAATTACATTAAACATTTTCTTATGAAATGCTCCTAAAGTTTGGCATTCTCTGATGTCCTGTGGCAATACACTCTGCAGTGTTTATGGTGAAGGATGATATGTTAGGTGCAATGGTAATGATAATAATTTTATTGAAAGTATATATCCCATCAGAGTACATGACATACTACACTCAAAAATGCATTATCAATTCATTACAAAATAAATTAATACTAATCTTATTTATCTCCTCTAGATATTTTCTTTCTACAGTGGGTTGCTTACATTCTGATCTCAATACACACAACTGCAGGTTATTAGTATATTGGTGACCATATTTATTGCTATATTATCTTATCCTTGTTTTTGCTTATCTGATGTACTGTACTTCTAAGGTTATGTTTCCCTCTATCTTCCTCTTAATCATTATTATCCATTTCTCTCTAACCTTGCCCAAAAAGTTCAGTATCATTTTTATATTCTTCTCTCCTTTTACAGTTAAATCTTTCTAATTAATATTTCCCCACTTAAATTCTTCCATTTTGGTTGCCAAGCCTGTTCTCTCCATAACTTTGTTTGCTTGCAGTATAATAAATAAACATGGAAAATCTATATTACCTTTTAATTGAAAATCCATATTGGTTTCTCCATACATTGGACCTTTTTCTATATTTTTATTGTGTCTTAAAACCCTTTTAAATATATAACTCTAGTTCTAGCCCATACAAACAATTCCCAATCTGCTATATCATATTGTTCTATGTATTTTTCCCTGTATGTGTCAGGTTTGTATGTACAAGAAATTATGGTGAATCTGTGCTAATGACAAGAGTAAGTTCATGAAATTTGAGTGTGTCCTTTTCAAATTTTTATTTTTAATGTTATATTTCACTGTAAACTGGAAGGCAAGAGAGAAGATGAATGCTCAGGGATGATAGTTATATAAATCATTTAAGAGTTTGTTAATTAGATTTTTTCCTTGTATGTTAGCTTTAAGGCTAATGAATGATATTGTCAAAGCAACTGCATTGAATAAATGAAAAATAAATGCATTTCACTGTTAAAATTCAAACCATTTAAACTAAGTTAAATTAATATTTTTAATAATGATTAGCTTGATTTCTGTTAAAGAATGTTAACTATTAATGCTATAGAACAAAAAATTGTAATGCACTCTTATGCTGGCATATTGAAGATAGGCATTTGAATGGAAGAATGTCTTCCTGTAGCAGACACGTAGGACAGAAAACATAAGTCTTTGCTCTATTTTCATCATTAATAAATGCTTTTGTTTAAATTTGGCCATCAAAGAAATTCATCAGTTGCAGGATACTTTAATGAATAAAGAATAAATTAATAAATTATTTACCTTCACTTCCACACTAGGGCACTGTTAACACTAAACATGTACTGAAAGAGATTTCAGAGATATGAGCATTATTTTGTTGAGGAACTGTATTAAGCATTCCTCATGTGTATCATAACATAACATAGCTGAATAACTGTAATATCAGTTACTGTAAAAAGGCCATCAAGACTAATCCTGTATTATACAGAGTGTAGCCAAACAATGGCTACAAACTTCAATAGGGATTCCTGATAGGAAAACAAACAAAACTTCCATATCAACGCAAATCCACAAATGTTCAGAAACACTATAATTAGAGCAACATGGGTCAAAATCAGAAAATGAAGGAGAAATGAACTGAGAAGGGTGGAAACTTCAGTATGGCTATGGCATCAGTGGTTGTCCCACAGAGAATCTCCATAAAATGGTTGAATCATTCAATCAGAAATGATTAAGCAATGATGTTTAACAGAGATTATTGTTGATCACCTACCTGGGCCAGTTGTTCTCTCTGACACCTTAATGGACAGACATATCTAGATTTCCTGCAGAACACTCTGGTTCTTGTTTTGGAGGATGTGCCAATGGCAGTATGACAGGTTATATGAGTGCTGCATGATGGAACTCTTAAATCAGTTTTCGCCAACATTTTAACATGATTCACCCCAGTAGATGGATTGTAGAGGAGGAGGTACCAGGCCAAACGTGCCAAAGGTAAAGACCAAGACTAAAAGGGATGCCTAGCCAACGAAGTGGCTGAGAATAGACACTTCCTCCTAGTTAGGTACTGTAGGGAGCTGGAGAGAGGGCTAGCGACATATGCGGGGAGAGATGTTATCTGCCAAGTAAAACATTATGCATTCCATGTTATTATCTATTCAAATACTTAATTTCGCTTCATTCGCATTGTGTTAACAAAAGCCGAATATTAATAGTTGCATTGTCAGCACATTCCTCTGACTGGCCATCTCTCCAGCTCCCAGCCATTTCTAATGGAACACATGATTCCAACATTATCTTTTCACTGTCAGTGCCATCAGTGTCGCAATAATTGTAGCTTCATACACAAGGTTGGTAAATCACGAATGCAGTGGCAAGATTTGAAATGCTCTAACTAATCAGTAGATGCTCAAAATGATAAAGTAATATTAAGTAGCTTGTGAATTGTTTCATTAGCATAGATTAAGTTACTGGAATACCTTCTGGCATCTTCCAGCATCTTAAAACTAGATTGCTGCATGATTTTTTTTCTTTTCTGTAATCTATGGAAACTGTCAGAACACATGGAAAACTGCAAGACTTTTTTTTGTTTTTACCTATGTCCCTAAGTTTTAACACCAACGCGAAATAATCAGCTAAGTAACCACTATTTCACCGTCATCAATCTTTCTCTAATTTTCACTTTTATTTCTATTCATATATCCAAGACTTGGGGAGTAAACTTCCACAACAGATTGAAAAACTGGCTTACAGTTTCAAGGTTACTGTAGTGTGAATGATAAAATTGAGGGCAGTTGTACATGTTTTCTGGTTTACATATACAACCTTGAATAAGGTCCTTTGTTAGACACAATAATGTTGAAGTGCAAAATGGAATTTTAGTGAGGTTTTCATGATTAATTATGGAAAAATTAATGAGCTGGAAGACTGTTACATAATCGGATTACCAGATTATTAGGTTTCAGTGTATTTTGTTTTATTATATTTGAATTTATAACATCTCATGAACCACAGCAACATTTGCAGCAAGATAAAAATAATGAATAAAAAAGGTTAAATATTTTACTTAAGAAGCTGTTGATAATGAAGTGGTAATATATCCTAAATTCAGGTATTCATTTTTTTACACTAAACTCCATTTACTTGCATAAAAGTAAGATATGTTTCGGGAGAATCTCTCTCATCTTCAGTTGCTCACCGAACCGCCGTTACTCAAAATGATGGCTGGACACCAGGATGTTTCTGTGGTGACCTCTGTTGGTTGAAGTAGGAAATTGCTCAGTTCATCCATAGGAGGAAACTCGAAATTCATTAGGTTTTTTCTATTTTTTAATATAAAAATTTTTTCCCAAGTGGATAACTCCAATTGTGAAGATGTTACAGCAGTTTTATTTCATGGTTTTTGGTCCAAAAGTGAGCTGCTACAGTTGATTTATCCATCTGCTTAAACCAAATATTCCTAAAATGCTCTTTCCTCCCAATTTCCAAAATTCTCTTTGTTTTGCCTATGTAGCTCTACTCGCAATCTGCACATTTTATTTCAACTATAACCAATGGTTTCAACAAAGACACAGTGATAAAAATTATCAATAAATCTAAAAGACAAAAAGGGATCAGGGAATTTGCCACACTTAAAAACACAAAAGAACAATACAAATTCAAAAGTTTCTCCTACCATCCAATTTACAAGTTCAAGAAAATTTTCAAAGAACATGGGATAATGTTAGCCCCAAAGAACAGATACAACATCAAGAATTTATTAGATTGCACAGTAAAAGACTCCATATCAACAGAACAGAAATCAGGAATTTACAAAATAAAATGTGCAGATTGTGAGCAGGCAAAACAAAGAGAAGTTTGGAAATTCAGAGGAAAGAACATTTTAGGAATATTCAGTTTAAACAGGTGGAAAAATCAGCAGTAGCAGTGCACTTTTGGACCAAAAACCATGAAATAAAACTGAAAATTAAACTGCTGAAACATCTTGGAGTTATCCACTTGGGAAAAAATTTTTATATTAAAAAATAGAAAAAAACCTAATGAATTTCGAGGTTCCTCCTATGGATGAACTGAGCAATTTCGTACTTCAACCAACAAGGGCAGCACATAAACATCCAAGTATCCAGCCATCATTTCGAGTAACAGCGGTTCAGTGAGCAACTGAAGATGGGAGAAATTCTCCCAAAACACGTCTTACTTTTATGTAAGTAAATGGAGTTTAGTATAAAAAAAATGAATACCTAAGTTTAGGAAATAAATAAAGTTATATGACATTAACTCTTTTCAGGACAAACAACTGCAGAAAGAAACTCCAGTCAGACAAATTGCCCTACTTGAGGATTATGGGTCTGGTTCATTAAGTACAAAGCAGAAACAGAATCACAAAAGCCATGTTAGTGGTGACCATGCCAGTCTTTCAAAGCCCTCACCACAATCGGTAAGTTTAGAGCAGAAAGTGAAGTATTCCTGTAGTTGTTAGAAAAAAAAATAATTTTTATCACTTAAAAATTTCTGTCGCAAAACCATATTTTCAGTATAAAGAAACATTTTACTCTTTAAAGCAACTCTATGACTTCCACAATGAATAAAATTATAATAAAGAAATGTTTTAGCTAGTGAGTTGTTTATATGCACTTATTTCTCTGCTTACCAATGCTTATTGACAGAATATGTTTTATGGACCCTTGCCACAACCTCAGCAGTTAGTAAACTGTTCGCAATTAGAATTGCTTCTTTAATGCTTACAGCTGGAGTGCAAAATTTTGTGATTAGTTGTATTTCAAAATTCATCAGGCTGTATTCATATTTCTTGATGTAGATCTTTTTCCATAAGCATAAGTTTCAGTAATATTAGTCCTGATTTAAAAATTTTGATTCCCATTAGATTTCATGATTCATTACAATAAATAATAGCCTGTAACTAAACATTTTTGGGAAATGAACAATGAAATGTAAAAGAAAACAAAATTGTTAAAGTCAACATTGTATAAATACAATATACCAGTAAAAGTGTTAAACTTGGAATAATAGGAGAGTAAAATATTAATATGGATAGGAAATGATGTGAATGCATTTACACCATCCAGAAAAAGTGCATTCTTTTATAGGTGAAATCTGACCAAGAAATCAGTCCTGGTGGTGTAGTGGTAATCACACATGCCTCCTAAACCCAAGATCCACTATTTTTTCGGGTGTAAAAATGCTAAGTGTGGCTTCCTTCTGAAGGAAAGTAAAGTTGCTGATCCCATGTTGTAGATTTATGGCATGTAAAAGAATCTCAAGCCTGAAAGAAGAAGCCTCTGAACAAAATGTACCAGCCGTTTCACGTCCTGAATTGTTTGGGATGCTGATGACCTGAGATGTTGAAGAATGTCCATAAATAAACCAAATCAACAACTGACCAAGAAGGAGCAGTGGGGATGTGAGCTGACATCAACTGTACCAATAGCAAGAACAAGTTTTCATTATAGATTTTACTCACCACTTCCTTTGGAATTCATTGAGAAGGATGTGTTTGCTTGCTTTGGATGGAACAAAGTCTGGAACTACCGAAGTCAAATAACGTCTCAGATCACTTTCAGCACAAAATCTATTTCTGGATTTAATTGGCATATGAAGAAAAATGCCTCTCTCACAAATATGGGAATAAAAAACAATAAGGTTATTATGACTTTATTCGCTAAAACAGGAAACTCTTTAAAAATTGCAAAAATTGATTAATCATAAAGATGTATAGCTTTTCTGTAATGCAAATTTCAAGAAGCTGCTCTTTTTCATATAATTTAATGTGGATTTCAAGATTGCTGCCTCTTCCAAGGGTTTATTGTTTCAATTTATTATTGCATATAGCACTAAATAGTATTTTAAGGTTTTCCCAAGTCCCTTCAAATGTCTTTGATTATATTCATGGTAATTTTGTCCACCACTATTCAATTGCATAATGCCATAGTGCCACATGACTTTGTACCTGCCACCTGTTCCTACCTTCTCTTGATTGGTACCTGTTACCAGTCTTCTCCTTATAATGGATGAAGAAAAATACTACCTGTCACTAAATATCTAAACATATGCCTCATTTCAAGGAACTGAAAACAATATGTCTATTCCACGGTGGCCACAGCTTGGTATTCTAAGTTTAAATAAATGTGAAAAATGATTACAATAAAAAAGCTGAAAATCTGCCATTAGAAAAAAAAATTGACAAATCACTTACAAGATTTGAAAACCACAGTTTAGGAAACACTGCTTTATAGTTATCTCAGACATACATCATTTCAATTTGTGGATCCCATGGATTTAACCAGCTCTAAAAGAGTTACTCTAACTTTAGGATGTAGATTTCATCAGAAAGTATATATAATGTGTATATTTGATGAAATTGTCATACTTTTCATATTTACAAATTTTTAACTCTAGTATATAGAGTTTGTCAGAAATAGTAATTTTTTTTATCAAAATGCCATCTTAGAGAAAATAAATACTTATTAATGGTAATTTAAATTATTTACATTAGAATATTTACAAAGTAGTAACTTCAAGTATTCACAAAGCTTATCATTTCAATGCAGAAAAATTATTTTTTGATTGGGTGAACTCCTGCTCTGTATAAGTATGAGTTATAAGTTATCATCTGCCAATGAAGGTTGAGTGAAATGTTGGGAAACCAAACTATGACATAACCATTACTGGAAATGTAGCCATGGGTGACGGAGGTTGTTAAGGTGCAGACTCATGAGTAGGAGATCTGGGGTTCGATTCCCACTAGAACCATCCTCCCTGACTGAGGTTCTTTTAGGTTTTCCTAGGTTTCTAATAAATGGCAAATGCCGTGGAGGTACCCTAAACTTAGGCCTGAAACACTTCCTTTAAAAAAAAATCCTCTACCAGTTTATCATTTCAGCTTATGCGTCAACAGTGTCCACCACAGCCTGTGGACTTCCACAGGTGGCCGAGGTCGTTAAGGCGAGGATTTGTGAGTAGGATGTCTGGGGTTCGATTCCAGCCAGGATAGTCCTCCCTGACCGAGGTTTTTTCCTTAGTCTGCATAAATGACAAATGCCAGGGAGGCCTGGAATGTTTCCTTCCTTAAAAAAAAAATAATTCTTTCCCAATGTATTTCATCTCATGTATCACCAGTGTCCATCACCTCAGCAGTAAAAATAGGCATTAAACACTGTTTTAAAATAAGTACTGGAAATCTGAAATAATCTGTCATGGTTAATTTTTGTTGGTCTGGAAACTTTAAGTATGACTTTTGTAAAAGTGAAATGCAAAAATAAATCTAATTAAGATTATTGTATGATTGATTGAAACTACACAAACTAGTTAAACTCTTATTGGCTCCACATACTAGTTTAAATGTAGAACCAGTGGAGCCAGTAAGAGTATGTAATTAGACTTAAATCATACAATAATCTTAATTAATGATTAGCTTAAATTAGCTCCAGCTAGAATTTCAAGCTACATTTACACAAGTAAGTGGAGCTAATAAGAGTGTGTAATTAAACTCAATCAATCAATAACCTAAATATTGTTTAGTTTCACTTTACAAGTTCCAATTAGCATTTCAGGTTAAACATAATTTTGTTCTTATAATAAATTTTGGAACCTTACTAGTTTCTTGAAATGGAAATTCCAACCACACCTCCTGAGGATGAACAAGGGAAAGAAGAAGAAGAAGAAGAAGAAAAAATGCCCGATACTGATGAAATGACAAATGAAGATGGGTGTGAGGAAGGCAATCTGGAAGTAGATGATGCTAACCAGACACCTGCCTTAGAAGAAGCAGAAGAATTTCATGGTCCACCAAAAAAGAAGGTACAGTCACTGTTTTCTTAATGTTTATAATATTGCATGTATTTATAGTATGCACAGAAAAAATAACAAGCAGCAATATCACAGAACTAAGCTTGTAAGCCACATCAAGTGTTCTTGGCCATTGTATAAAATTCGGGTCGGGTCAGGAATTTTTCTTCCTTTCAATAAAGGAAGTACTATTTTAATCACTTAAGATAACACTTCTTTTATTTATGTTAGATCTATAGAGTAGATTTTCTAAAACTGCTCTAAAGGCTATTATTATCAAAATTGTTTGCATACTGTCCCAAAGGTGTATATTGAGAGAACTCTTCACAGTATATTCAAAAGCAAGCTTCTCCACACTCCCATTATTCACTCTACACCATGCATCAATCAGAGAGTATTAATGGATATCATTGTATGATTCAGTTGAACTACACGCTCTTAAAGCTTCACTTACTTTTCATAAATGTATGGAACCGGTTTCAAGAACATTTATGAAAAGTAAGTGAAGCTTTTAGAGTGTGTAGTTCAACTGAATCATACAATGATATCAATTAATATGATTAGCTACACTGTACAAGTTCCAATTTACATTTAAGTAAATCAGAGAGTAGTTGTTTAGCGTACTAAGTGCTGTCAATTGTAATACCTAAGGTAGATCATTCTTTTTGAGACCATTGTGTTCAGATTTAGTTTCACGCTGATGTCAATATATTATAAAGAATCAGTTTACAAAATGACAGGTTTAGTGCTTATTTTTCAAATTTTATCTAAATCTTCTTTCTGTATGTAATTTTTGAAAGTTTCTTGTGTTTTAAGTGGAAGAAAGATATATGATAAAATACGTAGCTTCTGAAGGAATGTATGACAACATTCCATCCCTTGCGGTCTTCTTATGTATGTCTGGCCATTAAAAATACGTGCTCATTGGCTTAGAAATATACTTCATTGTAGTTTAGCATTTATTATTAATCATAGTAGTGAACTTAGGTCAAAATTGGCAAGTGACACTCAGAGAATGTAACTTTAATTACAAAGTGCATCAAAAGTTAATGGATACTACAAAGAAGTTGTGAATATAAATTATGTATATGATGTGTCATTACTGAGTGTTTGTTATTATGATGAAAAAGAAACTTTTTCTGCACTTTCCGAGGTTTAAAAAAAATGGAGCTGTATTTGCAGTGTATACATCTAATTTTTCTGGTTTTAACTTTACTATCTAGGAAGGTTTGTTATTGGCATACAATTTTTGTGACAGACTATATCTGATGAAAATACATGTTATGGCTCTACATTTTCTTTCTTATTTTTCATAACCAAAAGTTTTCATAACAGATGGCTAATTATCTCAAAATAATTGCAGTACAGCCGGCCTGATGCAACTCAAACACAGGTAGTTCCTTGTGGGCCACTCTCCACCCATGTTCTGGATACAGCAAAAGGCATCCCCATTTCAGGCCTTCGAGTCAGTCTGTATAAGTTAGTAGATGGACGCTGGACACTTATCAGTGAAGGGTAAGTCACAATTGTGATTTATTTCATAAGGGACACTAAGATACAAAGGTAAATCGTTAAGTAAGTTACAAATGGATATAAAACTTAAACAAATAAAAGTCTTGATTTGAAAAGTATTTTTATTTCTCAACCTAATTCCCTTGTACACTGAAACACTTGTCCTATTGTTTTACAAGCCCCTAAAATCCAGCTTAGCATAAATTTCTTTGGGCTACTGTTGGAATTAGCAGAGATTTCCCTTTCTACAGCTTTATCATTAGGAAAATGTTCAGCCGAAAGATTATATTTAAGAGAGCCAAATAAATGGAAATCACTTGGAGCAAGGTTGAAGCTATATGAAGAATACTGGAAGGCTTCTGAAATTGAAATTTCACAGAATTTTTATTAACAGTATGAAAACATGCATTTTCAGCAAGAGCAACATGCCTTTATTTAGGAGTCCTTGTCACTCCTATTGAATGGCCTTAAAAAGTTTCCTGCGGATGTTACAATAGGAGTTGGCATTTACAGTTTATCCTTGATACTGGAATATGGTGAGCATTATGTCTTATCTTAGAAAACTGTGAAGCTCACTTTTCTAGTGTCACTTTACTTTTTTTTTTTTTTTTTTCATAAGTAACGCAGGATGTTTCCACTGCATTGATGCATGTTTTGTCTCAGGCTGGTAATTGTGAACCCAAGACTCATCATCTGCAACAATTTGAGCTAGCATATTGTATCCTTCATCGTGGCAGCAATTAAGATGCTGTAATGCCAGACCCAATACCCCAATACTTGGCATTTTGTATTAGGAGTCGGCATGCACATACCCATTGTGCACAGACTGTGAAAACCAAACATGACATGCATTATGAGGGTGGTCATGCCTTATGAACAACCAATTGTAGTGTCTATAGTTACCTTTCTGTTTGTTCATATTAAGTCTTCAATGCTTTGCAAATTTGTCTCCATTGCCAACTGACACGTGTTTGTCTTCAATAGGTGTCTGCCCTTCAGAAAACTTGTACACCCTTGATGTGACAGGCATATCTCTCCATAGATGGGAAGCATTTCTTTATGAATATGCATTGATTCCATACCTTTTGCCCACAAAAACTGCACAACAACGCACTACACTCACTAAGAGACATTGCCATCTTGTAACTGCTGTTTTATTGTTGTAAAGATTGATTGTTTCATGTTGAATGTCACCAATTCCCACCATATTAATGGTACCATCTTATAGCAACAACTTCAGGTGTTTCATATCAGTTTGTAACTTACTTAATGACTAACACTTATATAATGTATTTTTTTTTTTGATTGATTTATTTATGGACGCTCTTTAACATCTCAGGTCATCAGTGTCCGATTGAACTCAGGGCGTGAAACGGCTGACAAATTTTGCTCAGAGGCTTCTCTTTCAGGCTTGAGATTCATTTACGGAAATGTACGACACAGGACCTACGGCTTTACTTCCCTTCCGAAGGAAGCCATACTTAGGATTTTTACGCCCGAAAAAATCCGTCAGTCCTGGCCGGGTTCGAACCCACAATCTTGGGTTTGGGAAGTAAGTAACCACTACACTACCAGGACCGACTTTATAATATTGCATAACATCTCTTTACCAAAGTGTTTTCTTTAAATCACTTAAGAGAAATATAAGAGAGACTGGAGTTTTATAAGGTGATATTTTGAAAGTATAGTCAGACCCTACTAATAACCCAGCTTTGATCCCATGGCCAAATATGAAATCTATGGTAATCAAAGGGGAATAAAGGCAAATTTCCTTCAACTATCAATTGTTTAAGTTTTCACTTTTACTGATTCCATCACCTGGTCCATCATCATTTTCATGTTCATAAACCTTCTAGTAATTTGTTGACAGTTTGACAGCTCAAAAATTAAGTGTATAAGTCAACTGCTCACTGCACAGAGAACTTGCCATGACAAAAGAGATTGTGGAATAAGATGGATCTTCAGAGTATGATACAGGGAAACAACTGATGGAATATGGGGCTAATTTTTTTATGAAAAGTCCTTGGATTGGAGGTGCCATGCAAAAATAACAACTTTTTATGTCATCTATTGGTTCTCTCCATATCATGAAAACTGAAGGCATATTTGGTTTAGACAGTCTTGTAAGCTGGTAAAAGAAGTATTATAGTGAATGTGTGGTGCCCAATTTTGTTCCACATCTTCTAGTTTACAACCATATATGGATGTTTTCCTTATGAGTGGTGTAATATTTCTCTTTTGATTTAAAAAATGTCACTTTGCCATAACAGAAATTGTTTGCTCCTTTTAGACATTTAAATGGCATGTTTAAGAACAGCAAACAAAAATGTTGCTCACAGAAAATCACATAGGCTCTCACTGTAACCAATTTTGCAAAATTGAGCAAAACAAGGAAACACAGTACAGAAAATATGTCCAAACTCACAAGTAAGTTTGCCTCTTTGTCTGGCCTCAAGGTTGTGAAATAAGTGAAATATGAAGAGTAATTCAGTGGCTCATTGACAGGCCAGGATAAAATGCTCCAGCAGTTTGCATTGTCTCAATTAAATAAGCTGGGATATTAGACACCATTATTTTTCAGCAGGATGGCACTCTGCTACATAGGGTTCTTATAATGTAGGATCATTTAAACCAGACATTCAATAAACACTGGAGATGAACCCATCCCCTTGGCTTGTGAAGAGCCTGGTTTTCCAAAACCTTTTAATGTGGATTTTTATTTTGATGAACAAACTGAATTGTGATGTGCTCTATCACAGTTAACATTAAAATTCTGCATGATTTTATGTCAGTTGTACAGGCTATTTTCATCAAAATAATGTCATCTGCCACACCTCTGTTGTCATTGGAGCATGCACAAAGACTACAGACAGAATGAGGCCAAATTGCAGCTTAAGATTACGGCACACTTTCCAGAAATGCTGCTTGCCACATGTCCACATAGTCTGTGCCATATCTGCAATGGGAGTCTCATTGAGTGCAAATGTGCAAAAAACTTTTGATTCTCATTATGTATTATTAACAGTTTCTTGTATATAATGTTTTATTTTTCAACATCTAAACCAGATATATTGCTAAAAGCAGAACAAATTGGCAAAAATTAATGTCATATTCATGATCTACCAAGTTTTTTTAAAATTTATTACTTTAATCTCTGAAGCATTTTTAGTGTTGTCCAATGATATTAATGGGAACTTTTCGATTACACACCATTTAGTGCAGACCTCAATTCTAGTGATTTACAGGTCTTTTTTCACTTCAAAAAGTGGCTCCATTCTTGAAAATTTGATGATAGCAAAGAGCAAAAAACAGCAATGCTTAAATGGTTATGATAAAAAAAAACTAATACCTTTTAAAATTTGCTTTTATATTGCATTTTTGGTATAAGGCTCGTAATTTTATTATTCAGTTTTTGCATATTTTAGTTGTGTTTTTCACCTGGTACAGCTGTTCCTCTTGTGTCCTTGAAAAACTGGAACAATTGCCTACTACCTTCAATGAACACAAAAAAAAAAAAATTGAGACAGCCACCTCTATAACCGAATTGGTAGATAACAATCTTAAATTCATGACCACATCTGAATAGAGTCACATAGGAAGCAGGCAATGTAGAACAGGTTCATGCTCAAAATTTTATAAAAATGATTTAATTTCATGAATGTGTTATATAGGTTGTTCTTTATTAACTATGCAGAAAGAGTTCATCTGTAAATACACAATATATGGAGGCATATGAGGATCATTTGAAAAATTCAGAATGAATGATTGCTGGCCCACAAATTGCAGTAGCAATTCTGAAGCAGTTTTGTTATCAAAACCCACTATTTTTCATAGAAACATTTGTGCAATAATACATGGATTGGTCAAGAATTGTAGTAGCTATAGCTGTTTGTTGCAGTGTAGATGTCTTTATATGATAAAGATAGCAAATGTTGAACCTCAATGGTTATTAAATAATTGGTAAAGAAGGATATGGAATGCAACAGAAACTCATACAGATATAATAAACACTCTAGGGAAGACTGCAACATAATTTTCAACCATTTCCAAGTAAACCATGGAGTTATATGTGGCCATGAAAGCTTGGAAGATGATCCATGCAGCAGAGGACTAAATTCCATCACATCATCATAAATTATCAACAAGATACACAATATGGTTCTGGATCTACTGGTCCTGTAAACTCCATTAATGTAATTAAAATGTAATTTGGAACTTGCACAGTGAAGCCAATCATATAATTGATATTATTGTATGATTTAATTGAACTACATACTCTTAATGCTTCACTTATTTGTCATAATATATGGAATTGGTTTTGAGAAGATTTTGTTCTTATTATCAGCCAGGCTAAAATCTAACTCAACAATGATGTGAGTTACATTATTTTAAGATTCAAGAAGGGTATAATTAAGAAAGAAAATCACTTAACATTTGGCATATATAGAAAACCTACTCACACTAATAGCTATATTAAATATAATAGTTATAACCCAGTTCCCCATAAACATGCAGCACTAAATAATCTTGAGCACAGACTGGTAAATGTCCCCAAGAACAAAGAAGAGTATGATCAAGAGCTGAGCAATATAATAAATATAACTATAGAAAATGGTTTCAAACAAGAAATGGTATATAAGAAAGTAAACAGAGCAAGGAACAAAAAGAGAATCAAAGACATCAGTACAATTATTCCTAACAAGGAAGAAAATAGAATGTACAAAAAATTCACATTCCATCCATCATCCTTTGAACACAACATTATTTTAGCTCCAAAAAAAGCTACTCCATAAAAAACATACTAAATTCTAAACTAAAAGAGGATATTCCACAAGAGAACAAATCAGGAATATATCACCTGAATTGTAACGATTGAGAAAAAATGTATACTGGAAAGACTAAAAGAATCATAAAAGCACGAGCAAAGGAATGAACATGTCAGGAACATAAATCAAAGACAGGAAGAAAAATCACAGCAGTCGCTTGGTATTTTTGGAAGGAACAACATATATTAACAGGAATCCCAAACTACTTAAAAATATTACAGGAAAAACAGAACTTAAGTCTGGGAAAACAATTATATCTGGAAGAACAAAAATCACGTTTTCAATTATGAAATCCTGCCAAGTGACATCTTAATGCAAAAATTCATCCAACCACCACCATGAAGAGCAAGGCCGGTGGTTGATCGGAACTGATGTTGGGAGTGATTAGCTCCAGAAACTTAGTTTTCTTTTTTTAAATATTAGTGATGTAAAGTGTTACAAAAGTCCACCATATTTAACTAATTGTAAAGTTAATTCCAAAAAAAGGTGAATATACAAAAAAGTATATAATTTTAAATTTATTTGCTTTATAATTAATCAGTAAAACTATTTTGGATATAACATTCTTTAGGCTTTCACAGCCAGCATTGGTATTATTGAAATTGATCATTACCAAGCTATTTTTCCATGGTCATTGGTTTAAATTAATTTGACAAAACAGAAGACCTAGACAAACCAAAAGATATCTTCATAAAATCCCCCAAAAAGAACTAGTTAAAACACTGTAGTTTTCAATTCAAAGCAAATGAAAAAAATTCTCTCAATAGCTTCATTAAAAATTTAACCAAAACACTGAGTTTGGTTAAATATTATCCACTGCTGAAAAACAGATAATCACACAGAGCAATCCAGTACTATCTGGACTTTATGCACTTTTTTAAAATCCATAAAAATGATAACAGTATGAGACCTATAATTACAGTATCAATTCACCAACATACCAAGTAACAAAGAAGTTAATTGACAATTTCAACTCTTTTAAAAGATATCAAAGCTTGACTATCAAAAATTCATTTGATTTAGTTGAAAAACTTCAAATAGCAGATGGTGTCTTTTGATGTAAAAGCCTTTATTCCTGAGCATACCAATACTTATGCAAATGTTATTGAAATGGTTAACTTCCTTAAATATACAAACAAAAGATATAGAAGACTTACTAAAAGTTACTAACATATGCATTCAACAAAGTTTCTTCAGTTTTAATCAAAAATATTATTAAGTTTCAGGCCCAGCAATGGGAAACCCCTTGTCTCTGTTCCTAGCAGATTTATTCATGAGCTCCTTTAAAATGATTATCACCAAAGTGTTTCCTTTAATTTTCAAGGCCTGGTATAGCCATGTGGATGATATTTGCAACCAAAAACCTTTCAATAGATGCTCTGAAACTTCTTAATTTATAACATAAATTAATACAGTTTACCATAGAAGAAGAGAAAAATGGTTGGCTCTCATTCCTAGATTTAACCATTATAAGAAATGGAGATGAACTGAACTTTGAAATCCATAGAAAAGAGACACATGCAGAAAATAACATTTATAACTGTACTCCAATATGCAGTGCTTTACAGCATGGTACACAGAATTAATATCCCACTCAGAGAAATGAAGGACAAACTGGAATATCAACAGATAATTAACAGACCAATAATCATTGGTTGGAACAAAGACACAGTAATAATTAGCAATAAATTTAAAATACCAAATCTATAAGAGCGGTTGCCATACTGAACAATATCAAAGAAAGATACAAATTCAAGTTTCACATACCATCCAACTTACCATAACAAATTCAAGAGGATGTTCAAAGAACATGGCATAATGTTAGCCCCAAAGAACAAATTTACTATCAAAAATTTATTAAGTTGCACAGTAAAAGACACCATACCAACAGAACAGAAATCAGTAATTTATGAAATGAAATGTGCAGATTGTGATCAGAGATATATCTGAAAAACAAAGTGAAATTTGGTGAAAAGAACACTTTAAAAATATTCATAGAGCAAATTGATAAATCAGCAGTGGCAGCTGACTTTTGGACCAAAAATCATAAAATTAACCCAGAGGCTAAGCTGCTGAAAAAAACTTCACAACTCAATTGAGCTATCCACTTAGGGAAAATTTTTCTTCCTAAAAAAAAATAAGAAAAACTTAATGAATTTTAATAGTCCATCCATGGATGAACTCAGCAAGTTCCTACTAGAGCCATCAGAAACTGCCACAAAAGCATATAATCTCTGAAAGATTATTTCCTCATATTTAATATTTGTGTTCCTCTTGACAAATGATGCTTTGAATTTTCACTGCACTTTTTCAAACTTTTCATATTTGCTTGATTCTTAAGTCACGGCTATTTGCATAGTTTCACTAGCATTGCAATAAACACAGATCATGTTAGTTTTAGAAATATACTAAGGTAATTTTAGTCTAGTGCAGCAAGGCATATAGGCTACCTTGGACTAATAAATAAACATCTTTTTGTAATCTGAATCACATATGAGACATGACACTATTATTCATAAAGGTTCATCTTATTACAGGCAAACAAATCCTGATGGGCGGTACAATAATTTTATTCAGCAAGCAGACTTCATTGCAGGACGATATAAACTGCATTTTGATGTGGACCGATATTTTGAAATAAGGAAAGTGGATTCGCTTTACCCTTTTATTGAGGTAATAATAAAATTGCAGTTACTTAATGCTTAAATTTACTGCTCTACAATGCGTAGATAATACAGAATCTTTTATGCAAGTAAATATGGAGCTTAAGGGTTTAACATAGATCATTCTATACCTAACTTAAAAAAATTATAAATTCTAATATTACATTTATATTTTATGCAAATAGCACAGTCCCTTGATTGAAAGTAATGAAGGTTTACTAGTTTAAAAAAAAATCAGTGCATGGTTATTGGTAAGCTAAAAGAGATATCCCATAGAGACAGATGTTGATATTTGCATTTGATTAAGTTTGTGTGCACTCTTGCTCCAGTAGAAACCTAGCCTTTTTCTTGAATCTGCTGAAACCTTTTTTATTTTACCACTAGGTAGCACCGTACTTTCCTACTGCTTTTCTTTATTGCTAAACTAGTTAGCACATGGCAGCCAGTGCTCATCTTTGGTACAAGTAAATTATACATGGACTTGCTAAATAATATTATCCCCAGACTCATGTTCCATTGTTCTGCATTATATCTTTTAGAAATACCTATACAAATTTTCTTTGAATAGCTTGTTCAGTTAAGTTCTCTTCAGGATTAGATCAAACTATTTTCCCAATAGGGCCCAGATATTTATGTGCTAGAAATTTAAGAAATTTGCTGAAAACTGAATAATATTTCATAAAAATTAAAATAAATGTATAAAAAAAACTATGACACATAAAAAAAAACAAGTATTGGCATTCATCAGTTGCAGAAAAACATCAGATATTGAAAGTTGATTAAAATTGCAGTGAAACATAAAGAAGAAATTTGCTGAAAACAATATTATTTCATAAAAATTAAAACAAATGTATGAAAAAAAAAATTGATCAAAAAATAAGAGAATGTCCATAAATAAATCAAATCAAAAAATAAGTATTGGTATTCATTAATTGCAGAAAAACATCAGATATTGAAAGTTGATTAAAATTGCAGTGAAACATAAAGTATCATTTTCAAATTGTACATCACAGAATAATGTCCCATATTGTGAAAATGCCATAGGATGTTAGCTCACATATTTAAGAGAGAGGATATCTAATTTCACAGTCACCTTCACTTATTTTAATTTTCTAAAACGTGAGCACCTTATAGGGAGTTTTAGAGTCAGTTTTTCTCATATGTACCCCTAAAGTTTTTACTTCTATTTTTGAACTCGAGAGAGCATTAAACTGCCTTTCAGCTTATTGCATTTCTCAGTTTTGTACTATAGTTTCAAGAAATAGAAAATTGGCAGATGTGACATTTTAAATTAGTATCACTTATTGATATAATATAAAGAAGCATATCAGTCTTTATTGGTGACTTTACAAACACATTTTCTCATTTGATACTTGCACACATTGGAATAAAGGGTTCTGATGTTTCAGTCTATGCAGGGAATGTTGTAAAATTCCCCATTTAATTATTCAAGAACATTCCTTTCTAATTATTTGAATTTCTAGATTTGCAACAAATTTACAAAATACAAATTGTATATATTTATAATATAATTTTAGTCTTTTAAATGCCTTTGATATTATTTCTTATGGCAGGTTCTTCACAAAAGTGGAAAAGTAAGGAATCGGAGAAATACCTAAAAGCATAGTAGATTGATACAAATTATAGAAATTTGTTCTAAACAAAACCAAATTAATATGGAGTTCCATGGAGCTCAATATAATTTTGTTTGTTTAACATTTGTAAATGTCTCTTTCAGTAGTACCTGTAGATGGCATTAATATTCTCATAGATTCTGGTTTAAATACTTAAAATCATGCCAATACATTGAAACTCTCTTCATGTCTCACTTTTAAAAGTAAGCTGGGACATGTTTCTTGAGGCTCACATTGTCAACGACTAATGGATCTAATCAGGTGGAAAATGATCACCAGAGCGAACACTGTTACCTACATTTCCCACCTGATTGGATCTGTTAGTTGTTGAATGGTTGACAATGTGAGCGAGCGCCTCATGAAACATGTCCCACACATTGTCAACGACTAATGGATCTAATCAGGTGGAAAATGATCACCAGAGCGAACACTGTTACCTACATTTCCCACCTGATTGGATCTGTTAGTTGTTGAATGGTTGACAATGTGAGCAAGCGCCTCATGAAACATGTCCCAGTTTAACTAAAAATGTTAATTGGAACATTCACAGTGAAGCCAATCATATAATTGAAATCATTTTATGATATAGTCATAAATATAGTCATACATATATATATATATAGAACATATATATATATATATGTTCTCGAAACCGGTCTACAATAGTGACAAGTAAGTGAAGCATAAGAGTGTGTAGTTCGACTATATCATAAAATGATTTCAATTATATGTCCCAGTTTACTTTTTAATAAGTTTTAAAAAGTGGAACATCAAGAGAGTTTTAATGTGTTGACATGATTTTATTAGTTTTACTGTTAGTCTCAACCAGATTTTATGATAGTTTCGCTGTGTTGATTCCTACATTCAGTTTTAATTCTCATAGATTATCTAACAGCTTTGCATTTATGAATTTTTGAAGTAACCAAAACAGAATTATCTTTACTCTGAACATGAAACCGTTTCATTCATATAAGTAAATAATAACAGAATTCTTGGAACAGAATTCTCAATTTTGGTTTTGGATAATCTGAAATTGGAGACATGTGTATGAGGTCTGTTAAAAAACTATCTGAACTTCCAAAATTCTGCACCAAAGAAGTAGCAATGATTAACACTGACTTTGATAAGATGTCTCCTCTTTGCTGCACACTGTTATCTTATTTAATTGAATCCTACACAATAACAGTATTGTGAGTGTTCTGCAATTAAAAAAAAAAATAAAAAAGATCCTATTTAAAACTATATAAGCAACTATCACTGTGATGCCAATTCTATGATTAAAAACATTTGGGTTATGTCGACTTAAACACTCTTGTTGCTCCACCTACTTGTTATAAAATGCGGTACTGGTTTCAAAGATTTTTGTCTTCATTAGCTTATGTCGTTCTGTGGCTGAGGATGAAGACAAAGATCTTGGAAATCAGTACCACATTTTATAACAAGTGGGTGGAGCAATAAGTGTGTTTAAGTCAACATAACCCAAATGTTTTTAATCAAAAAAGATGCTGTTTGCTCAAATTTTTCATTGCATGAGTGTCGGCAATGACTAGTAATTTTCTGTCCAGAGTCTGCTATCGCTATTTCTGTGTTTCTATTGTTTCTATCAGTGTAGCAAAAACATTTTGCATTTTGCTCTAGCATCATTTTGCATTTATTTTAAAGAGCAAGGAACATGCTCAGTTACTGATAACTAGAGACTGGATGTTCAGGCAATAAAGAAAGCCATTACACACTATTACTGGTAACTAAACATAAATTTAAATGCAATGATAATTAAATTTGCAAAAATACATCATTTTAAATAATAAGCTATCTGAAGTTATATGTAAATCCTTATTTGCATAATAAGAAAATTCAAGTAATTATTCTTATATTTTTAAAAAAGCAATGTTATTTGTAAGGAAAAATCACAAAAATGCACAGGACATTTACTAAACAACTAACTTTTCTCATCAGATTTTTGCATTAACAATGTACAGATTGTGAAAGGAAACTATCCCTTGTTGATTCTAACAAAAAATGCTGCAGGAAATTCCAAGGCAATAATGTCACAAACTTGCAACTTGGTGAAAATTTACAATGGCAAATCGGTTATAGCAGTCTTGCTTTCAATGTGGACATGCAGCATCTAAAATATTTTCCTTGTCGCATTATAGCTGTAAGTCAGTAATGTAAAAAGGTCTAGGTAGGATGAACTCATGTTAGCCAAAAGAGCATTTCATAAAATCAAATCCTCTGCAAATGATTTACTACAGCTGTGTTGGAACAGAGAATTTCTGCTTTATTGTTGTAAATGAAGTACTAAACTAAAATAACAGGAAATATTGCAAAACTAGGGAAAGAAAGAAAAAAAGAGGTACGTGAAATAGTACAGAATAGCAGCAAAATACAAAAAGATAAAAATTAAATCTTTCTATTATGATTCTGATTTGGTCTATTTACGACGCTCTTTAATATCTCAGGTCATCAGCATCCCGTTCAAATCAGGGTGTGAAACGGCCAACAAAATTTGCTCAGAGGCCTCTTCTTTCAGGCTTGAGGTTCTTTTTCGTGCCGTAAATGTACGACATGGGACCCACGGCTTTACTTCCCTTCCGAAGGAAGCCATACTTAGGATTTTTACGCCGAAAAAATCCATCGTTTTGGGCAGGATTGAACCCACAGTCTTGGGCAAGTATGGTTATCACCACACCACCAGGACCAACAAATTATTATGCATCTCAGCTATCTGTCGACTGAAACTGTGGTGCATGTGAGTCGACTGGTAGCTGAGGATGCAGACAAGGGTCCTTCAGACACGTACTAAATTTAACAAGTGGAACCAATAAGAGTGTGTAGTTTGACTCAGTCATACAATGATCATTATTTTATGATTAGCTTTGCTGTAAAAGTTCCAATTAGCATGTCAAGCTATATGTATGTTTATACACGAACAAGTTTGAGAACTGAAAATGAATATTTGGGGAAAGTGATCATTATCTCACCTATATAATAACTTACGTTCACTATTCAATTAGTAAAATATTAGCAAATTTAAATTTCATTTAAGGCAAATTTAATTGATCACTGCTTTCATTCTACAGAAGAATCTGATAATCTAAATTTGAAATAACTGTCTCTGTGTTAACTGTATGTGTTATACTATTATTTTTATCAATATCTTGAATCTTATTTTGATTTAAAGTAAAACACTAAAAATCATGTCGTCACATTAAAACTCTCTTTAAGTTTCACAAACACACTTATAAAAATATCTTGAATGTTTGTATTGATATTATTTTGGCTGTTAGAACCTTAAGATTTTTCCTAATGTTAGTAAAGTTAATGTGAGGGTAAATCATATATAAAATAAATACTTTTTTTAGTATTTAAATTATTAAATCCCAATTAAATTAAAATGAAATACATATGATTTTTATACATAATCTGCTGATATACAAATGAAGTGCTTTCAGAGATTATCAAGTCACACTCAATAAGCTCCCAAATGACTGGAATGTTTCTGTGTTGATTTGGTGACTTTAATTTTCCAAAACTTTTGTACCACTCCTTAGGAAGTGTCTTATCCCCAAACTGTGTTTCCAATCCTTGCAAAAGTTTGACTTTTTATGCTCTTCCATAGTAAAAACCTACAATTACATTGTGCAACCATTGAGTGTACCTCTTGCTTGAACATGATAATGCCACTGACAAATAAACAGCTGTGCGATGCAAATTGTTTTCTCCTCCTATTCCTGAAAGCCCCCACATAACATCTCAAAGGCATGTTTCTGTGCAACTTGATAGCAGTAAAATAAAAATGTTGATTTATGTTTGATTCACCATTGCACCTGAACAAAATAAACATTTGAATTCTGATTTTTATGTTACAGATAGTGTTCGATGTGAAGTCACCAAGTGACAATTATCATGTGCCTCTGCTCTTAAGTCCTTTTGGATATACAACCTACAGAGGAAGTTAAGTTAGTATTAATGATAAATTTTTCATGCATTAACCATAACTGCTTTAAAATAAGATCATGTAGCATTTAGAAAATTTGTATATGGATAGGTATAAAAATATTTATTATTAAGTCCATAAATTGCAGAACATTGTTCATGTATAAAAATATAGAAAATATAGTAACTCTTTTTAAACTTTTGTTTATTTTTAATTTGATAAAATCCTGTGCTGTTGTCCTTTCTCTTGCTTCACTTAATTTTTCTAGATTGTCAAAAGTATTTAGAAATTTGTATAGAGATGATTATGAAAAAGAGATTAAAAAGAAGTATTTAATGATGGGCACTCCTGAAAAATGTTCAATTGGATGCACTTAGGGTTGACCATTTACATAAGCAGCAGCCATTATGCTGAAAGCTTTTTGGAAGATTTGGAGGGAAAAATTAGGACTCTAAACTTGAATTAGCAGTGTACCGAGCAACCTTATTGCATTTATCTTGGGAGCATTACAATCTGTATTGTCATCACATGCTTGTACCAGCCTGCAATTTCATTAGGGACAGCAGTTAGAACAAAGAGCCAACATAAAATTGTGTTAAACTTGGGAAATTGGCCACATAAATATTCAACATGCTTATACAAATATTGTACTTACGAAGCTGTTGACAATGGAGTGGCAATATGCCTCAACTTAGGTATTCATTTTTTACACTAAACTCCATTCACTTACATAAAAGTAAGAGATTCTTCCAAAATGTGTCTTACTTTTTTGTAAGTGAATGGAGTTTAGTGTAAAAAATGAATACCTAAGTTGAGGCATGCTTATACAAGTTTATGTTGATGATGCACTGTTTCAAGTAGTATGGGTGCTTCAGAAGTGGAAAAATGTTCTTGGAAGATAAGCATCACCCATAAAAATATTGAAAATTTTTAGGAAATTGTTCATGAGGATGACAGGAGAAAAATTGTTGCTGACATCATTAGTATGTAATTTGCATCAGTGCAGGCACAGGTCCCATTTCAACACTATTGGCAAGATATAGTATTAGTTTTAAAAGATTCTACACTACAAATAATTACTTTGAGGCCCTATTCCAAAAGTGGTGGAAATGCAGGGACTGGTTTATTGTTGCCCAAGGAGACTATTTTGAGAGAGATGGTGTTTAAAATTGGGTAAATTAAATATTTTCTTTTTAACAGAACCAGCATCTTGAATTTTTATTTAAAATGTTGAGTTTGGATATTTTCCCTTTAGACTTTGGTTATTTATCCAGGCAACTATATATTCTGTAGTTCTATTTGAGGTTTTATGACTTTTTACTTTGTGAGATTTAATCTCTTGCTGGAGCAGCTGCTATTAATCTCATTATTAGTTTGTTGGCACTTGGTGATTGCTACAAAAATGCATTGATGTCAAAATAACAACTTTTTTTTAAAAGGTTTTCTTTTCCCTTTTAGAATACTAGAGTAAGGAATAAGAAAACGTGCACCAAGAGTTTAAAATAATTGTATTTCATTAATTATAAATGCTGTATAATAATCAAGAAATCAGTGGTTTCAAAATTATGAGTGCCATTAAGGATTTGGAATCAGTATTGAAAAATTATAATTTAAAATATATATGCTTTAGACTAACCAAACTCCTATAGAATATATTAATAAATTTTTAATGAAACTTTAACTATGAACTACTTCTAGACAAGCTTAGAATACATAATATTCCTGTTAGTCATTCAACTTTTGCTTCTGGTTTGCAAATTACCAATCTGGGATACAAAATTGTTCAAAGAAGCAATCACTTGTAGCACTTTTACTGATCGTTGAGCTCAGTTTCAATCAAGTGTGCACTCTTCAGTTCAAGCAAACCTGTAAATAGGAATAAAACTCTGCAGTATTAATCAGAGAATACAATAATTTATTGCACAGAATCTGTGCAGTGTGAGCCTATGAGTCTACAATGTCATTTGAATGAAACGAGCAGTTGAGATTTCTTGTCTCTGAAAAAATTGTAATGCTGCCTGGGATGTAGAAAATCTCAAAAGTTCAAGTAGCCTGGGCTGAACATTCAGAAGTTATTCTTTATAACATCCACCTCCACAATGCAATAATTTAGCTATTTTATTATCTTTATCCTTCTTTTTGTATATAACTGGTTTTCCTTTTAACTGTTCTAATGTAGTACTGTAATTTTTTAACTTCTTTTGGTTTTTTAGATTCTCCAAAATTTTACTGCATTTCATTTCAACAAATGATTTTTCTCTTTTGTTTAAGTGGTGGGTGGCTATAACAAGTCTGCTATTATTGTTCTACTCTTTTGGAAAAATCTATACAAGTTTTTAGACCTTTGATTAGGAAATTTATTTCTTCATTTGAAAATGTGGTGTTCGAGAGGTTAACTACATTATCAATTGATAAAATCATTAAATACGTCCTCTACACACTCTTAATGCGTCACTTACTTTTTGAAGTATGGAACCGGTTTTGTAGTTAAAAAAGTAAGTGAAGCATTAAGAGTGTGCGGACAACATACTGTATTAGTTCCATATAGAATTTTTTATAATTCAATAATTACATTATCTATTGTTTGTACGTGAGACTGGTGAAATTTTGATTTGGTGACTGCATCAATTGCTGGGTTTCTCTTTCAATTTCTGATTCTTGTTTTTCATTTGATTCATTAACTTTTTATGTAAATGGTGCTGTAAATTTTCCTATAAATGGAAATCTAATGCTTTTGAAAGTTTTAAATGCAGACTATAAATTCCAAAATCATAAAATACAGTTTTAAATGCAGACTATAAATTCCAAAATCACAAAATACAGTAAAATTTTGTAGAACCTAAAACACTGTAAGAAATGAAAAAAATTACAGTACTACATTACAACAATTAAAAGAGAAATCAGTTATATACACAAGGCAGAGAAAGACAATAAAATATCCATTTTATACAAAAAGGGATTACATAAATTAGAGTAGAAATTATGTTAAAAGGGGAAGACTACAAACGAACTGAAAAGAATTTGCTGAAAAGCTGCACTAAAATTTAACCCAAACATTAAAGTCAAAACACTATCCACTGTTGAAAAATAGAAAATCACACAGAGCAATGCAGTACTCCCCAAACTTTATGGACTTCCTAAAATACATAAAAATGATAACAGCATGAGACTAATAGTCAACAATATCAATTCACCCACATAGCAGGTAGCAAAAAGGTTTATCAACATTTTCAACTCTTTTAAAAGATTCCAAAGCTTGAGCATCAAAATTTTTATTTGATTTAGTGGAAAAACTGAAATATAACAGAAGATATAATGGTGTTGTTTG
Organism: Metallyticus violacea; assembly: GCA_030762175.1. Taxonomy (NCBI): domain Eukaryota; kingdom Metazoa; phylum Arthropoda; class Insecta; order Mantodea; family Metallyticidae; genus Metallyticus; species Metallyticus violacea. The sequence continues at coordinate 73,751,595 of CM060837.1, read as the reverse complement.
ATGTAAAAGCCTTATTCCCGAGCATACCAATAGAGAAACTTATGCAAATGTTAAAGAAATGGTTAACCTCCTTACATTTACAAACAAGAAATAAAGCACTTGCTGAAGCCTACTAATATTTGCATTCAACAAAATTTCTTCAGTGTCAACCAAAAATATTACCAACAAAGGGAATGGAAGAACTCAGCAAGTTCCTAGCTAGAACCACCAGAGACCACCACTAAAGCATCTTGAGACCCAGCTGCCAGTTCTAGTAATCAGTCAACAACTTATGATGGAAGCAGTTAGCTTCAGAAATATATCCTAGTGTTATATAAGTAAATGGAGTTAGTGTGCACAGATTGAATACTTTAATGTAAGATATATTACCACTCCATTGTCTACAGCTTTGTTAAGTATTAAGTTATTCACTTAATTTAGCTGTTATTTATTTCCCTGTGTAATAATTAAAATGTCAATTTCTTCAGGTAGAACTGTCACATTCACACACAATATGACTGGTTGGTTGCTAGTGGCCAATGGGGATGCTGATATTTATCATTTTTTCCCTTTTTTTGCTTAGAAAAAAGAAAGTAAATAAGGTACCTTTACTCACAAAGAGAAACAGACATTTAATTGATATCATTGTATGATTAGCTTCACTGTGCAAGTTCCAATTTACATTTTAATTAGATGTTTAATTTTTTTTTCAATAGCACAGAATCATTTAATATATAATAATTTGTTCATCTTTTGAATTGATTCATCATTGGTGCCAACAAAAATATGAGGTGTAATGAAATTGGCACCATTGTGAATTTTTTGATGCTCTTGTTTTGTGTTATTCTTTTAAATTGAGGTGGTTGGATCATGGACTGACAAAACAAAAGTACAATCAATATCTATGGCAATAAAACAGAAAATGTTTCGTAAACTCCATATCCCTGAATGTTATTTATGTCATTATCTGTAGTTTCAGAAGATTGGATTGCCAAGTAGTGATATTCTGAAGAATGCAATTTACAAACAGTGACTATTTTCAGAAATGATTTCAACTGCTCTTTTCAAGTTTATATAACAAAATGTAGTTATGTCTTATCTTGATTATTTAAATTGACTTAGGAAGCTATAGACAATGGAGCTGCTATATATCCCATTAGACTTTATCAAATCTGTTAACATTAATTACATTTACATACACAAAATTAGATTTTTGGGGACAATTGCTCCCATCATCAGCTGTTGACCGCCTAATCAATGTCATAGCTAGATCTTTTGTTAAGTATTAGACACTGGCTTGCTGGAAAACTCATGAGCTGCTCTTACATAAACAGTTAACAATTTTCAATTAACTACCCACTGTACTTTGGTCTTCGGCTCATAAATGAAATTTCATAGACTCAGGTTCGGCTAAAACTATTCATAAATATACACAAATAAAACAAACTACTATTATTTACCAATTTTTTTAGTAATCATTTATGAATATTTGACCTTACATACAGTGCTCTCAAATGGTGATTCATCCATGAGAATGCAGCCTACATAGAGGCTGGAAGTATGGTATCTGTTGACTGAGATCTGCCATTTTTCTTCTGCTAATGTTGTTCTTTTTTTATCACTCCATTTCCTAATCTAGACAGTCTAACCCCAAGTAATTAATTTTCTTGACAACTTCAATTTCTTTGCCCTCCCACTACCATTTCTCCTGCTTATTTAGTTTGAAACCTTTTTTTCATCACCATAATCTTAGATTTAGTTTTTTTTTTATCTTCATATCCCATTCAGTACAAAATTTACCTATAGCTTCTAGTGATCATTTTATCCTATACTCACTGGTTTGTAACATATGCAATCCATTAATATTGCCCATACTCTAATGGATGGATGTCCATTTGAAAGCACTGTTTTTCAACATACATCAGTAGTATCTGGATTTTTGTGTAATTACATATTTTTCCTTGGCCATGCATCTACCTTAAAACTTAAATACTGACAAATTAGGCCACTGGGACCATTATATTAAATTTTAATGCTACATATTTTTTATGAGGGTAATCTAAAAGTAAGTCTATTTTTTTCAGAAATAGAAAGAAATGTTTATTGTAATAATTGGCATATCATTTTAAAACTTGAACATTCCCCTACTTTTCTACACATTTCAATTGATGCATTTTTAGAGGCAGTGTGGCAGTTTTTGTGCCCATGTTACATTAGCATGCTGCCAAGCTGTTGAAACATTGGATCTCATCTTCCCATCATCACCACCATCTCTGAAGCACTTTCCAGCCAAATGCTTTTTCAACTTAGGAAACAAGTGGTAGTGGTTGGGTACCACAAGCTGGGTGGATGATGACATTCCATCCAAACTGTTGCAGGAGAGCGACAGTTTGATGGGTAGTGTGGAGGCAAGTGCTGTCATGGAGAAGTCGTATGTCCTTGCTCAACATTCCTATTCTCCAGTTTAATCACCATCTGGGTTTTTTGAGCATCTCAATACCCGTCAGAATTTATTGTGGTCCCAGGATCCATGAAGTTGACCTGCAATATCCCCCTTTGATCCCAAAACACAGGTGCCATAACTTTACAGCAGATTGTGTTTGTTTGAAATTTCGCAGTTTGTGTGAAGATGAATGCTACCACTCATGTGATTGTTATTTGGTCTCAAGGTATAACGGCTGTGCGATGGGTTCTTTGGGAGCAACAAATACAAGTCTGGTCAACAGCTACATGAACAGTTTCCCTGCAACCCCAGCACTTTGGAGACCTTACTTTTGGGATTATCCTCATATTTAAAATTAAAATTCACAAAATGCAGTTTAATTAAATGCATTGAATAGGAAATAGTTGAGAATTTCTATCAATATGGCTTTGGAAAGTTCTTTAGTTATGAAACTATGATTCCAAACAACTATATGCAATGCTTTTACTTTTGATGAAAAAATAGTGTCATGAATTTCTATCGAGGTGGTTCTGGCAAGTTCTTTAGTTGCAAACTATAATTCCAAATAACTACATGCAATGCTTTATCATCGAAAAAGCGGTGTTATGTCATGTGTGTAAAAAAGAAGGAAAAATAAGGCAGTGCAACGAAATTTAGATTGAAACAGCACACACAAAATGGGCTTGACAACAGAATTAAAAAGCTATGTTCAGTTGAAAAGCAGACTTTACTAAAGCAAATGCATAAAGATTCTACACAAAACTAGTTTCATAAAGACACACGTTAAGCCATGATTGCAGCAAATGTACCATGGTGTACTGGTGTTTCTCAAGAAATACTGTGCTCATCAAGTACCTGACATTATACAAATCATAAAGAAGGGATATCCTGTGTGATCGATAAAGCTGTGGATGAATTCAAAATGAGTTTTGGATCTATATGGTGCAACAGAACCATATGCCATTGAGAATAGAGTTCTACAATGCACAGAACACAAAATAATTGCCCAATTTGTTATTGATGGGGTAAAAATGTTGTGGCTTGGGGTGTACAAAAGAAAAAAGTTTTTGGATCGTACTAACATAGCAGCTTGCATGCTCACCTGCAAATACACATTTGATCTATTGTTAGCTACATTTTTCAGCAGAGAAATCAGAGACTCTCTAGAAGACATTGCTACCAGCCACACCCATCTGATTAAGCAGGCACCAGGTGTCTGATGCAGAGAAGTTTTTTAAAAAATGTTTTATTGTTGCTTTGACTGGGCTGGTCTTCTTCTGACTTCTGTAGATTGAACGTGAATATTATAGGTCTATAGTCTGTAGTAATGAATGAAATTGATGGCATAAATGAGGTCAGAGTCCTTGGCACCTTAAAGCTATTTAGCATTCACTTTCTCAGGGTAGAGAAAAACCCCTCAAAAATGTTACCCAGACAGCTAAAACTGAACGAGAATTAAATCCAGGACCTTGGATTACTAGTTGCAAATACAACCACTAATTTTCTCAGAGAATACTTTGTAACAAGTATATATTTACCTAAGGTTCCAAAGCAGAGTTAGGTTGAAAGACCAGTGATTCCCTAATGCCTTCATCAAGTTGATTCAAAGAATTGACACACCTTAATTTTGGCGTTGACTTATAACAAGACATTGATCTTCTTGTACTCCGCCGAACAGGTGTTGCGACATAATGATTTGCTGCACCTTTCACATCATTCAAAATGGCATCCCTAAAAACATATTTAACATAAGTTAATTATATATTTATTTATCTCATCTTATAAATAAAGAGAGCCAAATTAACAAACACATTGGTCAATATCAAACAGAACTAAAATTTAAGCAGCAAATTGAATGGTAAAAGGCCCCACCTACTTGGTACCTATCCTTTCCCCAACTATAATATAATTTACCAATGCTTAGAGTTGAGCTTATTAAAAATCAAATACCTGCATGTCCTAACATCCTGTTTCATAAAAATATCACAACTGTGATAATTTAAATTTTTTTTAAATATATTGTGAAAACTAATTAGATGGCGGATGATCCAAAAAATCTTTGTTCTTGCTCCATAAATAAAGCAAGAAAAGATGAACAAGAAAGCCTGATAGTACAAAACCTAGAAGTAAACTATATAGGTAATGTAGTAAACAATACTAATGCAAGTAAAAAAGAGTACCACAAAATAGTAAAAAAATCCAAATGCAACTGTGAGGAATTACACTCAATCTTAACTGAAATTGATCCACTGTGGTAGTGCTTACTGAACATGAACTAAATGATAACGAAATCTCAATAATAAAATTAACCAATTATAAGCTAGTATCGCTTGTATAATTGTCAGCAAAACCATAAAAGTGGGAGGTTAGTAAGACATGTTAACAATATAAACAGTATATGTCTTAATGGGATATACAAATTCTGTTACAAAATGAATATGGAAATAGCAGGCTTTCAACTCACTACAAATGTAGGTGATATACAAATAATGGGCATTTATACATCCACAAGCTTAAAAGAATTTATAACACAGTTTAAAAATCTATTAAAAATATTGTGACCAGCAAGAATGTTCAAGTAATGTGAATGAGTGATCTCAACATAAACTTAAGAAATATTGAACTAAACAGCCTATTAAAAGGCTTTAATTAAAAGATATTGACTTAGAATACACAAGAATAATAAATCACTCAAGCACAGCCATAGATTACGAAATTACAAACATAAAAAAAAAATACATTATCACTAATTAACAAAGAATTCCATTATTAAGAACCAAATAAATAAAATGATCCATGAAATGTAGAGCTACAAAACCCAAGAAAAAATAAGTTTCAGTACAGGCATAATTTAAGTAAAATACCAGAACTAAAAATAAGCTACTCCAGGAAGAACTGGATCAAGTCATTGATTCCATATGTTCAAATGATAAATGGAATAAGTTCTACAATATACTCAATAGTCATTTTGAATCAATATGTCCTACAAGAAAAAAGCAAATAAAATAAAAATACCTTATGAAATACAGGTGATACAAAATAAAATGAAGAATATCTATGAATTATTCAAATCAAAGAGAGACATTTATAAGAACATGTACAATAATTATAAAAAATGTATAGACAAGCACTTTATGAAGCAAAGGCTGAATGCAATATTATTAGAATAATATTTAAAAAACAAAACAAAACATGCACACATAAATTAACCCCACAGGCACAGAACTAAACAATACAATAGAATATACCAAATTATTTATGAAGAAATCACTCAAAATTCACTTTTTCCACATATATACAAATGTTGGTACTGTTAAATTGATTATGACTTTGCAATAGTAAATGAAAAATTGAAAAAGGGTGCAATAAAACTACTCATCCTACAAGACAGCACTGTTAAATTTACAATGGAAATAGAACGCAGCAAGGTTTTTCCTTCCTGGATATAAAAGTTATAAAAAAAGGCAATATACTGGAATTTGGCATATTCAAAAAAGATACCCATACAGATAATTATATAAAAAACAACAGCCACAATCCAAAACAACATAAACTTGTCATTATCAACAGCCTCACACTCAGATTAACAAACCTACAAATAAGAAAGGCAGAATTCACATTCCAGTACCATAAAATCATAAATATAGCACAGAAAAATAACTACACAATAGATTTGGTCCACAAGTAAATTAAAAAAAATCAAAAGCAAATAAAAGACATCGCCATATTAAAAGGCTACAAAGGAGATCATATATACAGGATGTTAATGAACTACACCAAAATAATTTCAGAGATTGTAGAGATGTTATATATAAGCAATTTGGGATAGAAAACGTATTGTCTATCTGTTCCAAGTGTCAAAGCTATGACTAAAAGTTTCTAAAGTGCCAGTATGCCACTAGCTAATGAAGATGCCCTTCCAAAGCATAACACATGATAACGAAGGGAGGTTTCTGAACATATCACTCTGGCACCATGGCTATGACATTAACTCATGAGTTTTCGAGTTTGAGTCTTGTTTATCACTTTTTTTTATGTTGTCTTCTGACTAGGACCTAATAATACAGCTTTTAGTCTACATTGTAAGTTGATGTTTCAATTTGTACATTTAAATTTTAACATATCAATTCATGTAATCCTTGTAGTTGTTTGTACTTGCCAATCAGAATTGTGTTGTATGTGTTAGGTTAAATTAAGTTTTAGGCATCATGTTAGTAGTAAGCTTATTAACTATATTGTATGTTTGTAATACAATGTTGAAAAAAGACAATAAAACTTGATAGAATTAAGTAAATTTCACTCAAAATTATTTAGCATTCGTATTGCAGCCCTTCATATTAAAGAGAAATTAATGGCATAACAGGAATGTCTGTGGAACATAAGCTTTTGTTTAAATGTAAATTGGAACTTGCACACTTGCACACTTGCTCGAAACTGGTTCCATACATTTATGAAAAGTAAGTGAAGCTTTAAGAGTGTGTAGTTCAACTGAATCATACAATGATATCAATTAATAATAAGCTTTTGTGTTATGCATTATGCCACACAAGCAGTTAAAGAGCTCACTCTAGAGTAGGCTACATAATGCAGTTGATAGATGTCTAGTGACGCACCGCCAAAAGATTAGTTCGAGATTTGAGAGATTTTTATGGCGATAAATCTTGAAAACGCTGATAACGTGCTGCAGAAAATTGATATTTCTATGCTTGCAAGGCAGTTTTAAAGACATTCTAAACCAATTTTTCTCCCAGCTTGGCTTTATCAGCATCTGAAGTAAAAATGTTTAATACTATAAAACTATATTTAGTTGCGGACCATACATTGCCTATCTGAAATTGGTTATATGTGACTCTCTGAAATTGTTTCAGTGTAGTTCATTAACACCCTGTATAAGAAATTTACATTCTACCCATGGGCACACCAAAAATTCCAGATTTTTTAAAGATGCAAACATTATTTTGGCTTCAGTAAACAAATACAGTTTAAAAAAACTACTAAAAACCAACACAAAAGACAAAATTCTGCAGGAAAACAATCAGGCATTTATGAAATCAGTTACGAAGAATACAACATGAAATATAGGCAAAACAAAAAGACACATTATGCTACAGTTTAATGAACACATTAGAAATATAAAATATAAACATATGGAAAAATCAACAATGGCAAACCGTTTCTGGCAAAAGAACCAAACTCTTAAAAGATCTTCAAAAATCCATAGAATTAACACGGTGGGAAGAAAAATTCATAAACAAAGACACAGAAAATTTGGTTAATTTTGATCTCCAAACAACAGTAACCTCATCATTAAGTTCATAAAACTACAGAGTGACATCTTTAATACCATGCTGGGAAGCTGACTGTGGAACCATGTTGATGAGGGCAACAGCCTTCGAAACATGTCCAAGTAAGTGGAAAAATGTTAGTGAAAATTGAGTGATTTCCTTATAAATAATTTGCTATATTATACTATATTTTACAATGAAAATTCCCACTATTCAAAATTACTTAATTCAATAGAAATTTGTAACAATTTTAATAACTACTTTATAAATATTGAAATAAAAACAACTAACATATATGAGTTAAACATTACTATAAATACAAGTAGTGTTAACTCATTGTATCTTTACACAATGAGTATAAAGTAAAGTAGGCAGGGTAATTAGCAGAAAAAAATAAAAAATCCAATGAATAGGATGCCATATCCTTCATTGTTTTAAAAGAAAGCAAAGTTGCCTTTTTATATATTTTATGCACCTAATAAATTCCTCCATGGAAGGAGTGTTTCCAAATTGTTTAAAGAGAATTATAATGAAACCAATACTGAAAAAGGTAGGAGAGAGATATTAGTAACTACAGTACCATAAATATAAATTTTTGCAAAAAATATTTGAATATATCATATTTCAAAGAATAAATAACTTTCTAGAAAAAAACAAATTATTAGTTGCTACCAATATGGTTTCAGAAATGGCTTCTCCATAATTACTGCAACTTCAGAATTTATGCTTGCAACGGTCTCAAGCTTAGACAATGAGAAGGAAAATATGGATATATTCCTAGACCTTTTCAAGGCATTTGATGGTGTTTCTCATTCCTCCTACTAAATAAATTGGCAAGTTATGGAATAAGAGGAAAGTCAAATGAGCTGCTTATATCCTATTTAAGTAACTGAATCCAATGTACCAAAATATGCTGGAAGATAAATAATATCAATTTATCAATTAAATCAGATTTCAATATAATTAAATCTGGAGTACCATAAGGATTGGTATTGGGCTACCTACTCTTTATACTCTAAATCAAAAACCAAAGCTGCTCAGTAATATAATATATGCAGACAATACATCGCTGTTATGCTGTAGTCATGGCTTGAAAGGATAAGAGGAAAGAATTCATGATCACTAGCATTAATAATGAGCTACTTGGAAAATACAGAGTTAAAACTAAACACACATTATTTCTGTGCATCAATACTAATGACAACATAACCATAATTTTACCTAATATAATTACTATAGATAACTATAGTAATTTTTAAATCAGAATAACATAGGTATAATTTATGCAATATTTCTAACATAATACCTTCTATGTTTTCTTTCCTGAAGTGCAAACTGAATGATGGAAGATTTGAAGATATTTCTTGCATCAAGTATGTGTTTATGAGGTGTTCTTGCTGTGGAGTTTTTAATCTCGTCTGGATCAAGATGCAGGACATTGAATTTCTCCATCAGGCTGTCCAAAGATTTGCTGATTTTTTCCGGCTTTAAAAAAAAAGTTAAAGTAAACTCAATGAAAAATGTTACAGTTGCAATGGGAATAAAAATATATGTCAAGTAAGATGTGAGACAAGGAATCTATGTCTGAAAATCCTTCCTATGCAAATTACATGCCCTAAATTATTAATTTATCCATTTTCCTAATAAAACAAACAAACAAGCTTTTATAAACATATGATTGTTGCTTTCCTTTGGATGCATATGCATAAATAAAAATATGATTTTATTTCTTCACAAAAGTTATATGTTAGGCTAATGTTTGGAATCTGAGAGGAAACATTCAAGGTCATCGCCAGGACTTGCATACATCTTTGAATGTTATCTCAATGCTCTAAACATCTGAGCTACTGTGCCCTGCCTGATCTCTTAAAGAAAAAAAATCTTAGGATTATCTTAGAGGTCTTCAGGGTGGATAGGGCATGGTAGCTCATACGGTAAGAGATTAGCACAAGTCAAAGCTGTGGCTCGAATCTCAGCTGTGATCTTAAAATATTCTAATCTGACTGATTCCAAGTTTAAATAGGAACATGATTAAGAAAGCTAGTTCTTAAATTTCATCATATCTTTTACAATGCTTGAAAGGAATCAAAAGTTAAGAAGAGAGTTCTAGGTAGGGAAATGGGGGGGGGGGGGGGTTGTTGTAATTGGCAGTGAAATCTAATGTACTTGACATTAACTAAGGAATATGGTTATGCACTATAATCTGGCTACAATAAGGTGTCAATTGATGTCTCCACATGAAGCAGGTATTATTGATACACCATCAGGTTGTGTTGCCTGGTAGTTTACCATATAAATGACAACCACAATCTTTATTTAAAGCTGCCACAATACAGGGCTATTATAAATGATTCATTTGTTTTCAAAACATATTTTCTAAAGTATTACACATGAAAGTATGATTGATATATGATAAGAACCATAAGCACACCAAGTTCAAGATTTGAAGGTTAAGGCAGCATGAGTTCAGTGCCTTGACAAAGCAAGAAAAGAGTTTTTGTGCTGGAATGTGTGAAATGTTAGTCTGTTATACCAGTGCAATGCACATTCAGATGAGAGTATGGGAAAGAACCGGTCAACCTAAAGTGCCAGATGAAACAGTTGAGAGAATGAGGAAAAATATGCATTGTCCACAAAAATCAATGACCTGAACAAGTTGCAAACTTGGGCTACCACAGCAAACTGTATGGAAGATTTTTGCAAGAGGACTGTATTTCAAACTGTACCATTTGCAGCTTCTGCAACATTTAAAAGTTGGACAATTATGGAATATTCCTGGAATTTTGAGTTGCAATGCAGAAGCATTGAAGGAGGATAAAGCAACATTCCATTTATCCGGGAAGGTTAATCATCAATGTGAGATTGTGGGGTACTGAAAATTCTTGCGCAATGTAGCACTTAAAACAGATTCACCAAAAGTGAATGTTTTCTGTGCAATGTCACAGACAAAGTTGTATGGGCAGTTTTTCTTCTGTGAGAAGGCTGTGACTGGTACATCTTAACTGGATATATTATGTGGTTGTTTCCTCAACTAGCTGCTGATTCTGGGGATTTTGTCTTCCAACAAGATGGGATACCCCCTCACTGGAACATCAATATTCGTTGCTGCCTAAATGATGAACTTCCACATCAATGGATTGGGTGTGTTGGTGAAGATGAGGTTGCTCTATTCCCTTTGCTTCCCAGATCACCTGTTTAACATCTTGCAACTTCTTCCCTTGGGGATACATTAAGTGCCTTGTTTATGTACCCCCATTGCCAAGAACACTAGCAGAGCTCACGGAAAGCATCGATGCTGCAGTGATGACCCTCGACAGGATGATGCTATAAAATGTGTGGAACGAGCTGACTCTTGCCTGAATGTGTGACCCATGAGACATACATAGAACATTGGAGTGTGAAGAAAAATTGGCAAGTTTGTGGTTATTTTGAATCTGTCGTCTTTACACTTTTCATGCTTCACTAACCTTAAAAATATATGGAACTGGTTTCAAAGATATGTTATCTCCATCTTCGGCCGTGGATGACTGGTGTGAAAGGTTGTTGTTACGTAGTATCAGAAGCAATGTTCCACTCTGTGAAACTTTTATGAACTTAAAATTTATACTTTCTTCTTTTGGAATGTCAAAAAAATAAATAAATAACTTTTAAGTTCATAAAAGTTTCACTAGAGCGAAACATTGCTTGATACTATGTAACAACAACCTTTCACACTAGTCGTCCACGGCCGAAGATGGAGATAACATATCTTTGAAACCCGTTCCGTATATTTTTAAGGTTAGTGAAGCATGAAGAGTGTTAAGACGACAGATTAAATTCACATGAGCTTCACTGTGTTAGTTCCATATGAAAATTTTTTTTAAAGATGTACAATTTTTAAAAAATTTAATTGTGGTTCTTTTCATATATAAATCAAATTTGTACGTGCTTTTTTGGAAAATATAGCATTTTGAAAATTAATTAATAATTTATAGTAGCCCTATATTTAGATTAACTTTACCCTTAATATGACTTATCTTTGTTCTTATGCATACATAATCATCATTATCATTTTATAATTAATTTTTGCATCTATTCAAAAAGGAAGCAGTGCTTTCCACCACAATAAAATATCCATTTCCAAATATATATAATTTTTATCAGACTATGATTGCTATATTAATCAGCAAGTTGGGAAATCACTCAGCAGTGGTTAATATACTGACTGGGCTTTTCCATTCTCAATTGGACATGTAATCAATATATTAACATAAAGCAGTGCTCTTCTATTTGTTATGTGAGGATCATGGAAAATTGCTCCATTGCGTCTAGCATATCATTGGTAAGTTAAGGTAACTAACATAACTTTCCAAGTAATTCTATAATTCCAAAGCATTTCTAATAGAGTATAAACATTTAAAAATTGTGAACTCTCATTGCAACATGCATGACTTGCCAGTTTCATATACATGAGCTTAATGATGAACAAGGACCTAAACTGCTCATGAATGCCAATTCTGATGAAAATATGAATGTGGCACACGTATCCATTCCACAGCACCAGCAGACAAGAAAGTGATGAATCTGACATTCTTTCAGTTGGCTAATATTAATATATTGAACGCCTACATTATTCATATTTCATTTGGAAGAAAACTAACTCATACAACTTATAAGAAGTAATACTAAGCGTTCTTTGATGTGACCTTTGCATATTTCCACGTCTCAAAGAATATTACACTAAAACAAAGTACTGAATCTTGTTGAATTAAATGTAAAACTTCTAAAATCATGTCCATATATTAAACTCTCTTGAAGTTTCACATTTAAACTTTTTTTTATTAAAAAGTAAGTTGGGACTAGTTTTCTGAGTCACTTGCTCACATTGTCAACCAATTGGCGACTAACGGATCTCTTCAAGTAGGATGTATACTTGGCTGTATACTTGAAGAGATCCGTTAGTCGTAAATTGGTTGACAATGTGAGCAAGTGACTCATGAAACTAGTTCTAATTTACTTTTTAATAGAAAAAGTTTTAATGTGAAACTTTAAGAGAGTTTAATATATGGAGATGATTTTGCAAGTTTTACGTTTAATTCAACAAGATTATTAAGATAATTAATCAGAATAATTATAATTTACATTAACAAGCTTCACTGTGCAAGTTCCAACAGAATTTTTTAAAGATTATGATAGTTTCACTGTGTAGATTCCTACATTAATTTTTAATTGGAAAGTACTGAATGTCAACTTTTTAGTTAAAAGACATTAGACATTCTTAGAGTCTTACTTGTAATGTCTTAATCTTACAGATGGAGACTTATGTAGATTCTTGGATGCATATTGCCATTTTTGAAAGTAACCAATACTGACAGCAGGATCTTCTATATATTTCTGCATGTGCCTGAGTTATCACATCAGACAGTGCACAGTAATAAGTGTAAATGTTATTGGTATTATTGTATGATTTTAAGTGTAAATGTGTTCTTAGCCATCACACTGCCATTGTACTGAAATGAATGGAAACCTTTTCAAATCCTTGTCTACACATTAGTCTTCAGAATGCTGTTGCCACATCTTCTTGAAAGGATGAGTTGTATTCTTTATAAAAATCTAATGCTTTTGGAAAAAAATATAATTCTAATGTTAATTTGCTAAATTCAATATTATATCTTAGGGATATTTTGAAGATTTACAATAGTCCAACATATTCACAAAACTTCCCAAAAAAACACAAAACATATACAAAAACAAAATTATAGAAACATACAAGTGACCCTTTGGAAATAATGGCATAGATAAAAATTTATACCATCAAAAATAAAAACTGGATCATGAAATTAAAAACACTAATATTGGATATATTCAATAAACTTTTCCAACCACCTACATAATATGCTTTGAACAGATGGTCTTTTGCTGATAATAGGAGCAAATGTTCCCAAAACATGTCCTATTAAAAACAGTGTCATCAAACTACCCCTATATCAACATTATTTACTATTTCCCTGTTAATAGCTTCAAGAGTATAAGTTCATATCAAATGTGAATTTGCTGAACTGAATTCCATTTCCGAGCAAGCTACCCTAAGTTCATCCAAGGTGTGTAAAACTGGTTGGACAAATGTCAGTATATCCCACACATGCTTGATAGGAACAGGCCAATTGAAAGTGGTGTTCTTGCTAATGTGGGGAGTAGTGTGCCATTGAATCTCCACTTCAATGAATATAAAGTCAGTACATGCTTTCAAGCTAATACCACCCTGCACCAATACTGAACTCCCTTCAAATGGTACCCTTGGTGAAAAGGTACACACAGCATAGCCTCCCTAGGTTTTCTCCACACTCCTTTCCTTCCATCTGCAGAACACAGGTCGAATTTGGATTCATCTGCATAAAGAGTTTGATTCCACGATTTAAATGTCTAATCCACATGGTTTCTTCAGTGCTATTGAGTTAATTGTGGTCCTATGGCAGGCTTTCTGGAGTTCTAATTTGCTTGTCTGAGTATCTTCTTTGGCATGTTCATTGCTAATGTTATTGTTGTGTACCTTCCCAGAAGATTAGCCTCAACTGCTGTCAAATGACAATTTCTAAAAATTTCCAAAGATTTAAAAAATAAGGGGAGAGGGGGAATCTGTCATAAGTAATGTTTCCAAAACCATCTCACAGTTTGCAGAACACCTGCAGATATTATTTCTAATATCCCCACTAAACAATATTGCATCCATCATCAATTAAAGCAATAGCTTTTGTACAATAAGCAGATAGTGGCATTTTTACAGTACCTCATCTCTCAAAACTATAGCAAATAATAAGTGAAAGGCCATTGCATGCGTTCAAAACAATATTTTGTTCTAAAATTGCAATAATATTTTATTGGTGTAAGTTTAAAAAACTTCACAGGGGCACTGCGACAATAAATGCATGAACATGTGGCTCTTAAGGCTAAAAGATTTTTATATTCTTGTTTATGAAAAACCATATAAAAATAAACTTCAGCAATGAACATAAATGTATAGGATACAACAACATTCACTGTTACTGTCCTTGCCAATAGGAATATGACTTTGAATGTGCCATAGCAACAAAAAAGTCATTTGCTTCTGAGAGCTAATAAAATTTAATGTAGCTAAGACTTTTCTATTTGAAGGTGCATTCATGCAGCAGTTTTACTTATTTTTCTATTGTATTACATTTATTTCAATGACCAGTTATAAATTTAGTGTTGCAGTGCTAGTGTTATACAATAATGTTCCAGTGATGGCTGAAGGAACTCCAAGAGGTATTGAAAAGTCAAGTCAGAAAGCTCATGTGCTATTTCCAGAAGCAGATACTAGCAAGCTAGTAACCAACATTACTAAGAGTCAAGAGAAAACAGCAGCAGCCAGCAATATTGGCATTCAGACTGTGTAGCAGATTGTGGGAGCAGCTTGGAAAAGTGATGGGCTATTTGGTACCATCAAGTTCTTGTCTCCAGCAAAAAAGCATATCCAAAAAAAATTTCTTTGCAATTTAGAAAATTTCCAGCGATATGTTTTAAGATGTATTATATTTGACATTTATTACAAGGGAAATTCAACCATGGAAAAACTAGTTCACAAATTGAATCTATGGATTATAAAGGAAGTACTCAGGTTATGTAGAGAATATTGAAGGGTATTGGGATTCAGATACAAGAAATGTAATGGTGGGGTAAAATTTTTAATGCAAAGGGTCACATCTCTGCTGCTACAAATTTTTGGGAACAATGCACAATATAAGGCAAGATGATAGTGCATAGATATACTACTGGGATGAAGCCTGGCTCAACAAAAACCACACCATGTGTATTGTTGGACAAATATTGATTAAGCAAGAGGATTTAAAGGGTTCCAATTGGTAAGGGAGGAAGATTAATATGTCATGGTGGTTTAGGTGATACAGGTTACACCAAAGAAAGCAACTTGATTTTTTCACCCAAATCCAAAGTACCGGATTATCATTCTGAAAGGGATGATGACACTTCAAACAGCGCTTTGTCAACCAATCTCTCTCATTCATTGCAGCAAAATCTGTGATCGTTATGTACAATGTATGTTACCATTTAATGACACTAAATCTTTTGATAATGATCAAAAAGATGTGAAATAATACATTGGCTAATAAAGCATATTACTTTCATTGCTACTCACTCACATGAACTTGACAAAAAGCATAAGAAATTGGGCGTAAAGCTATAAGACTTCCTCTCTATCAAGTGAAGAGTTATGTAGCAGAAAGGAACAGCACTTTAACATGTGTGACATTGAGAAATTGTTAAACGACACCCTTAATTATGTAACAGTTTCTGATTGGGCGGACAGCATCATGCTGAAAATCTACAGGAAGGATATTTTATCAAGAAAATAGCGCAGGATGAAATAATGGATCCCACCATCAATCTGCAGGAATTCGATTTTGACAGTGATTCTGACGAGACTTCTGAATTTTATAACCAATTATAATTCATTTTGAGCTAAAAATGAATGCCAATATTTGCAATTATGCCATTCCTTGTATTTTCTTTTCTTTCTTATTTATGTATTCCATGTTCCTAATATTAAAATTGTTCCATAAAAACTTCTCACATGCTCAAAAATACCTCTAATTTTTTATTTAAGAATATTATTTGGTTTTTCTCATTTGTGAAAATATGTTAATTTTTTTCAATTAATAACAAAGATTCACTCAGTATTGACACTTTCATGTCATATTATAATACATAATTGGAATATTTTTTCAAGCCAAAATGTAATTCTCCATTAATGCACACCAGCTGATTTAAATCTCCTAAGTAGACACAAATTAGTGTCCATAAAGTGTTGCAATATCACAAAGTCATCTACCTCTCTCTATGAGCACAGAACCATGCTCCTTCTACATGGCGAGCAATATAATGTTACATATTTTTGCCCAGCTGTATATTTACAATTTAAAAGAAATATGCTGTATCTGATGTGATCATTACCAATTGTATTTCAACTTTAACTAGACATTTAGTAATTTTTATTTGCTAGTCAAAGGGACATGCCAAAGGACACCTTAAAGTGGCACTATGGGCTATGGTACCTAATAGAATTTCCTTGCTATACACACAAAAAAATCACAACAGAAAAGCTTTAAGAGATCCAGATTGTATAAACCAAAGTTACTATAGACAGCTAAAACATTTAATTTTAGTTTTGTCCTGTGAAGGTGAAAAAGCATCTATGATATGCTCTGTTAGTAAATTAAGAATAATTTGAGATCTTATTACCAATGCTCCTTTTATTATAGCTTGTTCATAGCAACCTATAGCAGCTTTTATATCACGACTGGTCTCTTCTACAGCAGCTCTACATTCCCAATATGTAGGTTCCTCTCTTACACCATAGAAATGCTTCTGGATTAAATGCAACCAATCCTCACACTTATCTTGAGGGTAGCCCTAAAACAAAAATTATTTAACAGCTAATTTTTTACATCATCAAAATTTAGATGAGAAAAATACACTAACAGTTCAGAAAAATCAGCATGTACAGTTTTGGCTAATGCAAAACTAACCATTTGTATTAGGTCAAGAAGATCTTTCAAAGTGTTTTCAACAACTGTTTTTGCATCTTCTACATTCTCTTTGTCATCATCAGAAAGCTCTTTAATGGCATCTTCTTGTAAGCTGTTCTGCTCATCTGCATTAAAAGTTGTATTAAGAAGCTCACTTTCTTGCTCCATTTTATAAGATGAAGGATTTGTAATGTCAGAAGCTTTGAGGCCAAAGCAATGCAGATGGTGGAAATTCCTGATTGTTTTTCCATGTTTCTGTAGCCAGCTGTCCAAATTTTCCCTATAACATAACATTTTAATATCAAAAGTGCATATATAAATTTTATCTCAGCAGATTCAGAATTATTAACTATATGTAGTAAAATTTACAAAGGTTTTGTCAAAAAGTTTGAGATTACAAGAGATTAAACAAGAAGTGAAGTAATAATATATAGGTACATATATAATCATCAAAGTAAATTATGTGCATGTGCACTGTTTTAGAATAAAAGACTTTTAAATAAGATAGGACTTACTTTTCTTTATATCCTCTTTTATTTTTTTAACTGTGTAAGGTAAATGACTATATTTTGCTTTATTTTCAATACATTTGGTACCTAAAAAACCTTAATTTAATTCTAAAATAATTTTGCTTTGTTCTGATATCACATTAATGTATGTTCTTATTTTTATCCTCTATATATATTACAAGGAAATGTTAATATGTTAATTATTTTGTATATTTTTATATCGATAATTACTATTTTCCTGTAATCTACACATGTTCAATATGTATTTTTTCCCTGCTGCTTCTCCTTGAATGAATTCATAATTTAAATATGAACAGATAAATGCACAGTAAACTTGTATCATACATTTCTCATCCGTGATTTGAGAAGTATTTTAGGAATATATACGTAAAATGCTTAAAGCCATGACCTTATGTCTTTTCTGACTAATGAAATGTCAGTCTTGGCGGTGTAGTGGTCACCATACTTGCCTCCTAAACCCAAGATCGCGGGTTCGAACCCGGCCAGGACCGATGGATATTTTTGGGCATAAGTATGGCTTCCTTCAGAAGGGAAGTAAAACCGTGGGTCCTGTGTAGTACATTTGCAGCACGATAAAGAATCTCAAGCCTGAAAGAGAGGCCCCTGAGCAAAATTAGTCAGCCATTTCACGCCCTGAGTTGAATGGGACACTGATGACCTGAGATGTTAAAGAGCATCCATAAATAAATCAATTAAAAAAAAATTACTAATGAAATCTGTGCTCATTTCAAAATTTAATTGCTTTTTCACATTTCAAAGGAGAAAACATTACAAAAGCTGACTGTATATTACACATAAAATAAACATTTTGTTTTGTGTGAATGTGTATATATCAGTCCTTAAAACTCACCACAATACTTTGGGCATTGGAGCAAAATTTGAACTCGACCTGCACAAGAATTCTCTGTGCATTGAGAAAGAATGGTCATGTCCTTTTGATGGAATAGGTGTCTTTACAAATACCTTTCGTTGTCTGGTAGTATCTTCATTAACTTCTACAATTGGTGATGGATGATCTGCAAAAGGAGTGAACATTTTTCATTTTTCTTTATTGCTAAGGAAATGCAGCATACATTGTAAATAAGATAAATATGAGGGCAGGAAGCAAGGGAAGAGTATGACTTGAAGCTTTCACGTTCAGACATTTCCGGTCATCAGCTTCTTCACAATAATAAAACTCAAATTTTTAGGCTATAAGAGTTCAGGATAGCCAAAATCTTAAAACTTTCATTAATTTGATTTGGGTATATGCACAGTGATACCTAATCCTTTGCATTGAAGCATTACATGGATATTTAATATAAGTTTACTAGATGAAATTGAAAATTCAACAATACCAGACATTAAGTAGTGATGGATGTTCCGTCACAACTGCAGCATGGTCAACATTACATGAACTGACACTAACTGTCAAGTACTATGTTTTGACAGCCATGTATAAGTGAGTTCTCTGACACAGTGAAAGAGTATATTTTTTGACTCCTTTGGCAGACAAAGTGTAGTAACATTGTTGTACATTTTTGATACATCTTGCAATGAATACCTAGTGCTAGGTAATGCACCATTAAAAAGGTTTCTCTGTTATTAAGAGAGTTATATAAAAAAAAAGCAAGATATGATGTACTCTATGAAACAGTATGTTGAAAATATAGTAAATTCAAGAAGAGGAATATTTTATGTGTTGTTATTGCCCTTTTTACTTCCTTTTCCCCTCAGTTCTTAATATATTTCTCTTTCTTATTTTTCCCTCCCCCAAATCCCCCTTATCTATTTGCATTATGTTACCTTCAAGATTCAATATTTATTTTTACCATCTTCACTTACCCTCTGCCTTTGAAGAGCACAACAATTCAAAATATATTGAAATTTGTGTTACTAGCATTTTATTTGTTTTTTTTTACCTACATTGTTCCAAAAGTTACTCGATTTTTCATTTTTATTATACATATACATTTTTTAAATTAAAATGGTTGAATACAAAGATATCATTGATTATATAGAGTGGTTGTAACTTAAAAAAAAAGTTTTACTTGCCCTACATAGTGACTGAAGGAAAAGTTCACATTAATAAATTACTGACACATGATGTATAATCAAGAAACATCAAGTTATGTGATTATCTGAATGAATCATGGAATTATTAAGAAAACATTCAGACTTATAAAGGGAGAGGAATGATTTTATGCTGCACAAAAACAAGGCTTGCAACACAAGTGAGAGTAAATACAAAAAAGCTTTAAGATGTACAGATGATACTTTTGAAATATAAAGAATTCTACAGTATTCTTCTGTCCATTCTGAAGATGAGTAGAGAAGCAGCAGTTGAAATTTTAAAGTAGTTTTGTCATACTAATTTATTAGATGAATTGCCTCAAATAAACATTCAATCACATTGTATTAATAAAAAAAGTAGTAAAATCTATTAATACATTCAAATTAATTAGCATATTATTCAGATGAACAAATTCTACAAGCCTTTAATGCATCATAAAATTCTACCTATAAACTTTATGAATTATTAAATTAGTTTTAGTTTTTTTGAAACATGAATGAACGGATATTCTTCCCCTTTTCAATGAGCAATTAAATTGTAAATCATGCAGCTTCTGATTCTATCATAGCCTCAAAAGTATTGTGATAAGCAAAGTGTTGCAATTTTAAAGTCCTTGGTAATGCTTAAGGCAGTACATATACAATGAAGCATTCTGTGTAAAACACACTCACAGTAAACTTACCAAGTATTTCAGATGCAGACCGGGATTTCCTTATCTTGCAGATTTTTTTTCTGGGGATATCCATGAAAGTAACTGTCCTCTGTGGTAATTTTTTGACATTCACATCTCTCCCTACAACATTCTTCATCTGATCTTTTGTTGCAAGAGATGTCTTCTTTGTATTTTCTGGTCTTCTTGAAGGAAGAACTGTTGATTTTGTTTGCAGTGTATTTTGTGTCTTGTTCTTGTAAGTTTCTAGTCTTTGTCGCATAATATTTTGAGCCTTAAACTTCCCATTTTCAAATCTTTGTTGCACTGTACCTATTGGTATGTTTTTAACATTTTCCTCTTTTGATTGCACAGCATTACATGGCTTGTTTTTCTCATTTTCCAGCTTTGGTTTCAAAGCAGTGTGTGCCATATTTTTCCTATTTTCTTGTTTTGGTTTCAAAGCACTATGTGTCATGTT
Source organism: Metallyticus violacea (assembly GCA_030762175.1). Taxonomy (NCBI): domain Eukaryota; kingdom Metazoa; phylum Arthropoda; class Insecta; order Mantodea; family Metallyticidae; genus Metallyticus; species Metallyticus violacea. Next base: position 73,730,633 of record CM060837.1, on the reverse strand, counting down.
TTTTCCATTTTCCTGTTTTGGCTGCACAGTGTTAGATGGTTTACTCTTTTCATTTTCCAAAGCAATTCTCAATGGTTGCAAATCATCTTTTAGGAAGCTTAAAAGATGAGGTTTTTTTACACTTGGAGGCAATGTAATTACTCCAGATACCTCAAGCAAAGGATTTGCTTTTACAAGCCTTAATTTGCTGGCTAATGTGTGACGTATTTCTGGTACAGGACGTGAATTACATTTTTTAGCTGAAATATTAAAAAAGTAACAATTAGTACATTTTTAAAACCCTACTTGACAATAACTATAGTAATGTGTTTAAAAGCTCTCAACATGCCACAAATGAAAAGCAACTCTGTAAATATTTACATGCAAGGGGGAGTCACAACAAACTAAATATCTGAATGTAATGCCTGCAACTATTGGTGCTAGAAGGCAGTATTGTACCTGGGCTGCTGAAACTTTGCACTTAACAGCTATCCTTTTATTCCGCAATACTAATAATTAACAAATGAGGAATGCAACCTGTCACACCTTCTGAACCAATTACAAAGTAGTATTATTGGTCAGTCATTTGTGACATATCACCTGTATGTTGCTGGTTTTTCTTTTTGTGTGTGCAGCTGATTTCTATAAAATGTTCACAAATTAAGTTACTGTTATTATTGAACTGTTCATTTGTAGTAGTAAAAAAATGTATCAAAGAGGTCATTTGTAGAATAATTCACGAAATGATACCTCTTTTTTTGTGTCTAGGTTTACACAAATGCTTAATATTTACTAGGTGAAACTGAAAACTCAGCAACACCAGCCATTAAGCAATGGTGCAATGTGCAACCACAGCATAGCCAACATTATATGAACTGCCATTAACTGTAAAGTGCAAAGTTTCAGTAACCGATATAGTCAGTTGACAATCAAGATTTACAAAAATAAATCATGGGCAGTTGCAAGATGGCGACACTTCTGAGTGACTATATAATTGTCTAGCAACACACTGTTATGCAGTTTCTGTGGGCAAAAGATATGTTTGCAAAGAATATTTGTAAGGAAATGCTGCTTATCATATAAAGTTGTTTATAACTGGGTGCATAACTTCTCTGTTAGATTTGTATCAAAGACTTAACACCAAGATAGTTGACCAGCAGAAATTGCTGCAGAGGAAAATTTGCTGAGTTGAAGATGTCCGAGAAAATGATGATCGTGTAAAAGAGGAATCAGTGCTTCAATGTGGGAAGGATGGTGTTGAAAAATAAACATTGCTTTCAAATCAGTACTCTTCTTTGTTTTATTTCTGCATCCATTTATAACTTAACTGAATCACACTTGTATTCAAAATGCAAGACAAGATACTGCCTCACCCAAGTTCATCTGGAAACATCCAGCACCTACATATCATTCAAGCAGACACTTGCTGTATTTCATACATAGAAGAATGCTTCAAGGATTCTATCAACAAACTTAAGGAATGCTGAGAGGGATCAGACAAGAGCACTTTTTATATTATTGTTATTAATACATTTTTCTTCCAATTTAACACTGAAAACATGCAAGCCTTGAAGCAAGAACCTTATCAGTAAAAAGCTGATAAATATGAAACTTTAATGCAGAGTATTGGAAAGAAGTGTATTTTTATGTTTTAGCTTATGTAGAATCTAATTAGACTAATCTCATTTGTCATATTTTATAGTATTTTGAACAAATCATAATAATAGTTCATATTTTCAATGTTATGTTCTTTAATTTATTTTATTTTATATTTTTTTTACACTTCAGTAACCATAATTTGTGAAAACCCAAATGATATAAATTCTTTCAGATACAACATGTGTACTGTATTCTTCCTATTCACTTGCTACATTGTTATCTCAGCTGCAAGGAATAACTGGCTCTCCTTCTTAGTAATTGTTCCATCCTGCCCTGCTGATGAAATTCAGGTACAGTAGGTCTGAGCTTCAATAATATTTTTTTTCCAATGCCAGTACAGCTCATTCATGCCTCCCCAGCCTGGCCAGAGTGTAGTCAACTTATGAGGTTGGGATCCCTGGAAGACATGGCTATGGTATCTCAAGAATAGCTGCTGGGAAAACCGAATGAGCTCAGGGAACTTTGTGGCCTAAGTTTCCCAAGCATTCATCTTAAGACCTGATGGGAAAACCCTCTGAAAAAAATCTATGTAAATCAGGAACCTGACCCAAATCTAACTGAGGCCTGCCACGTAGGAAGCCCATGAATGCTACCATTAGACCATGGCAATGGTCTTCAGCTTCAAAGCTGTTTACAGGACCATGTGGAATTTTTAAATGAGCTACTGTACTAATTAAAAATGCCACAAACATCTTAATTGTTATGGAAAAAATAAATTTTAACAGATATATTCACAGATATTCTGCTAGAACTGGTCATACCCCAATCACAAGCAATCCTACAGCAATATTTAGTATATTCTGGCAAATAGTAAATCATTGATACCACAGCCAATATGCAGTAAATGTTCACTTTACATCGTATGTTGTTTTGTTTAACACAGTCTCCATTAAGATGCAGAAAGAAAATGGAAGAGATGGTGCTCAAATTTCAGCTGTTATGCAATAGATGGGAAAATTGTTATATAAAATACTGTAATATAGAAATGAGTAATTTATTTATGTGTATAACAATTAAAATCAATCTAATGGAAAATATATGTATATCACTATTATGCAAGTGTTCCTCTGTGCTGCAGAATTATATTATAACTATGTAATTTTAAAATTTCAAAAAAATTGATTTTGATAATGCCAAATATTAGAAACTGATTTGTTGACAGAACCTGTATTTGTATATAAAATGCATTCACAGCACATTAACTGTAGTAATGTTCAAAACAGTTCTAGTGTCCTAGCCTCAGCTGTGAAATTAAGAAATATGAACTGAATACATTAACAGTGACTATCATCAATGTCACCAAGAGTTGCTTAGTAAATATTGTTCTAACTAGTTTACCCATTTTAGTGTGTATTAATTTCCATATTATTTTAATTGTTATCAATTTAGCAATAATTTGAATTCAGTGATTACTTTACTGAGTAGTTTATAATATAGTTAAAATACCTTTTTAAAGGGTCAGAGCAGTATATTGCTAGTATGGTTTCCTTTTATTTGGACAGCAATTTCAAATACTATGCTTTAAATCGATATTTGAAGATTTAATTACATTTTTCTTATAAAAATTAGCCTCATATAAAAATAACAATATTTAAACATTTACCATACTCATCATATACTAGGTTGTTGGAATAGAGAATAAGCAATTTTCATTCTTCAGAATTTGTTTAATTCATTCATTAGATCATTATTCATTAATAATACTACGATTGTATCTAAATTGTCATTAATGACAGATCTCGATACGATTAGTATTTGAGTAACATGAAACGACACAGGTCTAACCAGTGAATGGCCCCCCCCACAACATTTAGGCTTGGGTTCAAGTCTTGGGACATTACAGAAAAGCAACATGTCCAAAGGGTAATCAATGGATTTAAAAGGCCTTAGTCCATTCCTTGGAACCTTTTTTTGGGGGGGGGGGGGAATTCAGACTAACTTACCGTTAATTTTGCATATAATGCGATTTTTACAACAATCACCGCAAAGTGATGTTTCAATGTTTAAAATTGTTGCTGTGCATTGTTATGGAGCATAATTTAAAGCGTTCAGGCTTCCCCAGAAATCAGTCCTAAGTCAGTTTTAACTTTTTAAAATGCTCTTACAGCTAAAGATGCAGCAAGGACTGTGGGCATTAGTGGAGTATGGATTATGTCTACATTATGTTGCTGACATCATTGGCAATTCTAATTCCAATGTATGCAGGACTATCCAGAGATTCAGAGAGAATGGTATCTATACTAGAGACCCGGTTCTGGTCTTAGGAGGAGTACCTCTGATTGCAACAATTGCTTTCTTTTACTGCAAGTTCTTTGCAATCTGCAAGCAACATGGATGGAGGCCGGGAATAATTTGCAGCAAGTACATGTTAACATCAGTGAAAGTTATAAGGCTGTATAAAATGAATTTAAGGAAAACCATATCTCTCACATGCAGTTTGCCCACATCAAAACTGAACTATGGAGCAATGGAGCACGATGCTCTTCACAGATGAGCGCAAGTTCTGTTTGAAGGCACCAGATGGGAGGCAGTATGGAGAAGACCAGAAGAATGTTATGCATTTTCTTTTCAAGGACATCTTTTATTGGAGGTTCAGTAATGGTTTGGCCAGGGATCAGCATTGAAGCAAGAAAGGGTTACTAACAGCTCATTGATTCATCGAGGAGATTCTTGCTGATCATGTAGTGCCTTTTGCACCTGTTATAGGCGACAATATTATCCTTATGCATGATTACGGCCATCCACACATTGTTCGACATGTTTCTGAGTTCCTGGACATGGTTGGAATTGAACATATGATATGGCCAGCATGCATTCCAGACCTGAATCCGATAGAACATGCCTGGGAGGAATGCTAAGAGTAGATTCCCTGACTGGCTGACAGATCTTTGGGCTGCACTTCAAGTGGAGTGCACATCTTATCTGGAGCATGCCTGACCAAATCGCAGATGTAATTAGGGCTAGAGGCGGCAACACTCATTAGTGAGTCGTGATTATCTTAAACAAACAGCTGGAGAATCATTTAAAGTGTCAATTTCCAATATTTTTAAAAAGTTCTGTTTATTGTGATATGACCATGTTTTAAGATTCTTCTGCATTAAAATCAATAATGGAGTAGAATTTGTCTTAAAATTCTACTTATGTCTTACTTGGATGGTAAAATGTTTAACAATTATTAAAGAACTTCTATTTTCATATTTATGTCTTTGTTTCATTAAAATTAGATTTTTATTTTAAAATATGTTTAAAAATTAAGTGTTTCGGTTTTTTGGCCACTCAGCATATTTCAAATTATAAGTGCCTAGTGCAGAGGTAAAATTAACTTTTAGTTCAACATCATTTTAAGTGTTCACAATAAAATTACAACTATACTACAGAAAGATGAGACTCTTTTCTCTGACTAATGAAGACAGAAGTTTCCCAATGAAGATTTATTTACTGCTGAGACAACAAAATTATCCTCATTGATATTCAGCTAAAAATCAAAATAACACTACTTTTTACAAAATGAGTCAATGTCTATATTAATAATGTAAATAAAATAAAATATCAAAAGAATGAAGTATATAACAAACCTGTCTGTTCTTTCCCAGGTGGATCTTTTACTGCTGAGGCTTTTTTAGAAGTATCCATCTCTTTTGGTTTTAAATTTCCTTTTCTGGCTGAAGATAAAGGTAATGCAGCAATTGTCCTCTGGGGCTTTGGTTTCGAAAGCTGTGCTGAAGCACACTTCTGTCTCTCTACAGGCTGATTACCAGTCCTGAAAGTTGTTCTAAACACCATCGTACATTTTAAAGATAGCAAGTGCACTAATAGCATTACTCAAGATAGGATGAAATTTTTTTTTTTTTTTTATAAATATAATGCTTAAATCCAACATGAAAATTTCAAAATAATTTTAAAAAAATTATGCTGTTTCTTAATAAAAATGTTCTATTGAATGCTAAAATGAAATGTAATTATTTTAAGAACTGCTCTGCTTACATTACTGATTCCTTTTGATTCAGGTGGTTGTATGTGTTTGCCATTATTTAATACCTGGTTTTATTTTTAGACTATCGAATCTTGGTGATAAGATGTTTTTTATAATGTTCGTTTTTGATACTTGTTTATGTGTGAGCCATAATTGCACTATTGAGGGTTTGTGATGTACTGAAAATCATGGGAATTTTTTTTCTGATTGGTGCTAGATTTAATACTGATATCTATAATTATTTTCTGGACAGTGGTAGGGATAATACTTTTTATTCCTTTGCTCTTTTCCTCACGTATTAGCAGGAAGTTTCTGTTCATGTGTATTATTTAAATAGTACTTTGAAAGGAAGTGTGTTCTACAGGTTTTTTGAGGCGCAAAACCATGATTATACAAGGCACATTTCAAAAATAAAGAGTCAGCTGCACATAAATCTAAGTTGCAACATTTGGCATGCACAAAGATGTGCATGCTAAATTCATTTATTTGCTATCAAGTATATTGTTACCACAATCCATTTGCCTTTGAAAGACATTGGTTCATAATGAATGCAAGAATAAGCAATCCTGCCTTTCGTGAAGTCCATTCGGCAATTCAATTTCTCAATGCAAAAGATAAGGGCACTGCTGAAATCTACTGTAAAAGAGTTGTGTGATGTTTAAGAGTCAAATGCAATGAGCAAAGAAAAAGTCAGGCAATAGTGTCATCAGTTTGAAGGCCATTGAAATGTTCATGATAAAGAGAGAAGTAGGAAGCTTCGTTTTCAGATATATGACCTCATTCAAAATTTGAACATAAAAATTTTGAGGAAAAACCATTTTACAACCAGTGTTCTTCCAGACATTTCACTGCGTAATGTGTTCAGGAAATTGTGTACAACATGGGTCCCAAAAACGAAAGGATGGAAGCAGCATGTACAATTTTGGAATGGCCAAGAGAGGAGGAGATAGCTTTTTTCCTTATATGACTGGTAGTGAAGCATGGATCTCCTACATCAATGTTGAATGAAAACAATATGGAGTGGCACTATTCAAACTTTACCACAAAAGAAAAAATTCAAGCAGACTTCAGCATCGATGATTATGGCCATGGTTTTCTGGTCCAAAAAGGTACTCTTCCTTGTGGATTTTAAGCAGCCAGGAACAAATTATGGCACTAGTGCACTGTTAAACTCATTCCAAGCCAAGGCATGCTATTCAGAATCAGAGATGTGAAAAACTGTGATCAGGAATTGTTTTCATTCATGAAAATGCATGTCCACACATCACTGTCAGAACTGTTTCAAGATCCAGGAATTTCAATGGTAACATTTTAAGCATCCATTATACAGCCCACAAATGTCTGTTTTTTGTTTTGTAATTCTTCAATAATTAATCAGAGATAAGCCTTAGCTATTCATTTTAATTAACTACACTCATTACACCCATTATATTAACAGTAAACACTTAAGAGAAGCTGCCTTCACTTAAATAGTTTTGTTCTCAAAAGTTTGATAATGAAGAGTTGAAAGCGACAGTGATAAAGTGTTCAGTTCCTAGGTGGCCACACTGTTGAGGATGAGGTGAAATTTGAAAATATTTATGCAACACTACTAATCTATCATTGTCCTAGCCATATATATGGTCGAAAAAACCTCCATCTAAAAGGAATACCAGTCCAAAGCAGTTGAGCTAATTCACAATTCCTTCCTACAAAAGTTCCTGGTGATTGTAATAGGAATAAAACTGATATGTCAAAATAAAAAATTACACTAAAACTGTTTTGTCCTCCCATGAAACAAAAAAGAACATCAAGTCTAAAAAAGAGATCTCTGAGCAAAATATATCAGTCATATGACTTTATGCACAGCATCCAAAAACAATCCTCAGTTCACAATGTGCTTGGGAAGGAATGGTGCCTACGCATAAAGGTAAAGAAGATATGCAATAAAAATAATACAATTTGTGTATTATTTTTATTGCATTAGAATGACCAGCTGTTAACATGGAACCAATGGTTGTACGTCGAAAGAGCTGGTCATTCTAATGCAATAAAAATAATATACAAATTATAAAGAGGATATGCAATTATTATTATTTTTCATTCTGAAGAGAAGCATGAAGCATGCAAATTCAGTGTTTGGCACTTGTGTTAAAATTAACCCCTACTTTAAGTAATTTAATGGAGTAAGATATATACATATTGGGTATTTTATAAATCTTATCTGCTAGTACAGTGCTGAACATCTTGGCTACTAAGCATGCTGCAGCCTGCAAAGCCTGATATTTTAACTCTACCTACTAAAATGCCTCATCTTAATGAAGATGCTGGAACTGTCGTCCTCCCTCAGCTATACAGGCATTGTATCGTGAAAACACGTTCTGAATTACATTACTAAGTTCGGTCATTGTAATGTTTCTGATTTCATTGCTTATGTTTTCCTTTAATTCTTCCAATGTGTTAGGATTTTTTTTATACACTTTGTCCTTCAGACTGTCCCACAAGTAAAAATCACACACAGTTAGATCTGGGGAGCGAGGGGGCCATACACCAGCACTAATCACTCTATCTTGAAACACACCTGTAATTTTCTGCATTGACTCCTTTGCTACATGGGCAGTGGCTGAATCTTGTTGAAACCACCCATACGATTTCTCTTCTTCTGTCAATTGATGAAAGAACTGAGTTAAAATGCTATTTCGGTACCCCTCTGAATTTACTGTATGCTCGTAAAAAATAGGACCGATTATTCGTCTTGCACTAATAGCACACCAAACTCCAATCTTACTATCATAATAAGGGGTCTCACAAACTTCAAATGGGCTTTCAGAACACCAAAAGCCAGACGTGTGGAAATTCACGCGACCATTAAGATGAAACCATGATTCATCTGTAAAGAACAGAAGCTGTGGGTCAATTAAACCTCCATTCACTGCCGAGAGAAACCACTCACAATAATGTACTCGTGCTGCTGGATCGCCTGGTAGTAAGCCTTGGCTGGTTGTAAACCTGTACTGTTTGAGCTTCAATAATTGTTTTGCCTTGTGTGCAGTAAAAACCGAAACCCCAACTTGTTGTGCTAATTTTGGAAGTGATTTTGTTGGCGAAAGTTCAAGACTTGCACTAATTTCCTCTAGTTTTTCCTCTGTTAAAACTGTACGTCTTCGTTCGTGTTTTTTGTTTTGCACTGAGCCAGTAGATTGAAATTTGTGCACAATATCGTGAATTGCAGTTCTGGAAGGAGGCAATTGATCAGGAAAGTTCTGAATAAATTCCGCACGCACACGACGAGCTGACTTATATTTTAAATAACGTTCACACACAAAAATGCGTTGCTGTAGAGTCAACTGCCTAACCATATTCCTAAATGAACGATACTGTCATGAGACCGACAGGAAACAGGTTCAGAAAGCGTCTTTCACAGACATGGCAAGAGGGGGAAGCGGAATTGAAGCCGGCTGCGGTACCGCTAGTAGCCGAGAGGTAAAACTCCCCGTCAGCGGACAAGGTTTATAACTAAAGCTTGGTACACAAGTAAATTGCAAATCTAGAACGATAAATTGCAAATTTCACCAATCAAGTGCCAATACATTGAAAGTTCTAGCGTGCTATTGGTACTATCCATATTTATTATCTAGTCTTCCATGTACTATGTCACAACATTTACAACACTTACCTGAAGTTTGATTTATGCATTATGTATTTCTAAGTTTCTTGGTACTAATTTAAATGCTTTTTCATATGGTTCGGAAAAATATATCAAGTTTAAACGGCTCAATCCGTATTATTATCGTTACCTATATTTCAAACCTGTAGTTCAAACTAAACCGTAAACTTCTACGTTCACCAATCGCGTTCCAGTCTTCAGGCTGAGTAACCTACTAAACTTTGCCCATGAAATCACATACATTTTGATCACTTTGAGTTACTACAGAAAATGTTGTAACAACATAACACATTTTTTTTTAACCTGGGCTTAAAGTGTATAAATTAAAGTAAAATAAATTGGAAAAAATGTTTATTAATATATTTCTAATTTACAGTTGAAAAATTGCCGATATGGTGTTTCGCATTGCGCTTCGTAAATGTTCTTGTCTTGCTGTCTTCTTGATCAACATCCAAAGCCATCTAGTAATATATTTGCAAAACACAGCTATGTGTGTGCGTGACCTAGTGAAATGCTGAGTAGCGATATACATTTAAATAAAATTTCAATAAAATGAATAATATGAATTAAAACACCTTATACCGTTGTTCTAAATCTATTTCCACAATGTAGAGGAAACCCATTTTCTAACCTGTGTTTGAATAATAGATATTAAAGAACGATTTGAAATGGTGAACTATGTTGGCCTTTATAACCTGAGTTTAAGTAACAAGATCCAAATGAATTCTGAGAAAACAAAAGCATCTCTCCCACGGGGATGGGTAGTTAGACGCTCCAAGAAATTTCCAGACCATGTTTATTTCTTCAACGTGAATACCGGATGTTCCTCATGGAAGGCTCCTGTACAAAGTGAAAAAACAAATGTAAGTCATAATGATATTGTTAGATGTTATACTCACGATTTTAATGTCTAGATGGAATAAGTTTGTGAATATTTACCAAAGAGTTAATATTTATACCACTGACAGTTGAACAAATGCGCATAATTATAAATGAATTTTCATTTATACTGACTGCTGATAGTGTCAAAGATGTTGCACATTAAACGTTTGATTTATTGAATTGTAACACTTCACCACTAAATCTTGGGTTGATTACAGTGCTTGGAATTTTCATCTGTTGATGTTGCAGTTTTTCACATATCACTTAGGTTATCATCGATATAGATTGAATTACTTTTGGTATAGCACCAGGATTTCACAATATAACACAGTTACTAAGGATGCCATAGGTTGATTGTACATTTTGGCGTAATACTTAAGTACATAATTGTTTATTGTGGATTCTACAATTATTGAATCTTGCCATGAAAAGGCAGATATTCCATTCTAGGTACCAGAATATATCAGATGGTTAGATAGTGGTTGATTTTGAGAATGGTGATACTTCCACCAGTTACAGGAAACATCTTATCTCTTTATAGTGCCAGTCTTAATTGAATTATTACTCGTAATTTTAATGTAACACTTTAAATGATCAATTAAACAAAAGCTAGAATTAGCTTCTTGCTAATAATTTGGAATATATTTAAAGCAGCTTTCTTATAAATAATATTTATAGGGATAAAACAAAATTTCTGATTTGTTCATCATTCCATTTGTAACTAGCCTGTCAGATTATATGCCAGTAATACCTGAGTCATCATAGATAAAAACTCTTTAAGAAACAAAATCATAATACCATAAGGATGATGAATAATTAAGTGAATAAATTTAAACAAGAGTTTAAGAATGAAACTTGCTTACGCATGTGTTCTAACCACCAAAGCAAGTAAATGACTAGTTTAAAACATTTTAAAATGTTGTTTTATTATTGCTTGAATCTTCCGTATGAAAAATGGATTTTTCAGCAGACATGGCAGTGACATCTTTTCCTCTAATTACATGTTAATAAATTAACTATGTATACTACATATTATCTTGTTTATTTATTGATCCTTATACATAATTTATTACACAAACATGTGACTGATATTAGACAAGTTATAACCAATTTTTAGTTTGCTACCAATATGAAAAATTGTCCTTCAAATGTGAAAAAAGCCTGATTTTTCAAACAAAAATCAGGTTTAGTAATGGATAACCCTCTTTCACCATTCCTGCGCAACTTATTTGCGAGTTTTTTTGAAACACACTATTTCCCTTACATCTTTAGGATTTGGTATAGATATGTAGATGATATATTTGCTATTGTGCAAAAGAAATATGTGGAAGATGCACTTAAACTATTAAACCTGCAAGAACCTACTATAAAATTCGCTATAGAAACTGAAACCAACAACATATTACTTTTCTAGACCTGAAGATAATAAAAAGGAAAAATAAACTTGAATTTGGCATTTATAGAAAGAATACACACACTGACAATTTTATAAAAGCTCATGGTTTTAACCCAAGACCTCATAAGGAAGCAGCTTTCAATGGCATCATGGTATTTAGGTTAGTTAATGTGCTGCTCAACAGAGATGAATATAAGAAAGAATACCTGCATATAATAGAAACAGCCATATCTAACGGTTTTAAAAAACAGATGATTGATCACAAAATTAAAATATTTCAGAAACAAAAGAGAAAAAAATTACCACCCTGAGTACCTTAACAAAAGAAAAAACTTAAAAAAGTTCACTTACCACTCATAAGTTAATAATAAATTTCAACAATTTTTAAACAATATAACATCAATTAAAATGTTCAAATAGGAACTATAACAGTGAAGCCACTCATATTCAAATCATTGTATGTTCTCGAAACTAGTACCACAGTTTATAGCAAGTAATTGGAGCAATAAGAGAGTTTTATGTTTACGGAATGTCGGAATCCACACAGTGAAACACTCGTTAATGTTATTTTGATTTAAAGTAAAACTACTAAATATCATGTAATCACATTAAAACTCTCTTGAAGTTTCACAAACACACTTATAAAAGTAATTTTGGGACATGTTTCGTGAGGTAAATTCCTCACATTGTCAACCAATATACGACAACGAAAGTGTGTTTGTGAAACTTCAAGAGAGTTTTAATGTGCTGACATGATTTTTAATGGTTCTATTTTAAATCAAAATAAGATTAAAGAGTGTTTTAGTTTGACATATCATGCAATGATTTGAGTATAACGTCACATTAGCATCTCAAAACAGTAAGAGTTGGCAAACTGTTGAAATTGAACAAAACAGATTCCAGACTAAAAAAGAAAAATCAGGTATGTGCCAAATTAATTATAAACACTGTGAAAAAATATACACGGGCAAGACCAAGAGAAATATAGGCATTAGATTGAAGAAACACTGGAGAAATATTCATCATAAACACAGAGAAAAATCAGCCTTAACAGCACATTTCTGGAATGAACATCATGAAATAGAAAAGGACATATTATTAAAAGCAGTTCAACATCCTAAAGAACTCAGCATATGGGAAAGGATTTTTATAAGGAAATATGAACATAAACTCATAAATTTTAATATTCCGGAAGCAGACAATATTTTCTATAAGTTCATCAACACTTTGGAAATATCCATAAGTGAAATAGAAAATGACGTAAATGAAAGACAAGATTTTGAATATAAAATAAATATCATGCGAAAAGAAGATTGAATAAAACATAAAGATTTATGGTTTATTAAAGAAAAAATGTCCCTAAAATTAATGATGAAGATACAGAAATTAATTTGGTGAACAGTATAACACTTCAAGAACTGCAAGAAGCTCTTAAAAGGAACAAAAAATAGAAAAGCAACTGGCCCAGATGGTATTATCATGGAGCTCTTAAAACCTGAAGGGGTTATTCATTTGAGACTATTGTATCTAATTAATCAGTGTGGCAAACTTCAAAGTTTCATGAAGAATGTAAAGTAGAAGTAATATAATCTCTAGTAAATAAAATATTTAAAATGGTAAAACACTCTTGTGGCTTTCTCAAGGAATAAAGGAGTATGAGTTTTACATTTAAAATATTAAAACACTCATAATGTTTCACTCTTAAAATTTTTAAAATTCAGGACATGTTTCTTGAGGCTCTTGTGCTCATCAACTGTAAACGACTAACTAGGTTGCAAAGGTAGCCAACAGTGAGGGCTGTGATTGGCCTTTTTGAAGTCTGAACCTGAACTTGACTACAAATAGTGATTTGTGCATCAGGACATTACTTTGTTAGAAGATTTTTTTTTTTTAATTGATTTATTTATGGATGCTTTTTAACATCTCAGGTCATCAGCATCCCATTCAACTCAGGGTGTGAAACGGCCGACAAATTTTGCTCAGAGGCCTCTCTTTCAAGCTTGAGGTTCTTTTTCGTGCCGTAAATGTATGACACAGGACCCACGGCTTTACTTCTCTTCCGAAGGAAGCCATACTTAGGATTTTTACGCCCGAAAAAATCCATCGGTCCTGGCCGGGTTCGAACCTGTGATCTTAGTTGTAAGGAGATACATTCATATATTGCCAGTTAGAAATTCTCTCTTGTAAAGGCAGCAGCAGATTTCTCTTTTGATGTGTTGCATTATGTAATTGATGAATGGCCACAAATATTTACAGGACTGCATCATGATAAAGGTAATAATTTTGAATAATCTTGTGTGATTTGTGTTCATGACATATCCATGTAACTGCTATAATTGAGATATTAAAGCATCTCTCAGAATCTTGGTTCAAATTATTTAAAACTCTGTGACAGTATTCATGGGAAGACTAGGTATAGTTTTCTTCCTAGGATATTTATCTTCTAAATGAGTGGTTCCAGATGTGGCAGATTGGTTTACTTATTTCATTTGAGTGACATTTTAATGTATGTCTCTAATTTTGTCAAATGGAATTATCTTCATTACAATTTATTTTTGTTACTAGATTTGGGACTGAATCCATATTATTATCTTCTTATTAGAAATTAGCTGAAATTGATGATTTATACACTTCTTTATTTTGCATGTTTTTGGAAGATTTTTTTCTTTTTCTTTCCTTATTTCTTTTTGCTGTTACATACAAATTTCAGAAAATATTGCAGATAAATATAGAAAGAGTGATGCTATTAAAACTGAACTTTAAGTAGTTTTGTTATATATTGCAGTCCACAGGGTAAAAAGTTTATTTTTACTATATTAAACTAACTGAATAATTATCTATTATTGGTTAATCATGGAACTTAAAATCATGTGAATTTATTCCTTTTAAGTTTATTTTTACTATATTAAACTAACTGAATAATTATCTATTATTGGTTAATCATGGAACTTAAAATCATGTGAATTTATTCCTTTTTAAAACTCACAAGGAAGGATCACAATATGTTATTTTGTAAATTATATTTATATACTGAGGGTACCAAAAAAATATATACACACTTTTCAGCAGGTATCTATTTAATATATTTCTAAGTTGAACCGAAAAACAACAGTAATGTGCAGTATTATGTTCTGTAAACAAATGTGATTCATATACATTATGATAGCATTACTATGTGACAGGGAATCAACAATGAACAAATGAAGCCAAGATTATCGTAAGATGTTCTGTAAACAGATTGACTCACATTACGTTAGCTAGCATTGCTACAACAAAATGGAACCAGATTGTTGTTTGAACAGTGAGAAGCAATTTTGAAATGGTATTGGAAAACCAAGAATGTTGTTGAAGTTCAAAGGTAATGGAAAACATGTGTAGGGAACAGAACCACCAACATGAGTAACAATTGCACGCATTCAAGACAAATTTGAGATTCATGGTATGCAATGTTCAAAAGGACAGATTTGGGAGACCTTGCACAGCAACAAGTCCTATGCACTGAATCCAAGGCACTGGATAAGATGAAAAGGCCTGATTGAGTTTCCACCTGGTTCTCTGGATCTAACTCTGTTGGACTTCTACCTATGGGGAAGGATGTTGGGTACTGTAGAAAACCAGCTACACTGGCAGCACTCCGGAAAGAAATTGAAACGCCATATGCTGCAATCGCTAAGGACACTTTTGTAATCATTGGTCAATCAGAAGTGTATCAACACCGATGGTGGGCATTTTGAGCAACTGTTGTAACTGTAAAAGTCTTAAGATTATTGGTGCTCATCATTTTCTGTTTGTGTGAATTCAGTTTTGTCATGTTAACACAGTTTTTTCTTTGCTTGGAGTGTGTATACATTTTGTGGCATCCTCTGTATTTTGCGTTTAATAGAGAAACATACATACATGCCATATAATTTTGGCTGCTATGGATTATTACAACATGAGATAGATATCAGTCTTCAAAGTTACGATGGGAATAATAATGTGATTATTGAGAAATAATATGGATTATTTGAGATGAATAATAAGACATAAAACACTCAACCAGATTTTAATATATGGTCAAGTGTTATTGCATTTTTCTGTCTCTATGCTATAAAATGTGCCAAGACTGTAAGTTTCAGGTGAGGTGTCATATGAATTGGGGATCCAGGACAACACAGATGGGGAGGATCAAAATTTCCATCTTTATCCTTAGGTTGGTTTGTCTATATTTTGAATGCATCAACCAGATATACTTGTGGAAACTTCATTTTTGTTTTTCTGAAGGTGATGACTGTTAAGATGAATTGCTGCTTCATCTCTCATGGCACAAACTTTCTTCATCTGTTGCCTCCTCGTCAATTAAAAGTGTACATAACTCTTCTGCAACACTTTCTTCTGAAAAAAAATTGTTTCTCTATTGTTCGAGAATGACATAAACTTCTGCTGTAGGTGTATCTTCTGGAATACCAAAGTAATTCAATAACAGTTTATAATTACTATCTTTGTACAAAATGACCAACTCTGTAAACACACTTACACAGCATACAACATACACCTCTCTTTTGATCCCTGCATTGCTTGCATTAAAATAGGAGAAAACCTACACCACCCCATCCTTTTCCTCCCTCTCCTATTAATGTCATTGCCTACATAAAGCAGTTAAATCCTTGCAAGGATTTTTTTGTTTATGATTGTTAACAAAACTAAAATTACTTTGATGTATTCTTTAAAATATGGCCATGTGACCCTTTCTTGTCAGTATTTAATAACATTACTGAAAATTTTGGGTTTTTATTTGAATGTGCAAATTGATAGTCCTTGACATTGTTTCAGATTAACGAGAAGCACAGTGATAAAATCAGAAAGAAAGAAGGCAGTCTGGAGCTTCTGGTTACAAAGAAAGATGCTGCAGAAGATGGTGTAGTGACATCAACATCCGAAGTTACAGAGGCAGCAGAATGTGATACTTATAATGCAAGTATTTCACATATCTTTGTGGGTGTTAGTGGAAAAGACAATAACATGAGTGATAGAAAAAGGAAGAGAGAAGCAAATTCTTCAGGTACTCCAGAAGCAGTGCTACAGGATACCAAGAAATATACTGCAAAAAGTAAATTACTCTCCAATTTGATTCAGAGTACCAAGAGAGAAACACCGTCCAATTCAGCAGTTAGTGATGTGCATCCAGGAAAACAAAATAGATTTTCAGACCTCTCTCACTCCCTTGGCAAAGAAAGTAGTAGGGAGTACTTATGTTCCGAGTATTCTAATACATTACAGCAAGATGACACTAAAAAACAAAGTCAATCAGTGTCATTTGCAACAAAATGTGCTTTATCAAGTAATTCAGTTGTAAAGGACGAGATATTTGATCTGAGACAAGTGTTAGAAGAGAGAAGAAGAACAAAGAGCCTTGTAGATCTTGCACCTAGCAACTGTTCTTCAGACTGTTCCTTAAAAAGGAAAGGCAAAAACAAATATAAGCGTAAGTTTATAATAGTTGTCTAATCTTAAGTTTAGCAGATGAAACTTGAATATGATTATGCAACATAAATAGAAATTTTACCCTGGTATGGGAAAAGAAAGATGCACTGTAACATGCCACTGTTGAATTTTGTTATATTAATAACACATCATCTAAGTGTAAACTCTAAATTGTTCACATTGTGCTTTAATAATGTATCCATCACTTTCCTGTTATTTTAGGTAACTTTAAACTTATGATTGTGGTGCATGTCAACATTCTAGTTTCAATGTTTAGCATAGGTAAACTTAACTGTTATGTAAACCTTTCAGTATACAGTGTTTTTCATATGGTAAGCAATTTGGTTCGACAAATGAGGCATGAGTATTTGCACAACATTGTTGAATGTTCATCCTTCCTCACTTTTCACTCAGTTTATCATTCTATCTTACACGTGCAATATATGTACAGTAGAACTTCATTTATCTGGACTAGCTGGAGATGGTAATCAGTTGAATTAACAGAAAGGTAGATAATCCAGATGAAGAAATAAAATAATAGTACAGTACATTTACTAATGCAAATTATGCCCTATAGGAAAAAGTTATTATAAGCCTACCATTTATTTTCACAAATTACAAAACACTGCAAATACATACATACATACATACATACATACATACATACATACATACATACATACATACATACATACATACATACATACATACATACATACATACATACATACATACATACATACATACATACATACATACATACATACATACATACATACATACATACATACATACATACATACATACATACATACATACATACATACATACATACATACATACATACATACATACATACATACATACATACATACATACATACATACATACATACATACATACATACATACATACATACATACATACATACATACATACATACATACATACATACATACATACATACATACATACATACATACATACATACATACATACATACATACATACATACATACATACATACATACATACATACATACATACATACATACATACATACATACATACATACATACATACATACATACATACATACATACATACATACATACATACATACATACATACATACATACATACATACATACATACATACATACATACATACATACATACATACATACATACATACATACATACATACATACATACATACATACATACATACATACATACATACATACATACATACATACATACATACATACATACATACATACATACATACATACATACATACATACATACATACATACATACATACATACATACATACATACATACATACATACATACATACATACATACATACATACATACATACATACATACATACATACATACATACATACATACATACATACATACATACATACATACATACATACATACATACATACATACATACATACATACATACATACATACATACATACATACATACATACATACATACATACATACATACATACATACATACATACATACATACATACATACATACATACATACATACATACATACATACATACATACATACATACATACATACATACATACATACATACATACATACATACATACATACATACATACATACATACATACATACATACATACATACATACATACATACATACATACATACATACATACATACATACATACATACATACATACATACATACATACATACATACATACATACATACATACATACATACATACATACATACATACATACATACATACATACATACATACATACATACATACATACATACATACATACATACATACATACATACATACATACATACATACATACATACATACATACATACATACATACATACATACATACATACATACATACATACATACATACATACATACATACATACATACATACATACATACATACATACATACATACATACATACATACATACATACATACATACATACATACATACATACATACATACATACATACATACATACATACATACATACATACATACATACATACATACATACATACATACATACATACATACATACATACATACATACATACATACATACATACATACATACATACATACATACATACATACATACATACATACATACATACATACATACATACATACATACATACATACATACATACATACATACATACATACATACATACATACATACATACATACATACATACATACATACATACATACATACATACATACATACATACATACATACATACATACATACATACACACACACATACATACATACATACATACACACATACATACACACACACACACGCGCGCGCGCGCGCACACACACACACACTGCTAGTCCCGTTGCTTTCCTGTACCATAGTGAAGTGAATCATGGTACAGGCCTATTAATAACATTAATGACATAATGGATAAGTTTATTTTGTGTATTGATTACATATAAGTGATTAACAGACATTTCACTACCATCAGTATTGCAAATTCGTTAAAAAAATATATATATATAAAACCTCTATATAATTAAAAGAATAATTGTAGTTACAAAGCTGTATACAATGGAGTGATAATATGTCCTACATTAGTGTATTCAAATTGTTCACACTAACTCCATTTACTTCATAACACTGGACATGTTTCCAAAGCTATTTGCTTGTTTCATCAGCTGTTGACCAACTACTCAAACTGAAGATGGATCCCAAGATGTTTTTGTGACAGTCTCTAATGGTTCTAGTAGGAACCTGCCTTGTTCATCCATGGGTGAAATTCATCAAGTTTTCCTAACTGAATAGTTGGTTTGTGAAATTCTTTTAACAGCCTAATCTCTGATTTAATTTCATGATTATTGGTCTGGAAGCATCCCTTCCTGCAAATTTCTCTTAGTTTTTCTGACGTATTTCTGATCACAATCAATCAAATCAAATGTGCAGATTGTGATCAGAGATACATTGGAAAAACTAAGAGAAATTTGGAAATTCGGAGGAGGGAACACTTTTGGAATATTTGTTTAAAGCAGGTTAATAAATCGTATTGGCAGCTAGCTTTTGGACCAATAATCATGAAGTTAAATTCAGACAGTAGTCGGTAAACAGTTAATGCTGGAAGCAAATAGCTTCCAAAACATGTCCAGTGTTATGTAAGTAAAGTCAGTTAGTGTGAACAATTTGAATACTCTGATGTAGGATAAATCCCTATATAGTTATGAGTAGAAGTGTGTGTCTTAAATACCTGTAGCATTATAAGTCACATCTTAAGGAATAAACCTCTTATAGTAGAGAAACCTTAAGGAGGTCTCTGGAGTTGATAGAATTGAGATAGGTTCTTAGTTCTGTGCTTACAGGACAGTATTTCACTTGGTTAGAGTATCAACCAAGTGAAATACCATGTGGTTTGTATCCTGACCATGCCCTGAATTTTTCTAGTTTGATTCTTCATTTCCAACTTAAATCCTAGACATGGCCAGTGTGAAAGAACAATTTCTATATATTAGGGATATGTCATGGCAACTATTTATATATGTATATAAAACACTAAGAGAACATCACACTTGCAATCACTATATTTCAAACTACTAGAGTTTTTCTATGGCAAGAAGACAAGTCGCTGTATTTCGAACTCTAGTAGTTCGGAGACTTTCTCTTAGTGTTTTATCCTTTTCTGCTTTTATAATTATTGTTAATTTAGTTACATTGTTAATAGTATTACATATTTTTCTTTTGTGTGTATCACGAGAAATTTAAGATACTTTTGAATGAAGCCACCAAATGGTGTATGTGAATAAAGCTGCATGTCTCAGCATGCCCTGAAGTTAAATTTGTAGCGATAGTGGTCAGGAATGGGGGTCACAAAGAGTGAACAACATGTTTATATGAAAATATCGTTTCTCTGTAGCAGAAATGCACAAAAATGCTACATAGAGCTATGAGAAATACTGGGACAGTAGCAAGGCCTTCAAACAGGGCAGAATGTTAACAGATGATCTGTCGCGCAGTGGGTGCCTGTGTCCACAGACAAGGATGTACAGGTGATGGTGGTCGAACAATGCTGTATGCAATGATAGATGCTGGGCACTAAGAAGAAGGTGGTGCTGGGAATTAGAAGAGCATTAGAAGCAATTAGAAGAAGAAGGTGCTGGGAATTAGAAGAGCAAACAGTAATTCTGGCAAAATCAGTGCACTGCATTTTACAGGAGTATCTGAACTTTGGGAAAATGTGTGCAAATGTGTACCTCAATTAAATGAGGTACAGACTTTAGGATTGGTTTTTGAATGGCTGAATTTTAGCAGACCATATAGGAAAGAAGTGTGCTGATTTTCACAAATTTCTGTTGTCAGTGGTGGAATTCCAAAACTATAGCGCAGCGATCATACTGGGCACTATAAATAGTCTGGCTATTAGTATTACTCATGGCAGTAAACAGTTTTGTGATTGATAACTACTTTCTTCAGAACATGCATTAAATTACTGTGAATTAGTGTTTATTGTGAAAAGCTGAGTTTTTTGAAGAACAAAATACATTTGTTAATTCAAATGTGTCATTGTAGAATAGTGGTAAGATATAAAATATTAAAAATAATAGTCATATATAATATGTATGTGTGTAGGTATAGTAATTTCAGTTCTGTTAAATTCCCATTAATCATAAATGGTAGAGAGAGGACAGACTAATTCATTGTGCCATGATAGCACATTGCTTTGGTTATTACTGAATAGACATGACAACATGTTTTGTCTCAGTTTGCAATTCAGGCTGCAATGGAAACTGCAATAATAGGTTTTTTTTTTCAGGACACCCAGGAACAAAACCTAATTTTCAAAGAGGGCTAAGGTAATTCCACAGAAAGATTGCCAACTTTAAGTTAAAAGTAGAGTTTGTGGTTTATACTTCGGTGAAGGGCTAATCATAAAAACATTCATAGTAGAAGGATGTGCAAGTGCCCAGGATGTGTTGAAATTGAAATTATAATATTTTCCCTAGCATGTGAAAATATTTTACAATGATTAAGTCTTGCAAAGCCAACTCAAATTTTCATACAAACTTATTCTTTTAAAACATAGAATTAGTATGTATTTTGCTATGGGCATTTCCAGAAAGAGAGAATAAGATTATTATTTTTGTTGAATTAATATTTCAATACAACATTCATTATAAGCTCAACTTAGGTATTCATTTTTTACACTAAACTCCATTCACTTACACAAAAGTAAGATGCGTTTCGGGAGAATCTCTCCCATCTTCAGCTGCTCATTGAACTGCTGTTACTTGAAACTAGAAATTTGGAGGAAAGAACATTTTAGGAATATTCGGTTTAAACAGGTGAATAAATCAGCAGTAACAGCTCACTTTTGGACCAAAAACCGGGAATAAAACTGCTGAAACATCTTCACAGCCCATTGGAGTTATCCACTTGGGAAAAAATTTTCATATTAAAAAATAGAGAAGACCTAATGAATTTAGTTTCCTCCTATGGATGAGCTCAGCAACTTCCTACTTCAACCAACAGAGGCCACCACAGGAACATCCGTTTGTCCAGCCATAGTTTGGAGTAATGGCGGTTCAGTGAGCAACTGAAGATGGGGAGATTCTCCCGAAACGCATCTTACTTTTGTGTAAGTGAATGGAGTTTAGTTAAAAAATGAATACCTAAGTTGAGGTTATATTGCCACTCCATTGTCAACAGCTTCGTAAGTACAATATTCATTATAAGCATTTTAACAATTGAGTTCTTTTTCCACTGACTTATTTAAAACTAAGTTATTATGCATCTCAAATATTAGCATATGCAATGAAGGTATAACCAACGGTTTAACACAGACTCAGTAACAAAAATCATCAATAAAGCTAAAAGACAAAAATTGATTAAGGAAGTTTTCACACTTAAGAACACAGAAGAAAGATATAAATTCAAAAGTTTCACATACCACCCAACATACCACAACAAATTTAAGAAGATATTCAAAGAACATGTAATTATGTTAGCCCCAGAGAACAAATATAATACAAAAAATTTAGTACATTGCACAATGAAAGATACCATCCCTATAGAGCAAAAATCAGGAATATATGAGATTAAATGTGCAGATTGTGAGCAGAGTTACATTGGGAAAATCAAAAGAAATTTAGAAATTCAAAGAAAAGAACACTTTAAGAACATTAGATTGAAACAGATAGACAAACCAGCAATAGCAACTCATTTTTGGAACAAAAATCATGAAATGAAACCAGAAATTAGATTATTGAAACAACTTCACAACCCAATAGAACTATCCACATGGGAGAGAATTTTCATTTTAAAAAATAAGAAGAACTTAATGAATATTTTCCACCGCTGGATGAACTCAGCAAGTTTCTACTAGAACCACAAGATACCACCACAGGAGCGAATGGGCGTCCATCCCCCGTTTTGAACAACGGTATTCAATCAACAGCAGCCAATGATGCAAGGAACCTCTCCCAAAACTAGTCCAAAGTTTTAAAAAAGTAAGTGCAGTTAGTGCTAACAATTTGACACATTAATGTAGGATAATTCTTATTTGTTGTTGGAATTCAATTCCAAAATCAGCAGTAAATAGAATCTGAGAACTGTGTAAGGGAAGTCTAATCTGTTACAGAAATTGGTTTGAAAATTGAGCAGAAAGGTAGGGTTAATGTGACTTTTATAATTTAATAATCATTTATAAATCTATAATACTTGTTGTGTGGGTATGCTTGTTGAGTCTATTGCTTTTATTCTGTGAGGTTGAGAAACATTCAATTTAGAATATTTCAGTTGTTTCACTTTCAATAGCTTCTGAATACATTAAATAATCAACTGAATGTTTACCATTAATCTAAGTTTTTAATTGAATCCACAGGCCATTCCACAGAGGATGCTAAGGGAATAGCAGAAAAGCGAATGAAAAGGTTGCTGGAAGTTCTTGCTCAGAATAAGGAAGCAAATGAAAAGAAAGGTAAGTAGGCCTTAAGAAAGTTAATAGTATTAATTGATATCATTCTATGATTCAGTTGAACTACACACTCTTAAAGCTTCACTTACTTTTCATAAATATATGAAACCGGTTTCAAGAACATTTAGTTCCCTTCTTCAGCCACGCTAAAGTTCAACTGTTGGGTCATTTGTTGAGCTGTAGGAATGTGTATTCTGCTCTTGTGGCGGTGTAATAAACTTGTAATTTATGTTTTCATCTCTGGCATTGTCAAAGTTCATTAGACTGTCTTTGTATTTGTAGATGTAGATTTATTCCCAGGTTGCTAGTTCCGTAGGTCCTTGTACTGATTTTAATAATTTAACATTATTTATGTTGCGATTTTTGTGTCCAAAAATGATATACTACTGCTGATTTCTCTATTTGTTTTAAAGTTAAGAATTTTTATTGCTATTATGTTCTAAAGTAATATGGCTACATTTTAATCATGGCACAGAATGGTATAATTAATTGCTTACTCTTAGCCACAACTGCTTGTAATGTCATGGATGACACTACCATCATGGAGGAAATGTGGAAGCAATATCCTTCAAGAGCAAATTACCAGATTTTGTACAAGGTGGTTATAATTAAACTGACAGTACTTAGTGGTCCAATGTGGGCATTAATGAACATAAGATGTTAATACTTTGTGTAATCAAACTTTATTAGCAAATGATGCCTCAAAAGCTGTTCAGTGCAGCATGTATGACATTCTCTCTTCCAATCAGTTATGGGCAGGATTTCAATACAGTCAAACAGTTGTGTTGTGCAGTCAAGAATGAGATTTCATTAAATAGTTCAATTGTGTTGTAGTAATATATTCATTGCATTGTTGTATCTTCAAGGCGTACATCAGGTACAGAAATTCATGTGGCAGAACAAAACAGGCATTTAGGCCTAAGTTTCCTGACAGCTCAGTTCCAATACGAAAAATGTATTAAAGTTAGTACTGAAGTTTAATTAAACAGGTTCTGATTGACCAGACAAAAAATTGAACACATTATGTGCTCACAAAAGAAAAACTTGATGTAATTAGATCTTCTGTGAAAATCCTCTTTGCTCCTCAGACCGTATAGTTAGTGATTTTTATCTTTGGTAGACATTGAAAAATAAGAGTATATTCAACTTACTTTTACACATTGGAAGAACAAACTTTCAAAATGAAGTTAAGTCTATTAGTGGTGAATGGATGTGTGTCAGTGATAATTTCCTAATAAGATGTGGATTGTGAGTCAGGGAAATTGGCAACATTTGTAGCATAAAAAGGATGAATACCAAATTCTGTTATTAATGTTTTATATCTAAATTTTAAAATGATGAAGCACTTAGTGCCATTAATCTGCTCAAGAAAATACTGGTGGCAATGTGAGTCTGTTAACCAGTTGAACTAAATTGCTGTTGCTCTGTTTGTATATGTAACACATGGAATGCTTGACAATAGTAAAACAGGATTTTGTCATGTTGTACTGGGAAACTGGAAGGAAATTTAATGTATTGTCATTTCCTGCCATTTAAAAAATAAACAAATAACCATTAAGAGATTATTCTAAACTACAAATAAAAACATGTTTTCTATTTTTCTGTTTCATTTGTGAAGTATAAAACAAGGTATCATAAATTGCATGCCCTCAGTATATTCAATTTTTTTAAATATAATAGTATGACTGTTCTGAATAATGGATCCTGTTAGCCACATAAAATATTGACATTTTAATTTTTCCAGCAATGCAGATTAAAAATGTCTGTTACGTGGGTAAAACACATAAAATATTGACATTTTAATTTTTCCAGCAATGCAAATTAAAAATGTCTGTTAACGTGGGTAAAAATGGAGTTTTGAGCTGCAACTTCATGCTAGTATTATAAATGCTGGAGGCTAGTTACATTGGATGATAATTTATGACAATTTTTCTTTAAAAACAAAAAGCATTAACATTCTAAATTCTTCTGTTTAGCATTTGAAGTTCAGGAAGCATTGAAGAAAGGAAATGACATACCAGCATCTCCCTCAGAAAACGCTCCATGTGAAAGTGAAAAGCAGATATACCATGCTGTTGAGAAAGGTAGTAGCAGTTCATCCTTTTCTTCAAGCACTAAAGGTATGCATAGCCCTAAATATATATTGAATGTTTGTTCCTAGCCACATAATATGCACTTTTACAAACTTTTGAGGCAGATTGTAGAACCAGCTGTGAAGGTCAGTTGCCTTGCCTGTAACAAAGCAATGGGACTGGTATTGCGGATTTAGCTATAGAAGAGAGTGTGTGTTTTTTGTATGGATTGGGTCTTTACAAAAATCATATGGCAGTTGTAGCATTTCATAAAGTAAAAAAAAAAAAAAACATCCGAGACTTTCACAACCTTCACTCAGAAAGTTGAAAATCATTAGGACGTTTATCTGCTGGGCAATTAACAAGTTCATTGGTGATTGCCCAAGACAGGGTCACCCATGCACCATAAGGACAAAAAAGCTGGTGGATGTATTGGTGGCTTGTAGTTGGCAAAATCCTGTCAGAAAACAACTCTTGATGACTCATGAGCTTGACCTTTCAAAAATGACAATATCCCATGTGCTCAGTAGTAACCTGTGATTGAGAGGTTACTGGGTATACTGGTAACTCCCTCACTCAACAGCTTAAGGTCCAGAAGGAGGTAAACTCTAAATATGCAGGCAATGGACACAAGAGAGTTTATACCTCAATTTTAACAGAAGCTCAAAACAAAGCTCCAAGGGTCAGTCCTTAGAGGACATCATCCTGCTTTCACCGTGGCATGGTGGGGTGTGTCTTACAATGATACTTGAGCAGCATTTCTGTGAAAAAGGAGTGAAAATCTCCACCAAAGTGTATCAAGATATCATTGGAGCCTGTTGTTAAGCCTTTGAGCAACACTTTGTCAGGTAATGAGCTTTCAGCAGAATTCAGCATCAGCCACAAAGCAAAGAGCACTCAGGAGTGGCTTTGGGCAAATATACTGGACTTCATTTCTCAGCTGCTTGCCCTTCCAGCAGTCTTGATTTGAATCTGTTGGACTATAAATTATGGGCAGTGCTTTAAGAAACACACCCCACTATTGCTTACAGTACTCCTTAATGAAGGCAGTGGCACATTTCCCATTAAAGAACATATTTTGCACTATTGATGAGTAACCAACGAACTTGACAATTATGTAAAGACAAGAATTGATCTTTTTTGAAAAATGCTTAGTATTTTATTTGCAAAGTTCCTGTCCTTCTGTAAAAGTGTATTGAAAAATAATAAAGCTCTGTGTATTTCATTATAATCTTTGTAATAGTAATTATAATATGCTTAGGCATATGTTGAATTGAGAAATATAGCTTGTTTAATCACCTGTTGTTTTACAGAAATATCAACATCTACAAGTCGTTCAAAGTCACAACGGAAAAAAGCATCCAAAAAACAAAATATAGTAAAACATCCAGTAAAGCAGTACAAGGGGAGCAGCTCTGAAGTTCGCTTAACAGAAGAAACTTCTGGTAAATGTTAATTCTTTAACATGTTGAAAATTTATGTGAATGAGTTGATGAAATTTAGTAAAGGAGAAGAGGTGAAATTGAAGTTAAATATATGAGGGTAAGTCCATAAGTTTCCAGCCTCACCGGTAAGGATTATCACCTTCACAAAGACCTTATCTGGTGTCATACCTTATCTGTTAAGTAAATAATAGTAGTTGTAACTTCTTCTCTGCTGTATTCAGTTGCTCAAATATAGTTGCATAAATAAGGCAATGTATAGAACATTGTGACACATTCAAAATGGAGAATCAAGCTTTATTAAGTTCTTCACAAAAGAAGGACTTTCTCCAAATAAAATTAAACAGCGATTGGACGATGTATATGGGGAAGCATCCCCCTCATATTCTGCAGTAAAAGAATGAGCCAAACTTTTTCGAATGGGTCTAGAAAGCATTTAAGACAAAGAGCGTGCAGGTTGGCCGACCCTTGGAGGTGCTCACTCCTGAAAACATCGCTCTTGTGGAAGGAGAAATCATGGAAGACCGGCAGCTCAAAGTTACAGAGTTAGCAGCAAGGTTGGGCTTTTCTAAAACAACAGTCCTTCGAATTATTCATGAACATTTAAACATGAATAAGGTTAGTGCAAGATGGGTGCCTAGACTTCTTTCCTCAGTCCAAAAGCAGCAACGAGTCATCTGTTGCCAGGCATTTGTGGAGTTCTGCCATGGCAACAAGAGAGAAGTTCCGCAAACCATTGTTACAGGAGATGAAACTATGGTCCTCTACTATGATCCCTTGTCCAAAAGAAAATCAATGGAGTGCCATAAACCTGGTGAAACACTGCCTCTAAAGGCCAAGGTCATTCAGTCAACCAAGATAATCATGACCACAATCTTTTGGGAACACTGTTCATTGATTTTAAGAAGAGGAACACCATAGTAAATGGGGAGTACAATCTTGGCCTACTTCACAGACTAGGTACTTTCATTAAAGAGAAAAGGTGAGGAAAGCTAAGTGGTGGTGTGCGCCTTCTTCAGGAACAATGTGCCTGTGCACGCAGCTCTTGTTGCAAAGGAAGCTGTGAAGAAATGTGGCTTCAAGGGGATCGACCATCCACCCTACAGCCCAGATCCACCTCCCAGTGACTATTTCAGTTCTCAAGACTCGAGAAGAAACTTCGAAGAAGGAAATTTAAGTGTGACGAAGAAGTGATGTATGCTATTTATGCCCATTTTGCAGTCAAGACTAGTGACTATTTTGGAGGGGGGGCTTAAATGTTATTTCAAAGATGTGAGAAGTGTATTGCAATAATGGGTAACTATATTAATAAGTGAAATATAGTTTTTGTCTTTATCATATCTAGAAAATGGTTAGGCCGGAAACTTTGAACCTACCATCATATGAAGTGCACCTTCATAAAGAATTTCTCTGGCTTGTTGGATTATCTGCAGAATACCTCAAATTACCATGGACTGAAAGCAGCACATCAAATGATAATCCTCTCAAAAGTGTATGTTAAATATGTGCTGTAGGTAAATTAGTTACCCGGGTTATCATCATCCAAATGGATATCATCTGATGCATTATGTAGAAGCATACAAATTTCAAACAAAATATACTTTACATTACAAAGCTGCGTCATGGCTATTTGGTTAGACTGTTTGCCTCCCACAAAGGCTGCCTGGGTTTAATTCCAATGTTTGTCAGAGGATTTGTAGCAGACAAAGTGATACCTGGCAGGTTTTCTTTGGTTACTCTTGTTTCCCCTGCCGCTCATTCCACTGATGCTCCATTATCATCTCACCACCCACCATCACCATCATCAATCAGAGAAAAGCAGTGTGCTGATTTATCATTGCACATATTACAAATTAACTACACTCTATGTTGCAGCATCAATCTTGGTTTAAAGATGGCAGAAAAATCAAGCTTCCCTATTCCACTCAATCATTTATTTTATCAGAAGTTGATCATTTTATGTACATATGTTTAAAAATATGTCAAAAAGATTATTTTAAAAGAGAATAAAGCAAAACAGAAATTATTTTTGTGGTATTTACTAAGAACCTTACAAACATAATAAACTAAAATGTTGAACTGAAATTTACATTTGAAATAAAAAGCCAGTGTCAGTCATAAGTCATTAATTGCACCTAACCAAAATGTTCATTATGCTCAGATGCTCAGTTTTTTTCTATGCCCTCTTACTTTCATCTTCTCTTGTTACTAATATTTCACATATTTAGGTCAACTTATTCCTTAAATTATTATAAAAATATTAAAAATAGCATTAGTATTTGAAGTTACCATTATTCCTGCACTTGTAGAGAAATCTATATGTTACAAGAGCATGACTAATGTTAATACTTCTGTGGAACAAAGCAATAAAAAATCACGGTTAACTTGTAAGTATCTGGTTATAAGATGTGGAAGAAATTTCAATTTCAGCTACTTTTTGTTTCGCATTGCTTACTTAATTCCTTTGTTTCTGTGTGGTTCAACATAGTTTGAGGATAAGAAAGAGTGTTAAGTATTTGGTGATAGTGGATACAAATTAATAAGTTAAATAGGTTTGTTGTATGATGTATTGATTAAATTATTCCCAAACCCTCATGTAATAATCCTCTGAAACAACAGCCCACAATGGGCCAGTGAGAGGGCAATATTGCAGGCGGATATGTGACCAGCATACTGACCACTGATCAACTTTATGTACGTTACTAGGTCAAAAGGATGTTTCCTCTCTATAAGTTGCTCCCTAATTGTCCTCATGAGATTTGGTAGAGGGTTACAGTTCTCTATAACTTAGAAAAATTTTAAGCGAGTACCAAAGGTTGAAGCTGGAACCTTCCAAACCAAGGAGTCAAGGGATCCAGATCTTTGTACAGCAAATGCTGTCTTAATGACTAAATGAACTATAAATAAATTGGCATATTTGCTCCTTATTACAGGCACATGTCTAGAAATATTTGACAGAGGGACCTGATCAACTATCCCATATGGATATATCAGAATTGAGGTCATACTGAAACAGTTGCTAACTAAATATTTAAATTACCAACTGTAATGCAGATTCTATTTGTAAATAATGAGCCACAGGCTCACAGAAAATGTCTAATCTCTTTTAAAGACACACATTCGGTTTACATTCCAAAAAATGTTACTGTTATATTAGTTCCATTAGTACAATATGTAAATAAAAATAAATTAATTGCACCCAGAAAAAATTGTATGGTAATAATAATGTTGTAACATACATTTCATTGAAGCTGTAATCTCCTGGGAAGTTTTCTTATGAAAAGATTAACCATTTTCTCTGGAATCACCTCAATGTTATGGTGGATGTTAAGTAGCATCCTGTTGCATATTGGATCTTAGATAGGTTTTCATACTCCTTAATGTTGAAAATGACCTTTCAACTGTGCATGTTGTTACTAGTATGCATGTGAAGATTATAAGTTGTTTTGGTGTGGAGAAGGAGAAGAGCTTTAATAGCCATTTTTGGTTTACTTTGTTGAGTTTCCCAAAAGTTAAACCATATTTTTAATTTACCTCAAAGCTCTGTAATACTTCCTGGCAAGTCTTGTTCGTAAATGCTTGCACCTTTAACTAAATTGTTAATATCTGAATTCAGGTCATTCCTAAAAGCTGAATCAAGGACTGAAGTTTAAGGATGTGATTGTGTTTATCACATGAGACTGTAGTGGCCAATTCATTGAAAATGTAATCCAAGAATGGAAGAAAAACATTAATGCGATAATGATTTTTCTGGAAAAGTTGTAGTAATAATATTGCTTTGATAAGTTTGTCTACATGTTATTAGAGGCACCTTACATCAACATCTTTTGCTAATGTGATAGCGTTCTCAAAAACAGAATGAAAAGTTTGATTTTCTCGATATTCTTTTAATTTATCTTTAACTCTTTCAATCATTCCGTAACACTGAACTAGATCAATGCTTGTATTTTGTAGTTGTTTGGAAAGGCTTACAGTTATTCTGAATATTTCAGTTATGGTAACTAGAGCAATTATGAACTCAAACTTTAGGATAGAATTGAGTAAAATATGTACATTTTTTACTGAAAGACTCTGCTTCTAGGAATAACATGATTGCAGGGAAAAATCTTCTTAAATTATAAAATTGCCGCTCAATCCACCAAGTTTCACACAATGATATCAATTTAGATTTTTATGCCAAGAGTATAACTGACTGATTTTTTTTCTTTCATGAGCAATGACTGCTTATTGAGACTCCTTAACGAAATTCAAAATTTCATTGATTGTGTCAGAAAGCTTGTCTAGTGGAAGTGATAGAACAGGCTTTAGAAAATGACAAATTCAGGCAATGCACCGCACAATGTGTATAGAATGCAAGAGGTTGAATGGATAAAATGCATTCTTCTTTGCCAAAAAACTTCTGAAAAATTTGCACCAACATCGTGTCCTACCAACATAAGGTGGTGGTGTGGCCGAGGTCGTTAAGGTGCTGACTTGTGAGTGGGAGGTTTGAAGTTCAAATCACACCAGGACTGTCCTCCCTGGTTTTGTCCAGATTTTCCTTGGTCCTCATAAATGGCAAATGCCAGGGAGATACCCTAACATAGGCCTGGAATGCTTCCTTCCTTAAAAAAAAAAGAAGAAGAAGAACCCTTTCTAATTTACCATTTCATCTCATGTATCATCCATGTCCACCATCTGTGGTGCCTTAGCAGTAAAAACGGGCATTAAACAAACAGACAAACAAAAATTATTGTGTCCTTGTCCATGCAGGTTTGAAATGTCTAATCTCAAGTCTTACAGTTCAATCAGTATTAACTTACACAACCCTTCACCATTTAAATTTTGCATTGCAAAAATCTTAAACATTCCTACCTCACACAACACTTTTCTAGGTCAACAAAATTCATGCAAAATGTTAATTGTTCATTTGTACTGATCTTAGTTTCATCAAATAGAATAGAAAATATTTCTCTCTCCTAACTTTGGCTATAATTTTGTTTTCAATTATGACAGCACAACAATTGATCAAACCACTTTGTATTGTTTTAATTGTTAGAGCAAAATTATTAGGTGCCTTTGCAAGATGACCTCTGAGAATTTCATCCACTGCATTAACTTTAAATTTAAGAAGTACCTTAAAATTCTTCCTATTTTGACCTTCAAATCCATGCTCTAAATCAATGACAGGGAGGGCCCTGGCCGCCCCTCCCCCCCCCTCTAAATCTGCATCTGCCCTATTGCCTAATAATGGTTAGGATTCACTATGGAGGAGGATTTTTGCACTGTGATTGCTAATGGACCTATTCTGCACATGATCCCGAGGAATCATGAATCAGAGGAGGCGAAGCACAGGAGCAGGCAAGATCTCTCAACATTTCCATAGATGGGAAATCCCAGACACTGGCTGTCTGGCTGTCCTATGTGGAACATCTCCAATATCATCAAAGTGTCAACCAAGAGGGCCCCCAGACACTAGGACAGGAACTTTTCCTGAGTGCAAGCCATTGCAACATAATTAGCCACCAAGCACACCTTGTCTTATGCTTTGTCCCTGTAACTGATCTCTGGAATGAAATGAAAGTAAATGAGATAGTGGAAAATTCAAGGAATATAAATATCCATCCCAGCATTCGCCTAATTGGCCAGGGGAAACCAGAAAATAATCCAAGATCAAGATGCCAGGTCCAATGGAAATAGAACCAGGACCTCCTGAATGTAAGCCTGAATCCTTACTGCTTGAGCCAGCCCACTTGTATTCCTTTGAATGGTACTGGACCTCTAATTTATTATTTCAGTTCATTATGGCTGTTCTTTGTAATAGCTACAATATTTAGATTGCAGGTCAGTGCTTCACATATATACATTAAATTCATGGACATAAAAGACATCTTATTTACTCGGTGGATTTGTAGAAATAAAATCATACAAGTAATCTATGTTACTTTTCTGCAAACAAATATATGAGTAATAACTCATCATCCAGTATTCTGTCGGTCCAGGTGGTGTAGTGGTTACCATACTTGCCTCCTAAATCCAAGATATCGGGTTCGATCCCGACCAGGACCAATGGATTTTTTTGGCCATAAAAATCCTAAATATGGCTTCCTTCGGAAGGGAAGTAAAGCCGTGGGCCCCATGTCATACATTTACGGCATGATAAAGAACCTCAAGTCTGAAAGAAGAGGCCTCTGAGCAAAATTTGTCGGCCATGTCACCCCTTAAATTGAATGGGATGCTGATGACCTGAGATGTTAAAGAGCATCCGTAAATAACTCTAATAAAAAAAAAATCCAGTATTCTGTTGATGCTGACCATAGTTATCAGCGTTAGCTTTGGTTTAGATGCAAACCTAAGACCACAGTACAACAGTCTGGAATTTTTCAAATTTAATAATATGAATAGTGGCCATGAAAATTTTAAAAATAGCATGCATTAATTATGAAAAACTGTCGATATTCAGAATGTATATGTAGCATTTGGTAAAATAACAATTGGTAGAATAAGGTGAACTGAAGTACTTGGAAGAAACCAGTACAGACCTGTCTTGTCCATCACAAATTGCAGACCTGGCCACAAAGCTTGCCACAGCAACACAAAAACAGCTATCGAAATATTAATTGCAAATGAAATGTCTTTTTTCAGACTCTGAAATAGAAGTGCCAGCAAAACTGAGAAGATTGCAAGCACCTGCATCAGAAGCTTCTACAAGCACTCCAGTATGGTGCAATAAGTCCAAACCTGATTTGGATTCCTCATTTTCCAGTGACCTAGAAGCATCATGTAAGTATAGATTTAAATAGCAGGAATTTCCACAGTGAAATATAGTATAATATAACAAATTGTTTATTAGGAAATCATTCAAATTTCACTAATTTTGATTGATTTTTCTCATAAATAATTTGTTATACTATCATATAAGTAGTTATTTCTATTCAACTTATGTTTTCACTTTTTTACACTTTACTCCATTTATTTACACAAAAGTAAGATGCATTTCGGGAGAATCTCTCCCATCTTCAGTTGCTTACTGAACCGCTGTTACTTGAAACTATGGCTGGACAAACAGATGTTTCTGTGGTGGCCTCTGTTGGTTGAAGTAGGAAGTTGCTGAGCTCGTCCATGGGAGGAAACTCGAAATTCATTAGGTTTTCTCTATTTTTTAATATGAAATTTTTTTCCCAAGTGGATAACTCCAATGGACTGTGAAGATGTTTCAGCAGTTTTATTCCTGGTTTTATTTCATGGTTTTTGGTCCAAAAATGAGCTACTACTGCTGATTTATCCACCTGTTTAAACCGAATATTTCTAAAATGTTCTTTCCTCTGAATTTCCAAATTTCTTTTTGTTTTGTCTATGTAACTCTGTTCAGAATCTGCACATTTTATTTCATAAATTCTTGATATTGTATCTGTTCTTAACGCATCTTACTTTTGTGTAAGTGAATACATAAGTTGAAGTTATATTGCCACTCCATTGTCAACAGCTTCGTAAGTACAATATTTAGTTATTTCTGTTACTAATTTATTAGCTAAACTGCAAGATGCTGTTTCTCCTCCTCCTTCCCCTCTTTTTCTTTTTCTTCTTCTTTACTTATTTATTTTAATAGTGCTAAGCATACAAAAATTATAATATGGCCTGATTCTAACCCAGGTTCTATTTCAAGCCAATGTTTTAACTCCAATAAAATATTTTTAATTAACACACTAATTTATACCATTCAACTAACTATATTTAAACACATTTGTTGAAACTCAGTCTTGGGTTATCCAGAAGATTCTGCATGCCCCCCCTTTTTTTTTTTCTCCTAAATGGAGAACCATAGATCTTATATGCTACACAGAGTAAACTATATAGTCTTCCCATTTTGGTCTGTATCATTTCTTGTATGTCTGTGTCTCTACCATTCATTGGAAAAGTCCCTTTATGAATTTGTAATTATGTGGTTATGTATAGCAATCCAAAACTCCTATGTGGATTTCTCCATCTGCAGCATAACCTTAAGTGCTTCCATGTCCAATTGTTCATCCACAACAGCATGTCAGGGGTGAAAATTTCAAATGCTGCATGAACTGCATCTTTCAGATATCCATTGTTGGTCCAATGGCTTTCTGCACCTCTTCACAATATCCCAGAGTACATTGTAGGTATGATGAAATCAGGACTTCTTTTGGTCAATGCAATGGAGCTGGAGAGTGTTTCAACCCATGTTGAGTCCAGCAGTTTGGAAAATTTCTTCCTGGCATCTGCAGATGTTCAGTGGCTGTGCTATCCTATTGAAGTTAAATGGTATTGATAATAGTTTTTGCTGTCAATTCTGGAAGCAACCACTCATCAATCATTTTCGCTTAACTGTTCTGGTTAATAGTACCATCAAAGAAATAAGTACGAACCACATGTATCACTTTTATCACATCCCACCTATAACATGAGGTAGGTGGATTGTTTTCAAATTTCTCATAAAAGGAGGATTTTCCTTTGTCCAGAAAAGATTAAGACTATGAGAGTTGCAATAAATCATACAGTCTTTAGAGAGCATGATGATCTTATTTTTAAAGTATATAGGCATTAATTGATATGCACATTTTGATCTAGGTCAATATCTTCAACTCATTAATGGCAGCTGAATGAGAACATTTAATGTTCAAGTTCAGAATATCTAACTCTGCAAAAATAGCTCCAGAAACTACAGAAGAAAGGATCATTGTAACAAATTTCCTCTCACTGCAACTTTAGGCTATCTGTGAAAGCAAAGACTTAGGCTGGTGTTACAGATCCTGCAAGATGCTGAAGTGAAAATGGTGCTACTATTGGATGGTAGCTGGATACACAACAGAGTGAAGTTTTATTTTTAAGATTACTTCTGCAGTCGTAAACTTTTGTTTCCTGTGTGTTGCATGTTACATACATTTTGTATGGCTCTTCAGCATTGTTATTAAATAAGTAGAATTATATTTTAATAAATTTATGTTTACAATTTGCAGCAGCTTCGCAATGTCCCGCAGCAAAACGCCTATTAAAGTTGCAGCAGAAATTGTCAGACAGCATAGGAGAATCTCACAGGTCATCAGACAAATTTACAGATGTTCTCAAATCCCCTGAAGTGGATCAACATTCAGGTAAGCATGTTGTCCACTCATCTTAATAAGTCCTATACTGCTCGTGCCGAGGATTGGCATGAACATTTTGAGGAATCAAAACCCAAACCTCTCATGATCCAAAGAGTATTTATTATTGACTAGTAAGACATACAGGAATATAGGTAATGCTGCTTCCCTTATTAAAATGCTTTACTGAAACCAAGTGCTTGCTACAGATGATTTGGTGAACACTTCTCCTGCAGGAAGCATGGCAAAACTCATTCAAGCAGCAGTTGGTGTTACCTTTATTCATCTTCTGGTGAATTACCCAATTTGATCAATAATTCCAAAATTTAAATTGACGTCGTTAAGCTTTGTCATAAGTTCATAACTTAGGTATTTAAAAATATTGTCTATGTGGGCAAACTTTCTCAAAGTAAGCCTGAACAACAATTTCTTGGAGGCTGTTCCTATCTGGAAGTAATTATCTCTTAATGCATCCTGTCATACTTAAATGACAAGCAGAAAGTAGCTAGAGTGCTATGCTGCCAGGCTGGGTATTATTTGTGATGCAGTTGTGCATCCTTCCATGGCCATAGCTAAAGAGATGAGTATTAATAAATTTCATGCAATTTATAATATCCTAATGTTCATAAATTTGTAATGCCCTTAGCTTCAGCATATGACAAATATTGTTTTTCAAAGATTTTTATGATTAATGTTAGTAATTATAATATTTTATAATAATATAAAAAACCAAGATTCACAGTTTTGTATACTGGTATTTAGTCGCAGATTCTATCCCTTTTAAAACTTACTTTCTCATCAAAATGAAGGGGTGGAGTCTAATAACCATGTATCATATAAAATAATAATGGAATAGGAGTAGATAAGTCATTTTTTCACTCATTTTGTTTGAAAAGTTTATTAAATGTATTAAACTAGTCTAGCCATATATATACTGTTACAAACTTTGGCATTACTGTATAGCCAGTTGTCATGGTTATAAATCATTAAAGTGAACTGATTAATTATACACGTTAAAAGGTCTGTATTAGTGACACTACTTCACTAACTGCTAAATTTATCAGAACATTAAAATGTAAATTGGAACTTGCACAGTGAAGCTAATCATATAATTGATATCATTGTATGATTCATTTGAACTACACACTCTTAAAACTTCACTTACTTGTCATAATGTATGGAACCAGTTTCTAGAACGTTTAGTTCTCATCTTCAACCAGGCTAAAGTTCAACTGTTGGATCATTCGTTGAGCTGTGGGAATGTGTATTCTGCTCTGGTGGTGGTGTGTAAACTATAAAACATAAACTACAAGTTTATCACACTGCCACCAGAGCAGAATACACATTCCCACAGCTCAACGAATCATCCAACAGTTGAACTTTAGCCTGGCTGAAAATGGGAACTAAATGTTCTGGAAACTGGTTTCATACATTATGACAAGTAAGTGAAGCTTTAAGAGTGTGTAGTTCAACTGAACAATGATATCAATTTTATCAGAACATGTTTCAAGAGCATTCAATCTCATCTTCAGCTGGGGACTGACTAATGCTGGCAGGTGACAATATAACCTCTGATGGTTCTAATGTAGAGTAGAATAGGAAGTCCATTCGTGGGATGTCAAAATTCATTGCACAGTGCTTATTCTTTAAAATGAAAATCTTTTTTCTTATTGCAATTCCCTGGGATTGTCGGTAGCTATCAACAGTTTTTTTTTTAAATTTTTTATTAAGGTACTATATCATGATTGTACGTCCAAAAATGTTGCAGATCAGTTAAACAATACCAGGCTCAACATTATGAACTTGCCTAAGGCATCTCTCTTGACTTATTATACCTCTTCAAAACCACATTTAACACAAAATCCATTTTTGATCATATAACTCCTGAAGTATTTTACTCATATTGACACTTAAAATTTTCTTATTTACTTTATTTCTCTAACCACCCAATCATAAAATTTTTCCAAATCAATAAATAGAGCATATAATCTGCCTCCTTTTTTAATAAATATTATCCCATTTTAATTACAAATACATTGTGTTCCCCCCTCTGTCTCTCTCTTTCCCTCCTAAAACCAGCTTGATAAGGAAATATCCTTTTATTTCCTTCAGTCAATTCTAAGTTCTCTGTGCTATAAAGCTTTTAAAATTTTTCCGAAGCTGGATAGCAGAGCACATTAAATTTTAAAAAACTCTGTAGCTCAACTGTCTTTTCTACTGCTTTATTGAATCAATATGCTTAATACAATAGAAGTTTTTCTCTTACACTTCAGTGATTTGGACAATGAAAATAGGAAGCCTAATACATCAGCATTTTGCTAGTCATGCCTATATTTTCATCTTACATACATGCTTTATTTTAAATTTACGCATCAAGGAAATGTATCAGGCACATTACAAATATTCACTGTTGCCAGACATTTCCATTGACATGAGTGATCAAGAACATTAAGGTACAGACTTGTGTATGTGAGATCTGGTATTCAGTTGCACCAGGACTGTCGTAATTGATAGGGTTTTCCAATGACAAATGGCAGCCCTAAGCTTAAGTCTGGAATGCTTTCGTCACAAAATTAGTTTCCCAACTTATGATTTCATATTAAATACATAACAGAGATAACATAGATAAGACAAAAACCACCAAAATAAAGATTAAAACAAACAGATCTAATAAGATGTAATGTAGAATACTTTAATAAAAGACAAATTTTTCAGTTACTTAAAAATTAATTCTATTTCATTTTTGTCAGATTGACATTCCCATTTTATCATTTCATTTCATGTATCATCAGTGTCCATTGCCTGTGGTGCCTCAGTAATAAAAACGGCATTAAACACTATTAAAAAAAATAATAAGACAGTCTGAAAATCTCTTCAGAAGCATGTAACTATATCTGAAGCAGTTAATACCAAGTTACAACATAATCTTCTTTAATTAACTGTGTAAGTACCTAATAAGATAAAATACTTTGTTGGAAGCTGAATAAAATAATGTTTGCATCTACAAATTAATGCAATTCTCAAAAAAAGTTTTTTTCTTGTTGCAGAAGCTGAACAGAGCAATAAAAACCCAGCAAATTTGCAAGAAGAGGCATGTGAATCTATGGAATGGGAACCTTGTGAGGTAATTTTAGGAACATATTGTATATCATTGTTGCAGCTATTACAGTGGAACCTACATCTATATTCATGGAATCATCGGTTTTCAATGTATTGTTCAATTTATGCGGTCCCAAACATTTTATCTTATATCTTATGTATAAAACCCGCATTATTCATTCAAAAAGTTCAGTCCCAAAGAAAATCAATCCTCAAATGATCATTTTCAAACTGGAATAGTGAAGCAGTAATCGTCGCATGTACAGAATTCTCTTCACACTTGATCCAAGAAAGCATGACTCAAACTCCCCATAGATGCTGATATTTTTATAGCCGCAGGATGATGATAGCTGATGCACTTTTTCTGGGGCAACTACCTGGTGTTATGGAGCTGTATTCTGGGGAGCTTCTGGCCAATAGGTGGCTTTATATCCCTGTACACCTTTGTGTGCTGACATGTTATGTTGAGTAAGGTGATGAGTTAGATGGTCGATGGATTGGGGATAGGACCATGTCTAACCAGTTTGGATGTCTAGCTTAGAATGCATATACTTTCTGTGCTAATCTCCTTATAGTTTGTTAATGAACTCGAGACCAGAAATTTCATGGAAGCAAACTGTGGGGAACATAATTCTCCTTAAAGCAATGTTTTGCACCTTTTGCAAATAAGCAATATAGGATGGAGCTGTGTAGTCCCAAACCTCGCTAGAACACAACATTATTGCTGAAATAATGGCCTTATAAATTCTCAATTTGATGCGAATTGAAATGGAGAAGTTTAAATATTAGAATCTTAGAAATTGCAGCTTGAGCCTTTGCGCTTTGTGCTTGATGTGGGACTGGAAGGTCAACCCCTGATCTAGCAACTCCCAAGATATTTGATCCAGTCCCTCTAAGGAAAAGCCTGGCCCTGCAGACTCAGAGCCCCAGATTGGGTGGTCTGCGGCACTTGGTGACAAGAATTGCCATTACTTCTCACCACTTGCATAAATGTGTCAGTGCTCACTCCATACCTCCAACTGGGTAAGGTGTTGGCGGAGTTGAGTTAGTGTGAAATGCATGTTGTTTCTGCTTTGAGCCAAAATAAGGTCATCAGCATACTGATAAGTAGGCATAATATGTCTTAAGGAAAATCTGACATATAAACAGAGAAGAATGTTGGTGACAACATGTTCCTTCTGGTAATTCCATCTGTGTCATTCTTATGTCATATCATCAACCTTCAACTTTGACACAGAACATGAGGTTCGAGAGAAAAGCATCAATTATCTTTATAACTGCACTCGGCAGCCCAGCTCCCATGAGTTTATAAATAAGCCCTGCATGCCAAGTGCTGGGGAATGCTTTCTGAATGACAAGCAGCACAGCGGCAGAGAACATGAGCTGCCTAAATCCCAATGTGGCCTTCCACCATTCTTAGCTGTTGTTGAGTGGTCGAGTGTTTCAGTTTGAAGTCAAGGTGATGCTCCCAAATTAACTGAGTTAACAGAGGTTCCAGGCGGATCAATGGTGTTCATTAACACTATGAACACTGTGGGAAGCAAGCTGATTGGCCAATAGTAGCTGGAAGAGTGAACTGGGTCCTTCCCTTTTTTCAAAATGCAAATAATTTCAGCTTTTTTCCTTGTTTGTGGAAAATAGCAGAGATTAATTCATGAATTGAAACTTTTTGTAAGTAGGAATATAGGCTGCTTTTGGAGTCAGCTGATAATGTGGAGAATGGGCCAAAGTTGCCATTGCTGTCAGTTTTTATACCTATGAGGCAGTGGATGAGGACATTACATATTGCGTTCAAAGTGATGGTAAAGTGAGCAATGAAATAGGAGGAATTGCAAGTGTTTTTAATACTTACCCTAACGGAAATAGAAGGAACAGTGGTTAAAAATGGTTTTAAAAAAGAATTAGTACACAAAAAGGTGCAGAAATTCAAGAGACACAAATGTATCAAAGAACCCACAACACTTTCAGCAAGAAAAGATCACCTAATTTTTAAAAAGTTCACATATCATCCATGGGCTACAAAAAATTTCATAATATTCTTAAAGATTGTAATATCAGATTGGCACCGATTAATAGATTTAATGTTAAAAACTTATTGATAGACAATGTTAATGACAGTATTCCACAAGAGGAAAAAGTAGGTATTTACAAAATAAATTGTGTAGAATTGGAAAAAAATCTACATGGGAAAAACAAAGAGAAACATAGGCACACAGTTAAAGGAACATTTCAGGAACATAAACTACAAGCAAATAGAGAAATCAGCAGTAGTATATCATTTTGGGCACAAAATCAGGGCTTAATGAATAAAGCAAAATTATTAAAATCAGTACAAGGACCTATGGAACTAGCAACTGAAAGAAAATCTACATCTACAAATAGAAAGACAGTCTAATGAACTTTGACACAGCCAGAGATGAAAACA
Source organism: Metallyticus violacea (assembly GCA_030762175.1). Lineage (NCBI taxonomy): Eukaryota > Metazoa > Arthropoda > Insecta > Mantodea > Metallyticidae > Metallyticus > Metallyticus violacea. The sequence continues at coordinate 73,688,471 of CM060837.1, read as the reverse complement.
TAAACTACAAGTTTATCACACCACCACCAGAGCAGAATACACATTCCCACAGCTCAACGAATGATCAGACAGTTGGATTTTAGCCTGGCTGATGATAAGAACTAAATGTTCTCGAAACCGGTTCTATATATTATGACAAGTAAGTGAAGCATAAAGAGTGTGTAGTTCAGCTAAATTATATGATATCCATTATTTACACATTTTATGGTATTGCAAGTGCTTAAGTGTCCGTTGTCGTAGATCAGAAGTTAAAAATAAACTGGTGTTCTGTGAGCATGAGGCAACATGGTAACTATTGTGTATACATTTTATGGTACTGCAAGTGCTTAAGTGTCTGTTGCCACAGAACAGAAGAAGTTAAAAATGAACTCAAGGAAATGGAAACTCAGCTGTAATACCAGGAAGTCTAACTGTCAGTTTCAGCCTTTAGATATGTGTATTAATAAATCCTTTAACAGATTTATGAAGGAAATGTGAATGCAGTCTTAAGATTTTGAAGTTTACACCATCATAAGAAGGAAGAAACCTGGCATTACCAATGCCCCAATTGGTGCAGAGGATATTTTGTTGTATGAGGACTCAGATGAAATTGCAAATGACTGTTAATTTATGAGTTATGACTAAGGACCAGTTTCATCAAAAGATGTTAAAAATGCACTAACATTTTGTTTGTCAACATTGTGTTAATATTCTAACAATGTGTTACGACTCCTGCATTCCACCAAGCTTTTCCAGAGCAATGTTAGTTAACACATTGTTAAGGTTTCCAAGTATTGCAAATTGAACGGACCTAAAAGGCAGTGCCATAACCGAAAGACTTCTGAATGCACTCTGATGTACTTTTGTTTACATAGAATAATTAAAATATATGCCACATGCAAAGATTATTAAAAGGAGCAGAGGCACAAAGTTGTTTTAACCTTATCATATTTCATCAACATCCCATGATGACTTTTTCACATTCTGTACTGTTGTAAAATTGCTCTTTTGCATAAAAATTTCAAAGTAGCTACATCTTATAGGCCTTTCTCTCTTATGAATGACTTTAATATATCCAAATATAGAATTTTGACTTCTATGCTGTGTTTTTAGCCACCATTTTTTAATATTATCAGTTCAACTTTTAACACAGAGAAAAGGTGATGTTAACTTAACACAAAGTTTAACACGTTAAAGTTAATATCAGTTAGATGGTATACTTGTTGAAAGTAGATCTTCATATTACTTTATATTTGAAATACTGTAAAATCTTCATCTGTTCAACAATAAACATTTCTCTAAAAATGTATTAAATGTATTCATCTTATACACCTGCAAATAGGGTATATTATAATTTCCAACTTTTATTAAACCATTAGATAGAAAAAAGGCTCCAAATTCCTTTTGCACACCAGCCACTAGGGTGTTAGTGCATAACTACTTGATGGCAAATATATATATATATATTTGTTTTTAATGTGTATGGACAGAAGTTTCTCAAAGTTCACATATGATTCCTCAATGTATCTAAGATACATCTTTTCAATCTCATTTTAAAGAGCGTCCATAAATAAATCAATCAATCTCATTTGACCATGGTTTAGATACTTTTTTTTTATGAGCAGGCTGTCTAGATAAAGGTATTTTGTTTTTGTGCTCAATTTTCTGAAAAAAAATTTTTTATATTGTTTCAGGAATTAACAGTGCCAATGCAGATGAACCCCAATGAAATAAAATTAAATATAGAAAATGGAAATACTTCTGCTGGTTCAGATAAAAATAAGGAATGGTATATAGTTATTGACACAAATATATTCATTACAAATATTAAGATAGTGGAAGAAATACGTGATATGAATGACAAAGGTGAGTAATAGTTGTGCATCAATAATTTTGAGAATCTGCAAACATATTTTGAAAAGTTAGATTAAAAAGCAGTAGGATACATATATTTGGAAAATACATACATCAAAATTGCCTGAATAAACACAGCATTTTTCTTATATGTTCCAATAATAATGAATGTAATATCTAATACAAGTTGTATAAATGATATGCACAGTGCCTGCAATTGAAATTTTTAAATTTTTGACACAAAGGAAATCTTGACATGAACAATGCACCAGGTTGGTCTCCTCTCACCACTAACTAAAGACAAGGGAAGGGCTGAAAATCACTAGAATTCCAAATGCATAATGGCAGCTTGCAGCCATTAGCAGACCAGCTCTCAATCAGTCTCTGGTGTTTGTACAAAGAGTTTCTTTTCCATGTCATTCCAGTTATCATATTTTTATTGCAAGTGCTATATGTTTGAAGCTATGTATTTCTGCTTCTAATAATATAATGAGATGTAAGAAGCTCACTGTTGAAGAGAAGATTTCCGCTTTGACTATGTTTGAGGCAGGAATGTCTGAATTTGTGTAGCTGTTGATGTAAATGACAGGCTATTTAATGACGTAAAGAAAGCAGCATCATACCATCACACCAAAACAAAAAGGGGTTCATTAAGTCAAAAATAAAACTACAAGGACTTACAAACTTTTGAAATGTGAGTGGTGGCTAATACATGGATTTCAGAGCGGTATTGAAGAAGAAACACCCAAATCTGCTGAATAATGTTTCAATTCAGATATTCAGCTTTGCCTTAAAAAGACTTGGGTGTTCCAACTCGGCATACTGCCAAGAAGCCTCTTCTAACTGAAGCTATGAAGAAGAAAAGAATAATCTACATTTCAGCATTGGACAAGAGGACAGGCACAAGGTAATGTTTTCTGATGGAAGTACTTACAAATTGGTTAGATGACAGTCCAAAGTGGTGAGAAGGCTAAAAAATGTGCCAGGTATGACCCAAAGTTTACTGTGGAAACCTTTTTAAAACTCCCTGAAAGTGTGATGGTATGGAGTGCATTTAGTGGTAATTATGAAAGAGGAGGCTTATATTTTCTTTATAAGAATGTCACAATAATGGGAACAACTATAGAAGTGATGCAGCAGTATTTGCTGATATTTTGTCTAATTCATCAGTGTTAGTACTCAGTGCATGAAGGTGCTCCTGTCCACGGAACAAAGACAGTTCAGAATTTGTTGAGGGATAATAATATACCTGTATTTCAGTAGTCAGGTAACTCCCGGATTTGACCGAATAGAAAATGCTTGGAATGTCATGAAAGACAGAGCAACCATAAAACATTAAGGAATTGCGAAAGGGTTGAAGTATGGGTGAACAAAAATCAGGCAGATTCAATGCCTAGAAGACTGCTGAAAGTGAAACAAATCAGTGTAACAAATTATTTTTGAGGAAATCAAATTCCATTAATTTTGTTCCACTTACTTGGACATATTTTAAAATATATTCTTGAACGAAAACAAAGAAATTTAGTTAATTTTTATATTCCAAACAACAGTAACCTCATCAAAAAGTTTATAAAATCTAAAGAGTGACTATGCTGGAAAGCTGACAGTGGAACCGTGCTGACAATGAAGGATATTTGCCTTTGAAATATGTCCAAGCAAGTGGAACAAAACTAGTGAAATTTGAGTGATTTCCGCAAAAATAATTTATGTGATACTATATTTCAAATTTTGTTTCATTTTCTGTACTTATGTAATTTTCACAGAAAAAAATGAATGTATAAGAAATGTATTACTTCACTAAAGCAATTTTTAACTGTCTTTTGAGATACTGTATGTTTTTGAAATTTCTTTGACCTTGCTGCAAGTTAGGCAAATAAAATATGTTTAAAAATTGGCTTGTAATCTTTATTGTTTGCACTGTGTAAATAAAATGTGTCATTTATTCTGATCTGTATTCTTGTATAGTTCTGGGTTATCCTGTACTGATTATTCCATCAGTGGTTTTATCAGAACTTGATGGTGTCAAAAGACGTTCCCTTGCTGATAAAAGCCTGAAACGAACAGAGGGTTCATCAAGAGCTGCCATAAAGTTCATCAATTACCACTTCCGGAAAGCACATCCAAGAATAAGAGGTAGCCATTAACTGTTAGTTCTGTAGAAGTTGCTCTTAGCTCTGAAACTGTAACAAATGTTAAGACTTTTAATACAGTTTTTTTCACACTAACTTCATTCACTTACATAAAATTTGGACATATGTTTAGGGAGGGATCACTCCCGAAACATATGTCCAAATTTTATGTAAGATGTTAAGACATTTTATGACCAAACAATATTTTCTCCATTATTGTCTATGTCCAAAATTTGTAATTAAAATAAATAGCATGAACTGTTAAGAAAAGTTCAGCTACAGCTGTATCATAATTAGAGTCCAGATTTTTATGTAATATTATCTACTTAAATATATAATTAAAATATATAATATTATTGCACAGGGACTTAAAAATTGTTCCAATAATAGTTTTATATAAAATAAAGCAAAAATTGACACAACTTACACATTTAAACATATATTCTATTCATTGTATGATATCGGCCACGGTTTGACATGAGAGCAAAGGTTCTCGAAACTGGTGGCACATTTCATAGCCAGTAAGTGGAGCAATAAGAGTGTTTTAGTTTAACGTATCATACAATTAAGTAAAAATTGTACTTACGAAGCTGTAGACAATGGAGTGGTAATATATACTACACTAATGTGTTCAGTTGTTAACACTAACTCCACTTTTTTAAAACTTGACTAGTTTCGGGAAAGGTTCCTCCCATCATTCAGTCAACAACAGCGGATGATGGGAGAAACCTCACCCGAAACTAGTCAAGTTTTAAAAAAGCAAGTGGAGTTAGTGTTAACAACTGAACACATTAATGTAGTATGTATCATACAATGATTTATTTTATGAGTGGTTTTACTATAGTTCCTATATGTACATTTTAAAAAACATTTAAACATGTTACATTTCATATGCTCTTGATGCAATCTTGAAGTCGGTCAAAGCATGAAAAATGCTGTCACAAGATATTTCTCCATATTATCAGTAGTTAGGTACTGTTGACAATCAGAAAGTATGTTCTTATGTAGTGAAAATCTCTCAATATCACATGATGTCATTGATGGTATTTTGGGACCTAGTTTATGTTAACTCTTATTATGTATGTGAAACTCATTGCAAGACAAATCTTCATGCACCTAAGTTTGCTTTTTAACTGAACACAATTGTTCATTTTTGTGGTGAAGTACACCTCTGTGCTGTTTCAATTAAGATTTGACTGTAAACCTAATGTTTTGTCACATACTTGATACAACACCACTTTTCCATTGATTGTAAAAGCGTTGTCATAGTCTCACAGGATTGTAGTTTTGCTGCTAAAGAACTTTCAACTAGAGCCATCCTGACAGAAATTCGCAATTGTTTGCTGTTCACCTGAGGTAACTACAAACCTGAACTAATGTCAAATAATAGTGAAGTATATATGAATGTACTGTAGCAATGAAATATTCTTGTGGATATTGGAATAAAAGATCAAGGTATTAAAACATTTCCAGTAAATATCTTAGATATACACTCATTTTGAGATGAGAGTAAGATGACAGATTAAATATAGAAATACCAAATTATACCTGAGTGGTTGACTCATTGTGAAAGCTGAAGTATGTATATAAGTAATATGTAACAACTTGCTATTTAAAATAGATTAATAATATTTTATAATTTCCTATAATGCTCTGCATTTAATTACATGGCAATTTGGCATGATTGTTAGCATTATGTAAAAGCATAAAAACATGCATTTATTTAAAAAATATGTAATATTGTTGGAATTATGTTAAAATGTGTTGCATTATTATTAAATACAATGGTTGTAACAGTCTAATTTGTCAAGTTTTAAGTTTTCAGATGGATACATAACAGGGAAAAAATATGTGATTACATAAAAAATCTGAACTGTAATTATAATCATTAATAAAACCACCAGAGCTACATACAATTTCTCTATATTCTGAACAGCTTGTGTTAAAGCCAAGTCTTCCAGTTGCCCAGCATGCCCTGTCCCAGCGAAGATTTTGACGATTCTTTTAATTTAATACTTTTGATGCATTACCGACTCTTGTCTTTGAAAGTTTGCTCAGAGATAAAGAAATGACAGCTATATTTTTGCATAAACTGTTAACAACACCAGGTTTAAATCTTATGTGTTAATTTTTTCTCTCTCTCTTCTTTCATCTTGCTTGTTTTATCTGTTTCCATGCATTATGTTACTTTCAAGATTCAATATTTATTTTTATTAACTTTATTTATCTTTTGCCTTTGAAGATATTACTTTTTTGAAATATATAAACAATTGTGTGACTATTTAAGTGTTTTATCTATTTGTGCCTTTCTAGTTCTTTATTTAGCTACGTTATTCCAAGAGTTATTTTATTTCCATTTTTAGTATATATATTATTATACAAAATTGTCTTTGACAAATCCTACAGGCTACTTAATAATCAATACAGTGAAATCATAATGCATGTTCTTTATTTGAAAAAACAGGAACTATTTTGAAGTAATTAAGATTATTTTCAAAGATGGAAAAAACTTAATGTATAAGTGTGCATCATGCATTCTTCAAGGATTATTTAAAAAATTGTGCTCATTGTGAATGCTTAGTCATAGGCTGTCATTGTAGCCACAATTAGATTTAGAACATTCAAAGTGCATTTGCTTGCTAATTTGGCCCTATTCTGTAAATCTCTCTTTAAATGAAAGATGAAAATGAATTAGATCAGATTTCACATAGCAATCAGCAATCCTACAGTAAATTCAAAACTTTACAAGGAAGAACTGCTGAAATTTGAAATGCTTTGCTTGAAGTTTGTGGCAATAATGAAATGGATCATGGCATGGTGGACTTATTGAAAACAACACTCCATAGTAGTAGGAAATGAGTTTACTCATTCTCTGAGCTTACTCTAGTTTCGGGTAATAGAATGTATTTTGCAGTTGTACTCTCTCTTCCTTGAACTTGAGAAATACCACTCAGAAACCAAGAAACATAAACACATGCATGTTTCATTTAAGAACTTTTGAAAAATAAGAGTTTTTTTAAAATTCTTAAAATCCATGTTTGCAGATTATATAATCATATGAATTGCCATGAGTGGAAGTGGACAAATAGTAGGGAGGACCTGGGCAGGAACCTAGTACATAGGTTGATATTAAATAAATGAATGAATTTATTATTTATTTATTTCAACAATCATAAACATTGCCATTAAAATTTGCATATTTTCCTTATTTCACAAATAACCAAATACTGTTATTGATTTTAAACCCTTGTCCCCAGTTTGTCACAGTAGCCTACTGGAATATTAAGCTAACTAGATTCACTGTATTCCATTAAACTAACAAAATGTTCGTATGATTCACCCTTAGCTCAAGCAACTCTCCAATTAGTTGTACCAGAATTAGAGATTGAGACTGGCGATGTTAAGCCAATTTTTCTCTCCAAAACCTGAAAGCAAGCTTCCAATGCAGTCACATATTGTATTAGATAAAATTTGTTAGGGATTTTTATTTATAAATAATATAAAATATTATATCTTGCAATACCTCAGCAATAGTATTTGTGTTAGCATGTCATTCATTTCATAAACATTAAGCTAACATGTTTGTATAATTCACCCTCAGCTCAAGCAGCTCTCCAAGCAGTTGCTGTACCTGAATTGGAGATTGAGACTGGCGATGATAAAATTCTCCAATGCTGTCTACAGCTGCTGCAACAGACGGACAGAGTGGTACTGTATCATACATATAATAATTTTTAGAGGCATACATTTATCAAGGCTCTAACAAATATTTGGCAATAGTAAATAGTTTTATCGTAATCGTCACAAATGGGCCTTCTTTTCCAACCTACAAATTTTTTAACCAAAATGAAAAAAGGTGTAATAAATGCATATTTTATATAAATGATATTGAATAGGCTAGGTAATACAGAACAGTCCTGTAAATTTGACTGGACTTGATTGGACTGAGATGATAGCTACCAAAAATAACAAGTTTTACACTCGGGGACCGATTATTCATAACATGTAATACTGAGTTGTTCTGTAAACTAATCTATCATTTATTTAAAAAATTATTTAAGATGAAATATTCCCATTAGTTCCAGCCTTCTTTCATTGTCCACCTGAACCTAAATCCATCACAATTTTATTCTCCCCTTTATCTTGTCACTTTGGTGCATCTAATTTACCTCCATTATACATTGTTATGTTCTTTTTTCTTCTTTCTTTCCACTAATTCAAAAAAAATATATAAAAAAAATTAATGATAATGGCAAAACTATTTTTCAATGTTGGCTGAATAGTACATAGCTAGGAATAATCCTGTTATGCTTAGAATTTCCAAACATATTCCTAAAAGATACCTAAAGTTTCATCATGATAAAGTATTAGACTTGACATTTTCACTACTCTTACAACATGTACTTCTATAAACATTTTCCTGCACCACCACACTTTCTGTTTACTCAAACCAAACCAGGTAGAAAACAGATAAATATCATTTGATTTTACTATCTTCTTTCATTGCTGAAGGAATTACTCACAAAATATGGAAGGGTAGGGTGGGAGAATACACAGTTGCTCTACCTTCCAAAATCTCTAAGAAGGTCCTAAGGACACTCACAAACAATATTATTTATTAAATGGACCCTTCTATCACAAACTTGCCCATAGCCACATGCATTACCTGGACCCTTTAAAATGAATAAAAACACATTGTTAGCCTTGGTTTCATGAATTAACTGATAATGTAAAATGAAATAAAAATTAGAAACAGGATATCAGCAGCAGGTGACGAGTTATACAGAATGACACCTTATCAAATGACAAGTTACCAGAACTGACTGTACCCAATTTACAGTACCCTTATAAAGATGTATTCCAATTTTTTCTTGAAAAAATTCAATGAAAAAGCTTCCCATATAATGTACACATTCCATTTTCAACTAATCTGGGTAATATATAATCATAATATTGGACTGCACTTTTTAATGTTTGATTTGCTGATGAATAGAATTATTTAAATAGTTTTTAATACCTGTTTCTACTACAGCGGACTTAGATGATACATGAGATGAAATTATAAATTGGGAAAGGACTTTATTAATTTTTTAAAGGAAGAAAGAATTCCATGCCTAAGTTTAGGATACCTCCCTGGCATTTGCAATTTACGAGTAGAGGGAAAACCTGGGGAAAAAAACTCCCAATCAGGAGGAATGATTCTGGTGGAAATCAAATCCTCCTACTCCTGAGTCTGTGCCGTAATGACCTTTGTCACCCATATCAGCTGAATTACTTGTAAAATTGTAAAACAACAGTGAGTTAATTTGTCATGATTGGTTATTTCTAAAACCCAGAAGAACTCTGTCTGATTTGTATTTTTTTTTTTTTTTAACATACAGGAAATAAATATTTTGAATAGCACATTTTGTAGTCATTATTGTCTCTTGGAATGGAATATTGGCAATTGTGTTAGTTATATCGTGTATGCTTTTAATGGTATCTGACAATGAAGAAAGAAAAGTGTGAATATTCAAGGTATAAAGTAAAATTTTAAGTTGAAATGTATTAAATTTGCAGAAATTCATAGAAATAAAGTCACAGTTTGAGAGTTTACAGTGTCAGAATGCAATTTGCATAACTAGCAAAAACAAAAGCAAGCACTTTTGGAACAGCTGAACAAATCAAAAAAGGCATTTTGTGACTAAAAAATAGGCAAGTGTCCAGCTATTGAAAATGAATTTTAAAGCATGCAGAGGTACGATCTGCCAATTTTTGAGAAGAAATGGATTATCACTTAGGGAGCAAACATCTCTTTGTCAAAAACTGATTGTGAAAGGTTAAGGTTAGTGTTATGATACATACCTATATATTTCTGATGATAAATTCTGATTAGTTTTCATTTAATTTTAGGGTTCGTTGTGCTGCATTTTTGCTTCATTTCATATGTTACACACTTTACATCTGTTGTGTTATTGCTGACAGTTTTGGTTTCTATTTATGAACTGCTGTTGAGAATTCAAAATTGCTCTTCTGCATTATTCAGATGCCAACATTTGAAACTAACTCAGAATATGTTGTAGAAATCTGGTATTGGTGGAAAATCTCTACTTTTTTCCCTAAGTTTTTTTCCTTGCATAAAATGTGCTTTCTGAGTTTTATTTTAAAAAATTAGGGAAAAAGCAAATCTTTTTATGCAAGTAAATATGGTATTTATTCTTAAATAGATAGTCAATTTAATACTCCAATGCTCTACTAGTTCTGACACAAAATTAGTTTTAAATTTAATGGTATTTATTATTGTTATTTCATTTCAATATTTATTTACATTTAACTATATAAATTATGATACACTTCATTGGTATGAACAACAAAAATGTGATGCTGCCATTTAAAAAAATGGGTATTTGTATTTGAAGGGTTCTCACCAGTATACTAAATCTTTTCCATCCTTGGCTACAGTGTTTTTTGAACCTCTGATATGGTTAGTTTACCAAACTTTTTTAATTTAAGCTTGTTTGTCAATAAAATATTTTATTTTAAATAGCCTTCTGTTGCAAACACTTCCAAATATTATTTCTTTTTTAAGCTAGATTAATTCCTGCATTGTTGTACTTTGAGAATATATGTTTTTATAATAAAGATTGGAGTAGTTTATAATGTATTATGATTAATAATTAGATTGTAATAACTTTGTTATTGGATTGAATGTCAATCTTATTTTTAAGCTTTGTTCATTTCAGGCACTACACAATTAATTTTTACATATGCATATGACTACTGGTAGATGCAAATGATATTGCTGCTTAACTCTTTTGGAATGCTCACCATAGTGATTAAATCAGAAATATCCAAGATATTTCTAAAACCAAATCAAATAGTTTTGTTCAAAATTAAATTAAAGAGTTCAGTATCTGATGAAGAACTGTTCTTACAGTTTATAAATAAAAATCTAGGGGATGTAATATGTTATGGGTTTTTATTGGCAAGTAAATATATTTCTTACAATGATTGCATTCATAATTTATAGCTCAATTTTTGTAAATACAATCTTTTTCTTCCTCTCAGTTTTATTATTTGCTAAGCTGAAAATACTATAACCTATTTATCTATTTGCATGTGTTTATTTGTATCTTATTCCCAAGTGTCTTTGTTTTTTATGCATTAATAATCTTTACATTTAATTTGATAGCTTCCCGATATTTTTTCCCATGATTTTAACTTTTAGCTTCCTATGTAATAGTCCATGGCTGTTTACTATGCCAAGGTTATACTTATATTCTTTAAACATTTTTACAAAAGCCACCAAAGATATTTGCACATCTTTCTTCTGAAAATGTCCAAATGTTAAAACAAGCTAAATGAAATCTTTACTTCATCCTTTTGTTTTGCTCTCAATCCAAAGGTGAAATAAAAATTCTATTTAGTATGTTAAAATGAACACTTAAATATTGTGCAGCTGTTTCCTCCTTGCATTCACTGTTGTCTCCACATTTTGCATAATTGATATCGCAACCTTTTAAAGCTATGAAACAAACTGCAATATGATGAAGTAGAGGGATATGTTGCAGCCAGATCAAGGTCACCATGTGGACTTGATGTGTAATTGCCAAAAAACAAACCCTAGCAAATGATTGGACAAAAAACGCAATTTATTGAGGAATTACCACAGTAGCCCTCTTGTGTTCTTTACATGGCACCACTGTTTATCAAACACTTGCCACATGTTAACCTATTCCCAATTTCTATAATATTTGCTTATAACCCAATCTGCTTTCTGTGTCCCTCTTTATTAAACCATATTTGTACTTAACTTTTTCTTCTGTGGTTGTGCTTGTTGCATCTTCACAGAAAAAAACCTCTCCATCTCAGTGTGTTGTTGTTGATCTAATGTGAGGATTTTGATCCATCAATTTTTCCCTGGCCAGCCAATATAATTCTGCCAGACAATCATGTCCAGTGGCCAGTCTAAAATGAGCAACTGCTTCCTTCCTTGATAGATTTTTTATTTTTATTTATTTATATTTTTTTATTTTATTTTTTATTCCCCCCCCCAATGTGGGTAGGTAATTTTAATATATGTCAGACATGAACACTTTTGCGTTCATAAACATCACAATCTCTCCTGTTTCAGTGACTTGTTTTTTAAATAGTAATTCTTTCCATAAGGGATTGTCATTTTGTGATTGAGCTCTCTTTTATGTGACATTTATGCATGCTCATTTCCCTATAAGGCATATCCAAGTAATCTCCTAAAAGGAATCATTTATAAGGCATTGGCATACATCAGCATTTTTAAGAGCACTTTGTTGGGCAAGTGCAAAGAAAATTTATCTTCTAGAGGTAGTATAGGACAATACTGCATCCCTTCCATTTTTTTTTTGAATATGTCTGCTGATTTAGAAGTAAACACACTTTATAACTTAATTTTTTATAAAATCACATAATCACTTCCTTGTTTCAGATTCTTCTAACAGATGACTGCAACCTGCGAAATAGAGCTAAGTCTTTTTCCATTGTTGCTTGTCATCATTTGGATCTCCAGGATGCCATTCAAGAGCTATATCATTGTTCATCACAACCCAAATTAGATGCTTCATTCTCTGATGGTGAGTAGATTTTTTCCCCTAATGCCTTCACAGTTTTCTTGAACTTGGGCATTATTCCCAGTATACTATATTGTAAATCTTTTCTGAGACTGGGAGGCTCATAAGGTGCAGCTGCATTTACTCAATGGGGTTGATAGTGCATATAATGTGATGATGGTCCTTAGACCTAACCTCAATAGATCATGGGGATCTTCCTAGCCAAGGAAAAATCCCATGACATTTTATTACCTTAAAATGAAGTTTCAGCAAAATGCACACATTTTCTATAAATCTTTGTGTTAACAAAATAAATTTTTTACACAACAACAATAACACAAGCAGATGCATATTTTGCATAGTTGTACTCCAGGTACATAAGATTTTCTATGCCATAAATACTAAAGTTCAAATTTACAATTTCATAGCATTTACACTACAATGCCAAAGCATTAGGAAAATGAACATTTATAGATTGACAGCAACACTTCACCTTTATATTTATTTACTCAGGTTTCACTGTGACTCATTTTTCAAAATAATAAAAGGTGGTAATTTTCTTTATAGCAGCATTGTATTTTCAAGTTCAAAACGTTTATCTCTAACAGTTTACTCTATGTATAACAGAGTCATCCACTTTAATTGATGTGATAAACCTGGCAACAGCTTCACTGAATGTTGGTGTAGCTTGAACTTGTTTATCACTTATCACTTTATTAAGCACTAAACTGTGTTTCTTTTAGCTTTACGCTCCATGTAAATAGAGAACTCTGTTCTTCCATATCTCCTTCCCTGTATTCTTCCATATCTCCTAATGCCAAAGGTCACACCCTCTGACCACAAAAACAAATAATATTTTAACACAAAGTGCTAATATGAACTTGTACAGTTAAGCATCATATGATTAAGATTATTGGATGACTTAAATTGAACTACACACTCTTATTGGCTTCATTTGTTTTTGTTTAGAACATGTTTTCCAGACCATTGGCTCAATGTACTGTCGACAACTGGAAATTCACTGTGTTCCTTTGGGGATGCACATTCTGCCATGGTGGAGAAATGATGAACTTAAAGTTATGTTTTTATTCCCAGAAGTGTCAAAGTTCATTAATCTATTTCTGTATTTATATATGAAGATTTTCTCCCACGTTGCTAGCAATGTGGGTCCCTGTGCTAACATAGGGACATTTACATTTTAATTAAAATGTAAATTGGAACTTGCACAGCAAGCCACTCATATAATTGATTTCATTGTATGATTTATTGAACTACACACTCTTAATGCTTGACTTACTTGTCATAATATATAGAACCAGTTTCAAGAACATTTTGTTCTCATCATCAGCCAGGCTAAAATACTGCCAAGGGTGGCCGAGGTCGTTAAGGATCGAACTCGTAAGCGGGAGGTCTGGGGTTCAAATCCCGCCAGGACTGTCCTCACTGGCTATTTTATTTCCTGGTTGCTATTTCAGAAGGGAGCGACAAGGTTAATAAACTGTTACACAAGCACATACTTCTTCATTATAACTAATACATGATTTATTGCTAAGTACAGTTAAGTTACATTTTTTCTTTGCAACTGTTAACAAGTTGCACAATGGCTTTCTTTTTGTATCATACAGATAATAAACTGGAGGAGTGTATGGTTTAATTGCTGTTCATAGCTGCAGGTAAGAATATGGTAACTTAACTGAAATCCAGCATGTTTTCCCTTCTCCTCCCTCCAAGTGTATGGGTGTTGACCTCCATCTCTTTTCAACAATGAAAGGGAAGCAGCCACAAAGAAAAAAATTGGAATTCAGCTGTTTTGTATCCAAAATAAAAATATTGTTGAGCAAACAAATCCTTGTAATTTAGAATACAATAATCTCTTCTGAGTAGGATTTTTAGAACACTGTTTATGGTTTCACTTACACGAGATTTACTCAGGACATATATTTCGTGGAACTTTTTCACATCATCATCTGTCAAACGATTAATGGGTGTTTCAATGTGTTTGATTCCAAATTGAATTAACATTTAGAATGCAATGTTAAATGTAATTTTTTCACACAAGCTGTTAAGTATGAAACCTCGACCACAAGTATTTGAAGGTTTTTAGTTCTGTCTTAGGGATAAAATCTCTGTAACAAGATAACCTCAGAGGTCTTCAGAATATATAAACTAGTTGGGTGAGATTCATGGTTGCGGTAGGACAGGGCATGGTCACTCAGTGGGAGAGCATCCTTGAATTTTTCTTATCTGCCTCTTATTTCAAATTTTACAATACAATTCCTGCTATTAAATGATTTCCTAATGTATTTTACTAATTCATTTGTATGAAATTTATTGAAATACTAAGACAAAAAAGATAAAATAGATCTACATCCCTGGCCCTGGCCATTCTGGGGTGTGACCCTTATATTACAATTTATATTTCAAAAATTTCCTAAACTAATTTTTAAATTAGATCTTTAATTATTCTTACTCCAGTTCTTGTAACATTATAATTACATAATAACTTAAATAAATTAACTCATATCTAACCTCTTCAAGCCTTGCTAACCTTGTCGTCAGTTCATGAGTCGACCTTTACTGGAATTCCATAAGACAGAAATTCTAGCTCATACCAATTTAATAACTAACTGGTTTCTCCTGCAATTGACCGCCACTGGAAAGGCTCAGACTCGTGAGATCTGGGGAGGTCTGGGATTTGAATTCCTCCAGGACCGTCATCGTTGACTGAGGTTTTTTCCAGATTTTCCTCAGTCCTCATGAATGGCAAATGCTTGGGAGGTACTCTAAACTTAGGCCTGGAACGATTCCCCTTCATTAAAAAAAATCCTTTACCAATACATCATTTCATCTGATGTATTATCAGTGTCCATCGCCTGTGGTGCCTCTTAGCAAAAACGGGCATTAAACACCATTCATTCATTCCCACATTATCTATTCCTCTATTCACAAAACATTTCCACTTACTTTTTACTTTATGTAAACATTGACCCATACTCTTACTTGCTTCTCTAAATATTTTGTATACAACTAGTTTTCAGTTCGTTTTGCAATCAAACATTATATGCTCTAAATTTTTCTACTCTCCACATAATGGACACACACATGCACCAAACCCTTTCTCTGACCTTTTAACTTCCACACTCCAATTCTTACCCATGCTATACACTTTCTATCATCCTTACTTTATCAATATAGTTTTCTCTGTCCCATGAATATTTCATCTTAATATAAGATACCAATGAACTCTTTCCTATTAGGCCACTTAAACAAGTTTTGTTTCTCAATATCTTCAACTCGTAATCTTACCCTTTTCCAAAACCCTTTATTATTTGCTTCCCCCCTTCTGCAAATATTCTCTAAACCAATACTCTCCAAATTTTTTCTTATATTACTTATCCATCCCTTTTCCTTTAAAGATACTCCTTGATAAATTAAACACTGTTTTAATAAATTTTTAAAATTTAGGTTCCTATGTCAGTAGTTCAGAACTGTATCCATTATTAGACCTTTTCTTGTTACTTGACCCATTTGTAATGGAGTTATCTCTTTCACTGCTGAGATTGGTATGCCAAGGATTCCTCTGCAGAATAATCTGTGCACTAGTTCTACAGTTTCTCATCCTTTTTTTTTTTCCAACTTCTATATTTTGATGCCGTATAACATTCTTGTTTCTATCATTATATTATAAATTCTTTTTAGCCATTTTATCTCTAATTGAGGTATTCTATCTATGTGTGTGATTGCATCCATCCACCCTTTAATAATTGACATTACTGCTTTCCCTTTGCATGTGCTAATCATTATTGCTTGTCCTATCTACCCCCATCATCCATTTTTAACCATACCACCTTATACTCCATGTGTTATCTTTGTTCCATTTCTCATGTTTATTTAGTTTTTCTCCTTTCTCACATATTAAAATTTTAGTTTTATCTTGATTCACCTTTAATCCATATTCTGTGCATAGTTATCTATTTGTAGCATTGCTAGTTTTAAAATTATTAATATAAAAGAATCAACCACAAAATCATCTGGAACAAAATTAGATAAATTTGAGTGATTTTCTCATAAAAAATTGCAATATCATACTATATTTCACTGTGAAAATTCATGCTATTTAAAACTACTTATTAAAACATCAGTTTAAATGAGGGGAAAAAATAATAAATCAGGTATTTTCTTATTGTTTATAACTGGCATAAAATTTTTATATTTTGCACGATTCATAAGTAAATAAGTTAAACAGAATTGGGTTCAGCATACAGTTTTGTCTTAACCCATTTTCCTGTATTCATTGGTTATTTCTCCTTCAAATTGAATGCAAAAACTGTTTTTGGTATATAAAGCTTTTAAAACATTTATCATATGACTACTAACTCCCTTGATTGCCACTTTATACCATAATTACTGTAACTCAAGTTTGATCAGAAGAAGTTTTTTTCTAAATCCACAAAAGCCAAATATAACTTGCCTCTTTTGTCCTTTAAACGTATATCTGTTAAGAGTTCTTATAATAAATACAGTGTCATTTGAAAAATTTCATTTGATATTCTGACAATATATTATATTCTGTTTACCCATTTTTGTAATTGGTGGTGGTGGACACATGATACATGAGATGAAATGATATATTGGGAAAGGATTTTTTTAAGGAAGGAAACGTTCCAGGGCTAAGTTTAGGCTACCTCCCCAGCATTGTCATATAAGAGGACTGAGGAAAACCTGGGAAAAACCTCAGCCAAGGAGGGTGGTCCTGGCAGGATTCGAACCCCAGGCCTCCTGCTCACGAGTCTGCACCTACATTAGACAACAATGCTACATCCCTATAACTATTTGGTTTGTCTAAAAATACCTTTGCCTTAATTTATTTAACAACTTAGCAGGTGGGGACCAAGTATTTTTTAAAATTGTGCCACTTTAAACAAAAAAGTGGTCCACTTCCAGAATTAGGTAAAATCGATAGCATTTACTCAATAAAGATGGGTTCAATGTGGGGCTAATTTGTTTTTGTTCACTACATTTCCAGCAAATGTGCGCATCACACTCATACCTGTCAAAGCTTATTTGTCATCTATAGCTGATAGTTAAGGAGTTAACCAGGAGAGTTTAGTGTTCTGGAAACTACGACCTGTTGCACTGTTGATCTGTACAATATCACTGGGATAATATGCAAATTGTCTGATGAAAGCATAAAACACAATGGACATAAAACAGACACAAGAGCCTGACTTTTTTCTTATTCTTTTTTTCTGTACATTTCTTAAGATATAGTATGAATATTACCTTTTAATTTGCCTATTTTAAATTGAGGTATTTTTTTAATATTTATAGGTACTGCAATGATGCTCCAATTGTCACAACCAAAAACTGCTGATCAAATTGAGGCTATAAAAGTTGATCCACTTTTTCATATTTATAGGTACTGCAACGATGCTCCAACCATCACAACCAAAAACTGCTGGTCAAATTGAGGCTGTAAAAGTTGATACTATTACGTGCAAGCTGAGGGCTTCTTTGCGAGAGCTTTTTAGCAAGGTATGACATTTGACCTGTTAATATAGCTCTATTTTTAGTTTAACAGTAATTTTAATTCTGTAGGTTTTAGTATTATTTGAAGAATGCAGCCAAAAATGGATATGCAGTACATTTTACTTTTAAGTGCAATTTAAGTCTCAATAAAAGTTCAATCATTTCCCATGAAACTGTACATGTGCATGCGCATGCACATGCACAGAATCAGAAAGAAACGAATAAATTGAATGAATTGTTAGAACTGATTCTTGCAAAAGAATAGTACTACAGGAGTTCTTATCTGTATAAATTGTTGCTGTTGCTCAATATATATAAATTGGAGACTTCAGAGTAGTTAAGTCCTGGAATGTGAAATTCAAAATCAGCATGGAATTACTTTATGTTCAGTTTTTACTTACAAAAAACTGGGAGTAAAAAGTATATCTTTTATGAGAGTAATTTTAATATATCGTGGTCATTCAAATCAAATCTAAGTACTGTTGTTGTACGATTTCCTGACCCCTGAGTTCCCTAGTGCTAGGAGTGGTCTCAACCACATCTCCTCAGACTCTCGGGGTGATATGGTGCTGCATTACCATGAAAAAATACACTCCTTGCATCTTTTACCTTAGGGTCAATGGAACAAAATATTTAAAATATATCACAATAACAAATATTTATTTATCTACCACTGTGGATAACTAAAGAGCTCCTCTTATGAGGAGCCTGCAAGACACTTTTTGAAGCTTGAAATTCTTTCATACTGTCATAAGAATCACTTTTAGACAACAGAGACCGAAGATGTTTTGAAGCAAAGTTAGTGTACATGTGCAGAAGACTTGTATGGCTCCTACTTTCCTCTCTCTGCATCTTGTCCTGTAAAGAAACAGGCCAGGAGTCAGACAACAACAGTATACTGTGCTGCAAAAGCTGGTGCTTGTTAAAATGGTTCTGGATTGTTGTCTGTCACTTAGAAATGAAGCTATACAGTTTGCGAACCTCTAGTTTGACTTGGCATTGCCATCCATGGTATATGCTAAAAGGCTGCTAGCCACTAATAGAATGAAAAACACTTGACTAACATGCAAAATAACATAATATTAACATTAACCACCACTGTCCCAAAATAATAATTGCATTTCTTTAAAGAGGTATTTATTGGCAATTAATGAATACAAATCATTATTTACAAAGAATACTGGTAAAAAATAATGAGTAGATGATATTAGTAGTATTGTATTTGATTTGTCATACAACATTGCAGTATACAGGAGTATAGGTGAAGAAAAAATGTTTTGGTTGTAATGGAGAACTAAAGGCAAACATCCTTGTCGTAAACTTTACATCCCCATGTGAGGTAGTTTATAGCAGTTCTTTCCATTAACCTTCATACGTTCAGTAGTGTTGTGTTGCAAAGTCAGGAAGACAATATTCAATGTCTCTGCATGAAGATCTTCAGAGGTCTTCACAATGATGGTAACAAGTCCATTTATTGTGGCTGTTATGTGTTAATGTTGGAGAGACTGTATGGCAAATTTCATAGCACTTTTCTTTATCAGACCCCTGTTTGCAAGACACAATTTTTGCTGATAAGTGATCATAAAGGGTCCACTAGTCCAGGCACTGCTTGTAGGTAAGGTATGTACAGTCACAGCATGCCTAAAAATATATTAAAGTTCTGCTTACATTAATTTAAAGATTCCATTCCTGATACCTCACTGCTGCTGTCATTCATTTCAGACTCTTTATTACCATGTTCAACTAAGTGTTTTGTTTCGTGCTATATCAGATTGTCCTTGAGCTTATATTCCAGCATAGTTTTTCTACATGTTTACATGAAGCTTTCGATTCCTCTGTAGTAACTGATTTATCACATCCACTGGGAGCTTTTCTATTTTACTTGCAATTTATGTCACATTTTTCTCTGCTATCCTCTTTACAATGTTCCGTGTGTACTCTTTGGGATTTAAATCACAGTGATAGGTTGGAAGTCTCACTACTTGGTGGCCATGCTGGTAAAATAGTGTCATTTTGTAATTGGTTGGGGTCATGAATTTTCACAAATTCTAACCCTCTACCTTTGTTATGGAATCCTCATTACCTATTCCATTCTCAGTAAGCCAGCTTTTAATCACTTTTATTGTATGATCTACTTGGTGACTTATTTTCCACGATACATGATAAGGCACGTTGTCCATGTTGGTCAGTTCATTTGCAGGGAGGTTAAATAATAATTTTTTCTTTGTCCGGGAAGAAAATTCTCCAAATTAATCTTATGATTATAATCTGCTGTTTTTTGTTTTGCTTTGAAATTAAAATTTGCATTTGGAATGTAATACATCAGTGAAATGAATGGCTGTCCTGCATTTTGTTCTCCATCCAAATTCACTGTCACTCTGCCAGCACTTAATAACTGTATAGTGAGAGTGAATCTGTGTCTCCTCAATATAAGTCACATGCTTTGTTTTATCGCCAGATTTTTTAATTTGGCACAGTGTTCTTAAATAACGCTCTCTCCTTGCAACTATGTCCTTTTTTTTTTAATTTATTTTTTGATTTCCCAACTTCTTTTAAAACTTTATTCTCCTAAGCTCTTATAAGTATTTTATTTAAAGTGAGCGCCTCCTTTTTGACTGCATAAATTGAATTAATTATATCTGCAAGGCAGTTTTGTCAAAATTGCCAAGCACGACTCTTGGCTTTTTATTTTCTTTTGGTGTTAACTTTCTGTCTGTTGCCTCAATCTTTTTTCTTGTCTTATCTGCACAACTGTCAGCTCAGAAATGCCAGTGCCAGCTGCTGCTTGCTGAATAGCCTTGCCTTTTGACAATGAGTACTGAGTTTTTTCTTCATCAAAGTATTTGATAATGTTGCATACAATGCCTTTAGCCTTGTTGTAGAACAATAGGGCTTCTTTAATAAACAACACTTTTATCACCTTACAAGAACAAATAATTCCATAAACTCTTTAGTAACGATTTTCTCTCAGTAACTGATGGTATTCAAGATGCTAATGGATATATTGACAGAATATTCAGCCCAAGTTAATAGCTTTTCAGGAGGGATTGTTGATTTGTTCTATTTATGGATGCTCTTTAATATCTCAGGTCATCAGCATCCCATTCAAATCAGGGTGTGAAACGACCAACATATTTTGCTCAGAGGCCTCTTTTTTCAGGCTTGAAGTTATTTTTTGTGCCATAAATGTATGATACAGGACCGACAGCTTTATTTCCCTTCTGAAGGAAACCCATACTTAGGATTTTTATGCCCGAAAAAAATCTATTGATCCTAGCTGTGTTTGAACCTGCAATCTTGGGTTTAGAAGGCAAGTATGGTTACCACTACACCACCAGGACTGACATTTAGGAGGGAGATGGCACAGGTGGTAGTGTAGTAAGAACTAACACTTTGCACAACATTCCAAGCACATTATATATGCTCTTTATCTCTAGTTCAATGCTCTGTGCACTTTTCAATTTTCTGTCTTTTGTTTCTAGAGCAAATAAGGCCATTCAAGAAATAAGACTATTATTTTAGAACAAAATAGTATATTATTAAGTTTAAATCATCTGCTAGCTTGTCCTGTCAAATCTAGAAAACCATACCAATGCAAATGTTAAATAGTACTAGCAATAGTGGGCACTTTTGTAAGAGTCTTTCATTTATAGCCACAGACTTTTTCTCTGATATTGCTTATATTAATCATTTCTCTAGCACTGATTGTATTTTGTATAACATTATTTCAACCTACTGGAATCCTGTATATTTTATTATATTTCATTATTTATCGCAGTTGTGTACCTGCAAATATCTTTAGTGTGTTCATTTCTTTTGTGAAATATTGATGTGTTACAGTTTCTGGAAACAGAAATGGAGGCTGTGTATGATGTTACATGGAAAAAAATTGTTAGTATTAAACCTCCATGGACATTGCTGCAAGTATTAGAATGTTTGCATAAACACTGGATAGCAGTTATAGCATTTGTATTACCATCAAATTCTAAGGAATTGGTACAAAAATTGCATACTTTTTTCAATGAAAAGTATGAATCTCATGGTGAGTATTAAGAATGATGGTATTTCTTATAAATGTGCTAGAAAAGGATTTAAGGTTTGTATTTGAACTCTGCTCTTATAAACTTTTATTTGTATATACTTTTCAGGTCTTGGTCACTCTTTAGCTGAAGTGAAAGATGCTCTTCAGACAAGCCTTAAACTTTGCTCACTCATCCCCTCATCCAAACCATATGATGACTTGACTTCTTCCAGCATAAGAGTAATAAAGGTAAGATGGGCATTCCAAGATTTCACTTCCTTAACTTATGCCATATTTACTCAGCTATAGAAACCCCCTTTAATTCTCTATTTTTACTTCCAAAATTGTGGAAGGTTCCTATAGGTGTTAGCTTCCTAAAATCAGTTGGTTTGGAAGGGTGGGATTAAAATATAAGCTATCGTATTTTAATGCTACATTATATGAAATATTTAATTAAAATAAACAAAGTTTATATATGTAATCAACAATTCACTGCCCTCATAGTAAGTCTTCTAACATCCTGAGCAGCGATAACTTCCACAAAGATGCTACCATAATGTGGTAGATGGGAATGGCCAGTAGATCAAGGAACACATTAAGATTGAAACTTGAAAACAAAATGGCCACCTATAACATGAAAATGCTTGTTTTTAATACTGGTATAATTATGTTCATGCTTCACAAAAATATTTAAGGAAAAAGTAGATCGTATGGTTCCTATTGTTGTTGGAATCACAGGCCCTCATCGTGTCTTTACTGCCATCATCACTGCTAGAATCTGGGTCATTTTCTTCACATTCTTTCCATAGAAGATGGTCTTCAGAGCCATCTAATGCACATACATTCCAGTCTTTTTAAAACTCTATTCAACAATATCAAGAGTGATCAGTCCCAAAGTATGCACAATCCACTTGCAAATACATTGTAGCAATGGTCACTTGATTTTCCCAGTTTTTGTTTTCTCTTGCACATTGTCCACCATTTAGTTAATATAAAAACATCAAGCTTGAAAGGCTTGTTTATGAAGACGTTGAATGTCTCCAAAATGGATGTAAGTCCTCCTGAGATAATTGCTGGATAGGCTTTGGTTAGTACCAGTTGTTTTTCAATGCCACCATCTAAGTGACTGCAAAAGCTGCCCAGTACAAGCATACATTTTTTATTAAGGAGAGCTCATGGATGTCTTTCCCATACAGATTTTAGCCAATCTTTCACCAGATCTGCCTGCATCCATCCTTTCTCCTGTACATGGATATGAATTCCCTTTCGAAAATCTCCTTTAGGTAGTTTTTCTTTTTAAAATATATTATGGTAGAAGTTTCCACCGTCTGCATTTACACATAGCATCATAGTACACCATAACTTCTCAGCTCAAGGTTTTCAGCAAAACACTTGATACTCCTGCTGGGTTTATGGTTGTGCTTGTTGGATGTTGAGGAAAACTGTCATTTGGTTGGCATTTCTATAGAAGAAAGTTATGCTCTTGTAATAGTCTTTTATCATGAAATGATGGAATTCTATCACTTTCTCTGTGTATGTCAACAGCTTTCAGTCAAGTTCTTCTCCTCATACTCAAAGTGTTTGGATGCATAAATCCTACTGCCCAGCCTTGGCCTTATATTTTGAAACTGAGAGATCCCTTGGTTTTTCATAACCTCATACATTTGGAAATGCAGCATTTCATATGTCACAGCATGAGCATTGTTTCTTGTTTTAACATTCCACTCTAATACATTTTTATCAACTTCTTTGTCAATAAAAATGTGGAATCTGAACTTTCCTGTCCAGATGCCACAAAGAGATTTACAATCTTGCTACACAAACAGTAGATCCTTCTGATTACGTCAAATGAAATCATTTTAGGTTGTATATGAAATTAACACTTTGAAAACATGACAGCACTCAATTTAAAAGAGGTTCTAAAACTCATCCTGTGATTACAGTACTTATTTTTTTAAGTTTTCACAATAGGCATCAAAGATACAGCCTGGATGCATGAAAAAAGGCGCAAAGCAAGCAGCTGCACAAATAGGTGGAAACCAGGAAGGGGTTTTACCATTCTTCTTCTCCTGTGATTGAATGTAGCCTGAAAGATTTTGGGGTCACTGGATTTTATTGTTATCATTGTACCATTTGCTTATCACAAAAGCCAATAAGGCATCATCAAATTTAGATTAGCAGTGGTAAAGAATTCATCAATTTTAATTTTGACTCAAAAATTAAGGAGGGGGAATACAATAGGTGAGGGGATCCTATAGCTGAGTAAATATTGTATTTGCCAAAGATGGTGAGTGATAATTGGTGAGATTATATGTTATACACTCTTGTTATTTTGTTAGCTATCCTTACCATAAATATGAGCAAGTTCACAGCTAAATTAAATCTGTCGTCTAACACTCTTCATGCTTCACTAACCTTAAAAATAAGGTTTTTTAAGGTTGGTGAAGCATGAAGAGTGTTAGATGACAGACTTAATTCATGTTAGCTTCACTGTGTTAGTTCCATATGAAAAATTTTTTAAAGTTTTTACAATTTTTAAAAAATTTTTAATTAAAGTTCACAGCTGTATCAGGTAGCAATGTAATTTTTGGAATTTCTAGAAACTATGATAGATATGTTTGCTGTTAGCAGCACTGGATAGAGTGATTCTTGATTAGTAACATACTGTAAGTTAGTGTGCATCACCAATTGTTTAAGCTGCAACAAAATAAGAACATTAATTGAGGGTCGTGCATTCACTGTCTGATATGGAAGTGACTTGAGAGTATTTTCATGTGATCATTTTTTATAACTACAGCCTGAGCCATCAAGAATGCCTAGAAAAATTAGAGAGAGCTTTTCCATGCCTGCTCCATCACATACAAGAGTCTATCAATGGTTTTGACTTATAAAGTTTAGTCAAGAACAGCCTTGAAAGGTGACTACCATACTGGGTGCCCAGCAGTAGTGGTCACAGATGAAAACATTGCTAATATAGAAGCCATAGTGAAGAAAGATCTGCAAGTGACTTGCAAGGGATAGAGAAGCTTTGTTGTCATCAAGTACCCCACTTTCTACAGAAGAATAAAAGAGCAGCAACAGTAAAATGGTGCTAGGAAATGGTTCGTTGTGTCAACAGTAGCAGCTATTGGTATGTGCATATCATCACAAGTGATGAAATACCAATATGACTTGGAGTCAAAGAGGCAGTCAGCACTCCACTAAAGATTAAGCAATGTCATAGTGTAGGGTGGAAGATAGTGGCTAATTTCTTCTTAGCAAGTGGCCATATTGTAACCATTTTTTCCCAGGAACAAAAAACAGTCACTTCCAATTGGTATACTACATTTTGCTTGCCAGGGTTTTCAGAACACTTAACAGAAAAAGGACTGAAGTCTAGGTTACAAGGTTTGCTTCACCATGACAATGCCGCCTCCTCCTCCTCCTCCTCTCCCTCCTCCTCCTCCTCCTCCTCTTCCTCATCATCATCATTATTCTAAGTTCAAATAATTGTTATAATTATAATTTTATAACAATTATTTCAAATAATTGTATTGGCAAAACTTTATGCATTCCACAAGTAAGCTTTTTATACTTACCTAGAATAACAGGCTTACCTGCTTTTTCCTAAATACAAACCAAATAAATACAGCATTGGCAAAAATGGAAATCCTAATCAGTTTATATATATATACACATATACATATACACACACACATACTCTTAACTTAGACCTAACCTTAAGTGACTCGTAGAAACTGGAGGACCAGCCAGTTTATTACTTTTGTAATATCTCCATCTATTCTCCTTTTACAAAGTTTAAATCTTCTTCTTCTTCTTCTTCTTCTTCTTCTTCTTCTTCTTCTTCTTCTTCTTCTTCTTCTTCTTCTTCTTCTCCTTCTCCTTCTCCTTCTCCTTCTCCTTCTCCTTCTCCTCCTCCTCCTCCTCCTCCTCCTCCTCCTCTTCCTCCTCCTCCTCCTCCTCCTCCCCCTTCTCCTTCTCCTTCTTCTCCTCCTCCTTCAAGAACTTTATGCAGAAGCTTCTTTAAACTTAGTAAACTAGTTACAAAAGAAAATTAAATACAAAAGCTCGTATGAGCTAACATTTTTATTTCTTCTTAACAGGAATTGTTGGAAGAAGTGAATAATGCAGATTTGAGTAATGCAAAAATTGAAAACAGTAATATCAGAGACAAGGAAGAAACAGAAAAGCATGGTAGTGTATCATTGCTTGAGACACAAACCCAAGAGGTTGAAGTAATGCACAAAGCATTAGATAGGATATATCTACACATACTGAGTTTTTGGTAAGTATTAGAAAGTATATATGTTGCTGAATATTGTTGCAATATTCCATTGGTAGGTTTTTATTCCTAATGGTTAGTTCCTGGACCTTTAGGCTATAAAAAAGATTTCTGGCTTGTCAGCACCATTTCAGGAGGCAAAGGAATTTCTGGAAGTTTAAGGCATAATTTAGTTTTTTACCAATACACATCTTGTTCTTCACTTCTAATACCCAACTGAAAGACTTACACAGAGTTAAATGCTGAAGGTTATGAAAAAACTTGCACATTTAAATTACTAAGTTATTGGTTGAGCCCATTGTTATTAGTGAAGTTTGCTACATTCAGTTAATCATTAAAGTGCTCTCCCTACTCACAAATAGAGAGAAAGGAAGAAACAGAAAAAGAAAAAAATTGTAGTAGTATTTGGAATGTAGAACTATGATTATTTTTTAAAGAGGGCTTTTCACAAATAGATAATATTTTAAAATTCACTGTCTAGTTTAAAATAGATTGTTTTGAGTATCCTTTTTTTTAGCATAAATATTCATGCAGTGTGTGACTAAAGTCCCAAAGCTGTATGTTATCGGCAGAAAAGTAGGTTTTCACCTAAAGATCCACAGTCTACTAATGGTAAAGAGAAAGCAGTTCTAATTCTCAAAGAATAATTGTAAAATTGGATTTTGTATGGTTTCTCCATAGAGGCCATAAGTAGAGTTCACACATTGAAAATATAAACAAAGACAAAGAAAAAGAAACTTATAGACTGTGAAAAAACATTAAACCAAATAATTAATTTAAATGCAAAACAGCAATACTATTTGTAAGAAAAATTCACAAAAAGTGCAACACATTTGCCAAACTCATCTCATGTACTATGGGCAGAATGCCAAAAGTTTTATCTAACAAAGGATGCTACTGGAAATCCTAAGACAAAGTTGTAAGTCAGCATCTCCGTGAAAATTTGCAATATAATAGTCTCATTTTCATTACAGATGAACGGCATCTAAAAGATATTTTTCATCCTGTCATTGTTGTTGTAAGTCAGTCAGCAGCTCTCAAAAGAATGCTGCTCACCCACCATGAAAACAAGAGTACTATAGTGACGTACTTATCCGAAGGTCTTGCTAGGGTGAACAATTGTTAGCCACAAAGAGTTTCCTTTATAAAATACAATATTCCCACCAATGAAACACTAAACTACAATAACAGAAAAATTGCAACAATAAAACTTGATAATATTTCATGGTTAACAAATATGAAGGCTGATAAGTCTGGTAAATGACACGGTAAATAACTCCCCCCCACAAAAACAAACATTTATTTCTTAGCAAAATCTTTGACCTCAATACACTTAGTCCAGGAAGATTCCAATTTTTTATTCCCTCAGAAAAACAAAATCTTTTGAACTGTGCATAACACACATTTACAGCACAGGTAACCTCCTCTTTGGACAAAAATTTCTTCCCATCAAGCCAATTTTTGAGGTTAGAAAACCGGTTTCTATATATTATGACAAGTAAGTGAAGCATTAAAAGTGTGTAGTTCAACTAAATCATATAATAATATCAATTATAAAATGCTTTTAGCTTTTTTTTGGTTCATTTTCATCTCCACCAACCTACTGTTTTGACTGCCAATTTTGTCTACGGTTACAAAATGACACAAGAAGTTAATCAGATTATGCCACAACTTTTCCAAACTCAATTTTGAAATGTCCTTCCTTGAACATTTTTGGTCTGGAGTGAACAAATGCTTCACCCATTGTGCACTCAGTTTCTTCATTTGCAGAATATTGTGTACATGTTCATATGAAGTGCCTACCATCTCAGCAATCTCACAACTCTTAAAGCAACAGTCTTCTCTCAGGATACCATGAACTTTACTGACCATTTCTTCAGAAGAAACCTCAATTAGGCATCTGCAGTGCTCATATGGCCACTTTTAAATTCATTTATCCAGTAATAAATGGTCTGAAGGAAATTCTGGTGCTGAGTCCCCAGAATTTCCTTCAGCTCAATTTGTATCTGAACTGCAGTTCACTTTTTTAAGTAAAAATATTTTATCACTGCACAACACTCGTCTTTATTTCTACGAATCATGTTACACCAATCACTTAAGATAGCTGCTAACAAAGAACTACACGTTGCATCTGTTTGAAAATATGAGCAAAATCATTACAAGAATCACTCCTACAGTCATGCTACTTAACAAGCTTTCTTGTCATTTCATTGAAATTTACAAGACTTCCTCATATTGTTTTTGTGCACTTATATCTTTTCTAACACTCGCCGATAAAAATTAGGCATTTTGCTGTAAATCTGGGCTATAGACATAGATATCACAAAAAGAAGAACGAATAATGCAAATGAACCCAGGGTCAATTTTTTTGGTTTCTTAAGTTACCTGGCATTTTGTGTTTTTCAAACTGAAGACTCCAAAGTTTGTTTGTTTACTATTTCTCCAACTTCTTTTATATAAACTTTTCTGTCTACATAGTAATCTTTCAATATTTCATAGAGGCTTTTTTGGAAATGAACATGTTTGTTTTGCAGTCTTTCAAACAGAAATGGCCACCATAGATTATCAAAAACCCTGGAGATATCAATAAATATTTCTATTATGTATTTTTAAGTTTGGATTTTTTTAACTGTATTTATTACCTCATTTATGGCATCTTTCATTTATTTTCCTCTCCTATAGGCAAATTGTTTATCATTCAGCCCAGTCATTATTCTGTATTCATTATTTTTTTACAAATCAAGTGTTCAAATACTTTCCCAATCATGTTCAATAAGCAAATAGGTCTATAAGATTTTGGATCTTTTTCTTTTCCTTTCTTCAGAATTGTCACTTGCTTCTTTCCAGCAATAGGGGAAAAGGACCTTGCCATATGCAGTTATTGAATAGTTTAAATAAAAATGTTGTTAATTTTTCTGCATTGCAACTCAGCACTTTATTGGGTATACCATCAGGTCCTGTAACCTTCCTTCTTTTAAGTTTTTTTAAAGATTAATCTAATATCTGCAATATCAAACAGGAATATTATTTATGTGTTATTGTACATGAGGTGCATATTAATTCTTTTTTGGATGTTTATTATTTAATTGGTTTGAATATTATTGTCAGTAATTTGTTCAGAAATTGTGTATTGAATCTTTCCAATTGGTAGTCATTGTATCTTTTAAAGTACTTACAATTTCGGGTTTTCTAATTTTTTCCATCACAATTTTATACGAAATTCTCCAAACGTTTGAGTCAAGTTTATTCTCAAAATTTTTCCATGAATTGTTTGTAGTTTCGTTTAATAAGTTTTTAACATTTTTCTTGACTTGTCTATAATTTCTCAAGATATGTTCTTTTTCTTTTGCCATAATTTTTTTTGCAGATTCTTCTCATTTTCCTCATTCTTCTTCACGCTTTTTGTAAGGCATCTGTCCAATGGGAACCCAAGATGCTGACTGGCCACCACAGGTGGTCAAGGTCGTTAAGGCAGACTCATGAGCGGGAGGCCTGGGGTTCGAATCCTGCCAGGACTGTCCTCCCTGACTGAGGTTTTTCCCTGGTTTTTTTGTCCTAATAAATGGCAAATGCCAGGGAAGTATCCTAAACTTAGGCCTGAAATGCTTCCTTCCTTAAAAATCCTTTCCCAATATATCATTTCATCTCATATATCATCAGTGTCCATCGTCTGTGGTGTCTAAATAGTAAAAACTGCCATTAAACACCATTCAAAAAAAAAAAAGAAAAGGATACAACAGAGAACAGTTTAAAACAATTGTGACAGGTGATATGTGAAATTGTTTCAACATTGAAGAAATAACAGTAAATGGTTATTAATTCCTCAAACAAGACCAAAAAATTTACACACACTGGCTTAAGAGATAGATGGCGACTTTTAAACAGAGGGATTGGAAAGCAGATGTGCTAATATGACAAGTGTCTCAGTCTTCAATGTTGATTATGTTGAAAAGTAGCTTATAGATGTACTTTAGTCAATAAAATAATTTTGCTATTTTAATTTCATGACCCATCAGAGGTTGAAGAAAAGCATATAGCCCTCATAAATGACTTGGAGTGCCCCAGTAGATGATGGACAATATGTACATTTTGTATCCAAATGTACATAGATTTAATTTGTTGTCAAGTAAGGGTACATTGCTGAGAGTTTGCCTTCCCAGCTCTGAAAAGACAGATGCCATTTGTACAAATGTTATTTTAAAGATTTGTAGTGCTAGATTCATATTTAAATGTATCCTCATGAAGCATTACAATATACATAAAAAAAGAAAAATGTGTATGTTTAATTTCAGTGGAACAATGTTTGACGTGTTAGCCCTGCCACATGATATTCCATATCCCAGGCCAGATGAGCTTCCATCATTAACATGTATTAGAGAAGCTTTTCCAGAAATGTACTCTAAACTTCACTCCTTGCTAGAAGCTCTAAAATGGTAAGTGTCCATCTTATATTAGAAATTAATGTCTTAAATTGCAGCATGTGTCACACTATATTATTAATTTACTGTTTTCCTGCATATATTGTGTACTATCTGCAATGTCATTCTGCCATATGCAGGTTTGTCATTGTAAAAAGAAGTCTGGTAATTGTAGATTTAGAATTCCATGCACTGAACTGATGGTCTGTGTAATATTCCTGTGTGTCATATCAAAGCCATTTGAGATGTATGGGAAATTACAAGTACTTCAGATATTGTGGCTCTTGGTCTTAGGGCTAGTTTCATCAGTAGATGTTAAAAAGTACATTAAGAGCTGGTTTCATCAACAGATGTTAAAAGTTAGCAAGCTGTAACACTGCCTTAATGTCAAATTAACAAAAATGATGTTTTATCAACCAGTGTTAACTTTAATGACTTAAATTTCATGTTAAGTTAACATTACCTTTTCCTTGTGTTAAATGTTAACAACTGTTAACATTTAAAAAATGGCGGCCATAAATATAACTGTAGAAGTCAAAATATATTTGTAACTATTACATATCATTCCTGACAGAAGGAGGCCTGTAAGATGCAATAACTTTGAAATTTTTACTCAAAAGAGCAATTTTTACAAAGGTGCAGAATGTGAAAAGTCAGGTTGCAGATGAATTGCAAGAGAGATTAGAACACAATAAATAGAAACATAAGTCTCCCCCATTAATTATGCAAAGGTTTCACGTCAGCGGTTCTTTACATTTAATGGTTATGGACATTGCAAATATTTCAGAAGCTACAGCTTTCAGAATTATCAAAAAAAGTTTCCACAGCAATAATTATACCATTTTCTTGGTGCTCTAAGAGCATTTGAATGTATCCATGTAAAAATTCAAGGCAACAGAACCAATATTTATCATATTCCGACAAGTTGCCTGTTCATCAATCTTCTGTTAATCAGTATTCTACTTTCTTAATTGGAATAGTTGCTAGGTGGTCCAAATCAGCACATGATAGTATGATATTCTCAATACGGAGATCAATTTGAAATGGGTACTATTAATGAAAGTTTTCTCTTAGGTTATAGAGATTACCGTACAGAAATGTCTTTTAATGCAGCATACATCAAGAATAGAAATAGAAATAATAGGCATATAAGCACTAAGTCTGGGATTATCAACCAAATTTCATACAATGTTAACAATTCTCATGGCAACAATTATGTTATATAACATAATAGTAGAAACAGAAATTACTACGACATAATTTTTTTATACTTCCTGACTTGACTATAATCTACTTTTCAAATTTAGAAAAATGTGTGCCTACATTCATTTCAGATGCCATACTTACAAATTATTCTATGCAAACAAACGTACATTGGAATGCATTCATAAAATCGTAATATTCTGACACCACCTCAATCATTTCTATTTGCAATTCTTAGTAATTCTAACATTGTGTTAACTGCATTTACATTTAGTATTTTTGTGGAATGCAGGAGTTTTAACACATTAAAATTTTAACATCTTATTAACATACAACATGCTGGAGTACTTTTAACATCTGTTGATGGAGCCTGTAACGTATTAACCTCCCAAGACCACTGTGACCACAAGGGTCTAACATTAAGTTGTTGACAGGCCCTTCTAAGCTTATTTAATTCATATCATTTACCTCCTTTCATATTATACAGCGAGAACAGTTTAAAAAGTCCCAGCATATAGTTCAGCTGGTTGGGTAAGACCCCCATGTGTTCTTGCTTAGATTTGCAGTGCTCAAATGCTTCATCATTTTAAAACTTAGGTACAGTGTATAAATAATAGAATTTGTTACTCACAGTCCTTATAGTAAGTACAGGAACTTTTAATTTCCTTACCTGCAATCCACATCTTAGAAAATTATCACTATTCCCCATCACTAAATGATCTAACTTCGTGTTAAATGTTTGTTTTAAGTACCTCCAGTATGTGAGGGTTAGTTTAATATACTCGCTGAATAAAAATCACAAACCATAAGATGTAGGAAATGAGGCCATAAACAGTAGTCAGTAATTCTGGGACTAATATACATGCAGTTCTGTCATGAATTGATTAGCATTCCCCCCGGTTAGTCACAGAAACTGTTTCATTAAACTTCTATATTAACTTTAATATTGCTTTTTGTGTTAGAACCGGGCTGCTAGGAAATTTATACCAAAATGTCAGTCTCATTCTGCCACACAACTTTTTGTTTGTGATGTATGCTTGTGTGCTTTGAAGATGACTATACTGTGATGCAGTGAATTTCTTACCATTGAACAAAACTACTGCACTGTTTAGTAAAATCTCACTCTTTATTGCATAACACATTGCCCAGCTCATTGAAATCCTGCTTGCAGCTGACTGGATGAAAGAATGACACCATGCATGCTACACAGGGAATCTCAGCATTTGGAGAAGGGAAGGTTTACTGGTCAGCTGAACTAAATTTCAGGACTTTTAAAATGCTCTAACTGTAGATGTCATAATTTTCAGCTATCATCAAGTGTTATAATACT
Source organism: Metallyticus violacea (assembly GCA_030762175.1). NCBI lineage: Eukaryota > Metazoa > Arthropoda > Insecta > Mantodea > Metallyticidae > Metallyticus > Metallyticus violacea. Next base: position 73,655,162 of record CM060837.1, on the reverse strand, counting down.
CCATTTTGAGTTCTATATTCATGCCTAAAAACAAAAATTCTCACTCTAAAAGCATTCATTTGATTCCTCATTTCTAGTGTCTTTCAAAATTTGCCACTTGGACTCACTATTGACCACCCAGCTGTCCAAGAACTGTACCTAAGCATCGCAAGATTTTATGAAGGAGAACCTGACCAGCCTGTAACTTTAAAGGCTGCATTTAGCATTTGTACTCCAGAATATAGGTGAGTGAATATGTTTACATATTTATTTTATTGCAGCATTTAGAGTTAAATGTAAGCAGCCAAGGGAATGGCAGGAAAAGTCTATCCAAGTGTTCTGCTTTCCTTTTATATCTAATATCCCTGGTACTGCATGTCATACTTAGCGCAAAGCACTTATTTTCCCATGACTATTTTCATTATTCATTTGCAAATGCAAAGGGCAGCATTAAAGATCTTTTTGCGTGCATTGACGATTAAAATAATAACGTGTTTTTAAATGTGAAGTATGGGTAAAATGGGATTTTATTAATATTTCTGTTTAATCCTAAACCATAAAGGAAATTATGATAAAAGGGTTCTGTGATACTAGTTAATTATAGTCATGAATGGGGATGGGAATGAGAATCATAAACTTAGGAGGACTAATTAAAAAAATTTTAAAAATTGTAAAAACTTTAAAAAAATTTCATATGGAACTAACACAGTGAAGCTCACATGAATTAAATCTGTCGTCTAACACTCTTCATGCTTCACTAACCTTAAAAATATTCAGTACCAGTTTCAAAGATACGTTATCTCCATCTTCTGCCATGGACGACTGGTGTAAAAGGCTGTTGTTACGTAGTGTCAGAAGCATGTTCCATTCTGGTGAAACTTTTATGAACTTAAAATTTATATTTTCTTCCTTCAGAATGTCAAAACTCAAATGATCCTTGTTTTTGTAGATGTAAATCTTTTCCCAAATATCCAATTCTACCGGTCCCTGTACAGCTCTCAATAATTCAACTTTATCCTTTATACCATGATTTTCAGTCCAAAAGTGATATGCCACTGCAAATTTTTCTATTTGTTTGTATTTTAAATTTCTCATGTGTTCTTTTAGATGTATCCCCACATTCCTCTTAGTTTTTTCTATGTAGATCTTATCACATTCAGCACATGAAATCTTGTAAATCCCAGCTTTTTTCTCCTTTGGGGTATTATCTGTAGTGTTGTCTTTCAAAACGCTGTTTAAACTAAATCTATTAGTGGGAGCCAATTTTATATTAACATCTTTAAATATTTTTTTGAAATTTATACATCACTGTTGGATTATAGGTAAATTTTTAAAGGACATTTTTTCTTTAATTATTGATAATGTAGTAGAATTTTCAATTCTTTTCTTTAATTCTTTTTGGATATTAAAATTATAAAGAGTAAAGAAAACTTGAAATTTGCATGTATAGAATGGACACACATGCAGATAATTATATCAAAGAAAATGGTTTTAATCCTATAACTCACAAGCATGCAATTTTTAATATTTTGATATGCAGATTGATCAATGTGCCAATCAGTAAAGAAGAATATAACTTAAAATATAAAAAAATAAAAGAAATAGCAATTTCAAATCGTTTTAATGAAAATTTAATACATAATAAGATTAAAAAATTCCAGAGAAAGAAAAGAATTGAACCATTGAACAAAACTACTACACTATTTAGTAAAATCTCACTCTTTACTGCATAACACATTGCCCAGCTCATTGAAATCCTGCTTGCAGCTGACTGGATGAAAGAATGACACCAGTGGAGATACAGTGTGAAAAAATTGTTCATGAGAACAATAGATCTCATATATTTGCCAGATAAAATTGGAAACATGTATGTGAAGTACATACATCCTTGTACAGGATGCCAGCAAGTGTTTGCCAGTTGGATGTTAAAAAAGTCACTTTGTAATGAGCAATGCTCTGCTCTGAAATTTTCCCTCTATCTACAGAAATCTGGTATGGAAGTATATGCAATGTTAAAGTAACATTATGGCAATGATGTTCTACCACAGTCAACCGCATTTTGGTTGTTCAAAGAGTTTAAGGAGGCCATTTTTCAACAACAAAGTAGGGTGGTCTAGATGCTCCAACCACTGCAGTGAAAATGACCATGATTAGCACAGCTGTCATTTGTTCAGGAAGATAAGCAAATAACAATATATAGACAAGTTACAGATTTCCCATGGTAGAGCATTCATCATTATGCATGATTGCTGACAAATGAGACATGTCTATGCCAGATGCATACTGATATTGCTGACACCTAAACAAAAGACGGTGTGAGTGGATGTGTTTCAAGAGCTTCAGCACCTGGTAGTGGAGAATGTTGAGGCATGCCTGAGTTCCATTAATATAGGTGATGAAACTTGGCTTCACCTTTACAATACTGAAAGCAACCCAAAATTCACCTGGTTTCCAGCACCAAAGAAATTTTAATACATGTATATTGTGGGGAAGGTACCTTAAACCTGGGCCTGGAACACTTCTTTCCTTTAAAAAAAATCCTATCCCAGTTTCATGTCATGTATTATATATATAGTGTTTAATGCACATTTTAACTACTGAGGCATCATAGACAGTGGACACTGATGATATACGAGATAAAATGATAAACTGGGGAAGGATTTTTTTAAAAGAAAGGAAGCATTTCAGACCTAAGTTTAAGATACCTTCCCAACATTTGTTATTTATGAGGACTGAAGAGAAAAAACCTCAATCAGGGAAGACGTCCTGGTGGAAATCGAACCCCAGATGTCCCATTCATGAGTCTGCGCCTTAACGACCTTGACCACTGATAGCGGTACCAAAGAAGGTTAAGATTGTTCTGCCGGCAGGAAAGGTTATGATAATTTCATTCTTTGACTGTCGTGGAATTGTTTATCAACATAAAGTCTCCTTGCAAGCAATGGTTAGCAGGGAGTATTACAAGACGGTTTTGAGCATGCTGGACGAACATATATGATGAAAATGCTGTGAGCTGCATCCATCTGGTCTGCACCTTTACTATTACAATGTAGGCCTTCACATTTGCAATGATGTTGCTGAAAAGTTGATCAGGAAAAACATTGAATGTATGCCCTACCCTCCATATACCTTGGATCTAACTCTTTGAGAATTCTTCTGTTCCCTCGTCTCAGAAATCAGCTGTGGAATCAGCATCATTCTGCCTTATTAACTAGCCCATATAACTTAAAGTGTAAGAATGAAATTTAGAATGAAACAGTTTTAAAAATATTAAGTATAATATTGCATTTCTAGAAATATGCTAGCTCCTAGTTCCAATTCATCCATTTTTTTTCCTTGCAGTATTTATACCAGATGATGTTGGTCCTGGTGGTGTAGTGGTTACCATACTTGCCTCCTAAACCCAAAACACGGGTTCGAACCCGGCCAGGATTGATGGATTTTTTCGGGTGTAAAAATCCTAAGTATGGCTTCCTTCGGAAGGGAAGTAAAGCTGTGGATCCCGTGTCGTACATTTACGGCACGAAAAAGAACCTCAAGCCTGAAAGAGAGGCCTCTGAGCAAAATTTGTCAGTCGTTTCACGCCCTGAGTTGAATGGGACGCTGATGACCTGAGATGTTAAAGAGCATCCATAAATAAATCAATCAAAAAAAAAATACCAGATGATTCAAAAGAACACTCACAAACTTTGTATGTTGTGTGTAATGGCAAGCTAATCATTTTTCAAGGGGGGACCCATGTTTGGAAATTAATGGTTTGTGTATCAAAGTGATGACAGGACTTTAAACATGGAGATGGGTTTTATTTCACATTTTGCCAAGAAACCTCCAACAAGATCATCACATTGTGCATTTAATAAAAAATGCATTTGAATTGTCAACCTCTTACATGATTACAAAGTGTACACCAGCAGTGGAGAGATGGGCACATCACACAAATACTTATGATTGTGCACGAAGTATTTCATATGCTGCATGGATTTGTGTAACAAGGTCCTCCATTGATTTTACACAAGTCTTGAGACATCATCATGAACTTGCATGACATGCATGAGTGGGCAGAAAAAAATCCAAAAGTGCAAGTGTTCACAGTAGCTGACACAGGTTCAGTTAATGTGTGGGCTGGAGGGTAAAAAGGAAAAAGATCTTATCGCACAGATCCATGCAGTATGTGAAATATTTTGCACATAACCCAGAGCCTTTGACAGTGTGCCAATCTCTGCACCTCTCTAATCATATGACAGTACAAACCCCTTTTGTAGTTAAATGCACACTGTGATGCTCTTGTTGGATTGGTAGCAGTTTCTTAACAAAATGTCGAACACAAGCCCAGCACCACATCTGAAGCATTGTCACACTTTGACGTCCCACAGTGCCAAAACCATGCATTTCTGGACATGGCTCCTCCCCCTTGAAAAACCGGGACCTCCCAGTCACCAACATGCTAACCACTAGATCAAGGTGGTGGTCAAAGGAAGGACTTACTCTGGCAGAAATTAAAAACCACTTAGATGGAGTGTACATGAAACTTCCCCCTCATTCAGTGATATTAAAATGGGATATACATCTTTGATTAGTGTGAGAAAACATTGAAGATGAATCCATGTGAGGGCCGACCATAGAAGTACTGTTACCAGAACCTGGCTCTTGTTGAAGAGGTGGTGTTAAGTGACAGGAGACTAAAATGGGAAGAAATTACGGTGAGGTTGGGCCTTTTCGAAACATTCATTGTTAGGATTCCCCATGAACATCTCCATACAAAAAGGGTCTATGCATGCCTCAATTTCCTGAGCAGTTCAAAAACAAAATTGAGTGGATGCTGAAAGTTTTTTTACCTTGTATCAAAAAATCTGGAAGGAAGCTGTACAATCATTTGTGAAATGGGCTGAAACTGTGGTCCTTTACCATGATGCATATAAAGGGAGTTCTTGGAGTGGTGTAAAACTGCTGAGATGCTGCCACGGAAGGCCAAGATTGTCCAGTCCAGGAGAAAGATCATGATCACATTTTTCTGGGACTGCAGAGGGGTTCTGTTAGTTGATTTTAAAGAGAAAAATGTAGATTACTACTGAGCCTTGGTGTTTGCCTTTTGTATACACTAATATATACATTGCAAAGGATGCTGTGAACAACTGTGGACACAATAGAGAGCAACATTTTTTCTTTTCTTTTTCCTCCAGATTTTTAGTACAAATTGAATTGAATTTATTTTTCTTTACATCAACATACAATTTTAAATATTACAATGAGATGTATGTCTTCGTCAATTCCATAATACTAACTGAAAATACATATCATTATGACTATTACAATATTTTAATTCTAAACACTTCATCCAACCTATATCTGTAAGTTACTTATTTCCTTGGGACTATATACACACTAACATCCAGGTTATTGGTGTGTAATAATCCTGTTTCTAATGCTAATTTGCTCCCATTTCCTCCCCAATTCAATTTATCAATCATTAACTATCTGACCATTCTTTATCATTTCTCCTTCACCATCCCTGCATACACAGTAAATCCTTAAATTATTATGCTTCTAAAGTTACACTTCTTTCTACATTTCCTTCATCATGCTCTCTGTCATTCTTATCCATTTTTCTCCAACTTACCCTAAATAGTTCCCTATCATTTTTATATCCTTCTCTCCTTTTACAGATCTAATTGAAATTTCCCCATCTAAAATTTTCCATTTTTCATTCCAAACCTTTTCTCCCCATAACTTTGTTTGGTTAGAATAAAGCAAACAATGAAAACCTGTATTGTTTTCTCCACATACTAAACAATTTCCTATTCCTTTATCATACCCTAATCCTTTTATATCCATCTCCAGTTCTAGCCCAAGCAAACCCTTCTCTACCTACCTTATCACATTTATATATATATTCCCCTACCCTATACTATTTTTATTGCCCTATAAAATCTCAATGAACTCTTTTCACTAAAACATTCTTTAATTATATCACTCTCTTCTAATGTAATTCTGAATAAATATTTCATAATTCTTGTGATTATTTTGTTTCTTAGTGGAATATCTACCTAATTTTAACTGTGCTATCCATTTGGGATGATGTTGGTAAACCTAAAATCAATTTATAAAAACTTCTATTTATTTTATTAACATCTTTCCATGCATCCTCTACACCCCAAATTTCTGACATACAACATTTTATCTTCTGTTGTGGGTTGTGTAAATTCTTTCCTGCCAATTTACTCTTAAATCAGGAATTTTTCTGAAACAAGCTCTCATAACACTCTTAGCTGCTTTTCCTTTTGCTATTTTTTTCTGCTCATTCCAACTTACATTAGAGCTTAATCTTGTCCCTGGATAATTAATTTTCCTTATCACCTCTATTTCTCTCCTATACAGCAACATAGCTAGCCACCCTACAGGGCATTTCTAGCTTCCAGTGATTATCTTTTCTCAAAATTAAAGGAAAATCTTTGAGAAAGAAAATCCATTGATGTAAATAAAATTGTTTTAGAAATTTTAGCAGGCACAAATTCAGACTGTGTTTTAAGGGCATAGAATTAATAATTCAAAAATGTGAAAAAGTATGTGGAAATTAGTGGATACTAATGTTGAAAAGTGACATTATTTTTTTTCTCTTACCTCTAATATGGAACATACCTTGTTAATGTTGGTAGTGCTTGCACATGTATCCATCTCAATCCCGTATTTAAAAATATTTGAAATTGATTTCCAGTATTTTAATAATTTGTGTTGTTTAATTTCAGGGAACTGCAAGAAAATGCATTAAGTAAGTTTGCAGAGTGTGAACACATTCTACATGTTGGGATGAACCACATAGTAAAAATTGTGATCCAATAAAGCTGTCCATTTTTGTTCCATATTTTGCAAACATCATTTATATGGATACCAACAAAGGAAAGTGCTTGCTTGTTTGTTCTTGGACTGATGTTCCAATTGAAAAAGCTAGCATTCTGTACTGCATAAGATTAAGTAACTGCCAGTTTTATAGCAAATTACTACACTAACTTGAGCTTTTTGAGTTGTTCATATTTTGTATTTATTTTATTCTAAAGATTATATTTCAAGTGGAATAGCAAATAAAGTATTGCTAATTTTAGTTATAGCTTTGTTAATAATCATTTAATTTTCACTGGTGTTAAATGCAGCAGACTTATTCAAAGTCCTAACAACTAATGTTAAACTTTCTGTAACTTCTGCATTACAGTTTTAAGTTCCGGTCAGCAATAATAGAGAATTTCCCCAATTAAGAAAACTTAACATTCATTTTTGACAGTAGTGTTTACTAATCCATCTTTTCCATTTCATTAATGCCAAAATATGATAAACATTGAATGTTTATTTTTTCTGAAAGTATTATTATTTTTCATATTTTGATTATCCTGTTGGATGTTGTCTTTTTATTTGAAACTATTGGCTTGTATTGTATTTTTATTGACTTATATTATTAACTTTGAGTAACTGACAATGCTTTTACTCTCTTTTGCATTGAACCATTTGTGTATGTGTAATAGACTGTATAAAAAATGACTCAGAATTTATAAAAACATTTACTCTAAAACTCAGCTCAAAGTAAACTATAATGAGAAGTTGAATGTCATTAACTGCATCCGTTATCAGTGGTAATTTCCCTAATCCTAGACTGTGCGCCAGATGACAAGAAGAGGAGAATCTTCTATTATGTATTAAGTTGAAAACAAATAACTACAGGTATATTTGGAGTTTTTAGGCAATTGCGCTTGCATGAAAAATCAATTTGTGCACCTATATTTTTTCCCCCTTCATTATTATAACATCATAAGGCAATTTTTTAATGTTAATAATGTTTGAAATTAAAAAAAATATATATTTCTCATACAGCCTAATATAATTTTTCTACATAATTTCCTAATTTACAAATACATTTTTCCCAGCAAATAGGAAGCTTCTTAATACCATTATGGAAGAAAGAGTGGAGTTAAATTACCAGCCAATTGCACGTGAATGCTTATCACCTTTGTTGCTGTAAAATCACTGACTCCCCAATGCTTCAATGATCCAAAGATGTGGCAATAGCAAGGACTATAGAAATGGTATTCAAATTGGATTTCTTCAGTTTTTTCCATGTCAAAGAAAATGTATAGAGGATAAAGGATTCTCAAATTAATTGATTTCTTTTGTCGATAAGCTCATTTTGTCTTAACCAAAAGCTGGCAGCAATAAACTACATTGACAGTTGGATGTTCATGAAAAATATCCATGAACAGAATGCATTGGGATCCCAGAAAATTGTCAAGATAATTTTTCCAGCAGACAGGCGAGTTTTTATTGTGATTAGAGCAGATGCCCACCCTTTTCCTCCACTTAACTCGGGAGTATAGAAGAGCACCCATGTTTCATCCCAGGTTTTCCATTCAATGCAGAAACATTTCTCCTTGATCAGCCAAAAGCCTCTGATACACTCCCATATGTGCAGCCTTTTGATAAGTGAGAATATGAAGAACCTACCTAGCCAAGAAATCCAAGTGATCTGAAATGGTGAACTAAACTTTTGCATAACTTATCCCAACCTCAGAAGCAATTTTAGAAATCATCAAACACCATTCACACTGAATAAGATCTTGAATGGCCTCAATGTTTGTTTTCATTACACTTTCCAAGGCTAATGTTGATGACTTCATTTTCCATATCCTTTAGTGAAACTTTTGTGCTACTCATACACTTGTGTCTTAGATAGTACTTTTACTCCCTAATCTTTACAAAATTTTGACTGGTTTTATGTCCTCCTGTGCCAAAAACTTGATAATGTATTGTGCAATCGATGAGTGTACCTCTTGCTCGGACATGATGTTACTGACCATTGAAACTGCTTTACAAGGTAAACCAATTTCCCCTCTACTCGTGAAACCCCACATACATTGTTTCTAAGGTGTTTCTTTTTCTGTGCTACTCAAAAGAAATAAATTCAAAATTCTGGTTTATATTTGATTCATCCATATAATTCTTCAATAATGATCATTGTCAGCTGTTTTAATTCAATAAACATGCCTTCTTTGGTTAGTAAGTTGATATGGATGTTATAATTGTGATATTTTAAGAGATTTGTTAACAATAGATAGGATTCTATTTTGTTGCTATTTGTAAATTAGTATATTTTGCATGTTTTCATATTTTTTTCCCTCATTCCATTTGCAATATCTTTTCTTGTGCAATATATCAGTCTCTCTAATGAAAGCTGAGAATTATATTAGTAGTAGTAGTAGTAGTAGTAGTAGTAGTAGTAGTAGTAGTATCAGAGGAAGTAGAGTTTTGGAAAACTCCCACACTTCCATAGGCTTTTGTGCCACCCCCAAGTTGCTTATAGTGTTCCAAATTCTGTGTTCTTGATGAGATCCAGAACCTTTTTTCCTATAAAGCAATCATCCATATTGGGATATGGTTGTGGACAGAAGAGTTGATATCTTCTCTCCTGGGCTTTACATTCAAAGAGTAAGTGCTTCGCAGAGAATTATATCAACAAACATTAAATATGAAATATTAAGATTGACAACACTTAATGCACTAAACAACTATTATATTACAAGGTGTAGAATATATACAGATGGATTTCTTAAAAACGGAGAAGCAGACTTCGGAATATACTGTGAAGAACTCTCTCAATATACACCTTTGAGACAGTGTGCTAACAATTTTGATGGCGTAATAATGACCATTAGAACAGCTTTAGAAAATCTACTATATAGACCTAACATAAAATAATTCTTATCTTAAGTGACTAAAGCAGTGCTACAAAGTATAATGAATTACAGTTACCCATCAACATATACTCTAAATGAAATAAGAAAACTATATCATACATTCCAGATCAAAAATCCAGAAATAGTTTTACAATGGATCTCGAGCCATGTGGGATTGAAGGGGAATGAGATTGCTGATACTTTAGCAAAAAAAGGAACCACCATAAAATTAAAACCATCTTTTGAAATAGAACTTCGTCTAAATTGAGACATAAAAATATTAATAACAGAACAAGAACAACAAAATATCCAACAAAAACTTCAAGGAAAATCATATGAAGTTCTAAAGACTTTCAAACATCTTTGAAACCAAGAAAAATTGGAGTTGCCTAATTCCACTTGATTGTCATGCATGATAGCCTGTCAGAATATCTCTTCTGGATGAAATTAATCAAGGAGAGCTATTGCCCATTGTGTAAGGACATGCATACTATTTTAAACAAAGAACATCTACTGAAATGCAACCAACTTGTTAGCATCAAACAATTAAAAAATAATTTGAAAGCTCTTTATTGGGAAGCTAGGGAAAAAATTATAAATATCAGCATTCCCAATGGCCACTAGCAACCAACGAACATTATATTATATTTGTGTGTGAGGCATGGTGGAAACAAGATCCTGTTCTCCAGAGCAAGTATTTCTTTGATAGGTTGTTCTGTTGCATAGAAGTACAAGAGTTGGATGCGTAAACACTGATTCTTATATGCTACCAATAACACGTGTCTATCTGCTGACTAGGGTTGAGACAGCTCATAATCTTAATGGTGATAGTCTCTGTGGTGGGTTTGCACTGAATCAAACATCTGTCAATGGCCATACTTGAAAACATTATCCTATTTACATATGTAATTAAAATGATAAAAGATCATATATAAAACCACTTGTTTATGTACTTTATACAGTAACAATTTTAGTAAAAGGTTAAACTAAGCAGATAGTACATGCACTATTTACAAAGTGGGGAAAAATATTAGTTGGTGTTATGATCAACATTGTGTGCTTTTTGTTGTTATTGTATCTTAACTTCCGTTAAGTAGACTTGAGTATCGCTGTACTTAGCTGTCTCAGAAATTATATTTGCTTCTTTAATTATTAAAATGTCTATATCTCTATTTTTATATTATCTGGTTGATGTCTGTTAATGTAAAAGTTGATATTCCTCCAGTGTTCTACCACAGGATTTTGCATATTGTTAGATTTGTTATTAGGAAAACATTTAGTCTGTGAAAGGTACAACCAGTGTTGTTCATTTTTATTACCAAGCCACATGTATGTATGTATGTATGTATGATGTCATAGACCCATATTTTTTCAAAAGCAAGTTATAGAACCTTATTTGGGGAAATGTTCTCAATTTTAGAAATAAGTCAATTTCTAAAATTCTATATTAATGCTGAAATGTTTATGCTACATATAAGTACAATTCTCATTACAATCATTTAAAATTCTGTTCCACAAGTCATGCTGCACTTATTTTGTACACAATCCTGATGTAACTAATCAGAATTTCAGTAATGATATTCCTATGTACAAATGCATAGTTATAATAATAGTATATAATTTTTGATTTAAAATTAAATTACCCAATTCTTTATAGTAGAAATTCTATATTCCCTTACATGAAAGTGACTGAGTTTTCATTATTATAAAATTCTTGATATCAAATATTTTTGTACACAAATGTAACAAAATGTGAAAGAGTATGTGAGTGCTGAAGGTGTTCAGCAAGAAGAAAAAGAAATATTAAAAATATTGTTTGTAAGTTTAAATTTCATTTGAATATTTTCTTTAGTTCCTTTCCATTCATGTAATCCATAGCCTCCCAAATCAAAATAAAGAAGAGCAAATCTCTCTAAATAATGAACGTTATAGTTTTTGTGAAGTGTGAAATGAAACAGATCTCATGATTTAGACAAATGTTTCAATTGGTTTCAACTGATTCAGTAATTGAAGGAGGAAATTTTAGCACACTTGCATGTTCTGTTCCTTAGTTCTAAATTATATGCTACCACTGTGTTAATGCATTTTATGTTGTTTGCGGAAAAAAAAAAAAAAAAAAAAACACGCACACACGCACGCACACATGTATTAACTAGAAAATTAGAAAAGGATAAAAAACTAAGAAAAAGTCACAGATTTGTAATCACTATATGCAAAATGCTACAGTTCTTCTATGGCAAGAAGACAAGTATTTTTTTAAAAATAAATATTGAATATCAGAGAATAGCATTATGCATGTAAACAGATGAAACAAGTTACAAGAGTATGTGGGGAAAAAAATTAATATGTAAGATTTAAACCAGGTGGTATACGTGCTTTATGTAAAAATATAGGTGCCATTTCTCTATCTCTGAGTAAACTTTAAGAGCTCTGTGTAGGTAACGCATCAATAAGTGTTAAATTAAAAGTATCATCAAAATCCTTACAGTGAGATAAGGCATGCTAGGCAACCGGCAAGGGAGACTTGGTTTTAACAGAACGTCTATGATTGTTCATGCTTGTCTTCTTGCCATAGAAGAACTCTAGCAGGTCGACATATAGCGATTACAAATCTGTAACTTAGTGTTTTCTAGTTAATGTTATTTTAGTTACATTGTTAATAATGTTATATTATATATATATATATATCAATCCAACTTGGAGCTTAAAATTGGAATAATTGAATACATAAGCATTGGAAATGATTAAACACGTTCATAAATTTACATTATATTTGCTGCAATCTGGCATATGCACTATTTCAACAAAGTACTCCATAATAGAATCATTGTTGACTCTGAGCAAATGTTTAACACTATGGAATGAACCTGAAATTAAAAGAACAGATAAAGCAAAAAGTGGCTATATTATCTGTTATGCTCATGCGAAAATGTTAAAAATTGTCACAAGAATGCTGCAACAAAAGTTGTATTATAGAAAATATTGGTAGACTTGTGTGTGCTAACTGGAAGTTTGCCATATGTCAACAATAATATAGACACGATAATGTGATTACTGCTTTAAGAAGTCTTTTATTTCATTTTGGTGACATTACATTGTCTTAGCTTCAAGAATTAGTTTCTATTTTCTATGTTACCTATAGAAAAAGCTTTCAGAGGTGAACTGCTAAATCAGTGGATTGGAGAGCATGTGACTTTAACAGGTCTGCTGTAAAAAAAACTTGCTTAGCAAGCATTAGATGTATTATTTAAGCAGTTAAATCACAATTTAATTTTAAATATATATGGCTTTATGTGCAGCCTATATAAAAGGCTTTGCCCAAATGCACAAGTGGACACCAGTGGGGTGGAATACATACACTTTTGAATTCTAAATTGTAGACCCGAGGCTTTCTTCATAATCTACACCCAGTGACTCATGTGGAATCGCATCTGTAAAAGTTTTAATTGTATTATACTGAGTGATTTTTCCTTCATGGGACTGCTCCACATCAGTTGATCAAGCTCGGCAGTTCTCATCTCCCTCCTTGATATAAGGAGATTGTTTCAAGAGAGATTCCTTGATACTCAGCTTCCAAGTTGAAATTCAGTTTGAAGATTAATAAATTTAATGAAATGGAATGTATGCTTAATAAAAGCATACATAGCCACCTACAGTACTCACAGAAGAAATGCTTGATAATATAAGACCTACTCTGAAATGTTTCCCAAAAAATGGGAATTTCTATTCCTCTGTTCAAATGACTACAGAGCTACTGAAATTAAAAACCTCTGTAAGATTCTTTCCCCAACCTTTCATATGTACTAAAAGGTGTAATTTGGTTGTGGCTGATCTTATGTTTTCTTATTTAGTACTGGAAAATTTTTATTATATATCAATGATCTGGATCTATAACTTTCAATATAATCGGTATAGGAACATTAGTACCCTAATTTTTTAAGAATTTGTACATATGATTTCAGTTCTAGTTTTCCTCATTTGTTTCTGCATCATAGCTCTGTAAGATATCCAGTCTTGATCTGAGGCCCAGCATATATGCAACATGGAAAGAAAGGCAAGGCATAGTTGAGGTCACCAGTTTTCTTCAGATAAAAGCTGGTAACTCATTTAAAAAGACAAGAAATAGAACAAATACTACCAGAACTTCATACCAACACTTTTACCAGTTAAAATAATAATAATAATGTGCTTTAAGAACCCCAAGTTCATCACATGTAGTGCAGATATTCAAAAAAGAAATTAAATTTGGCTTTAATAATGTTCCTGTATATGTCTTAAGATACAATTTAGGTGGGATGCAATTCTTTAAAAAGGTGACAATTTTCCTTCACATTAAGTCTTGTGGCAAATATACCTTTTTTGAGAGATTGCAGGTTAATTCCCGGCCAGAATCGGTGGATTTTTTCAGGGTCAAAATCCTAAGTATGGCTTCCTTTGGAAGGAAAGTAAAGCCATGGGTCTCATGTCATAGATTTGTGGCATGTAAAAGAACCTCAAGCCTGAAAGAATAGGCCTCTGAGTAAAATTTATCAGCCATTTCACACCTTGAATTGAATGAGATGATGACCTGAGATATTAAAGAGCATCTGTAAATAAAACAAATCAACTTTTTTTGAGTCCATAAGGCTAGTTTAGGGCTATGCCTACTTCTGAAGTTTCTATATGGCTACATCTCACAGATCCTGTTGGAACATCAGGTGTTCTGTGTAAGGAATTATGCTTACTCTTTTTATCAATTAGTGCATTGCAAATTAGTTTTAAATATTTAAGTTTATTTGTAGTAATACCATGAATAGCACAAAATACCTTGGCACAAACAGGATGTCTCCTTTACTTTCAGCCCCATTACTTATCCAAACTCTTGTATGCAAAGGTTGCATCACAAGGTGTAGCTACTTCTTCATCCCGCCGAGGTTTTTTCTGTTTTACAGAAAATATGAAAATCATTATAGTTGTACAATATTTCACTCTTTCTCAAAGCAGTTGGAAGGGGTGCCGATTTTGTGACTACTTTAACTATATTTTCTTACCAACATCAAATAACCAACCATAACTTTTCATTTTTCTTCAGCTGTACATTGTGTTTTAAATCCTCTTCTGAAATCACTGTTGCACAACTTGTATAAGGCAGCTTACAACACAAAATTATTAAAATTAATTTTTTTTTTTTTTTTTTTTTTTTTTTTTTTTTTTTTTTTTTTTTTTTTTTTTTACTGTATTGGTCTTTTCATAACACCTATGGATTGTGGACTGAATACTATAGGTGTAAGTCTGTAGAGATGAATGAAATGAATTAATGTTGGCGCAAATGAGCTTGTAATCCTTGTACCTTAAAGATATTTGGCATTCACCTTCTCATGGCAAGGAAAAACTCAGAAAAAAGTTGCCCAAACAACTTGACTTGAGTGGAATCCAAACCCAGGACCTCCAGATTAGTCACAAATTCTACCATTACACCACAGTGGCAGTCAAAGTAAGCATTAAAAGATATAATAACATGAACAACCAACATTGATAGATTTAAATGGACAATGACCATTGATCAGAAACAGTCATGTTATTACAATGATCAGACTGTCACCAGCAGAAAATTGACTTATCTGGTTCTTTTGCCATCCTGCTTGACTTTTCTAGTTTTTCTCATTACACCAAAACTTTGAATGCAAATAACTCTTAGCCATCCTGAATTTTTTCACTTTTCTTGCCTTAAAGACAAGCCTTTTCACACTGAATCGATCCAGAGTTCATACTGATTGTTATAACCAACTTAAGGAACAAGTTTAGCTTATAGTGCAATCAACATACACTTAAATAATAAGAGAAAATTATGATTGGGTCTGCTGCAACTGCCAACAATCTTGCTTACCCTTGTTTTGCATACTTGACAGTTTAAAATTACACATCACTTTTATAGTTTGCAAACTTGTTATTCACAGCTGTTAAGAAGCTCTTCATGGAAGTAACAGGTGTGAAATAATGGAATGGAGCATATTTTTATAAAGGAAGAAGGTGATTTGAAAAACTACAAAAATAACTAATTTTTGTACATGTATAAGAATTTTGTTTTACATATCTAAAAGTTTCATAAAGTAAAAATACTTAATGAGGTACAATGGAATAACACCAAGTCATGCCTTAACAGTATCAGTTTTTATATAATGATGGAAAAGGTTTGTCCGCAGGTTGGAGCCAGTTTTCTGAAGAATAAGTTGCTCCTTTGAAGTCCACTACATGAAATGTATATGCAGGTCTTGAATGCTGAGATTTATTTGAATTGCTGTGATGCACAACCTGGCCATGTATCAGAACACAAGTTCCTGTAATGAGAACATATGGAACAAAGTTAAAATACTTCATATTAGTTAATTCCACTATTGGAATTCCAAACAAATATTACCTAATTATTTTAGCAGTGATAAACTATTTTGTTTAGTTATTTATTATTTTGCCTTGTTTCTTCAGAAAACTTACAAATTGATATTTGGTTGGATTATTAGCACTGGAACTTCACTATCTTTTTTAAATTCCGGACATGTTTTGAATGCACTTGCATTCATCCTCAGCTCCTTTCTACAACAGCTATTTCCTCATCATTTACTCCCTCTCCTTCTAATGGTTGACTGATGAACTCCCTGATTAGGCCATCTTCAGGCTGGATTTCAAAATTCATTGCATGCTTGTTTCTATATATAAATCTTTTTCTCAAATGGTTTGTTCTGTATGGTATTTTGCTGCTTTTAATTATTTGAATTCTTTTTAACTATTTCATGCTGTTTTTACCGTGAAAATAGTCTAGTGGTAGTAATCCATTTTTCCTGTAGCTTCCCAGTAGAGAAGTGGGCTTCTCTGTCTATTGATTTAGCTTTCTGTAGTGAAGCACATTTGCTCAAGGTTAATTTCATATTTAAGTTCTAAAATCTTCTTTCTATTATGTATTATATGGGTTTTTGTATTGCAGTTCTAATAATCAGTCTGTTCATTACCATCCATATATACCAACATGTAAAGGGAAACTATTAAGGTAATTTCTTTGCTTGGTTTGTTAATAATTTGTACATGCTTCTAATTTTATCTAAGTGCTGGACCTAATTTGGTAATTATTTATGGTATCTATAGTTGATTTTAATCTGTAAGTATGACTTATTTTCTTTCATATTGAAGATCTATATAACACACTTTTTAGAGCTGTATAAATTAATTAATGAATTTATTCAATATTCAATATTACAGATATCAAGTAAAATATAGTTTACATGATTATACAATAACAATTTAATTTACCTAACATAATTTACATAAACACAAAATCTCTAAAAGTTCAGCACCTAAACTGAGGCATTCCCCTATCCCAACCACCAGGTTATTTGTGTGGTAAAGGACCCCTAAAATGAATTACTAATTTTCATCACTGCGTGTGATTTCAAGCTCCTTCTTTATACTTCTTTTCCACTTACCCCTCACTTTTCCTAAAAATTTCCCTATTTTATTCATTTTCTCTAGTGTCATTTCTAATAACATTTTTGTTACCACAATTTCTTATAATATGTCCCATTTTCCATCCCAGATACTACACCTACACCTTTTTACCATTTCACATTCAATTAAACAATGGAATCGACTTTCCACTTTCCCACACATAATGCATCCTTCTTTACAATTATCCTTAGTCCTTTTAAAAATAATACTCCTGTATGCACCCATGCAAAATCTATTCTTCCAAATTGATCACAAATGTCTATATATTTCTCATGTCTCCAATATCTTTTAACTACTTTATATATACTTAAGGAACTTATATTCTCTAAACTAGCCCAGATCTCTTGCCTCTCTAGATCCTATATCCTTTGTCTCACTTCTTTCCAAAATCCACAAACACTATTTTCACCCAATCCCCGTACATCTCCCACTCCAATTTCTTCTAATAGTTTTCCCACCTCTCCAAGCCAACACTGTCTTCCGAATACATCTCTTTGGTAAGTAAACATTCTTTAGTACATCATTATTGTCTAGTTTCAAACATCTATACCAATATTTTAAGATTCTTTCCACTATTCTTCCTTTCATTTCTACTGTTTCTAATTGTACCATACTTATCCCCCTTGGTGAACTTTGTGGTAACCCCAGAACTTCTCTACAAAACATTCTATGCACTACATCAATCTTTGTCCACCCCTTTTGACACTCTCCAAATTTTCACTGCATACATTCAACTCAACCACAGCCTCATATAGTCTTTCTAACCATTTCATTGACAATGTGACAATTTTATACAAGTTTATTCTAACGACTTTCATAGCTAATATACCTTTTTCTTGTGCAAATTTAGACTGGACCTCCCCCCTTCCATTACTTGTAAATCTCATCCCCAAATAATCAAATTCTTTCACTACCTCTATTGAGCTTCTATTTATAAACCATCTCACCTTTTCTTAATTTTGTTCCCTTTTTAAATGCTATTATCTTTGATCTATTACTATTCATCTTCTGGCCCCATTCTGCACAATATCTAATAATTTTATCAATGGCATATTGTAATCCTATCACAGTTACTGCCCACGTTATAGGATTATCCTCAAAAAGCAATCCAGGTACTTCCTTCTTTCCAATAATTGGGCAATGTCTACTTTTCCTTAATCCTTCTAGGATATTGGATATAAATAAATTAAATAATATCAGACTTAATTTACATTCCTGTCTCAAGCCCAAAGTTTGTAGTTGTATTACCTTCACATCTAACACAATATCTGTTTCCTTCATGTAATATTTGAAGTGCTTAAATAAATTCGTTACTAACTATCCTAAACTTAGGTATTCATTTTCTTTTTACACTAAACTCCATTTACTTACATAAAAGTAGACGCGTTTCAGGAGAATCTCTCCCATCTTCAGTTGCTCACTGAACCGCTATTACTCAAAATTATGGCTGGACACCCAGATGTTTCTGTGCTGGCCTCTGTTGGTTGAAGTATGAAATTGCTGAGTTCATCCATAGGAGGAAACTTGAAATTCATTAGGTTTTTTCTATCTTTTAATATACATTTTTTTTCCCAAGTGGATAACTCCAATGGGTTGTGAAAATGTTTCAGCAGTTTAATTTCCAGTTTTATTTCATGGTTTTTGGTCCAAAAGTGCACTGCTACTGCTGATTTTTCCACCTGTTTAAACCGAATATTCCTAAAATGTTCTTTCCTCCGAATTTCCAAACTTCTCTTTGTTTTGCCTATGTAGCTCTGTTCACAATCTACACATTTTATTTCATATATTCCTGATTTCTCTTCTGTTGATATGGAGTCTTTTACTGTGCAACCTAATAAATTCTTGATGTTGTATCTGTTTTTTGGGGCTAACATTATCCCATTTTCTTTGAAAATTTTCTTGAACTTGTTGTGGTAAATTGGATGGCAGGTGAAACTTTTGAATTTGTATTCTTCATTTGTGTTTTTCAGTGTGAAAACTTCCCTTATCCTTTTTTGTCTTTTAGATTTATTGATAATTTTTATCACTGTGTCTTTGTTTAAACCATTGATTATAGTTATCTTTATTATTTGTTTGTATTCCATTTTGTACTCTGCTTCTGTGAGTGGAATATTCATCAGTCTGTGTGCCGAGTGGAATGTTCATCAGTCTGTGTGCCAAAGTGTGAAATACTGCATACTTATGTGGAATGGAGTTATAACTCTCATTTTTATGTAGTTTTCCATATGTGTTTCTTTTCTGTAAATTCCAAAATTCAAACAATCTCCATTTCTTATAATTTTTAAATCTAGAAATGATAGCCACCCATTTCTCTGTTCTTTTATGATAAATTGTATAGATTATGTTGTAAATTAAAAAGTTTCAAGGCATCTATTGACTGTTTCTTCGGTATTATTGCAAAAATGTCATCCACATACCTAACTCCTCGTTACCAACTCCCTTACAGCTCAATTTACATACCAATACTTCCCTATTTATTGTATCAAAACCTTTCTCAAAATCTGCAAAGAATCTGCCTCTTTTATTTCTTAATTATTTACCACTATAGTATGAATAATAATTATATTATCTATTATTCTTCCTTTTCTAAAATCTGCTTGAAATTCTAATAATTTACATTCCATTTCTGCCCACTTGTGTAAACCTTCCTGCTAATATACCAGTGTATATTTTACTTATCATTGATGGAGGACTAGTTCCTCAATAGTTACTCAGGTTATTCTATACCCCTTTCCCTTTATATATTGAAATGATTGTGCTAACTTTCCAACTCTCCAGTATTACCTTCTTATCCTTAATTCTATTTAATAACTCTGTTAGCAGCCTAATACCTCTTTCTATTTCCCCAAAAGCTTTCCAAAATTCTCCTGGAATTACATCTATTCCTGCCACCTTTTTCTTCTTCTTCAGTTTTTTTAATATGGTAACCTACCTCATTCATAGCAAACTGTATATCTAAACTTTCTATCCTATACCCAGTACTAAGTTTAATTCATAACTTGGGATATTCCTGCCACCTAACAGGTTTCTAAAGTAATTCTTCCATTCCCTTGGTTATCTTATTTCCTATCCTTCTTTTCCTTAAAACATTCTTCACAACTGCCCATATGTATTTACGATCTTTAGCTATCACTGCTCCTTTAATTTTTTCACCCATGCTCTGTTGCCACTCTTTTCTTTTTATCCTGCACTAGCACTTTTTTTTAAGAAAATATGTCTACCATCTTCCTCTTCTGATCTTCTCCATCTTATTAAATCCTTAAACACTTCTTTTGTTACCTTAACACACTCTCTATCACCTGTAGCATTTCCTCTTTGATTCACTTCCATCCTTCTTCCTGCCCAATTTACCATAGACTCCATCTTTTCCAACCTTCTATCTTTCCTACCTTCAGTGCCTCTAGAATTCCATACTTACTTATTTCCCCAATTGTTGATATCAAATTCTCCCAGAAAAGCTCAGCTCTTTTTATCTAAAACACTTTATATAATTCATTTCTATTGTTTCTTCCTCCCTATAGCATTTCCCCAAACTCATGCTCATTTTCAGTGGAAAGTGTCCACTATTTGCTATCACTTCCAGGACTTTGAAATCTACCAACACCTGATCAGTTCCTTCCTCTGCATACCATATAGTCAATCACACTCTGACCATATATATTCATAAATGTAAATTCTCCTTCTTGGGATTCACGTCTTAAACCACTGCATATAATTAAATTATTCAGATGGGCGCTAATGACCATAGCAGTTTTGCGCCCTTAAGCAATAATCATCATCATCAAATTATTCAGCTCACAGAACTCGGTCAATTTTCTACCTTCCTTATTTAGCACTTTATCTCTACTTTTCCTTACCTGCTCCTCTCTGTTCACCCACATACATTCATTCTCCAACCCCATAAATCTTATATCATGTTCACCTACTCTGGCATTAAAATCGCCAACTATAATAAACTCCATATGAGGGTATTGTCTACTTAATTTCTCCATACCATCATTTAGTTTTAAGAACAAATTTTCATTATAAAACTCTGTTGACTCAGGTGGGATATTGTATACGTAGTCCTAAGCATAGTTTAATTCCTTTCATCTTATATATTTAACCATATTACTTGCCCTTCTTCTACAAGTAACATTTCATTCGCATTTACTCCACAACTCTTATTTATAAATACCCATATAATATCAAAAACCCTCTCTATTACTCTTCTTTAAACCATGATCACCTATATAATCATAACCTTGCACTTCTATTTTTCATCTTTATCCAACCAAGTTGCAACCATTACTATCATGTCTCCTATCTTTGACACACTTTGCTTATAATTTTTGGTCTTAAACCCTCCACATTCCATAATACCATCTTCCGGTCCATTTCCTACCTTGAACCACTCCATCCTTCCTTAAATTCCACCAACTTTGCTATATACCTGGTTCTTCTTTGGCCTGAATCCGCATTCTCCTTGTCATCTATCTCTATTATGCTGCCTTCTGGAGTTGATGCCACTTTAACCCAGTGCCACCCCCACTTCTATGCATTCCCCTCTAGACTGATGACAAGGCCATTACTTCTGCTCTTTCCCTCTCATAAGTTGTGACTCGCCTCCATGGTGACGTCATAAAGATTTCCTCTTCTTCTTATCCTCTCTCCTCATGCCACTCATGTCCTGTGTGTCTCCTCTTCTTTCCTCACACTCAAGTCCCATTGCAACTTCTAGTTCTGGATATTTCACTGACTTGCCATTTTTCATGATCTGTTCTTTCATGTTTTGCCACCAACTCACTTCCTGTCTCCTTCCGTTAATTCATAATTCCATGCCTTTTACATAGGCTTTTTTTTCCCTCTTCCCTTGCCAGTTTCATTTTCTGAAATAATGAGTTCCTGATCTCCCTTTCTTCTTTTCCATAGTCTTGATTTATAAAAATTCCTGTTCCTTTTAGCGTCCTACCATTTCCCAATATTGTCCATTTAATTTTATTTGTTGCCAACCTGACCACTGTTGATCTGGGTTTGTTTCTGCTTCTTCCAATTCTGAAACACATCACAATTTCCCACCCAACCAACTTAACCTCCAAAACTTTCTTAATTATATAACTATTTATAGCAATTTTTTTCTCTCTCTATTCTCCTTGACTCCAAATAATATCAGATTTATGTCTTCTTATCTCTCTATTTCTATCCTCTCCATTCATTCTTTGCATACATGAAGCTCTTCATGCACTTCTTTTTCCATAGGGTGTAACACTCTTTAACTTCTCTCTTTTTATTTAATTTCATCTCTATCCTATTTTCTATTTTCTCCAGTTCGACTATGTCCTCTGATATAGTTTTCAACATGTTCATTATTTGACGCATGTCTTTGGGACCTGTTTATCTCATTGCCCCCAATAATCAGCATTACCCCTAATATAGCTAACAACCACAGCCTTTCATTACTCATTAATATACCTTTCCCTTTCTTTCTCTTTCCTCTATTTCTCGCACATGGAGCAACACTCACACACGTCCTCTCATTGCAACTGGTCAAGCTGAATTCCTAGAGCTGTAGCAATTGCAATTATTTTTTCATTTAAGTTTATAGATCCTTGGCTAATTCTAAGACTTTTTCACTGTAAATGCCTGAACCTGAACTTTCTCTAAATCTTAATAATGAACCATCTGTTTGATCTAGAACTCTTTGTCTTCAGAGTATTGTAGATTTTACAGGTATGTACCTTTGTGATAATTGATTCATGAACCATTTCAACGTGTTTTCTCTTATCCCAATATTACTCATTTTATAAATAAACTTCTATCTTCATACTTTTTGGAAGGTGTTTTTGAAGTCAACAAAGAGATTTGCTACTTAAAATCAATAATGAACTTGAAACAATAAATCTACTTTAGTTGTACACCATTTAGAGAGGAGAGTAGGCATTATTTGTTTTTTTTATTTGTTGGAAGGCATTTTAATATCCTGTGTTAAATATAAAATTTGAGTAATTGTTGAGTAATTCTGAAACCTGCTTGATGGTTGAAAGGAGATTTTGAGATTCCAAATAATAAGTTAATCTTGTAGTGACCATTTTCTCCATTGTTTTAAAAGTACTGAGGTTAAGGATATAGGCCTATAACTGTTCAACTTGCCTGTTGATTTGTCTTTCTTTTAAATTGGAATGATTATGACTTTTCCCACACAACAGGAATGTTATCTTTACTGTTCCAGATCTTGTTGAATATGTTCAGTAGTATCTTCTTGGCTCTGCACCCTAAATTCTTCATGTATTCACTATGAATTTTGTCTGGTCCAGGGCTTTTTTTATCTTCAAAGATAATATTGCTTGGTTGAGTTCTTGAATTCTAAAGTTTCCATAAAATAAATGTTGGCATGCAAATACCCCAGGCTTATGCCTTTTTAATATTATGTTTAGTTTCCCATTGTCTGTATTCAATTTATGTGCAATTTCATAATGAGTGGTCAACCATTGGCTATGTCTTTATCATGAATGAGGACTTTGTTGCATAATAACAGGTTGTTGTTTTATGTCTGGGACTTTTTTAATGTATTAATATACTTTAGTGCTATTCTATAGTCAAGGGAACTAAGGAATTTATTAAATGGTGCCTGTAACATTTTTTATTCCTTTCTTTATTATTTGCGAAAAAAATGTTTATGTATGAAAATAAGCAACAGGCAATGAATAATGAAATCCCACATGAGGGTGATTTAATCAAAATTTTTATCAGTCAGCTGCAAGAGGGATATAGCTACAAGGCAGCTACAGTTGGAGAAAGTAGCTGAGGACAGTGCAAGTGCATTAGAAACATGTTAATAATGTAAAAATGTTAGTAAAGTTCCAGTGTCAAAAATTCAACCAAAAAACATAGTTTAAATTAAGTTCACTGTTAAAAACCTTCCTAATAACAAGCAGTTTAAAAGGTACTAAAATGGAGACAAACTTGTTCTATTGTAACCAAATATCCTCTACACCCTGCAAATTTACCTTTGGAAACAGGCACTGCTCGGAAATTGGACTGTGGGTAGCATGGTGGTGGTGCTGTGAAAATTAAAAGTTCTGAGGAACTAGAGTCAGGGCTTCTGATAAAACGCCTATGTACACCACTTCGATGTGAACCTGGTGCAAACCATAGGCAACCATTTTCCAAAGTAGCATCTTCCAGAGCAATCCAAAAACCAACTAGCTGTACAGGTTCTGTGTACAGGAAGGTTGCATCTTGATGCGGAACAACTGCAAGGGGAGAAATAAATTAAGCTCCTATGACTTGAACATAGTTAAAATATATACATTAGTAAATTCTTTTTTTATAGTTAAAAACAAATTGTGCTTTAAACATTATTATTCTCTTCAGCTACATCATTCAAAGATTTAGATGAATATCTGATTATGTTTTAAAATCTTACTGTAGTATTAAGAATATCCAACCTATTTGTTGTAAAGTTCCTATCTCTATTCAGTTGTTTAAATAGCCATGTGAATAATTTCCATTACAGTAGCACCTTGTTCTAGTGTTATTCCCATTTGAAATTTCTTTAGCCTCAAAACTACAATCCTGAATAACTATGTCATTGCCTCAGTGGTTTAGTGGTAGCATTTGCTATTAATAATACAGAGGTCTTGGATATGAATCCCATTCAGGACAAGCTGTCTGTGTAACTTTTTTTCAGAGATTTTCCTTACTCTTACCCATCATTAATTCATTTCATTTTATTTATTCCTTCAGACTTATACCCATAGTATTCAGTCCACAATATGTATATGTTGCAAGAACAATGCAGTCAAAGCAACAGTAAATAAATAAAGTATTGTATCAAGTGTATGTCAAAAAAAAAGTACAATACAATGAAATCTTAATTGAAAAGAACACACAAAGAGCACTTCATAACAAAAATATATAGTTGCATTCAGTTCAAAAGCAGGCTTTGTTAATGTAGAAGCATAAAGACTCCTCTTGGAATGGGTTCATAAAGACATGGGAAGTCATCATTGCAGCAAACATAACCCAAGTGTCAAAATACCATACTTTTCTTACGGGGTTATAAAGTTAGCAATGAATCTGCACTTTGCAAGGGATATCTTATAAGCTATAGATAGGATATGTAGTCCATTAGAATAGAGAAAGATTTTTTTTTATATCTGGATTGCTGTTGATAAATCCACCATTGTATTGGGTCATTATATTGCTTACTTGGTCACAAGAAGAATGCGTTTGGACAGTGCATTGAAGCCATCTCATTGCCAGCAGAGTTCTAGAACACACAGGTCATGTAACAATTTCCCAATCCTTTAATGATGGACTAAAAGTTTAGTGGCTTGGGGGTGTACAAAAATAAGAGTTCTTGTGATGTATGAGCCTGCAACTGCAAATTTTATCTACTGTTAGCCAGATCCTGAGCAGGAAAACAAGAGACTCTCCAGAACACATTGCTACTGGCCAACCCATCTGCTTAACCATGCATCAGTGATTTCTTATGATGTTGAAAGGTTGTTTTCACACTATAAAAGAACATACTTTCTGACTGCCGATGGAACCTAACTCCTGAAAACATGAAGAAATATCTTGTGACATGCATTTGGGATTGCATCAAAAGCTAACGTACAATTTGTATCAAAAATCCCTCTACAATTACATATTTTAACGTAATTTTAAGATAATATTATACAAAAATCCAGCCTCAATTGAGAACCAATCTATAGTTCTGCTTTAGTAATCTTGTCTAAAATGGCTACGTTCATGCCCAAATGCCAATACTCACAGAAACTAATACAATTACTGTGCTTACCTTCACTACCTATATTTGGGTTCTTGTAGATGTACATGCTTTGCACAACTGCTGGTTCTGCAAGCCCTAGTTGCCAGCATGTTTCCTTAACCTTTTCGCAAAATGTGTATTTTTTGAAAGTGGGATGTAACCAGTGCAGAGCATGCCCCACTTTGTTGAGTGCTAGTGCAGGCTCCACCAGAAGCTCATTGTCCTTGCCTACAGCTTCTGCTTCAAAGAAGTACCGTATCTTGTCACTGCTGTCCAGGAAGTATTCATCCTTACTCTACCACAAATAATGAAATTTTATATATATCAGAATGAAGAACAGGAAAATTTACTCTCTTAAAGTTTCCAAGTGCTGCAGTAACAAGGCTGCATAAATAAAGAAATATGTCAGACTAACCTAAAACTAAAGCTCCTATGCACTAAATTTAGCAATCTAGATTTGATTTACATATGCAAATTAGACAAAAATCTACATACAAAACATGGTCTTCATTTGAATTCAAATGAGATAACTTATATAGACAAATAGCTGGGCAAAATAACAAAACACATAACCAATAAACTAAGTAACCAACTTTGTGTGTCCTCAAGTGGGAAGATATCCTTACAGTTCAAAAACTCAGTGCCCCCAAAGAAACTAGAACAGACTACCTAAACAAAAGAGCATTAAGATTTTTTCAACAAAATGTTCAGTACTTGAATTTGAATTATGTTAATAAGACAATGTTTTGCTCTTTTACTAACTTTATATAACAAAACTTTTAAGTCATTTTATAAAATTGCTTACATTTGAATTTGAAGATCTATATATTCCCATTATAAAGATATCACCTATCTCTGTTGACAAATCAATTTCTGAGCTTTCCAATGTCATTTCAACACAGTGTTTTGTACCTATTATTGAGAATTATGTACAATATTATTCTGTGCATGTACTGGTACACATGCTCCTTTATAGTCTTTCCTGCTAAAGTTATCTCCTAAGGTGTAACCTATTAATTTTAAAAATTTAATCTGAATATCTATAAGATTGTATTACATGAGTATAATTATATTTATTTTGCAATCATTGAACATTACATTAATGGCATATATATATTCCTGGATATGCAGGCTGAAAATTACATAAAGGCAAGTGGCTTCAATCCCACAGCACACAGACATGCAGTTATCAACAACTTAGAACATAGACTCATTAACATTCCCATGAATGAGTTTGAATATAGTGAAAAGTATTCTCACATAATACAAACAGCAAAAACAAATGGGTATGGCCAATAAATTGTAGTCAAGAAAATCAGAAATTCAAACAACAGAGAAGGTTAAAAAGATTACAACATTGTCATCAAGAAAATAAACTACCATTCACAAGAAATTTACTTCTCATCCTTGGGTCACCAACAAATTCCAGAAAATACTTGGAAAGTTTGGAATTACTCCCCAGTTAACCAATTCAGCCTAAATAATCTGCTCAACTGTGGTGATAATAATAGAGTACCTGATGAGAATAAGCCAGGAACATATAAAATCAATTATTTGGAATGCAACAAAGTAATATATTGGCAAAACAAAAAGAAGCATTGGAATTAGGCTAAAGGAACACTGGAGAAACATTAGGTACAACCAGATAGATAAATCAGCTGTTGCACATCACTTTTGGAGAGATAAACATAATATAGAAATAGAAGTCAAATTATTGAAATTCGTAGATAGACCCTTGGAGATAGGAATATAGGAAAAAAAATTTATAAGAAAATATGAAGATAAGGTAATGAACTTCAAGACAGAAGACAAATTAATTCAAAAATTCACGAAAGCACACCAAGTCCATCCAACCAACAACAAATTTGGCAGTTGACTCACAGCTGATGATGCGGGCAAAAGAATGTGAAACATGTTCTGTGTGATTTAATGGTAAGTGGAGCATAAGAGTATTAAATTCACTCCAGTGCTAATAAAGAATAATTAATTGCTTTACTGTATTAATTCCAACAAGAAATTAATTTTGAATTTAATTCTAAACATGGCTTCCTTCAGAAGGGAAGTAAAGCCGTGAGTGACATGTTGTATATTTATGGTACGAAAAAGAACCTCAAGCCTGAATGAAAAATTTATCGGCCATTTCATGCCCTGAATTGAATAGGATGCTGATGTCTAGAGATGTTAAAGAACAACCATATATAGATGAAATTAACTAAAGTAATGAATGAGGAGCACCTTATACTTGTTCAAATTTGGTCTGAGTCAGCAGAGTTTAAAATATAGATTATAACTGGCAGCCAGAACTCTCATGGCCATAACAGAATGACAACCAATTACTATAGCTATAATTTTGTTTATGTTTTGATGTTTCAAAGATAGACTTTCTAAAAGTTCTAACAAGCAATACTTGATGCAGAAATATACATTTACTCTAACCTGTTGGGATTCTGTTGTGCTAAATATACACTTTTTGGTATCCTCTGGTACATTCTGTGCAAGTTCTTCCCCTGCTTTTTTCATTTCTTCCACTTCAGTTTCTGTGAAGAAGTCCTCAAGAACAATGTAACCATCCTGCTGGAACTGTAACAATAAATTTTATTTGCATGAAAAACATATAATGGTGTTGTTTAAAAAGTTTGATCATTTTCCATATCTACAACTTTGGACTTATAAAGCTTTTTCCCTGCACTCTTCAAATGTTTTTTATATAAATAAATTTGGTCCTAGTGACTTCTTCCTGTTGTTGAACTTGTAAATTTGACTTAGTGAGGAGAAAAGTTTTTTTGATAGGGATGCCATAAGCAACTGTTCTCAAGACTGACAAACACTGTTATTTCAATGGGTTGAAAACATTTGAAACTTGATAGACAATATGTTGAAAAATAAAATTTATCTTT
This sequence comes from Metallyticus violacea, assembly GCA_030762175.1. NCBI lineage: Eukaryota > Metazoa > Arthropoda > Insecta > Mantodea > Metallyticidae > Metallyticus > Metallyticus violacea. Next base: position 73,626,342 of record CM060837.1, on the reverse strand, counting down.
AAAAAAATGTTTACTTTGCTTTTTTAAAACTGTTAATACAGTTTTAAATCAAAGTTTCATTCTCTTGATATCAAAATAATAACTTGAACACTCTCCAAAAGTAATGCTTTTACAGGCTGAGTGACCCTCCACCATCAAGAGGGGTGGCTCAGACGGTAACTCTTGGGATTCGCATTCAGGATGTCCCAAATTCAAGTCCCTTGGGGTCAGCCTTCCTAACCTTGGGATTTTTCATGGTTTCCCCTGGTTACTTAGGCAAACACTGGGATGGTTGAAATTACCTATCTCCAATTTCATGTCATTTCTGTTACAGGGTCGAAAGTACCAGGGTGAGATGAGCCTTTGGAAAGGTTTCTGTTCTTTGGAATAGAAGCGAACTTTCCGAGGAGCTCGTACAACTTGGGGAGGGGCTCCACGGACGTTGGGGTTCTCTATCAGGAAATGTGTTAGGTACCCGATCTGCGTTCGCGCAGTCGCCGCCCGGTGCCTCCCTTCACCTCATTCCTTCCTCCTGGAGTTGGCTCCATTGTTGAGCTTAGGCACAAAGGACCAGTCTTGAGCACGACTCAAGTACCGAAAGTATTCTTTACTGCCCCTAACCATATATTCACTGAATTCGTATGGTTTGTCACGACTCGAAATAGGCCTTAGGCTTAAACTTTGTAAGTTGATGAATTCTAATATGTTGTTGTTTTAACTCTTTGTCATATAATTATATTTGCATGGATTTAATTAGAAGCGTTCACTTTATTGTTGATAACCTTAGTTGGAAATTTAAGAACCACGAGTCTTCAGCCTTCCGCGCTGACGCTCTATCAACTAGCTACCGGAACCGCGAACCTCTCTCATTTCATTCTACTGGAGGATTTTTCCTTCGCGGGACCACTACACGTCAGTTGGCCGAAGTTGATCAAGCTCTGTAGTTCTCGTCTCGTCCCCATGCTTAAAAACCGGTTGAGGAGCCGGAGGGGATATCAGTATGAACAACTCTGGAAACGTATGAACGTATTCTTGTGTGTGTGACATAATAAAAGTAATAATAATAATAATAATAATAATAATAATAATAATAATAATAATAATAATAATAATAAATGTATTGCTGTCAATAGACTCATTTACATAAGTTTCAGACATTGCAAAATACTAGAGTAACAAAGCATAACTTATTCTTAGAACAAGGTTTTAGTACATGTTTGCGAGAGTTAAAAAATAGTTTACCTATAAATACTTTTAAGATTACAATTGATTACACTTCATCCAATGAATATAAACTTCTATTTACAAGATATTTTTCAACTGATAATTAAATTTAATTTTTCTACAGATTTAATCTCTGGTGGCAATTTATTGTACAAAAGGGTACCTCTTACATTTACATCCTTACATACTATTTGTTTATTATAAGCATACCTATGATAATCTTTACTATTTCTAGTGTTATAGCTATGAATCTCATTATTTTTTATAAAAGTCTTTGATTCACTGCATAATATAGACTTATACACATAGAGAGAGTAGACAGTTAGCATTCCATGCTTTACAAATGCATCCTTACACGACTGTCTGTATTCCGTGACAGTGTATTAAGCGGCATAATACAGTGTATTATTTAAGTTAATGTGGCTCAATTCAGGCATTCTATTCCCCAAGGCGTATTTATTTACGATTCGTACGTGCTTACAGAATCAGCTCGTGAGGTACGGAGATTGTTTCAAAGCTTCCCTGATATTCAACTTCCAAGTTCAAGTTCGGTTAACAGTTTGGTAAATAAACTTGGTGAAACAGGAAGTATTTTTGATAAAAAGCGTTTGCAGCCACTACTCATAGAAGAAACGTTAGATAACATTGGACATGCTCTAAAAATCACTTCGACGTGCTATTCTGTCTAACAGAATAAATATTATTTACCCCAGAACAGAAGTATGCCAAATTAAATGTTGTAAAACTACTAGGAATACACATAGAGAGCAAATTAAACTGGGAAGTACAGACCAATAAACGTTTTAAAGTTTGCTATAGTGTTGTATATACTTAAGAGACTAAAATTTCAGTCACCCAACTAGGGGAAACTCAAATGGAATGACTTTTAAATAGGGGGGAGAGGGGGATTTGCTAGATGCATGTAACAATTATTTTAAAGAACTAAAAGTGTTAGCCTTACCCTTGTTTGTTGTATGTAAAAGAAATCCAAAATATACCTATTAGAATAGTATATGTAGCTTACATTTATTTTGCAATACCCTATACTTATAGTACCCTGCAAGCTAATTGTGTTTGGTATGTGTCAATATTAAAAAAACATATGTTACCTTTAATTAAAAACTACACCATAATTTATATGCATTATAAGCCTTAAAAGAAATTACTGAATGTGTTCACTTCTACTGAATCTGTCTGTACTTATCTTACATTTAAACGTGTGATCAGAGGTACATGCTAAGCATGTAATACTATGTACTTAATACTTGTGCATTGTTTTATTTCTGTATGATTGTATATTGCGTTTAATGTCGGCTGTATCTGTAGCAAGAACCTACTGCTCTTTGACAACGCTTGCTGCCACAAAAGTTCCGAATGCCAAGAGCCATCTCTTTCGTCCTTGCGTTTAAGAAGGAAAAACCTTCAGAAGGTCGACGACAATGCGGTTCCGCATTGGAAACACGTGCTCATATGACGCACTCGACAAGTCTTCAGCAGTTGAACTAACACGTTCTGTTGTGCCTTCGTGCACACTGTCTTTTCAGTCGTTGCTTTAAAAGTCGGTCGCCTGAGAAACGAGAAATAATAAGAGGAATGGTGAACATTATCTATTATCGATAAAATGCTAATGTATCTAAGATAGTCGGTCCTGGTGGTGTAGTGTCCATACTCGTCTTCTAAACTCAAGATCGCGGGTTCAATCCCAGCCAGGGTGGATTTTTTTCGGGCGTATGGCTTCCTTCGGAAAGGAAGTAAAGCCGTGAGTCCCGTGTCGTTCATTTAAGGCACGAAAATGAACCTCAGGCCTGAAAAAAGAGGCCTCTGAGCAACATTTTTTCGGCCCTTTCACGCCCTGAATTGAATAGAACACTGATGACCTAAGATGTCCATTAAACAAATGTATCTAAGAATCTATATTTAAGGCGCAAAGATACAAAAAAAAAAAAAAAAACTTTTATGAAAGAAAAACGAAGTAATATAATATAAGCAGTGCTGTAGTTGGGGGAAAAATTAGGCGACACTGTTAAACTTGCCATTTCAAAGAAGGTTCTAGATGGATTGTAGTACTTTTGTGGTGTTTCTTCCAGATCGCAGCCAGGATTGCTCGTATGACAAGGGTTATGACACTTATGGCCCACCAATTTTGAGTAATTCTCTCTGTCGGAAGACTATTTCTTTTCTTAGTGTAAATATCGTCATTAAATTAAATGCTCTTAGGCATACTGAAGTAGAAACTGGGAAAAAATATATAATTTACTCCAGACTTTCATATTCGTGTCAATATATTCCCTGAAGGCATGAATGTCTTTGCTTATCATTAAGTTGAAAATGTTCCCACAAGCTGTAGAGGTAGATGCTTGCATCATCACACTTTTCTCTTGTTTCAGAAGGTCAGTTTTTGTATTTACCATAACCACATCATTCACTTGTCTCTCTTCCACCCAAAAGTTTAGTGTCAACTTGCCAATTCGAGGGCTAACCGTGAAACCGCAGCAACTCTTGAGGTGTTATCCATAGTTTTCAAGAGAAACAAACAACGAGCAAGCGTTTTAACAAAAGGGAATAGAATGCAATTTTCCAAAATAAAAATTGTTATTATAACTCTAATCTAATTATAAAGCTTTCAAACCGCTAAAACTACTTAAATTTTTAAGAAGGATGAAAGGAGTATTTTAAAATTCCATAATTTTTTGCTGGTACGCTAACCGCATGTTTTTATTAACATCGGTAGGGCGTACTGGTACTATAGCAATGAATATACTTCTTAATTTTATAAGCTAATTTTTCTGTCACTAGATGTAATTTTGGTAATTCGTAGCTTACTAACTACGAATATATGTGACACTTAGCTTATATTTAACTGGTTTTTATTTATAGGCTTCTGAAAGAAAGGAAGTAGGTGCGGTAAACAGAAATACGTTTTATTTAAACTCCAGGAAGAGTATAAAAAGCATAACTAGACAGCAACCTAGTAGACACGTATATGAACATAAATATAACTGTTAACTTTATGGAAAAAGGAGCTGCATAGCATTACGGATCTAAAACGAGATAAAACATTTTAAAAATTAGAAGATTTTTTCTTCTTTTCAACATTGCTAATAAAAGTCGTTTTCCTCTTGCTGAAACGTTCTTTCCTGTCTTCAGTAGTATTAATAATTAACCTTCAGTTCAGCATGTTGCCAAAAAAAGATTCTTTGTTGTTTTGACCATGATTTTTATGTTAGCGTTTTCACAGGAAAGTCAGTTATCTAACCTTGGGCTCTTATCTCTCTTTCAATACAGATAGTGTTAAAATAATCTCTCAAAACCAGTGAACTTAAAGTCACGCTTTCCAGGAGTGTGTTTAATGCTGGTTCACTTTCTTCTTCTTGTTGTTGTTGTCTTCTACACTGCATGTTTGCGAATGCCATTTACTTTTCACGGCAGACACATTTATAACTTATCTACAGTGTCCATGATTCCGTTAAAGAAGAGGGTAAGCGACGAAATTAATGTTAGAACAAACAATAACCTGGTTGTATTATTGAATCTACCTCAGCTGACAGCTGGATGGAACAAATTGAAATTCCGAGTAACGAAGTCCTACACCTAATTGGCTGAAACTGCTTAGTTAGCAATTTTTGAAACCTATAACAGGGAAATGTTTTACTAATCCATATTTTCATGAAGGATTTTCAACGGGAATGAATTCATTTGCACAGAAGTGCTGCCGACATTGTTTTAAATGCAAAACTATACTAACTTAATTTTTTATCTTGCGTTTTTTTCCAGACAAAAATGAGAGGCAGTTAGAGGTTTTGGTAATCAACAATACATTAGAATAGCGCGAAAACTCTGATGCTCAAGCAGAATTTCAAACATTCGGATACGAAACTATTTAATGTTTCCTGTAATCTGAGTGTATATTTATTATCACAGCCAAACGTGACAAGTTTAAGAGCTTGGCAAAGTTATGCGTAGATAATTGCATCTGTCAATATTAATCTGTTGTACACACTTGTGACGTCACAAATGCCCTATACATTACTATCGCGGTGTTTTCCATTCACAGAAAGGTTAAAAAGAAAATAGAAATTATATAAAATTGTATTATGGTAATATTGTCATATAGAAACGTGTAGCAATAAACATCTATTTGAAAACCGTCAACTGAATTTTAGTCCATTTTTTCAGCAAAGCAACAATTTAATAAAAAGTAATTAAACTGAACCTAATTTTATATCAAAAACGTTATAAATAAAAAACGTTGTTTACTTTATAAGCTAAACATAAAGCAAAGAAAAGAAATAATAATGCTTAAAATGCTTGACCATCATTCAGAAATCACCAACATACAATTAAAATCGAACACCTAATTTTAAAAATCAAGATTTACCCACCTTAATTAAAGTAGTGTTCTACATAATAACCGCCACAGATGGGCGAAGTCGTTAGGCGTGGACTCATGAGCGGAAGATCTGGAATTCGACTCCCTACAGGAACGTCCTCCCGACTGGTTTTTTCCAGGTTTTTCTCAGTCCTCATAAATGGCAAATGCCGGGGAGGTACCCCAAACAGGTAAACTTTGAATATACTGCATCCAGCTCATTTGTTTTATATTTCCCATGATACACAAGGGTTGTATGTGGTGGTTTGTGGGAGCGAAACTGCTGGAGTCAAGGAGAGTAAATGTTCGTGTAATAGGTAATTAGAAACAGGCAGAAAATGTTCCAAAATTACACGGAAGGAACAATTTTTGGCATCATTGTTCTGCCTCGCGGCCTGTGCAAGAGTATTTTTTTTTGTATTTTTTCTCAGTCATTTTCATACTGCCTGACTATTATTGTTTCGGATGAGTGGGTGGCATACCTAACGAATAACATTTCGAACATCGATTTGGGGGGGGGGGTTATGAACATGATGCAAAATTTTGTAGATCTGGACAATGATGAAATTTAGTCCATAATGTAGAAAACTTGGATGAGAGCTAAGCGTAAGATAGGAAGCAGTATGGACTTCGGATGCATTCTTCTCACGTCTTATCTTCAAGAATTCCTGTGGAGAAATTCATTCAAGTATACGAATGTATTTATCGCGTGCATTGCGAGTATTTACAAAGTCGGCTAAATTCTTGTATCGATTAAACATATTCTAAATTTCATTTTGATTAGAAAGAAATTAATTATTGCCAGCATTCCACCACTCCATTAAGCCACCACCCTTATACTATGCAGCAATAAACCATCTTGAACAAGACAACCTTTCACTGCAATTGCGGCAAATTTTATAGGTTTGTAGAATCAATTATCAATAATGATATAATCTGCTATATAATGAAAAAAACGCGTGTTTCTCCGTGTGCAATGCGCGCACATACTAGTGTTAGCTCTGAGAAACATAAAACAAATGAGTTGGGTGCACTTTATTCAAAGGTTACTCCCTAAACGTAGGCATGGAACGCTTTGTTTAAAAAAAATCCTTTCCTAGTTTATCATTTCGGCTCATGTATCGTCAGTGTCAACCTCCTGTGATGCCTCGGCGTTAAACATTATTCAAATGATTAATAAGATCCTAAAGATACTTTGGCTCGTGCTGCATTTGCATCGGTTAAATCGATTGTGAAGTTGTTATGCTCAACAGTTTCTATCGATTATTTTAACCCCTATTCAATTTACCGACTGGCCGTAATATGATGATTTTTGCTTAATGTTTGGTTTCATTTTTCAGGATGTAGAGACTAAAATTGCATTTGCCATTGTTTGTTGACAAAAAACATTCCGTGGAAGCGAAATATGAACTAATAAATATACCTAAAGTTGCAAAATACTGTACATACTCATAAAAGCCAGTACATACAGATCCCCTGAATGTTTTAGCAATGTCTGCAATACAGTCTAACATGGTCTTTACACATTTACGAAACAATTGCCTGTTTGGTTAAGATTTCACAATGCTTACGGGTGACTATTGCAATTCATAGACACATTCTCTAAAGGGAACAAAAACAAATTACAGATTGCGACTGCAGTCTTATTTCTCACGAAGCAAAATGTGTGCAACCTCTACGAAATCCATTTCTGGTTCAAACAAAATATTTATATCACACAAACGAGCGCGTGGGGACACATTTTAAACTATTTTCTGATGAAGTTCAGAGAAAAGCTCTTGGGAACGCTTCCAAGTTAATATCACACTGTTGCGTGGGCGAATTCAGAAATAGTCCTGTTGCAACGGTCACCAATGCTAGACGATGAATGAACCATTACATTGTTTCTTTTTACTGCCTACTTCTCTGCCCTAACTATAAACAGGACAGTTTATTTTGGTCGCATTCTAATAATTATTGATTCTATTTTGAAGCGTCTGAAATGTTAAGACAGACAGTTTATAGGAGATAATAAAAACAGTACTTCTAAATGTCGAGGATTAACCGTGGTTTTATAAACATGTGCAAACACAGACATCAATTATGTTATTTTTAAAATTACTATAAAAAGGTCAAACAAACGCAGTTTTAAAATTTATTTTTAACTTTTGCTTTTTCATGCGTATATGTGCAATCCCTAATTATAAAACAATCGATATTTTCTCTTTTTAAATAATTTAAAACATATATTTTATTACAATGACAGCACATTGTCATATGTTGTATGACCACTCTCTCTTGGCATGACTTCTAAAGCTGGGACCTCATTGGGCGACAGGTTCCAGTGGTGATCATGGATAGATATGGTTATGATATACCAGGGTGTCCTTAAACCTATGGACGAATGAAATGCAATGAACTATTAATGATGGTGCATGGCACAACTGAGTCCCAGTCCTTGGTGCGTTAAAATTATTTGGCATTTACCTTCTCAAGGTTTGAAACAAACGCCGGAAAAAACCTTACTTAGACAGCTTGACCTGACCGGGAATGCAACCCAGATCCTCCGTAGTAGTCGCAAACGCTACCACTAGACCACAGTGACGATATTTAAAATGGTATAAAATTAAAAATATTAGAAATATATTATAAACTTATGAAACGATAATCGTACATATGCACAGAAATTCTTGTATTATTCGTACACGTAAATACTTGAGAAAATTCCTTCAAGAGTTTATAAATTTGGATACATTTTTTAAGTTATAATTCAAATAAAATATAAAAGTCGATAAGTGTAATTAAGGGAACCATATATCGGTATTAGTCCGGTTTACCTACCGTGAAAAAATGGAATACTATACAGCTGAAGTGTGATTTACAGTGCAATAGCACAGCCAGGGTTGGAATTGAGGATTCTCTACATGAGAATCAGCAACCATTTAAATTCCCATTTGCTCTGAGAGCAGTTACTCTGTTATTAACTCCCTCCTTCCGTCTTCAGAAGAGCTATGGCTTTCGGAATAGATTGTTAAAAGTTTAAAAATACATTTAAAATTGGTTATGCCATGTACAACAATGAATTATAAGAATAAATGATTTGTATTTCCCTATTAACAAAGTTACACAAAGCACTACAATTCAAACGCATACAAATAATGTTTCTGGCAGAAGGAGAGATAGTATATTTATGATAATAAGAATAAGTATTTCTGTCTTTTTATTATATACAGTGTTGTTTATAAATTTTGCTGTTTTTCTTCTTTTAGAACAACAAAAAGAACTCATAATTGTAGTCAAGGATCAAACAAATTCTTAAGAAGAATTTCCTAACTTTATTTCTCCGAAAAGTGCAAAGTCGTTGCTTAAAAACAACTGAATGTTGCTATCTATGTACACTGTTTCTGGAAACGAAAAAGTTCGTCACGCAGGAGTTGCCTAAACGAACTTATTATTATTATTATTATTATTATTATTATTATTATTATTATTATTATTATTATTATTATTATTATTATTGTTGTTGTAATTGAGATTAAACCACAAAAATTATAACTAAATTAAATAAAATTATATACATGACCACTGATAGACAAAGCTCTGCTGTGTAAGTATTTTTAAACATTTTTAAATGTAACCATATATATGAACTTACCCGTTGATATCTTCACATTCACTAAAATAGAGAAAAATAACAGAAAGCTTCAAGTTACAATTTGTATTTAAAAGGAGACGTTCATATGTTTCAATAAAACAAAAACATGTTACTATATAAAATCAATTTCAATGTTCTAAGCAAATATACAGAATCAGCAAAGAACAATAAAAAGTTTCATAGATTTTCATTGGCTTTGAATTTTATTTTAAATGTTATTGCAGTAAAAACATAATAACATTATGCGTATTTTCTAAAAGTTATTACAGAGCTCTGTTACATACAAATATAATTCTTAAACTCAAGGGTACTTTCGTTTTTTTAAATACACCTTTAAATTCCAATAGTCCAATTTTAATCATTTTCAGAAACAAATTTTCTTATTTATTTAAATGGTATATACCGAATTTCGATTTTTAAATTTTGGTTTTCAGATCCCCCCCTCCCCTCTAAGAGGCTCGTTTCCCTGAGTTTCAGAAACTATCTTTCGTTGCGAAAAAAAATGTATGAATGTCACTAGGGCGATTTTTAAATGTTGACCACCCCTTTCTAATAGTCCCATTTCACTGACTTTCAGGAATTGTTTATTATTATTATTATTATTATTATTATTATTATTATTATTATTATTATTATTATTATTATTATATTTAAATGGTATATACGGGGAGTTTCGTTGCAAAGCAATAAATTAATGACGATTTTGAAATTCTGGGTAAACCCCATCTGCTAATATTCCACTTTCTTTGATTTTCAGAAACTATTTTTCATATTTTATTTCAATGGCCTATATCGAGTTTCCTTTAAAAATTAAAATTATGGTCGTTAGAGCTATTTTTAAATTTGAGCTTAGCCCCAAAAGTTTTTCAGGCATAATCCCACTCCCAATAATCTGATAATTTTAAAAACTATTCTTCTTATTTTATTTAAATGGTATAAGCCGAGTTTCGTTGCGGAACAAATATTAATGCCGCTAAAGTTATTTTTAATTTTGGGTAAACCCCTCCCGCTGCCCGATTTTCCTGATTTTTCTTATTCTATTTAAATGGCATATATGGATTTTCGTTGCGAGAAATCATATATTATTGTACAAGAGCGATTTTTAAATTTTGGGTTTCAGGTAGCCCCCCCTCCCGCTTCTAATGGTCCTATTTAATTTATTTTCGAAAATTATTATTCCTACTTCATTTCAATGGCCTATGCCGAGTTTAATTTAAAAAGATTTAAAATTGCAGCCCCATAGAGCGATTTTTAAATTTCACCTTAACTCCCAAAATCAGGTATACCCCCACTCCTAGCCAATTGCCATGTTTTTCAAAAACTATTTTTATCATTTTATTTTCAAGTTTTTTTTTCCGAGTTTCGTTGAGGTAATGCAAAAATTGCGGCAGCTAGAGAGATTTTTCAATATTTTTTTTAAAATGTTTGCTTTAGGTTATCCCTCCCGCCAATAGTTCAATTTTGCTGTTTAACGAAGTCGACAAATCTTTTGTTAATTGATTAGCTATGAGCCAAGTTTCGTTGAGGAAAAAAAAAAAAAAAGATTGCGACAGCTAGAGAACGGACACACACACACACACACACACACACACACACACACACAAGCATATTTTTGGAAATATTTTATTTTTTAAAACTTTTTAGGTGCCTAGCAGGTATGATCGATGCAGATTTGGATAGATTAGTAAAACTCTTTCCATTGTTAGGTACAACAATAGTTTACATTCCTTTTGAATTCACTTAATAATAATAATAATAATAATAATAATAATAATAATAATAATAATAAATAGACTATAAATAAGTATGTTTTACACAGTGCCGAAAGCAATGGCCGCATTCCTTCGGATTTTCCTAAAAGCCAGTTCGATTGTGCCCAAGGTCAATGGAATTTTTCGAACGAATGACCTTCGAAATGCAACTCTTACATACCAAGGAAGTCTGTAACAACTGCATTCCTGAGAAAGGGGGGATTTAGTGCCCTGCAGTGCCATTTTCGCGGTGCATACACTTGGGGTTATTTCCGTCTGCTTTCATAATGAAATTTTCCGCTGCGCGACACTGGCGCAAGAGAAGTATTTTTAATTGAGTGTTTTTAACAATGACTCATCCTCCAACTCAGACGTTGCAGATGCAGAGCTCTCAGTTTTCCAGGAACACTACGGGGGTGAATCATAGATCAGCTTGTTATGCAGAAGCTTGTGTTTAGCTCTATATGGATTTTGCGACTAGTAACTTATTCACAGTGGAATCGGTCAAACATCTTTCACAACATTAAATATAAAAATCTTAAATTCTCTTTCCAAATCGAAGACACAACGATGAAAATAAAACTGGCACAAATTACATGACTTATGTAGCTATTGTGTTAACTACAATAGCTTCTTTACGTGATACTGTTCATCCTGGTGGTAACCATGCGTGTCTCGTAGACCCAAGGTCGCGTGTTTGGGCTTAAAAATCTTAAGTATGGCTTCCTTCGGAAGGGAAGTACAGCCGTTGGCTCCATTCGTAGATTTGCGGCATATAAAAGAGCCTCAATCCCAAAATTTATTTGCCGTTTCATGCTCTGAATTGAGTGGGACGCTAATAACCAACGGTGCTAAAGAGCGTCGTCCTTAAACAAAATAAACCTAACCCAAATCTAATTTATATGCCACTCGATATATGGAATGCGCTTTCCGATTCTGTAATGTTTTCAAATCACGTCAGCAAAGAGATTATAAGTTCGTGTTATAATCTTAAATTAAATTAAACGTGTTTGAGCATTGTCCTTTGTATTAGAAACATTGGTAAACCTAATCTGATAACAAGGTCTCCTGATGTGATACGCAGATTTCGCACTTTAAACAATGGGACAGTTGAGCCAACTTCGACCTTTATTCTTCTTATCAAACTCGCGTCATTTTTACCTTAAAAGAATAATAGACGAATCATTTTATTTTAAAAAAAATCTCCATTGCATTAAATGTCAGTGTTAGGGCACTGATAACCTTAAAACGTTCTCAATTAGAGAATGATATGAAACCACAAACATTGGTGTGCGCATTAGAAATGCTGAGCGCCATTTTACGAGCTTCCGGCCTGACATTGAAGGCCATTCATTATCATTGTTGCAGTGTTCACGCTAACTTCGCATGTTTCAGGAGTGTAAACACTGCACTTCCTTTCCAGTCACACCACAGCATAAGGTGCGATGTTCAAAATCGAATAAGCAGTAATTAAACTAATTAGTAATGAAGGACTTTCACCATTGATACTAAACAATACCTTCACGGTGTGTATGGGGAAGCTTCCCCTTCATATTATAGGTAAAAAAATATTTAGTCTTGAAGATGACCCAGATGTGTTGATTCAAGAAATCAGCTTCCTTGTCTAGGAGGAAATTCTGAGTGACAGGAGTCTGAAGGTAAAAGAAAACATTCATTAACATCTACATACGAACAAGGTCAGTGCAAGATGGGTACCCCGAATTCTTTCAGCAGTTCAAATGCAAGTGCGCGTGGAATATTGTCAAAATATTTTGATCCTTTGCCACCGTGATAACGAAAGGACATTATTGGAATCAATCGTTACATAGCAACACTATGATCCTCTACTGTGGCACTCTTTCAAAAAGAGAATCAATGAGTAGCGCAAGAAGAGTGAAAAACACTCTATGAAGACAAACGTCACACGGGTTTTCCAGAGGAATTCAAAGAAAGGAACTCAATGATAACTGGGATGTACCATGCTAACTACTGCATTCATTGCACAGTGCCATCAAGGAAAAGAGGCGTGGAATATACTGGGTCAAGGAGTTCGTATGCTGCACGACAACCACCTGATAATGAGTTGAACACTGTTTTCCAGCAATTTGCAGACAAGTTTAGAACTATTTTATAGGAGAATTGAAATGTTAATCCAGAAATTTGAGAAATGTATTGAAGTAAAGAGAAATACAATTGAAAAATTATGTCTATATTTTTGTTCTACGAGGGCTAATTTTTTTTCAATCTCCGATCGCTCTGCTACGTGACCAGACAAGCATTAGGGGACGAATCTGCACACTGTGCTACGCTACAACCACACCATAATGTCCGCCAAGGCCAAGTTCAAAACATCAGTTGGAGCTGAGCTACAGGACTTCAGCAGGATTGACTCTCCCTCCAAGTGTGAGTTGTGAAGTGTCATTCGTTTTCTAAAGGCAGAAGCGAATAGTGCAGCAGAAATTCATCGCAAAATGAGCCGCGTTTATGACGCAAACTATTAGAGTGAGGTTGTTGTGCATGAATGGTGTAGGAAATCTAAAGAAGGCCGAAATGATGTTCATGAAGAAGGTGGACAAGGACGCAGGCCTGTCGCTAGTGAAGACTTTGTGTTCACCGAGTTGATCAGGTGGTTCGAGAGAGACAGAGGTTTACCGTCAATGAGTTGTCTGCGAAATTTCCGGACATTTCAGGTCAGCTCTGTACACTATCGTTACAGAATCGTTACCCAGGTTATCGAAAATGTTGTGCACGCTGGGTTTCCAAAAAGCCCTATCTCCATACACTGGCGGCAATCTTCTATGAAAAGGGTAGTGGGAAGCTCGTCTATCGATGACAAATGTTTTGATCTTTACGGTGACTATGTGGACAAATAATTGTGACGTACTTGACTCCTGGTAATAAAACAATTTTGTGACTCACTTTTTTATGTTTTTTTGTTTGTTTTCTTTCTTTTCTGTTGTACCCCATCGGAGGTGGGGGGGGAACAGCTCTCGTATTACCTACAACGTGGTGAGGTGGGAAACTTGGACCGTGCTTTTTAAGTATATAAATATGCCCGGAAAAATGCATCGATTCTGACAGAGACTGAACCCGCGATCTTGGGTTTAGAAGGCAAGTATGGTTAACAATACACCAACAGAAGCGAAGTCATTATTGTAGAATACTTTTAGAGAGACTGAAGACACCAATCACGGAAAAAAAGCATGGGAATTAATGCATCCGTCACTCAGGACAGATTAAGCGTACTACGATTTAAAATGCTTCCGCATCCGTCCTATTCGCCTGATCTCGCTCCCGCGGATTACCCTCTTCCCGAAACACAAAACTTTAAAATGAAGAGATCATACAGGAGGTAAACGAGTATTTTGAGGACATCGAAGACACCCACTTCCACGGGGGATTTTCGAATCTGGAAAAACGTTGAAATAAGAACATTGAACATCAAGGGGACTATGTCGAAAACTAAGAACGTTGCCTGCCATAATGAATTTTTTCTCTTTACTATTAAAGCAAGTTACTGGTTAAACCATCCTTAGGCAATACCTAAGCAACCGTCACGGGTGACTGAGGTCGTTAAGGCACTAATTCGTGAGTGGGAGGTCTGGGGTTCTATTCCTACCAAGACCACCCTCCTTCACTGAGGCCTTTTCCAGGTTTTCCTCAGATCTCATAAATGGAAAGTGTTCGGAAGGTACCATAACTTAGGTCTGGATGTTTTCTTTCTTTAATAATAATAATAATAATAATAATAATAATAATAATAATATTCCTTTCCCAATGTATCATTTCATCTCACGTGTCACCAGTGTCCACCGCCTGTGAGTGATACCTCACCAGTATAATGGGCATTTAATACTATTAAAACGCATAAGCAACATTAAAAGGTAAGAAATGCAGAAAATTTACGAATATTAATACGAGTATTGTGTAAAAATAATCTAAATATACAGAGTAAGAATAAAAAAAAAATAAAATAAATCAGAAATACATTACTATTAACTACGTGAAATAATAAGATATACTGGCGGACTTAATATTCTTCAGTGTTCTTTATGACGTTATAATAACTAGCAATATTGTCGTAAAAATGCTGTTTTCGTAATATATCGAGGGTGCCAAAAAATGTACGCACACTTTCACAGTATTAATATATTTCAAAGTTGGATCGAAAAACAACAGTAATATGTAGTATGATGTTTTGTAAACAGATGTGGCTCACATTACGTTATGCTACCATTGGTACAACAAAATGGAGCCAAGATTATCATTTGAACAGCGGAAAACAATTTTGAAGTGGTATTGGAAAACGGAGAATGTTGTTGAAGTTCAAAGGTAATGGAGACGTGTGTACAGAACAGAACCGCCAACGTGAGTAACAATTTGCACTTATTCGAGACATCGCACCGTGTGCGATGTACACAAGAGCAGATGTGGGAGACCTCGCACAGCAACAAGCCCCGCGTACTGGATCCAAGGCACTGTTTTAGGCACTGGATAGGACAAAGAAGTATCCGATTGAGTTTCCACCGCGTTCTCCGGATCTAACTCCGTTGGACTTCTACCTATGGGGAACTCTTAAGGATGTTGTATACCATAGAAAACCAGCTACACTTGCAGCACTTCGGGAAACAATTGAAACGGCATGTGCTGCAATCGCTGAGGACACTTTCGCAAACGTTGCTCAATCAGTAGTTCAACATACTCAGAAGTGTATCGACGCCGATGAGCAGATGAGCAACTGTTGTAACTGTAAAAGTCTGAGATGATTAGTGCTCATCATTTTCTGTTTGTGTGAATTCAGTTTTGTTATATTAACACAGTTTTTTCTTTGCTTGAAGTGTGTATACATTTTTTGACACCCTCTGTATATTAAAATATCTATAAATTTGTATGTCCCAACAAATTATGAAATAAAACTTATAATTTGATTTCAATTGAAAAGTGGAGGGAAAAGTTTTCCTTGTGAAAAAACTTCCGAACTGCCTAAACCTTATCAGCTATAGCGCATCTTTCAATGCAGTTCCGTGCTATTGTATTTATTTGTTAGTATTTTGATCGCAAACAACTTGTTCTATAGTGTCTATAAGTAATGTTTCAATTTCACAGTGTCTATCCTGTGCTGGAAAATGTAGATACAAACGGGTAAGGAGCTTATATTAGCGGACGTTTGTCAATAACACTGTGTACATATATATTACCTATGCAAGACTTACCGCGGCTATCCAGCGGCGTGATAGATGGACAAACATGACACTGCTCGGGGTGACAGAGGTAGACAGACTGGTCCCACACGCACACCGCACCCACCTCCACTTCCGTCACACACGAAGTCACCACTTCCGTGCTCACTTGTGCGCCATTCGCATTATGAAGCAGCGCGGGCTTTCAGAAATTCTACAAGCATGTTTCCGTGCGGGGTAAAAAAATTAAAATGAAAGAAAAAAAAATACAAAAGTCTTCACCGAGACCGGACCTGCGGCCTATGAGTAGGAAAGCACGTGTGATGACCATCGGCGCAGATGGGTCAGAGAATGAATCATTGCATGTTGGTTCACTGCTGCCTCGGGCAGGTCCAGGTGACCTTGTACACGCCTATAGCATATCGTGTCTCATTGTGAACCAACCAAACGTGCTGGCCGGTCGTGAACGGTAACAAGTCAGTCAGCGGTATCTTCTGTTAACTATCACATAACCACATCCGAACTGTATTTTCACAAACACAAAGCCTACTTGCTGTGCTTTTTATTGTCCGTAGCGATTTTTGCACCGGCGGCTAATGTAATGTATGTTAAAGAGGGAGGTTGGTTGGTTGCTTCAAAAGGTGTACAATGCACCCGCTTCCCAATTTCATCTCCTTGAAACGTAAAAAAGAAGACCTTCTTTAAGGTCTCAATCAATAGGACCATATGGTACAAACATTACGTATTTAGAACCATTCTGATATTCTCACTATACGGCACAACCCGCTGTCCCTGATCGCATATTCTAACGGTGTTTTCAATAATGTTTAATGACGCCCGACTTTCATACAGGCATCACGAGTCGGTCCTGGTGGTGTAGTGGTAACCATACTTGCCTCTTACACCCAAGATCGCGGGTTCGAACCCGGCCAGGACCGATGGATTTTTTTCGGGGCGTAAAAATCCTAAGTACGACTTCCTTCGGAAGGGAAGTAAAGCCGTGGGTCCCGTGTCGTACATTTACGGCACGAAAAAGAACCTCAAGCCTGAAAGAGAGGCCTCTGAGCAAAATTTGTCGGCCGTTTCACGCCCTGAATTGACTGGGACGCTGATGACCTGAGCTGTTAAAGAGCGTCCATAAATAAATCATTCAAAAAAAAGGGGGGGGGCAGCACGAGCGGTTAACACTGATGATACACAAGATGAAATGATTAACTAGGATTTTTTTTAAAGGAAGAAAACACTGCAGTCCTAAGTTGTTAGTGCCTCCCCGGCATTTACCATTTATGACTAAACAAAACCTGGAAAAACCTCATTCAGGGAGGACCGTCCTGGCGGAAATCAAGCTAAGTCCGCGTCTAACGACGGTCGTTATCTAATGGAGTGAGTAGGTACCAAAAGAGTTGGAAAAAATGTGTACACTAACCTCAAATTAAATTGGATATCTTGGGATTTATTCGGGACGAGGAATAGGAGCATGCAATTTTTTCGAATTCACAAAACAGTTAATTCAAACTCCTTAACAACTGAATAATTTTCGGTAGACTGTTTTGGAGTTTGTATACATTTGTGCAATATGTTAATCAGTACGATTTTTTTTATTTATATCTTTAAATGCTAAAGGGAGATGACGTTCTCCTATCAGTGTCCTCCAACTTAACAGTTTCCTACCCTTAGTACCCATCAGGACCAGACTGTGCCCCAAAATGTTCCTAATTCACGGGCAGCTCCTTTAGGAAGTTGCTGCCACCCCGTAGACATTTCAACATTTAATTTCCTATAAAAACTACTCGAATGAGATTTAATGCGAAGGAAAAAAAAAAAAAAATTGTAAGGGATTCTATCTTGCACCCGATGTTTGTACTTACAGTTATTATCTGTAGGAAGCCAATGTCTCGGCAAGCTTGTGGAGTATTTAGACCAGGAAATGTGAGAGGGATCGATAGGCGGAGTCTCTTTCCCATAAACCCCATTGTGTGCATGCACCTCCCGAAACGTCATCTCTCGTCACGTGCTTTCCTATGAAAGTTGGTCTCTAGCTTTATACATACTGACTGTTTTGCGAGACAAAGTTGAATAAAACATTTTAAAAGACTGATAGATAATTATAGTGAAACATTATATTAGTGGCAATAGTCAGTTTATTTCATTACAAAACAAGTGTGATGAAATAGTGTATTAATGGCAACACAATCATAAAAATTAACTAAGGGGAAACTTGCAGTTATTTCATTAACAAAAAATAATGCAAAGTAACAATGCTCTCATATGACATTCTGCAGTAGCGATGGTCAGTTGTTTTGTTAGTAGTCAGCTGTTACTGAATGACAGGCTAGTGCAGTTTCTTGTGAGTTCGTGAAGCAGCTGTAGTATTTCGCTTTGTGTTAATTGAATGTGCAGAAAATGAACACTATAGGACATTTTTTTCTTTTCATCCAAACATTGGAAGAGAATAAAAAAAAACTCCTAGTATTAATTTGAGTCAAACTGTGATTTCAAAACAATAGGAAGTGTACAATGTTTTCTGTAGAGACACACTTAATCCTGTAGATTCCAGCGTTTAATCAAAGGATCACATTGAGTTTGCTACCATTACAAACAAAGGAGTGGCTTTTTCTTGTATTTTAATAGTTGCCAAAGTTACCATGTTTTATACTTCTCTCTCTGTTGTGTATGTACAGCCACGGACGTATGAGCTTAAGGGAAGCATTAAAGAGAAGGGGAATAAAAAACTATATTTTTGTTTTTTGTACCATTTTACTATGTGAAATTTTCTGTTTATTATGATATGCTTTTCATTAATGTTCTTCGACTATAATAATAACCATTTTAATAAATTTTTAATTATGTCACTGCAGCCCTTTTCCCCCTATTTTCTTTCTTTCGTTCGTTCTTTCTTTCTTTTTTTAGAAGGTTGTAGTTTGTCTTGAATGATAGAAATTGTATTTCACAAGCATTTGTTTTCACGACATCATCCTTTGCTGTTTTACAGTGCTGGAGGGTTTTAGCTGGAGTTTCTCTTGAAAAGTTAGTTTTTCTGTAAAATCATTTTTGACTGCAATTATTTGAAAAATTACATTTGTTTGCATAATTTTGCATTTTTTAAGGACCTATATAAGTTATCACTTTGAAATTTTTACCACTTATTCATGATATTATTGTGTTGATGTGGATCTATTATGGTTAATCTAGAAAAAAATGTGGCAATGTAAACAAATAAAATGTTGGGGGGAAATAGAAAAAGCAAACAATTGAAAATAAGAAGAAAAAACATATAATTTTCTTCAGAATCATGAAACTAGATCAATAAATTTCAATTATGTGCATCTTTATGCTGTAAAAGTTTCATATCATTAGCTTTAATAGTCCTTGAGAAAATGGAAACTGAAGTTGGTAAATTTAACATTACAAGGATAGGCCTTTCATGTTCCCCTAAATTCTAGTTATTAAGACTCTAGAAGTTTGCTATCTGTATTTAGCAGTAGCCATATTAAAGTTGTGCACCACATTTCTATGCTGCCATGATGCTGCTATGATAAGAAGTGCTGACTTACTAGAAAAATGGAGCATGTCCGACAGACTTATAATTAAATACCTCAAAAAGAAAATAATGTTTCCTTTTCATCAAAGCTATGGCTGAAATTTTGTGGAAATTTGCACGCGCATTCCAGAGGTTCCAGATTCAAATCCCTTGGAGTCGCCACCCTGACTTTAGCTTTTTTCGGGATTCCCTTGGTCGTTAAGGCAAATGGTGCGAATGGGTCTTTACTTTCCAGGAATTCTCCTTTCCCCAATTTTATATCATTTCATTCCGTTGGTTCTATTATTACAGGATCGAAAGTGCCAATGCGAGATGGTGCGGTGTGACAGTAACTTGCGCTCTGAAAAGGTTTCTGTCCTGCCTCTGGTATGGGAACAGCCCTTTTGAGGGTCTCGGACTCGTTGAAGATTCATGTTAGAAACCCGTATAGGTCCTTGGCTCACGCACATAGCTCCTGGTCGTTCGGTGTCTTCTTCACCTCATCCCTTCCCCCCGAAAGGGCTCCCACTGGGGAAATGGAATCCAACCCAACGCCAGATAGTATAGATATAACAGAGTTGAGATTAATTTCATATAGAACCAAGATTATAAAAGATTTAAGATCAAGACTGAATTGTGTTATGTGAAACTTAGTTTCATTTAGATGAACACAATAAAATCTTATCCAAGTTCAGAAACGTAAACGGTGAAACAGTACAAAACAATTGAACCACGACAAGTGTCGATGTTTGTTTTTTATTACTCATTGCAACGAAGGGATCTGGGGAAGGAAAAAAAAAAAAAACAGCGAAATATCTCACATATTTATCGAAAATAAAACACGGATAAATTGATAAACACAATGCCAACTACTAGCATTTTAGGACTGTAGAAATTAAGAGGCTTATTCTACGTGGAAAGGGATTGCTTGTGGCTTTATAACTCTTAAGATACGCAAATTGCATACATTATTGCAATCTATGGCTCCCCAAACATTCAGGAAGTTGTCGTTTTCATAAAAACGTCCATGAAGTAATTTTCATACCGCGCAGTGAGCATTTTTATGATTTCCGGGTCTCCAACTTCTTTCCCCACTGGAAGCTGTTGACCTGTCACCGTTAAAAAATCTGCACGACAATTTGAAAAGCTTAGGGAGTGTTATTAATAGCAGCATGTGGGTTTCGGAGAGTGCTATTATAACGCTCCGTCATTTTTTTTCTAAATATGTAACTACATATTTTGATAAATTAATATAAATATTTAATAAACAATTTTGGTGAAACTTCTTTATGAATAAACCAGAGAATTAAAGTGTGAATCACACCTAAAATAACAGGAGAGTTAATAAAAACAGCATTTATATTAGGTGTGACTCAGTTTAAAGCTACCCAACCTCCGTATCTATGTACTTTTATAGCTGAAATCTTATGGAGGAAATTGCTGATTAGTGTGCTTACGTCAGGGTTGTACCTACAGTAAGAAATGCACTAGAATCGGAAATGTAAACGATGAATAAGGAAAGATTTCATAAACCATGTAAAAAGTTACCTGAGATGGACTGAGTATATAGCATTTAGCGAACTACTCGCTTTTAGACGTTGAGTTAACATACAAAAATTGCACATGGCCATGTTGAAATATAATGACGTCAGAAAATAAACAATCGATGCATCATGCTAACAATGCAACAATCGAAAAAATGCCAATAATGAACTCACATACCCCCCCCCACACACACACACACATTAACCTACTCCTAGACTCTAGGTATATCATAGAAACCGGAAGACCTAGTGATTTACTGCGACTCGCTACGGTCTGACGGCCTACGGTCGCCTCCAATTCGAAAAAAAAAATGCATGCGAACATGTTGGTACATCGTAAAAGTATATAACAGTTATGTTGGCAACTCTCGTGAAGTAGATGCACAACGTTGAGAAAAATCTGAAGGCGAGGAACAGATTCACCCCGGTGGTTAAAAAATACATGCAGTAGAACAATACTATGTGATAAAATTACATAGGTATTAGCAAATCTCGACCTCGAGGTATCTGAGCTACCTAGTGCTGGGAGGTATAGCAAGGCCACCCTGTCTCGAGGAGTAATAAATATGATGACCTGGTCCTCCAGGTTTGGGGTTGGAAGTGAGAGTTAACAACTCCGTTTTGGGGGGAAGGGAGAAGATGTTACTGAAACAGAAATACATAGCCGGCTGGATAGTATGTTGACGACCTTTGCCATGAAAAAAAAAAAAAAAAAAAAAGGACTAGAATTGGATTTTGGAATACACAGACATTGTGGGATATAGGAAGATTGTAATAGACGGAAGGAGAATTGGAAGACCGAGGATAACTTGGAAAGGAACAACTGGATTGGAATTGAAAGCAATGTAAAAAGTTGGAAAGAGGTTAAGATCCTGTCAAGAAACAGATTCCGATTGAGTGAATTTGTTTCGGCCTTATGCAACTTAGGAATTATTATTATTATTATTATTATTATTATTATTATTATTATTATTATTATTATTATTATTATTATTATTATTATTATTATCTGCACTCATTCCCCTGTAATAATATGTACACTCATTTTATCATAAGTTTTTATAACTTTATAAACTTTGGTTGAGTGATTAACCTATAAAGAAGTTTGTATTGAATGCTTCTGTGTCAACGATACAGAGGCTCGAGGTAATATCAATTCCTCATGCTCTGCAATTGCAAAACCTATGCAACAAACAATAAACTAAAGAGCTTAAGGTATGCTCTATGTAAGTATAAATCCTATACTAATTAAAACAACGCATTCCAACGATTACCTAATTACACTACATATTACATAACGTTTTCATAACCTCACTTTTACGGAATAACTAATCCACTAACCTTTGTATCATGTTCTCAGCACATATCATTTTAACTTGCGCAGTTGTGATGACAGAAATGTCCCCTTTTAAGATTCTTTCAACTATATTCCTGCAGATAAAAATAAATAGAAAATGAATTTAGACACAACCCTTTTCAGTCTTTAATCTAGTTCGAGTTCCTTAAGGGTACAACAAAGGCAAATGTTTCAATGCGCAAGCGCAAAGATATGACAATCGCACCATAGTATAATAATATACAGTAGACACAGCTTGCATCGGTACATTTGGTGATGTTGCTCTTAAATCGCTTCGAGTTGGATGGATGTATCTGATGTCACTGCTATCGCCGCAGCTAACATTGTATTTTGAGAACAGCTGTTAAACGTAGAAATCACATATTCATTAACTAAAACGTTAATTGTAATGAAAATGAAATTTTCTTATCAAAATTGACATCAAATTGTAGTGTTTGCCACTGGAAAATTAATTATGTAAAATAGCACACTAACTAAGGTGAGTAAATCGTGTTTTTTTACTCTGATTTTCAATTTTGTTTGTTTATTGATAGTTTCTGAATAATAGTCAATCATTTTTATGCATTATTATTTTTACTACTTTATTTTTCTTCTAAATTTCTACTGTATGTTTAAAAGGGAAAGAGTAACGTTTCTGAATTTTACAGATACAAAAAAGTTAGGTTAAGAAACTGGCGAGCATAGCTTAGTTTTATGATTACCAGAAATGACTGATCAATGAAAATCGTAGGTATATTGTGTTTCCACCTTTACAGAGTTTTACTATATTTTACTTATTATCCTATAATCGAAGTGGGGGATGAAGAACAGAATATCATAAAGAGATGCAAGTGGCGTTCTGCAAAATTGCTGATTAAAATAAACCATTATCCAAGAGCAAATTTCACTGCATATATCTAATCTCGAGATGCTGAATTTTTTTTTTTTTTTTTTTTTTTTTTCCCCTGTATTCATTTTCTTGTCAGTGTTTTACCGCATATGAAGAGTCTAACGTAACCTAATAGGATCACCGGATTTGTTTTAGTAGTTGTATTAATTATTATTCTGGGTACGCTATAAATTGATTTTAAGATTTTCCAGTAATGAAACAGCATGTACTTGGAACTTCAAGGGCCATTTATTGTTCAGAGGTATTAGTTCAGCATTAAATGTTATATTATAGTCGTAACCTATGCAACCAACGGGTTTTAATTAACAGGAGCGGGTAGTGCCAACCACCACGCCCGGAGTCTTAAACTTTAGCGTCAATGGTATTTATTTCGAAATGGTTAGATTTGGCTATTATTATTATTATTATTATTATTATTATTATTATTATTATTATTGTTGTTTTGATGACATATACGTGCCTGATAACTGTTTTCATTATTTAAAAAGTTTTTATAAGTGTTCTCGGTTTGTATTCAATTATGCCATTTCTTTATTTATGCAGAACTATCTACCCAATTTCGTGATACGCCCCCACAATTCGATCCCGCGAAACACCCAAGTTATCCCTAATGTATGCATAACAATATAGTGTAACAATAAACATATTTTGTTATACTATTCTTGAGTGAAACAACAATGAAATTAATAACAGCAATATTTTTCTGCGCACTTGCATGTCGCGTAGAAGTGATTACTTTTATTAATATGAATGAAGCTAAAATAAACGTTAAATATTTGTTCAAAGATCCAAGTTTGACAAACTGGGAAGCCAAAATTATGAATCTGTTTCTCCCTGTCCACGAAAAGACGAAAACATATTGCGTTTGTGTGCATAGTGAATAGTTTGTAAATCTTCTGAATACATTTTCACATAAAACAAGACAGCAAGAAAGGAAATATGCTACTCTGTCTTTAACTTTATAAATAAAGTTGAGTCTGTATCGATACAAAACGTATATGTATCTACATTACTATTAATGTTTATCTGTACAAGTTTATATGCTTTGAACAATGCTTACAAGACGTGACCTATAATTTTTATCATGAAAACCTTCAGTTTGTGACTTTTAACCCGCTCGGCTTTTCGTGTACAGGAAAACTTAGACGCCAAAAGTTACCCTGCACGCGAAACTAAGCAACTAAGGCAGCAGACACGCCACTCCTGATTTTGTATAAATTAGTTAAACAAGTTTTAGGACCTTCTCGGAGATTGGTGACTAGCCGTCACGTACACACATACACACTCACCTTACTGAGGATGCCGTCATGCATGTCTGCAGTCTTCGCGTTCTCGATAGCAACTGTTTACCGCCAACTGCCCTCCCGGACTTGTTCGTACGTTCACAATGACGTAGTAGACTTCACACATTCTTCTAATAATAATCTTAACGTGCATCTCATGCTAATGTTTACTTAATTTGTCTCAGAGCTGGACCTACCATTAACATTCCAATTTCTTCTTGACCTCCCTCTCTTTGTTAGGATGTGCCGGCTTAGCTTATAAACAGAGTCCGGAAGTTCAGGCATTTGTTTTGGTTAAAATAGGCTGGCAACAAAGCACTTAAAATACTGAAAAATAGGCATTTATTATTTAAAATAGGTATTTATTAAAAGTGAAAAGAGAGTGATACCATTCATTATTACTGAAAATAGGTATTTAATTTCTTTATTAAACTACTTAAGCTTACATTTCTTAGTTGACAAGCTACAAGGTGTTTTTTTCAAGGTATCAACGGCCATAGCTGCTTGTCAAAGAGAACATTTTTCATTTTCATTTTCTTTTTCTTGGAAAAAGAATGTTCTACTTCCTCTGAAGAGATTGGAGCATGTTTAAAATGAACTATTTCGAAAAGACTTATGCCACTTACAACAGAACATTCATCTTTCAGGACACCATGGAAATATTGATGGTAGTAGTTTTGAATAGTCCTGGAAATGAGAAAAAGATGCGCAGTGGTGTCTGGTTGAGTTCATTTTCTGTTATGTGTTTACAGGGGAATCAGGTTCTTACTTCCGTACTGAACACATTATAAGGACGGTTTATTGCACAGATATATTGCTCTCATCTTCCTCGCTTGCAATTGTTTATTAAATTTATGCAGCTTAGAACTTACCCCCACCGCAAATTTCCTAAAATTATCTTGCGCATTGTCGATACATAGTCAATTGCCAGTATTATTCAAAACTACAGTACTTCCCTCATTCTTCCTATTTCCTGGTACTCGCATGCCCGAGGCAACAGTGCGTTCCTTTCATTAATGAAGATTCTGCTAATTAAAGAGCTTAAGGGAATGGTTTGAGGAGAACGTTTTTGACTGCTTGAAAAGAAATAAATGCATAACGAGATTCTGAATAAATATTTTGTGAGGTGAACATATATTTACTTTTTATAACTTTTTTCAATTCGATATATTGAAATTGTTTATGTGCTTTTTAAAATGCGTAAATAATCTAAGAAAAAATACATGACGATGCAAAACAGGACACTTAAAATGTTTTAAACCTTTAAATGGGCAGCAGAAGCCAAAATAGGCAAATAAATAAATAAATAAAAAATAAAAAGGAAAATAAAACTGGCTCTACCAACCTCAAATGCACGGTGCTTGCTTAGTAACTGTTCTAAGTTAGAGAGGATCAGAAGACTTCGTGAGGACAATTGGGAAGCTGCCTGATGGAGAGATGGCGTTCTTCGATCTAGGGAACCGCTTATTAGACGACCGGCGGGGTGCCGGCATGCTGATAACATGTCCCCCCAGCAATACTAGCCTCTAACAATAAAGTAATGTAGAGGAAGGTCGCTGCGGTAGGCCAAGGTTCACCCTGGGATGTAGCGCCAGTGAGAAGAAGAACAAGATAAAATTGGAAGAATAAAACATGAACGAAATTGCTTGTATTGCCCAAAAATGCTAATCAATTTACTAATCAGAGTATACAGGAAAAACATGTATGTCAATAGCAAGCGTTGTATGTAAAAAGCAAATAAATATTCTTTAAAAAATTGCATGTTTCAGAACTGGTGAAAAAATAGTTCAATACAATTTTCTACAGATAGAAAAATATAAAGTAGACAACGCACGATAACTCTGCACACAACCAGAGGCCACGCCTGGGCCCTGTTCCACAAAAGTATGGTCCTTGTAAAGTAAGAACTTGTAACTTTCTGTTCCACGAAATAATATACAACACTTGTAAAGTTTAATAAAACTTACAAGTAACGTATAAGAGCAAGATGGAGGAACAGCTGTTTACCACCTGTTGTCATACTTTGAATTAGGTTATGTTCACTCCCTTAGTAGTAAATACGTATTTTTTAATGTACAGAGTGCCTTATTGTCATTCCTGCTGAATGGGTCTTGTATTTTTTCTCAGAAATAATTTTAGAAGTTATTATTTGTCAATGTTCAAGCAAGGAACGGTTCTTCAAGTAAAGTTAGGTTAGGTTTTTTTTTTGGAAATACTATTTGCAGAACAAAGGTCGTTAGTCCTGAAGAAGTTATCGCTACAGAAACAGAGAGAGATTGAATTAAACATTCCTCTGACAAAGAAAGGGGTGAAACGTTTCATTTCTTTCAAGAAGTAAAGCTGCTTGTCCAAGTGCAGGGGGATCCATCAGCGGCCGCGGTGCGAAGTCCTCCTCCGTAGAAAAGAAGAAGAAAAGTGTATCTAAAGCGACGGGCTGACCATCGGTCCTTCTGACATCTTAGGTGCTACGTGTGGGTAAATTCGGGACCTTGTAAGTCGATAATGATTTTTTGAGTAGTGTTTAACGCCCGTTTTTACTACTGAAGCACCACAGGCGGTGGACACTGATGATACATGAAATGAAATGATAAACTGGGAAAGGATTTTTTTTAAGGAAGGAAGCGTTCGAGGCCTAAGTTTAGAGTACCTCCCCGGCATTTGTCAGTTATGAGAACTGAGAAAAAAATTGGAAAAACCTTAGTCAGGGAGGACGACCTTGGTGGGAATCAAACCTCAGACCTCCCGCTCACCGCACCTTAATGACCTCAGCCACTCTTGCGGTGTCGATAATGGTGCTTCTTGTTAATCCGTAAATTTATTACATTATATTTTTACGTTTCGTAAAATTTCAAACTCAAAATAATACAGCGTTTATTTAATACACTAAAATATTCTGACTTTTCGAACATCAATTGCAATAAAATTTCACTTAGTGCACAACATACAAAAACAGCATAATGAACTCCAACAAAGCTACAAGTGACACAAGAAACAAAACAAAACTATGAAGCACGAACTCCATATTTTCATTGCTTGTGTTTATCTTTGGGTGAAATTCAAGCAATGGTCACATTTCAAACTTTGCTGCACTAGACGGGAATCTACAGGAAAAACCCTTGCATAAGTTTGAAAAGATTGTCCGGATGAGTGAGCATTATCATTGCACGAGCCGCCACTGACACATGTCTGCATGGCAGGAAATCATTTCGCAGTTGCGGATTTTGGATGCGGTCCATTTTTCTTAGCACTAACACACCTTCGCACTTTACTAAAAGTAGAAATGTGTTTATATGACTCACGTTGACATGAACGGCCGTGAATACGGCTCTCTGCCTTGGGGCTACAGTATCCGGGTTCGAGTACTTTTCAGGGTTTGTCACCGAGGATTATGGTGCTTACAGAAAATATTATTAGTCAAATTCTAGGCTATATATTTCGTGAAGTTCCAAGAAATATACAACGAAATTAAACATTTAGTTTATGTCATTCTAAAATACAAAAATCGTTGCATATTTATTACAAAACTATCAATGTTCGGGATGATACCCCCCTCAAAAGTAAGTAATATTTTGTATACAACGTTTACCTACCGTACAACTATGTGTTCTATATGTTACCCACCATTTTGTAAGAAGGTTTATGCCTTATGTAGTTCGTCTAGACCAGCAGTTCTAACTGTTTAGTTCATCACGGAGCACCAATTCTCACCTAGCATATGTATGACCATACTATTTCAGGATAGAATGTGAAAAATGCTTTATTTGCTATTTAATTACAAAAAAAAAATAAAATAAAATAAAATGTCAACTCTAATTTCACTGCAGACATTACAAAAGAAACAAAAAATATATTAAGGTAAGGCATTTTAAAACGTACTAAAAGTAAATATTGTAAAGCCATAATGTATTATCATAGATCTGGCACATAAAACCATTTTCAATGAAGCATAACTAAAAATGTTACTTGGGACCGTAAAAGAACCAAATGAAAGGGGTGACATTGAATTGATTTGCATAACTTAGCTACATTTGGTTAAGTTTGGATGCGAATATCTGACTCCGCATCGAGACGAGATCATGTTTTGTTTTGGTATCTGCATAAGCAGAGAATCATGATTCGCATAAATAAATGGTTACAACGCAGACGGATGGCTTTAGTTTTATTAGATAAAACTTATTCTATTTTAACTGACGCCAGAATTCAGATGGTGCCTTCTTATTTGAAAATTTTACTTTTATCATAAAGCTTGCATATTGTTGCGCTGTCAGAAGGGCTGGATTATTCGACACAGCAGGGAATGGATTTACAATACAATTTTTCTTTATTTCCTTCATGGAGTTCTACCGGGAAAACTGTTGAAAATATAAAAAAAAAGCGTAATAAGTGAATCTGAAAATCATTTAAGATATCCCCAGGAATATCTGAAGCTAGCTGTTTTTCTATATATATATACAATAACCTTAACGCTAAGCGAAAAAATCCTAAAAACCGATGGACCCAGTGGTTTGCTTCGGCTTGCTACGGCCTCACCGCCTACGCTCGCCTCCTTTTCGTAAATATAAATTGATAGGAATGGGTAAATCATTGTAATGGTAGCAAATCTCCTTTTAACTCCGGCAGAAAAATAAAGCATTAGTATGTGAGGATTCGACCCCCCCCTCCAACTGTAATATGACGCTCTAACCGTCTGAACTATCATGCCGTTGTGTTTGAGAGCCTTATTATTTAGCTATATCTGTGAAAGTTACACATACTTCGTTTTTCTCCCCTATGGCTGCTCGGGAATGGAGCTTTTGCCGCTCCGCAATTTTTTTGCGGGCAAGGAAAGTTTATTTTCAGAGAGTGTTAAAGCGGTTTTTATGGTAAAATGCTGCCAAGAAAATGAATTAGATAATGGTTTATTTTATACAGTAATTTTGCAGAACCCCACTTATTTCTACCTACGACATTCTCTACTATCCCTGTTTGATTATCGAATAATGAGTATCATATGGCAAAACTGCCGTAAAACGGGGAAAATACAACGCTATAAAAAACTGTCATTTATGGTAACTACAAAACTAAGCTATGCTCGCCAGCTCATTAATCTATTTTTATTTTACTCAGAAGCCTTGTAATACTTTCTCATCTAAATATAAATTAGGGGTTTAGGATAAAAAAAACATCAATAAACAATCAAAACCATGAATGGTAGTAAAAAAAAAAAAAGAGTTATCCACCTTAATTGATGTGTGTTCTATTATTACCTTTTATTTCAGTGACAAATACTGGCATTTCATATCTATTTGAAAATAATCAGTTTATTTAAATAGAATTGATGCTTTAATTAATGAATGTGCAACTTCTACCTTTAATTGCTGCTTGTTAACCAACCACTTGTTAACTGCTACGATAGCAGCGACATCAGATTGGTTAATTGTGAAGTACACCCAATTCGGAACTAGATTTAGGAAGAACAACATCAAAGGCGCCAACAAAAGTCATTCCTATTCTACATACTATGATATCAAAGTTGTGTCCAAATATTCCTGAAAACTTTCAATAACCTCGTACATTTTTGGTGCAACATTGATCTGATTCCATGCACATCCTAAAAGAAGTAAAGACCAACGATGTCGTGGGAAGATACAGTGGCCAATGTTGTTGCTTTTTCCATATGTAATGGTCTCTGTGCACATATTCATTCATTCGTTTTTTTTTTTTTTTTTTTTTTTTTTTTTTTTTTTTTTTTTTTAAACCAAAAGGTGGACAAGACTTTCCAATTGGTTTCGTCAACATTAGCCTGGGGTGTATTTCTCTTTTCTTGCGAAGAAATTTGCAGGTTCGAGGTCAGAACCCTTTCACCGGAGCTTGGTTGCACTTCTGGCAAGATAATGTACATTTCGAAACTGCAAATCTTGGTGGATTGCCACGTAAGAACGTATATCTATTAACTTATTTTCAACACTAGTGTTATTTACACTGGTCCCTAGATGCAAATGTAAAATCTGTTAGTAGAGACATGTTACATAAGCATAATGAACATTGTGCCTTCCAATTTTAATTTTTCCCAGTTATGGCAAAATATGAACTCCAAAGTGTTGCCCATTTCTGTCAGATCTGTTTTATATACTGTTACTCACTCATGACATTTTGCCAACCAAAGAAAGATTGAGACATATATGTATGCTTGAACAGACTCCTGCCTATTGTATGGGCAGCTGGAAACACTGGTGCATCGGCTGTGTGGGTGAAACTAACAGCCTTCCTCCAGTTTCTATGTCCAACGGCATATACTGGTTCCAACCGTCCGTGTTATTGTGCCCGGATTTTTTGTTATCACCAAAAAATAAACACCTGGCTGTGTGATATGGATTTTGGCACACGCGGTTTAGTATTGTGTTCTTAATTATGAAGGTGTTCAACATGACATGTACCTTATTCCTTAGGCCGGTGTTATAATTAAAACAGTCAAAATCTTCTGGGCTGTTTTGTCGTGGTCCATGGTTTAAAGTGCTACCATTCAGGTATTATTTATCGTTCAATGATGATGTCAGCCGAAGCTGTTGGTGAACCTATGGTAGCAATTTAAACCATGGACCACGGCAAAACAGTCCGGAAGATTGTAACTGTTTTAATGCTATGTACCATCGATACATGAGAAGTAAAAAAAAAAAAATTAATTTTCTGTTGAATCGTAGATACCGTTGAAAATATAGCACCTGTTTGAGTTATATTTGACGAAGAAAAGACAATGTAAAAAATTTGTTTCATTAGACCAAATGCACTTTTATTAGTTTTGTTTTTATGTAATGTTATGTTTTTCAAATAAACAGCGAATTAAAAAAATACTAAAAGGCATGAAATGGAAGAAAAAAAAAGTTTGTGCTCTAAACGAAGAAAACATTAACACCGCTACTGTCATGCGAGAGGATCGCTGGATAACGTTAAGAACATTTTCAGAAATTCTGAAAATTTCACTGCTTGCTGCGCACCTGTTGGTAACTCAAAAGACATGGTGGGCTCCAAGACTGTTGATTCCAGAACTAAAGGACATTCGCGTGCAGATTTGATATTTCAGGAAGACGCAGAGTTTCTTTCAAAAGTCGTCCTTGCTATGAAACTTGGCTACATCCTGAGAGCAAATAACAAAGCTCTGTGTGATAATCAACATCAAGAAAAGCAAAAGTAGTTGCTTCTGCTTGGAAAGTTATGGTCGTCTCATTTTTCAGTGTTTTAGGAATGGTCTACCATTATGTCGTATCTGCATACACAGCTACAGAGATAACCTGAAAACTCTGCAAGCCATGTCATAGGCAACACTTTTCCGTGAAACACGTTTGACACTACACCACGAAATGCACGGGCTCTCATCGCAAATGTTGTTGCTGAATATCTACAGAAATAAATGTGAAGTGTGTCCCCCACCTTACCTATATCCATATTTAGCCCCCAGTGACTTTTTCGTTTTCCCCAAATTAAAATGGGAAGCATTTCTCATAATCAGAAGAAGCGACGAAGACCACGGAGGCGATTCTGAAGAACCTGTCAAAAAAAAAAAAAAAAAAATGTGGTTCCCAGCATGTCCTTGGAGACCGGCAGAAACGCTGGGACAGCTGCATTGCATCCAATGGGAAGTACTTTGAGAACGAGTAAAATGTATGCTGTAAAGAAAATTATGATCATTCTTTACTGAACAGTCCCGATACATAATTTTAGACATTCTAGCGCCACACACGAAGTAAACAAACGGGTTCTACTGTATTGAAAGGACGTTTAATTTCACGGTCTCTTTTGTTTATAAATCTAATACTAAAAATAACGATGCTCCACTCTCTATAATCAGACATGTGCGTTGTTATGTCAACGCAATGCATACCGTTAATTAAACATTCAAATGCTTATTGTTGCATAAATAAATTAAATTTAAAACTTAAATGTTGCAATTAACATTTCCTAGAAGAATTTACAAAATGATGTGTAGTAAAATACAAGGAAATATAGGAAACACGAGTGTGAATTAATTTCCATACACAGTTTTCGGGAGAGAAACGTAAACAATAACACGTCTGTGTCATATTCAATCTGCATCTAATAATATTCTCAGAGCATATCGTAATCAGAAAATTGTACTGTTGTGGTAACACAAAACATTAATAAACTCCGTAGATTTCTATCCGTGGTGATTTTGTTATACTTAAAATTACATTCCTTTCACCCAGAAGCATCAATCTGAAAAATCCAGCTATTGTACCAAACCCTGAATTAGCTGAGCATATTGTAGTGGTGTTAGTTATGTCAACGTCGACGATAGTGAGAAATGATACATATTGGACTTCCACGGCAGGTGTTATAATAAAAACAGTTAAACTTTCCATATACAGACAGATCAATACTGTCGTCTTTTCACCACTCAGTTTTGTTCATCTTCCACTGATGATGCCAACCGTAGTAGTAGGTGAAAGCCGTGTTAAACCATGGGCCATGGCAAAGCAGCCCGGAAATTTTTAACTGTTTTAATGATAGTGAGAAGGTTTGTGACTTTACAAGATAATTTGCAAAGCTATAATAGTGCTGTTCATTTTCTAGGCACACGTGGGAATTTTATCTGAAAATCAGAACATATCCCGCCAAATCGGGGCGTTTGGCAATCCTATTTTCATTAAGTTAAACTCGTGTACACCCTGTATATAGTTATGACTTATTTAAATTCATATTTAATGTGCAGAAATGGATTTTTTTATGTTTAACTTATTGTCGCTTTGACTGCATTGGTCTTTTCACGACGTCTGTAGATTGTTGACTGACTACTATAGGTATAAGTCTGTAGGGATGAATTAATCATGGTGCAATTGAGCTCGGAGTTCTTGGCGCCTTAAAGCTATCTGGCATTCACCTTCTAAGGATAAGGAAAAACTCTGGAATAACCTTACCCAGATAGCTTGACCTGACGGGATTTGAAACCAGGACCTCTGTAGTAGTCGCAAAAGCTACCACTAGAACATGGAGGCGGCCAAAATGGGAATTGTATGCAAAAACGTCTTAACATAAGTACACTCTTTTGCGGTGTGTCTTTGAAGTTACCTAAAAGTTGCACCTTTTCGATCCATTTCGTATCTGTCGCAAATATTTCGAAATGCTAAAATTAATCATCCTCAGTAATTAGTTAACGAGAGATAAATTTTAGTAGTACTTGAGTGAAATAGCTATCCCAGGCAAAAAAAAAAAAAAAAAAAAAAAATCGTTAAAAGTCATGGATCCATATCGCTCATCACGAAGACTCCAGTTCTGTAGATAAAGAAAATTATCTGGCAAGGCAAACATTACTTCAAGTACAATAAAAAGGTTACATAAGATCTTTGTAAACAATAAGGTCGGCATCTTATGTGCTCCTTATCTGTCAAATTTGGCGAAGATTTGAACAGAACGAAAATGTTCATGGTTAGACTCCTTAATGAGACATGCACCTCTCAGTTTTCGGAGAAACTCACCCAGGCAGTTTGGTGAGTGCAGGAGCATTTTACAAAAAAATTATGAGCGCTGTGGCTCACAGTGTTTCAGTTTTGCATGCTTTATGAACGTTGTAAACAAACTAATCAAAGTTCTAACCTGCGATCTTTATGTTCTACAGAACAGAACCCAATTATCCAATTCAAACGCTTTTATTAACTCCCTTTCTTGTCTGTCCGAGTGGAATTTTGTAATTCATTTTTCATGCACTTCTAAATGAGATAGAGATTTAAAAATTTGCACACAGGTAAAAAATGGATGACAATAATACGGTAATTATCATGGTTCAATAGTTCCACGGTTCAAAAATATGTTTCCGCAGCTTTGAAAGTAAATCAACGCAATATCAAACACGAAGGTCTTAAAAAATGTAAGATTGAA
Source organism: Metallyticus violacea (assembly GCA_030762175.1). Classification (NCBI taxonomy): domain Eukaryota; kingdom Metazoa; phylum Arthropoda; class Insecta; order Mantodea; family Metallyticidae; genus Metallyticus; species Metallyticus violacea. The sequence goes on along the minus strand of CM060837.1, from coordinate 73,591,742 downwards.
TAGTAAGAATACATTTCTGTAGTTTCATTAACAACGCATAAAAATATAATAGTTATAATAATCTTTATTTAAAAATAAGAACAGTTGCTATGATGACTATTATATTTATCAATACAATAAATAAATTATAGTGTAACTTGATTTATATTTAACTTCAACGTTTTATTTCAATCTAAAATGATTAGAACTCTTTTTGTTATATGTTGATAACAATACAGTCGCCATGGCAACTATTCAAATAAACAGCGCGATGTCGAACGCGCAAATTCCAAGAAACGCATGGCTCAAGCGCGATCAACTGAGACCATGGAAAAACTTTTTTCTCGACTCGCTAATGACACGCAACGATGCTAAATATTTTGATAAAAATACAGTTGCCATGGCTACTTTTCAAATAAAAACATCAAATTTAAATCCTCACAATTAAATCCTTACAAATAACGTTTAATAAATCTGATTTCTGTTACATAAATTCAATTGCGCTGGTGTTAACGTGTAACATGTGTATTAATAATGTATCAATAATTTCCACTGTGTAAATAAGTAGTGAATGAGTATTATATTTAATATAATGTAATGATTTACATTTATTATCAAAGATTTTGACTTCTACATTGAGGATCTAATACAAATGTATTTAATACTGAAATAAAAAATTTCAAAATTAACTTTGTGTTTCTGTATTTTGTTTTTAATTAAAAAAACAATAATTAATCAACTGTTTCGATATATCATTGTAGTAGATAAAATAATTTTCTTTTTTAGATGTGATCAAGAGAAAACTAAATGAACTAAATCTAAAAGTTGCTCAATTTTGTTATTATTTAATCGAGATGTCTAATACTGAATGCAAAATTACGTGCACACAAGACTAAATAGTAGAAAATAATTTAAATAATTAAAAACCACGTTTTTATTTTCTTTATTATAAATGAACTAAAAAGTATAAAATAATTCATCCTAGCCAAATGCAGATTTACAACTCCACGCAAATTCATAATCTCATAAACTTTTTAGAAAAATTCTTCCAAACGAAAAACGTGGGGCGCATGCAATACATAAAATGAATAACTGATAAGGGTATTTATAGTTTAAATTAATCAAACAAAAGGTTCAGACAAAATTATTGCATGCGCCTCACGTTTTTTCGTTTGGAAGAATTTTTCTAAAAAGTTTATGAGATTATGAATTTGCATGGAGTTATAAATCTGCATTTGGCTAGGATGAATTATTTTATACTTTTTAGTTCATTTATAATTAAGAAAATAAAATGTGGGTTTTAAATTTTTTTTATTAAAATTATTCCTTAGTATCTTTGCAGCACGTATAGGGGCAATGTATCGAAAAGCGGTTGCCTACGGTTACCTGATTTCAGGAAAGGAAATACAAAACTCTTGTCAGAAATGTGTGTATTCTTACAAATTAAAGTTTATGTACACATTAAAATAATAAAGAAATAAAACCCAACATCTAATACAAATAATAGTTTTAACAAATGTTACATAACAATTTAAAAATGTATTTTCAAAATTATTCAATGTTATATTTATTGTCCTCTTTGACTGCATTGGTCTACTCACGACGTCTGTAGTTGGGACTGATACTACAATGCAAGTCTGTAGGGATGAATGAAATGAATTAATGATAGCACCTTAAAGCTATCTGGTGCTCACCTTCCCAAAGTAAGTAAAAACTTGAAGCGGAAAATATTCGACTTAAGGCCCAAAACACTCATTGATAGCAGTTGTTTAACATTATTAATTTAATAAGTTCATTTTCACATGTTTGTATATTACGTAAAGTCTATTATGGATCAAACATTTGACGGTAATAGCTGTTTAGTGATGTTAATTTAAGAAGTTCATTTCCTTGTGTTATTATGTAAGATAAAGCCTATAATATTTGATTTATAACTCCAAACATTTATTGATATGTTATTAAACATATAAATTTAACAAGTTCGTTGGCACATGTTTTAATGTTAGGCAATGGATTTAATTTTCAATTCAGATGATAAATATTCGTTGGCAATGCGTTTAAAACGGTGTAAATCTTGTAAGCTCATTTGAATAGATTGAATGTATCAGATAAGGGCTATTACAATGTTTGTTTGTTGACTTTTATGACAATACCTAGGTATATATAATATCGAATTAAGAATCGAACAATACGACACACGCCTGGGAACAGCTGCGTTACGACTGTGACAGTAAGGTCAACAAGCAAGTAAGCAGGCTTGCTCCTTCATGGCAGGGCAAACGAGTGGGAGATCGCTCATAGAAGAAAAAACAACGCGCTACGGAGGAAAGCCCAGTACACAAAATTCTGCACAGTAACATAATTTTACAAATAATTACTTTTCATTTGATAAAATGTCTATAATTTTATTTATTCTGCCATCCATATTGACTTCTGTCGAACCAGTTTTACAGATCTGGGGCGTCCTTGCATCTAATGCTAATAATTGGTTCAAGTTCGACTTACTGCCGGTTTTGCAAGGCACTGCAACTTCTTGTCTCCCATGAATATTTCTTTATCGTCGATTTCTTGTTTTGAACACGATTTGTGCACTTACTTTAACTGCTTTGGTTTTGATAAACCTTTCATTGGCTTTTCCCAATTACTGGTTTATTTCATGCACCCGGCATTTACAAAATGTTCAGATATGCTTTTAATTGAGTACACTTTATTTAAATTCTTATCATTCTGCATTCGAGTATATTTATCCCCTCCATCAGTACAGCTACTTAAGTTCAGTTTCAGTCTGATGCGGTAGAAGGAACTGGAGACGATCCTGCACCTTCCGAACATCTTGAAATTGTTTGCAATTCCTTCTGAATAACTGTTTACAAAAAAGTTAATACGACATATGATTTTTATTACATAAAAATTACAATAATTTACTTTATAAATGTACCTCCAGGTTTCCTTGGCGTCGAAAGTTCTAAACATGTTTCTCAAGGCAGCCCAGCTGGTCAAGTACTTGCCTCATAGACCCAAGATCGAGGTTCAAATACGGCCAGGGTCGATGCATTTTTAAAGCGTAAAAATCATAAGTAAAATTTCCTTCGGAAGGGAAGTAAAGCCTTTGGTCCCATGTTGTAGATTTACGGCACGTAAAAGAACCTCAAGCCTGAAAGGAAAAGCCTCTGAGCAAAGTTTATCTGCCGTTTCACGCCCTGAATTGAATGGTACGCTGATGACGTGAGATGTTAAAACTAACGTCCCTTAAGTAAGAGTGTATCTGATCCATCTTTCCCACTCTTTTTAAATAAGTAATGTCACATAGCAACAGCCGACCAAATGAAATGTTAACACTACAAGCTCATACAAGAAAATCTAAAATGTAAATGAAAAGTGAAACGCTACTATGGCAATGCAATGTTTTATTTTTTCATTCGCATTCACCCCGACCGCCTTCACATTTGAAGTCGATTATAGCTAAGTTGAAACAACATTGCTAAAATAAAAATTTACATTTCTGATACATTGATTGACTTTCATCAAGTTAACAACGTATTTCATATAAAAGTTATTTGATGGAATTAAAAAAAAATCAGGGAGGCAAATAGACGAGTGGCCGAGGTCGTTAAGGGACGGATTCGTGAGCGAGAGGTCTGGGGTTCGAATCCCACGAAGACCGTTCTCCCTGATTGAGATTTTTTCCAGATTTTCCTCAATCCTCATAAATGGCAAATGCCGGGGAGGTGTAATAAACTTAGACCTGGAACGTTTCTTTCCTTAAAAAATCTTTTCCCAATATACAGAAGATGCCAAAAAATGTGTATACACTTCAAGCAAAGAAAAAAATTGTGTTAACGTAACAAAACTGAATTCACACAAACAGAAAATGATAATCATCTTAGACTTTTACAGTTACTTATGGAAAAGTCTTGGGATGAAAACTTTCAGCTTTGCTGTTTTAATAATACGACTACGCTGGTTCTGCTAATCCCATTCTGACGTGCACATTGCTTTGTAGATTTCTGCGGTGAGTGCTCAAAAAGTTCCAAAACCATAGCCGAGGACGTGGGACTTGTTACTGTGCAAGGTGTCCCAGATCTGCCCTTGTGAACATCGCATACGGTACCACGAGTCTCAAATTTGTCTCGAATGCGTGAAATTGTTACTCGCGTTGACGGTTCCGTTCTGTACACACGTCTCCAATGTCTTTGAACTTGAACAACATTCTCGGTTTTCCAATACCACTTCAAAATTGCTTTCCGCTGTTTAAACGATAATCTTGGCTCCATTTTGTTGTAGCAACGCTAGCATAACGCAATGTGAGTGACCTCTGTTTAAAGAACATCAAGCTACACATTACTGTGTAAAAACGACCGTTAAAAACGATTAAAAAATTGGACTTGTTCGCTCTCCATCCAAAAGAGTGCGTGGTGGGCAGCCTCCGCTTCCACTCCTACCCCATAGACGAATAGCTGCATGATTTACCACTAAGTGCAAAAGAGAAAAACTATCGCAATGAGCTGCAGTGAAACGTAAACAAACAAATAATTCAGTATACAAAATAACTGCCTGCTGATAGCTAATTAACGTTTACAACTTTACTATTTTTGTCACAAACCTAGACATTCTTTGGCAGATAAGGCAACAGCAACAGCAGTTTTATAAGTTTAAAAACTGTTACTAGGATAATACAATTTTAATTGTTTCTTTGTTTGTCCGCTTGTTACGTCACTCGGCTGACAGTATTTCTTTCTTTATTGATGAGTCAACCATTCTTACTAAATGTGCAATGTTTAAATACCCCGGTGTCCTACATTCTAGCAAGCTGTTCATTAGTAAGAACAGAGAAGGAACTTCGTGTGTACTTAAGGGCTTGTCATTTGTGTGTGAGGACGACGCCAAGGATCTACAGGCATAAATGTGATTCCTAGCATTGTTTCCAGATAGAATATCCTAAAACTGGCAACCCCCCCTCTTCAAAAGGGTTCAAGCCCCACAGTGAACTAGCTTTCATACCATACGCCGGTATAAAACTCTTTCCAAAAGCGCAAGCCAGCGTCCGCTGCGCACATCAGCCCAACCCGCCTGACACTTTCGGTTCTATAGCGGAACCAATGAAATTAAGGTGAAACGGGGAACGGAAAATGTTCAGCGTTTTCCTCAGCGACCTCAAAGCAAATTACAAGGAAAATCGGAAGAAGGAAACGTAAGGATTGAGGTAAGCAAGCATTGATATAAATTATATAAATAAAATTACAAGAAAAACGAAGGAGGAGGGAAGAAAAAGAAATTAAACAACAAACATACGGATTGTTCAGGTTAGCAAGTATTAATATAAAATATATAAATATAATTACAAGAAAAAACAAAACAAAAAACAAGGAAAAAATGAAAAAGAAAGAAAAAGAAAATAATAAGTAAATAATATGTATTACTTTAGATAAGCAAGAAACTAACAGGGAAATAATAAACGGAAAGAGAAAAAAAAAACACCGAAAAAAAGAAAGAAAGAAAAGGATAGAAAAATAAAAAATAAGCATTAAATGAGATAAGCGAGTATTCCTATAAAATATATAGATAAAATTAGAAACAAAACCACAAGAAAAAACAAATAATGAAAGAAATAATGAATAAATCAAATTAGTACGGATTAATTTAAATAAGCATGAATCGATATAGAAATATATCCATCAAATTCAAGCAGAACCAAAAGAATAAATAGGAAAGAAAAACATAACATTTAAGTTTAGTTGCGATAAACATGCATCGAAATAAAAATATATATATAACAAAGTTACAAGCAATACCACAAGGAAAAAAAAACTTAAAAAAAAGTAGGAATTAAATTGAAATAAACATAAAATACATGTTTTATAAAGAAAGCCAAAAACAGTTCAGTTACAAATGATAAACTGTGATAGGAAAGCATCAACATAAAAGGTAAAGGTACATGATAAAGCAAAACCGGCAAAGGCCTACAGATAAACCTAAATGGGCAAATCTGCCATAAAATATACAAATAACATTGCAAACAAACCAAAAAGAGAACAAGATATGTATGAGTAAAGTGTGATTGGATTGGATTGTTAGTGTTGAAATAGGACATTTCAGCACTTCAGCCTTGCTCAAGGGTTGGCCGTTTACGCCCCCCATTAGAGGTACCTCAGGTGGGAAGGAACGCGGTGAGCAGCCAGGTCCCAGGGACGGTGAGGCACAGATGTAGACTTAACGTTATTTCCAGATACTTTCGACTCTAGTAGAACCAATAGAATGAAATGACCTGAAATGGAAGAGCAGAAAATTCATGGGAAAGAAAAAAAAAGGGGGGGGGGAAATCAGGAAAAAACCAAGGTCAGGGTACCCGGCCCAAGAGATTTGAACCTGAAGCCTTCCCAAGAGTTGCTCCTTGAGCCAGCTCGCTCTGGAAATGCTCTTAATCGTATACTTTTTGTTTTTTAACGTTTCATAATATTTAAATCCATTAAAAATTCGGTAATTTTAGGTGTACTTTTATTAAAACTTTGTTAAAAATGAATATATTTGAGGAAAAAAAAAAAAAAGAAATATGATAAGCGAACTGACTAATGCTTGATTTATTTCTGGATCGTTGGTTACATCGTGGAAATATGTATTTCTGATAAAAAGCATTGGTATTTTCTATTTATTAAACCATTTTACAGTCATTCTTGAAATATTTGACCATGTAATGTGCTTTACCTAAATTACTGAAAGTAATTGATCATTTTAATAAACTTTAAATTATCTTCAGTTTATTTTAACCGCCAGTATGGACATTTATTTGAACTGGTTTCTTTTTTGACGAATGCTGCAGTGCCCCCTAGCCGTGACTGACAAACACAATCGAAAGGAAGCGGCAATTCTTTTGACTCTTCATGGAAGTCCCAAAGTCCGCACCGTCACTTATTCCTTGCCATGATACGCCTCTACAACTGGCAGCTGTTTTTTGTTGTCCATAGTATTGCTGCGCGCGCAACGTTTGGCACGTGTTCTCCAGTTATTTCTTAATCGTCTTTGGTAATCGACGTTCGTGATTTTATGTGTGCGCGTTTGTGCGTGTGACTGTAAATGAATTGCATGATCCTCATTTGTATACCAGGTAAGAACAATGGGCTTGGGAACTGCAGTGTTGTCCATTCCTTACAGGTTAACAAGAGTTTACCCAATATTTATGATTAGAAAAACACAACTAAAATGAAACGATTTCTGTTCTACGGAAATGTGTTGAATGCATGCATTTAATAGGGCATAAAACTGCCTTAGCAATAGATTTCTGTTTATTTTATTTCCTCGAGCATATAACTAGTGGTTTATTCTCTCTCTCTCTCTCTCTCTCTCTCTCTCTCTCTCTCTCTCTCTCTCTCTACAGCTACGGTATAGAATAGACACAAAAATACACAAGTCAAAATGGACTCAATTCGTGTTTAAAGAGACATTAAACTCTCATGATGCACATATGTTTACATCATTGAGCTCAATGTATAATTTCCATAGCAACGGTTTTAGAATACGATCGCGCAGTTCAGAAACAGAGGAAGGTCGGACACTCCATCAACTTTGTTAATTGCCTTTAACCGCTTATCGAAACAACTACCACCGCTTTTAGTGAAAACAGGCATGGGTCTTATCTCTGACATACCAGCATTACTGAAAGCCAGCTAGCGCTTCTGCCTGTTGGGGTGACACACAAGGAAAGAGGACGAACTAAAATGTTATGTAATTGTTTCGGATAGTATGAGGGACATATGAATTAAACATACATAAATCGGTGTTACTTTGACACTTTCTTGCCGTAATTGCCCTAGGGTTACTTTATCGTTGTTGTTAAAAAAATTCTAATAATAAGAAATCGATTTTGGGAAACACCTTGGTCGAAATTAGCATATGAGAATAGTAACGTACTTTAAAGTAACCAAAAAGGTTATCTAGGTTTTGGACCATGCTTTTCAAAGCATCATATAATATATTTAGTATTAATTGTTGTCGCGATTGCTACCCAGGATTCTCTACCAATGATGGAATCTATGAATTCCACTGTGTAACCTCTTAGTGCGGGAAGCAACAAATTTGTCCAATGCAGTTTCCAAATCGGCCAAGTTTGGGAATAGCTGTTCCCGGAAATGATTATCCAAAGGATGGAAACGACGACAATCTGATAGAGAATATTTTTAGTATGGATAATGATTTTACGAGTCACCTTAGCTGTATGTGGTATTGCGTTGTCATAAAAGTAACACTTCTGCTATTCAAGAATGTGGACTTCTTAGTTTTCAGCTTTTCGCGGACACGTTCTAGCTGGTTAGATTGTATTGTTTGGCAGGCTGCTAGAGTTCACATAGAGCATAACCTTCTTTTGGTGCAGTGATATTTATGGTTGTATGCGAATATATTCATGGACTGCAAATGATATCTTGGAATATCGTAGAAGACCCACTTCTCATTGTATGTCAGTAATCTATCGAGAAGGATCCTGCTGACGTGACAACAATGCAAAAAGTCCATCTTGCGCCGCTTTCTCAGTCATTGTCAACTGTGTGGTACTCAACAACGGAATTTATGTCTTTTTCCCAGATGATGGAGATGAGGCCGTATGGTTTTTCCACTAACGTTGAATTGCTGTGCCGCATCCTCACAAATCAGGTTGTTTTCGCCTCAGCAGTCGCTTAGCGATCGCTTTCATTGTTGTGTTCCTGTCCGTGGCTCATCCTCGAGGGTTTTGTTACCTTCCGGGGACTTTGCGGACTATCTTTGTACCATTCGTTCAATCACAGGTTCAGATATAAAAACTGTCCTATTTTCCGCGCCGCTCCAGTCGCATTGGTCCCTAGCTTAGATTATTAGAGCACATAAGCTGGTTAGAGGACTAATCAATAAAAACTGAGAATAATTTTTTTACTCACGAAGTGCACTAGGAAGGGTCAGGGTTGGTATGGTATTTTTCGAAGCAGTCTCCATTGAGTTGTATGCACTTGGCCCAACATGTCTGCCAGTTTTGGAATACGTGTTCAGAACCGCCTCCGCCTTCTTCGCGATAGCTGTTGATGAACCAAAACGTTGGCCCCGCAGATTGTCTTTGAGACGAGGAAACAGAAAAAAAGTCGAACGGAGCTAGGTTCGGGCTGTATGGAGGGTGGAGCACCATTCGAATTTTTTTTTTCTTCCGAAAGCCAAATGATGAGCATGTACAACGTCGCATTGTCATGCTCAAGGCGCCAACCAGAGGGATGCTGCTCAGGATGTTTTCGTCGAATAGATTCGACCAGGACGCTTAAAACACCCTTATAGTACAGCCCATAAACGTTTGCGGGTGCACTTCATGTTCACTAACTCATTTCACAACAGTAGGGGAACGGAATAGCCATAACCTTTTCCTACCAACCGAACGACCGTGGCCTACTTTGATGTCGGAGAACCAGATGATTACAGACTGAGCTCATGTTTGCTTTCGGGATTGTATCATCATCTGAGGTATGCCTCGCCATGATCCGCTTCTTGGCGCTGAAGCCAATGACACATGTCCACTAGCATCATCTTCTGTTCAGGCTGCAGCAATCTCGGCACATATGTAAACCGTTGTGCAGGATGATGAGCATACTACCATAGGAAATCTGCCGTTATTCGTCGATCTTCATGAACAATGATGGCAGCTGTGTTAATTATGATGCTGTTCACTGCAGTGGCCGGAGCACCTGGACCGCCCTGCTTTGTTGTTGAAACACATCTCTCATTAAACTCTTTGAACCAACGAAGTGTGGTAACTTGTGGCACACCGCCACGGGTGGCCGCGGTCGTTAAGGCGCGGACTCGTGAGCGGCAGGTCTGGGGTTCGAATTCTGCCACGACCGTCCTTCCTGACTGAGTTTTTTTTCAGGTTTTCCTCAGTGCTCATAAATGGCAAATGCCGGGCAGGTACCCTAAACTTTCGCCTGGAACGTTTCCTTACTTAAATATATCATTTCATCTCATGTAACGTCAGTGTCCACCGCCCGTGGTACCTTAGTAGTAAAAACTGGCGTTAAACACTATTAAAAAAGTGGCAAAGCACCATCGCTATATGCCTTCTATAACATCGCGCAAGCCTCCATACCGAATTTCTGCAGACGGAAGCAACATTTCAGAGCAGCATATTGCTCAGTACAAAGCGACTCCAATATACGCAGCCGACTGCAAACACTCGCTTCCTGTACTATGACATGTGCACGCATCACTTCCAATTTTTTCCACCAATCACATGAAACCTGTTCTTCTCATGCAAAATGTATTGCATCACCATATCTCCAGTGTATGACGAGAAAAAAAAATAATAATTCTACCCCTATATTGTCTACCCCTTATATAAGCACATTCGGAATGCGCATGTTTGACCACGCTTCTCACAATCAATAGAAACAATTGAACCTACTAGCTTAACAGTCCAACTCTCGCAATAATTCGTTCCCGCCTTAGCTTTATTTGTTGATAACGCTTGAAACTGAGGGTATGTGTACAATACACACTTTCACAGTAGATATATATTTAAAATGGATATTTCAAATATATTCAATCGGGTAGTGTGCATGACAAATTACCTGCATATGTCTATTAGGAGACATTATACTTTTAATGCCTGTGCGGAAAGATTTATACTAAATTACAGTTTTTACAGCATGGAAAAATTTAATGACTAATATTTCTTAAACTTGTGATTACTTTACTATTGTTTTAATGTTCTGTTTTTATACGACAAAGTCTTTAGCATGTAATTTTTAATGGTCATTTATTACACAGGTCTACAATGATTTTGCTGTTTTTGATTATGAAGTGTTCTTATATTAATTTTAATGTCCTGAGAAGTCCATTTAGTTATATCACACACTGTTCTCTTATACTAGTGTCATCTGATGGAAAAAGTGTACTTGAAAGAACTACCTATTTAAATAGTTGATGGGATATGTCACGCTCCCTACCCCATATTGTATTGTGAATTCAATTGTTTAAGTAGCTATTCAATATTGCAGAAATGAAGAACTTTGTTCATAAACATTTTTATTTCTTTGTCTTTATCAATGAAACAGGTCGAAAATAATGGAAAGGAGGCGTTGCTTAACTAATCCTAATTATTTTTGTTATACAGAGGGTGCCAAAAATGTATACACACTTCAAGCAAAGAAAAAACTGTGTTAACATTACAAAACTGAATTCACACAAACAGAATGATGAGCACTAATCATCTCAGACTTTTACAGTTACAACAGTTGCTCAAAATACCCACCATCGGCGTCGAACACTTCTGAGTACGTTGAATTACTGATTGAGTTTGCTAAAGTGTCCTCAGCGATTGCAGCACATGCCGTTTCAATTTCTTCCCGAAGTGCTGTCAGTGTAGCTGGTTTTCTATGGTATACAACATCCTTAAGAGTTCCCCATAGGTAGAAGTCCAATGGAGTTAGATCCGGAGAATGCGGTGGAAACTCAATCGGACCTCTTGGTCCTATTCATTGCCTTGGAAGATTGTCATCAAAGTACGCACGTACATCTCGGTAGTAATGTGATGGTGCACCATCCTGTTGCATGCGGCACCAGGAGTCTCAAATTTCTTTCGCATGCGTGCAATTGTTACTCACGTTGGCGGTTCTGTTCTGTACACACGTCTCCATTGCTTTTGAACTTCAACAGCATTCTCGGTTTTCCAATATCACTTCAAAATTGCTTTCCGCTATTCAAACGATAATCTTGGCTGCATTTTGTTATAGCAACGCTAGCATAACATATTGTGAGTCACATCTGTTTACAGAACATCATATAATAATATTGACTTCATTTGTTCATTATTGATTTACCTGTCACGTAGCAACGCTAGCATAACTTAACGTGAGTCACATCTATTTACAGAACATCATACTACACATTACTGTTGTTTTTCGGTCCAACTTTGAAATATATTAAATAGATATCTACTGTGAAAGTATGTATACATTTTTGGTACCCTCGGTATTTGTAGCAGTTTATTGTTACAAAGAAAAATCAAAACATAACACCAGCTAGTAGAAATATAATCAGGTGTAGCCCATTGAATACTAAAAAAATTGGTTTATCATCTTCATATTAAACTTAATAACAGGAAACAATTTGTGATGACACTTAACAGAGATCTGACTGACAAATTCCCTACTTTTTCTGATGTAAAAATAAAACAGGCCCACAAACCCTGCTAAAGACAGGCAGTTTGAAATATTACGACTCCTATAGAAACAGGGGCTTGGAATGCATTTGAAGAACTTATTAAAACATTTCTAGTAAACAATAAACCTCCAGATTTTGCTAAAAGTGTGAACATACAGAGATTCTCAGTTCTGAGATGCAGCAAGAGACTCAAATTACACTTCCGGATGAATTTCCTGAAATTATTCGGGCGCCCGTGAAGAGCAAGTTGAGAGGATCCAACAAGATTCTCGAGATATGATAAGGAGATAAAAGGGCGATGTACAGTGCGATCAGTGATGCAGCAAACCTGCTTGCTTACTTCTTTGTCGCAATCGTAGCGCAGCTGTTCCCAGGTGTGTGTTGTGATACATAAAGTGTATTATGCCTTCTTTGTTTACAACGGCACAATGTGTCTTTATGTAGGAGTCCTATGTGATAACTCAGTGGTGAAAGAATCATAGAAGCAAATTTTTAAGCGTACAGTTGATTGTTACTTACCTGAACACCACACTAACTCATTTTTTTTTTTTCAGAGAATTAACCAACAGGGAGCATTTTCAATAGGATTTTGTCACTGATCACACTGCGAATAATTCCATGGGAGCAATTCACAATGTGTTTCCACAAGACAAAGTTATTAGTGCCCTCCTCTCGGCCCACCACGACCTGCGAATATTATCTCTGGGATAAATTAAAAATTCCACGTATAAGAGTCGAACCCGCTCACCATACAAGAAGTGAAAGAAATTTTACGGATTTCCCAAAATGAACTACAGCGATTGATCAATCATTTCCTAAAAAGATGCCAAAATTGTGTGCAGAATGAAGACGGGCAGTTTCAACGCCTCATTTGATAATTTGATAAGTAATGAGCATCTTAATTTTTTTTATTGTTTTACCGCCTAATCTCCGTCGGTCCTGGTGGTGTAGTGGTAACCATACTTGCCTTCTAAACCCAAGGTCGCGGGTTCAAACCCCGCCAGGATCGATGGATTTTTTCAGGCATAAAAAACCTAAGTACGCCTTCCTTCGAAAGAAAAGTACAGCCGTGGGTCCCGTATCGGAGATTTATGGCACGAACAGCAACCTCAAGCCTGCAAGAAGAGGCCTCTGAGCAAAATTTGTCCGCCGTTTCACGCCCTGAATTGAATGGGACGCTAATGTCCTGAGATGTTAAAGAGCGTCCATAAATAAACCAAACCAGCCCCTAATCACCGAGCCCCTGCTGCCCGGGTAACAAGCTGCACGCTTGCCCATAGGCAAAATACTGTGGGGGAAAACAAAACCGATCACACGGTAGTACATGATTATTGGGGCCTGTTGGGTGTTCTCTAGGGAATGTACAAAAACACACAGTGAGAAAATTCAAGAAAGCAATATTCCAGACCAAATGAACAAGATTTTATTTAAGTGTTGAATATAATAAAGTGTAAAACGTGAAATTGGGTGATAAAATGCTCAATTCCAATTCTTATACACATATCTTAAAAAAAATCTTTATTTGCAAAAAAGTCTGATGTGATGAAAGGCATTTTTCAAATAAGTGGTACCGAAATATTTAAAATCACATTTCGGAAGCAAACTAAAAGTTTCAATTTATACACATTTGTAATATTTTTATTATTTAAATGATTTACAATATAAAAATACTGTCGCATCGAATCAATGTTAAAAGCGCCTGAATAGCGTTTTGCATGCCCTCTCATTGTGTCCACGTTTTACCCACATGGACAACTTTATCCACCTTAGACAATGCCTCTAGTATCAATACTTTGTAATATCATGCTAGTTATGGGAAATTAGAAGTGTTATATCCGGTTTGTTTTTATTCGATTGGAAGTTGTTTCCGCTTGTCCACTAGCGTTCATAACCTTAATGTTAAATTTCATACCCAAACTGTACAGCATTATTATTCCTGACTGACGCTACAAGGTTTATACACAGTGCATTTTCCTCATTCTACGTCACAAACTGACCGTACGTGTTATGTTTTTTGCAACTTTTGTTAAACACAAAGAACTAGGCGGCCGAACACATGTATCGCGAACAGTTAAAAATGATAAAGTGCGCTTGTGTTAATTAATATTTATCGAATCATAAGGAGTGTGAAGCCACTTGTCTCAGATGATGACTGTGTTTGCGTCAAGGGGCGCTTCACAGTTCAAACACCGTTATCAGCACTTGCGTTTCCTCTGCTTTCAGGTATTTGCACGTGAGGTAACTGCAGAGGCTACGAGGAACAGCATGGCTAGGTAAGTACAGTCTTTTGTTTTCTATAGGCCTGCAGCATTAACTAATAGCAAGGGAAGAAAATTAAGGAAAAGTTTGAAAATTGGAAGTAAAAATTAAAGATTTGGAAGGGATAAGTAAAGAGAGAGGATAAAAACAGCAAGAACTTAAGATGAAGTTATATAAAAGTCTATCATGCAGGAGCTGTGTGAACTAAGCGAATTCATTAGCAAGTAGAATAACTTCAAAAAGAACATAAAATCCAAACTATTCCCTAATTAATTAGTGAAATAAGTTATGACATTACTGTGTGGTAATTTGAATGACAAACCCTAATGCTAACAAAAGAAAAACTGAACTATAATATATTTCATGACTAGATTTGTCTGTCCCCCCCCCTTCTCCCTTCAAAGTCGGTCCTGGTTGTGTAGTGGTAACCATACTTGCCTCCTAAACCCAAGATCGCGGGTTCAAACCAGGGCAGGACCAATGGATTTTTTCGGACGTAAAAGTCCTAAGTATGGCTTCCTTCGGAAGGGAAGTAAAGTCGTGGGTCCCGTGTGGTACATTTACGGCACGAAAAAGAACCTCAAGCCTGAAAGAGAGGCCTCTGAGCAAAATTTGTCGGCCGTTTCGCGCCCGGAATTGAATGGGACGCTAATGACCTGAGATGTTAAAGAGCGTCCTTAAATAAAACAAATAAAAAAAAACTCCCTTCAAAATCACTTAAAAATATATGTATATAGACAAATTGTTCTAATTTTCAAAAGTAAGAACACAATTAGAATTCTTGCAATCTATAAATGTTACAAACAAGAAATCACATTTTTAAAAGTGATTCTTGTTCTTCATCATCGTCATTATTATTATTATTATTATTATTATTATTATTATTATTATTATTATTTTTATTATTATTGAGATAAACCACAAAATTAATGGTATAATATTAATAAAATTAAATATATGACCATTGGAAGATATATTGTGTGGATATTTTTAAAAAATTTTAAATGTAATCATATTTATGAACTGAGCCTTTAACATCATATTTACATTCACTAAAACAGAGAGAAATATCAGAAAGAAAGCTTGTGTATTTAAGAAGTTTATATGTGTCGATAAAACAAAAGAACAGGGCTACGTTAACTAAGCGAATCCCTTATCAAGTTGAATAACTCTAAAAATAAATACAAAATCCAAATCATGGTGTTATTAATTAATGGAATAAGTTATTGCATTACTATTGGTATTAATATAACAAAATTAGAATTCTTGTATTCTACAAGTATCACAAAAGAGACACCACAATTTCAGAATTATTATTATTATTATTATTATTATTATTATTATTATTATTATTATTATTATTATTATTATTATTATTATTATTATTGAGATTAAGCTACAAAAATTAATGGTACACTATTAATTAATGAAATATATGACCACTAATAAACAAAGGTGGGTATTTTTAAGCATTTTTAAATTT
Source organism: Metallyticus violacea (assembly GCA_030762175.1). NCBI lineage: Eukaryota > Metazoa > Arthropoda > Insecta > Mantodea > Metallyticidae > Metallyticus > Metallyticus violacea. The sequence continues at coordinate 73,575,856 of CM060837.1, read as the reverse complement.
TTATGAACTGAACCCTTGATAGTCGGTCCTGGTGGTGAATAGTAATTATACTTGCCTTCTGTCGGTCCTGGTGGCGTAGTGGTTACCATACTTGATTCTTAAACCCAAGATCGCGGGTTCGAACCCGACCAAGACCGATGGATTTTTTGGGGCGTAAAAGCATAAGTATGGCTTCCTTCGGAAGAGAAGTAAAGTCGTGGGTCCCGTGTCGTACATTTACGGCACGAAAAAGAACCTCAAGCCTGAAAGAGAGGCCTCTGAGCAAAATTTGTCGGCCGTTTCACGCCCTGAGTTGAGTTGAATGGGACGCTGATGACCTGAGATGTTAAAGAGTGTCCATAAATAAATAAATCAATCAATCAAAAAAAAAATACTTACCTTCTAAACCCAAGATCGCGGGTTCAAACCCGGGCAGGATCGATGAATATTTTCGGGCTTAAAATCTTTTTTTTTTATTGAATTATTTATGGACGCTCTTCAACATCTCAGGTCATCAGCGTCCCATTCAATTCAGGGCGTGAAACGGCCGACAAATTTTGCTCAGAGGCCTCTCTTTCAGGCTTAAGGTTCTTTTTCGTGCCGTAAATTTACGACACGGGACCCACGGCTTTACTTCCCTTCCGAAGGAAGCCATACTTAAGATTTTTACGCCCGAAAAAATCCATCGGTCCTGGCCGGGTTCGAACCCGCGTTCTTGGGTATAGGAGGTAAGTATGGTAACCACTACACCACCAGGACCGATTTAAAATCCTAAGTATGGCTTTCTTTGAAAGGGAAGTAAAGCTGTGTGTCCCGTGTTTTACATTTACGGCAAGAAAAAGAACCACAAGCTTAAAAGAAGAGACCTTTGAGCAAAATTTGTCGGCCCTTTCACGCCCTGAATTGAATGGGACGCTGATGATCTGAGATGTTAAAGAGTGTCCGTAAATAAACAAATCAAATGCCTTTGATATCATCTTTACCTTTACTAAAATAGAAAGAAACAACAGAAAGTTTCGAGTTATTTTGTTTATTTAAGATGTTCATTTATTTTAATAAAACAAAAAAATGCTAGTATTTAAAACAACTGCAATGTACTAAGAAGTATACACAATCAAAATGAACAATCGAAAGTTCTGTCTATTTTCATTGATTTTGAAAGTTAATTTAAATGTTGTGTATTAAAAACATATAATGCAAACGTTTTCTGAAGGTTATTACTGAGCGCTCTTACATACAAATATAATTCTCAAACACATGTTAAATTAATATTTCATATTTACTATCTTCATGACAATGCTTTTGTTAAATATAAAACATATGCATCATTATAAATACAGTTTATATGCTGAGTTAAATATGTCCTTTTATTTTGAAACAATAGAGAAAAAATGAAAGGCTAGAGCATTTTTTAAATTTCGGGTTTCCTAAAGGTCCGATTAACCTAATTTTCAGTCACTATTTTTCTTGTTTTATTTATATGGTATATATGGAGTTTTGTTCTGAAAAAATAAATATTGCTGGCGCTAGCGATTTTTAAATTTTGGGTTTCATGTTAACCCCCTCCTCATAATCTGATTTCAATGATTTTCAGAATCCATTTTTCTTATTTAATTTCAATGGCTTATATAGAGTTGCCTTTAAAAAATTAAATTTTCGGCCACTAGAGCGAATTTTAATTCGCTTAAACCTTTTCTCTTAAATTTCGATTTTCAGGCATACTTCCGCTCCTAATGACACGATTTTTATGATTTTCAAAAATTATTTTATTAATCTATTTTAATGGTATACACCGAGTTTTATTGAGGGGAAATTTTTTTGCTGCCGCTAAAGTAATTTTAATTTTTATTTTAATTTTTGCGTTAGTTTAACCCACTCCAATGATCCAATTTTGCTGGTTAAAGAACTGGACAAATCGTTTGTTAATTGATGCTTATATGCCGAGTTTCGTTGAGGGGGAAAAAAAATATATAATTTTTTATTTTTTCATTGTCATTTTCGATGCCTAGTAGATAGGATCGACGGGGATTTGATGAAATGTTTCAAAAATATTTTAATGGGTACAACCACAAATTCTCTAAAAGGGATTAAAGACAACTGTCAAAGTGTCCGAAACCACTTTGCTAAAACCTATGGTGAAGAAACCTGAACACACTTTGTTCAAGAGAGGCACTGGATCTTCCAGCAAGATTCAGCTCTAGTACGAAAGACAAGGACTACCCACTCTAATATGAGAGCCTCAAGAGATCTTTTGAGACGACAGTGGCGAATTTTCAAATGAAAATAATGCTGCATGCTGTTATAGAGAATGATAAGAGAACTTTTTGTCATATACGAGGGCAAAAGAACCGATTGGTGCTCAAATTTAGAAAACACGAAGATTTTAAAAATATGCAAAAAAAGATAAGTTGCTTAAGTAAAAGCTTGTAACAGTATTAATGGCAAGGCTATGTTATCATATATGTACACAAGGGGTAAGTCATAAGTTATAGTAATTTTTTTTTTTTTTCGTGAACAAGGGACAACGCAAAAAATCTTATTTACGAGCTGCGTGTCTCAGCAAGCCCCGAAGTTCAGTTGATGAGGACAGTAGACAGGAATGGAGGTCGCGTGCGTTGTGAAAATAGCATTTCTCCGGGGCAGGAATGCACAAAAATATCACATAGAGCTACGGAAAGCACTGTGTGTACGCTTGCCCTGCCCTATCTAACAGTGGCGAGGTGGAACAAGGTCCTTCCATCGCTGGCAACGAACCGTCCATGTACTTGGAGGCTCCTCGAAGGCTGCTAAACACCGTGGATTACCTGAGAGACCATTCCTGTAATGGATTTGCAACCTGTGAAAGAGTTGTGTGTAACTTTTGCTCATGCCATAATTAACCAAAGTTTTCCGGCTGCTTTTGTTTCGTTTCTTCTCTACGAGGGCCACCTACATCCAATCTTCCTTTGGAGCACCACTCGGCAGTAAATTGCATATACTTTCAATGGTATATCTTATATTTTTCCTGTTGTCTCTTGTTCGCGAGGGAAAAAAATAGTTGCCATGACTTATGACATGTATGTAACTAAATGTACATGTTTTCAATGATGTCCGTGCTCAAACTGACTAGGGCCACTGATCATTAATCAGCTGCCAAATCGGAAGCCTCAGGTTATTCCTGCTTGAGCCGAACTGCCTTGAAGGAGTTTTTCGGAGTTTTCCTTCAATGATTTCTAGATAACTTCAGTCGCTGGTCTCATTTGCGTCATCATAGACGTTCCATTCCATTCACGGGCATGAAATTATGGCAAATGAACACAAATATTATATTATTATAAGCAGAGAAAGAGCCCGTGTCTATGGGGATAATGCAGAATTCATATAAATAAAAATCGCATATTAAGTCCAAATTAATATGTTTTAATCTCACAACGACAGACTTTTGGTGGTAAGTACTTGACCTTCTGAACTTAAATGAATGTTACGATTTCTACATTGATTACTGCCTGAGAAAGGTAACTCCGTCCGGACGCCTCAGGAACTGCCTTGTACATTAGTAGCGCGTCTCTATCATTACAGACTGCATTTTGAACCTTGTCATAGCTACCAGAGAGGCCATGCCGAGAATTTTTAGCTGCTCTAAAAGAACATACCTGAATAATTCTCACATTTTTCAAAGTATTCTGTATTGACACTTGCTATTTGCTCATGAATCATATGAAAATTGTTTTCTACCACTTTTCCCAGTTCTCAAATATGCTGCAGTGCTTCACTATCAGAAGAAAATCACCGCCCTCGTTTTTTCCCTTAATTTTCAGGAAATAAAAACAGAGAATTTTTCTTCGCTGTTAAAGTCCGTTCTTAGGACAGTATGGGCTGAAGTGCTGTGATACAACGTGAGATGTTCCACTTTTCTTTCATTGTTTCAAGATCGCTGGAGGGCAAGGCTGTGTTGTACAGTGCAAGTTGCCTTTCAAAAAGAACGCAAAGGAAACATTTCCTGCAACACTTCGATTCCTTTCACGTTTGTTGTCTTCAAAACAACAGATGCAGATTATTTCACTTCCATTGATGTTTTTCCACCATAAATTCATTGACAGAGTGGAAAAGCACATAAGTAAAAATTGCAGTTTTTTATTTTTGTATCATATTAATATACGAGGGTAGGTCCATAAGTTTCCGGCCTCGTCGAAAGGATTACTGCCTTCACAAAATCATTATCTGGTGTCATACCTTATCTGTTAAGTAAATAATTGCAGCTGTAACTTCCGCTCCGCTATGTTCAATTATTTAGATATGGTTGCATACAGAAGGCTATGTGTAGAAGATTGTGACATGTTCAAAATGGAGTTTCGGTCTGTTATTAAGTTCTTCGCAAAAGAAGGACTTACTCCAAATGAAATTAAACAGCGATTGGATGGCGTATATGGGGAAGGATGATTGATTTATTTAAGGACGCTCTTTAACAGCTCAGGTCATAAGCGTCCCATTCAACTCAGGGCGTGAAACGGCCGACAAATTTTGCTCAGAGGCCTCTCTTTCAGGCTTGAGGTTCTTTTTCGTGCCGCAAATGTACGACACGGGACCCACGGCTTTACTTCCCTTCCGAAGGAAGCCATACTTAGGATTTTTACGCCCGAAAAAATCCATCGGTCCTGGCCGGGTTCGAACCCGCGTTTTGGGTATAGGAGGCAAGTATGGTAACCACTACACCACCAGGACCGACTATATGGGGAAGCATCCCCTCTTATTCTACCATAAAAAAACGGGTCAAACTTTTTCGAATGGGTCGAGAAAGCATTGAAGACGAAAAGTGTGCAGGTCAGCCCTTGGAGGTGCTCACTCCTGAAAACATCGCTCTTGTGGAAGAGAAATTATAGAAGACCGGCAGCTCAAAGTTACAGAAATAGCAACAAGCCTTTCTAAAACAAGTCTTTCCAATTATTCATGAACATTTAAACATGTAGTGCCTAGACTTCTTTTCTCAGTTCAAAAGCAGCAACGAGTCATCTTTGTCAGGCATTTTTTTGAGCTCTGCCTTGGCAACGAGAGAGAAGTCCTGTAAACCATTGTTACAGGATTCGAACTCAATACGATCCCCGTTTATATGATGTTTTTCAGTTCGTGTTGAAACGGATTACAGATTTCTACCTACGTTTTCATGTTGGTTAACCTGCCTTAGTTTATTTTTATGTTGAATAGCATACCGGATAACTTATTTAAACAACGCATTAGTTATTATTGGTTCTATATGTAACATTTGGAAAGATAAAATAGATACACAACATTAGATGGAATAAAACAATACGCATGCATATTTCGTGGGTAAATATAAAATGACGACCGACTGTGCAATAAAAATGACTAATATTAATACCATCAATTCGATCTCAGAACTATCCCCGTTTACGTGCATCTCATTCCAGATTGAACCTATTTCATTTCCTGTTTTTATTAAGACGAACTTGGCTCTTGAATCGCCGTTTACATGCAAACTTTCAACCCCCGGAAAGCATATTAATGAGTCCGAAATGTAAACATGATCTGCATTTTGGTTTTTCTTCAGGTTCTATAAAATCCCAGAAGAGGACAGAATAATCACATGGGCTGCGACCTAGGCTAGCCTACAGAGTAATGAAACTCCATGAAACATTTATATCCTTCATCTCTTCCTAACAATGTCTTAGAAATTCACTACTGCGCTTGCGCAAGACAGGCTGAGCCTTTTACTTTATTGCTGATCGGCAATCTATGCACTAGATCAAATTAGAGAACATTTCAATACATCAATAAAGTTAATATACACAAGCCAGCACACTAATTTTGAGTAGACTCGGTCTTACAACCTTAATGGACGCTTCGCCCCTGTTCGGGAGTCAGTCGTTTATGCCTCGAGTCTCGAACGTCCATCGACGTCAATGGACGACGCTCATGCACCCCAGAATGAATGAGATCATCCGTAAAAATGGATATCTGATTATTCGAGAAATTGCAAAGGAGTGTTACATTATGTCACGAAATCCTGACAGAGAGGTTTGGTAAGCATCGTGTAGAAGCAAAGTTTGTCTCTCGACTGTTGACACAAGAACAGAAAGACAACAGTGTCGCGATCTGTCAGAAGCTCTTGGATCGCGTTAATGAGGACGCAACTGTTATAAATAGAACGTGCGTCTGTGGTTATGATGTTGAGACGAAAGATCAACGATCACAATGGGATGGAAAATTTCACCACGATCCAAAAATGCTCGTCAGATTAGATAAGACGTCAAAGTGCTGTTGGTGGTTTTCTTCGACATTCAGGGTGTTATTCGTTAGGAAAATCTCCCGGGGGTCAAACTTAAATCGTTGGCATATTACATAGTTGTCCTCAGAAGACTGAGAAAACGTGAGAAGAAACATAGTTGAACTGTGGAGAGACAATTCATGGATCCTACAGCACGATAACGCACCAGCGCATACATCTTTATTTGTTCGATAAGGCGACTGTTATTTCCCAACCTCCTTACTCTCCTGACTCAGCTCCTGCGAAAATTGCAGACAGAACTTGGCACAATCTCGAAAAACGCATATCAGGGCTACTTGTAGAAGCTCAAACGCTGTTGAGAGAAGTGAATAGAGGGGGAGAAAGTTCGTTAAGATATAGGTAACCCCAAATAAAAAAAAAAATTAAAATGGGTATTTTTTTGAACAGATCTCGTTCAAACAGGAGAATGCAAAAAGGAAACTTCAATGGTGCAAAGGGCACAAACCGACAAATGGAAACATGTAATGCAGTCCGATGGATCAACCTTTACAGTTTTTCCCCCGCTGATGGAGAACACCGACAGAAGCATGCAATACAGACTGCATTCTTCCAACTGTGAAGCGTGGTAAAGATTCTGTTATGGTTGGGGCGGTCATATCATGGTTTTCAGTAGGTTCTGTTATAACACTGAAAGGGAAAGTAACGTATATTCATTCAATGGAGCAGGCTTTGCTTCCAACAGGGGATGCAATCTTCCAGGATTGTAATGTCCCCAAACGTGCAGCAAAAATTGTCCAAAATTGGTTTGAAGAGCACAAGGATGAAACTGCACACATTTACAGCCAAAAACAAACGCCTGATTAGAATAGTATCGAGTCATTGTGGTCGGTATTGGGAAGCAAATTAAGAACCAGTTATTCAGCTCCTACAAATTTCAAGGAATTGAGTAATTTCTTTTTGAAGAATGATACAGAATCCTACTGACCACCATCAAGGATTTGTATGCTTCAATCCTCAGGAAGATTGAGACTGTCATCAAAGTCAAAGATAGCTCTATAGCATATTAGTTGAGTGTTCACATTATCTTGCCCAACCCCTGTAAAATGTGATCCAGAAGCTCTGTGAGCTGGAGAGTGCTGAGCGAAACTAGATAATATTCTGCAGCATATAACATGTTTGTCGACAGTAGTTAATTACAAGAGGCTAGAGTTCAGCAACAAAGCTTTAAATATCAATTCCAGTCCATTAGGCTGTCGTCTGGGACATATCTGTCCCAAGCTGTTCATACTTGCGTGATTCTGTTTTCAACACTGCAGGAAACATCAAACTTACCGCATATGAGGTCAATTAAATGCTGTAAAACAAGTTTTTACGGTAACGGTATTTCAGAGGTCAAGCCAGAAATTAATTAGAAAATAGTAATTTTCTCGTAATAATTAGAGCCTGGATTTATGGCTTTTTTTAATGTAATTGCTGAGCATTAGAAAAGATTAAGTGTACAGAAATGATATTAATGAATATCAGACATTATGGTAAGGTTTTATGTGTTCCTTTTTTTAAACTTTGCTGCTTATCTATTCCGCCTTTTTGTAATTATTTTGTTATATTTGCATTTTCCTATTATTTTAATTGAATATTTCATTGACGAGAATAGGATGTAATTCTTTGTAACAAATACAGAATATTTTGGGGCGAATTTTATTTTATTTTATAAAGGAACTACCTTAAGACTAGCAATATGCTCATCCCTTCTAGTAGACTTTCATATAAATTTCAAGTTGGATTATTACCAGGGCTGTTCAGTAAACAGTGATCATCAATAAACACTCATTCTCATAATTTTGGTGCACTTTTTCAAAGTAATCAATGCATCTGTCTCAGCGTTTCCACCAGTCTTCAAAGACACGTTGGAAATCATTTTCTGACAGGTCCTTCAGAATCGCATCCGCATTTACCACTGCTCCTGATGTAAAATGCCTCCCACGAAGGTGTTGCTTTAATTTAAAAGTTACATGGGGCAAATCTGGACCATAGGGAGAGTGAAAGAAACACTTCACATTGATTTTTGTGAGATACTCAGCAACAACATTTGCGATGTGCGGCCGTGCAGCATCTTGCACGAAAATGTGACCTTTTGCAAGAGTGTGACATGGCCTTACAGATTTTACAGGGCATCTCTATAGCATTACCCAATTACAGTTATGTGTGCAGACACACACGACATACTGGTATATCATTCCGTGAGTATCAAAAAATGAGATGAACATGCCTTTTTTGATAGTGTTGATAATGGAGATTTGCACACAGAGTTTTCTGTTTGTTATCAGGATCGAAATGATGTGCCATCAGAGTGAATACCTTTGAAAGAAACTTCGCATTATCCGCATTACGGAAACACCCCACATTTGATTGCGTTGTTTGGAACGGAGAAGGATAGTCTGAAACTTCAGCCTTGCTCATCGGCTGGCCGTTTGTGCTTAGACCCCCCAGTGGGAGCACATCCGGAAGGTATGAGGAGAGGGAGATACCGGGCGGCGAGGCTTGGACTTAGACAGGGTTCCTAACAATTTTTCCAGATAGAACATTCCGACGCCAACTGATTCCAGCCCCTCAAAAAGGCCCCTTCTAGACACGAGACTGAAATTTTCCAAAGCACAAGCCATCAGCCCACTTCGCCCTGGCATTTTTGATCCCCAACAAATGAAATTATACAATACCCCCCCAAAAAAACAAACAAAACAAAAACAAACAAAAAACGTGGTCTCAATAGCCGGTCACAGGGGTTTTAAACAGGTGCATTCCGATGCCAGTCCCAAGCATTAACATCTGAACCACCCGCCTCAGTATATACGTATTGCTAAGAAGTCACCTTCTGTTCTGAAATAAGATTCAAAAAGATTGAAACACCAAAATATTTTGGATACTTTTCACAATATGAAACATTACAAGGGATTTAAACAGGGGACATTCTGATGTGAGTTCCAAACATTAACATCTGAACCACCTGCCAAATGTATATACGTATTGCTAAGCAATTGTTTTCTGTTCTGAAATAAGATTGAAAAACTGAAATATTTTGGATAATTTTGACAATATGAAACATTCTTAATTTAGTGTAGTCAACCTCCTTTTAGTGAATAGTGCAAATTAAATCCCTCTGTATCAGCAGTAATATTACATGCAGGAACTGTTATTTTGAATAAGAATTGAAGTTTTGCTTAGGAAACTCATAAACCTTGTTTAATGAAAAAAAATTTTTTCAGGTGTATATAGCATTCCATAAGAGAGTGACAGGCAATACATCATGAAGTTTACAGAGCACTTGAGTGCTCATATAACTCCTGAGTGGAGAAAACAGTATATCAGCTATGAGGTGAGTAGTAGTGACCAGATTTATGAATTGAAAAACCAGGACACTTCACAATTATAGGTTTGTTATAGAAGAGCATAAAACTAGTTCACCAGAGTTTCTAAATGATTTGTAACAGTGCATAATTAATTACATTTGGATGATATACTCATAGAACAAGATCTGTGGTCATATTTATCACTGCTTCCACATTTCTTGTTGAGTTATGGTATCTTTGGACACAAAATGATAAAATTATAATTATTTCATACAGATCTTCTAATGGTGTTTTCCAGTATGTTCCCATTTCCTTCTTGTTTCCTTTCTCTATTCTTTGAATATTCATGTAGGAGAATATCCTCTCAACATTTGCATTGGTTAAACCGAATGGCAAAAATGTACCCACTGTTTTGGCAATTACAAATTACTGTATGGTAGCACTGCATGCAACTAAAATTATAAAATATTTCATAATGATACAACAAAAAATTGGGACAATCTCAGTTGTCTGAGACGTCTGGTCACTCTAGAAATGGCAGCATCCAACTTTCCACAACAAAATTCCTCCAAATCATCTGAAAAGTGATATTCACCTTTTTTTCAACAAGAAGGGTTCATTGGATTGACTAGACATTGACAGTGTTGTCAAGGCAACCAAATACTGTACTACCTTACAACAAATCAAATTGGCCATCAAGAGTAAGCAACCTAGCATGTTGACAAATGGAGTTATTTTGCTGCATGATAATGCATACCCATAGTATGCAAAATTGTGTCAATATCTGCTGTAGCACTTCAGCTGATGGTCCTTGACCTTTACCACCCTACAGATCCAACCTCCTGTCTTGCAACTTCCATCTTTGGGCCACTGAAAGGCTGCAGGTTTGCCAATGATGGGAAAACCTGTGACACCATTGGAAATTGATTCCATACCTAAGCAAAGTCCCCCCCCCCTCCCTGGATATTCATAATAATCTAGTGATTGCTTGACACTTGCTTGAAAAGACAAGGCAATTATGCGTAGCAGATATGCAACCAATGTAAAATACCATGAAATTTTGGGGGCTATGGAACTGGATGCATTGTTTTTATTTGTAAACTTGTATTTACTTTTACATAATTTATAAGGTTTACTAGACAATTTATTTAAGTAGATGTGAGTGTAACACTCAAGTTGCTTACTATTATTTTGATATCTGCCATAGGAAATGAAAACTATGTTATACCTTACTGTTGAAGAGGCACCTTCAGCAGAATCTGTGGAGCCTGCAGTTCTTAGAAGACATTTTGCAAACTTTGATGAACAGTTCTTTCACTACTGCGAGAATGAACTGAAAAAAATTAATACATTCTACTCAGGTAAACAAAAACAATATTTACTGAACCTCTGTTTAAACATTGATGTTAACATAATTTTTAATAAAGACATTATTTTATATTCTAATACAACTACATAATAGTACGAAAGTAGTCAGGATCAAGTTAGAATATGATAATTGTTCAGTCAAGACACAGCAGCTGTTTGTATCAGTCTATCATTCTGTTACGTGATGACAGATCTTAAGAAAAATATGAGCTAGAACTTTGCAGAGACAGTGAAGGTTTGATGAAAGTGGTTTTATCTAGTACTAAAATAAGAAATGAAAAAATAGAAACTGAATAGATAAAAATTCCCACACATTAATCAAAATTATTCTAAATAAATATAAATATAAAGTTGAATTAACATTAAGGTAAGACTAAATTCTTTATTATTCATTTGAATTAAATAATTAAAAACCGATTAATAACTTTAATATTTTGCATTATTTTCACAACACTTTCTATATGCCTAATTTTCTTAGATAACTTTAAAAAATGGTGAAAATCTAAATTAATGGTATTTTACAGGAAAAAAAAAAAACTGAAATCAATGATACAACTGTTAAACAAATAGATACTCTTTAAGGTTTATAGAATTTTATTTACCATATTATTGCAAAAAGATATTACATATAAAATAGAGAAGAACTCAGTAGTATGAATGGAAGAACTGGAAGAACATTTAAGATGAAACAGTTCAGATTCAGTTTTATCATATGGATGTGAAAACTGAGTTTATAAGAAAGGTTGCTGGATGCAAAAACAAAGCTGATCATAAATATGAATTATGCATATCCAAAGGTTCGTATATGGATTTCAAAATGACTTACCTATAGATAATGGTGTCTTACTGAATTCAGGTCATTGATCCATTTCTGTACAGGAAGGCTAGATGTGGACATGGTTGTAAATGGTGTTTGTGTTAGTCAAAATCAAGCTGAAAATTTTTTGTAATGGCGTGATCTGAAAACAGAAGAGACTATTCTTCAGCATATAAGTCCAGTATTTAGATGGACAGCAACAGTAAGTTGATCTGGTGTGTCCCATGTTTATACATACAAATAAACAATGCAAAAATGTTAGGAGTATTCATAGATACAGCTTAAGTAGAGTGGCATACATAAGTATAATTTGGAAACAAGAATTATGAAATACTATGATTATTTTCATTTAATTTTATGACATGGAATAATTATATGAGGCAACAGTATAGGAAGTAACAGAACTTATAGAATACAAAAAAGAAAATTATTGATTGCAAGAAAAGTCACCTAAAGAATTTTTTGATGAATTTAATGCTGCAGTAGTCATTTAATTTCAACACCCTCTGTGCTGCTTCATTTCTATAGTTAAAAAATGCTCACTACAGCATTGAAAAGCCCTCAGTTCAAGGTCATGTATAAGGCTCTGGACATGAACCTCCCAGATATGTTCAACTCAGAAATCATCACTACTTGCTTCGAATTAGATTGTTCTAGTGGGCCACCAATGCTTTGCCACAACTATGATCCTTATGAGTACAGGCATCTGGATCTTGAATGGATGTCACAGTGACAGTTTCAGTTAAGTATTGAATGGTGCAATACATAAAAACACTACTGATCAGCTTTTTGAGAATCTGGAAAATCTCATGTGATTTTCAAAGCTTGTGAAGGGTTATCAAAGTAACCTGGTTTTTATAGTCTCCCCATTTTATTGTTAAACCTCAAGCAAATTACTCTTTTTTGCTACACTTGAACTCAACAATGAGTATGACAGTGTCTGGCAGCAAAATTATCTGCTTATTTAAGTACTATTTCTTGTACATATTAGAAGTGCTTAAAGGGCCTGGTTAAAGCACGAACTCATGAGCAGGAAATCTGGAGTTCAATTCCCGCCAGGACCATCCTTCCTGACAGGTTTTTTTTTTCTATGTTTTCCTCAGTGCTCATAAATGGCAAATGCTGAGAAGGTATTCTAAACTAATGCCTGGAACACTTCCTTTCTGATTTATCATCTTATCTCATGTATCATTAGTGTCCACCACCAGTAATGCCTCAGTAGTTAAACGGGTGTTAATTACTGTACAAAAAAAATTAATAAATAAATAATGGTAGCAATTATATGAACAATGAGTAAATCCATGTAACATATTAACAATTTTTAAAAAATCGGAAAAAAGTCTATTTTTTTTGTGATTATTTATAAACAAGCATTACTTTCTGGATTACACCTGTAATATATACCAAATTGTTATATCAATAAAATGTTGGGCAAGTTTGCCGTTTAAAATGATGAATTTAATAATATAATTTTTATACATGTAGAATATTATTATATAGATTTAATTTTATAAAATAGTTTTACATACTAGATCATTTATTCAATAATAAATATGTTGGTCATTAACCCACTAATAACCTGGAGTTATGTGTATTAGGACTAGGATGTAGGCAAATAACTATAAGAAAATATTTAGAAGAGATAAGTAACATTAATATTATTTTAGTATAGATGTTATTTTGTACTAGATTGAATAATATAATCAAAGATATCTGTTTACATAAATATAAATTAGTGTAATAGTACATTAGTAAAGAGAATGTTTTATCAGAATAGCTGCACTCTAGTCTTTTGGAATTGCAGTAGATTATTATGATGAGCCAGAGTCTAGTGTTCAGTAGCAGTAGCAGTTAAGAAAAGTTTATTAAAGGTATTTTTTTAATTTTTTATACATAAAGTATGTATATTTGATGAGTTTCATATTATGCAGTTTGTAGGGTATGTTTTCAATAAATTTCAATATCAAGTCATCTCTCTAGTTATTATAAAAATGGATCTTTTAAGCATATTTTAGTGAATAGCATTGTGTTTAAATTGTAATGTTGGGTAGCTATCACTCAAAATTCATTAATTTTCACCAGCTTACTTAGACATGTTTCGAAGGCATTTGCCTTCATTCTCAGCATGGCTTCATTGTTATTTTTCCCACTGGTCTGCAGATGTCACTCACATTTGGAAATGAGGTCATTATGTTTTGAAAGATCAAAATTAACCAACTCTATTCTATCCTTTATTCATTAAATTAATTTTACCAGACTGTCAGTTCTATGACTTTTGAAGTTTTGGTTCATTTTTAAATGCATGGTTTTTGAATCAAATACTATGTGCTATTGTGGATTTTTCATGTGTTTCTTGAAATGAAGCGTAATACTTTTTTGGTTTTACTCATGAATTTCTTGTTATGGTCTTTACAACTGATTTAATACATGTTTGCTTATTTGCCAAAAGGAATTTGATTCTTTACATTGGTTTTCAGGAGGTTCTTAAAACTGTATTAGTTTACTGGAGTCAAAGCAATATTTTTTGAAAATTTTGATGAGCCCAAGAGTGAATTGTAAACTTCCTATATATATATATATGCTTTTCTTTGTAGCCTTTCAAGATAATGATGTCATTTTTTTCCAAGGTTTTTAATGTTTTAATTTTCTTTTTGACACTATCTATTGAGTATCCATTTTCTGGTCTATGTCCTGGATCTATTATTCTAATTCATATTCTGTTTTGTTTAGGAGTAAGTTTACTAATCTGAAAGCTAGGCTGTTGTATGTGTGGTTTTGGATTTTAGTTGTTATTTTCATAATTTTCATTCTGGATATTTTTCTAAAAATTCCAAATTGTAATGCATTAGGTTTTTGATGATGTTAAAGTCCAAGAAGGGGATGATGTTGTCGGCTTTTCTTTCTGTTGTGAATTTAACTGAAGATGTATTGCAAGTTGAATAATTTTAGTATGTCCTCTTTCCATTTTTTTGATGACAATTGCAAAAATGTCATCCACTTACTTACACCATAATTTATGTATGAATGTGTGGTTAAGAATCAAATATTCATACTTTCAGGAAACTCATATAAAGCAGCTAAAAATGGAAAAAGGGGATTTCCCAGGGCCAATCCATCTTTTGTGAATAATTACCTCTGACTGAGAATTAATTTGGTTAATGCATATTTCGGTCAGGGAAAAGTATTCTACTATTTCTTCTATTTTTCTGCTACTTCTTCTGGTTTGCAGATTTTAACTATTTTTTTCAAAATAGTGATTAATTTTCTTCTGGAAATACTAAGGAAACATGTTCAAGTAAATTGGTGAAAATTAAGGAAATATGCATGATATCTAATAAAAATTACAATTTAATGTTACATTTCACAGTGAAAATTCCAGAAATTTAAACAGTTATATTTAATATTACCTATGTTTTCTATTCCTTCCATTTAAACTCTTGGAGTTGAAACATAAGCAATTTCAAATACTCTTATTTGAGGTGTAATTGAAATCTTCTTGCTACAGAAATATTATTGTTTATATCTTCTTACGGACTCTTAAGATGGTTTATCTATTTATCTAAGCCACTATTATGACGTTAAATATTTGTTTCAGAGAAACTGGCTGAAGCTACCAGAAAGTATGCTGCCCTACAAAGTGAGTTGGCCATTTCACTTGGCTACAACAAGAGTAGCAAATCTGGTTCACGTCAGGAGAAAAAATGGTCAAACATTCCAGCACGTAAAATTCAGGAGCTGAAGTTGGCATTCAGTGAATTCTACCTTAGTCTTATCCTTCTGCAGAATTATCAGAATCTCAATTTCACAGGGTTTCGCAAAATACTCAAGAAACATGATAAGGTATTCATATCTGTATTTCTAGAGTATGGATGATTATTTTGGACTTAATTCATCTCAATTATGTATATGTTTTGTTTTTTTAACATGTTCCATACACTAGAACTCTCGCTCAACTCAGAATCTACAGAAAAAACATACAGGATGTAACAAAAAGGTGTATAAAAACTTGGAGAAACATTCCTCACATGTACAAGATAAAAAAATATCATATGAATATGGGTCCGGTATTGCTTTATTCCCTTGTTAGAACTCTTTTTCCAAACCTATACCACATAGCAGAATATTTAAAAACAGAATTGTGCAAAGCAAAAAAATCACATGAAATGTTCAAAATGTCTCCCATTAGCATAGATACTTCCATCAATCCGCCATTGCTTAGACTCCCTGATTTGCTGATTTATCCTGAAGTATCTCATTGTTTGACAGCCATGCAAAATATGAGCATGAAGAATCTCTATACCTTCTGCTAATCTATAGATCATATGAGCATCTGCAAACTCAGTATTTGAATATCTCATTTCATTGTACTGGAACAAGGTCCTTAAACACACAGAACTGGTGCTACTTTCTTGGTGTTATGTCAAGCAATCAAGTGAGTAGCATACAAACTATTTGGTACAGAATGACCACAACAACTTTGAACCTAGGAACTAACAGTAGTTACATAATCCCCCCTCCATTCAACCAGAAGTAAAAGCAAATGCTTGCCTACTATATGTATTAAGCAGCTTCTGTTGTGGGGTTATTGCTACAGGACAGCTATGATCGCATTCTAGTTTGCATATCACACTGTGTAGGCAGAGTTGTGACAAATAGCTCTAACAAGGAAATAAAGCATTTCCACACCCATGTTCATATAACATATTTGCATCCTCCATATGCAAGAGATATTTCCCCAAATTTTGACATACCTTTTTGTTACACTTGTAATACACACTCATATGTATGCACATGTCATTGATTTTTGTCAGGAATTTAAAATTGATTATTTAGATAAATGAAAACTGCTAAGTATGATCATTTTTTGTCAGTTTAGATAAGGATTCCATACAAATGAACAAATTCTAACAAGTCTAATTGGTATAGAAAGAAGATATGTAACATCTGCTGTATTATTTCATATTCTAATGCTTTTTACTGTACTATCACAAAATTTTGTTGAATAAAATGAAATATTAATTTATTTTTGGAAATCAAAACAAATTCATTAATCCCCATTTAAGTGGTTAATGACCAAAAGTTTTAACAGTATCTATACTAAAGCAACTTTTAGTAATTAGCAGATTAGTTTCTAGTAATAGCTGAAGAATCAGTTCTGGGGTCATTTTTGATTTTAATTATGATCATTGATATGGGATGTAATGTTTCTTCCAATTCTATTATGTTTGCAGGTGCTATTTTTTTACACCAGATAAAATCTAATAACATCATTGAACATTGAACATATTTATGAACAAATCTGTTGCAACTAACTGGTAAAATGGCAACTTTTTTTCTAATATAGATAACAAAAAAATAAAATTATTTTAAAGTTAAAACTAATTTTGTGTCTGAACTAATACAGTAAAATAATTAATATATTTTTAATTAGTGGGTGAGTCGATTTAATACTCTTATGCTACACCTACTAACTTATACAGAACATTGTATAAAATATGGTGAACTTTTGTAACAGTGGTGTCAAATATTAACATTTTAAAAAAATTGAGTTGAAATTGTAACATACACACCACTAAAATTCAATAAAATGGAAGACTAGTTTCGGGAGCCATCGCTCCTATCATCAGTTCCTGGTCGACCAAACTGTTGTTACTGGACAATTGTCCAGCCATCATTTTGAGTAACTGTGGTTCGGTGAGCAATTGAAGATGGGAGAGATTTTCCCGAAACGCATCTTAGTTTTATGCAAGTAAATGGAGTTTAGTGTAAAAAAATGAATACCTAAGTTTAGAATATATTACCACTCCATTGTCAACAGCTTTGTAAGTACAATATTTAAATATTACCTTGTTGCTGGGCTTGAGCTTTGATAAGTTCAATTGGCTCTAGTCTTCCAATTTTTAGTTGATGCAGGTGAATAGCTGCTATTTTGGAGACACCAAGCCTTCCTAACAAACCACAATACTGGCAAGTGTCTCTTATTCAAGGGCATTGTGCATAACTCCATCATCTATAGATGAAGATTGTTCAGAGCATGACTCATCTTCACAGCTAGTGTCTCCACTATTGAATCACCTGAACCAGTTTGATGCTGTTCACTTACCAATAATATCCTCACCTTTTAACCACATATTTGTTTCAACTGCTGACTCAAACCATTTCTCCAAAAGAATCTAAGAAGGACATGAAGTGCTATTTTGTTGTTGCACATTCTTTGTTAGATTTGGGGAATGTGTACTAAATATATATATATAATGTAATAAATGTGTGTTAACTCATCTTAAAATATTCTTTATAATAATACCTTCAGCAAATGTAAACAAATCATCTGTTGCCTAATAGCTCGAATAGAAATAAAGAGACAATTTATAAGAAACAATTTTCTGGCCATTTTAATATAATATTTTATCATAAGGTCTTATTGTTAGGAAGTTGAGCAACTTCTACTTTTTCAAAAATTTAAAATTATAAACTTCTTAATATTGACAAATATATTCTTAGTTTTTTATAAAGGAAACCCACAGCAGTCTAGTTATAAGTTAAAATGATTGTAATCATTCTCAGTCTAAGCTAAGTTTGTGATGATCTGTTTCATGCAAGCTGCTGTCAGTTGATTCAGGTGCTAGATGGAGAGAGGAGCATGTTGAGACTTCACACATCTACACCAATAAGGATATTGACAGAATCATTATTGAGACTGAAGCCACCGTGACAAATGAGCTGGAGGGTGGAGATCGTCAGAAGGCCATGAAGAGACTGAGGGTTCCTCCTCTTGGGGAACAGCAGAGTCCATGGACAACATTCAAAGTGGGGCTGTTCTCTGGGGCCTTTATTGTACTCTTTTTGGCTGTGGTGCTTTCAGGTGAGCTTTAAGCATTTACTCAGAATAATCAGTATTAATTTGACGTTACTGATAATTGCTTGTATAATTGTGCACAGTTTTATTGTTAATAAACATAAAAATACATAAAATACTCCAACCTTTTCTTTTTTATCTCCTTCCTCAATTTATTGTTTGCTTCCTGTGTCTGTTTTAGCTTCACAGCATATCCAATGCCTTCAGATACCTGCCATTCTCAATTCTTAAGAAATGATGCATTCAATGTGCTCAATATTGTCTTTGCCATTATCTGATACATCATATGCACATCATTAAAGGAATCTATTTACTGGGGTAATTTAAACCTATATGTGATAAACCTTTACTGAAATTCATCTATATATCCAGGCATATATGACAATGGTATTTATATGTTTGGAGAAGTTGTGCTGTTATGTACTTTGAAAAAAAGTATGAGAATTATTATAAAATTGTAATGTCAAGCTTTGACAAACATAAAAATACTTAAGCTGTTTCCTGTGACTTGTCAAAGGCCTTTGTTCGTGTGCTTCATATAACTATTGTCTCAAAACTGTGACATTATGGTATAACAAATAAGGAACTAAAGTAATTGAATCTTATCTTCTGAGCATTTTCAATCCATTTGTATTCATATTAAATAATATGATTAACGTTGAATTTAGTATTCTTCAGGGATCCATTTATTTTTTATTTTGTTCATTTATTTGTACAGAATATCCCAATGAGCTAGCAGCTCTAACGAGGAACTGTCCTTTACAAAAGTTTTAGGCAGTTAAACAATTAACCAGTATGACCATAAACTTAAATCTTAAAAGTAGTTGATGTGGATTACAAAATTAATTAATCAGATTTTTGAACCATGTATAGCCTAGGATTAAATAAGTTATTATTGTATGATTTAGTTGAACTATACACTCTTAATGCTTCACTTACTTGTCATAATATATACATTATATTTTAATTAATTTTTAATTAAATAAGCTAACTTAGCTTATGGTAAATTTCAATAAGATATTTAAACACTTTCTTTTTGAACTGGCACAAATCCCAAGACCTTTTAAAAACAAAGGAAGATTGTTATAGATATTGGCAGCACTATGTAATATGCCTTTAAATCATATTTTATAGAGTTGATTCTATGAAAACTTTATCAGCTGACCTTGTTTTATAAGAATGTACAGCTTTATTGTATCTATTAGTGAAGTTGGTTCCATTTACATTTCTCTTGGATACTGAAATAGTTAATTGTAAGAAATGGTTTAAGAACCTTAAGTTTTTGGGGAAATTACCTGTCTTATGTAAATTTGTTTTTCTTTTATGTTTCACTTTATGTTTCATACAAGTACTGATTTTATTTTTGCCTAAGCTCATGCAAAATTTCACTTGCTAATAGTTAAATAATAATTCAATAATTAAATGCATATACATGAATTATAGAACTATTGTGTTACCTACTGTTTTAAAATCACATTGTCAATTTTGCCCTTCCTAGCATAAAGAGTTAAATTTGCTAATGCATGAAAACATTTGTTCCACATTTACAGCAATTTTCCACCTTGGCTCAGGAGACAATCTGAAAGTAGCATTTCGGTTATACCGGGGACCACTCCTGATAGTTGAGTTTCTGTTCCTGATGGGTGTGAATGTTTATGGATGGAGATCATCTGGTGTGAATCATGTGCTTATCTTTGAACTTGATCCTCGAAATCATCTTTCGGAACAGCACCTCATGGAGTTAGCAGCCATTTTTGGAGTAATTTGGACACTCAGTCTTCTGAGCTTTTTATACAGCCCTTCTCTGAGCATACCACCCTATGTAAACCCATTAGCACTCACAATAATCATGCTTGTGTTTATTCTGAACCCTCTAAAAGTGTTCAGACATGAGGCTCGTTTCTGGGCTCTGAGAGTCATGGTAAGTTGAACATTATAATATGAACATTACATAATATTATCATCAAGATTTGTAATGAAATGGTCCTTTATACAAAGGAATAAAAACATTATATGATAATGATGGGTATATTTTAAATTGAAAAATGTAATAATAATAATAATAATAATAATAATAATAATAATAATAATAATAATAATATCTTGAAGATAATTTTGCTGAAAGACATCTGCAATTTCTTATCAACATTTTAACGTGAATAACAGGATAATTAATATTAGCATTGGATATAAACATGAAAGTGAAGTAATGTATTTACTTACATTGTTCATATTAAGGATCTGCATTGTTACTTACCATGAAGTTTACCTTAAACATATATGTGCATGGATTTTTCAATTCGTTCTTACTTTACTTAGCCTATAAAAACGACCTTTTTTAAGCAATATTAACTTTTCATAAACATCAACTTTATATTATGGTAATAAAGAAATAGCATATTATAAACAAGTTTTATATGCTATTTGATTGCATACCTGAGTTATAAAAGTATATCAATAAAATAACATTTAATATCTGCTTTTTAATTAATTATTTTGAGGTCAATGCCTTCTTTTTCTAAACTTATGATGTCATTGTAATGATGGAGATTATTTATTTTGTTTGTCTATAGTTATTGTTATTAATAAAGATGGCATTACTGCAAGAAATTTTAGCCCAAGCTGAAAAGGTTAAATTGTCATTAAACATCCAGAAAATTTTATGATACTTATCTTTTGCAATACAACAAATTCATTACTTGGAAAATATTAAGGATATTTCAGGTGTTATAGTATATATATAAATTGTTTCCTTAATATTACCGCAACATAATGTTCAGTTGAAGCATTATAGCAAACACAATACTTGACATAAATATTACAATGGCAATTTTATGCATCTAACATTATAATGTAGCATTTTATTAATGATTTTGAACAGCTATAAAGATTTATTCTTAATTATCTGGTGAGTCGATTTGATAATCTTATGCTCCACTTATTGTTAAGATTATCAAATTGACTCACTAGATAATTAAGAATATATTAATGGCATGACCGTATTGGTCCCGTTAAATTTTATATTTAACAATAAAGATGTTTTTAATTTGGTAAACAAAAAGAGTATTTGAAACATTTCATTTATTTGAAGAACTTTAGCTAAAGGAACTGATGCCTTGTATGTTGTATAAGATCTATTTGTGTTCTATGACCTGTTTGCTCTAAAAAGGTTGATAGAGCTGATCATCAAAAATGATGGAGACATTGGCAACATACTAATGGGGTTAAATAATACCAGGCAACAAAATAATATATTCTTAAATAGCAATTAAATTGCTTTAATACTGTTATGCTCTACTTAACATCGAATTATATAGAACATATTTCACAAGCCTTTGCCTACATCATCAGTTGTGAGTTGACTGCGAGATTCGTTGATTGTTGGAAGGACTTGGTGTAGCTCTTGTGGACATTTTATGAATTTTTGGATTAATTTGTCTTCTGTTGGGATCTCAAAGTTCATAACCTTCGTTTCATATTTTTTTCTTATATTCCCAGCTCCAAAATTCTATCTACAAACTTCAGTGATTTGACTTCCATTTATATATCACGTTTATCTCTCCAAAAGTGATGTGCAACCGTATATTTATCTATCTGATTTTAACTGATATTTCTCCGATGTTCCTTTAGCCTAATACTAATGCTTCTTTTTGTTTTGCCTATAAATATTTTGTTGCAATCCAAACAGTTGATTTTATATATTCCTCAAACCCAGAATTCATAGATTTTCCTTGCAGGCCAGTCTCTCTTCTTACAGTGCAACAACTTTGCTCATAAAAGCTATACAAGTTTAATGGAAAGGAAGAATCATAAATAAAATAGGATTTCAAGAACAATGAAAATAAATACATAAAAGTAAGCATAAAAAGTTTGTCCAGAGAATAATAATATGATAAAAATTATAATAGCATACAATTGAAATGAGAAAAATAAAAATAAACTGTAACATGATAAAACTAAAAATAAGGTATAAACAGTTAACAGTAAGTGTGTATATTTCTTATAAAGCTTGAAAATACATCTTTTTGCAATTTACTCCAGTAAGTAATACATAAAGATAAATGATGACAGGATAACTTAAGCAAACATATTACCTAACCAAATGTTCATCATTATAAGAGTCTTTGTCTAACTTAATTCTAACCTAAGGGTTTCATTTTATGTTTGTTGGAATTGCATATAATCTCAATATGATGAAAATTTAATTTTTTAAAGTAGCCCAGAATGCTGAAAATTTTATTACTGTCCATTGATAATTGATTCACAAGAGCAAGTGTATTTCTTTAATGAGGAAGTAACTGCAAAAATTCCAAAACCCCTCAGCAAATACTTTAAAAAGTTTCTATTATAAAAATTTCAAAAAATAAAAATGCTGAACTCTGAGGAAAAATATGAATTACTTTAAAACAATCTAATTTTTAAATAAAATAAAAATGAAAAATGCAGGTCCCCTACCTACTGAGAATAATTATAATTGTGTGGTGTTAAACTTTCAGGGAAGAATTATTGCAGCACCATTCTTCCATGTTGGATTTGCTGATTTCTGGTTGGCTGATCAGCTAAACAGTTTAGTGGCAGCTCTTCTAGACTTTGAATTTCTTTTCTGTTTCTACATCAATAATGATAGTTGGTTAGAGTCAGGTGGTATGTATCTATAAGTTAGTTTTCATAATTTTTTATCCAATTTCTTATTCTTATACTTTACTTCTTATACATACAGCTATTACAGTTATATTTCTGCATAGATCCAAATTAAAGTTTGTTTTTCAGATACCAGCATGTGTATGGAACGTTCATGGATATCTAGGCCAATAGTGAACTGTCTCCCTGCATGGTTCAGGTTTGCCCAATGCCTGAGACGATACCGTGACACTAGGGAGGGTTTCCCACATTTGGTCAATGCTGGGAAATATGCCACTACTTTTGCAGTTGTTACATTTTCAACACTCCAGTCATTTAATGCAAGTAAGTTGAAGTGAATTAATTTTTACCCCAAGTTGCTAGAAGAGTCAAACCATAAATAATGAATAAATTGGTTTTATAAATGTGAATAATTTATTATTAAAAACATGAACTATATACTTTTATTTACTTTTATCATTTTATCATTATTTTCTATCTTTATTTACCTGGATCCAATGCTCCAACAGAAAAAAATATTCTCTTTCATGAATTATTAGTGGGACACAAACAAAACACAAACAAATGCATAAACATTGAACGACCTACTAATAACAAAGTGCAAATATGTGAAATTCTGTAACTAGATAAAAATTAGGAATGATAAGGAAATAAATTCTGTGTACAAACACAACTAGTTGGCTCTGCAGTCATGTAGAAGTGATTTCACACTCTTCCTCATAATTTGCATTTATGTTGGTGAGTTTATAATATTATTATTACTTTGCTTGGTTTCACTCATTTTCTATTATTTCATTAGCATCACTTTTATAGCCACAGAAGGTAACAACAGCAGCAGTAATTGAATATAATAATAACAACAACAACAACAACAACAACAACAATAATAATAATAATAATAATAATAATAATAATAATAATAATAATAATATAAAATAGTGTACTTTTGACTGTCTTGCATTTGTGTTATGGGGAAATGATGATCATCTTACATGTGCAACAACAATAAAAGCTTCAAAATATCACCTTTATTAAGACAAAGCAATATCAAAATTATAGTAAAATAAAATATTTTATATTGTTTAAATTGTGTTTTAATGTAGTTTAAGGTTTATATCAATATGCAATACAACAAAACTTTATTACAATTTCTTTAGTCTTTAACATACAAAATTTTAAACTCTGCATAAGTGGATATTGCTTTAGAATTACAAAAGTTCAGCACCTAAATAGCACCATTTGATGCAGTTTTTTTGAAACCAAAATCGTCATTTAATGTTCATCAAAACTGTAAAGAAAACTTATCAGAAGCTGTAAGTTTATCTGTTTTTCATAGCAAATTATATACCAGAGTAATTTAAAAAGTTCTAGGAATGAAGAACAAACTGATGGTATAGCTTTTTGAAATTCTTTTTGTTTTTTAACATAATCTACTTTGACACAAATTCAATTTGTCCAGCAATGCTCCAAAACCTTTATCCCATCACGAAAGTCAGATTCCTCCAGGCCTGCAAAATATGCCTCAACTGATGACTTAGGCTCTTCATCAGATGAAAGTTTTTTCCACTAAGGAATTTTCTCAGTTTAAGGAACAGATGGAAGTTCGATGGAGACAAGTCAAGGGAATAAGGCGTATATGGCAGCGTATTATTCTCCAATTCATTGGCTTTTGCCATTACAATGACACTATGTGTGAGGGAGAGCATTGTCCTGATGCAAGATGACTTTCTTCTTTGATAAACCCGGTCTTTTCTTGCAATTTTTTGTTTTCATTAAGTACAAAAGGTTAGCATAATACTCTCCAGAGATAGATGTTTGTATGGATTGCTGTTTTGTTTCAAGCCTGAAGTAGTGCATCCATGTTTCATTATTGGTCATAAACCAATGTATAAAATTGGTCAAAGGGGCCAAACTTTACTGAGAGTTTTTCACTCTCTCAACTTTACCTTTTGATCCTAAGTCAGCAGTCCCGGCACCCATCTTGTCGATAATTGTTTCAAATATAATTCTTCCATAAAATGTGAAACACACGTTCCCCTGGAGTGCCTAGAGCTTCAACAATGTTGGACACCTTTAATTGGTGATTCTCCGGAACCATATCGTGCACTTTATTGTAATTTCTGATGCCTTGACGAATTTTGGTAGTCTGCTGCGTGGGTAATCTTCCAAGCTTTCACGGCTGCATGTAAACTTTGTGGTCCAATTGGAAATGATTAAAATGATGATGTAGGGTCCCCTAGAGTGTTTGTTATATCTGTATGAATTTATGTTGCGTTCATACCCTTCTTTACCAAGTACTTATTAACCGCACGATGTTCAATATTTGCCATGTTTCCCATATACACTCATTTGCATTGCAACAAACAGCTATAGCTACTATGATTTATGACCAATCCATGTATTATTGCACAAATGTTTTATGGAAGATAGCGGGATTTGATAACAAAATGGCTTCAGAATTGCTGCTGCAGTCTGTGGGCCATTCTGAGAACTTTTCAAATGATGCTCATATAAAGAATTTGTATTTTAAACTCTGAAATAATGATATAACAAACAAAAATTTGCAATAATAAGATTATTAATTTTTTTTAATTTCACTTTTAGGATCACCTTAGATTAAAGTTATATTTAATATACTAAGTTCAAATGAGTACTTAAAGTGAAAAAAATGTTAATAATTTTTTTTTTAACTATTGCAGGTAAATATACTGATAAAACAGAGAACCCATATTTTTATTTATGGGTAACAGCAGCTGTAGTTAGTTCTTGTTACGCTTACACATGGGATATTAAGATGGACTGGGGCCTATTTGATAAATCTGCTGGAGAAAATAAGTTTCTTAGAGAAGAAACTGTCTATTCATCAACAGTAAGTGACAGCTTTAACAATACATTTAAAAACAGCATAGCAAAGGATGCCACTTATTTATAATACGATTTAATTTATTGAATATTATACAATTCATGTTTATTAAAATGTTTAAAATACTATTATTACAATCAATATTATACTTTGAATAATAATATAAATATTATGTTTAACTATTTTAATTTGCAAGAATGTTAAAAAACGTTTTATTAAATACATAATCTATTACATTCAATTATGCAGCAAGGAACTAAATTTTTTAACAATTCTATGTCAACCATGCAGAGAATTGTTTTGTCTATTTTGTATATTCCATGAGTATTTAAATGCTTTTCTAAAATTTTTTTAACAATTTATTGCAGAGTTTTTACTACTTTGCCATTGTTGAAGATCTGGTACTGCGATTTGCATGGGCATATTCCTTTGTTCTTACAGAAGCACGATATGTCAGCAGTGACCTAATGACATCAATAGTTGCACCCCTGGAAGTTTTCAGGTAAAAGTGTGTCAAAAAATCAAAATTTATTTTAATGGAGGTTTAAAGATAATTTTTACTATGTAAAGTAATGTTACTTCATATGCATATTTTTATATTTACAGAAGTGACCCCTCCATGAGCTAGTTAAGAATCATCCCTGTGCATGCTATTATAAAATAATGGTTGACAGCTTCAAAGAATGTTAGTTTTGTTAACTGCTGAAACCGAGCCTAACCTAATGTGTAATTCCAAACCCAACCTAACCAAGCCAGAGGACCTACATTATAAAGTCTGTGTTTGCTAACTTACTCCTCCTACAACTACAAATAGTCTACAATTTTAAAGAATAATGAAGGAAATACGGTTACGGAATTGGATTCATCAAAATATGTAATCAACTCAGTGAAAACTTAATACTTATAGGAGCTATAATCCTAATTAATTGAATTTTCTAAAGGCAATATTATTGATTCTTATTAATAACATAAATCTGTAACCTTAAGTAAAATAAAAATAATCAAATAAATTATTAAAGATGATAAATACCACACATAGGTCCAATGCTTTATGTAGAAAACTATTTAAATTTCTAAAGAAGCAGAATTTCTTTTCACAGAAGGTTCGTGTGGAACTTTTTTCGACTTGAAAATGAACATTTGAACAACTGTGGTAAATTTCGAGCTGTGCGTGATATTTCTGTAGCTCCAATAGACTCTTCAGATCAAACACAGATTATCAGAATGATGGATGAAGAAGATGGTATTCATCATAGACGAAAGAAAAAAGCTGGTAAGAAGACAAGGGATGATAAAACGAAGCTTCTGAGGGAAGAATCACTGGAAGACATCGATAGCTGCAGTTCTTCAGTACAGCATCTATAGAACTTTTAAAGTTCTAGTACCTTCTCAATGAAAAAATTTACAAGACTTAGAAATTATAATACCATGCAGTATTGTGAACTTGAGAAATATATTTGTGAACCTTGTTTTTTATGGAATGCATCTTTTAAGTGAGCAGTTGTTGACAATTGTGTGTATTCTTTATTTTTAATAAGCAGGTTATATTAATATATCTAAAATCAAGTTAAATATTTTTAATATTTTTGTGATATATTTGTAGAAACTATTGATGAAAATGTTAACTTAATTGTTCTAAATGTTCTTATAACTGCATTTGCATATTATAAATGTCTTTTTCATGAAAATATAAAAATAGTATGCCATATTTACTTAACAGTATCTGGCATACTTTTTAATTAGTTTATAATTTAATTTAAAGGAAATTGTATGTGACCCTGTTAAATAAATCCTTTAAACTTGCATTACAAATTAGTCACATTTACTTCACTGCCATTTAATGCTTTTAAGTACTGTTTCTGAAAATGTTCTGTTTACTTTTTATTTCTTTTGTCTTATGGAGGTGATGCTTATATTCATAACTAAGCTAAATAAATTTTTCTGCTGTACCCTGTCTAACGAAAGTTGATATACACTTAAAGAATATTTTATGTAGACATTTTTGAATTATTATTATTATTCAAAATTTCTGAAACGAAATTACTTTTTGCGATTTTTGCAAAGTATTATCATTGCTGTCCCTTTAATTTCACTTTAATTTCATCGAACTTTTTGATAAAACATTGTACAAATTAACAAAATATACTAGAAAATTAAATAAACATAAATAAAATACTTAATTTTTTCTAATTCATTGTTAATATTATTTAATGATAATTCACAAATGATTTCTTTTTTTTTTCTTTTACAGTTTTACTTTAAAAAGAGATTATGGCACATTTTTCAACAGCTCTCTTTCATCAGCTTATCATTTAATATCAAATTGCCTTGTGAGAAAAACCTCTTTGCTTCAACAGATGAATGAGGAGTTGAAATAGAATTCGGTATAGCATTGGTAGATTCCAAAAATACCAGTTTTAGTGATTTTAATGTTTTTTTTTTTTGTTTTAGGATTTTCATCTGTTTACTTTAACATAATTATGTACCTCATTGCAAAGCATGATACACAACCATAATGTCAGACTGTTTAAATTACACAGAAATGGAAAATTTTGGTATTTGTTTCTAAAATTTCTATTAGATTAAATTAGCTCGGTGAAATAAAATATAATTCAAAATTGTATTTTTTTAATAGATAGGTTTAAATTTTATTTACAACTAAGCTGCCAATATTTTACAAAAGAATGAATCACTTCTTCCTTATAGTTCACTGAACCGTTCAATAACATTACCTACTAATTCACCAATTAGACATGCTACTTTTTAATTCAACAAATTTTGAAATCAACAAACATGAGTACTTTAGTAATACAGTTTAGTTTTCAAAAAAATATTATTTGGAATTAGAGTAAGACGGAACAAATTTGAGGTCTCCACCGGCTCTCGAACCACAGATCTTTGAGTTACCGTGCCGATGCCCTTTCACTTGAGCTACCTACTTTATGATGATGATGATGATGATGATGATGATGATGATGATGATGATGATGTGTGACTATAAAATATTTTGCTTTTTGAACTCTTGGAGTCTTTTCAGCAACTTCTGTAGAGCATTTGGCATTTTCAGAATCGAAAGTCTCCTCAACACTGAACAATTTTTCATCGGTAAAAAGGATTCTCCGATGATCATTTGCTGTATGTGTAACGCTGAAGTAAGCGTTTTTATTTTAAAAGCCTCTGGCACTTCAACCAACTTGTGAGGAGGTGTCCTTTCCGTAGATTTTAAGCACGGAGTCGCAGGTCACTGCTCATTGTGCGAGACAGACTTTTTAGAAAATTTCAGCTCACGAGCCATCACTGACTGTCACCGTACCGGATTTCTTCGCATATGTGCCGCCACTGCTTTCACCAATTCTTAGAGTGTACATACAGTGCGTGGTCTTCCTTGCCTGTGGCGGTCTTTCACAGTTTCAGTCTCAAAGAAGCGTCGGACAGTGCGGTATACGAACTTATTGCTTTTTTGTATTTTCTGAAGAAATGTGAAAATCTCACCTGGGGATATGCCTAGCTTTTGCAAAGCTACCACAGCTATACGATTCTACCATTCTACCTTGAAAACAACTTTCCGCTTCTGCAGCTAAACTCTCAACCAGCATACGTTTGCAATGGAGAACTCGATGTCTGGGGATGACCGGATGAGGCTAAAGGATGTAAAGGCTCGCTTGCAGAGCATGCCGTGAATCGCTCGATGAGCAAAGCAGAACATAAAATAACGCTTCGAGAGTGCACCTTTTGTTTGTTTGTTTGTTTGTTTCTTTCTTTCTTTCTTTCTTTCTTTCTTTCCTTCCTTCCTTCCTTCCTCCCTCCTTTCCTCCCCCCTCTCTTTCTTTCTTTCTTTCTTTCTTTCTTTCTTAGGGTTCCATTCTACCGTAATTTGCAATATCATCTTTTTCATTTTAATCATCATTCTCTGCGGTGTCAGTATTTATTTATTTATTTTAATTTATATATATATATATGTGTGTGTGTGTGTGTGTGTGTGTGTGTGTGTGTGTGTGTGTGTGTGTGTGTGTGTCTTCTTGCGAACTCAAGCAGTTCAAAATATAGCGATTACTAATTTGTGACTTTTTCTTAATGTTTTATCCTTTTCTGCTTTTCTAGTTATTGTTATTTTAGTAACATAGTTAATAGTGTTGCATTATTTTTAATTTATATTATGCAATTATTTGAAATAAAAATATATTATCTGTTTAAACGTTTCGTCTTTAAATGTTAGAATAACTGATTTTTAGAGTCCTGCAAAATGATCTAGAAGGAAAATAGTTTTATAATAAGGAAATAGACTATACTATTTTTGCGACATATAATCTTTTATGTAAATAAAAAATAAGTTTGTGTTTCTTAAGATGTAGAAATGTAACGGATATTTGTATGTAGTGAAACCAATATTTTTACACTACTTAGCACTAGTATTAAAAGACTACAACATTCTTATCCTCCAACTGCTTCTTTTGTTTGTAGTCCACATTCATCTTGCGTAAAGCTACCGAGCCTTCCAAGACAAAATCTGCGAGGTACACATCTAAATATCAAAGCAGCAGACGGTTTAATTTTCGAATTCCATCTCTCCCTCCGTCGTTTCATATTTTAAGTTTCATTTCCTATTAATTCTTCTGTACTAGCTAATATTATTATATTATCCTAATAGTCTGTCCTGGTGATCACCACATTTGTCTCGTAGACCCAACATCGCGGATTCAGTGCCGTCCAGGGTCCATGGATTTTTTCGGACGTAAAAAACCTAAGTATGGCTCCCTTCGGAAGGGAAGTAAAGCCATGGGTCCCGTGTCGTACATTTACGGCACGAAAAAGAATCTTTAGCCTGAAAGAAGAGGAATCTGAGCAAAATTTATCAGCCGTTGAATTGAATGGGACGCTGATGGTCTGGTATGTCAAATAGCTTCCGTAATAAACCAAATAAATAAAATTAATAAGATCGTGGGTAAAATTCAATGGGGTCCTATGCCTTCCTTCGTAGGGGAAGTAAAGTCGTAGGTCCCGTGGCACTTAAAAGAAATGAAAGAAAATGTATCAGAGCAAAATATATCCTAGAACATAATGTACAAAAGGGTATTATACAAAATAATTAATGGAAAAACGTACAATTACTTGAACAAGGAAATAAATAATTCAGCCAAATAATAACCGCTGTCAAACAGCATGGAAATTTGCAAACAACAGTCAAAGTTTCAAGGAATATAATATAATATAATGCAATATATACATCACCTAAAATATTTTAACTTTTAAAAAGATGGAAAATAAAGATATTTTCATTGGAGTTTCCAGTAGATGTGTTGTAAAGTATTTTTTCACATATCACCTGTATATTTATTTTTCCTGGTGCTTCTTGCTATCCTCGAGGATTCTCTCTACTCTTTCGTATATAATTCAATGTTCATATACTTGAAAAGTTCTCTTGCACCTTTCATCTTTATTTGTACATACGGGACAAACTGTTCTTTACTACACTCAAAAGTACTTTATATTGCACCCTAGGTTGAAGTCAGAGTTACATCTGATTTATCCTTCAGAAGGTCTGCTTTTAGACTCGGATTGGGACACTATTCCCACAGTGTTCCAATATAAGGGATGCATACACTCTTGAACAATTGGCTTGACCGAATTCAAAGCTGTGCTTTTGGCATTTGTGCCAAATTGTTTTGGGTCCTGGCGCCTGGGACAGCCTTGAGAGAGCCTTGGAACGATTTACAGCCAGCAGGGCAGCATATCTTTACGGGGCAAGTCCAGGGCCGCCATTTGCAGACGCCAATCATCAGAGTGACCTACTTCACCTGTGTGGGTTGCAATTGCATGGTAAACACGGCGGATAGAAACCGCTCTTCCGCACTCAACATGCCATTAGTTTTTGATACTGATTACCTGACATCTCATTCCAACCCATTATCACTATCGTTTACGGCTTCCCTTCCTTCCTGTTAATATGAACCTATAGTGCTCTTTCTGCAGTTAATTAATTATTCCTAGTTCTGTAATATAGTCCCTTCTGTCACAATGCAATATTTAAACAATATTCGACATCTACGTGTAGTAAAACCAAAATTTTTATTGTATGTAAACCCGGAGCGTGGTGGTAATAAATTAAGAGCTCGAAGAAGAAAGAGTGAGAGAGAGAGAGAGAGAGAGAGAGAGAGAGAGAGAGAGAGATTGGCAGACAGCGCAGAGATACAGACAAGGGGTTACTTCATAATATATCTATACAACAGTGAGTACCAACATGAATTATTTGCAAAGAAATTCTCCAACAATATGTAAATGCTTCTAAATTGTTATATGCTCAATTAATCCCTTGAGCAGAATGTGGAATAGGAAATAAATTAGAAAATTATGTCTATTATAATTATTTTCAACTCGAGCTATTTTAACAAAGGGCTCGGAGCTAACATATTCGCGTGAACTCCTTCGATTTCTCTCCAGCAATTCTCTCTGTTTATAGCCCCTGCAATTTGACTCAACTATTTTAAAATTCTATTATTGTTGGTACATTTAGGCACATTTGTCATTAAATGATTGCTAACAGTTTCGTAAAAGTAAAATGTTTGCTACAAGTGTAATAAATAATGGGAATAATTCAACTGATAATCAATTACCCATATCCCATAATTTTTCTTAGCTTTATTAAAATGACTTCTATTCGTGCCTTAACAGCAAATTTTCCGTTATTCATCTTAGATTACAGCTATTGATATACCATTCTTACACATTAGTGAAAATTTTGCGCGCTACAGCTAAAGGAAGTCACAAACAACTCTTTCTGATGCAATGCTGAACTTTACAAAAACTTACTATTTGTTCTATAATTTAACATAACCATGTCTTAAAAAGAAAACTACTTGATTATGTGTAGGTTCCATGAGTACTAATACAAATATCACACAGCTAAATCATCATGTTTAAATATTAACTGCTTTCTTTAAGTTTTAAAATTATTGATACCTTCTTGTATTTTCGAGAATCCTGATTTGTATGGGAAAATCTAGAAATGTGAGGGATTAACTGAATTATTTTCCTTCTTTAAAATTTAAAGAATAATTGCCTGAACCCATTACTGATTATATGATCTCTTAACAAGTCTGCTGATATTTCATCATAGAGATTTTTGTCTAGAGTTTTGATATTTTGGATGTTATTCGAGGCACCTTAACTTCCATATCAACATCTTTTGCTAATGTGATAGCGTTTTCAAAAACAGAATGAACGTTTTGATTTTCTCGACATTCTTTTAAGGTACTTTTAACTCTTTCGGTCATTCCGTAACACTGAACTAGATCAAAGCTCGGATTTTGTAGTTTTGAAAGGCTTACAGTTATTCTGAATATTTCAGCTATGGTAACTAGAGCAATTATGTACTCGAACTTTAGGATAGAGTTAAGTAAAATATGTCAATTTTTACTCAAAGACTCTCCTTCTTCTGGGAATAACACGATTGCAGGGAAATTCTTAAATTGTAAAATAACATCATCTCAATCCACCCAGATTCACATAATGATATCAAATTTTTTTAAATGCTGAGAGCTCAACTGACTAATTTTTTCTTTCATGCGCGATGATCGCTTATTATACTCCGTAATGAAATTCACAACTTCGCCGATTGTGTCAAGAGCCTGTCTAATGGAAGGGATAGAACACGCTTTAGAAACCGACAGATTCAGGCAATGCGCGGCAAATGCTTATAGAACGCAAGAGGTTGAACTGCTAAAATGCGGGCTTGTACGCCACGAAATGTCCTGAAAAATTTGCACCACCGTCGTGTCCTTGACCACACAGACTCGAAATGTATAATCTCAAGTCTTGCAGTTCGTTCAGTATTAACTTACACAATCCTTCACAAGAACCTCAAGCCTGAAAGAGAGGCCTCTGAGCAAAATTTGTCGGCCGTTTCACGCCCTGAATTGAATGGGACGCTGATGACCTGAGCTGTTAAAGAGCGTCCTTAAATAAAAAAAATCAATCAATCACAATCCTTCACCATTTAAATCGTGCGTTACAACAAATCTTAAAGAAAAGTCCTCCTTCACACAACACTTTTCTAGATCAACAAAACGCACGCAAAATGTCAATTGTTTATTTGTGCTGATGTCCGTAGTTTCGTCAAGTAGAATAGAAAAATATTTCCCTCTCTTAATATCATCTATAATTTTGTTTTCAATTACGGCAGCACAACAGTTTATCAAATCATTTTGTTTGTTTTACTTGTTAGAGAAGAATTTTTAAGTGGCTTTGAAAGATGACCTCCGAGAATTTCTTCTGCTGCCTAACTCGAAATTTAAGGAGTTCCTTAAAATTCCCTTTATTTTCATTTTCAAATCCGTACTGTAAATCAATGACATCGTCATCCCTGTGCCCTCGAATTGAAAAGTGCTAACGACCGCACAGAATGGTCTTCACAATGGAGATCATTTTCGTAAAATTTTAATTTACTCTTTTTTAATTTTCATTGTTCGATTTAATTTCAACATTTTGTTTTTCCCCTTCACACACCCCCCTAAAATTCTCACTTTTTAACTAGGGCTGTTTTATGATAACTGTTCTCTGAATGTTCTCTGAATATTTGAAGTGCCTTCTTAATTTTATTTAGAGGCTTAAAAACTGGAGATGGTAACTGAACCCTACTACAACCCCTCCCCCCCTTAGGATTAAATAGAACACACCCCTGACAGTAAGTATCTTCACCCTTTTACTGTAAGTAAGCTTAGGGAAACTGTCTAATCAGGAATTCTAGACTGTAATATCCGGTTTCTAAAATTACCGGAAAGTTGCAACTTTTTGGTGGAACCCATGGACTAGCCAGGGCTTCATAATTATTGGTATCGTCATTGAGAAAATCTTAGTTCATAAAATGTCCTATGTCAAGTTCATCGCAATCACTAGATACAGTTCCTCTTCCTAATGATGTTTCCGGTTCACCTACTAGTACTGGCATTCAAGTTTCGGCAATACTTTTTCGTATGTTTGATCCTTATCTTCATCTTCATCTTCAGCACACAACCTTTTAACGAACTGTATTAAATTAGTCTGAATTTTTTGCTTCGCCACAATAACGATGGACCACCAAGAATCCAATTTCGAACTGCACACATCACTACATTGAGAGAGGTTCTTGTATCTGGAATATGTTTTTGAATCTGTTAAGTAACATATCACAGTTTCAGCCTTGAGGTTCAAATTAAAAAAATGGCCCCTTTCAAATGGATATTTAAATGACATACGTCGGCAGATTTGTTTTTTCTATGCCGCTTTTCCATTATCGGAAAAGAGCTCTGTAATCTACAAATCATTTCCCCAAGACTTATATTTAACTTTCGATTATTAAAATCATCTGCACGAACTAAATGAACATAAAATTATAGTCGTTTATATTTCATTGTATTGTAATATATAAAACGTAGGCATATTAAGAATTATATTAATGAAATAACATCTGTGCCTTTCACGGTAAACCCGGGTTCGATTCCTGGTCTGATCAATTTTATGGCGAAAACTTTTTATTTCAATAGCTTCAACTTGATCTTCTTAATAATAGAAAATTTACTTTCTTGCAACTGGTTTTGTTACAAAAAACTGACGCGTTAATGGAAGAAGTAAATTATATATATATAAAAGCAACATAATTGCTACTCGACAATGTAAAATAACGAGTGCAAGAAGTATGTAAGCACGGGACCACTAAACTTTATAATGTCTTACGGCCACTTTGAATCCGCGCCTGCACTCAGATCATAAAGCTTTAGATTTGTTGAAATATTCTAGATATATTTGTCACTTATTGAGGAGGTATACATCAAACACTTTTTTACTGCTATATTTACAGCAGATATATTGATAATATTATAGATATTTATAAACAGACAAACTTATCGTAGCAATATTCTCACTACAGCTTCTCCAGAAGATCATTATCGCGTTAATGTTTTATTCCATTCTTGGATTACGTTTTCAATGAATTGTCCGCAGATTCTCATGTGATAAACACAACCACAACCTTAAACTTTAGTCCTTGATTCCAGCTTTTCGGAATGACCTGAATTCAGATATTGGACGGTTTAATAAAAGATGCAAGCATTTACGAATAAGACTTGTCAGGAAGTAATTCAGAGCTTCGAGGTGATTTAAAAATATGATTTAACTTTTGGAAACCGAAAACGGTTATTGAAACTCTTCTTCTTCTCCACACCAAAAGAAACTTATAACCATCATGTGCTCATGCCAGTAACAAACATGCACGTATGCAACAGGATAGACTGGATGATTTGGTGCTACTTAACATTCGCCGCAACAAGAGGCGATTCCAGAGGAAGTGATGAATATTTTCGTAAGAACACATCCTAGAAGATTACAGCTTCAATGACATGGAATTATTACCGTATACTTTTTTCTGGGTGCATTTAATTTAATTTTATTTATATATTGTATTTATGGAACTGATACAACAGAGTAACGTTTTTGGAATTTAAACTGAATGTTTGCCTTTTAAAAAGATTGGACATTTTCTGTGGGCCTGTGATTCATTGTTTACAGCTAGTAATTTAAATATGATCACTTAAATATTTGGTTAGAAACTGTTTTAGTACGACCTTAATTCTGATATATACATTTGGGATAGTCGATCGGCCTCCCTTGTCGCCTATTTCTAGATTCGCGCCTGGCTGACTGAAAATACAATATAAGTCGTAATAATTATTTTGATGTGACCACAAAATTGTAATGTTTTCGTTTAAAATATGCCAAAAGAGAGTACTCAATTTCATTTCACTTTTATAAGCGCAATGCTTCACCTTCTTCAGTTAGTTCATTAACTTACAGTTTCCTCTCTCCACTGATTTCTTTCCACAGCTCCTAACACCCAAATCCTTCTTCTAAAAATAGATCCTTTGAGGTTTTTCGATCATTATATTTTCTAGCACCTTCATCTTACAAATCTTTGCCTTAAGGCCTTTGCTAGCCTTTGCAAACAAACTCGTAACTTAGCTGTAGTGTGCATAAACAAAATGGCAGCTTGCTTGGCAGCGGTTTCAACTATTACCACAGTATACATATACAAAGGTACTATACATATACTGAGGTAGGGACAGCTGGGGTATTCCGCGAGATCGAATTCTGGATGCGCATGTCACGATATTTACTCTTCTACCTACGATGACTCTGCATAAATAAAGCGATGGAATAATTGAATACAAACTGAAAAGATACATTGCTATTTTTTTAATAAATTAAACAACTATTAGGCATGTTGTCTTTGAAATCGTAATAATAGTTATTACCGAATGTAAGCTTCCCTAAATATTTACTATTGACGTCTAAGTTTCGCTGCACAGGTTATGACAATAATACAAAATTTAATGCTGAATCGAATTCCTCTGATAATTCTGACCAAATGACCACAGAACTTTCAAGTTCATATTTTTTCACTACAGGAAAATCTTAAAAGCAATGGAAAATGTTCCAGAGAATAATAATTAATAGTGATGCTAAAACAAATCACGTTTTTATAATAATAATAATAATAATAATAATAATAATATTATTATTAACTATCATCATCCTCATCATCATCATTATATTATATCAGGTTATGTTAGACTGTTGATATGTGGTAAAATGCTACCATGAAAAAAATACAGAAATTAACAAATGGAGATGGTATTTGAGCTGTGAAATTTGCTCTCGGATAATTGCAAGTAATTTTCCAAAACACCACTCCTAGCTCTTAATATAAATTTCTTTCCTCCCCCTATTTGATTATCCAGTAATGGATATCATATGGTAGACTGCTGTAAAGTACGAAAAATACAATATACGTTTTTTAGATATATTCATTTACAGTAATTGTAAAACTGCTATGCTCCTTAACCTAACTTTTTATATTAGAAACGTTATAATTAAAAAACATTGTTGTACGTTCTCAGTTAAACATAAAATAGGA
Source organism: Metallyticus violacea (assembly GCA_030762175.1). Taxonomy (NCBI): domain Eukaryota; kingdom Metazoa; phylum Arthropoda; class Insecta; order Mantodea; family Metallyticidae; genus Metallyticus; species Metallyticus violacea. The sequence continues at coordinate 73,537,818 of CM060837.1, read as the reverse complement.
ATTTAGGAGAAAAATAAATAATAATTGTTAAAAAACTTGATCGCCATTCAGAGATCGTCAATAAACAATCAAAACCGAAAATAAGATTAAAAAACAAGCTTTACCCACCTTAATTAATATGATGTTCCACATAATTGCGTTTTATATGAATATAAAATAAGAGAATTTCATATATATTATAAAAAGAAAAGGCTTTACAGTTAAGGTTTTAATTAACGAATCCGTAGCTTCCACGTTTACAGTTTATAGCTTAACACAATGTAGCTGCAAGGATAAAGCGTCATCTAATAGAAACATTGAGAACTATAGCCAACTGAGATGGATTTTAGAAACAAGAACATCAAAGGTGTCGACACAAGTTGCTCCTACTATTTATGCTGTGCTATTACAAGAGGCAAGGATATTGAAAAATGCTTAACCGGAGTAAATGTATAAACGCATAGAATTGTTCACAAAGTACGATTTATTTATATGTATTACACTATTTGGTACTTCACTTTACTTTTTAGTTCTTTTAGGGAACTTTGGGTAACGAATATTAATGATTTTCTTGCTGTAACTGTTTAATATTAATACTAACAAAGAATTGGTGGTGTTAATTTGGTAAATTCTTAATACTTTATAAATATTTAACACTTTGAAAAATGAGGCGACTTTCGTATCTTTCTAAAGCTGTAGAAAGCATTGCAATATTATGGATGAATCATAATATTCATTATCAACAATGTCACTCGGCAGCATATTAAAACTAATGGATGCGTGTTACAGTATAGCCAATAGCTGTGGAGACAGCCGTCACAAGTTCCTAGAAAGGTAAGTGCAAACAAACGGTACACGAAAGGTCATGTAAATTAGAAAGTATACCTGCACATAAATGCAACGCCTTTTGCACTTGATGGTCTATGTACGTAAGCAACAAGACACATATTTAATGCTTATAGAAACCTGAGGAAATTTCCGATATTCCAAGGATACTAACGGGGAACTTCCTTTGTTTTAGGATGATTTCGATTAATGATTTGTGAAAACTATTATTAACTTTAATTTGTACCTAGTTTAACAAAAAATCCCAGTTTCTTTCGACATCACCCCAACCGCTCTAGTTTTTCTAGAAAGCAAACACACATCTTTAATATCCGCAAGATTTTCATGTTTGTGCTACATAGCAGTCATTCCAAAACAAATATTGCCAGATCAATGTGATTGTTTGCTAATAAGGAACAAAGATTGCATTATTATTATTATTATTATTATTATTATTAAAGTATGGCAATTAAAATATTTCTGTATCTGCATAAACTTCTACGAAGAAGAATATAAATTAAACGCTTATATAACACAGTGATAATTTTCTGTAAATTTAATTGAGCTTAACGAATGTTTGTTGTCATGAAATTATTCCGAGACCGAAAGTGAAAACAAGCACGAGTTTATGAACGAAATTACCTTGCCTCGGGTAAACTATCAGTTTTAGTTAGTTTTATTATGCAAGATCATTTTAAAGAGCGATCTTGTTCTTTAATTTTATTATAAAGAGTTAAATGTGTGAGATTGTAATAAATTCAAAAAAAAAAAATTTGAATATCTGCAGTTACGTTAGTAAATTTCAGCATAGTACTGTATTATATATGAAATATCTTCATTGTTTATTGAATCTCGTAATTTCTTTCAATATAAAGTTCTAAAAGTGGTTCCAAACAATGGTTTTATTTCTTTATGTGTTTGTTTCTTGTTTCGTTTAGTTTTTAGTGTTTATTGTGTCAAATCTTGCCATATTTGCTTCGTAGTTTAATAGTAAAGTCTGTACTAAACGGAAAACTGCATGAGTTTAGTTTTCGGATCAAACAAAAATTATAGGAATGAAAAAATGAATGTAGGGGGAAAAAAATATCACTTAATAGTTTTTGAGCACCATACTATTTACTAGCAATGTATTCGATTCTGAATGGTCAATCGAGCATCCATGAGCTCGTTCATTAGCTGCAAGACGTTCGCATGGAATTATGGGAGAAATATAAAGGATAATATTTGCCTTCAGAAATCTTTTGCATATCCATGAAAATATTGGAGAGGTTTAAACAAAGCTTCGACCTGCCAATTTATATTTATATCCAATATTTTTGGAGAAATGGAAACAAAGTTGCCAAGGAAAGAGGTAGATATGAGCTAAAATTGTTAATTTAATTGGCAATTTGCTGATGATAAAATCATTGTGAGCTCAAGAATCATTTTGATTTAAAATTTATGGACAAGTGATTAAACATATGTTAGGAGTTTCAGAGTGTCATGCAAATTGAATATTGAATAATATGAACATCAAAGAAGACTCGGAGATTAAGCAAAACAATCTGAAACAATAAATACGAACACATTTTAAAAATACAATATATTGGAAAACAACAATTGAGCAAACCATTGAAAAGATCACTGTCTGAACTCAATTGTTATGATAACACGTCCGTAAGGACAGTTTGCTCAGGCGATAACATTTGGGACTAGCATTCGGAAGGTTCCGTGTTCAGATCTCTTGGGGCTGCCCATTCTGACCTTGGGTTTTGTCATGGGTTCCCCTGGTCACTTAGAAGAATGCTGGAGGTCGGTGCGGTGTGATGACTGCTGCTCTGGAATATGGCACTGAAGCGTCCCTTCCGAGAGACTTGAAATCCTTGGACCGGGAGGGAGGTGTAGGGATGTTTTTTTTAGGAACTTCCATGGCCACCAGTGTCTCCCTCATTTCATACCTTCTTCCCTTGGAGGTGCCCTACAGCACTTCCTACTGAACCAGATTTTTAAATTAAAGGACAAGACATTGCTAGAGACGAAGTCTAGGAAATAGGGTGAGTGAGGAATCAACTCCAAATCCATTTCGTGTAGTTTTGCCATTGTGACTGCCGGTGTGTGAGAAAGCGCGTTATCCACCTTATATATACAGACAGAGTGAGGCATTTATAGTGTCACTGCCATTTTCCTCCAAAACGAAGGGGAAAATCAAAAAATACTTCAGAAATAATTTGAAGTGCTCTTAGGGGAATATAAGATAGTCTTTGAAATGCCATTCTCAATATCATTTTAAGGCCAAATTGAAATTTTCAAATGGAATGGTATATTTTCTTTTCTGGGAATGGAAAGAGCATTCAATTTTCAGTAATAAAAGTTCTATTACATCTATCAGCAAGGGGTGACAGGTGATGTGATATTGGACAAATAAGACAGCAAATGTTTTTTCCCTCACTTTCACTGTACTGGCATCAATTTACATATGTTGAAAAAGTTGCCGTTTTGAATTTGTAGTAGAGCCGTTGCAAAACACAACACGCTTCTGAAAATCATCCTCATGAAAGGCTTGATGTAGGCTAATGTGATATGGTGGTATTTGTGGTATTTTCCCCTTTGAGAAATTCCCGAATCACATTCCAATTGACGGGAATTTCGGTCAGGACTAAGCGGCAACTGCAGCTAATACAGCGACTTCTGAATTTTCCCCAGTAACACTTCTCATTCGATAGTTTTTCTTGGTGCGACACCTCCCGTTTCGGAGAGTAAATTTGCAAGCCGTAGAAAATTTCTAACAGATGGCTGCCTCCTTTCCTGATACCGATCTGCGTATAAGTTGCAAGCTGCTCTAGCGTTCTTATGAGCTTTGCCATAATTGTCGATCCTCTTTTTGATCGTGTATCGAATATCCATGGTTGAAAAACGAAATGGAAACTGGCTGAGAATGTCTTTTGAGGTTTGAATTGGCAATGATGAGCATTTGTTTGTGTACCGATGTCAACAAATGAGCATCTGTGTGTAAACAAATGAGTTTCCTTCATAGCAATAACAAAACAAAAGAGAGAGAAGTGAAAGTGAGTGAAAAACATTTGCTGTCTTATTTGTCCAATATCACACAATCTGTCACCCCTAGCTGATAGATGTACAAGTTTTATACTGAAAATTGAAGATCTTTTCATTTCGGAAAGATTCCTTTTGAAAAAACGAATTCGACTTTGAAATGACATTGAGAATGACATTTTAAAACCGAGTTTATGTGCCCCTAAGAGCACTTCAAATTTCATATGAAGCATTTTTTTGACTTTCTCCTTCGTTTCGGAGGAAAATGGCCACGACACTATAAATGTCTCGCCTTGGTATGTATATATCTGCACCAATCTTAGCAGTTTTTCCTTTAAGTTGTTTTTAAAATGTTTCAACAGTGCCGCATTATTGACTCCTGTTGTTTTACCCTTTCCAAGTACTCTAACAGGGATATTCTTTGGTGCCCATCAACTTGCCAACCCCCTACGTCAACGTTCACCACTCGTTGTGCACCGCTTTGATTGCCACTCCAACTCTAGTGAATCCTAGTTTTGTCTACGGTCACAGACTCACACAAAAAGTCCTGCTTATTGCGATTTAACACCCATTAAAATATCCTTTGGCGCGAATTTTTTGCTCTGCTGTCAAAAAAGGCTTACACAGTTTTTTTTCACGTGCAATTTTTGCTTTTAAGATATTGTGATTCGTTCAGCCGAGATGCTTACAATATCAGTTATCTTGGGAGTGCTTTCACTCGGCAGTCTTCCATTAAGATGCCATAGAGTTCAATTGGGAGTGCGAGCGTGCTCGATCCTCTATGCGAGTACACAAACCTTTAAACTCATTTCTTCTAAAATAAATAGGTGGTGCAGATTTCGGGTATGTGAAATAACCTCAAGTCTGAAAGAAGAAACCTCTGAGCCAAATTTATCTGCCGTTTCACGCCCTGAACAGAATGGGACGCTGATGACCTGAGATGATGAAGAAGGTCGTAAATAAACCCTTCCTTCCCCCTTATGCCGCTACAGTGCAGTTTTCAAACCAGCAAAGGTCCGAAATTGCTGTTCTCGGAGATGATTATTCAAAGGAAGAAAAAGATGTTAATCTGATAATGTAATGTTTGGAGACTATGGTGAATGCAAAGACGGACAGCACCTAAGTTGTATGTAGTATTACATTATCATGCAAAATAATATCATTCTTTGCAATTCAGGAATTCAGGCTTCTTAGTATTGAGCTTTCTATTATTAGAGCATGGGACAATTGTTCGGCCGGCTGACAACAGTTCACCACCAAACACAAAGCACCTTCTTTTGGTGCTGATTGTTTGGAGAGAGATTCATGGGCTGCCGACCAGTGATGAAGACATATCGAGCATTTTCTTCTCTTCTTATTATATGTCAGCAACCTATCAATCCTTCTGCTGACGTAACAACTATGCAAATGTGGCGTCAACTCGTGCCACCTTCTGAGCCAAGTGAGGGACCAAGTTGATATTTTTCCCAGCTGATGGAGATAGAGCGGAATTGTTTTGCACTGACGTTGAATTGCTGTGTCACGTTTTCACAAGTCTGGGTGTTGTTCATCTCAAGATTCGCTAAGAGAGTCTCGTTATTCTGTTCGTGGCTCATGTACGAGGGTTTCGTTGCCTTCCTGGAGCTTCGTGAATCATCTTTGCATTGTCTGTTTATTCACAGCATCAGCGTCGAAGGCCTGCAGTTTCAACTCGTAGAGCATACAAGCTCGTGTGTCATCTTAGGGGGTATTCATGTTTGACCGCGCTTTACGAAGAGAAGGCGAGCGTAGGCCATCAGGCCGTAGCCAGCAGCAGCAAATCACTGGTTTTTAGGATTTGCACGAGTTTAGGTTTAAGTTAGTGTGTGTAAGTGAATTAATTGGAAATTCGAATAGGCGAAAAATAGAAAATGCCCTGCCAAAATGCTATTTCCTCTACTATTCGAGAAACCTTAATTCGCTCTTTCAAAATAAAATCCTTAACTTTCACATTTCGCTGGAAGCCATCTTCAATAGACTCTCCACTTCACTTAAACTACTTACTCTAAATTTGAATTTGTAGTATGATGGTGCAAACTCACTATAAACAGTAACCGTGTATTCATTAATTACCAGTAACACAAGGACTTTCCAGACATTCTTCCTTCTCCTGAACTGAAAATGTGCATATGTAACATGTCACAACATGCACAAATTTAATGCAATAACACTTGAAAGTATCTGCACTGGACCACCTGTTCCGAAAGCTGGACCGAGCTGATACAGTTTCCCGGAAGCGAAGCAGGTCCGCACCTGAGACATAATTGATGTTGATCACACCTTCGTTTTCCTGTGCATGACGCGTTGTGATCTGGAATGGGATAATTTGCTGACCTCACGGAATGCACCTGACCTGTATCTCCAGAGACACTCAGGTCAAGGAGTTCTACCAGCAGTAATTGCAGAAAAAGCATTTTGCTCTCGTTGAATACAATCAGCCATTCTGTTGCTGGGCACCAGAGGCAAATCTATCGTGAGAAAATGTAAAGGTAGTGGGTTTTCCCTGCCGGTAATCGAGGTTACTAAATCGGCAGTGCTAGAGGCAATTTGCTAAAGAAGCGAGACCCTCAGCTGTAATATCGTGAGTGGTTCTAGTAAGCCAGACTTCGCACGAAACTTCTTGTTATGATAATTTTGACAGCAATCTAAATTGACCTAATTTTAGATTGCGAGTTTCGCCGAGCAACAAGGTTTTATAACAATTAAGAATCAAACGCATAAAAAATATAAGAAAAATTAAAATTATACATATTTAATTTTCGGGATTCAACTAAATACAAGGCTACAACTACCAATACTGTCTATTTCTTTTTGAATACAAAGCTGTATCTTCCAGAGCCAACCGTGTTTCCTTTAGAGATGGCACCAACCTCCTCTACAAAGGGTGCAACAGTTTCTTCCGAGCTCCCAAACTGAAGCCATTTAGTTTTTCTTGACTGCTGGAAACAAAAGAGCCAGATACAGGCTGTATGCTGGGTGGTACACCAGTGTCACTCCCGATTCTTGCAGAAATTCCATTTTATTGGATGCGGTGTGCGCAGAGACATTGTTATGATGAAGCAACAATCTCGTAACCCAGACTTCGCTCTTATTTCTGCTAGTGTTCTGAAGTCCCTGGTGTACTAGTTGGTAGTGACACAGTTTTTATTCCTGTAGTGCAATAATTGAATTCCACTGGGAAATCATAGTTCGGGAAGACACGGGTCGCTGTCTGACTCTTTGATTGATAACTCAGCTTCCGTCACTTGTGGAGATACCGTGGACATCCGCGAGTTACCAATTTAGAAACGAAAAACCATTTCCTAACACCATGATGTCCTTCGTTCTACTGTGAGGCTGTAGAATACTCAACGACAACAAAGCTTCCTCTTACGAAGATATTTGTGCAGGATTTCTGACACCTGCGGTTAACGAATACTTCCATCTTTCATTAAGTTACTTACGGACCACTCTTCACTATGGCTTCTACACGAGCAATGTTTTCATCTGTGACTACTATTATCGGATACCACGCATACTCCTCGTCTTTCAAGGATGTTCTTCCTCGTCTAAACACTAAACTCCAGTTATAGACGTTTGTATGAGAAAAGAGAGTCTAAAAAAGCTCTCTGAATTTTTCAGGCATTATGCTGGTTCAGGCCGCACTTATAAACTTAAAAAAATCATTACACGAAAAATCTCTTGAGTCACCTCCATTTTAAAACGTCAACAGCGAGCGCATAATCACAATTAACATTTTGCTGCATCTGCAACAATGGATGCCCCACGCTTATTCCACTATTGTTACTAATTAATACACATTCTTTTCTGAAATATGTTTATGACTCTTCTCATCAATAAACAATCGTAAATGTAAGGAACATTTTCACGGGTCTCCACAAGTTTGTGCACGAAGAGTTCCTATTGGCGACTCGAACAAAAGCTTTAATTTTGCATGCAGTTGAAAATGATGTTACAGGAAATGTGAGTTTTTTTTCAAAAAATTATCACTTGCTTCATCATTTCGATTCTGGAAGGGGGAAAAAAAAAAACAAAAAAAAAAAAAAAACAGCAAAAACAGCAAAGCTCCATCGTCACCAACATCAAAGATAGCAAAAGTGGTTGCTTAAAGTTATGGTCATCGCATTTTTCGATATTCAAGGAATGATTAACCAGCATGTCGTACCTGCAGGTACAACTGTAACTGGGAATACTTCAAACATATATTTAAAACTATGCAAGAATACCACGATAATGCACGGAAGCACATCGCAAAAGTTGTTTCTAAAATCTCACAAAAATCAATGTTAAGTGTATATCTCACAAGATTTAGCCACATGAGACCTTTTCCTTTTCCCCAAATTGAAGAAACATCTTCGCGGGAGGCATTTTCTGTCATCAGAAGCAGTGGTGAAGGCTGCTAAAGCGACTTTGAAGGATATGTCAAAATATGGTTTCCAGCAAATCTTTGAAGACCCGCAATTATGCATTGCATCCAACAGGGATTACTTTGAGAAATATATTGAAAATTATGAGGATGAGTAAAGGTATGCTGTCAAAAAAGTATATCATTCTTTATTATACAGCCCTCGTATGTTCACGAAATAATGTTTCTACCCTAAACAGAACGCTATTTCGAGAGCAGGCTTTACGCAGCGACGTAGTTTTTGAACCAATGCCTGTGCCGCTACCTAATAGTACGTAATGTGCTTTGTACTAAAGTTTCCCTGATCACTGTCATGGTGGAAGAACTCTAAACCACCAATCATATTCATATGTTTAAGCAATTGAATCCAACCGCCAATGGACTTTTCGCTTAACGGTTACCCTTTACCGCCCAGTAATAAAAAGACGCTACGACAATGCATATGCTTAATATTAATATTTCATAGTTTACTTATTATCATAGAACATGTCTTGCCTAACACAAATAATTTCTGCAAAAACGAAGTATTAGTATTTTTCAGTGCTCTGCCAGGTTTACTTAAAAACACACAAAAGTGCAAATTGTTAAAAACTAGATTAAAGGAAGTTTACAGGAATATTGTTTTTATACACTACTTGAATATATAAATTGTAATAAACAATAAATATCCACATTAATATGTGTTATGTTCTGTTTGTGCACCAACTGAAAAAATATAGTTTTATCTGTGAAATCATTTCAGTAAATAAATACAAATGTTTTCTTTTATTGATATTCCTAATTATGTATAGTTATATATAACTTTTACTAGTCCAAGAGTATTGTATACAGTACAAACTGGATGTAAGGACTAAAAATAAAATAAAAGCGTCTGATGGCATAATTCATGTGTGAAATAATTACCTTATATAACATAATTTCAATATATATCAACATTAAAGTGCATTTCGAACACAATTGCCATAAATATTCACTGATATCAAGATATCCGCTATGTTCAAAAGGTTGGCAGAAGTACATAAAAAAAAAAAGAATATCGAAAATTAACAGTCTATTATTGACTAATGCTTTCTGATTACGATCGTTTTACATTAAATTTTTATTTTTTTGCCACAACTGTATATACAAAGAATTGCATGCTATGAAGATCATATTCATGATAGTTATACATCTCTCAAGCGGCCTGGATTGCGAATTCCATTCGCCTTATGCTTCCCACAAGTTTAAGGAATCTTCCACCAGCAGTTTCATTACTAAAGGACAGAAAATGAATCTGGAAGCTGTCGAGATGCTAACCTTCAGGTGGAACGTGTTGGTAGTGAAGAAGAAAGGCAATAACGATCCTGTAACACAATTGCAATGTATCACGGGCTGTTCGCACTTCATGCCTCAGGTTGTAATGTGCGTGAACCGCGGCTGGCTCGAGAGACTGAACTGGTGAGCAATGTATTTATAATAAAAGTTATTGTGTAGAGAGTGGATTAACCACTTTTTTTTTTTTTTGAAAGAACATGTTTAATTTGGAAAAAAAGCAGATATGTTTTAATATGTATTTTTAGTTCAATATTTTGTTTCCATCTATGTAACAGGGTGCTTTAAAATGTGTCAGGAATTACGTGTCTCTGTAGGTAAATTTCGTAACACTGGAATAAACAGTGGATAGGTCTGTTTCCCCCTCCCTTCTTCCTTCGTTATCCATTAACAATCCATGTACAGTGCGATCAGTGATGCTTTCCCTCGCGGCGTGGAGTTTTTCCCCATGAGCGAGTTCCCATTCGTTTGCCGTGATGCACAGTGGTCCGAATCGGAGGGGGGAAAAAGCGAACAAAAATCTGTTTTGGAACTTTACTTTAGAACAACCAAACAACTTTCTAAGTAAACTATGCTTATCAGCGTACATTAATTTCACTTTTTCTTTGGAAAGGGCTTCTGGGTTTCTCAGATGTAATACAGAAAAAGTGACATAAATGTGCTGTCTCCCAGATCTGCCCTTGTGAACATCGCATACGGTACCATGAGTCTTAAATTTGTCTCGAATGCATGCAATTGTTACTCGTGTTGGCGGTTCTGTTCTGTACACACGTCTCCATTGCCTTTGAAGTTCAACAACATTCTCGATTTTCCAATACCACTTCAAAATTGCTTTCCGCTGTTCAAACGATAACCTTGCCTCCATTTTGTTGTAGCAACGCTAGCATAACGTAATGTGAGTCACATCTGTTTACAGAACATCATACTACACTTTACTGTTGTTTTTCGGTTCAACTTTGAAATATATTAAATAGATATCTACTGTGAAAGTGTGTATATATTTTTGGCACCCTCGGTTTATTTAATTTACAAATTCCATTTAAATGTTAACGAGAGTGTCGAGTAAACAATGCATAATAATATAAGAAACGTTTTTTATTCCTGTCTTATTTTGACCGGTGGAGAAAGTGTCATTTCTTAGAAGATGCGTTTTTGAAGAAATATTCAGACTGGTTGAAAAAAGAAATTGTGATTTCAATTCCGAACATGCCAGGCTTCTCAAAATAAGCAGTTCAAGGTCGTTCTTCAAAAGAATTTAAAGAGCTAATAGAGAGAAGCAAAAGTTTAACAATTCAATATTTAAGAGAGACAGAGCTTGCCTATGCCACCACTATGAATTTAAGGACAGAAGGAAACGATTTATTAAAAGAAGTCACCACAACACCAACAAGGGGCGATGCATATAGGAAAGGGGGCAAACAATCGACAAAAATGTTAGTGGAAAAAGTTTTATCATTCATAATTAAAGCGAAGTTTCCAAGCACCAGTATGTGACATTAAACCTATCAAAGGCTAAATAGGACTTAAGGACCAACAAAAATTACAAGAATTCACATCAATAAAAATGGGCTGTTGCATTTCCTCTTTTAAGAAACGTCCCTTTGCTATAAGGAAATTAATAAATTTTGGAAAGCTTGAGTTCTATTGATCAACAGAGTACTAAATATGTGTGTAGTGTATTGTTGTAATACTTTGCCACAATGGATCCGCTTGCTTCTGTCGTATGGGAGTCTTTCTCAAACCAAAACCGGCTCCACTACCCAGACCCTAATGTAGAAAAAGGATTATTTATCATTAGAAAATATTTTGATGGTTTTTAAGAATCTGAAATATTTCTCATATGTAAACGAAACATAAATAATATCAATTCCGCTTACATAAAATCATTCATGCACAAAAATGGTTAATCAACTGCTGCCCATTGCCGTTTACAGCATTGCAATAAATAATGAAATAAAAATAAGAAAAATAATTATAACTCCACAACATGCATAAATAAGAATAACTTAATCAATTATTTTTCATTGGTGAAAGATACAAGAACATTATTTTAAGCAAACTCACTACGGTGTAAAATTAATGGATCATGTAAATACACATGCATCTATATACAGATTTGACTTTAGGCTTTTGCAAAGCTATGCAAATATAAAATGGTTAGCCATTTATATCTAATAATAATGTTCACTACAATTAGAACAAATGATTTTAATCAACTACTGCAAAAGAAAATGTAATGCAAAATAAAAGTTATCACATATGTGTGTTTGTGTGTGTGTGTGTGTGTGTGTGTGTGTAGGAAAAATTTGCAGAAAAATCAAGAGTTCTGTTGAATATGTACTTAACTTAATTTCCATAAGTGAGCTTCATTTGTTCTAATGCAAAATCATGATCTAGTAGTAAACTTTTCTTGACAATGTTTATTAAAGAAGTCACTCTATCAACGAGTGAGATAGTCAGCCCTGGTGGTGTAGTGGTAACCATACTTGCCTTCTAAACCTAAGATCGCGGGTTCAGTCCCGGTCAGGATGAATGGGTTTTTCGGGCGTAAAAATCCTAAGTATGCCTTCCTTCGGAACGGAAGTTAAGCTGGGAGTCCCGTGTCGCACATTTACGGCACGAAAAAGAACCTCAAGCCTGAAAGAAGAGACCTCTGAGCAAAATTTGTCGGCCGTTTCACGCCCGTAGTTTAATGGGACGCTGATGACCTGAGCTGTTAAAGAGCGTCCTTAAATAAAACGAATCAATCAATCGACGTAATATCCCTGCAGCCGTACACATTTTCACGACGTCGACGCCATGATTCCATGGCCGCTGCGAACGCCCTATAGGAATCTGTTTTGACCACAGGAAAATGTGAGTGAATCTGAGTGCTTCCATTGAGCAAATTGGCGCTTCGTTTCAGGATTGAAAAATGGCATCTATATCTCATCTATTATCACAATCACTGAAAAGAATGTCCCATTTATGCCATCGTCACGCGTCATCATTGCTTGACAACATGCCACGCGGGCAGCCTTGTAATCGTTCGTCAGCATTTGTGGGACCCACCTGGAGAACTTTTCGCATTTTCAGGTCTTCATGTAGGATTGTGTGCACAGATCCCACGGAAATGCCAACTTTGGAGGCGACGTGTTCCACACTCATTCGGCGATCATCCAAAACAACTTTCTCCACTAGCTCGATCATGTCGCCAATACGTCCTGTGCGAGGCCGAGATTACCTTGTTTTGTTGTCACATGACGATCTGCCTGACGATCCTTGAACTGTCGCACCTATGAATGCACATTAGACACATCTATGACCTATCACCACATGTTTCACTCAACTGACGATGAATTTAAATCAGTGTCATACCATGAGAAAGCGAATGACTACACGGTGTTCTTGTAATAAATGCGTCACCATTTTGAAGTACAAAAACAGTCCTCACTCTCGCCGCTGCCGCTAGAGTTTTGTGTGCTATACAGTGCTGTCATCTCTGTCACGCATTGACGAGGGCCCGCTTATTTTAAAACCAACTGCATATTTCTGTTTCCAGTCCTGAGGGGGTGGAGGAGAAGAAGAAAAAAATTGGTGTTATAACTTGAATGCACTTCTTATTAAAAGGCTAAAATATTGTTTATAAAAAATCCCGGGTCTTAGTAATAACATTTTATATGTTCAACCATTGCAGACTACATCAGTGACAGCTGTGATTCTCTGTAACTGTTATCAGGTTTGACTGGGGATGCGCTGCCCTCATGCCCAAAAGATACTCCTTCAAGGACTACGACGTCCATTGTGTTGGAGAACTATCTGAAAGAGATATCATCGTCTGGATCGGCTCCTGCAGCCTCAAGTTTTCCCTGGAGCACATCTCACCAAAGAGACGATTGACCAAAAGTTCAAGCAAGAAAATGTGGTGCGGAGTAAGGAACGTAACAAAAGTGTGCACAGAACTTGAAAGAGAGAAAGTTAAAACCAAAATGTCAGGCTCGCGAGCTCAACAATGTAGACATCAAGACCAGGAGATCGAATACACGGATGATGGAGTCATTTTCGATCCATCCATATACGATTTCGTTGAAGACAACGTATCGCCCTTGACAGAAGACGAGATTATGGAAAATGAACAAATAAGAAAACAACGAAAGGAATATCGGGCAAAGCTTGAGATGTGTCCTTTAGAAATCCAAGAACATCCGGCAGAGATAAGAGCAGCCGTGCCTGAAATTAGCCAGGTACAGTGGAAGTTTCAGAAACAGGTAACTCAAAGAGAAGAAGAGGAAATCGCAGAAAATGACGATACCTGGATGGCAGCTCTCCTGCTAATAATTATATTCGTTTTATTTGGACAAGTTTTATCAAGAAAAAACTTCTGCGTCAAAAATGGATCGCTATGACAATCTGTATAAGAGATATTAGATCGTCAAAAATTGTAAATTTTCATTTTCGATATTTATAGTAAATACATATTTTATACAAAGTTTCACACGTTTGTTTTTGTATGTAAAACTTTCTTTTATTCTAGAATCATCACAGTAATGCTAAGACTTTGCAAAACGAACTTAATTTCATTCGAAATAACTTAGACAGTATCTCTTTATATTCTTTCTACGGCATTACAACGTTTTGTAAGATCTACCCTTTCAGCCGTTCCCTATTTTTGTTCAATCGTCAGATGCTCAAGTACGCCGTTTTTTCTACGCCCCAAACGGGGACAACTCCAGGAGAAAAGCACGGCCATGATCGCGAACGAAGACAGGGTTCCTAACGTTTCCAAAAAGAGTATCTAGACACTGGTGAAGCCTCCCAAAGAATTCGAACCCCTCAAAAGAGACATAAACTTTTCATAGCGCAAGCCACCGTCATACCGCACATAGTACCAGATCAGCTGGCCTGGCACTTTCGATTCTGTAAGAGAAACAATGAAATGGCATGAGATTGCGGAAAATTCAAGTGTAGATCCATTGCAGTATTCGTGTAAGCAACCATAGGAAACCACGGGGAAAAAAAAAAAAAAAAAAAAACCAAGGTCAGGTTGGCGGACCTTAAGAGATTTGAACTTGGGATCTCCCGAATGGGAATCTCATGAGCTACTGTCGGATGCAATGGTAACTATTGCAGTAAATTCCCCCAACTAATTTATTTAAATTATTTGGTTTATTTACCGACGCTCTTTAACATCTCAGGTCTTAAAACGGCCGAAAAATTTTGCTTAGAGGTCTTTTCTTTCAAGCTTGAGGTTCTTTTACATGCCGTAAATCTGAGGATTTACTCCCCATCCGAAGTAAACCATATTTTGTATTTTCACGCCCGAAAAAATCCATCGACTCTGGCCAGGTTAATCTGGCGATCTTGGGTTCCACGAGCAAGTATGGTTACCATCAAGATCGACTACTCCTAGGAAGACAGTCGTTAGCGACGATCAGAACAACTGACCTGACATTTTTAAAATTGTATTATATTTTTAAATATCTAAAACACGTATAGACGAATGTCATCGTGAAATTTGACATCTCTAGATCGGATAGAAATATGAAAACCTCAAAATAGAAATATGAACATAAGCTCATTTTAAATGTCATATCTTGCTGAACATAATGCTTTGTAAATCATTGTCGAGAACTTAACATTAAGGGCTGGTTTCATTGGCTGGAAAAGGGCGAATATATGTGCCCAGCAGTTTATGTGCTATCCATTAGCGATGTACAAACATTGAAGACAATTTCATGAAAATAATTCGAAATGCCAAAAGATAGATGCAACAAATATTCCTGGGTTAAAGAATGGATAAAAATAGTCCATTCTTATGTACTTTTGTCAGCTGTGCAAAAAAGAGATGTGTTATTGTTTTGTATTTTAATGCTTAATAACTAGCAAGACTTGAAGAAATTAGCCAACAGAATACAGAAGCAGAATGCAGAGAAAAATCATAATTTAGTTCAAGCATCGAACTCAATAAGTTTCTTGTTATATTCGTTATGTAGATTAAAATAATAGCACCAAACAAAACGTGTACATAAAAAATATCGCATCAGTGCAAACCACTATCATTTGACTTTAAACGTCTTTGCTATTGGCCGAGAGAAAGCAAACCGAACTGAAAGTGCATGAAACTTGGGTATGACGCCAGAGAGTTTGCCGTTGCTTCACTTAAAACTCTGAAGGCCATTTAAGCGAATTTTATGCAGCACGCTTCTTCCAGGGACATTAGCAGTTTCAAGTCTCGTTCGAATGAATTGTTGTGCATTCTAACAGGAATAAATAAGTTTCACAAGAAGTGTTGTTGAACTCTGGTTCACAAGTGTCACAATCCATCTCCATCAGTTGTGAAAAATATGCAAACTCAACCGATGGGTTGCACACGAGCAGACAAGGATCAGAAGGCAGCACGAGCTAATGTCAGCTGACATACGATCCTCAAGGACACTCTAAGACACCGTCATCACTGGTTGGTGTCCCACGAATCTATCTCCAAACAACCGAAACCACTACTTCGTCTAAAGAAGACTATGCTCTATGTTTGATGGTAAACTGCTGCCCGTCTGCCAAACAAGCAAGGTCAATGTGTACAGTAACCATCTGGAACGTGTCCTTGAAAAGCTGAAAGCTGAAAACTAAGGAGCCTGCACTCGCGAATCTCAAAGCTGTTATGATTTTGCATGATGGTGTAAAACCCAAGCATCTCTCTCAAGTGAACAACACTTTTTTAACCAGATATTTTTAATTTTACACCTCTGTCATAGGAAACTAAAGCTTACAAAAATAAATAACTATACGAATTGCAGATATTAATTGGTTATAACATAATTTATATTAGTGATTAAGGCTCTTTTCCAAGCAATCAACAAAAGCGGAATCTGATACAGGCCGTTTATGTATATAACAGTAACGGTTGTTGCAGAACTGAGTTTTATGAGACTAGTTCATACTGTTTAAGTTTACCTCCAGGGGAAAACTTAAGTAAATTATCACTCTATGAGTGTAGTCAGTGAACAGACCAGACTGGCTGCGAATGCTTCAGTAGAATTTGGGAAATAATAATAAAAAAAAAAAAAAGTTATGTCACTACACCATCAGAACAGCAACAGATGTAACAAATTTTGCTACGCAGAGCAAAAACACATAATTCTCTTCCAAAGCTCCGTGAAATTTTCACAAAGACTTGTGCTAAAGATTCGTATCAGCAAAAACCTTTGAAATTATTCAAAATCACATTATATATATGTGAATAAATAACAGCTTCACCCAATGGCAATGTTAATGTCTTTTACTATTAAAAATGAAAAGCCGGAACAAACAAATATCTGGTATAACCTGTGTATCTATCGTTCATCATCTCTGTGATTTTTTGTTATTGTTCATTCTTTGCTGATTGACATGTTTAGATTTACTCATAATGTAATCTGTGTGATTAGAATAATATTAATTATCAACCCATGTACCTTATATCCTAAAACTGCTCCTACGGTCCACCCTAATTTATATATATATATATATATATATATATATATATATATATATATTAACAGTAATAATAAAAGTAGATAAGGATAAAACTTAAAACTTCTTCCCACACTCTCATTTCTAGTTTCATCTGTTTCCATGCATAACGTTACCTTCGATACTCAATATTTACTTTTATCACTTTCACTTGTCTAGCTTCTTGCCATTGAAGAACTCGCAGTAGTTCCGAAATATAGCAATTTCAAGTGTGACCTTTTCTCAGTGTTTTATCCTTATATACTTTTATTATTACTGTTAATGTATTACATTGTTAATAGTGTTACTTTATTTTTATTTTTCATTTATATTATATATATATATAATATAAATATATATGTCATATATGTCATAAGAGCAAATATCAGATATATTTTATCTTTGTTGTCTGTAAATGAAAACTTTTCCAGTTGGTCGAAAAAAAGTGTAGAGCTTCCATCATGAGGTCAATGACTTCTATGTTTTGAAGTTTATTTATTTCCTTGTGTTTTTCAAATCGAATGGCAGGATCTATTATATATAAAACCCATCCTACTATTGTTCGATCGGATGGTAGTAATATCGATTCTTCTTCAGCTCAACATCTCGAAGTTATTAGATCGGAGCTCTTCTGCGATCCTTGAGCGAACCTGTAATGACAAGAGTTAAGAAGTGTTTCTCCAAAAGGACAGAGACAGAGGGCATGTGCAAGAGTTTCTGCCTCTCTGTCACCGCCTAGTAGAGCAAAGACGTGAGTTATCATTTTCAGCACTTCCCACTATTCGCTCGAAGTGCGGCCTTCATTGTGTCGAACTGAGTTCGCCGAACGTATTCATGGTAAAGGCCAACACCAAATCCTTTCTTGGGAGTTCAGCGCAGGTGTCTTCTTTATTCTCTCGTAAAATGTTTCTTATTCGCCGAGGGTCATATGATCTAATTTGAGGAATATAATTATTATGGTAATCAGTGGCCACTAATAGAGGGGTGCTATATGCATAATTTTTTTATAATGGTGTCGAAACAACAGAGGTTGATACACAAATCCACATTGACATAAAATATTATTAAAGAACTGCTTTCAAATTAACTTTTCTTCGTTAGAAAACGTCTTTTGCCTCCGGTTTTATTTTACATTTATATACTAATTCACCAGAGAATGGCAAAGAATTTTAACAACAACTTTTAAAATTGAAAAATTGGCAATGAACTCAATTTTATTTGCTGATGACCAGGTTGTTTTCGCCAATTCAGAAAAATAATTCGCAAATGGCTGTTAACACGCTGAATAAAACTGCAAGTCAGTAAGTAGCATAATTACATAAAATCTATAGAAAGATTATATTTTGTTGCAAATAACCATCTGCGATATAACATTATTTTAAGAGGTAAAATTGCTGAACAAATAAACAATTGAAACTATTTAGGTTTTAACACATCTTATTGCCAGAAAGAAGATGTGGCACATTAGGGACTTAATAATGAAAAGTATCTTGAAGTCAACAATCGTGGGCTAATGCAACGCTTGTCTGGCATGTGTGGAACATAAAAAGCCAAGCTCTGCGCATGCGTATAGCTGCATATTTGACTTTCGTAAAGAAAAGCGTCAGTCTATCGAGGAGTAAGCCAGCCGAGATGCACAACTTCTCTCCCTGGCCATCGTAACAGCGTCCTACAGGTAACATTTGAAACTGCAATAGGAATGATATAGAGAATTGCAAGCCGGCAGTTGCACCAACTTAACTCAACTATCAGTTTATTGTATTATTTGTGTTCCTCGTCTCTTATATACATTTTAATTCTTTGGGATTTTTAAAATTAAAATCAGGAGCATGTCCCTAATGTCCAAACTCGTGCCAAGTTACTGAAGTAAATGCGAGTGATCTACAGAGGTAGCGACGTAAGTTTTACAGAATGTGCGGATTTTATATCGCATTAAAAGGAACAACTCTGAAAACAACACAACTAAAAGTTTATTAGATGATGACAGTACCAATGCTGACAATGCATGTGAGAACTGGAGCTTAATAGAAAAGATAAAAGGAAATTAGAGACAGCAGAAATGAAATTCTTATGTTCTGTAGTCAGTCTGTAACTTCAAGATAAAGGAAGAAATTATGTCAGAAATGAGTTAAACTTCTTCAGCCTACAAGATAGAATGAGCAATCTACAGGAAGACTGGACAACTCTGTTTAAAGAATGACATTGCGCCTAATGTTTTGTATCTGCGACTATTATGTGTAGATGACTTACAAACCAATGTGTGGAAAGTGAGAGGAACCGGAGCCTATTGTTCATTTGTGTATGTACCACCTAAGACGTTCCCAGGAAAGTTTGCCTTCAATTTTAAACAGACTGATTGTTATGCGTTACAAAATTGAACGCATTACTTTAAAGGACTATTGGATAATTATAGTGAACCAGTGTATTATTGTCAACACTATCATGTATAGTAAAATTTGCAGTTATTTAAATATCAAACAATGCTCTCATGTAGGCAGTCTTCAAGAGATAATCGTCAGAAATAGTAATGGAGAAATCCGTTTGCAGTAAACACACACTTGAGACATAGGTGCAGATTAGCAGGACCGCTAGTTTTGCATCACAACTTGACCGTCCCGTTAACACCGAAGTTCAAGTGAATAGTTTAGCACCTCGACGACACAAGGACGAAACATTTGCCGCTCGTGAAGGACGTGTAGTGAGTAGTTATTTTGGTCCGGTTTTTTCATTAACAGAACGTTGTTTTTATAACACGAGCAGACGAGGGTCATGTTCCAGGTCTCTGGCCATGCACCTCGAGTTCTCGTTATGCTTACCTACTTTCATTTTCCTCTTTTATTTCTTTCTCAAAATAAAATTGCATTCATAACATTCCAGTGTTACCAACTTTTGATTATTGTGAATGTAATGAATATTAATCTATCTAAGCGGAAACAAATTACATATGTTATAATGTAGTGCTTATTATTTTAATTTTTACATTCTTCATGACGTTTCAAAATAAAGCTACGGTGAATTGGACATATTATTACAAAAACACACCTTGTCAAAAATTGAGACTGTTCAGTACAAAAAAAAAATCCAGCCCATGTAAATCATAGCATGAAAATAAAAAATATAAATTGTTTCTTCAGGATATAAAAATGAAATATTTAATAAAAATGTCGAGTGTTTACGTATTATAGACTGTAAATAATTGTAGAATGTGACATTATGTGACACGGGCTACTTTTTTCTTCAAAATAATGCAAATGAAAAAATTTTTCTATTATTAATGCATAGAAAATATTGCAATTACAAAGTCAGTAGCTTTCTTGTCCACTGTTATCTGCGCCTTAATGTCTGCAACATGTGTATTGAAAGTGTTCGTTTGTTGATGTTTAAAGAACTTCCAGTTTTCTGGAGACGACGTTATTTTGTTTTTGTTTTGAAGAATTCAGATGGAAATGGCATTCCATAATGTTTCATATTGAAAACATACATATCATTACAGAAGAAATTATAAAGGATACTGAGGTACTGAAAGTTTATTAATTCTTCAAAAATTGTAAAGTGTATACGAAAAGGAAACAAGTTCTGTACATGGAGAAAAGAGAAACATTTAGCTCAACTAATGAAAAAATCTTGTTGGAACATTTTTCAGAGCTGGTAAATATATAATATAGCTTTATAAATTATTAATATGGTAGGGATTTAAAATGTAAACTTTTGCAGTCGAATATTTGTATGCTTTCGACGCTGTGTGTGTGCATTCAAAAGTAAAACCAATGTAGTAAGGTAAAGGAAGATTTCTGTTAGTATAATAAGAGATTATTAATGGTTCAAGATTAACGTTTTGAAATGAACAAATTATGTGATTACTCAATTACATTTTCAATGTTTACAAGATAATGAAAGTTAACTTATGATGATTAATAACTTACATTGTTGATGTAGTTTCAAAACATTTGTTTAATAAAATGATTCTCTTGTTTGAATGTTAGGGAGATGATTTTAGCTTTTTCATACAGGTACATTATTTGAAATTGTGTTGTGAAGGCGGTGAATGCTAGTTGCTAGGTAACCTTTTCTAGCACCAGTGCCAGAATTGGACTAATTGTGCAAGATTTAATAGTATCATAAGAAGCTGTTTTAATGGTAGGATTACATAAAATAAATTTTGGGAAATGGGCGGCTTTTGTCGATCGATTGTGATCTCATCAGGTGAATGGACATCTTCAAGCTGCAGTGAGATGTGAATGATGATTATTAGTCAGTTTCAATGCGGTAACCTCTTTCAATTATTAAATTATTATTATTGTCATTTTTGTTGTTGCTGATTTGCTATAACTCACGCTATATAATAATATGTTAAATAGTATCATTAGTTCATTTATATTTGGGCTGGTGTGTAGAGAATTCGTTTTTGGCTGATGGATACAATTTGTTTTGTTTGGTTTACATTCTAAGAATGAATTGAAAATGAACATGTGTGTTTCCCCGACTAGTGAACTTTTCACACATCAGGAAAAGCAAACAGACACAATTGTAGAATCTGGGAAAGCAAGAATCTGCGTGTTGTGTTTAACGTGAACATGATTCGCCCAAAATTAATGTCTGGTGCGGTTCAATAAAATATCGTGTGATAGATCCCATCTTCTTGCCGAACCTATAGTGACTGCCAGAACCTATCTAGATATGTTTGAGTTTTGCTAGATGTGCCACAGCTTTCGGCTGGAACCACTTATCAGCAAGACAGCGCTCCTTCTCACTTCGTATGCGAGGTACGCATATTTTTTAATGATAACTTGACCGCCAAGCTTACTAGATCTAACACCGTTGAGATTTTTCTAATGAGGATTCGTGAAGGATGATTTGAAGCACAGAATCTGCCTTGCGATTCAAAATGTCACTGCTGATATGCTGAGAAATATCTGGATAGAGGTTGACACAGACTTGATATTTGCAGCGCTACAAATGGTATCATGTTGAAACCTATTGAAGATTTAAATTGCAAATTTTAATATATCAGAAAATGTTTACTTATTACCCTGGCAAGAGTTAAGACTATGAGGCTTTCTATTCCACTCTACCGGGCGAAAAACCAGCAAAAATACAGAGTTCAATATACATAGTTATATAAAGCACACAAAAAAGCAAAATAAAAAAAAAATATATAATGCATGTAAATATTACAAACTTTAACATAGATAGTTGATAAAATAGAGTTGGAATTCCACTTTTTCTTCAATACTTTTTCTTGAGTATAAGAAGGGAGGAAGGAGGAAGAGGAGAAAAATAAAAGGAAAGAAAACTAAGAAGAAGCAGCAGCAGTGAGATATAGCTGTTGTGACTCGTACAGTTGAGGTAACAATTTAATCTACGTTTAAATTGCTTTATTGACCCAACAATCTCTGACATCAGGAGGAAGGGAGTTCCAGAATCTGGGAACTGACACGCTGAATGAGGTTTTTCGGTGACTAGGGATAGACAGTAAAGTCATATTCCGGGTTCCAGGTGGGGATAGATATACAAAGCGAGAGGCGATATACTGAGGGTTGGAGGTACGGAGGATTTTAAAAAGGAACATAAAAAAATGGAGGATCCTGCGTTGTTTTACAGGTAGCCATTCAGTTGACTGCGTAAGAGTGTCACATGATCAAATTTATGAGTTTGAAGGTGAAATAAAGACATTATGAACGCATTGTAATCTGTCAATCTGCCCAGTTTCGCATTTAACAGTAATAGTCACTTGTTTTATTGAGGCATCCTGTATTAAAATACGTCGTAGCAACACAACTAAAAATTGTGGCGATATTTATGGCAAGACTAGGTAAGTACCTGTTAGAGACTATTTTATATAATTTACCATGTTATTACTTGCAAATCCGAGCATCTCCATTACTAATGTAGTTACCACGCACTTTATGAAAAAAACGAACTTGGTTTGTAGGCGAAATTTCTTTGTTTATCTTTCTTGTTTTTACTGTAAACACCGGCGGTTTCATAAATGTTGCCATGTTATGCAATCATACGCTTAGCCATTGTATGCAGTTGTAACGTTGACATTGATAGATTCTTATCTTTATAGCGCTTTTGTTTCGGTGCAGCCCACATCCTGTCTGCCATTCATATTCTTTACGCTCGTAAAACTACAAATTTCCATCATACGCGTCTTAATGGCGTTCGCACACAGAATATATTATCTCCAACATTGTTAAACCTCCATGACGATCGAGGTAACCGTGGGGATTTTACTGTCCAGGAGACTGCGCAATATGGGAGAAATAGTAGCGAATAGATATCTACCAAACGCATCACAAGGAAATTTATTTGAGACGTTTAAAAAAAACTACCCGTGATTCTCTTCTGCAGACTTTTGTCTTTGAATGTTTCGTCCGGTCCATTCATCGTTTGAATATCTTGTTGAAATCTTATTTCTCCTTATGCATCATGCAGTGCTTTCGCAAGATTTTGTGCCGTTAGAATGCGGCTTGAGTAGCATATAGACCAATATGATTACTAACAGCTTTCACCAAAGTATTTGAAAAACTAATGTTCAAAAGAATATATCACCATCAAGATGAAAATAATATTGTAGCCAGGGACCCAAGATCGCAGGTTCAAACCCTGCCAGGAACGATGGATAGGCGTAAAAATCCTAAGTATGGCTTCCTTCGGAAGGGAAGTAAAGCCATGGGTCCCGTCTACTACATTTACGGTACGAAAAAGAACCTCAAGCCTGAAAGAAGAGGCCTCTGAGCAAAGTTTGTCCGCCGTTTCACGGGACACTGATGACCTGAGACGTTAAAGAGCGTCCGTAAATAAAACAAATAAACAAATAATAAAAAAAGGCCTTTTGAATACGTTAAGGGAAATGAACTTGCCAACTATTGTATAGTTAACTTTAAACGAACCAATGTGAATAAATGCCTTAAACTTTCAAATAGTAGCCGGTGGAATGCGTTGGCAGGTGAATTTGAACCAACCAATAGTAGGTGCGTATATTTGAGTTTTTAAAGCAAGGTGCGGAACTTGCGCGTGTTTGTATGATCCCCGTGGCTTAGTGAGGCCAATGATTAATTAATTTGAATTGAATATATGAGGAGGTGTTTGCTCCGCTGGAACATCAGTTGACATCAATTACTCAGTTTACACACGCAGTTCGGAAACTCAGTTGTAAGATCTACACGCCGCGACACTAATCTTGATACCTTACTTTCTGCAAGGACTCAGTTCGGCAACTCAGTAGATATATAAGATAGTCAGACGATCAGATTCAGATCAATTCATATTAGTGTAGCCCATAGGAGCAATTCAAATAGTCAGATAATCAGATTTAGTTCATCTCTTTGGAAGTTGGGACAGCTAAAGTTATATTTAACGGAGCTAAGTTCTCTCGTACACAGAACACCAGAAGACGCGAAATATTTCGCGAATAATAAATTACCATACATATTCAGATCCAATAATCATGTGATTATTAACACAGTTGACATCCTCTCCCGGTCTTGTTGAACATGTGTCACAAAATAGCGTAACAAACCCCGAGATATTGTTTCTATTGTCACGAAGCATGGGCAACAACACCAAAGCGACCAATAGTCAATTAATAATATATCACCACAAAATATGGCAATCAGCAACTAAATCGCTTCATAATTGGAGATTAACCTGCCATACACCAAACCGCTTCAAAGTTGGCGCCCAACGTGGGGCCACCGATGAAACTGCCTCAAATTTGGCGCCCAACATGGGGCTGCCATACATCAAACCGCTTCAATAAACATAACAAAGAAACCAAACACAGGCAGGACTTATTCAAACCAAGCAACAAGTAGCAGGCACTCCAAAACGGAGTACACTACAATGGTATAATATTATTTAATTCACTTCTATCATCTATATATGAATTGTACACTAATAAAAATAAGTTCAGGTTAGCATTAAAAATATACTTTTCACTCACATCTTCTATACAGAGGTAGATTTCATACAATCATAAAAATGTACTACTTTTTTCCATTGAATTCAATTTTGTAAATATATTAAGTGTAAATAACATTAAGCTATACTATTTTGCAAATATTCTACATGTGAATAATTTAAGACTCTTTTCTTCTCTCTAACATGGCACATTAATGTAAACTAGGTAAAATAACCACCTCTAACAAGCTCTGTACACCAAAGTTTAAATTTGTAAATATGAAGATGGTGTCCATTTCATCAAATGTACTTTCTGAGGAAATCTACATTCTAGAGCTCAACTCTTTAAGAGCTGGCTAAACTAATTACAGAATACACAAATTGAAATATGGTATGTAATGTTGTAAAATGTAGCCATCTTAAAGATGAAATATAGAATACACTGAGCTACACATTTTGGACATTGTGAACTTGTACGTTGCGGATTATTTTTATTAAACCTTGGACAAATCAGTTCAGGGATAGCAGCATTTGCATGCAGTCGCTTTCTATCAGCTGATTAGAAGCCATGCATGTGAAGGAAGTGTTTTAAATGTCACTTGAAGCAGAAGGCTTCTCTCGCACCAGCGCATGCGCAATCTGAACTTTTGTGCAGTTCGGTGCAATGCTATTACCTAAGATTGGTTAACCTGAAATGCAAGCTGTGCTTAGCGTATTCAGCAATACGTTTTATATGTGAAAAGGAAAGGCTGTTTTTATTATTTATTTACGCGCACATAAATAATTACTCTAGGTAGCTCTGAGGGACAGAAATAGTCTTGGCCAGACAAATTGTACCATTATTTCGAGTAAAATGACCCAGGCCCTAATGGCAAACACAAATATTAGATTATGCATCAAGCCTGACCAGTATTGTTTATCTAAGCGTCGGGGAAAGTTAGGAGAGTTGGGCAGGGATATATTTTGTCAATCTATTAATTGATGACATCACTGATATGCTTCTCTCGAAGGAGATGAAGGCTCTTAAGATTCCAGTTCTTCAGTAAGCCGATGATTTATTCATCTGTCCATTGTCAGAAGTGGCTCAACAAGTTAGAGGGCTACTAATCGCTTAGGCACCTCTTTTGATACCCTAATCATAATCTTTATAAGTTATTTTCATCCAAATTGAAAGAACCTAAACCGCACTTTAGGTTCCAAAATAATTCCCTTCCTTGACACTCTTCCCAACTCAGTTTGGGCTACCTCGTTGGTATATCTAAAACTTCTCTACAGAGCATCCTTTGCACAAAATCTATGATTTCCTCTCCTCCACCCAATCCCCATACCTCTAGTCCATATATTATGTTGGGTTCAATCACCATATTGCAAATTTTTTCTAGCCATTTGAGATTTGTGTTAGGTATTTCATATTTACAACCTCTAACAACTGTCATGGCTCCTTTTCCTTTTGACAAAGCTAATTCATCTGCTTCTCCCATTTCTTACACCTACCAATTTTAACTCCAAATAATTAAATTTTCTTCCTATCTTATAGGCTCAGCTACCGCTTTTCAACTTTTCGTGTTTACTCAATTTTGCCTCTTTCTTAAATACTACAATTCGTGTTTTTTATTTACATTTAAATTCCATTCATTAGTATTGATCTATTTCCTAAAGAGATTGTTTTAAACCCCTTGCTGTAATTGACCCGACTACTAAAACATCTGTAAATAATACCGCCACGGGCGATCGAGGTCGTTAAGGCGCGGATTCGTGAGCGGGAGATCTGGGATTCGAATCCCGCCAGGATCGTCCTCCCTGACTGAGGTTTTTCCAGGTTTTCCTCAGTCCTCATAATTGGCAAATGCCGGGGAGGTACCCTAAACTTAGGCCTGGAACGTTCTCTTCCTTAAATAAATTCTTTCCCAAATTATTATTTAATCTCAAGTATCATCAGTGTCCTCGACTGTGGTGCCTCTGTAGTAAAACCGGGAGTTAAACACTATTAATTTTTTCCCTAAATGAATAAAAATTACAGAGGTTGGAAAACCCAGCGTTGTTCTCCGTCAACAAACTAAAGACGTTCTTCTTACACAATGACCCGTCCGTTTCAAGTGCTGTTTTAGATGATAACTTTAGCACGGTATTCCTTACGTATAACGTTTATTGCCTTCCTGTTTCTTAAGTGTAATGCCCACTTTATGTGTTTATGTTACTCTTTTACTGCGCCGCTGATGTGCTTGAGGCATTTCATGCCAAAACCGAACGTCCTAAGGCTACAGACCGTTGGCGCCAATAGGTAAGAAGTTTTGACCAACATGCAAAATTACATAATGGAATGGAATTCAGCGGGGTTGTCTTCCTGGTGTATAAACTAAATGACCCTCCAGGTCAGGTCAATGCCCTCCTCATTTTCGAGTATGAATAGCATGATGTTTGCTTAAACTCGTCAACTTCCGCCATCGTAAGATTTTTACGACTGCCACCACGCATGCAAATTGCGTAGCCAGCTGTAAACCTTTATGATAGTATTACCCATAGCAGTCCACAGCCCAAACCCCGGAGGGACTCTTTTCACGTCATTTAGAGAGGAAGTGACTATCGAACCCTACTATTAGAAATAATTTAACCATTTAATTATTTTCGCTGTTTAAACCGCACTGCTTCTGTGTTATCTACACTAGTTTTGCACGCTTATCACTTGAGACCGACCGCAATATTCGTGCGTCAGTAGGAATCGAAAACAATATTTTGTAACGCTCCGTGCGGATGAAATAGAACCAACGAATATGCCTTTACGTAAAGGTTTTTAGGTTTTATTGTTGTTCATTTGTTTTGTTTACGGACGCCCTTTAACATCTCAGGTCATCAGCCACCCATTCAAATCAGGACGTGAAAAGCCTGATCAATTTTGCTTAGAGGTCTCTTCTTTCAGGCTTGAGGTTTTTTTACGTGCCGTAAATCTAAGACACGGATTTCAAGGCTTTACGTCCTTTCCGAAGGAAGCAATACTTAGGATTTTTACGCCAGAAAAAATTCATCGAGCCCAAATTTTATAAACAAAAAGTTGGGACACTTTGAAAACTATTAACTCGATATGGTTGTCTATTTACAATTAAAGGGAACTTTCCGTTGTTCCAACAGTGCCCGGCAAACTACGCGTAAAACTGCATTTTTCAGAATCATGAATTTGAGTTACAATGCAACAGATTATAAACAACATTCTTTTGTTTGAAAAAAATAAGTAAACATGAACATTTTTGAAAGCGATACAAATGAAAGGAGGCCCTTCAATAAAGAATAAACATAATATTTTGACAGACGTAATTTTTCGTGTTAACAATTAATTTTATAAAATGTTGTTAACTTAATGCGTAATATACATATACCAGTTTCATTTTTATAACTTTTGGGTCCCACATGTGAGAGTGTGCAAGTGGAGACAGGCTCAGTTTAACTTACAGCAAAATGGAAGTGATAACAACGAACAATATGCTGCTCTAAAATTCTGCTTTCGTCTCAACAAAACCTTCAGCCGAGACCTACACAATGTTACAGGAGACCTAAGGTAGCTTTGTTGTTCCCTAAAGCACAGATACCGCTGTCATTATTAGAGAGAGGAACGTCGAATAACTTAACATTAATAACACTTTCAGAAATTCTGAAAAATTCACTGAGTGCCACCCACACGTTGGTAACTGAAAAAGTTGCATATGAGACGTGTTTGTGCACGGTGGGTTTTAAGACTGTTGTGTGCATGTTGCATGCAGTTGAAGATGATGTTACAGGAAGAGCAGCGTTTGTTTCAAAGGTAATCACTGCTTATGAAACTTGGCTACATCATTTCGATCCTGAGAGCAAATAGCAAAGTTGTATGTGGAAATCTCCATAACAAATTAAAATAAATTTTAAAAATTGGTTGTTTTTCGTATTCAAAGATTGATTTACCAGCATGTCGTACTTGCACACAAACTGTAAACTGGGTAATACTAATAGATACCCAGAAAACTCTGCAAGGCCATATCACAAGCAAAAGACTACTTTTCCGTACAACAAGCTGGAACCTGCATGACGATAATGCACGGCCGCACATGGCCAATGCCGTTGCTGAATATGTCACAAAAATAATGTGAAGTATGTATCTAGCCCTCTCTGTAGATTTAGCTATGTGTGACTTTTTTCATTTTCTCAAATTGAAGAAACACTTTCAAGCAGCGATGAACGCTGCGGATGCGATGTCAAAAACAAATATTTCCAGCACGTCTATGAAGACTGGCAGAAGCTCTGGGACAGGTGCATTGCATGTAACGGGGACAACTTTGAGGAATATTATCAAAATATGAGGATGAGTAAAGGTATGTAGACAAAAAATTATGATAATTCTTTAATGAGCAGTTGTCGTAGCGACATGGGATAAAACTATTAATTACTTTTTCGCCAAAAATAGAGATCTTTGTATATTGTCTGAAAGTTTTGCTGTTATTCAGTTAGGCAAGGAAGACGTAATAAAGAATATGGCGATTACGGGGATGAAAAGACAGGCCGATAACTCTGGAAGGTAGATCCTACCGGTTCCATGTAATTACGTATGTGGGTCACAGCAAGAAGTCACATAAGCCATCAGACCAATAATGTAGCAGAAAAAATCGGAGGGAAACAGATTACCCAATAGAGATGTGAAGGTGGGAGAAAACATTCTACATTTTTCTTAAAAAAGAAAATTAAAGGATGAGGATAGCTTCATGAGACCGGCAGACTACCATGTTCATTTAGTTTTGCAATTTTGCGATCCGCAGTCATGTTGTTGGAAGCGCAGTCAAGCTTGGAGAGTATTCAGTTAGTTAAGAAGAGGCACTCTCCGGTAAATTCTCAGTTTAGTTCAAGTTACGTCTGTGCCAAGAGAATTCAGTCCATTATCAATTTAGTTCGGGGCTGTAGGAGAATATCATTAGTGAAAAATTATCAGTTAGGAGTAGGAAGTTCCGTCTCAGAATTAGTTGAGTTTAGGATCAGAGTTTTGAAAGTTATTAAAGTGCTGACGTCAAAGTGATCGGCATAGTTAGTGCGAAAGGGGCACATAGGAAATAACGACGGCACGTTTAAAGGTGGAATAAACTATGAACAATAAATTGTGTTTCATTTGCTGTAACGATAAATATTATTAATCTCCAAGACTCCTTCCCTTATGGTCACAGGACCATAAAAGTATCCAGCAGCAGAGTCTCAATAACCGTATGAATGAATAAATGAATGAATGGTGTTTAATGCCTATTTTTGCTATAGGGGCACCACAGGCGATAGACACTGATGATACATGAGATGAAATTATATATTGGGAAAGGATTTATGTTTAAAGAAGGAATCGTTCCAGGCCTAAGTTTAGGGTACTTCCACGGCATTTGCCATTTATGAGGACTGAGGAAAACCTGGAAAAGACCTCAGTCAGGGAGGACGGTCCTTGTGGTATTCGAACCCCAGGCCTCCCGTTCACTAGTCCGTGCCTTAACGACCTCGGCCACCCGTGGCGGTTTCAATAACCGTGGCAAAATATAAGTCAGCGGAAAATATCATCGTAGAGGAGAAGAAAAGAACTACCATTAGATTCCAATTATTAATCCAACCCATCTATTCAGTCTAATGTTCAATCAATCTAAATCCCTTTTCCACAAAATCATCCCCTCCTTTAATATATTATCTTTAATAATAGAGCTGCAAATATCAAAATGATTTTGGGGCATTGAATGAATTAACAAATAAACTATCATGTAAAATAGCAGAAGAATAAATATATACAGCAAAAATCATATAAGAGAGAAAAACGAATAGTCAGAAATCGTATATTCCCCTAGAAGATCCCAGAGAATCAGAGAAAGAAAGAAAGATATATACTAGAAAAGTCAGTTCAAAAACAAGAAGATGAAGGAAATAACACCCAAACTGAATCAGAAGAAGGGAGCAGAATTAACAGAAGAAGAGAATAATGGTAGTCTTCAGGCGGAAGGGAGGCAACTGAGAGAAGAGATAAACCGAGAACAAAAGCAGGAGAGGAGAGAAGGAAACACACCATGTTCCAGTATAGCTGCTGCTTGAGACCGGCAGCGACCTCGTTGATGTCTGGAATTCCGGTGGGGAGCAACCCGGTTACCGAGCGTTAACAGAAATGAAGATTGTAGAAATTAAATGGCATGAAGATTGTAAATTAATCAACTGTATATGTAATTATCAGGTTATCAGTAGCAATAGTAGATTTAATTATAAGTTACAGTTAAAATCGCCGTAGTGCTGGATTCCAGTTAGTTCTTTGAATTTTTAGTTTTGTTAGTTATAGTATTAGTACTGTAGATTTTAACATTTGTAGAATTTAAATTGTATTGATAATTGTAGTGATAAATGTGAGAGAAATAAATAAAAATAAATCTGGAATATTATGTCCTGATATAGAATCAAGTTATCAGGATATAAGCATTGCAGAATAATAAAATAAGTTATCTGCATTCATTCTCAGATTAAGGAAAAACTTCGAAAAAAGTCTTACCTGACTGAACCTAAGACCTCCAGATAGAAGTTGCAAACCCTAACCCTAAACCATGAACAATAGTCTGTAATAACTTTGTCGATATGCCTAACAGTATTAAGCGCTTAATTATTTCATAATCTGGGTAGAGTCAGGAATAGTGGTCCCATATTACATCTTTCTTGCATGAGGCGTAGTGAATGAAAAGAATTTATGAAAATAACGAAAGACGCATGTGCGCAATTATAACACTTTTATTTTCTGTTTACTTTAAAGATTATACCAGCTTAAACTTAAACAAGTCTGTTGAAGACACAGATTTCCTGTCTTTGGAGGAAAGATCTGAGTTTCTCTATATTAAGATGTTAGACATATTACATTTCTGTATTTTACTCATTAAACAACTTTTTAGTTTTCATTCAATTATTAACTTTCGTGCAATGTTGGTACCGCAAACAGCTCCCAAGACGTGTAGGAGAGACAGCTCTCCAGTGCGCAAGCACCATAGCATTTTTTTTAAACTGCATACAAGAAAGGCATAAAACGGAACCACGATTCTTTAACATATGTTGCATAAAGTTCGGGTTACTAACCTCATCTGATGAGTATGTTTAGTTGCAGCAGTAACAATGAAACTAGAAAATTCCACATCATTACTATTATGTTCTTTAAATCTGTGTAATAATATCTAACGTTTCTGCCGCCAATCTGTCTGTTTAACAAACGCATAAGACACTACAAACTCAAAATTTTCGCGCGAATGTTACTATGGTGAGGTAAGTAAACAACTTGCCATTTAATCCCTTCCTGATCTCTTTTCATATTAACAAATTGATGTAAAATGCTACTGCGTTTTGTTCATTTAATTCTGTTATGTCCTACAAATTAAAGACAATTCATTACCTTCATAGTTTATATCTTGTCGCAACGCTAATATTTTCATACTAGCAAGTTGTACCACCAGGGTAAACCTTATAGCTATTTCTCCTCTATGTGTCATTGTAGAAATAAAAATTAATACAGTGTTAAACAGCATAATAGTTATTAAGTGCATTATTCAGTAACTTAGGTGTTTGTCAGGCAAAATTACTTTAATGTTGCTAACTGAAAACAAATTTGAACAACGCAGTAATCAGTTCCGCGATCAGAACAAAACATTGCGCGCTATAATGTTACTATGATATCTTTGCTCGTCTGTTGCCGTTTAGAATGTCGAATAATCATTCTTATAAACTTAAAGACATAAATGTCTTATCGGAAAATGGTGTAAAACGGAAAAGATGTTTGTGTGTGTAATCGCGTTGCTTTCTATCCGCAGATATTCTCAATGAATTTCGAAGAGGTTCAGAGGATTGCGTCAATATTTCCGAGGTAATAGAAGTCTTGAGATCATTAAGTAACATATTATTTCATATTAAATGAAAAATCTTATATTTGGGAAATATTACTAAAGTGTTTATAACGGGGGGTTAACCTTTAGAATACGGTTATCACGTACTTAGATTGTTGTTGCACTAACTTATTTCATGTATCATCTCGCAATGATTTTTGACAAGCGAAACACGTTCCTGCCAGTATTACACCCATAGACTAAGTGCAGGGTTGCATTTTACATCACATATTATGACTTTCGTCATGATTTTCACACGGATTGATAACACTATAGAATTCTTATGTGTTAGATTAGGTGGCTCATCTGCAATAAGATCAACGCGGGATAAAAATCATATTTACCGCGCTTTCATGTATGTTAGGTGCACATATTTTACACAAATAAAAACATTTTACCCATGTCCAGTGTTTTCAACACTCCAGAAATATTTGTTTTATTTATGGACGATCTTAAACATCTCAAGTCATCAGCGTCCCATTCTGTTCAGGGCGTGAAACGGCCGACAAACTTTGCTCAGAGGCCTCTTCTTTCAGGCTTGAGGTTCTTTTTCGTGCCGTAAATGTACGACACGGGACCCACGGCTTTACTTCCCTTCCGAAGGAAGCCATACTTACGATTTTTGCGCCCGAAAAAATCAATCGATCCTGGCCAGGTTTGAACCCGCGATTTTGGTTTAGGAGGCAAGTAAATCAACACTGCAGAATAACATTGTGATTTCTTTATATTACAACGATTTACCCGCTAACTTAGCACCACACAATCCGCTATCAATTAATTGTCAATTAATACTTACGAAAAGGAGGCGAGCGTAGGCCGTTAGGCCGTAGCTCGCCGCAGCAAACCATTGAATCTACCAATTTCTAGGATTTACCCGAGGCTAGCATTAAGGTTGGTATATAATTAGTATATATATATATTAATTACGAATTCCATTTATTTTCAGCTGTCCATTAAAACACAGATACTTCTCTTCCTATATCTTTTTGACGTTTCACTGTTAATGAGCTTAGTTTTTCACTCATTTTGAACTTATTTCCTCGCTTATTCTGTAAGTAAATAGCAAGGTTGATAAAGTACATAGTAGATGTTCACTTTTTTATATTTATATGATGTCTGGTCCAATAATGAATATTTTGTTTTGTTACGTAGAAGTGACGTCATGGATTATAATATTGCTTTTTTCGTTATTTTATAAATTATTATGCATAATCATCATAGCTTAGAAAATTTTGAATACTTTTAATAAATTTTGTTAAAAGTTTTAATTAGATTCTTTAATTTGTATTTTAAATTACAAATTGGAAAGAATATAAATGTTCAATATGATTGTAGTAGCTTGATGATCTAAACGCCAACCTGTGACTGAAATGATGCGGATTCGAGTCAGCTCCAGGTAAGATATTTATGAGTTTTAAAATGTGCTTTAGCGAGTAGAAAATATAATATATGTAATGTTACGACTGGATAAATACAGGCAGTGAATAAATAAATGTTGTGGAGAAAATGTAGCAGATGAAGTAATAAGCATTTTCCCTTGTAAGATATTAATTTACTACGAGAAGGGCGTTGACCGTATTCTAAAGCATGTGAGTTAAATTTGTTCTTTTTGAACGGTTCATATTATTTCTGCGTTTAGAGCAAATAGAACCCCAATCATTATTTTGAACGTAATGGTGTAATTTCTGATTGAGGCTATGTTTTCTATGTGTATTTTTGCCCATTGCTCTGGTTCATTATAGTGATGATTACTCTTATTTTTTCGGTATTATAACTAAATTTTCCAATACTAAGTATAGTTAATATTTATATATGAAGGGAATTCAAATAGTTTCGCAAATGTCTCCTTAAGGTCACCTTCAGCTAAGGACTGAATTCGAAAACTCATCCTTACAATCTCTCAAAGTACTCTTCATTTCTCTCTACACATAGTTGTAGACAATGCAACCACTTGTGAAAAGCACTACGATGCTCGGACTGAGATATTGTCAACAGAGCTGAATTTACAGCTTGAGCAAGGTCCTGCACTCATTTCCAGCAATGCAAGATTTCACTCGAGGAAATAACCGGAAGTTGCAAGGCACAAGATAAGGACTGTAGGGTGGATGATCAAGCAACTGGACTTGACTTCAGAAACTTCCAGTGTTCTCAAATTTGCGGCTGCTCTGTGTGGAGAGTATTGTCGTGCAAAATCTTTAAGGCCTTGACTTTGAACGCAGCCGCCTCAGTTCTTCAAATAAAATATCCAAAATATGTGTCATAGTACTCTCCATTCATTGTCATTCCTTCTGACATACAGTCAACTATTAATGGCTCTTCATAGTTGAAGAAAACGGTGAACGTTCTCTTCTGAGAACGAAAAACTTGTCGAAGAACGGCTGGTCTTGTGTTATTCTCATTTACCCACATGCACTTCTGAGCTTTATCTGAGCTGGTGTAGTAATAACACCAACTTTCATCACCAATGCATATATCAGCCATAGCTTGGGACCATTTGGTGGAAATATGCTAAGCAGTTTCCTTCCACATTCCATTCTCCTTTCTTTCTCTGTATTGGTTATGGAATGTGGAACCCATATTGCACAGATTTTTTACAGTTTTAAATGTTCATGGCTGACAACACTGATACCCACACCCATACTTAACATTTCAACAGAAATATGTCAATTTCTCTTTGCTAAGTCCCTCACTCTTTGAATTGTTCTCTCGTTCAAAGATTCCCGAGGCGGACTGGAAAGAGGGCTGTCTTTCAAAGTTTCTCGATCTTCAAATGATCGAATTCATCTTGAAATGATATCAA
Organism: Metallyticus violacea; assembly: GCA_030762175.1. Classification (NCBI taxonomy): domain Eukaryota; kingdom Metazoa; phylum Arthropoda; class Insecta; order Mantodea; family Metallyticidae; genus Metallyticus; species Metallyticus violacea. The sequence continues at coordinate 73,502,192 of CM060837.1, read as the reverse complement.
ATGAACACACCTGACCACCACGAACAGCTACCGAGTCCTCGTAGATTTTTTTCCTCTCCCGTTTTTTCACCTAGCTAATAGCTTGTGAAAATGTAAACTCTAAGTTTCCTTTAGAAATATTCATGATTTTTCACCAGCTGTTGATGTAGGATTGAACTCAACAGACTGTACGACAGTGACTATGCAAGTTTAACCTTGCACTTATGCATATTTTTATAGGTTAAGGTTCTTTGCTGCCAGATGCTTTAGTTATATTTTGTAGACATTATTGTCCAACAATGGATAGGTAGGTTGCAAAACTTTTTGAACCCCCTTTGTTAGATTGCCTTCGTGGTTTATTGGTAGCTTTTGCGACTACTTATCCGGAGGTACTAAGTTCAAATCTCGGTCAGGTCAAGCTGTCTGGGTAAGATTTCTTTTCGGTGTGTTTCCTTACCCTGAGAAGGTGAATGCCAGATAGCTTTAAGGCGCCCATGACTCCGAGTTCATTTGCGTCATCATTCATTCCCAAAGACTTACATCTACAGTATTCTACACAACCTATAGGCGTCGCGAGTAGTCAAAGCGACAATAAACAAAACATTTGACTTGCATTTTTAAAGTTATAGTTTACGTGAATGGCTTTTATAACTCATGATTCTAATTTCATCAAGAAAAATAAAGGGTACCTTGCTGGTAAATATTGCATTAAGATTCTCTAAAGTACAAGAGCTTGTTAATAAAGACTCACTTTTTTTATTTACAAAGTACACTAGGCAGAGTTGAGATTGATATGCTAGTTTTTGCAGTAGTTCTCATGGAGTTGTACGCATTTGACCCGTGTCTACCAATCCTGGAAGACGTGCCGGGAACCTTTTTTTTTTTTTTTTTTTTTCAGAACAGCCTCCGCCTTCTTCACGACAGCCGTTGATGAACCAAAACGCTGGTTCCGCCGATTGTTTTTGAGACGAGGAACAGAAAAAAGTAATACTGAGCTAGGTCCGGGCTTTATGGAAGTTCGGGTGCACATTCGATCTTTTACCTGGTCAAACGATGCAAACGTGAGGGCGTGCATTTTCAAGGTGAAGGCGCTAACCAAAGGGATTGCAGATCAGGGAGTTTTCTAGGATGTGTTCGGCCAATATGCTCAAAACTGTCTTGTTATATTCCCCATTAAATTTTGGTTGCTGGGGAATTTCATAGTAATAAAGCATTCCATGATAGTCGAAGAACGAAATGACCTGCCGACGGAACAATTTTGCCTTTCTTTGTTGTCGGAGAACCAGGTGATTTCCAGACTGAGCTCGCCTGATTGCTTTCGGGATCGTATTGGCGAAGCCAAGTGTTATCATCTATAATTTAGGAATTATCTCTTTCTCGTCATGATCCGCAATCAGATGCCGAGGCTTCCGCCACATGTCCACGTGCACCATCTTCTGTTCAGACGTCAGCAACTATCTGACACAGACGCGCCCATGTGTAAAATGGAGAACGCACTACCATGGCAAATCTGTAACATGTCCGCTAGTCTATCCACTTTTATTTGTCGATCTTTCGGAACAATGACGACAGTATGTTAATCACGGTATCGTTTACTTCAGTGGTTGGACACCTGGACTGGCTTACTTTGTTGTTGAAACATGGCCCTTCTTCCTCTGAACCACCGAGACACGGTTGATAGTGGTAGAACATTATAGCCACATGCTTGCTGTTAACATCACTTATGCTTCCATACGCATTTCTGCAGACGGAAGCAAAATTTAGCTGCGTACTTCTTGTTACAAACGAACTCAATTTTACGCAGCCGACCGGCAAACACTGCTTTTATGCTGATTTCCTGTACTATGAAGCATGCGCTTACGTGCTTCCAATTTTTCCCACCTTATAAGATCGGTTATACTCATGAAAAATTGTTTCACCACAGTATCTCCACTGTGTGATGAGAAAAAAACCATTCTCAATCTTTATTGATTAACCGTTCATAAATTGCATTGCACTAAAATATTGGCAACTCATTTTGCAGTACTGTCTTACTAATATGCTTTTTCATATGTTTACTTATTAAACTAGCTTATATGCTTGTTTTTGTGACAATATCTACTTCAAAAATTCACATGTTTTTCTCTAGCAATAATCAGGAGCTTCCAAGAATTAGCAAGGTAGTTTGTATTATGAAATAGCTAGTTTACTACCGGTGCACCAAAAAAACTAATAATGTTCTTTTTATCTTTTAACAAATAGGAAAATTACTTTACTATTTTATTTAGGTCAGACATTTTCCTACGAAATCACCGCTGAAAGGTTGGTAACCGCTATGAAAAGATCACAAGTGCAGCCAAACTCGTTCTATAGGATTAGGCTGTAAGAATCACGCCTACTACTAATAAATTCGCATGTCAGAATTCAGAAAGATTTTAAATTTGAATTAAAAACGCAAAACCATGTCATTAATAATTAAGTTTATACAAGATAAAAGTTACAATCTTAAATAAAATCACTGCTAGTCTTGAGAGTGTTGCATTGTTGTTAAAAAAAACATTTTTATTCAGTTGTTGCTGCAATAGGATTCTCGAAGACATTGCGGGATACATCAAAGGAACTTTTGTGAACGGTCAAAGGTTGCGTTGGAAAATAAAATGTTTGGTATATTTTTATGTAGTTATTTATTATCTCAGCACTGGGCAGCATTTCTGCTTTGTGCCAGACATTATAAACAAATATTTATTGCACACTATGACAGTGAATAAAACAACATGACTTCCACATGATTCCATGATAATCTCAACATATTGCTTAACTTTGCAAAACTTTTGACATCCATTCTGCTAAACTTAAGTTAAATTCCCGTTTTTCTAAATTAACCTTTCTATTCCATTGTTATACATCGAAATTACTAGTCAGATTTATATTTCACAGCTCCTAGAATCCTGGAATTACATTTAAGAAAATACAATGGTTAAATATTCTTATCCAGGACATTCTCATCATTTCTACGTTTAAGGACACTAGGTACTCGCCCCGCCAGTAACATTCAAAATAAATTAACGTTTATTATGTTTTACTATTGGGATGATCTTTCGTGTTTCGCATGTGCAGATATTTTGTCTCCAGTTCTGCTATTCTCAAATGGCGCCACCTAGAAAGTATTTAAAATCTAGAAAGCATTGCTTATACTAGTTTAAGATTCACTTATTTTTTTAAAGAAACATGTTTTTGGTTTATTAAAAATATTAGACGCGGTTGATTTTCTAAAGAGGAGGTTTGATGAAAATATGGTAAAAAATTAATGAAAATGATTTTTTAGTGGTTTGCACAATATTTGAACCCCCATTCAATCATCCATGCCCCATTTTTACTTCTGGGGGTTTTATTGTTGGGCCAAGTGGCAATTTAAACGACTTATAATGTACGTGTAAATGGTTTTAAAATGTAAAATCTATACTAAACTAAACTATCGGCAGTACTAATACTTTAGTTTCAAAATTGATAGTTTATGCACTCATCGAAAGGCATAACATTTGTATTCATATCATAAAGCATATATTGCTGATTCAAGGATTGTTTCATGGGAAAAACAAAGAATATAAATTCGAAAATCATCCTAGTAGTTTCAATATGGGGTATAAATCAGCATCTGGTTGAGAAGTTGCTGGACTTGTGTGATTCAGAAAGAAAAATCAGCGAGAACAGACAGTAAATAAAAATGATTCAGAATAGTCCGCAAGAAGACTCCAAAAGTAGAAAGCTACTAAAGTAGACGCAAAACTTAATGGCATATGAAGGTGAAGCGTGCTACAGGCTGCCAATCATGAACAATCTACCCCAGGATCCAACATTTATTCCACAATGGTAGAATCGATATTTTGTCGTTAGTCACTTGTCAAAAGTACTAGTGTAGCGACTGTATCCGATCTTCGAGAAGGTTGCATCTGGGATATTCGTTACTCCGTGGATTGTTTGTTTGTTGATGCGATTTTGTTTACGCGACATGTATTTTAAATCGTGTAATCAAACCAAGATATAGCATTATGTCTATAGTATCGAAAAGAATCTCTAGTATTCAAAACAAAGTAACAGTGCTGCATTGAATTAATGAGCATAAAAAGTACTGTTTGGGCAATTCTCCTACAAAATTACGAAAAAAGACAAAGCCGAAACGTGGAAAATAATAACGCCAACTGTGAAAACGTTGAGGTTAATTACGTCGGAGAAATATTACGCATTTGTGAGGGACACATTTTGGCCAAACATCAGGGAAGCCACAATAGTAAGTGCTTTTATTTTATATTAATATTCGACATTCTTATTATTATCTACAAATAACAGTGTAAGTAGCTCAGTTTCTATGGTATTTTTTCAGGTGAAAATAGACAATTCAAAAAGTACAGGAATGGATAGTGAATTTGAGACCACATATTGCATAAATAACCCTAAACGAGTTTTATAATTAAATGCGCAGAGCTTAATTCAAAGCTTAAAATAAATACCTAAATTAAATTAAGTAAACTAGTATGTAAATTCACCATTCGAGATTCGCAAGTAGAATTCCACTAGCTCACAATTCGCAATATTACAAGGCCAAATGTTCCGTGAAACAGAACACTGATAAAACAAAATCGCACGCTGATAATATCAGTCTGCACTTTATTAACTAGTAGTTTAAGCTCATAAACTCTAGAAACACGCATTTGTAAAATAAACAAGTAATACTAGAATGGAGACTAGTTTTACTAGGACGAGTTTCGTGAAATGGGGCACTAGTTAGAGCGATATTTGTCGTTGATTCACACTGAACTCTTGCTAATCGGAGGAAAACTAAATAAGCGTATCTTAGTGCATGTATTTCCCTTATGCTTAAAATATCACAAGAACCTAGTGGTTCCTCAATATACATACGCGAGCCAAAGTAGCAAAATATGTACACATAATAAGTAAAAATGTTTTTAAAAAAAGTATCTTTTCCCGGTTAACTTTTAAAAAACTCAGGGACTGATTATTGATATTGCTCTGATGTGTACTTATAATGTTACTATCCGCACACACCCACTTAGTTTGGCAATGCCGCTACGCGCAGAAATTAGTTACCTTCATATGCATTAACTTTTGCGTTTAATATAGTGAAGGAAACCCTTAGAACAGCAGTCTGTCCAATGCAGTTATAAAATTTTAAACTTGATCAGCTTGAAAGGTTAATCACACCTGGAAAAAAAAATTGTAAAATAAATAATACTGGGGATTCTATTGTTTACCAAAGTATAACATTGCATGTTTAAATTTTTAATTAGTCTATAATATTTTAAAATGTGCTTGTCAAGAAAATACATATGTTTATTAATGAACTTAAGACTGTAGAGAGAAGATTTCTTCTCATAACAACACAATTTAATTGTAAGGTTTTTCAACATTAGACAGAGTGAGTCAGGACCTTTGCGACAAATCCGAAGAGATATGTCTTACTATGAGGACCTTTTTTTTTTTGTTTTTGTTAAACGACCCGCGTTCTCTCTGACACGTCATCGAAGGAAACACGGGTGTTAGGGACATTTAACAATAATGACATATTAATTTATTCTGCAAGTACCTTTAGGATAGATTACCGAAGCTGTTTAAAGTGTCTGCCCTGAATCTGATTACATTCATTACACGTCTGCTGGACTTGGGAATGATTTCTATCCTGTGTATCATTTAATAAATAACAGCGAATATCCGCTCAATCTGTCGATATATGACAAAGAAAAACTAGGAGTGCCAGTCACCTCAAGCATAGACGTCGATTCTCAATGGATACTTACATTCAACTTCACACGCATCGACTACACACAGAGGTACACGGCGGCGTCACGTGGTTTAACGTTGGAACCAACACACATGTATATAAACAAAAAGGGCGCGCATCTTCTAAACGATGCGCCAGAGAACATACGCTGTTTAACAGGAGCTGTTCCCTCTTGTGAGGATCAATTTCTCCTCCGATTTGTCGAGGAGGTTCTGACAGAGATGCCCTTTATATTAGTGCATTCATCGATATGACTCCTTTTTATGAAGTGGAAAATGAAAAATTAACTATTTATTAAAGGAAGTTACTTAACAACCCGGAAGTAGCTAGGAAATTGATAGAGATAAGTATTTAAGTATTTTAATTTTTCTTTGGTAATGTGTTGTAATTTTTAGTCGCTTGCCACCCACCACAGTTGCAATTAGTGCATAACTTTCACAATGTTCATGTATGGGCTAACGAAAATCCACACACAGTTTTAGAAACAAGATGCCAATAAAAGTTTAGCATTAATGCATGAATTTTAACAATTGGTTATTTTACTTTACCTGGAACATTGAGAAATCCATGCTCTGGTTTTTTAACTGATCTACAATATAACGTTCCTTCAGATGACTCTGTATAAATAAAGGGATGGCACAATTAAATACAAACCGATAACATTTATTACTACTTTTTTAATAAATTAAAGGGCTATCAGGTGCGTGTGTGTATATGTCATCTAAAATCTAATAATAGTTATTGCCTAAAGTAAACATTACGAAATACTTGCTACAGTTTAAGTCAAAGGGTTGGTGGTGGTTAGCGATTACTGATTACGTTCGCACTACCTACTCTTGTGAATTAAAGCCTGCGATAATTTTCTGAGTGCAAAGTTACGGCTAAAATACAAAACTTAATGGAATTCTTCTGAATAATTTTGACCAAATAATTCTAAAAGCTCCCAGTTCGTGCCTTTTCTCTGCTAGAAAATGTTCAAAATACTGAAAATTACAACCGAACAATCATTAATGCTGATACTAAAACTCTAATACAAAATCAGGCAATACTTTCTTTACTATTATTGTTTCAGGTTATATTAGCCCGTGGTAAATACTACCAAGGAAATAAAAACAGATAAATTAGCTCCTGGGAGTGGTATTTGTACAGTGAAATTATCTCCTGGACAATGGTTTATTTTATTTAGTTATTTTGCAGAACTTCATTCATATTTCTTTACGATATTCTTCTCTCCATCCCTTATTTCAATTATCGGGTAATAAATATTGTATAGTAAAGCTGCTGTAAAGCGCAGGAAACATGATATACGGTTTTAAAATATAGTCATTTACTTTCATTAATTATAAAAGATACGCTCACCAGCTCCTCAGTGTTTAGACCTCGTTTTTACTGCTGAGGCATTACAGGCGGTGAACACTGATGATTTACGGACGCTATTTAACATCTCAGGTCATTAGCGTCCCATTCTATTCAGGGCGTGAAATGGCCTACAAATTTTGCTTAGAGGCCTCTCTTTCAGGCTTGAGGTTCTTTTTCGCGCTGTAAATGTACGACACGGGATTCACGGCTTCACTTCCCTTCCGAAGGAAGCCATACATAGGATTTTTACTCCCGAAAAAATCATCGGTCCTGGCCGGGATCGAACTCACGACCTTGGGTCTACAGGGCAAATATGGTTACCACTAAACCACTAGGATTGACACACTGATGGTATGAGATGAAATCATAAATTGGGAAAGGGTTTTTTTTTAAGGAGACGTCCCAGGCCCAAGTTTAGGGTACCTTCACGGCATTTGCCATATGTGAGGACTGAGGAAAACCTGGAAGAAACCTCAGTCATAGAGGACGGTCCCGGCGAGAATCGAAATCCCACTTACGAGACCATGCCTGAACGACCTCGGCCACGCCCACCAGTCTCGAATTTTGTTATGTTCGGTAAAATTTAGAAAGGTTACACCTTCTCGCTAAACATAAAGTGGGAATTATGAGAAAAATAAAATAATAATAATAATAATAATAATAATAATAATAATAATAGTCATTTAGAAACTATTAATTAATGGGTGTTCTGCGTAACTGCCTTTTATTTCAGTAACAAATGCTAGAATTTCACGTCTATTTTGAAAATAAAAAAAGGAGTTTTCGTTACAATCAAGGATTCAATTAATAAATTGTAAATGCTATGTTTAAAAGTTGTTTGTTAAGCTCATAAGTTAATTGCGGTGATAGCAGGGACATAAGATGGATTCATTGAGAAGCAAACCCAACTCGGAGGATATTTTAGGGGCAAGAACATCAACGGTGCCGAGGGTAACTCTCCCTATTGTATCTGCTTTTACTTTGACTGATCATTTTAATATTTTGGTGAAGAAGTTATACTAAACTTAATATGCCATATGTAGATTGTGCATGATGTGGCGTCCCCTCATTTTTCTCGTGTGCTAGAGAATACTAGTTCAGCGATTTCCAAATAAATGAATAGGTCGTAGTGTACTGTTTCTCCGGTTCTCATATGAGGCCATTTTGTACTTGCCAGCGTATTGAACTAGGATATCAGACATCTGGAATTAGGAAGAGAATAATTGTGTATTAAGAGTTTATGGAAATTATTTGGAACAATATCTTTGCTTGTTATTTAAATTCTCTATCAGTTCCCCAAATATTTCGCACAAGTAATATCTTGTATGTTTGTTTTTATTTAAATTTATTGCATTTGTCAACTGATTTTTTTTTTTGTGCAAACCTGTGTAAATATGTTATAAATGTTTATTAAACACCAAAACAATTTCTTAAAATTGGCATTTTTTTTTTAATTTCACTCATGCCTCCTCTTTTATTAAATTTCTCGAATGACCTGTATGTTGACGGTTATTGGTTCAAAACTGAATTATACGCATGCGCGAAAAAATGATAATGATATGATATGAATATACATGAAAATGAGGTCCTGTTAATTGATTTGTTGTACTTTGAAGCATCGCTTTAGCGCATGCGTGTAACTCAGTCTAAATGATTTAAGCGCCAACTGGAATGAGCGATCGCACATGCATGAGGCAAGAAAGTGGCATCCGAAGCCGGATGTGAGATATGCGCTCAGAAAGAGTCGTCCGTCACCGGACCTCTCTCTGATAACACTGCGCTCTTGAAAAGGAAAGAAACCGGTTCTATTGGAAGGAAGGTCAGATGCAAAGTTTCCGCCTCTGTTTCCTGAGTCTTCAATAACTCCATTTTAATTGTAATACTTGTAGTTGCACTAATACATTGACCTAAGGTCAACAGATTGCTAGCTACCAGACTACGTGGCAGTGGCGGCCGGTAGAAACGCTTCACTTAAGCCTCGTGTTTGACATCACACTGCCACATAGGCTAAGCAGCTACTGCCACTATTAAACTCATCACTAATCTCGAATACTGTTTGTTGCTATAGGAACAAACATACTGGCAACATTACGATGTCCCTTCATCTTGTACTCGCACATTTACACCGTTCTGCCTGCCATTAAATAAAAAGAACAGCTCGTTTCTGCAGCACACACTTTACTTCTGTACCAGTCTCTACAGATGTGTGATGATGATGTCATCGTCGATGTCATCCTTCTCGTCGTCCGTCTCCTCGGTCTTGTTCTGGCGGGCCAGTTCTGCGGCAGCCGCGGCGGCCGCCTTGGGATCTTCTGCCAGCTTCTTCCTGCGCAGGGCCTTCCTCTTGTGTAGGATCTCCACGACGATGTAGCCGGCCACTCCCATCAGCAGCACGGCAAGCATCACGTACAGCTTCATGCGGGCACATAGATGCGTGCTGTAGGCATAGGCGATGACGAAGCCCGCGGACTCCCACAACCTGTAGTTGCTGAAGGCCGCCTCCTTGTTTCGTCTGAACAGCGTTCCGTAGATACCTGCAACATTAGAAAAGACAATTCCTCAATGCCGAAGACGAAACTCCGAGAGATTGTATAAATGTTCCCTGAATTTATTCAGAGACAGGAGAGAAGCCTTGGTGCTTGCAGGATCCTCGTCCAACTGTATAAGAAAGCCCTTTAATAAATACTTATACTTTTAAAATAGTTGGTTGAGTTATTCAGCATTCGTCTGGAAACACCTCGTCTTTCCTGGAGGAGCCGACCTAGCTCGATTCCCGGAAGTGACGCCTATTATCCCAATATACCACCCCTTCTCGTCTTAGCCATCGCGATTGAATAGGGAAATTGTAGCACCGCATTAAACAGAAGAACATCTCCGAGTTGTAAGTCAGTCGACGGACATCACAGCTTGAGCTTCGTTTAATAACATCCTACTGTCATCTCGGCAGGCGGTTTTTTCACCTATTTTTGTGACTGGCCGTTGTATTTGAATAATCGTTTCTTTTGAAGTAATGTGTCTTTCAGAAAGTGTAAAAATAACCCTGATATATTTGTTATATTTTGTGGTAAATTTGTTAGAAAGAGAAGACAGAACAATATTGTTAAAAGTGTTTTACAGGCTTGGAGATCTGGACAAAAATGGATTCCAAAAAAAGTATGTCATACTTGCGTAGAACAACTAAGGAAATGGAGTCAAGGAAAGAAATCTATTTTGCCCTTTGCTATTACAATGATCTGACATGAATCTCAAAACCAAGTGGATGATTGCTATTTTTATATATGTGGTTTTACAGACTACAACACAAAAAACATGAAGGAAATTTCTATTCAAATATGTTGTCATCAAAAACGTTCATCCCAAATGATCCATCTCTTCCTGTTCCGTCTCCATCAGAAACACTTGGAAAGGAAGTATCATCAGATTCTGAAAGAAATTCTCAATACAATGACAATGATTTCGATACAGTCCAAGATCAGGAGTTTCAACAACCTCAACAGTTAACACAAAACTTATCTATTGTCTACATTAATAATTTAGAAGTTTGAACTTCTAACGGCGACTACCATGGAAAGAGTGCAGAATAACACAAGTCATTTGCTGAGTAAGAGTTGACACGCCCTGGAGGTCGTCAGTCATGGTGGTGTAGTGGTTACCATACTTGCCTCCTAAACCCAAGATCGCGGGTTCGAACCAGGCCAGGACCGATGGATTTTTTCGGGCGTAAAAATCCTAAGTATGGCTTCCTTCGGAAGGGAAGTAAAGCCGTGAGTCACGTGTCGTACATTTACGGCACGAAAAAGAACCTCAAGCCCGAAAGAGAGGCCTCTGAGCAAAATTTATCGACTGGGTTGAATGGGACGCTGATGACCTGAGCTGTTAAAGAGCGTCCATAAATAAATCATTAAAAAAAACGCCCTGGAAAATGCCAGACGCAGATTCAGGACTGTTACAATCCGCTAGACCACGACTATCGATTAAATTATTCAGTACATCAAGGTCTGTAATGCGATTGCCACTGCTAGTTCAATAACATGTATGTAATAACCATGCTGCCACTGGTAAATTTACTGTCCACGCGGTTTCTTCCATCTGCTAAAGCGGGAGAGGGCACTTAAGGACACTTGCAGTCAAGGAAATAGACAAGTCAGAGATGCTTAAACTTCCTGGAATATAAATACTACCTATTTGTTTACCCATTTCCTGTATGCAGTTTCAGCCTTATCTCTGCGAATGTTAATGCCTTCACGATGTGCTTTACAGCCAGCAATAATTGCCAGTTGCTTTTTTTCAAGTGATCCAACAATTGCTGGTTGTCGCACTCACTGGCGTGTGAAATGTGTTGCATGGCCACCTGTAATTATCCGTTCTGTGCATCTCGCCAAGCAGATCCTACTACAAAACATTTCCTTCCTCTGAGTGACCCACCGAGAAGCAGAACTTTATTTTGAGCAGGTTATATGTTTTGTATATATTGTCCTTCAACTGTTACTAGCTTAAAGAGCCATAGAGGAGGATTTGAGTTAGAACTTAACCATCTTTTGATATTTTGTGGGCCCTGTCACTGTTACCTGTGAATATGTCATTACTAAAATTCAACTTGCAAAAGGTTTAGCCAAGAATTGAGACAAAATCTCCAATGGAAGTAGTTCCAAGTAAGTATTCAATTTCTTGAACTATGTACACAGCGGAGAACTTATCCCATTTTATCCCATGCCATCCATTTGTTTAGGCAGCAACGTGAGGTAGAAGTTAACAGAGCGCGTGCCATTTTGGACTTTAATTGCAATAGTTATGAAAGATTATTGAGAGTTAAAATCTCTCACACAACTTTCAAAGTTTATTGTGCTACCTCTTGCATTACCGTTACTATTCATAAGTCCCGGAATCTTCCATCACAGCTGGGTTGATGCGTAAGTGTTTTAATTATTATTTATTTGATATAGCACAATGAAATTATCAGTAATATTTTCTCCTCCATTATCCATGACTCTCTCCCAAAGCATCTTCGTTAATCAAGATTGTTGGATAGAGAACGGAAAAGTATTACGGTTCAAGATCGGGATAGTACTGGGGACATGGTTTAAATCAGAGCCAATGCCTTGAAAGACTCACACAGGCTTTTGGGGTCCATACTACTTCCCGTGCTCCAATTTCAATTGGTTGCAGAATTTAGAAGGGGTTGAACATCTCTTGAAATGAAAAAAGAAGCAGTAACCGAAGAAAATATCAAGGTATGCAGAAAATGGTGAGAGAGGACCCCCCACGTACCAGGATATCGAAGCAACCTTAAAGATTTGATCGGGGAGTATAACAAAAATATTACATGATTTCCTGAAGATTGGGCAGGGGAGTGCCACAAAAATAAACCGCCACGGGTGGCCGAGGTAGTTAAGGCAGGCGCGGACTCGTGAGCAGGAAGTCTGGGGTTCGAATCCCGCCAGGACCGTCCTCCCTGACTAAGTTTTTTTCCAGGTATTTTTCAGTCCTCATAACTGGCAAATGTCGAGGAGATACCCTAAACTTAGGCCCAGAACTTTTCCTTCCTTAAAAAATTCCTTTCCCAGTTTATCATTTCATCTCATTCATCATCAGTGGCGTTAAACACCAGTAATAAAAAATTGTCTCCTAAACCCAAAATTGCAGGTTCGATGGCTTTTTTTCGGGCGTAAAATGCTAAGTATGGCTTCCTTCAGAAGGGAAGTAAAGCCGTGAGACCCATGTCGTAGATATGCGGCACGAAAAACGACCTCAAGCCTGAAAGAAGAGGTCTCTGTGTAAAATATGTCGGCCGTTTCACGCCTTGATTGAACGGGAAGCTGATGACCTGAGATGTTAAACAGCGGCCGCAAATACAACAAATCAACCTATTGAAATGTCCAGATTTTCTGAGGTGTTCTTAAAGTTATTCGACGATTCTCTCTCACAATGATAGCAACGGTGTTACTGCTTTTCTGTTAGAACACACACTGGAGTGGCAGGTGCACCTTCCTTTCAAATTGATTGCCTGCCCTCTTTAAGCATTTTAAATCATCTTCCAGTCGTGCTATAGTAAAGAACAATCTCTCCTCTATTTTGCTTTGGAACGGAACTGAAGATGTCTCAACTTGGATACCTCTCACAGATCGGAATTGGAAGTGACAACAATGAAACTGTACAACGGGCACATTGCGCATTAAACTGTAAGGTTAAATTTTTGCGCGAGAAAATTGAACAATCGCAGTAGCAATGACTTTTGAAGGCAAACTAAGTATTTTATACATAATACTTTCTTTTAAATTATTTGCTATCTTAAATTATTGAGTTTTTCAAATGTTCACTCTCGAATGCCCTTAAAACAGTAGAAATGCTGATTTAATGTGCTCACAACAGCTATGTGCTTAAGATAAGAATGAAAAGCACTTGTACAGATGTATTTATGTCTTTTTCCTCTTGAAGGGTTGCGGGTAATGTTCCGTCATGCTCCGCCCGTTTCTCATAGGGGGACACACTGCACTGCTTGAAAAAATTACAACTTTTATGAGGGAAATGGCAATAATTTTTTTATATTTTCCCACAATTCTCTACTGTGCCAGATACGGGCAGGCTCTCGGTAATATGCTTTAATATGCGATTAAAGAAATGCAAATACGTTCATACAGTAAGAAAGATTTAACGCTGAAGTATGTGATCTGTGCATTATAACTACAGAATCATTTTACGGCGTTTATTGTCAGTAACAAATTTTGCTTTGTCGCTGGTTTAATTCTTATATAAATATCTTAATTATTATTCATTTAAACGAGGCAAGTTTATGCTGACATTTCACAATATTTCAGCATTTGAAAATGCTATGCGATGTTTATGTTACTACATACAAAGTCTAATTCATTATTGCTATTATTTTGAGCAATAGATCCGATGCATTGTACAGGACCCGCCTGTATGTGTGACGCGCTTACTTTGAAATAAACTCAGCGGAAGTACTACGTCATCCAGCAGGGAAGGATATATTGCCACCATATAATGAGGTAAAAGAAAAATGTGGGAATTATGAAGTAAAGTGCTTAAAGGAATAGTATGGAAGTAAGAAAAATTCCACCGCCACGGGTGGCCGAGGTCGTGTGGTTCGATTCCCGCCAGGACCGTCCTCCCTGACTGAGGTTGTTTCCAGGTTTTCCTCAGTCCTCATAAATGGAAAATGCCGGGGAGGTGCCCTAAACTTAGGACTGGAAACGCTTCCTTCTTTTAAAAAAATATTTCTTTCCCAATTTATCTTTTCATTTCATGTATATCAGTGTCCACCGCCTGTGGTGTCTCAGTAGTAAAAACGCCAAGTCATGCAGAACGTAAATAATTTCTCATTAAGACGAATTTAAATGGGCATTTCAGAGCGCTGAAACAGAGAAATTGTGCCACTGGAGCGCTTTAAATTTCGGTGTTCACATACACTTCTAATTCTAATGGTCCTGTTTAGCTGATTTTGAGAAACTATTATTATTTTATTTAATTGGTATATATGGAATTTCGTTGAGGAAAAAAAAAAAACAATATCGCGGCTCCATATATACACTGTACACAAATGATTATATCGGTTTTGAACTTATATATTTTTTTTCTCTATGGTATCCGTCTCTGCAGGTAGTGGTGGCATGTATACACGATCATTATGTACCTCCACAAGAAAAAATCACAAGGTGGTCAGATCTGGGGACCTAGGAGACCAACGGAGAAAAGCCAAGGCGTCCGAACCATGACAACCAGTCCAACGATGGGGAAATGTTGTCTTCATTTAGGGGCCTTTAGCAATTGCAAACGATATGGTCTCTTAACACCTTCCGCAATGTCATTGTCGGAATTGTTAGTTCTCGAGTCGCCCGCCCCTCAAATTTTTAGATCTGCGCCCAGAAATTGTTCTTACTCTGTGCACATTCTCATCTGACACACGATCCCCTGTTTCCTTTACAGAGACATCCCGTCGTTTGGATGTAATTGTATCACATGTGAATGTTGTTACCAGAAGAGGTGGTAAGACCAAATCTTCGCCTATACGACCTCTGGACTTGATTATATTTCCCGATTTCCAAGACATAAAAAACCCTGCGATCTTGGGTTTAGAAGGCAAGTATGGTTACCACTACACCACGGACGGCCGGGATCAAAGATAAACAAGCACTCTCTAAATAAATTTTCCTCGGTTGTACATTTCTGAAAAATGATAGCTATGCACCTGATATTTTTTCCGCATTGAACCAAATTCCGGTGTCAATTTGTACAGCTTGAAGATTAATCTCGAGTCTTAAGGCCGAAGAAGTACTTACGATCATCAGAGGGACAGAGCGGTCATGGTGCAATGGTCATTTTAAACGGTTGGCGAAACATAACCAGCTGTTTGCATCTCAATGATATAACCGATCAGGTTACAGCGGCGGACGTTCGCCAGGCTTTCGTTAAAAAAAGTCATTATTAAGTTTGTTTTAGTTCTTAAGCTCTTTTTAATGCTTTGCATTTTTGCAGTTTTTTAAACTTTAAAAATAAATTCAATAGTAGAGTTAATGAACAATGAACAATATATTTTATTTCAGTTTACTAACATCATAAATGTGTTACTTTATTTTAATTTATTTCCTTATATTGTATTCCAGTAACAGATATTTAATTTGGAGCGAACATTTACAAACTTTGTGTCTGGGTTGATGTCTCTGACGTGTATATCACATAGGGAGGCTGGGCGCCCTTCCAATAAATTATAGAAGTTGGCGCCTATGCTAATGCTGTTGCTACGTGTTTCCGCGAGTCAGCTGGGCAGGCAAGGAAATCTCTCTACTTCTCGGAAGGTGGGTATCCAGATAGCACCGGATTGAACAAAACGATCCCGGTGTGCACCGGATTGTTAGACGGTCATGCGGCAGAGTGAAAGGCCGCTAGCAGCGCCTTCCTCCTCCTCCATCGCCTTCTCCAACTCCTCTCCTATTTTCTTGTTCTTCATCACCACGTCTTTCTACCCCTCTGACCCGTTTCTTGTAAGCCAACAGAACACTTTGGCATAGTGCAACGTGCAACATGCCCGGGATGCAGTACAGAAAAAAACGAAGCGATGTAGCTTTATGACTGTGTGATAGTATGGTGAACTAGAAAGAAAGAAGAAAAACGGACAACACTGTTGCTATATTTTAGTTCCTTAACTGTCCCATAAAATAAGGTGCATATAAAAAATGCACAATATATTAATGAGGAATAGATAAGGGATAAACAAGAAAAAATAATGGAAGAACCTAAATGAAAAGAAACAAATTAATATAAAAACATGACGAATTAAAGCAAAATACAAAAGAGAGGGAGAAAGAATATGTAAAGAAAACTATAGAGTTAAAGAGACAATAAACAAATAAGTATGAATAAGTAATATGCATGGAGTGCTCAGAAAATACTCTGGAAGTGTTTTTCTTTTAATGCTCAGGCTCTTTGGTTCCATCTGAAAGCACGATGCAAGAAAAATGTACTAATTTCAGAGGACCGTGTCAGCTGTCATGTTTCTAAGAAGACAGTGAAACATTCTGGTGTTGAAATTCTTCTGACATGAAGCTGATCGAAGATTTACGGGGCGTATATAGATAGAGGATCAGAACAATTCAAGAAGAAGAAAAAAAAACAAAACATCTAGATGGAGTCAATGCCTAATGGACACAATAGGTTATTAAGACATAAAAAGTACGTGAAAACCACAACTTAATGCACAACAATCGATATAACAGAGTTAGTTCTACTAGCAGGTATTCGGAAGGTGACAGGGTTAGAATGTGCTAAGAGCAAATTCGCTGTATCTCAAGAAGATTCAGCAAGACATTGACATCAACAGAAGAATGAATAAAGGACTTAGTTTTAGACCACAGCAAACAGCTTGAGAGAGATACAATGCAACCGCAACAAGTTAATGTAGAAACATTTATGAACCTTGATTGTATCACCTAGCTGAGAAATACAATGTTATTGTCGTTAGTTGGCCAGTCCAAGGCTTTTATTTGGGGCTAGAGAGTTCCTTTTATGATAAACATATCCGCAGTTAAATTTTCTGGGATATAGATTTTATTTATGAAATAAATTCTTATTAATGTTCTTCATAATTATATTGTCATATGTACTTAAAATTAGCATAGTTTATATGTATATAGTTATCTGTTAAGACAGTAATATATTAGTTTATTATATACTTTGTATGTATATATAATATTAGGATTCGTTTATTATCATTATGAGTTATTACAAATTTATATTTACTAATAGTTAACTCAAATGATTTTCAATAAAATAGTATTGTATTGTAAATCTTGACATTATTTAACTATCATATCTGTTGATACGAAGAATATCGTGGTACCTAAACCACCTTGACGTAGGGATGCAGCAATCCTACATAGACGGGATCCCTGACATCGCGGAGCCTCTTAGATGGGCCGCAGGAGCAGAAGCTTTTCCAAACGGCAAGTCACCGTTACACCGCAAACAGCACCAGCCCATCTTGCCTGGCACTTTCTTTTATAGAATGAAAGGAAAGAAAGTAGGAGAGCGGAAAATTAGTAGAAATTCCGAGCATTCGCCTATGTGGCCAGGGGGAATAAAAAGAACTCCTATGGCCAGGATAACAGGCCCTAATGGAATTTAGCCCGGTGCCTCTCGATTGCGAGTCTCAAGCTTCATCGCTTGAATCACCTGTCCTTTTTGTGAGGGTTAAAATACAGAAAAGTTTACTTGCCCCACATATTCCTAACGGGGCCAGGAAAAACTTTAATTACTGGCGATATTCGGGGATTTAACAGGACGATACATATACGAGAATTGACGGGAAATGTTGAAAAATGCGAATTTTAAGAAAGTAATTACTTAACTGCCAAAATTGATTGTAAAACAATTTCACCTTAATTTTGTTTTCAAATTCTAGAGATGACCCAACTAAAAAGCATTATTCAGAATTTGTAATGTATGACGTAGGATGGAAAGAAAAAAAAGGGGGGAGGGATATCCTGAACACAATTGAAGAAAACACAAAATGCTTAAAAACTTCGATCAAAGATTCAGGTTCCTACTTTATAACATGCGAGGGCTGTTCTATAAGTCATACAAAATCGTAAGTTGGAAAAACATTATGGCGAATCTGCACATTTCCTTAGAATGGTGTACAAAACTTTTTTTTGTTTAAATGTAGCCGAATGAGCACAAGCGATGCAGACAGTTCTAAGCGTTCTGTCAACGTTAACGACTATCGGAAGTGATTGAAAGAATCCTCGACATGGTGCTGAGCGATTGGAGACTGAAGGTGCAGGAGATTGCTGAAGCTCTGGGCATTTTTTGGAGATTGCAGAATCATTTTCAAATGAAAAGGCAATCCCCGAAATGGTTGCCACATTAATTTGCTAACGATTGACCACAAAAGAGAATGAGTTGTCATTTCTGCGCAGAAGTTGGAGCCATTTGTATGAAATGCAAGTGAAATTCGGAGAGGTATGTGAAGTTAACGACAGATTAGTCAAAACTGTGAGTTGTAACCGGAAAGAGCATTCCGAAATTGATGAAAACAATTCCCGCAGTATGAAAGTTATAGCAATCGTGTTTTGGGTTGCCAAGGCGTAATCTTAATTTCACTTTTTGGAAAAGGGAAAAACCATAACTGGTGAATGTTACGTTATGCTACTGGAGCAATGAACGGCGCAATCAAGAAGAACATTCTTCATTGGGGGGAAGAAAACTTCCTTCATGACAACAAGTCTGCGATTGTATCGTCATAGTTCAATAACTATGGAAGGCATGGAATTCTTCCTCATCCCCCTACTCTCTGAATTTGGCTCCCTCACACAACTCCTATTCCCCAGCAAAACAATATGTATTTGTAGGGTTGAAGAAATCGCATTTTATGGATGGATAAACACATTAGAAAATCGCTGGAATACGCGTAACAAGATTTTTTTTTCATTAAAAGTTATGTCCTTTTATATTTTCCCAGACTTATTGAACAGCCGTCGTTAACAGCGCTTCTAATACGAGAGCAACAAATTTCTCTGCTGCGCTTGAAGTTCAGTGGTCACGAGATTCACTAGAGCTCCAGGGAAAGGAAATGGAAGGCTCCATGCAGATCCGACAGCCTGTTATTAAAGGCGGCCGTGCAGTGCATGCATAATGATGTTGCTTTTACTATCTAAACCGGTGATGCATTCATTTATTGTACATAGGCAAAAGAGCCGCCATGTGGGTGGGACGCCAACAGACAACCTTTGGAGCATTTTTGCTTACAAGTAATCAATGCAAACAAGATGTTCCCAGATTGCGGTCGAGGTTATAGTGACATCACGGATCATTGCTGGCCGCATTTTTGCTATATTGCAAAATTAAAACTAAGGTAATAAAACCGTCCATTTTTGCAACCAAATACAAATTTACATGTCGCAACTAAGCATCGGTACATGGTGGTGCCTGGTGCCTGGGAGAAACCTGTCCAGACAACAACGAGAGGCCAGGTTAAAGGCGAAGTGACTGTATGTCACAAGGAGTTTTTCGCTGTGCTGGTCAAACATCCCAATTGTTATCCCCGCTGAAGTATTTGTTTTAGCATTGATGTGTTTACCGCTCACATCTTTAGAAAGATGGACGGGCGATAGCGAAAGTAAACTTTGTAAATGTCAGGCTGCTCGATATTCTTCCAAGAACTCAAGACTTCGCTCAAAATGTTCATAACACTGTTACTGATCGGAGGAAAATGTGCACAATTGTGGACAGGCGTTTTCATCGAAAAGACATCGGAGGTCAGCAGGCTTTTCTATAAAACGAATGAAGAACAATGTCCAATTTACTGTTTTTTGCAATTTGTTCTCGTATAGTTCTTTTAATTTTTCAATGATGGTGAAATTATTTTTAAAACTATAGCTACAAAACTTTAAGAGCTGCTAGAACTACGACCAAAAGCTCAAAAGTATTTTAACATTTTATCACAGAAATTTCTACACGTTCAATTGTGAAACATTAAACAATTTTTAGATTTGGTGCTTCAAAATACAAAACCCGTATTCATTTTATTTCCCTTAGAAATATTTAATTGCCTACGAAAGTTAAATGGGCAATCTAGCTTACATGACTATTACTTGTTAATTATAAGCTTGCTTTGTTTTCTTTCTATTATTATTATTATTATTATTATTATTATTATTATTAAAAGCTATTTTGCCGTGGTTGTTAGTTTAAATTAAAAAGGGAACTTTCACGGGCTAGATCGGTAGACTGAAACAAGTGTCGGGTGTGACAGAGGGACAGAACGTTAGAGGTAGGAAGGGTTATGAGTGATGGGAGAGTCGTAGTGTAGTTGTTTGTTGTTCTAAGGCCTCTTTTCTAACCCGTTGTTGTTTTTTTCAATTACTTCTGTTTTTTCCGCATTTCATTGAGTGACAATTTTGTATGATTAAGGCGTAAAATGTGGCTTATATTTTACAAGCTAAGCTTTAATCGATTTTTGGTCATATCAACGTATACTTTTGCACATTCGTATGGTGTTTTATATATTCCTATGGAACTAAGAGAAACCCTTGGGTATTCCACGGAGCGCAGTTTTTGTGGTTGTAAAAAGTTTTATGCTCATATTTTTCAAAACCCGAACGATACGTAGCATGATGTTTTCTATAGATAAATGGCAAGAAGGCTTTAATTTGCTGTTTATAGTCGGGTATAGATGTGATTTTTTGAAGGTTTCAAGGATCAATTTTAATAATAACAACTCCAGCCGTGAAAGCATGAAGAATGTTCTAGGGGTAATCTTACTTGCCTCGTAGATCAAAGATTGCGGTTTAATCCAGTCACAGGGTAGATGAATTTTTTCGGGCGTAAAAATCCTAAGTGTGCTTCCTTCAGAATCAGAAGGTAAGTAGAGTCATGTGTTCCATGTTACAGATTTACGACATGTTAAAGAACCTTAAGCTTGAAAAAATACATTTCAATTTATTGGCTGTTTCGCGTCCTGAAACGCTGATGACCAGAGATGTTAAAGAGCATCCATAATTTAAGCAAATAAAAACATTCAAAGCTGGCTCTCTGCAGCCGTGTCGTAAAAAAATGCATTGTCATGAAATTGCAGGGGATACCACAGAAAACGATCAGCCGCTTCAGGCACCACATCTCACATATGATCGATAAAGTTCGAATACGGTTGCGTACGTGGGGGGTCAAATGGTTTATTCTGTTGCCGAGCCGCTCCTATCATTTATTTCTATGTACTTTAAGTAGAATATAAAGGATGGAGATTAATGCAAGATCAAGGATTGAAATTTTAGGGGTAATCTTAGTTTGCAGATTGCATCAGCAGCAACGCAACATAGACGTGTATAGTGTAGAAAAAATTGACTGTTCAGGTTGTATACTTGTTTTGGAAGTATCATTGCAGTATACTTAATTACATTGTTTGCCTGTATGAGTATTATTTGCGTCACCTCAGAGGGGTGCGGATCAACGTTCTTAGAAATGGGCAAAGGAGTAAACAGTTCTGTTGTTACACACTCATCTGTGGGCCTGTCTACAAGATAAATTGCTTTGAGAGTAAGTTTCAATCAACTAACAATTGCAAGGCTTTCAAAAAGGTTCAAGGGCAGTGACAATAGTGGCCGGAGGGAAGGCAAGAGAGAGAGTGCCTTTTGTTGAGATTGGAGCAATTTTACCCTTCCGCAAATCCTCCAAAACAGATCATCCGACGAGTCAGGAAGTTTTATTATACTTTAAAGAAATATGATTTCAATCGGTAAGTGTAACTTAAGAAGCTCAGCGTGAGGAAACAGGCGTCCTAAAAGAAACCAAAATTTGTGCTATTTCCGACAGTTTCAATTATCACAAACCTTTAGCATATGAATCTACATATGGAGAAGTAAAAGGGAATAACCATAAAGGCACCGCATATATGGCAGATGTCTCCTTTCTCGTGGTAAGCCCGAACGTGGGAACATTGACTTTTAGGTAATAAGTGAGCTGGCCAACCAACCCAACGAATATGAGCGAGCTTGTAATATAAAAGATATCTATTGTAGACCAATTAGGAACTGGAAGTGAACCAAGTTCAATAAAATTTAAAAGAAATAAATTTCGCGAGGGGCGGAGCGAATTCACATAATAGATTTAATATCAATAAGAAGTGCAGGAGAGGAACAGAATAGTAACAGGGAAGTGACAGTAAGAGCAAGGGAATACAAGTCACGCCGAGTTATTGCTAAGGTTATAGCCGTCCATTTAATATCATAAAGTCTTTACGGCAAAGTAATAAGTGTTATCGCGAAGTTATCGGCTTTCAAACTGTGTGATGTTATAACAGAAGAATCACAGTCTCCGAGTGAAGACGGGAAATATAAAACCAGAATTATAACCATACGACAGACGCACAGCATGTTCCAAATCCTTCAATTGTCCAATTAATTAAGAGTTTAACTAGAGCCATACCTTTTATCATCCCATTGAAAAATCCCCTTCCTTCTCTAATGACATTACGTCATTAAAAACGTTCCATATTCCTCTGAGATTCCTATTCCCTGCTTTGGAACCAGAGTCCACACTTCAAGAGCCACGGCAACGCAGGACGATCATTTAATCATCTAATTAATTATAACAGAATATTCAAAAATATGAAAATCCCTGTAAATAATTACAATTCTGCATCTTTAATACCCGTTCGAAAATATGTTGTGTAATACGTCTGTAGGCTCAATGCTTACGAAAATAGTACAGAAATCTGATTTATGACGCAAGTTTGAGTCCTGCCCATACATGAATTATTTAATTAGTTATTTTTGTAATGTTTATTGTATAAATAATATCATTTCCACTTTCAAACTCAAATGGGTTAATACTTTAAAATAACTGTCATATTTACGTTTACAGTTTCCCTGCGAGAAATGTGATAGCCGATAAGTACAGTAGCAAGGTCGCGACATGAACCTTGTCCGATAACTGGCACAAGTGTCCCAGCTACCGTAAGCGTTAATTACACGTTGACGTACCTAAGCGTCTCTGAATTAAGCAAAGCCTTGTAAGGTAATCCAATCTGCAGTGTAAAAACGTCCCTACAGAATATGTGGCCGGTTTTGTCTCTCAGGTGTGTGCTTCTTCAGACTTAAAAAGTTGTTAGGTAGAGGAGAAGATGAAGGTGAGGAAGGAGGGAGTGATGTAGGAGAGGAAGATATTTAAACTTATAATACACAGGAATGCTTTTGGACTACAACTGGAAGAAGATTTCTACTTATAAGTGGTAGAAACGAAAAATTACGCGAATTGTAAGAGAAACTTTGGACGAGTACAGAGAAGAGAAACGGAAGAGACAAATAATAGACAGGGAATAGAAGAAAATAGAGAAGAGAACAGCGAAGAAGAAGAAGAAGAAGAAGAAGAAGAAGAAGAAGAAGTGATGGTCTAGTAGAAGTATATAAGAGAAGATTAAGTGAGCTAATAGATATAATTTTTTCGGGGCGTAAAAATCCTAAGTATGGCTTCCTTCGGAAGAGAAGTAAAGCCGTGGGTCCCGTGTCGTACATTTACGGCACGAAAAAGAACCTCAAGCCTGAAAGAAGAGGCTTCTGAGCAAAATTTGTCGGCCGTTTTACGCCCTGAATTGAATGGGACGCTGATGACCTGAGATGTTAAAGAGCGTCCTTAAATCAATCAATCAATCAATAAAAAAACAACAACAAAAAAACAAAACAAAAACAAAACAAAACAAAAAATAGATATAAGTTTGGTAGGGTGAGAAAAGTCCTGATTGCTAGCATCTTACCGTGCGTTTTCCGATGGAATATTTTAGTTTAGGTAAATAGCTGACTACCAACTATTGGTTATGTGTACTGACTTTCAGAACATTTGTAATTTTATTTAATTTAGTTTTTCGTAGTGAAATGTTTAAATTTATATTTAAAGCTATATTTTTGTTTTGTTTATTAATTAGAGATTTAATCTGTAGAAACATTTTGCATCGTGGGAAACGAAATTTAATAAATGATAAAATTTGAAAATGCACATTCCGGTATAGGTAGCAAGGTGTCGGGACAGTGTATTGCAGCTTTTATTTTATTTGTTAGGAAATATCACTCCAGTAGCAGGATCACCGACAAGGATGACCGAAATCGTTAAGGCATGCACTTGCAAGTGGGAGGTCTGGAGTTTGATTTCCGTTAGGACTGTCGGCGCTGACTGAAGTTTTTTCTAGGTTTTTCTCAGTTCTCATAAATGGCAAATCCAGGAGAGGCACCGTAAAATTCCTTTAAAAAATACGTTCTTAATTTATCTCTTCATCTCGTGTATGACCGCCGGTGATGCCTCAGTAGTAAAATTGGGCATTGGGCACTATTAACACAAAAAAATCAACATCGACTTTTTAAGTTCTGTTGGAAAACGATATGCATCATTTTATAGATCAGAATTTCTCACCGCCAAGACGGACTATGTTGAGAAATAAGAACCTTTCAAAAGTCAGCTTCATTTCGAGAAATTTTCAAATAAACCTCGAATTATCAAGTGCAACAGCATTTACCTCTCTAAACTGTCGGTCGCTCTGTTCACCATATCAGAACTAAGGCTTGGAAATACCAAATAAATCTCTTCTTTCTTAACCTGATGCCAGCCACTGAAGCTTTCCAAACGTTTAATACAACATCGAACCTAAGAACTTGAGTAACAGTCGTTTGACTTTGTTTTCCAGGTAATAAGGGAAACTACAGGTCAGCACAGGTTTGATGTTTGCTGTAAATTCTTATTCTTCTTTAAGTTTTACACTCAATAACTTGATTTGACAGAATTCCCTTTTCCTTTGCTTCTCGCCTAAGCCAAGTTTTACATCACATTCCATTTTAATCACGTGGCCATCCCACTTTTTTTTAAATCAACTTCCAAAACACACAATCTGCTTGAGCTATGGGTCTCAACTGGAGACACTATATGTGACCTTGTCTAGCGAATGTCACGAGTTTTGTAATACCTGTAATGAAAGGCTGTTTTAACATTGTATTAAAGTAGTCGTGGCCCAGGAAATTCCCAGTTCTTTTGCAGTGTGCATTCTGGCTTTTAGAAAGGAACAATAAAGGGTTGTTATGCAACAACTTCATTCAAAAGAAATGACTAAGTAGCATTTACCTCAGGCAGGCTGTGCTTTCAAGCAAAACAAAATAAAAACAAGTCTTGTTCTGCTAGGAACTGCTCCACCTGCTTTCTTTATGGGAATGCTCGCTAGAGACGAGAATATTAAACAAATCATCTAAAAGGCAAATATATAAATATATTAAATCTAAAGGATTTTTATTTATTACGTCTAATCCTTCCATTAATCTCTCACATATATTTATAAAATTTCTTGTTCCACATCATTGAGAATGGAACAATAATAATGAATTCAAAAAAAAAAAAAAAATCTTCAAAAGTGGGCATAGAGCGTAGTCTAAAATATGCAGAGTGGATCGATAAGGCAACGAGGCAACTGTACTCTCGCATAACCAGGCCATTCCTTGGATATCGCTACGTTTTAAGATGCTTGACTAATAAACAGTAGCGGTGCCGTATCTGCTTCATAAAAACAATGATCATACCTAGGTCGTGGTAAGAACATTGCTTATTTCTGGTTGATCTATTTTTTTTTCCCTGGCATAAGAACGTCTCAAATATACAGGTCCTTCATTCTACTACGCAGTCGAATACTGGTTTTGTCAACAGGAAGTTATTGCATAATGTCTCACCACTTGCCGTGGGAAATCATGTCACGCGGTCGGAACTCTCGGCGCATGTTTTTTTTTTTCTT
The DNA here is from genome assembly GCA_030762175.1 of Metallyticus violacea. NCBI lineage: Eukaryota > Metazoa > Arthropoda > Insecta > Mantodea > Metallyticidae > Metallyticus > Metallyticus violacea. Next base: position 73,476,306 of record CM060837.1, on the reverse strand, counting down.
TTGTTTCTTTTGATATTTATTAGTAGAAAATAGTAATTCATATTGCGCTCACCATCATAGTATATGTTCAAAGTTCCTGCCCTGCGCTGTGAGACATGCCCGAATCCTTTAGAAAAGATTTTCAGACACTAGCCACTATTCACCCTCCCGAATATTTCCTTTCCCCCTGGTTTCACTTCAGTTACAGCAGTAACTTTATGTGAGTGAAGAGACAGCCGAGTGGCTTTATGTGCTGTAATATACACCAACTTGTTAGTCTAATCATGTGAAAGCATTTCAAGAAGTCTTTTTCATTCATGCTTCCCTTCTGTTAAAACTCGGTTTTGGTGTCAATGAACACGCCTGGGCTCGAGTTTTGTTCACCAATCTGAAAAATTACATTTGCTGATGGAAATGACGAATTCTTTTGCATATAGTAATCATAAATAAACATTCTTTGTTCTACCTTACATTTCCCTTTAGGCACAGTAGAAAAGTGTGAAACGCAATTTCTACAGAAATGTACTGAAATAGTTGGCATGCTAAACACAACTGAGCAAGCTCAATTGTCTGTGTCAGCGGAACTTTAACTCCAGTCTTACCGGGAATCACGCTTCCACTGAAGGCCAGCTGGAAAAGTAGAGCAAACAGGTAACTTATGCCACAACCTGTATGATATTTTAATTAAATAAATGAAATGCAAAATGTTGACATCCTCAAAAAAATAAACATTTATAAACAAAATATAAGACTTTTCGGAATAACAAACAGAATTTTCTTGACAAATTTATAACTATGGATGAGTTATGAATCTATCAGTGTGGAATGAAATATACGGAGTTTCTAACCCCTAAACAATTCAGGGTGCAGCCATAAGCAGCCAAAATCATCCTGTCTGTTCTTTTGGGATGCATAATTGTTCTGGTTAATTGTTTGGAGAAAACAACCGCAATAACAGAACATTTCAATTTTAATTTTGAAATTACAAGAGCAATCAATGAGAAACGCCACTTAAAGTTGAGAACAGGCGTACCCTTTCTTCAGGGCATTGCTTCAAATCACAAACTTTATTTTGGAACGGCATCCTGCCTATTCTCCAATCAACTGTTGGAGTACGGGTAACAAGTAACGAGTTTAAAGAATAAGATAATCATGAACACAAGTTACACCTGCCACGCACGGTTTGTTGTGTTAGAGCAGCCAAACAAACATTTTAAGACAATTATGGTTTATAATGCCGCTGAAAGCTGATTTAACGATAGTTTGAGAATATAATATTTGTGTTTTTTTTATGAGTTCATGAAAGTGTCAGAGAGAGAGAGAGAGAGAGACAGAGAGAGAAGAGAGAGAGAGAGAGAGAGAGAGAGAGAGAGAGAGAGAGAGAGAGAGAACAGAAAGTTGCATTTCACCTGTAAGTTAATATCGTAATTTCAACGTTCTTATTACATTATAATTGAAAATGCAACGGTGCTAGTAGTACAGAAAAGGAAATGCATATCTAAAGGCTTTTTTTTTTTATGAACATAAGCTTTCATGTTGCAGGTATAAAATTGTAAACAATACCCTGTACTTTATCAGCAAGAAGTTTATTCTTTGTAATATACGAGGGTAAGTCACTAAGTAAGCTGCAAAGTTGCAAATATACAGAAATTTAGAGTATATTGAAAAATATACTTTTACTTCTCAACATAAGCTCCCTATACACTGAGGTACATGTCCCATTATTTCACAAGCCTCTGAAATCCATTAGCATAAATTCTTTGGGCTTCATCATCGGGAAAGAGGGCCGAACAAATTCAAGTCGCTTGGAGCAAAGTCGGCGCTATACGGAGGATGCTCGAGGACTTCCCACTTGAAATTCCGCAGCGTCTGAGTTGTCTTGTTGCAGTATGAGGACGCGCGTTGTCATGCAAGAACAACACGCCTTTGGTGAGGAATCTTCGTTGCTTCCGATGAATGGCCTTACAAAGTTTCCTACCATTTAATAGCAGTTTTACTTCTGACGCATTACAGCCGGTGGGCACTGATGATAAAAGAGATTAAATGATACATTGCTAAGAATTTTTTTAAAAGAAAGGAAACATTCCGGGTCTAAGTTATGTCTCTCCGGCATTTGCCCTTTATGAAGATTGAGGAAAATTTGAAAAAAAGAACTCGATCAGGGAGGGCGGTCCTAGCGGGAATCGGACATCAGGCCTACCACTCAGGGGTCAGTGCCTTAACGACCTCGATCACCCGTGCCGGCCGGATTTCTGAGGATGCTACAGCAGAGTCGGTAATTACGGTTTGTGTTTAAAGCTGGAGACCGGAGAACTTCACTTTCCCAGCGGAAGATATCACTTTAAACTTTTTTTGCAGGTGGCGTAGGTTGTTTCCACCGTATTTACGCTCGCTTTGTCTTGAACTGGCAATGGTGAGTCTAAGGCTCGTCACCTGTGAGCATATTGTGTCCTACATCGCGGTACCGATTGGGATGCTGTAATGCCAGATCCATTCTTTGTGTTTTATGTTGTGCGTTCAGCATGCGTGGCAGCTATCGTGCACTGATTTTGTGAAAACCTAACCTATAGTGCATTGTGAGGTAGACCACGCCGTGTGAACGAACAACAGCAACGCTATATGCACTTATGTCTGCTCGGATTAATTCTTCAACTCTTGGAAATTCACCTCTGTTACAATCTCCGTTGGCCGGCGGTGTTCTTCTTCGATACTTATCCGCCCAAATTCTGCACACAATTGTAAACGGTACAGACATTTCTCACCTTAAATGCGGGAGCATTTCTCGATGACTATCCTTCGATCCCATACCTTACGCCTACAAAAATCACTCCAGGCTTATACATATGTTCAGAGGCGCCGCCATCTTGCAACTGCTGTTTCGCTCATGTGAACATTGATTATCTCTTGTCAAATGTCACAAATTGCCAACGGACTAATGCTGCCATCTAGTGGAAATAGCCTCATCCAAATATGTAGCAGCCCGCATCGATTAGTAACTTACTTATTGACTTACCCTTGTAGCATAAATTCAGAATCCTCCACTGATAAACACAAGAAAGTATAAAACCAGTCCTTATAGCTCTGCAGTAGATATTTATTCTTCTTTCTTAGGTATTTCCACTTGACAAAGGTTGCCCCTTCCAGGACAATCCAATTTAGTACCAACAGATATTAGAAGGATAGATTTTTTTTTTTTTTTTTTGAAGTCATCAGCGTCCCATTCAACTCAGGGCATGAAACGGCCGACAAACTTTGCTCAGAGGCCCCTCTTTCAGGCTTGAGGTTCTTTTTCGTGCCGTAAATGTACAACACGGGACCCACAGCTTTACTTCCCTTCCGAAGTAAGTCATACTTAGGATTTTTACGCCCGAAAAAATCCATCGGCCCTGGCCGGGTTCGAACCCGCGATCTTAGGTTTAGGAGGCAAGTATGGTAACCACTACACCACCAGGACCGACAGAAGGATAGATGGTGGCCAATCGCGTCAAATGGCATTTGTGTGATGCTAGGGTATTATTTAGACACGAAATGGCCTGTGAATTTGTCTAGAGACCTAGAATTCTTTAATGTGCCGTAAATCTACGACACTGGACCCATGGGTTTGAGTCCCTTCCGGAGGTTTGTGCTAGAAGTTTTTAAGCTCCGAAAAAATAATCTACCGACTGTTTCATTTTATTTTTATAGCTTGAAGAACACATTCAGACAAGCTGCATCAACAGGTTATCACAAATGCTGTCGAAAACAGCATACGGTAAGGACAATACAAGCGTTACTGTTGAATAGCACTCATGCGGTGGAGTCAATGTTCCCTTTGCCACTTACCGTTGACCTGCGTCTGCCACACGGCGTCGCCGACTCCCCACAGGCCAGAGATGGTGAAGAAGACGAGTGGGGCATCTGGATGCGGTCTCCAGATCAGCAGCACTCCCACCAGACAGGCGTGGACCACAGCACCAAGAGCCATGAGAGGTACTCGGCCAACAAACTTCATCAGGGAACCGAAAAGCAGAGAGCAGGCGGCGTTCACCACGCCGAAACAGATCATCACGTAGCCCACATTGTGGATACCCAACGCACAGGAGACATAGGCCTGGAATAAAACACGTGTATTCATTGTTAATTGTGTTGCACAGAAATATAAGTACATAAGAAACATTTAATTTAAATATTTCCGCTTTTTGTTGACAAAATCATTAAAAGAAGATCCATGCAAGATCTGAGCTGTTCTGGTAATGTGTATATCACAGCACGCATAAGTCGCCTAAATTTTTGTGCCTTTTAGAACAAGTTGTGTTCTCCAAACTTTAAGATTTATGCTGTCACCAGGCCAATCTTCAGAACTACATTCTCATTGACAACTGTGTAATTGGCCGGAAATTGTGAGTTCTTTTTTATGAACATGAAGAGGAACGAATATATAAGTCATTCATTAACACAGATTTCTTTAGCGTTTTTATTTACACACATGGAAAAAGCTTTATTAAGCTTTGTTTCATGTTTTATTTGTCAACAGTGAACACACTTCCAATTCTTTTGCAGATTGTGTACTTCACATTTCATGAATTATGGTTCCTAAGGAAGATTTTGGTGTGAATTCCATACCTGAAAGTTATGAATGTTTGTGGACTTATTTCGGAAGACGAACTGATGCGTGTGAATGACGCTTTTCTATAAAGATTCCAGAAATTTATGGATGTAGCAAAATATTTAATATCTCATGTCCTAAGATATTCGCTTCTTAGCGAATTTCGGAGGATGCAGGTATTGCGCATGTATCCATGAAAAGTTTTTTTGAAAATTTTCTTCAAACCTCCATCGATCCCTACTTTCTAGGTACAAAAAATTAAGACGAAACGCGCGCACAATTTAACGCGTTCGTTAGCTATCAAAATTAGATCATTGGGGTTGAGGGAAAATTTAAAAATAGCTCTAGCGGCTGCAATTTTTTTCTCAACGAAACTTGGTAAAATCCATTGAAATAAAACAAGAGAATCAGCGAAATGGGCCTATTGTGAGTGAGGGTTTATCTGACACGCAAAAAAAAAAAAAAAAAAAAAATTATATTTGTATTTGGAATTTGGTAACGAAATTCAGTACATGTCATTAAAAAAAAATTGAAATTCAGGGAAATCGCACCATTAATAGTGAGAGTATACCTTAAAATAGCATTTTAATAATCGCCGAGGACGTCGATTGAGGTGATAAGAGGGGAGATGTGGCATACGAGGGGATTGTTGTTTTTAGCATGAAAAATCGCTTATTCCCACCAAGCGATAAACTTAATGGTGTCATGTGAAGGAATATGGAGAGAATAGTCTGCACATGCGCATGGACATATAATCGAACTTAAACCCTTATAGACAGCGGCCGTCCTGCGGCTTCAACAGCGAACGGTAGCGGAAAAACCCGAATTTCAGAGAATGCTGGAGCGATACGGAGCGATGTCATATCTTGTGTATGTGCTCTATCAACCTTGGTAGTGTGAAGTGTACAATAAATGCAAGCGGAGGAAACAAACAAACAAACAAAACAAAAAAAAAAAAAAAAAAAAAAAGGTACGCCTAAAATTAACTATGTAGCTTAAATGTTAATCACGCTCCGTTTTAGTTGTTATACAGCTAAGCGCAATTGGAAACGTTAACAGAACAATATAACACAATAAAATAATATGATACGAGAAAAGCATATATTTTAAATCTGAAAATTATGTTTTCTTAATATATATATATCTTCAGTAGTCCACGATTTTTAGTTCCTAGGCCGCCGCTAAGAAATATTCCAAAATAGGCTCTCGATTCAGTCACCAGTTTTTATCATCGAGTTTCCCAACTGCAGGTAATCTTTCAAGATTCCTCCCAACTCCCCCCGTTTCACGCTTTATCCTTTCACCATTAGATAATGCACAAAGAGTTATCGTTTGTGTTCATCAACCTCGCCTCGTCGCCGAACACCTGGCTGTATTACCATCTTAACAGCCGTTACAAGTCGTTAAACGAGATAAGACACACTAGAAACTCGCCTGACTTCGTGCCAAACCGGAATGCCTGTTCGTTAACGCAGTAGATAACAAAAGTAAAACAGGCACCATGGGGCTCCAATGCAGTTTTAAACATCTGATATCCACATCGGAACTCGTAAGCCAAGACTTAGCAGAACCGAAGCGAAGAGAAATGCCTTCTAATGGAATTGAATTAAACCGAAATGAACGGAACTGGTGGTGCAGTGGTAACCATACTTGCTTTCTAAACCGAAGATCGCGGGTTCAATTCCGGCCAGGATAGATGGATTTTTTCGGGTGTAAAAATCCTAAGTATGGCTTCCTTCGGAAGGGAAGTAAAGCTGTGGGTCTCGTGTCGTACATTTACGGCACGGTAAAGAACCTCAAGTCTGAAAAAAGAGGCCTCTGAGAAAAATTTATAGGCCGTTTCACGCCCCGAGTTGAATGGGACGCTGATGACCTGAGATGTTAAAGAGCGTCCATAAATAAACCAAATCAACAAAGGAGCTGAAGAGTGCGGATCGTAACACATCTAGCTCGTTTATATAATGAAGAAACAAATAACACCTAAAAGAAACGAAAATACTTGGTTCTTGACACATTTTTTTTACAGGAATCACGCCCCTAAACTTCCTGCTGCGGAGTGATGTAAAAGTTATGCAATATCTTGGAAGAGTAGATCATAAAGTTGAAACGAAAATACTAGGTCAATGACATTTTTAATAATAGATATGCATGATGAATTTCGCAAGGTTTTTTTTTAATACCCCAAGCATTATCACGGGTGTAATTATGGCAGTAATGTTTATGGGATTTACCATACAGATGTGAAGTAATGTATTACTTAGTCATTATTCATTTTTTAACTTTTATATTCCTTTTTGCAATATTGCTGACTAACCTGCAACAAGCAAATTATTGCACTAGTTTTAGATCACACTAGTAAAGGTTTGTTTACCTCGAAAATGCAGAATTACAGAGTATGCGGAACAAACCGTTCTTGCTCAGGAATTCCATTGGATTCGATACGTTACCTTGTGCTAGTTTTCATTTGTTTACATTGATAAACAGAAATTCCGTACGATTTGGTTCCACTAAGTGCAAGAGCTACAATGGCATGACTCAGGCGCTAATGCTTGGGTCTCGCATTCGGAAAGTCTCTTGGGGCCAGCCACTATGATCTTTGTTGTTTTCCGTGATTTTCCGGGCAAATGCTGAGATGGATATTTACTTTCCAAGCATTTTCACTCTCCCATTTTTCCGTTGGTTGTGTTACAGGGTCGAAAGCGAAATGAGAGTTGATATGGTGAGCTGTCAGGATGGTTTTATGCTTCGAAAATGTTTCTGCTCCGGCATCTGCTATGGAAGCGAACCATCTGAGGGGCTGGAACCCCTTGAAAATTGTTGATTTGGTTTATTTACGGACGCTCCTTGACATCTCAGGTCATCAGAGTCTCATTCAATTCGGGGCGTGAAACGGCCGACAAATTCTGCCCAGAGGTCTCTTCCTTTAGGCTTGAGGTTCTTTTTCTTGCCGCAAATGTGCAACACAGGACCCACGGCTTTACTTCCCTTCCGAAGGAAGCCACACTTAGAACTTTTACTCCCATAAAAATCCATCGATTGAACCCGCGATCTTGGGACTAAGGGGTAAAGGTTACCACTAGACCACACGGACCGACAAAACCCCTTGGTGGAACTCCACCGGCTTTCTGGAAACATATGTCTAGGTGCGTGCCTCATCACCTCATCCAAGTGCCGCCATTGGGGGCATAGGCCAAACGGCCAGCTCTTGAGCAAGGCTGAATTTTGTTTACAACTAAGGTACATTTTTATTTCCTAGTGGTTCACACAGCAGAGCCCTTTTGGACTTATTGAAGACAAGTACGCGAGGAAAGACCGGGTTTATCAAAGAAGAAAGTCATCTGGCATCAAGGCAATGCTTGCCCTCACACATGTATCGTTGCAATGGCGAAAAGCAATGCATTGGGTCACGAGTTGCGCCTTATCCGCCCTATTTCCCTGACTTGGCTCCATCTGTTGCCTAAACTGAAAAAAAATTCCTTTGTTGAAAAAAAAAGGTCATCCGATGAAGAGCTGAAAACATCAAGTTAGGCGTATGATGCAGACCTGAAGGAATTTGACTTTCGTGATGGGATAAAACTTTTGGAGCATCACCGGACAAAATGTTTTATTGTTAATGAAGACAATGCAGAAAAATAAGAACAATTTCCAAAAGTTATGAGTACTGCTTCATTCCGAGAACTTTTCAAATCCTCGTATCTTGAGAGCGTTATCGCTCATACCAGGCCCTAAAGATGAAATGAAAGGTGAATACAAGGCAGAGAAATTCTACGTGGCATTTGGCCTCAGAATTTGAACCTGGGACCTTCCGAATACCAGTCCCAACCCCTAGGTATAGGTTGTTTTTTTTAACTTCCAACAAGAAATTTCAGCATCAAGAAATTCTTTATACAGACTCAAGGAAAACTGTGATAGCCTGTCGGAAGTTGCGTCATTTTGTTTTCACCACTCTTTGGACTAGTGCAGATATTTGACAAATGTTGATTTATAAACTACTTCCTTTCATGAGTCGCTGCCTTTCCACAAGTCTTACATAATAAAACTGTCCCATCTGTTTCACCAAATTCGTTGACATAACTGTGACATTTGCAGTTCAGCTATGTATATAATTTAGCTACTTTGATTAAATTAAATTACACATTCTTTCACTTGATAAAAATTGTTTTAATCTTGTAGAGAAAATAAGGCTGGAGACAAATGATGCCTAATATGTAATTTTAATTGATAAAAACTTTGGCGTAAAATTTACTCAGTTTCTCTCGCTGGAAGTAAAACTTGCAAATCTACAGATTGCAAGATTTGAAAAGGAGTAAATAAAACAAATTGTTCATACAAAATAAATTCGAGGAATGTCATACGTCACAGTATCCATTATTTTTTTCCTAGCGAACAAGGAACAACACGAAAAATCTAAGATATACGATTGAAACTGTAGGGAATGTACTTTCGAATAAAGCCTCCAGATGGTGTATATGAGCAGAGCTACGCGTCTCAGTTCAGTTTGCAAAATTCGATACAACGGATGCCAATAGGATCGCGCTTTCTTTGTTGCAAGTTAGAAAGGCAATGACATCTCATCGCATTCCCCTTGCTAAATCTCATAAAACAGTCACTATTCACGCCTCAAATTAAGAAATACCTCTCGCATACAGTTCGGAATGCATTTCAAAACTTCTGTTAAAAGCGCATGCCTCTTCCCGTGTAATTCCCCACTTCCATTCGTGTGATTTACTACTAACATGCTTTTGGCGTAAGATCGGTTGTTTCCTATGCCTTATGGCCGTACATTCGCTCCGCGTTGGTGCAGTCAATACTTGGAATTGCACTTGGTTTTCTCCGAGGCCATCCGCTGCCAATCCTGAAAAGCAAGAGTGACGAAACTTCCTCTATGGGCAAGTGTTATTTGCACCCGAAGAGTGTATGTGGGATACCATGTTTCCACGTGTTAAGAGATCAGCAGTTAAGAGGAACTTACCACGTAACTACTGTGACAGCTAATTGTTTGGCTCTCGCGCATTTCGCTTATGTGATACAATTTATAGTTTTTATCCCTTACATATGGTTGCAATTCGAAAGAAGGGACTGAATATTCATAGCAAAGCAAGGGAAGTAATGAGAAACTCAATTAAAGAGTGCAACAAAGGAGAAAAATTAGGACAACTGAAATATTTAATATCAAAAAGCTTTTTACATGTGGCAGATTATTGTCAGCTACCGAATCGCATTGTATACTGAATAAAGAAGATGCTACAGCTGGTGAAAAATTACTGGATAACCGGGGGAAAAGAGGCCATGTGCTGAAGAATACAAATTCCCTTGTGGTATTTTGAAAATTAGAAACGAAATTCTGAATTTTAATTTAGTGCAAATGAAACTACGTGCAGCAAATCGGGGAAAAATACATCTTTCATGGAGAAAGGACACTCCAAGGAAATTAGTGCGCGATATGAGCTTCAAATGGAAATGATGAGGAAGTAAGCAAAATATCTAAGAGATATAAACGGATGTGGAAAAGCTGAGAGGAATATCTTTTACATTGATGAATATTGGTGTCGGCTGGAAAGTGCTGTGATGTCTATGGGATAACGACAAACGTAAGCTCCTCGAACCGCCCGAGTCTTGTAAACACAGGCAGCAATGAAGGTTTCTTTGACAAAGTTGGACTTGCTAGCGGGGATTATCATGATGGAGCAAATATCCAAAAATTGTTACAGGAGAAACTTTTACCTAATATACTCTGTCACAATGTCATCATTCTCGATAATGCTCCATATCACAGCGTACAAGAAAATAAGCGGCTCTCGAAGTATGCCGTGAAGCAAGAAATGATAGCGTGGTTGGAGAACAACAAGATTACGGTATTCTGCTGCAATGTGGAAGGGCGAGTGGTTAAAACTAATTCAACGACATGTAAGAGAACATAATGAAATTGGTGACCTGTCCTCAAGAAATTTACAGCAAGTGTGTCAAATTGCAGCGAACTCTATTACAACAACTGATATCAGACATGTTTAGAAGCTCGAGGATGAGTCTAGGCAAAAGGATGGACTGGTGAAAGAGGCAACGGACAACATTGCTATTTCAGTTGGAGGCCTGGAGTCCAGTGACTAAGATTATGGAGATCGACAGCAGTGAAAATTAGGACCTCCCACACTCAGGTTTCTAACCATAAGTGAGTATCTGACAACACTGTTTATTTTTATCGGCACTGTAGTACATTCCTCTCGCTTGCCTTCTTCTGATCGCCAGACAGTACAGATTTGACTGATGCTGATTGGCAAGAAACAAGCCATGAAAGTCAAGCACAGAAGACATTGTGCTGCGGGTTCTTGGCATCGCAGAGTGATCGTCGCGGAAATTTCACAAGAGTTGGGTATCTCAATAGGCAGATCATCTGGAATGTATTTCTATCGTCAGAGAGTCTAACAATTGGTGAAATATCCAGACAAGTGTTAACAGAGACTGAATGATTATGTCGTAAAATAGTATGTGTATCTGTGAAGTGTCCTGATAAATAAAAGTTTCTTGTCCGGCATAACAACATTTTTTATTGTCCTCATAAGTATTTGTGCAGCACGAAAGTCGCTATTGGCGCCAAACGAGTATATCGGGACATGTGCAGTAACAGTTTGGAAGCCACCAACTCTGTAGAAACAAACCGCATGACACACGACGCCTGGTCACTATAGAAACGCAAGAAATGATTTTTTTAGCTCCTTAACGCAAGACGAATCCGAGATAGGAACGTTAATGACAGTTATCGAGAACAAGGTCGGTATTATCCAATAAAGTTGTAGGTGTAATGACCCGATGAAACCGTAGAACCTCAAGAGAAACCGAAAAACCCAAACTTAATTCACCTCAAATGCGCCGTCGAGTATACAACCATCGAGATGACCAACAATGCAAGCTATCTGAGACATATCATTAATAGGCTAACAAAAAAATAAATTAGAGCAAGTTTTTGACTCTTCTGGGGAGAAATAGAACATGGACCAGGTTTCGGTCATAACAATAGCGGCGTGTTATCGCGATGTTCCAAAACTCACTGGTTCAAGGCAGTCACAGCGATACAATGCGAGAACTTTTCGGCCATTACAATGGTTGAGCGATCTGTAGAAAAGAAACTGTTGCAGCGTGAGATTCACACATAAATATTCCTTTTAGCGGATGTTGCGTAAATCCACGAGAAAATTTACCGCTTGTAATTTCCAGAATTGTTGCAGTATCGTGAAAATTCCCTCACCTAGACCTCTACCCTTTGTTCTTTTTTACGTAGTATATGGTATAGCGTATACAACTTCTGATTGCAGTTTTCTTTTTTTTTTTATTTGGAAACTAACGTTGATTTTTTTACTGGTGTTTAACATCCGTTTTTACTATGGAGGCGCCATAGGCGGTGGACAGGACTAAGTTTAGTGTACCTCCTCGGCATTTGCCATTTATGAGGACCGAGGAAAACCTGGAAAAATCCTCAGTCATGAGTCCGCGCCTTAACGACCTCGAACACTCGTTGCGGTACGCTGCTAAATGCTGTTTAAAGTCCAACATCCTAGAAGCGAGGAATTATATATATATATACATACATATATATATATATATATATATATATATATATATATATATATAATTCTAGTCACGATTATTTTGCAATTTGGTTTCTCAAAATATTAGTCGATTAATATTACAGGTTCCAGTTAATATACTGGAAAAGAAATGATTGCATATCTTCACGATGGTTTTTATTAAACGTTGAGACTTGTTGCGTTCACAATCTTCAATAAATAAATAAATAAATAGTTGATATGTATTTAATTAGACTGAAATGTATTTAATTAGGTCGATATTTATTAAATTATGTTATGTATTAATCGTATTGAAAAGTATTTAATTAGTTTGAATAATTAGGTTAAAATGTATTTAAATAAGCTGACATATTTTAAGGGTAACGTGTATACAATTGTTAGTGTGACATGTATTTATTAGTTAAAATGCAATTATATTGAACATTAGCTTGAAATGTATTTAATTTGGTGGACATGTATTAAATTATGTTAGCATTCCTTTGGTTCGAGTGACATACATTTTATTATCCTGACATATTTAATTATGTTGACATATATTTAATTAAATTTTTGAGTTTTAATTAGGTTGAAAGGTATTTAATTAGAATTACACACACATATATAATATAATATAATATAATATAAATTAGGTTGAAACGAACTAAATTGTGTTAATAAGATTGACCCACATTCATTTAGGATGAGAAGTTTTTAATTATGTTGCAGTGCATGTTCCTATGTACTTAAGTTGATAATTATTTAATTGCATTGAAATAAGGATACTTAATAACCCACAAGCTGCACACTGCATTTACCATACTTCTATAATAATATACAAGGGTTATTCCCAACCTCCCCAAGATACCTTTACTCATCGTCATAAATTGATGAACTTTCTCAAAGTAGTCCCCTGTGGATGCGATGCACCTATCCCAGCGTTTCTGCTAGACTTTAAAGACACGTGGAAACCGTTTTATGACAGGTCCTTCAAAATCGCCTCCGCAGCCTTCATCACTGCTTCTGACGGTGTCTCCCACCAAGGTGTTTTTCTCAATTTACAGAAAAGGGAAAGGCTCACGGGGCTAAAGACATATTTTACATTCATTTTTGTGAGATATTCAACAGTAACATTTGCGATGTGTGGCCGTGCATTATCGTGGTGCAGCATCCAGCTTGTGGCAAGGAAATGTGGCTTTTGCAAGTGTGTGATATGGCCTTGCAGAGTAACTGAGGACATCTCTGTAGTATTGCGCAGTTACAGCTGTGTGTACAGGTATGACATGCTGGTAAACCATTCCTTGAATATCTAAAAATGAGATGGCCATAACTTTCCCAGCAGAAGCAACCACTTTTGAATTTTTTTTTGGGGGGGGGCTGTATGCCCTCAGGATCGTAATGATGAGCCAAATTTCACCAGCGCTGATTACCTTAAAAAGAAAATGCGCTTTTCCTTGCCATCTTCAAATACATGCAGATTTGAACGCAGCAGTCAGTGCCCACCATGCACAAACATGTCTTACATGCAGCTATTTAGTTACCAGCGTGTGGGCGGCACGTAGTGAAATTGTTCTGAGTGTTACTCGACAATCCTTTCTAACAATGGTAGCAGCGGTGTTGATGTTTTCTTATTAGAGCACCGGGTTCATTCCTTTGAAATTGATGGCCTCTCCTCTTTAAGGTTTTAAAACATCTTCGAGCTATGCTATAAAAAGAAAAAGCTCTCCATAGGCCTTCTGTAACATTGCATAGACCACTGATGAAGAATGTTGTTCGTCACGTGTCACCTACACCGAACATGTCTCAATTTCACACCCCTCGCTGATGGCAACAGGAAGTGGGGGGGGGGGAATCTGCATTCGTAGGTATTCATTTTAGCTTTTATTGTTGAGCATCAATCCCCACTTCGTGCTAAATACTTGATCATATTGGTCCCATTAGACTAGAAAAATGGAACAGATAGCATGAACGAAATATCTGGTTTATATCTTGAGAAATTCCATTTGTTTATCTTCTAACCGTTTAGAAACGGTTAATTTCAAGAGAGGTAGGAAATAGCACCAGTACTCTTGAAAAAAGAAAGATTATAATTTTTTTACAATGGTAATATATCGCTCTAAATTTTTATTTTATAATATTTGCTATTTAATGCGTAATGTATACGTGGCAGTAGTTACATAACTGTGAAAGAAAAAATAAACTATTTAACAGCAAGGAAGAACAGAGTGAATATAATAGAGAAGTTTGTTCTGTGCTAATGTTAACATATGAACACACTCTGACTTGAAATGAACTAAACTTCGTTTTATATACGCATTTTTGCTCTAGTCTCAGATACTTTTCACTTTATAATTATAATAAATAACGTTGTAAAATAGTATGCAATGCACTTTCATTTACTGCCAAATGCTCAAATTCACCAACAGGTTTCTAAGAGGGCACTGTTGATGTCAGTTCGTGCTGCCATTATACAAGTGTGGTTGTTGACCTCTACAACAGCACGCTTCGAGCAATAGACGTGCCTACTTGGCGCTATGATAAACTGCCTATTTGTTGACACCTGTCACTAACAGCGTTTTCCATTGTCCAGGTTCCAAGTCATTGTTATCGTGTGTTTATGTTTTTCAAAATGCCATTTTCGCAGCGCGTAACAGGCACCGTAATCAAAAGAGAAAATTGGAACATCCTAGATGCACTTCCTCTGGCCTGCCAGAGCTCGGGTTTAGTATATCCATATGTTGGGCTGCAGCAGCTTTTGATGAAGCAGTGAAGCACCTTCTGTTACAACACGTTAACTGCTTCACACTTGCTTATTATTAATGTTTTTTAACATCGCGATAGAATGTTGAGATTGATAACACTAATTAGTGCGATTACAAGCTCCGCCTCCCTTTCCTGCTTAGGGTTTTTTAGTTAAGCATAGATTAAACAAGATCACAGAGGCGGGTCTTACCTGAGTGAAGTCTGCCCCGATGAAGGCCTGTTCCATGCCGATCCACACGGTGATAGGAATGAGCAGCTGCTGATTGGGTTTCTTCAACTGATAGGCCGTTGCTGATAACAGCTGAATGCCGCTGAGTTCACTGCTGTCTGCTCGTCTTTGTTTCTCTCCATATCTGTCGGATACAAATAGCAAGAGCAGTTTGTAACAGTGTTCCATCATAAGTTGTAGCTAAAATAATAGCCTAAGAGAATATAAAAGTATATTAGCTACCAGAACAAATGACACGTCGCAAGAACAGATGGATCTACAAGATCTCCACGTGGGACCCCTGGAGAGGAAAAAGGACACAAGGCAGACCCAGAAGAAGATGGACAGATCTCTTCAAGGAACATGCAGTTGAAGAGTAGCAAGAGGAAATGAAAAATATAAATCTCTCAAGAAGCAACTAGTGCAGTGAGAAATGGAGTAACCAAAGAACAAATCAGTCAGTGTCTTAAACAGCATACGAACAACTAGCGTGGAGTAGCTCACCACGTTAGGAAAAAGCGAACTTTCCCTACTTGTTAGGAGTTCTTTGCTCTTAAGGGACACAATAGGCTATCTTAATCTTTTATATAAAAGTAAATATGTAATTAAATTGTTGATTTGATTTATTATCCGATGCTCTTTAATATGTCAGGTCATCAGCGTCCCATTCAATTCAGGGCGTGAAACGGCCGACAAATTTTGCTCAGAGGCCTCTTCTTTCAGGCTTGAGGTTCTTTTTCGTGCCGTATATCTATGACATGGGATCCATGACTTTACTTTTTTTCCAAGGGAAGTATATCGAGTAACGGTCATATCAAAAATTTGCCGTCTCTTTTGATACCGGAACGATGAACTTAGTAGTAATAATATTATTTACTGATGAAGCGGGTTTAATTTACATGGCCATGTTTCGAAGCAAAATAACAGCTACTGGAGTTCAAAAAACTTCAGTTTTATATGTGAAACCCTCTTTCATGGAATTGCATAATGAAGAACCGGATTTTTTTTTGAGAAGCTGGTGACTACCTACCACACACCAGAAAGAAAGTTCAAACCACGCAATGGATACATCCAGGGAGTCTACAGCCCAAAAGTTTCGTGTTACTCTATCCGCAGGCGAGTAGATGATCACCTTCTTTTGCGACACTTTAGGCCCAGTGCTAATGAACTGACTTCCTCAATGAACGAAGGTGTAGAGTGAGATAATTACACGGTTTAGACGCAGGATTCAGCAACAGCGAAAGGGGAAGTGGTCGACAGGAGTGTTTCTCCAACAAGACAAAGTTGGCATTGCTGGGGTTTATTGTTGGTCGCACCCACATATTCACCAGATCCCATTCCGTCTGATTATATTAAAAAAAAAAAATTGTAACAATGAGGAATTTCAGGCAACTGTCCAAGAGATAGCGTAGTGCTTCCAAACAAAGATTCCGTGAAGTCGTAATCATTGCCAGGAAGATGACATTGGAGCATTGACATTGGTTGGGAGTATATTGAGAGATCTTGTGTGCATTGAACCATGTTGCATAATAAATAAAGTACAAAAACTACTGTAAGTCATTTCCGAAAGCCCCTCTGAGCCAGGATGGCTGACCACTAGACCATGGAACTAATAATAATAATAATAATAATAATAATAATAATAATGCCAAAATTTGTATGTATAATAGTATACGTCAAAACTTCCCTAATAATAGCAATAAAATAATTAACAATCATAAAGCTGGAAAGTGACACAATTGAAATGACTCTGATAATAAGAAAAGGACGCTGTCAGCAGAAAATGACATGCTTTGACAAATGTAAAATCAATGTCATTTCATGCAGTTAGATAACAAGTGACTGTAAGTAATGAGCAGATCACCTTGTGGAATAAACAAAGGGATGACAAAAGAAAGTCTGCAACACGGAGAGCTGAAGGACACTTGCACCAAGTGAGACCTTCGAACAGATGGACCCAATGAAGCTAATGAAGTTTCAGCGCAAACCTTGGTAAAAATAACAAGTGTACCGTCCCACTTACGGTCTTCTGCAGAAATACGCACGAGGATGGCAAGACCAAGGTCGAGAAACTGCAGGCAGGCGTAGAGATAAATCACCTCTCGTGCATCAGCTGTTTCCTGTCGCAACTTCTGGGAAGCACACTAGCCTGCAAATTTACGTTGCGAAAAAGTTCAAAAGACTTGCCGAGAATTGTCACTATATTCTGCTAAATTAGAGTTTAACAGACTTTCCAGACAATCGTTTCGTTGTGTGGGTTCCCACTGTTCTTCGTGCTGCCGTAGTGGCACTGTTTAGACTTTTCATCGGACATGACTTAAATGTATCGCTTCAACCGAACTATTTCGCTTGATTGCGTTTTGTGTGCTTCTGGACAACCCCATGACTGCTGCTTATCTGCACGAGTGTTCTGCACAGAACAAATTGGATCGTACTGTTGAAAAATATTGGAGAGCCCTAATGGTCAATAGCTTGGCATTTGTTAAATAAACATTTCCTGAAATGAACTGAATTACCACAAGAAAACAAAACCGAATCATTTTATTAACCGAGAAGTTTAATTTCAGATCTACTTATAAGAAACACTCCCGTAGCTTGTAATTATACATGTTTTTAATTTTAAAACTTGGCAGTGTAAATAATGACTTGTTTAAAGTAAATTTAATATAAATAAAACACGTAATTTAGATATTAGGTGGGAACTTCAAAACCATTGTTGATTATATTTTTGGTTTCACGCCGTCGCCCCATCACTTTGAAAATTTAAATGCCAGCATATTTTATAATCAGATATTGGATCCCATTGCTTATTTTGCTCCATTAGGAGAAGTGAAAAGATAATCATTAATATTTCATGAAAATTTAAAGCAATTCATAGTTTAATAGTGGCCTAAAATGATTGTTAGAGCCTAATTTGTTACTGTTTAGTTTAAAATTCCTGAATCAGTGTGAAGTTTCCTTATTTCACTATTAATTCACATACTCATATATTTAAGCAATTTTAAGGTCAATTTTTATTGGATTAACACTACCAGGAAATGCAACAATGGGTGGAACGTTGTGTTTTCGTCAAATAGAATATCAACAACAATACAATACAATATAACGGTAAGTGTGAATGTCTGTTAGCCTCTTCCCCTCTCCTTATTTGTGTTGAGAGGTTTGAAGTGTTAGGACGTTATCTGTGCAATTTAATATGCAAAAGATAAAAGTGCAAATTTATGGTGATCCGATAATGGTTAACAGGATTTTCACGCTTCATTTACGATGGAAAAATAATATTGTGCGAGATATTTAGCAAACAGGTATGTAACAACAGTGAAAATATTTTAATGAGTAGGCAGATATTTATACATTTGAGAACTAAAATTCTTTTAAAGACAATTACATCTTAAGCTTTTAAATTTCGATAAGTTATAAAGTATTTACGGGTCATTCAAATTTTGGTTACTCGAACCAACTCATTGCACTTTGTCATACAAATACGGCAATACAACATTTAGGATTTTATTTAGTTAATTTCTACGCTTTTTAAATTTCACAAGAAAAGCAAAGGTTAAGCAACAACTCAGCAGAAAAACCAAAGCAAATAAATTTTACTGAAACAGCCTATTTCATTCAACATGAGCAGCAATTTCTATACCAAGGCACTTGTTGATGCCAAAATAGGATGAAACCTCGGATTCTACGAATATATATACAAAAAGTAGGGAAACATGACCCTGGTGCCGCACTTTGTACGTGTTAAGGAACTTTCGAAAGTAAATAGCGTAACAGTTGTTTGTTTTGTAAACAAATGCCAGTCGTTATAACTGGCAATAAAGATGATTTTACAGTTCTGATGTTTTGTACCGATTCTGTCTCGTACATGGTCACTGCAACTCCAGTTCTTAAAAAACTTTTTATCCTAACATCAATCATGTAACCTGTTTAGATCACGGCCTTCAAAGGGTTTCTGAAATAATTAGGAACGAATTCCTTCCTGCAATTTGTTCATTTCCAGTATGAAAAAATGTTTTTACTGAGCCCTATTCTGAATTTCAATGTTCAGAGAGAAATGCTCAGATATTTCACTCACTTCCATCTCAGCCCGTTGTAATATGCACTCAGTAAGTGGTGTATTATTCTAAATATTTTAAAGAAGAGGTCACAATTACTGAAGAATTACCTGAATGCGATGCTGCAGCGTGTGTAAAAGCAGTGAAAGTGTCTGAGTGACCCGTCATGAAAAAAGATATTGCCAACTTAACATCAAACTTTTCACTCATACCTGCAAGCATTGAACACTTAGAATATAAAGATCAATCTCTTTCTTGTCAAATAGGAATAGTGAAGAATGCCTAGAAGAAAACATATTGTGTTTTGGGTGAAACTGGGAAAAAATATAAAAGTAAGTGAGACAATTTACTTAGCAAAAATGCAGAATTTTCATTGTTGAAAAAAGTATCAAGAGTGATACGAGGGTAAAATGTAAATGTTCAAGTTTTTTCCTCCCTACCTGTTTTCATCTCACTGACAAAAGGCAAAGATTAACTGAGGAGAATCTAGAACAAATTCTGTTGATGTAATGTGCAGATAATTATGATAGAGAATGAGAATGGAAATGGATTTCAAACGCTCTAAAAGCTTTCTGCAGTTGTCTGCTTCCGTTTCTTCAATATACGTTTGTGCCATGTGTTGTATATTTTAGTGTATAATTTGTTAATTCCAGTGAAATAAATAGATTTGAAGCTTTAGTCATATGTGCCTAAAATGCCTAGTTTTACTGAAATAGGGCCTAATTTATTAAATTTTCAGCTTATGTCAGGCACTTAAAACAGCAAATTTTTGCGCCTAAAATCTGAAATTTTAAAGAAAATTCGGTCGTTTTCTACCTAGAATCTTGTTTTGTTTGTTTGTTTGTTTTTGGAAGGAAATAAAATAACAAAACTATTGGGCGTTTAAATTTAAAGTTCCGTTTTAATAATAAATACATAGTCCATTCTGAGGGGTCTAGTGGTAATCATACTTGCTCGTAGATCAAGGTCGCGGGATCGAGCCCAGCCAGGTTCGGTGGATTATTTTAAGGCATAAAAATATTAATTATGGCTTCCATTAGAAAGGAACTATAGCCATTGATCCATATCGTAGGTTTACAGCATGGAAAAGAACCTCAAGCCTGAAAGAAGAGGCCTCTGAGCAAAATTTATCTGCCGTTTCACGCCCTGAATTGAATGGGACGCTTATGACCTTAGATGACAAACAGCGTTCCTTAAATAAACCTTATAATGATAATGATAATGATAATAATAATTGTTATTATTATTATTGTTATTATTATTATTATTATTATTATTATAAAGAATGCGTCATAATTATGTTTGCCAAGTCTAACGGAAGTCAGTATTTCATCTTTTCCTTTCTGTTTGTATTTTCTTTTGTTAATTAAGCAAACGTTTTATGTTTTTATTACTGACCCCTCGTACTGGAAATACCGAATTTAAATAATACAGAAAAGAATCATTTAACTTTATTTTTGACTTGGAAATCAACTTATTTGGTAAAAGTTTTGTAATAGTTTCAGAAAATGTTTAAGGCAAAAAAAAAAGTTTGAAATAGTGGAATAGCCAATTGGCAAGAAATTCATTCACACGCTGAAGTATATGGTAACGAAATTCCTCCCCAACCCATGTTCTTGTTCGAAAGTAACTTTCAAGAAAAAAATGTATAATCTCCTTTTGTAATATTCATGATAATCTTATGAAACATTTTTAAAAATTTAATGAGTTTTTGTTGAAATAAAGACATGCATGACTTTTATTTTAATTTAAAATGAAGATGACAAAATAAAATAAACTATCCTATATAAAAAAAAAAAAAAACAAAGGGGGGGGGGACATGGCCTACATATATTTCGCTCCATAACAATTTAATAAAGGAAGTAGTATTTAAAATTGAACACATGATATTAATAATTGCATAGGATCGTTCTCCCTAATTCAGGGGTTATCCTCAGTTTTCATAAATGGTAAATGGCAGGGAAGTACCCTAAACCTAGTCCCGGAAAGCTTACTTTCCTTAATTTAAAAATTCCTTTCTCAATTGTCATTTTATCCAGTGGCCACAGCCTGTTATGCATCAACAGGTAATAAATACGGGCGTTAAACATCGTTTTAAAAAACCGAGAACGTAGGTATAATATTATAAAAGTTTCTTAAATATCTGGTTTTTATTCAAATAAACCAATTGTGTTTGGAATCACAGTCAGAGAAGAAAAAGCTAGGCACTCTAACCACAAATCTTTGGCTTACCTTGCCGATGTTCTTATAATCTGAGGTATCGGGCCTTGTCCAACTTAGCCATGAATCTCTCCCATCTGTCTCCATGTACACTAAAGAACTCTAAGGGTATCACGTGTCAAAGCTCTCAGCCTGACTCAGAGGAAGCGTTCCACTTCTAAGTTTTAGCGTACCTCCCCGGCATTTGCCATTTATGAGGAACTGAGGAAAACGTGGGGAAAAAAAAAAAAAAAAAAAACGTAGCAGGGCGGGAATCGAACCCCAGACCTCCCAGCTCACGAGTTACGAGACCTCGGCCACCCGTGGCGGTTATGTACAGTAAATCTATTTGAGTTATGGGCGGTTGCATACTGAGAGAAGCCAATAATCAAGGTATGCCGTGCATGTGCAGGTAGCAACTGGTAATGAGGCTTTGTCGGTGGGGAGTTGTGCATCTTAGACAATATAGTAATGAAGAATGGGTTGTTATGTATGATACAAATGTGAACACGGATTCTTACAGAGAAATGGTAAGGCGCTCTGCAAGATAAGTACTTGCAGTCATGTTCCAGGTAGAGAAACTGTTCGCCAACATGTTAAAAAGTTACGACAGAGAGGATCTCTCAGTAACAAGAAACAGGATCCGAAGCGCCGTGATCTTGTGGAATAAAAGCCACATGATGCAGGAATGTCCTAAGCATATGCCAACCCATAACTCTTGTAACCTCACTGTATATGAAACGTAATTTTTTCACAGAAAATGTGTTAGGCTAGGGTTTGAAATTAGAATAAGTTGGGAAAAAATTTGAGTGCAACCACGGTTTACTTATAGTTTGAGCTACCTGTTTATTTTAAATAGGTATTTGCACAGACTGGCAAATTTTGAAACGCAGTCCTAGCATGTGTTAGGTAATAATGTATGTCTGCTCTTTGTTTGAACTATTTAAACGAAATCACTTTAATTTCTTTCGCATAGTGCATTCATTGGCCGTCCTCATCACCCTCATGACCTACTCTAGTCGCATTTTTGATCGTAAATCTTTTCATGTTCAGATGGCGCTAATGACGCCTTTCGCTAAGACGTTACGTCACTTATAACTTACTGATACACGAAAAGCCTGTTCACAACTTTGCAAGCAGGTGAACTCATTTACATTTTTATTGCTGCCATACGGTACTTTGGGAGCTGTCACAAACAACGCAGGAATTTGCAAGCCTCTCACTTAGAAGGCCAGGCTTCGATTTCTTGCTGGACCCGTGCCAGTCTACCGTGATCTCTTTAATGACTGTTTTCTTTTAATTCACTTTCGCCTTATTTTTTAATTTCTTCTTTGGCGAAAGCGGAACTTCATGCCACAACGCCAAGGAATTTGCAAGTAGTTCATTCCATTGTATGCCAGTAGAGAAATATCCAGTTTTGGTTTGGGGTTATAACACAGTATTAGTTACGGATGTGCTATTTTTGAAGACAGATAGAGATTACTAAATCTCTAGTGTATCTCTAGTGAAGTAAAGCCGTGGGTCCCGTGTCACATTTACGGTACGATAAAGAACCTCAAGCCTGAAAAAAGAGGCATCTGAGCAAAATTTGTTGGCCGTTTCGCGCCTTAAATAGAATGGGATGCTGATGACCTGAGATGTTAAAGAGCGTCCTTAAATAAACAAATAAAAAAAGTTAACAGACTCTCATTTCCTGTAAGTCACTCGCGGATCGGTCTTCACTATGGCTTCTACACGAGCGACATTTTCATCTGTGATTACTGTTATTGCACGTTCCATGTGCTCCTGGTCTAAGTTCTGCAAGCCGGTTATGTGTAGCAGCAGAATCTGGAAAGGCTCAATGTAATATTTTCAGGCATTCTTGTTGGTTCAGGCTGCTCTTATAATCGCAAAAATTTATCGTACGAAAATATTTGTCACTCACTTCCATCTTAGAATATCAGAAAACGAGCACACGACCAGAATTAACATTTTACTGGAACGGTGCGGTCCGCTAATTTCCAGAATGGCCACTAATCAAGACATTCTCTTTCCAGTGTTGCCAACAAAAAACTTATATCTCTCATAGTCTCTTCCAATACCGACATTAATAAATATTGAGTGGTGTAAAAGCTTTTGTGGAAACTAAGTGTATCACAAAAGCCATTATGTTATATTTGATATAATGTTCTGAATTTATATTACACATTTAAGCTAGACTTTTAAGTTACTTGTTATTTTCTTAGCATTTTCCTAAATATGGGGTTTGTTATTCATTCTAAGTTCTTGTAGTTTAACAGAGATGCTGTTGGTATAGACACTTTCTGGTGGAAGATGAATTGTACACGATGCAGAAGCTGCACTATTATATAATTACAGGTGCGATCAGTGATGCTTTCCCCCGCTGTGCGGAGTTTTTCCTAGTGCGAGTCCCAACTTGTTTGCCTCTTCATGGAGGGGATAGCAAGCCTACTTGCTTACTTTTTGACTGTCGCAGTCGTAGCGCAGCTGTTCCCGGGTGTGTGTTGTGTTGTTCGTTTCTTAATTCAACAGTATACATAAAGTGTATTATGTCTTGTGTTTTACAAGTGCACAGGATGTCTTTATTACGATTCATATGTGTTAACTCAATGGTGAAAGAAGCATAGGGACTTTTTTACTTTTTGAGAATGCAATTGATTCTGTTACTTATGTGAATACCATACAAACTTTTTTTTTCAGAGAATTAACCGATAGAGAGCGTGATCATGCATTTTTTCAACAGAACTCTGCCACTGCTCACACTGCGAATAATTCCATGGAAGCAATGCACAGTGTGTTTCCACAAGACAGAGTTATTGGTAGGAATTTGTGGCCCCTTCGGTCCCCCGATTTAACAGCTTGCGATTATCAAATTAAAAACATATACAGACGAACCCGCACATCGTATATTATCATCAAGATATTATTCGTCAGGAAAATATCCGGATTTCTAAAAATGAACTACAGCGAATGACGAATGATTTCCTAAATAGAAGTCAATAATGTGTGGAGAATGAAGGAGGGCAGTTTCAACACCTCATTTAACAATTTGGTAAGCAATGAGCTTCTTAAATTGGTTCATGTATTGTATGGTTGGTTTATTTTATTGTTTTACTCTCCCGTTCATCAACGAGATCAGGCTGACCGACTAACCGGCTAACGATCGGAGCGCTCGCCCATAGGCAAAACACTCCGAGGTTCGCATGATATTTGATATGTTGTAAATGCCTGGGAGAGTAAGAGGAAATTTGGATAAAAGTATTCCCCTACTGTCATTAAAGCAGTTGCAAATTATTGATGGGCTCCTTATACAGCATCAAACAAGTACAATATGCCTGTGTGACAATTTAGAATAGAGTGAAAGTCACACTACCAGTTAATGAAATGTCCGGAGTTTAAAAAGAAGACCCTTTTGCCTCCCAGCGCAACAGGAAAGTGGATTTGTGAGTTAAGCGATTAAAGTGCAGGGATGTTCTAACTGTAACAGATGAGACGGGAGCCCTACAGAAATGGGAAATACTCCTTTAAAAGCAACAGGTATAGTCGGAAAGCAGTTGTGACTGCTCGATAAAGCGAAACTTTGATCCTAATTTTCTCATGTATATTAAACATAAATTTATAATTCCTCTACCTGATAGCAGTTTTCATACACTAATGGAAATCGGTTGATATTCAATGGACCGGCAATTTCCTGTAAGACGGGAATTAAATTTTTACGACAGAGGCAGTTGAACTTGCCCATTCGTTTTTATAACAGCAAATATTTTAGTTCTCTTTCTGTAGGAAATGGGTATTAGACTTTTTACTGAGTATTTGTATATAGTGGAATGTGTCGAAAGTGAGATACACATTCTAAACAAAGAACATTTATTTATGATGTTATGTGCAAAAGAAATCGTACAAGTCTGTAGGAGATAATTTGTGCCAAATTTCCAGGAATAAACACCGTTGGAAGTAAAATTTTCAGATTAGGGAACACAGTTCGAACCCAGGGCGTTTTCGTTGACAAGAAGCCCAAACTAAAAAACAGTAACAGAGGAGAAGCTTGATAAAATATACTATTGATTACAAACTTTTTGATAGTCTTTAGTAGGATTAACCCAGCAAGTTGGTGTATCTGTTGGTAGTGCGTATAAAGACACTGAGCAGCAGCATCTTCACCCATATAAAATTTTACTGCTGTGCCTGAAATAAAACTTTGTGGAGGTGCTGAAACAAAATATTTCGGAGGCAATTTACAAGATCTGAAGAAGAAAGTTGGGGAGTGTCTCAAAATGTTTTCAAAACGATTCAGACGTGTCTCACAGTGGAAGGCCGGTACTGAAGTATCTACTATGATGTGGATGTTGATATTATTTACTACTAATAAATAACGAAATGTGGGGTACGGGTTCCGATCGCACAGAAAATACCTGCTGCATAACATGCTGAACGTCCCTCTTGGTAAGAAAAGGTATTAAGAATGAGTTAACGGCCAGCAAGGCAAGCACTTACCTGGAGAGCGGGTCCACGAACAGGGCCACCATGCCGGTAGCTACTATAACACAACACAGGTAGATGCCGCTGATCTCGTAGATTTCGTCCTCTGGGGGTCGCTCCAGGTTCTCGTTCATGTGGTTGCCCGTCATGCAGAAACTGGAGCCGCATGTCTTGAGGGTCTCTTCTGTCGTGAACGTGCCGTTGGAGGGTCCACCCTCGCCAGCCGATAACACTGCAATACAAAACGTAACACAGGTCTAAAGATCCCCTCCTCAAACATTCGGCTAAAACTCCAAATCCAGGGTGACCAACTTTACGTCAATAAAAAGAGGAAAAAACTTCAAAAGAACATTGTTCGGGGGAAGGAAAATCCACAAAATATCCATGTACACTTAGGCTTATATCTAATATACTTAATATGAGGGAATTGCTTGGCATCGGGAAACACGCTACTTGCCAGCAGAGTCGGATATTCATAGCCCCTTAAATTCAAGAGCATAGATTTCTAGTACACAAAGTACCAATTTTTTGGTCATTTCGTGTACAAGATCGGGGTTTTATGCATTGTTTGTGTCGCTACATGATCATATAAATCAAACTAAGTTTCATGCATTAAAAAAAAAAAAAAAAAGGAAAATAAATGAAATAAACAAATAAACGAATAAAATAAATAAATAAGCGCGGGACAATAGAGCAATCATTAACATTATACAACACTCAAATGCAAAAATTAACTCTACCCACATTATCGCGTGATTGCAATCCATGAGCTACAGTTATATGATATGGTTATAATTTTAAACATTTAGTGACATTTCAAGTCAAAGTTTGCGAAATTCCTGATTCCCATGCAAGTTTTCGCAGAGATTTCTTTGGAATTCGTTCTAACTTTTCTCCGATGTCATCGAGTTTTTCCTATGTAAGAACACGGGGTTTTCTTTAGATTTTATCAAGAACAGACCCCGTTTCCCTAAATCTATTCACAAGATTACGAACCGTTTCTTTGTGAGGCTCATGAACATCAGGGCATCTGTCTATAAATCGCCGTCTTTCTTCCCTACGTGACTTTGTCGTCACATAGGAGCCATACATGAAGATTCTGTGTGTTAAACATTACGGACTCTTTGGCATTATAACAGTACTAGCACAGTGATAATGCTGAAACACGATATCTCACAACCTTTAACTCTTGTACGGCACAAAGACTTCACATTAACACACGGAGATGCGAGAAAGTGGAGGGGGAACAATTAGAAGCAGGGTGGCAAATCCTCGTTAAGCCGCCCACGCTCTAACCTTGCAATGAGTCCTTTTTGTCCAATAAGGCATAATTAGACGGAGCGATATCCGGTGAATATAGTGGGTGTGGTACAACAATGAACCCCAGCAATAGCGACTTTGCCGTCGTAATGTTGCTGGTGTGGAACCGCGCATTGTCATTTTGGAGGAATTTTCCCTCCATTTCCACTTCCCCTTTAGCCGTTGCTGAATCCTGCATCTAAACCGTGTAAGGATCTCTGAGTATACCTCGCTGTTGACAGTCGTTCCTTGATGAAGCCAATTCATTAGAAGTGTCCCAAAAGAGATGATCACTTGCTTGCCCACCAATGAAGCAGCACAAAATTCCTTTTGGCTGGGGAATCCCTGGATGTTTTCATTGTATGAACTACTGAACTTTCTTCTCTGAATTTGGCAGTGACACCATCACCCGTCGCCAGTTAGCAGCTTCTCCAAAAAAATCCGGATCTCCGTTGAGCAGTAGCCGGGTGACAGACTTGAGCCCATTTGTCCTTCTGTGTCTGTGCCAAGTCCCGTGAAATGTGCACACCTTTTCTCATATTCAAATCGTCGTACATGGTGACTGACACTGCAATGGATTACCAAATAGGTCTTTAAGCGGTGAATCAGCTTCTAGTGGAAGCAAAGCCATTACTTAGGAAGTTTAGGATAAGGATGAATGGTCGTGTTGGCCAGTTGGTCAGATGAATGCTCTGTCTAGGTTTAAAATCTCCTGCTTTTGCAGCAGAGTGAGTGAAAGCACGGTTCTTATGCTGCAGCTTTCATTGCTTGAGCTCTGGTTCTTGCAGGTTGATGGATCTTCCAAGCAACGTATTCACAACTTTCAAAAACCCGGGGTGCTGGCCCGCAACTCAAATAACCGCTCTCTGCTTTGCTTCCTACAGATTAAAATATAACAGCTCCTTTTTCAATGATATCCCATATAGTATTCCAATTTCGAAATATGACATAATTAAAATCCTTTAGCATGTTTCTCATAAGCACGAAAGATCTTAACTGATTATAATAAGCAAATTTGCATATCTGTTTTCTTTATCGGGCTAACGTTTTAGTAATTAACTTTCTTTTGAGGAAGGTCAGGCTTTGATTAACTTACCTAAGGACGAGATGAGGTTTCCCCATAGTTCGGCGGTCTGCCAGGCCAGGAAGAAGAACCCGAAGAATCGGACGACGATGGCGTCTATCGCCTGGTCCGTGAGCTTGGCGTAGACGCCGCCCACTTGGGTGAGGTACGTCGCCTTGGATGCCCACATGGGAGCTGCCCCGAGACCCAGGATCACTCCAGCGGGTACCAGGGTGTAGAAACGAGGGTAAAACTGCGCCCCGATGTAAGGCGCATACATGAGCATGGATAGGCAGAGGGTCCACTTGACTGTGAGCCGCTTGATGAGGAATGTGGGTACGAAGATGCAGGATAGCACCAGGGCGGCGTAAATTGCGGACAGGGAAACGGTTCCTAGACCGTCGCTCGCGTTGATAGAGCTCTGCAGGTTTGCGGTGCCTTGAAACGCCGTGAATTGCACCATGAAAGCGAGAGACACGGCTGCTATATTCTTGAGAATCCTCCACTTCTCTTTCCTGGAGAGCCTGCACTTGCCGTCCGGGATGTTCGCCTCTTCACCGCCTCCTTCCACTCCCGAAGGCGGTGGTTTCGTCAGGGAGTTCTTTTTATGGGCATCGGGATGGTTCGTCAGGTCGCTGTCATCCTTGAAAGCCTCGTTGGTGTACCCGCCACCAACGGAAACGGTCACGACATCCTCCTGCTTCTCCTTCTCTGGAGATTTGTCTTTTGGAGCATCGGAACTGAAGCTGGAGGTTCTGTCGTCGCAAGAGGCAACCATATTGGTGGCGCCGTCGCTAACTGACTCCGTCGTCTCTGTAACAGAAACAAAATCTGTCAACACAAGCGTCCTCCTAGCACATAACACTCATTTCTGAAAAACCTACATTTGGGACTCTTACTAGCTGCTTGTTTCCTGGGAGTAAGACCCCTGCACTACATTTAAAAATCCCAAAATCTGGTGTTGTGACGTTTTCTTTATTCATCGAGCAATAGGCTCCCTGCAACTATTTGTTTTACGCTTCTTATTATTAATGTAGGTGAGACCTGCTCTTTTGTTCAATTTTTGCACAAAATTAGTGTTATTTTTTTAAGATTTCGTGTTATTTTTTTTCAAATATTTGGCATTATTGTTATTATAATTAGGAACATTGTTTTCCGCGCTTGTGGGCTGTGGTCTACTGGGCTATTTCCTAGACGTTTCGTGTACATCTACGGTAGACATATTCAGGAGCAGTGGCGAGATCGAAGTGTTCTAACAGTCGCCACCGAGACCTCCGTTAGAACACTTCGACCTCGCCATTGACCCTGAAGATATCTACCGTAATTATGAACGAAACATCTGGGAAAGAGCCCAGTAGACTACGGTTCACGAGCCCGGAAAACACTGTTCCTAGTGACGACACCGGTCGTGAAAGCGTAAGAACTTTTATGATTATGATGATGATTATTATTACAACTTATTTTACATTAAAAGTATTTTTAATATATTTTGAAATTTTTAGCAGGAATGAGACGTCAAATTCTCATATCCCGTGAACCTTTGAAATATGTTCAAGATTTATTAACGTGAAGCTAGTATTTTATTTTTCTTTCTTCAACCAAATATTTCGAATGTTAACTTAAGGGTTGATATAGGTATACGTTTAAAAATGCATATTTAATAAATAATTTAGTACATAATTTCAAGATTGTGGTTTATATTTTCATACCTGAAATATTATTTTAATGATGTTTAAAAAGATTAAATAGCTACAAACATGCCGGCACCACTTCCCCTTTCTTTTATAATTTTGTGCTTTTAATAAATTTTAAGATTATTTTTTTGGAAAACTAATTGACATATGTACTGTAATTTTTATACACAGATATTGTAAATTATTAATATTTTAATTTGTGGTTTAAGACTGTATAATTCTGTACTTAAAATATTCATTATCCTACAACTTTATTACAACATTTTATTGAAAATCTGTTCCACAGAAATATGGAGAATGATATATCTATAAAACTGTTGCTTTACCTACAATAATTTCTGAGAAAAAGCAAGTTGCAGAATACTTAAATTTTGCCTTCATTTCTATTTGAGTACTAATGTTCGTCATAAAACTCTAACAGGAGCCCCTCAAGAGGAAGGAAATGAAAGATGTAGCACAAGATGAGGACAGTGGTTATGGCCAGCATTTCTTGGTTACTGAGGCAAATGGAGGGATGGATCTTTACTTCAATTTCCGTTGCCGCATTTGAGGTTCTGTTACAGTGCCAGGGCGAAGGTGGGGCTGGCGCTGAGTGATGATGGCTTGCCTTTGTAAAGGTTTCTTCCCCGGTTTCTGAGAGGCTCCACTACTTGGGGACGGGAAGCATGTCAGGAATTCTAAGTCCGCGCAGTCACTGCCCGCATTTTCTTTGCCTTTCTGTAAGGGGAGTTTCGAAAACTTTTTAGATGCTCTGTTGCGAGCTCTGCGGACTCTGAGCACGCGTGACACCTCTGACGTTACTAGAAGTACATCGGGCCAAGTATCCGAACCTCCCCCCTTCGGGGATTCGACCGGATGGGTTGGACTGGGCGAGGCATGTGATCCCTCCAGTCACGGGCAATTGGGTATGTTGCGGTGTAGTGGTGCTGCTGCGTCGTGGCAAGGTGATGAGCCACCACAAGAAATGGGGAGACTGATGCTGGATTAGGCCGCTCTACCAGTGATGCCGGTGCTATACTGGTAATCTAGCCGGAGGGTGAAGGCGCGAGTAAGCAGTATATCTGCTTCCATCCCGAAAGGGAGGGATGTCCATTTTTTTAATAATGTTTAACACCCGTTTTTACTACAGAGACATCACAGGCGGTGGACACTGATTAGAAAAGAGATGAAATGATAAATTGGGAAAGAATTTGTTTTAAAGAAGGAAGGAAGCGTTCCAGGCCTAAGTTTAAAATACCTCCCCGGCATTTGCCATTTACGAGGACTGAAGAAAGTCTGAAAAAAAAAAAAAAACTCAGTTAGGGAGCACGGTCCTGGTGGAAATCGAACCCAGACCTCCCGATCACGAGTCCGCGCCTTACCCATGGCAATGGGATCATTTTGGAAAATAGGTGCCGTTCTAATGGATAAACTCACAAAGGGAGTGCCTAAGGCGTGTACCTTGCTTGGAAGGCGAGGAATTTCCATAGAACATCGTCCCTCTCACCTCATCTCTTCCTCCCGAGGATGCCCTCACGGAAGGTGTAGGCACAAACGGTCAGCCGTTGAGTAAGGTGAAATATCCTTCTCACTCCAAATTTTCCAATAGTTCGAGGTATTGCATACGATGTTTGCATACGAGAATTTTTTGTGCCATATGCCATAATATAATTTGCTCGTTGTTTTAATGGTATTTACCGACTTTCAGCCATATTAATATTTATGATTATAAAAGGTATTTTTATTTTTAGATGAGATTCAAGTACTGCAGAAATCGGAAACAAAAACCTCACCCAAGTGAATCGTGCCCTAAAAATGTGGGAACTACTAGACGAGATATATTCAGTGAACTGTCAGAAACATGGAGTGATATGTGTGTACGTCTACAACAAAGTAATTCTCCCAGATATACTTTACTTTTAGAAAGTAGTTACATGTTTGTAATCGTCATTATAGAGAAATGAGAGCAGTTTAAAATCCACCAATTTTATTTGAATCGCCTATTAATTTCATGACCAAGCAAATCTTCTATTTGTATGCTGTTGTTTGCACATTCAAAAGGATCGCTTGTATTACTTTTGGTGAATGCCAACACACTTTTCCAACCAAGGATAACTTTCCTCTGCAAGGTAGAAAGCGGCGAATTAAGGCAAATAGCCCAGTCTCAAAGCTTTGTTCTACGGCACAGAGATTAAGTGCTTCTGAGAAAATACAATTGTGTAACAGCAGTACAAAGACACAATATGGTACGGTCTGCAGGAAGGTTGAACAACCGTGGGAAGAAAAAAAAAACATAGCAATTCTTTCATCCTCAGGCGCTTCCTCTTGAACTTAACACGAGAAGACTGCTGACCTTGACATGACTGTTTCTTAAGTGATAATATTTTTGTGCACTGGAGTACTTTTTACCAGGAGAGGAGGGGGATTGCAAGTTATTTTTAATTCTAGAGCAAACGTGTTGGTTTTGCATTGTATGCAGCACGTGTTATACTTAGGTTCAAATTTATCACATGCTTGCATTCTTTATTATAATTTTCAATGTTTCATGAACAGAATAAAATTTGAAAATATTAGTGAAGAAATATATAGTGGAAAATGGCGAAAGAAAAATAGTCTTAAATCATTCTGCGCAATGGATACATGAGGCTTAGCACTGTTTCATTAATTAGGTTACATTATTACAAGCAACTTTTATATCTGCGGCATGTAGGGCCTATTTTCTTTGTTATACAGAGTGGACCATGGGGACCTGACGATTTTTAACTTACAATAAGATGATAAATATGGATATAGGTCAGTAAGTGTGTTATTATGCGCACGCGCAATGTATCCCATTGTTGTAAAAATGATGCTATGGAATGCCGAACATCGTGCTTTTGTAATGGAAACAGTTTTTAAAAATAGTGACTCAGTTGTTATTATACAACGATTATTTCGTGTCATGAAGCCCTTCCTAGCAGGAACACTATGAAGTTATGGTTGCAGAACTTCTGAGTAACTGCTTCCGTAACGAAGAAGAAATCTTCAGGCCCTGCGCACTGTGAGAACACTATAAAACATCGAAAGAGCCAGACAGGTAATGTTAAGCAGTCCTGGTTTGACACGTACCAGTTTGAGAAGAATCTAATTTTCATCATTGCAAGATGGTTGTGGTTCAAGAATTAAATAATCGTGGTAAAGCAAATCGAATAACATTCTGTGAAACCTTTCTCAACGTCTTTACTGATGACATGAGCCATGAAGCACATTTTCATTTAAATGAAACAGTGAACAAACAAACTTGGATATTGATCTGATTCAAATGCACAGCTACATATGCACCCTCTCCATAATCCACATGCAATAGTCTGGTGTGGCGTTGTCAGTTTTGAATAATTGCGCCTTATTTTTGTTGAAGAGCATGATAAAGTTGTCACTGTGGTAATCTGATCGATATATACGTACAGATGTTTGGGGACTTCCTTACTCCAGAGCTACTTTATCATGGAGTTGATCTCAACAGCACCTGGAAAAATAAATCCTCCCAGTTTATCATTTCATCTTCCACATCATCAGTGTCCGCCGCTTGTGATGCCTCAGCAATTTAAACCGCCTTAAACACTGTTAGAAAGAAAAAAAAAGGCAATTGGTTTCAACAATATGGCTACAGCCCACTCTACCGACGAACCCTTTACAATGGTTAAAGAATAATTTCCAAACCATGTGATTTACAGAAGCGCAGACATTCCGTGGCCAGCACGTTCTCCCGATCTGTCAATATATGACTGCTTCCTTTGGGGGTTACCTCAAGTCTAAAGCGTACATTAGGAAATCAAGGAATATTAATGGGCTCAAGGAGAAAATCAGTCATACCAAACAACATGGTGCAATCAGCGATACAGAATCTGCATGACTGATTGTAACAACGTATCGTAAGTAACAGGTAGGTTATATCCACGGAAATGCGAATTTAAAAATAAGAACAATTATGCACTGGTTAACAATAACACGGGTGGATCAAGCTCTTACTCGAGCGGTTTGTCTAAGAGAGCAAATAAGGGATGGGTGGATAAGGAAAGGCTGAGCTTGGAAAGGAAACAAAACAGTTAATGCTCTCGAGGAAAGCATTTGCCCACTGTGCGAAGAAAACAATACCTGAAGGCATATTTTGGCAGAAGGCAGAGAAACGATCAGGAAAATCAGAGAAGTGAACAACGATTGGTGAAACTGTGCCGAAGAAGGTGTTGGATGGAGAGATGATGTCCTCTTCTCAAGAAATACTCCCAGTATACTACTGAATAACGGGCCATTTTATGTAATGTTGTTAAAGGTTTGATAGAAGAATTGAAGGAAAAACCATCATGGTTGAGCATGCAATATCGACTGTCGCAATGCCGAACTGGACTTCAAAAACATTTTTCTTCGATCCCGAAATTAGCCCCTAACAACTTGGTCCTCTTCCCGAACTTAAAAATTTGGTTCGGTGAAAAGAATTTTCATACATTTTCGATTCGCGACAGGACCGTTCTTCCTGACTTAAGGTTTTTTCCAGGTTTTCCTCAGTTCTCATAAAGGACAGATGTCAAGGATATACCCTAAGCTTAGGCCTAGGACAGTTTCTTCATTTAAAAAATACTCCTTTCCTAGTTTACCATATCATCTCATATGCCATCAGTGTCCACCGCCTGTGATTCCTCAGGAGTAACGACTGGCGTTAAACACTGTTTACAAAATCATTGCAGGAACTCCGATTTTATGTCTGAAGCGAAAGTAGTGCATGTAGATAGCAGTCAAACGTTAACTCACGTCACATCTGACGGAAACTTTGTACAGACCGTTACTAGAATGACGCTGTCAACGAAAATAAAACAAAAAGATGTTGCTGTTTGATAAATCCTTTAAAACTCAAAAAGTTGTGATATTAGATTGTTTTCACCGTTTCCATGGCAAAGTGATGAGTGTTGAGGAATGGTGTACATGGTTAGTCTGTGTTTCAGAGACTCAGAAACTAAGGCGAAACTGAATATAATCTGCAACTTCACTTAAAATGAAATATAAATTATCTGTTGTGTTTAGTTATGGCCAAACGAGCACGAGCGATGCAGATCGTTCCAGACGTCCTATCCAGGTAGCGAGATCAGAAATGAAAAACTTCACGATATGGTTCTGAGCGATCCAAGACTGAAGGCAAGGAAAATTACTGAAGCTGTGAGAATTTCTGGAAATCAAGTGCATAATGTTTTTCGTAACTATTTGCAAATTAAAAAGCTATCAGTGATGTGGGGGGCCGCGTTTGCTAACGGTTGTCACTTCCGCGCAGATTTGAAGCACAGGGTGTCAGAGCAAATGAGTATTAAGATTTCCGGAGTCTTCAAAATGCGGGGTTACACAACCCGTGGCCCCCAGTGGAGAGCCAGTGCCGACCTTTTCCTTCAAGTCATGGGAGCGCACGCAACGTCATTGAGACATCAGCAATGGTATAATAATACATCTGAACAGTGTTGTTCACTGGTGAACGCATTCTGTACCTGTCACGTGATAGAACCACTACCGAGAAGTTTCTTGTTTTGTATATAAACTTTCTGGTAGAGACCAAGCTCAACGAGAATAAAACCAAAGCATTTATTTTGGTTAAAATAGGCAGAAACAAAGGCACTTAAAATACTGAAAATAGGCAGTAACATAATTAAAACAGGCCTTTATTAAAAGTGAAAACAAATAGTAATATCACTCATTATTAATAAAAATAATTATTTAAGATAATACCAATTTCTTTTATCGCGCGATTAAAGTAACTAAGCTAACTTTTCTTGGTTACAAAGAACAACAAGATGTTGTTTCAAGGTATCAACTGTCATAGTCAGTGATTTGTCACAGAGAACATCTTTCATCAGGGAAAAAGAAGTGCTACTTCCACTGAAGTGACTGGGGCACATTTAAAATAAGCTGCTTCGGAAGTACTTATATCAGTTACAACAAAACATTCCCCTTTCAGGACGTCATGGAAATGCTGATAAGACAAAGTAAAGTAATTTTAATAGTCCTGGCGAATGAGCTAAAGATGCGCAGTGGTTTCTGGTCGAGTTCATTTCTGTTAATGCGTTACTCTGCATTTGAGGTATAGTAAGTTGTGGCTGGCATCATTCGTTTTAAAACTAATAAAGAAAGTAATGATAATTCTATATAAATTATTGTATATAACCATAGCTGGATATTTCTATTACCATCTTTGAAACCAACTAGTGGGAAACTTTTGTAAGAAAAAGTCTAATTTACAGGAGAAAAACTAATGTTTCATCAAGACAATGCACCTCCTCACAGAAGTGTTTTACTGATAGGAAAATTAAAAGATATGAATTATTGGAGCATCCACGCTACACTCCAAATTCAGGTCTTCCCTCTTTACAAAGTTCAGACTATTCTAGCTGGTCAGTGTTTTTCATCCAACCAAGAAGTTACCGTAGCTGTAGCATTTTGCAGAACTGCTATGTGCTTTGACCTTAAGAAAAATAAACAGAATGTTCTTTCTTTATTGTCTGGGCGAGAACTTTTCAGACCACCCTCTTATTCATTGTTTAATTTCAATAGCCTTGAACAGATTCATGAGAAACTACAAAATGCTTAGTCCAAGTCTTAACTTGTGATTTCAAAATACAGGTCGCTAAGGCACGAAGTCCAAACAGGAGGTCTGCAGTTCCGAATCCGGCCAGGACCGTCCTGCACTCCTGGAACGTTTCCTTCCCCAATTGATCGTTTCATCTCCTGTATCCACAGTGTCCACCGCTTGTGACGCTTCAGTATTACAAAATCTGCATGACAATAAAATAATCTCTTTTGTAAGAGAACGGGCGAATTGCGTTGTTCTTTCGCTGAGATGACACAAGAATTTACCAGTGGAAGTGACGTCACGGTCATTAAGTAGCCGTGTTTCTAGCAACGTAACAGATTGGACGTAGCCTTCTATTGTTTTCAACTGAGCTATTTGCAGATGAGATGTAAATGTAAAATCTTCCATTTGCATGTATCACGTCTCTGTCACAAACGTGTTTCATTAGCATGCAAGAAGACTTTCCTTCGAAATTACAAAATGTATTCTTTGCTGCGAAAGTATGTGAGGAAATAATTATACAATAAGCACTGATATATTAGTCTTCAAAATGTCTACAGACTGCTGTTTGCAATTTAAGTGAACGTCTAATAATTTCTCATACTCAGGTTTAATCGTCTATTTTCTATTCAGCA
Organism: Metallyticus violacea; assembly: GCA_030762175.1. NCBI lineage: Eukaryota > Metazoa > Arthropoda > Insecta > Mantodea > Metallyticidae > Metallyticus > Metallyticus violacea. Next base: position 73,439,220 of record CM060837.1, on the reverse strand, counting down.
ATAGAAGCACGTAATGTAAGTACTGTGGTTGGTGCATAGCAATTTACCTACAATTCTCGCGACTCAAATAGTTCGCAGTTATTTTAGTGATTTTGTCTCTATTCTCACGAATTTACAATGAAGCAAACAGGCACTGTAACGCTTTGTTTTAATATTACGGCTAAATAAAGCAAATAATTTAAAAATTTAAATACGGCAACTCTTTGTTTGAACATTATACTATAATACTGCAAAACCATAATTATCGAAATATTGCTGCACGAAGTGTAATATTCAGAAGAGCAATGTAAAGTTCAAAAGTCCATTTGCTGCCAGTAATTGGGGCAATGTTTGTACATCAAGTGTTCCGAAACCGTCTACATTTACTGTACTCTTTACACTACCAAGGATGATAGAATATGATACGTGAACAAAATCATATTGCTGTTTTGCAGTCCATTTAATTGTTAAAATTAGAGTAGTTTCAAATGTTCCTCTACTCCTCAACAATCTTACCGCATTTTGATACGGTATCAAGACCAGCTACATTTACCAGACCCCAATAAGGAAAAAATGGCGGTCGAAGTTGCCCTACACTGTGAATAGCAAATTCGAAACTTTTACGTAGTATACAACATGACATGATTTATTATTAGAAAATATTTCAAAGGTTTTTAAGAACTGAAATTAGTTACAAACAATATTTCTCATATGTAAACGAAATATAAAATAATATAATTATCTTCAGTGCTGCAAAATCACATTAATTAACGATTATTTCCATCATCAATACAAAGAACGTGCTAAGAAAGAACATTTGATGCGATGTACCTAGTTTTAACCATCATTGTCAAAGCATGTCACTCAAGAATGAAAATGACGATGTACATTATGGCCTGTTGCAGAAACACATGCCATGACACAATTACTATGGGCCTCGACGTTCTTCTTTCTTCGCTTAAATATGGCTCTTTTGAGTTTACAAATAAATTGCAAACCTGTCTCGTCCAAAATGAAAATATTAGTTCGTTATATCGGCCATTTCTGTTGCGTGAGCATGTGAACATCCTTCTGCTACTCTCATGCTCAGCGTTTTATGACAGCTAAGAAATCCTCTATCAAGTCTTTATCAGCCGTTTGAGCTTCATTGCTAAATGAATGTTTCATGTCATTCATGTCAAGCATAACGAAACTAATTGCGGATGCCTTTATCAGTCAATCCGTACCCAAAGTCATTTAATTTTAAAAGATACTTCACTTATTGCCCTTCAAGTTCCTTTGAAATTTAGGTATATGGGCAGCAGAACTAACTCGCAGTCTCAAGGTATTGCTTGCGACATAAAATGCTTTACAGCTGTACCCATTGGCCTCTCTTCTATCTTCACCACTTTGATAGGTAAACTGCTTATTTTTTCTTCCATTTCTCGCCATTATAAAAAAAAAAAAAAATTAAAAAAACCCACTTAGTTGAGCTGAGTTACGAGAGGCTATATAATGATTTGTAAATGAAAAAGCTATCGGCGATGAGGGGGTCGCGTTTGGTAACGGTTAACCAGAAAAGAGAACGACTCCTAAAGAAATATCGCAAAAAGTAATTACATATATTTTACCCAACATCTATAGTAATTTGTCATTTAATTTCTAGAAATGTGCATTTAAAATAGCGTAATTTATAAGTATCCTTTTGCCCCCATATCGTCGTGTCCAGTAGGTTCTGATGGCCCAGTAACCATACTTGCCTCGTAAATTCAAGATTGCATATTGAATCCTGCCCATGGTCGATGGGTTTTTTCGAGCGCAAAAATTCTAAGTATGGCTTCCTTCGGAAGGGAAGTAAAGTCATGGGTCCCATGTCGTACTTTTACGGCATGTAAAAGAACCTCAAGCCTGAAAGAAGAGGCCTCTGAGTAAAATTTATCGGGCGTTTCATGCCCTGAATTGAATGGGACGCTGATGACCTGAGTTGTTAAAGAGCATCCGTAAATAAAATAAATCAACAACAAACCGACATATCCGTTCGTCCCATGGACACCATGTGTATTTTACTTACAAAGAATCGCCATAGTTTGCTGCCGTGAAAAACCAGCCTATTTTCTCTCCTTTAATAGATGCGTATTTATTATATTCTCTCTCCCTTTCTATTTCTCTGATGTGTTAATTGCAGTTAATAAGATTCTAGAAGCTTGCGATCAAAGTTCAGCAGCAGCAGCAGTAGCAGTACTAGTATTAAAGCTGAACACCCACGTTTATTACTAATAAACTTTAATATGGCGAGAGTGACGTGTGGTGGCCGAAGTCTTTAAAGCGTGGACTCATTAGCTGGAGATCTGAGGATTCGATTCCCGCCAGGACTGTCCTTTCTGATAGAGGTTTTTTCCACGTTTTCCTCATAAATGTCAAATGCTGGGAAAGTACCCTATAAACTTAGGCATGGAAAGAGTTCTTCCTTTAAAAAAATCCTTTCCTAATTAATGGTTTTATCTCACGCATCATCAGTGTCTACCGCCTGTGATGCGGGCGTTAAACACATTTTTAAAAAGTGAGTTTCAGGTACCCCAATTATCAGTACTAATGACATATTTAAAAGTAAATATAAAGCAAATGGTCAAACAGCTGGTACTCCACGCCTTAACTGTATATGAAAAAACACAATGTGGCTTGCTTCATCTATACTTCCATTGTATTACGAAAATAGAATTCCGTTTCTTCTACATTAATGAAAGCTTTCTAAGGAATTTAGATTTATCAAACTTCAAATTAAGAAGAAACACCATTACACTGATATATTTATCTTCAACACTGTTGTTTCCTCAGTCCTTATAAATGGCAAATGCCGGGGTGGTACCCTAAACTTAGGCCTGCAACGATTCCTTCCATTAAAATAAATCCTTTCCCAATATATCATTTCATCTCATGTATCATCAGTGTCCATCGCCTGTGGTGCCTCTGTGGCAAAAACGGTCGTTAAACACTATTCATTCATTCAACACGTTGTCATGAAAAGGTAAATAAATGTATGTGCGTGCAAAATTTGTCATTTGTTAGGTCAAATACGGAGACAGTAGCGACTTGGGCCGTTGTTCTTTTGTCAACGACAAACAAATGACTTTGGTCATAATGTGAATGCGTAATGAGATATTACATAAAGAGTAGGTCGGCGGGATAGGTCCTTGACCTAACTAGATTTGCACTCGGGACCTAGAGATTAGAGATAGAAGCGATGACATACTCTCTCTTCGGTCACTACGCACGTGGCCTCGGCTTGTATACGCAGGGTTCACATTATCGATAAACGTAAGGCAATCAACTAACACTACACTAAAAATAACTTGCACGTAACTGTTGTTTGCACATCGTCTGTTTTCTTGATGCAAGCGTAACGTAATTAGACACCTGCAAAACCAAATTTCTTTTACGCGTTTGATGGTTTGCGCTTTTGGTTAGGGGGCCAGATTCCACCTTTTCGCGCTACAACTTTGAGGCTTTTCACACGCTAAGATAAAGTGTTTGTTTCTGAAGCCGAGTCCTTGATTACAATTATAACAAAAGAAAATAATACACTACAATTAAAAAAAAAAACACAATACTGAAATATACATACCAAATCTTTGCCGAGACGATAGACATCAAATTGGCGCCCGAATTTTTTGACCCATTTTGTTTCTAACTATTATACATGCATTCTTTAAAAATGAACGTTTCACAATAAAACATGTGAGATCCACTGAGCTAAAAATACCCAAAATACATTACAACATTAGCCAGTTATATAGGACTTTTAAAAAATAAAGTACAAGTTCAACTAAAGTTAAACAAAATATTTTGTAAAAGCTCTCGATAAGACGGTTTAATATTTTTTTTAAATTTAAAGCGACGTCCATGTTTTTAATTTTTTTCTTGTCATCCGAAAAAAAGTATTTTTAAATATATTTTCGTAGAAACCGCTTTTCCTTTAAATGCTTTCCGAAAAGTACCTATTAGTTATTTGTACAATATGCTGAGAGCTGAATCACATGAGTAGTATCGCCACAGATGGCCAAGGTCGTTAAGGCGCGGACTCGTGAGCGGGAGGTCTGGGGTTCGAATCCCGCCAGGACCGTCCTCCCTGACTGAGGTTTTTTCCAGGTTTTCCTCAATCTTCATGAATGGCAAATGCCGGGGAGGTACCCTGAACTTAGGCCTGGAACGTTTCCTTTCTTAAAAAATTCCTTTCCCATTACATAATTTCGTCTCTTGTATCATCAGTGTCCACAGCCTGTGGTGCCTCAGTAGTAAATACGGGCATTAAACACCATTCAAAAAATAAAAAATAACTTAGTAGTTCGGGTGTTATAATCGATGTTAAGCATGAACTGTATAAAAGTTTAATGAAATTGTAACATTAGATATATTGGGTTGATGCATAAATTCGTAGCACTTGGTTTTGGTATGATAACACTGCGGCATTGGATTGGAGTTGGATTACTAGAGAAGGAAGAAGATTACCCTTACCCGTAGAGTAATTCTCAAGCGGCGAGAGCTCTAGTACTGCGCGACAGCGGAGGGAACTCCTCAGTGCCGAACGGGAGAAGAGAATATGGGTATTTTTCTCTGTTTGTGTGGTCGCTGAAAAAGTGCAAATATTGCATTATTAAATTTATTGAAGGTAATGTCACCCATGCGTTGTCCTCCGTAACTTTCTGGCTGCAAAAGTTGTTCCTTATTCTAAACTGGTTTTTCACTTTTTACCGCGTGTTGGTTTATTGGAATTCGCAATTATTCACGAACACACGCACACACTAAACCTTAAAGCTAACCTCGGGTAAATTCTAGAAGCCGGTGGACTCAGTGGTTTGCTGCGGCTCGCTACGGCCTCACGGCCTACGCTCTCCTCCTTTTCGTAAATACAAGTTGATAGGGGCGGATAAATCACTGTAATTTTTACAAAGCGTTGTCTTATTGTAATTCGCAATTAATATACACATACACACACAAACACACTATCCTCAATGCTAACCTCGAATAAATCCTAGAAATCGGTGTACCCGGTGGTTTGCTGGGCTAGCTACGGCCTACACTCGCCTCCTTTTCGTAAATACAAATTAATAGGGGCGGGTAAATCACTTTATATATATATATATATATATATATATATATATATAGCGCATTGTGTGCGTGGTACTATGTTAGGGAGTAAATCATTGCAATGGTTGCAAATATAGATTCGCACCCATCACCTTCACAAATATAGTATGATGCCCTAACCATCTGAGCTATCATGCCGTTCTGTTTGAGAGCCTTATTATCTATTATATCTGTGAAAATTCCAGTACCTTTTGCTATTTCCGCTATCACTCGGGAATAGCTCGGGAATGGATCTCTTGCCACTCGAAAATTTCTCTGCGGGAAGGAAAAGTTAATTCGCTACTTCAACCTTGCTCAAGTGTTGACGTACGCCCCTAGGTGAGGGTGAGGGATGAACATAGATGGGATTTCTAACAATATCTCCAGATAAAACCCCCGATGCCGGTAGAGCTCCCTCCGGTAAGTTATAGCTCCTCAGGAGATCCGCTTCCGTACCAGATGCACGGGCAGAAAGCCCCGTCACTCTGCTCGAATTTGTATGTGGTTTATAAGGGTAACTCAAAGTTTAAAATTGGTAAAATAATTTACCTTTATAATTGTAGTACGAACAAGAAATAGTAAGCATTCCAATTTGTTTTTTAAGCATTTGTGATGACTATATTAACAAGTATTTGGAATGAAACAACCATTAAAAAGTGAGTAGTGTTAAAGACATCACTTGTTCCACATCAACGAACACTCAAAAGCAACCCCTCACTGCCACCACAGACAAAATTCTGACCTTGCAGTTCTTTCTGTCACTTTTCAGACACACTTTTTTTTTATGCATTAGTAACTGTTTTTTGTCGTATAAAATACAATGCGGATATTGTGTTAAGCAGTATAGTCACACTTTCTTTGAAATAACGGATGCATTGTTTTTCCGCGTTTTGCAGTGCTGAACTGGTTTTCTAATTCTCCCTTTCAATTATTACGTATTCAAGGACAGTTGCAGACACTCTATTTGGAAACCTGTTGATATATGTCTGTCAGAAAAATCCATTGAGGAAATTCAGGAAGATATTGTGGTTTAGCTGTTCAAGAAGGTTATGGGTTTCACTGAAGAACAAATCATGAAATAATTATTTGGGCTTTATTAACAATCTGCCGCTTCAGAGCAGCTTTCTGGCTCTTAGTGAATGGGATAATATCGGAGTAACATCATTAGATAAGCCGTAGAAACATTAGGTGTCTTTGAAAAATTCTCGGAATGACCCACAGATTGCAGTAGCAGTTCCAAAGCAGTTTTGTTATCAAAACCCGCAAACTTCCATGGAAATATTTGTGAAACATTACACAGTACATGAATTGGTGAAGAACTCTAGTAGCTATAGCTGTTTGTTGCAGTGCAGACGTGTATACTGGGGAAAATGACAAATATCGACATCGTGTGATTATTAAGTACTTGGTAAAGAATGCAAAAATTCATACAGATATGACAAACACTTTAGAGAATTCTTTTCATTCATTTCCAAGAGAACGCAAGGAGTTATAACCCGGGCCCGGACGACCAAAATCCTTCACTTCAACGTAAATGATCGATAAGACGCACGACAGATTCCAATTACCAATTCAAGATTTCCGAAATTGCTGAGCATTTTGAGGGAGGAATTGTGCTTGAAAAAACTGTCGGCAAGTTGGGTATCGCGACTGGATCAAAAGCGAATCAGAGTGAAAAACTTCTCAACAAAGTATGGCCCGTTTTCAGAGATATCCCACCACGTTTGTGCGTCGATTAGTGACCAGTGATGAAACGTGTGCACTACTACACGCCTGAAGCAAAACAGCAGTCTAAACAATGGAAGCATCATGATTCTTCAGCGCCAAAGAAGGCCAACAGTATGAAATCGGCCGGGAGGATATCCCTTTTCTGGGATGCTAATTGATTAACTTCCCACTTGAGCATTTATAACTGGGTCTGTATTATGCTAACTTTTGAACCTTTAAAGACGCGAGGAAACGTCCGTTTTATAAAAGAACGTACTCGCTCTCAATGTGTGCAATGGCGAAAATTGTGAAATGATGAAATCTGTTCCCTAATCTGAGAATGGAAAGAAATGTTCATCCGGGGAAGAGCTTATGTACTCAGTTGAGGTGTATTTTGAAGCCTGGAGAGAGAGAGAGAGAGAGAGAGAGAGAGAGAGAGAGAGAGAGAGAGAGAAAGGATCTGGAGAATCACTGAACAAAGTACATTAGAGTCAAGGGAGACCATGCTGAAAAATAAGAATAATTTCAAAAAGCTGTGTCTTATTGCTTCATTCCGAGAACTTTACAAATGAACCTCACACAGAAAAATTTTGAGTGAAAATGATCCCATAAACTCTGGACAAGAAATACGCCCTTCTGAAGATTAGACTGAAACATTCCTTATGAGCAAGGGCCTCTTTCGAAAGAAAGGAAACTGGTTTCACGCAGTCTTGTTTGGCTACTCCGGAAGATATTTATTCATGTTCATTGTAACTTTTTGACTGGTAAGTTCCAATACTTTCGGTTCTTTACTGATACTGCAAAAGATTCTGCTCAAATCGTCTGACCACTGCGTCAAACAGCGTCCTGGATTTATTTTGTCCATTCTAGAATTGTATTAGTTTGCTGCATCATATGTAGCTCCCATTTCCATTTTGAGCAGCTAGCTGACGGCACCCTGAAGTCCTGTTTCCTTCTTCTTCTTCTTGTTCTTCTTCTTCTTCTTCTTCTTCTTCTTCTTCTTCTTCTTCTTCTTCTTCTTCTCCTCCTCTTCATTATTATTATTATTATTATTATTATTATTATTATTATTATTATTATTAGGGATGTTAGTCCTTTAGGATAGTGTTTACAAAACTTTTTTTTCTTCAGCATACTTCTATATTTCCACTGAACATATAAGAAGAAGCAAACTTTGTAGCTAATAGTGCTTGAGGGAATAAACCGACGCTTGAGTGTATAGGTTAATTCTGATATAAGAAATTAATTGAAGAGGCTTTTGGACTGTATTTGGGACAATCAGTTTCTAGATATTTTTCTCTAGAGAAGTCTCGAGGAAAGGATATTATGTACAAATTCTGAGACAATCAACATAGTTTTAATACCTTCAGAAAATAAGAAAAAAAAAACAGGAATTGTTCGGATCAATTCTACAGAAAGGAAAGCGTGAAAAACAGGGTAAGTCCAATTTTGGTTGAAAATGGGTTATTGGTATCCAGCGATTCTCCATGAGGAGTTTCACATTGTGAAAAATTGGGTACGTCAAATTCCAATCATTTGCGGAGATAATTGGAACTGTGAAAAAATGTTGAACGCAGTTTGCGGTAACATTGTAGGTAAATCGATTATGCTTCTTTTTCACTAACAGAATGCAGACGGGAAAAACCATGCATGTCCATTTACTTAAACATTGCCTCCTTATTCTTCATTAATAGCGATCATTTATGATGGTCTAAGTGCTAAAAAGAAGAAAGACACATTGGATCTGTTACCATTGATCGAAGCGTTTTCCATGACTACTATAACATTTAAGAGTAAGACAACATTTTTGCAGTACTGACCCGGACTTGGAGGAACTAAATGAAAATGCATGTAACGCAAACTGTAACATGCAATGCAATTAATATAACTAGCATCTTGTTTTTGAAATTTTGCAATAAGAATGCAATAAATGCATGTTTAAAGTTTGAGTTATCTTAGGAAACACATGAAATTAAATATTTGGAAACCAATTTACGTGCAATTTTTCATTTTTTTTTTTCGATACGATTTAAAGTATGTTCTTAGGCAAGTAATTCAAAAAAATGTTCTTTTAAATATGTTTAATACTCTCTTACTTATACATTTTAGCATTTTCTAATGAGAAATAAAATAAAATAAATGGTTAATGCTTGACTAAAAGTGTGCTGTTTAATATGAACATAAATAGGTAAGTTACCAAAACAGCCATACAACAGAAGAGAAAACCCGAATTAGGTCAAAAACTACAGGGCATAGTGAACTGTAAACATTTCTATTTGAAAGACCATATTTTAAATTCTATATCCCCCGAAACCAGTTTTTTGAACATTAATTCACGACTTTGGGGGCAGTTTCAAACTTCGTTTTCTCTCTCCTGTAAAATTTACTTTTGAAGACTTATCTGGTTTTTCACGCTTTCTGTGGAATTTTGAAGCAACAGTTTACGAAACACATGAGTAGGCGTGCTTTCTCCAAAGTAATACTGAACCCACAAACCAAATTAGACAAATGGTTAATATCATTCTTGCATAATTTATGCGCTAAAATGTTACTTTAAAATATTTTATTACCATAATGCATAATGTGGTATTAATTTCATTGTAACTTCCGGTTTTCGCCTGTGAGAGGTGTGCTAGTTGAGACATGTTCATTTCCGGAGGTAACATGCGACAAATATATCGCTTTCGTCTCAACAAATCTTCAGCTGAAGTTACAGTAGGCCTATGGAAAGTTACGGCACAGTTCCAAGATAGTTAAAAAAAATTAAAGAGGGGAGATGATCAATTTCAAAGGAAGCTTAAGTTTATGCTCCAGCCATTGCTGTCACTGTGAGATATTTCAAAACATTTGAAACAATTATAAATATAATTATAATATAAATTATAATTATAAATATTATATTTAAAATAATACTGAGAAGTCTCTTTTAAAGAAAGTGTGCTTTGGGAATAGCATTGAAGGTTCGGTTAAAGGAATCCAAGGTAAGGATATTTTCTTGATGATGAAACATTGTTCAAGGCACCCCCTTAAAACCTTGCTCGTTCTAGCAGTGTGCAAATGGGCAAGTAGGATATCTGAAATCAGGAGCGATAGCTCACCGCAGGGCTACTTTTGCAATATTGGGAAACAAGTGACATTCAAAACAAGTCACCATAAAAACCACAGGTGTCAGGGCTATAAATATTACGGCCCAGTTTAAAAAAAAAAAAAAAAACCTCGCGTGGGTCGTCAAAACTTCATATCCTGAAGCGAATCGTGCAGTTATTTCCTGAAGTGCGTAGTGTGGGCTGATAGCATTTTGCCCTTGCACAGATCATAAACTTTGTTGACCCAGTTTCTGGAACGCTCTCTTTCCACAAATTACTGGAAACTTCGTTGCGAAAATTATGCCCTTTGCAATTAGGCGCACCTCGACGTTTTAAGTGGAAGTTTTTACATAGCGAAAGGTAATTTACAAGAAAGATTTGTGGGATACTGAGAAAAAGGACAGCTAGAAAATGAAATCTTTCATCTTTTAAAAAGACAGACTCTGATTTGGTAAATGTGGGTCAAATTAATAAATAACTCTTGAATGACAGTAGAAATCGGCATTATAATTTAGAGAACCAGATAATTAATATCAAAAATTAAAGAAAAATGAACAGAGCCCGAAAGATCAGCCATTTATTTTGGTTGAAATAAGCAGGCAAAATAGCCCTTAAAATACTGAAAATAGGCATTAATATAATTAAAATAGTCTGTTTGTGTAACAGCAAGATGGCCATATTTAAATTGTCATTTAAATACTCCAAACCTACCTTATTATATATGAGCGTAATCTCCAAACCCTGTAGATTTTATATTACGCTAAAACCAAAAATCTATTTTTTTTACATGTATCCGTAATTTTATACAAAATAACAGCCAATTGCTGTTAAGATTCTACTTGTACTGACTTATTGTGATGCGTAACATGTACTTAAGTTCAATCACAGCCAGGAGGGTGGTAATTTCATTTACTAAAGCATTGCACATTATTCTTCGATGTGTCACACCGTGTGTAAATGGTGGAAATGAATTTTGCTATTTGGGATGAAGTGACATTTTATTCCCAAAAGGAATGAAATAGTGATTATAAAGAAAACGTACCATCTCTAATTTGATTGAAAGATTGGAGGGGATATGAGCAGGGCTGGGCATTACACATTTGTTAGAAACATTGATAAAAACCATCATTTATAAAGATTACAGCTATAATAGTAAACAATGGCGTATCTTTGGTGACTTTAAATAATAATTTCGTGATCTGCAACAGGGGTATACATAATACTGTGTTTTTTTTTTTTTTTTATGTCAGTGGATCAATCTTGATGGGACTTCTAATTATGTTAAGAAAGATTGACCAATCTGACAGTCTTTAGTTGACTCAAATAAATGTTTGATTCCGCTGTTGCACATTATTCGTGATTTAATTAAGAACTTCGTAATAGGTATGAACAAGAAGGAGAGGTATTCTTGTCTCATGGCTGAAATTCCACGAAACAGCTAGAGAAAAATCAAGGAATATGTTTTCATTGGCCCTTAGACCTGTGGTTTCAAAATGACAAACATTATGAAACCATTTTAACTGGTAACGAACAATGGGCTCTTTCAAGAAAGCGCACACACACTTTCTAGGAAATGTGAGACCTGAAAATTATAAAGAACTTGTGGAAAAACATGTATCTTCAAACCAAACAGTGGGGTTCAATATATCGTTAAAATACACATGTTGCACTTCCATTTGAACTTATTCCTGGAGAGCTCCAGTACAGTCAGCGATGAACACATCCAAAAATGTAATTTATACAATGGAGAGATGATATCAACATGATGGATCATTTCTATGCTTGTTAATTATTGCTGACCCATCACAAGTGATGTGGCAAAGTTGGAAGCGACAGGCAACCAGTTTAGAATGTTTAATATATTCGGTCGCACACATATTTGCCTGATAACTCATAAACTAGGATCAATCAAGCATTTTAACGTTGTTTTTATATTCATCAAGGTATAGTAAAGACGATAATATTATATTTTTTTTTTATTTCCAGAAAAAAAGTTATCTGTTATCCAGTAGTACAAGATGCCCACAGTGAGACTCCAAAATGTTCAAATTCTTCAATTTTTACGTTTCAGATTGCACAGCTATGATTCCGGAAAGGGTAGATGCGCAAACTTCCGTAGTGGCCCTGCAACAACAGATTGTTTCTAAAATGGAGATTCCAAACGAGCATGCACAGATTGTGTGGTGGTATGCGGAAACAAAATCCACTATTCAGGTGCAATGAGACTTTTCTCGTGTTTACCACAAGGACCCTCCGACATTCAAGACTATAAACAAGAGGTGTGATCAATTTTTGGCAGCCAGGAGTATTTTGAAAGGACATGGCGATGGTAACCCAGAATCAGGCAAGAGGTTGTAGAAAATGTGTGGAGGTCATTCGAAAGGAGTTCACAGAAGTCAATAACACAAGCAGCGAGAGAACTTGGCATGAAACAGTCGACTTTTCACAAAGTTCTTCACTGTCGACTGCTCTTGTACGCACACAAGGAACAGATTGTGCGGGAAATGAAGCCAGATTAACAAAAAAGCGAGAAGCATTTGCAATTACTGTGCTGGGTCGCAATGAACCATTTTTATTGCATGTGATGTTTTCATAAGGCCACTAAATTACAAGAGTTATGGACATAATGGACTTAAAGAGATGCTAAACAACTATGGCATGAAATCGACTATAGGTTTGACATTCTTCGTGCAACCCGAAATGCCCATGTGCAAGTTCACTGAACTGAATTTTCTGAGTAACACTGAAAACTCGATGAATTTTATTATCATTTTCATATATGACAATTATAGTATACAAAATTTCCTTCTCACTGTGGACGCTCTTTATATTCGCTCTGAATGAAAATTACTACAAAGAATTGGTGTTCACATGAACACAGGTAACGAACGGATTCCTCAAGAATAACAAAAAATATTTTAAATTATAAGTCACAAGTTCTTAGAGACATAGAACTGTAAGAATAAGGTGGAGAGATTCTCTCGGAGTCGGGACACGATTTTGGTCTACCGTATAGCTGATGATGATACTTAAGTTCGTAGTGTTTTTGGCTGTAATAGAAGTATTTATTTGAGATGAGAAAAGTGTAAAGATATTAATTAATCACTAATACATACTGCTCCAATATTTATGACTCTGTCTCTAGGAATAGTCGCTGTTCGCGAGCTAACTGACAAAGAGCCAGCAAAGATGCACAAATGGCCACTCGCTGGTTTTGGTTTTCACTTAAAGCGCGTAGTATATAAAAAAAAAAAAAAAAAAAAAAAAAAAAAAAAAAAAAAAAAACCGAATATTTTTACTCTTTCTCATGGAATGCAAATATCCTACGTTGGTTGACTGGTCATCACATCTGCTAATTTTCCCGCTGACTGACGTGGATAATCATGGATTAAAGACTTCATATGGTCTCCATCAAAGCCCGAAGGTTTTCCAGAACGTGAGCTCACATCAAAGCGGCCCTATTTGAAACGACAGAATCATTTTCTTGCTGTCGGTCCTGGTGGGTAGTGGTAACCAATTTGCCTCCTAAACCGAAGATCGCGGGTTCAATCCCGGCCAGGATCGATGGATTTTTTTTTCGGGCGTAAAAATCCTAAGCATGACTCCCTTCGGAAGAGAAGTAAAGCCATGGGTCCCATGGCGTAGGTTTACGGCACGATAAAGAACCTCAAGCCTGAAAGAAGAGACCTCTGAGCAAAATTTGTCGGCTGTTTCACGCTCTGAATTGCATGGGAAGCTGATGACCTGAGATGTTAAAGAGCGTCCGTAAATAAACCAAATACATTTTTTCTTGCTGTGCTCTCTCCAATGGCATTCTCCCGGAGACAGTACAAGTGTTTCGAGCCGCCTCCGCTGCCTCTATTAAACTCAAAAAGAATAATATGTCGGAGGTGCTCATTTTTTGTATGTGGCACTGAATTTTCTTTAATGAATGAATAGTGTTTAACGCCCGTTTTTGCTACAGAGGCACCACAGGCGACTGAATTTTCTTTAGCTCACAAATAACGCTAACTTTCTTCAGATCTGCAAAATTCAACGATCCAAATAAGGAATGACAGATGACAAATGGTAAACCTTAGTAACGCAGTGTTTGCTGATGAACAAAAACTCTGCGAACTTATGCATCAAGAATAATTAAGAAGAATCAATTGCAGTGTCAAGGGGGGTGTGAAGGAAAATGAACCATCAATGGTTTTTGTTTGTAAGTTTCTTACTGATAGAAATTGCATCAGGCACATATAAATCGCATGACACAAAGCGGCCAGGCCTCGCAATGACCTTGACTCTCACGTAAGCCGGAAGCAACTTACAGATTTTCCATGCGAAATAAACATAGGCTACTACATGTGTATAGGTGTGTTCGCTTCGAGCCCCATCCCTGCAACAACCTTGAGCTCACCCTGAGCCAATTCTTACGAACCAGGTGTTTAAGAAAGGAAATTCCACGTTTCCACACTGCTAGAGGTGAAGCTGTTTCCACTCCTGTCAGAACCAATATACCAATATTCGTTTACAAGCAGTGAAATGAAGGTCCTCTTAATAATGACTGGGTCGGCTGGTGTTGTTTACTGTGGGGAAATAAAGTGCGGTTGGCACAGCGGCATTTCAGCTGATTGGATGATGAACACCGTCCTTAAGATACAAGGATGGGGCATTCACATCCAGGCAAGGTCGATGGTATATCTGGGCGAGAAAATTTCAGGAGAAACCTTTAAGTGGTTGACCCTCAGAATGCTAGGATGCTTAAGATCTTTTCACTGTCTCAAGATATTGCTCTCAATTTTCCTACGCGCTACATTAAAAGTGGAAGCGCGCTCTTGCATACACAAAATGATAAATTTGATTTGCAACCGCTGCAGGGTGCTGGCATTTTAGGCGGTAGCGGCAGCAGTTCTGTCAAACGTAAAACAATATCTATTAAATATAATTATGTATATATTTACTCTACTCTAAGTAAACAAATGTGTGAATGCATTTTTCCATCTAACAGTACAATTTAACATTATCCACTCTGTGTTCATTTTCAATACCTTAAAGGTGAGAAAATTAAATTCCAGGAGGGAGTAGACAATTTTATGAACTGAGATCAGGGCCAGCCTACACAGAAACGAAAAATCCATGAAAGATCCCTTCCGCACCCTTTTTCACCTTTTCATGATAGTGACGTGGAAAAGCATTACTGCGCTTGCGTGAGGCAGGCTGAGCCTTCGCTGATCGGCTATGTATGTCACAGACAGCATACAGATGAAACACCATTCACTACAAATGGACTCTCAGCCCCTGATTGTTATGTATGTAAAGTAATTCAAGGTCAAATGCTTCAGCAATAGGAAGACCTACAGGCTACAAAACATCTGAAATTTACCTGTGTGCATTCATTGTTTCATAGATCTAAACAAAATCTACATTTCCATTCGCTATTATTTCTCCCCTGGCCATGCCTTACATTCTTGTGTAGAATTCCCCAGTTGTTGTAATATTGGTTGCACCTGTAATTCTTTTCTTGTATCTTCATTTCTTATATGGTTATTTCTTATATGGTTCTTTTTTGTGCAACCTTAAACAGATCGCAAAAAAAAAAAAAGGAAAAAAAAAAAAAAAAGGATTTCTGCTGCTTGATTTTTATTCTCTTCCTTTTGTTCCAAGTCTCACTAACTGGTAAAGTCATGACTGTGTAGAATTTTGATTGTATGTCTTTAATCACTTTGTTTTTCAAAATATTTCTAGTTGTTCCACACCAGCTTGGAACTTTTGTATTTTAATATTAACATCTTCATCTTCTTATGTGACAGCAAAAGCTAAATATAGAACGTGTGATATTTGTTCTAATAATTTTTTTCTATCACAATTTTTGTTCTTATTGGGTATTTGCCTCGGGACGCCGTTACTTTTGTTTTACTCTTTGAAACTATGCTACATCTATATTTATTTTATTTTGGTATGTTGCTTTTCTGTAGTCTATCTTCCTTGTCAAAAATTAATATGTGATCATCTGCAAATAGCAGAATATTTGTTGATCTACCATGTCCTAACTCTATTCTTTTATATGCAATCTTTTTTCTTATTTTAAAAATATTGTTTATATATAAAATAATATTGGAGAGAAACTACAGGTACATACAGTATGTTTATACAGATTATATTGAAACAGTTAAACTGTCAACAATTTACACTTCTTAATCTGGCAGCAGGGCCGTCAAGTTCAGAAATCTGTTTTGTGCAACAATTGTAAACCTTGGTTTACCTGGATGTTGTTCTTCTGGCCTACCAAATTCTTGATACAACGACTTAGCAGCATCAGATTGTGTTCCGTAATTTCTAATTACTCCAAACGCCATAAATATTTCATCTCGACTTAAAAGTTGCTGAAGTGTTGTTTTATTTAATAAAATAGACTTATCGTTTCTTCAATATTTTAAGAGAGAAAATCTGCTATACTCGTATATTAAAAAGCAACTTATTTACTAATTCAAAATGTAACAATTAATTTAAAAATTTGTAATAATGGATTGCTGTGGAAACAGGTAGACAAATTTATTCATGTTTAGTTATGTCTTAAGTGGCTTCCAGTAAGCAATAAAGAGGACACGAACTTGAGAACACATAAGTAGGCGTTTTCTTTTCTCCTCAACTTGAAAAGAAAGGATAGACAGTTAAATCTTTTCACTGTGCTCACCTTGTTTTCGCCAGGGTGTCAACAACCTTAAAGACATACCGCCTCCTGCTTCAAGTTCAGGTTTCTTATTAACGCCTTACAAATTCACGAGGTAACATACCGCGTATTGAGGCTTTGCTAACAATATGATGATGGGAGTTCATTACCATATTTACCAAACGTATAATGAAGGCTTTCATTTTAGTATGTGCTTAAAATGTTTATAGCACAAGTTGGGACGCTGTGGAATGCTGTGTTCTGTGCTATCATCACATTCAACTTGTATTAGCATCTTGGCTAGGCCACTCAAGAATCTGGCTGTTCCGGTTCAGAGTATAAGCACATGTACCTACTGAAGATATTTGAGCTTCTGCCTTAGTATTACAGTAGCATGTTCATTGTTATATAAACAATACTCAAAAACATTGGCTAAATTAGATTATGTCATGCCTTCATTTCTCTACGCAATCAGGGTTTGTATACATCGGTTGGCCTTCAATGGATGCACGGTTACCGATAAGACTGGACCTAAAGTTCCATGGACAGAGAATTCAGCTTGTTCAGTCGTGTTTATCACGGTCACAGTTTCAGTTGCTTTTCCATAGGAAGTGCCTGTTAAGACGATTTCTTAATGTGTATTTGTGCATTATAGAGTGTACCGAGAATAAGGTGTACTCTACAACAAAGAATATTTGTTATGTGCAAAAGAAATCAACAATAAATCTTAGGACAGAATTTCTTGCTAAATTTCCAGGATTAACATCTCCATCGGAAAATGCAATTTTGCAAATGGTTGAACAAAGTTCGAACCCAAGACGTTTCCATTAATAAGAAATCGATACAAAAATATAATATTATTAATAATAATAATAATAATAATAATAATAATAGAAATTTCTCCTCATAATTCTTTAGCATTATTAGACCACCAAATTGTTGTATCTGTCAGTAGTGCGTATAAAGTCACTCAGCTGATGCATCCTTGTCCATATGAAAATTACTGTCATATTTGAAATAAAATTTATCAAGGCGTTGAAACAAAATATTCGGGAGAAAGTTTACAATATTGCGGCGAGTGTCTCAAAGCTTCTTTTAAAGAATCCAGGCATGTTTCACAGCGGAGGGCAGGCACTTTGAGCACCTATTATGATGGAGAGTACAATATTAAATACTATTTACTATTAATAAGTAACAAAAGAAACAAATGTGCGCGATAATTTCCGCCTGGAACATTGTCTTGAAGAACGAGAACTAATGTCACGGCATCCCTTGTCTCTTCTCCTCTACAGAGTCATGCATTTGGATTGAGTGACCTTGAAATTTCTCGGCAGTACACCTGATATTCGGTGTTGGAAAGATAATCTCAGTATGCGTTCATCTGTGAGGCAGTTTATACCTATAGTTCTAAAAACTTGCGGAAACAACGCATACATTGATCCTTTTGCACTGCAAAACGAAATCCTGGTACCCACCTTCGTCATGTAAAGTTTCTCGCGAACTATTTATAACAGAATGCACCAATCTTGTTCCATTTCTTTGAGCTTTGAATTCTTCCTCAACAACAGAAGTATTTTCTTCACGCTGACCATCATCGGGTGATCTGTCTTCTCAAACGAAGCTGGTGAAATATGAAGGAGGTGCTTTCATTTGTTGGTTCCCAATTTTTCATACTTAATACAGCAACTTGCGTGTCACGTGCTCGTCATGTTATTTCCTTCAGGTAAGTAGCGCATGAATAGATTTTAAAGCTCTAACCTCTCCATAGATTGCAGTCATCCGTGGAATTCTAAAATTTGTTTGTCATTTTATCTGTGTTGTTGGTTAGAGGAAGGTAGCAGATTAAACTATCTCAATATATCTCATATCCGCAGTAGTACCGCCACGTATGACCGAGGTCGTTAAAGCGCTAACTCGTGAGCGGGAGGTCTAGGGTTCCAACGCCACCAGAACCGTTTTAATTTCCGCTTATAGTTGAATAGATGAAGATCGAAATTAAAAATGATTTATGAGATATACTGCTATATCTTTTCATTTAAACTCTTTGGTGACGACTGAAGCAGTGCAAAACTCATTTTATGGATATATTACTCGATTTTTATCGGTTCTATTCGCTAACTATTCAAAATAAACACAACTTGGGTTCCCTGGATTCTCTTAAAATAGGTTCTGGAGCTTTTGTTATATTACTGCAGATAATTGATGTTTTAAATTTTTTAACTGTATTTTATATTGGGCATTGAGTTCAATTTTAATGTCCAAATGATGCTGAGTACATTATTGTGTATGAGCCAATGTTAAGCTTATTTTCGCATGTTAAGCATGTTATTGTTAAACGAACCATATTTGTAAATTATCTTCTCCCGTTAATCCAACTTTGTCTAGGCATCGGGGTGTTGAATTGAAAATTATAGACAATTTGATAGCAGAAATGGAATTGCAGCAGATATATACTATTGAAAATAATCGTAATCACTTACAAATCTATTAAAATGAGAAATTAAACTTTCTCGGTTACTAGCTCATAGTAAATAACTAATATCAGTTAATTTTTCAATTACTACGTTACATTGGATTATCATCACAAAGCTTAGAATATCTGAACTGATCACGTTACAAGCAATTCCCTAACAATAAGTGCTTTCCCGGTTGGTATGTGTTTCACCTGGCGATTACAGATCGTAAAACAAGTGGTAGGTCGGACACGTTAAGAAAGGTTACGGAATGCTGGCATTACGTAACTGGGACATACCGGTCGGAACTGGAGATGCTCAGGGTGTTCACGCACACATGAATCAGTGGCCGGCCACTACAAGGTCGGCCTCTTCCCGTCGTGTACCGCTAACACACCATCTTCCGTGTACCGACCGCTTGCTTATTTACGATCGCTTTTCACGGCCTCGCTCACTCGCTCAGCAAACAAGTTCAACGGCTTTCTGCTTCTCTTAGCTGCCTGCCGTCTTCTGCATAGATTATTCTTCTTAAAACTGTTGTCAGCTCTTCACCCACCTATTCTTCTGTAGCACTTTCAACGCATGCTCCTATTTTCGTCTTTTACACTTCTTTAATTATTTTCTCTTCTTCTTAATAATTTGCTTCTTACTTGCATTTACCCTCCTCCTCCATTTCCACATTTTCTCCTTAAAGTTGCTGTTCATCCTCCAAGTCAGACTTTTATATTATTTTTGCACTTCTAGATAATTTTTTTTTTCCTCTCTCTCAACATCTTTTCTTATAAAATTGCTATTTCGTTTACTAATTTACGCCCTCCTTTTACTCCTCTGTTGCACTACAGCTGAATCTCCTCCTTTAATTCTGATGTGCATTTTCTTTTGTTGCTTTCTTCTTGTCTTTACCGTATACCCATTTCCCCTATATTCTATTCTTCTCCTTGATTATCTAGCACACCCATCTCATTCTCCTGTTTTTGTTCTTCTACACTTTTTTCCTCGCATGTTAGCTGCTATTCACCTTTCTCCTTGATTCCTTCCTTTTATTCTTGTGCTGTAGTATGCTTAATCTTCTCCTTTTTCCTCTTCTGTATCATTTTGTATTACTTTCTTCTTGCCCGTGCTTTATCATTTCCTTTTCTTCTTCTTTCTTCAATAGCACTTCTAGCATATTCTCTCTCTCTCTCTCTCTCTCTCTCTCTCTCTCTCTCTCTGTTCATATTCTTCTTTAAGATTGCGGGTTTAATCCCAGCTAAGGTCTATGGATTTTTAGGATGTAATGCTGTGAGTCTTGTGTCGTAAATTTACGGCATGTAAAAGAACTTGAAGTCTGAAAGATGAGGCCTCTGATCCCGTAAATAAATTTGATAAATAAATAACATTCTTTAATTCTTTTCTTCTAATAGCTAATATTTTACATTTACCTACGTTTCTGTCTTCTTGTTTTCCTTTTTTCCTCTCCTGCATTTCCTTTTAACCTTTTCCTGTTTCTTCACCTTCTACAGCCCTCCTATTTTATTTCCAGCTTTTTATCTTACACCTCCCGTTGCGCTTTAAGTTCTTTTTTCTTCTCCTTTACATTTTACTTTCTCATTTGTCTTTTTTTCTCCTACTTCCTGAACAAACCAACTCTTTTTCTTTTCTTTTCTTTTCCTAGTGTCTGACAATAGACTTCTGTTTCTCCAGCTTTACTTCTGCTCTTGTGCATTTTATAACAGTTCTAATTCCAGTTTTTCGTCTATTAACACCACTTTTGGCCCTTCTTTAGCACCACTATGCAAATGGAAAACCAAAAGCTTGCCGTGTACAAGACGAAATACAAAACAGAACGTGTCTGACCATTAGATGAGCGGATGTTGCACCAGAATGATACTTGCTCAAATCAGACACTGCTTGACCAATGAACAGTAAAAACGTAAGACACACGTATAACTGACCCTAATGGAAACTACTCCCGTAAACGCCTTCATAAAATAGAAAGTTTAAAAATAAATATAAAGACAGTCATTGTTGTTGAACATTTTAATGTCTTAAGTTGAAGAACATATAACAGTTTTACACTCTTGGTTGACTCTTTGATTGCGGAAGATGATGAACTGATATCGAAACATCCGCTGACATCTTCCGGACGACAAAAAGGTGCCACCAAGATAGCTATATCTCAACCAGGTAGCTTAGAACCTTCGCCCTCTGGTGAAGGCCTACGCCCCAACAACTCAGCCACGGAGGTTATCTGTCCAGCATTTCTGTGTAGTTTTCCTTCAGAGATGTAAATGCACAAGCCGGATATGATGTCGCATGGTAAAAAGTAACACCGTCAGTTGCCATTAAGGTTGGTGTCTTCAAAAGTAACAGAGAGTTTTGATTTTCTACAGTTTTAGGTGATACAATTTCGATCAAATACCTATGAACATCGATCAGTACCATTAGAGTGTGACTTGAAAACGAATGATAGAACCTTTTTGTTTGTGTGCCTAAATCAATTTTTAGCCTGGCTCAAAGATATTATTTGACAGGGTACAGTTTTGATACCCCCCCCCCTCACGCTTTTATTTTCTTTATATTGAAAATGTCCCGCAAATGGCCACAGAAGACACATTTGAAATATTCTTTACTAAGCATGGGGTAGGATGCTAAGACTGTTGTCTAAAGTTCCTGAAACTTCCTCAAGCACTCAACCAGTCCCCAAAAACAGTGGGCATTTCAAATGCATATGCCTTAGAAACTGGATCTATCTCAAGTTTCAAGGTCCTGTGTCGCTTAAAGTATTATGAAAACAAATTCGTGTTTTTCTATTTCAAGATCATATCTTCATCCCATTTAGAAAACATTCGATCAATGCTTTAAAACTCGAATATCCAAAAAGGCATGTTCAAGAAACAGAAATCAAACAGATCCGGAACATGCTATAACACCTCAAGCAGATCGGTTTTCGAAAGCAAAGTATGCATTTTGGTTTTAGAACTAAAACTGGGAGCAATCCACCAATCACGGATCCTTCTACTTCTTCTAGTTTGCATTTCTGAAAAGTACTTGTGAAAATGAGTCATTAAGATGGTAAAATATTCTCAAGTTAACAAATAACGTATGGATGCAGAATAAGTGCAGTGACTCAGGCGATTGGGATTCGCATTCTTGAGATCCCTGGCTCAAGTCCCTTGAGGACAGTCATCTCGACCTTGGATTTTTTCCTCTTGGTCGTTTAGGCGAATGCTGGGACGAATCTTTCCTTTTCACGAATGATCCTATTTAACATTTCATATCATTTAATTCCATTGGTTCTGTTACAGGGTAGAAAGTGCCAGGCAAACTGGCACTGTGTTCAGTGTGATGGGGCTCGCATTTCAGAAAGGTTTCTGCCAAGACGTCTGGTTTGGAAGCAGCCCTTCCATGGGGCTCAAACTGTTTGGCGGGGTATCGCGGTGTTCTATCTGGAAACAATGCTTGAGACGCTGTCTACGTTCGTGCTTTGCCACCTTAGCATCCTGGCAGCCCTGTATCTCCATCTCATCCATTCCTTCCGGGAGTGTCCCAAATAAGGACATAGGCACAAAAGACCAGCCTTGAACAAGCTGAAGTGCAGGATGTTCTTCTTTCCTACCAATAGAATTTAATTCAATAACTACCTGTTGTTTACTTTCATACGCGCAATCCTGCTTGAGTTTAATAACGCAATGATTTAACACAAGGATACGTATTGAAACGAAGGAAACTATAAGCGATCCTTGATTTATATCAACGTGCACTTAATGTACTATTGTCCTCAGGTGAGGAGTGAGCCCTACTGCGCCACAATCCCCATTTGCCGGCCATCCACAAACATACTATATGATAAAATTGCGGAACTATCCTTAATACCTCATCCTATCCCACCGAGTTCCGAGGGTTTTATGTTATCGCTTTCCTCTAAACTAGCGGTTCTCAAACTTCTTGCATGCACGATCCCCTTTATTGGCGACCCCTCCAATCACTTCGCTGCTTAATAATAATTAATTTGCAAGTTCGCGCGCATGCTTCAACAATCTTTCAATCACAATAGTCATCCTTGCGCTGCTGTATAACAGGTGAAAATAAGCATAATGCAACAGTTAGTTAAACATTCTTAATAAGATCGGACGTGAAAATGGATAAGTTCTTAAATAAAAGTACTTTCCCCATATCCGACTCTCCTAGTGTTCCCGACCCATAGTTTGCGAACCGCTGCTCTATTTTATTTGATTTGATTTATTTACGGACGCTCTTTTACATCTCAGGTCATCAGCGTCCCATTCAATTCAGGGCATGAAACGGCCGACACATTTTGCTCAGAGGCCTCTTCTTTCAGGCTTGAGGTTCTTTATCGTGCCGTAAATGTACCCACGACTTTACTTCCCTTCCGAAGGAAGCCATACTTAGGATTTTTACGCCCGAAAAAATCCATTCAAACCGGGTTTGAACCCGCGATCTTGGGTTTAGCAGGCAAGTTACCACAACACCACCAGGACCGGCCCGCTGCTCTAAATAGTAATACATGAGATACCTGGAAATTCTCCAGCATTGTCAGATATTACTTTCTTCCAAGATTGGGCAGAAACTAGGAATATTTCCTGTTTCTCATATTATTAAAAACAACTGTGAATGCCTTAATTAAAATAACAAATAACTTTCATAAATAATTTACTCCCAACCGACGTCACTAATTTGTACTGAAAAAGTTTTCAGAAACGTAACAACGTTGTTTCCCTGTGCGAATCCACACATAATTCCTCATGCGTAACGTAAATAAACAGCTGTAATCTCAGCTCCAGGGTCATCAAGTCTTGTCCTATAATATATTTCAAGTATATTACTTTTGGCTATCGCCATGAATGGCCAAGTGTCCCAAACACCACTCACCAAATAAGAAGTGCAATACAGCAACACATAGCAAAGCAAGGCAGTTGGTATGATTTATCAACCTTAAATACCTTAATCATCTGTACTAAAGTAATAAAATGTAATGTAGCAAGAAGCAGCAAAGGGTATCTTGCTCAGGAGGTTAAGAATAAAATGCAATTGTAATAATGAATACTGTTAGTCCTCTTAAGTTGCCTCATGTTTGTGCCCGGCTGGCTTGTGCAATTTGGAAATCAGGGCCAGGCAAGACAAAGGAGACAGGAGACGAAGATAAAATGGACTACTAGAAGCTACGCAGGTTGTTGCGAGCTCTAGCTAGCCTACTTTACTGATACACTTTTCTTCTTTCTTCGTTTTACTTGATAGACTTACCTCTTAAAAGCCCGGAGCACTTCGCATTCCCTGAGGGTACGATTTAGCTCTGCCCCGACCCTACACCTATTATCCTACAATCTTCTCACTCATCTTTGCTACCAGGGATCGATAGGAACTTGTGAAATATCGACCATCAACATGCTGTCTAGTGGCGGACACCTGAGTACTATGACCGTCGACCCCATTACAGTGCCCAAGCTCATAAATGGAAATCAGAACTACATACTCAAGACCACATAGGTGGATGAGGAGTGCGCACTAGAGCTGACAGATATCAGGAGGCAGCCAAACATTAACAGTTATCACACAGTTATGCTAAAATACTGTTATTTTTTCATTGTTTAAAACATTTTTCATTCCTTTCAAATATTACAACCAAATTGCAATGAAACATGCTATCGCACATAAAGAACTCATATGATCTTGAAATGCCGTTCACATTAGCGGTTTTTCGGTGATGTCAGATTCAACTTGTGAATATCGAACACTTTGCAGGTGCGAATTCCCATTTTTTACAGGTAAAAATGTTATAGGTCATTATGCCGCTTAAACCTATGGATCGCATTTCCCCAAAACGCAAGCTCCTGTTCCTGCCTAAGGTTTGGAGTCGCGTCATCTCCCAACACTTGTAATGACCATATGTCGAAACTGCTTTGTCAGCAAATTCCTCTGTAGCGCGGAGTGCTAGAAACAAATGGTTTTATTACAGTAGCCAGCTGTCTCTTACGTCATCAACTCATTACTCAAGCGTCCCGGTCGTTGCAAGAACCTATATTGTAGTGTATTTAGCTGCTAAGATTAGGACCACAATTCGAATTTTGGTGCTGAGGTGGACAAATTAGCGCTCTGATTTCATTCTACCAACACATTCACTTTCCCAGTTCATTTCTTGTACATGTTCATTAATATCTCAATTCAATGCTAAAATTGTGCATAATGTTCAAGATATGTTATTTGTTGACACAAACTACATTTCATTAAGCTATTTAAATCTTGAAAATATAAATGTTATATGCTCTTGTTACACTTATTGGGAATATTTAACCTGCACAGACATTGCAATTCATAAATACTGTTCCAAGATTTTAGTTAAGTAAATACATCTTTTAATATTTTTTCATCCATTATTCTCTCGTGTACATCAAACTTTTAGCACTAATAAGTTCTCAGAATGACGCTCTTACAACCACACCCTCAAACACTAACCACAGGAGTTCAGCACCCGAGTACTAATAAAATCTGGAACATTTCTCTCAAGCCTAGTCTTGTATTGTGAGGTGGAACTGAATCTTGCTAGAAGCTCCAATTCCTATTGTTGAACAAAATCGTGCAACGAGCTCAAACAGAGCGATTTCATACACTGTGGTGACTATCTTCAATCCGTTTGACAGAAACGATGGCTGGTGACACCATCAAAGCTCGTTCTCTACTGAACGTGGAGAGGGCGGTAGCTACTTTGAACTTTCAGGACCCTGTCACAAGTCATTTTGACTGTTGTAGCTTTCTTCAATATTGGATACTTTCCCGCCAGTAAAAAGAAAAGAATTTTCCGGAGGCTATTGTTAGCGTAACTCTGTAGATTTTTTTTTTTTTTTGCATCTCAACACCACGTGCTGCTTTAGTTCTACAATTCTAAATGCCCAGTTCAAGGTCTTGTCTAAGAACTTTGTACATGAATCTCATGGATATGTTCATCTCATAGGCCGTGGGGGCCATTGCTTTAACAGCTATCCTCACACAACGCGGGCATCCAGCTTTCGAACGGGCAACTGCAGATACTTTGGGGTGGTGCAGCTGTACTCAAACGTCCTACTGATGATTTCCATCTTCCTAAGGATCTGAAAAATTCCCTTGGTGATTTTCCAATTCTACGAAGGGCTGTCACAGCAACAGGTTTTCGTATCCCCTCATTGCATTGTTAAGCCTCAAGTAATATACACTTTCTGCTGCATCTGAACTAACCAATAAGGCGATAGTGTTTAACGTAAATCTGTTTCCTAGTAACAAAACTTCCTTTCAAATTTTTGTAACAGTATTACATTTAACCTTCCGCATACCAAGAGGGTAGAAACTCTGCAATTCTTGTAGTTCAAACACAGCATTGTCAGTTCTTTACATTGTTAATATATCCCTTACAAACCATGTGATACAATAATGAAATTATGTCCATTTAGTCATAGCACTTGAAATACTCACTGGCGTACAACTGTACCCCGTTTGGTGTCGGTGCTACATGAATCATGCATTGATAAAATAAAACCTATACATTTATTTTGGAAGTTTCATTGTTCAAGAGGTTTTAAATTAAATATCAGTCATTGCTGGACTACAAATCGCCAATTATTTCTTATTTGGTTTACATTTGCATGCTGTCAGTTTATCGGAATGTATTAAAGAGATGTTTAACCGCCAAACACAGTATACCATACTCAGGTCTTTAATTTGGGGCGTGTGAAAAGACTCCATAGCAGGAATGAATGATGTTTAACCCCCGTTTTTGCTACAGAGGCACCACAGGCGATGGACACTGATGATACATGACATGAAATTATATAATGAGAAAGGATTTATTTTTAAGGAAGGACGTCCCAGGCCTAAGTTTTGGGTACCTCTCCGGCATTTACCATTTATGAGGATTGAGGAAAACCTGGAAAAAACCTCAGTCAGGGAGGACGGTCCTGGCGGGATTCGAACCCAGACCTCCCGCTCACGATTCAGCGCCTTAACGACCTCGGCCACGCGTCACGGTCCTTAGAAGGTATGCTACTGTAGTTGTCTTGAATGATCTCTTTCGTCTTCTGAATGCAGTCTCGTTTTTCCGCAGAGCGAAGGGTTTTAGAGAAGGATACACTTTGTTCGCTGACATACTCCTACGTTAGGCATTAGGATGTGTCCTATCGACACTTTATAGCAATTTGACACCTTTCGTATTCAACAAGTGTGCATAAAGTTTTCGAGCGAACATCGGTGTTAAGGGAAATGCCGAATAAACAGAAACATGTTTGAATTTGGTCGGGAAGAAAATGGCGAGAAATTAATGACTTGATACTGGATTAGATTAGAATGACTTGATTTGGAACTTGGAAGGATTAGTTGTGGGTCTATTAGTGAAACGGACCGATGTTTGCTGAGCCGGCCGTCTTGTAGTTCCTTCCAGATGTCGCCTTACTCGTAAATCTTATCTTTGGTAACTGCTTAGAACGATATGACCTGAAATCACCACTTGCGTTCCCAATCAGTCGTGGGGTTCTACTCAGAGTTTTATTTGAGCTTTCCTCCAGCTGATTCTGCCGTAAATTCTAAACAGTAACTAACTTAGGCGTGCACGGCGATATCTGAACTGCAACTAACTTCCGTCAATTCTGACCACCAACTCTTGTGAATTCTCAACTATAACTTAACTCACTCTTTATATGGATTTTGAATGTCTACTGTTTAGGTGTCAAGCTACTGTTTGAATTTGTTGTAGGAAGTTTCTATTAGCTTTCTCCTAAATCCAGTCATCTCAATGGCTAAAAACTTCCTCTATCAAATCTTCTGGAAAATCTGTTTAAGCCTACGCTTCTGAAAGGCTATTTAACCTTTTAAATGTCCACCTAACTCATATTCTTGCTTTCTCTTCCACCCATGCTAGCTGCTTGTTTTGTTTGCTTCAACGAATCTGTTCCTTTAAAAATAACACAATGCAGGGTTCAATACACTGCACAATAGATAACCTTGCGAGGGCTCCAGGGAGGCACACAAACCATTTGCTTTACAGTTTTAACATTATAGATTTCGTACACTGTGAAGTCTTCTATCTTATTTACACTTATTAAGTCATTTTAATTTCCTATTACACATACACATTTGTTCAATAAATTTATCAATATTAATGGATATGGTATTATTTATACAGAAAGAAACACACATTATTAACTAAATTAATTGTGATGAATGTTTTGAATGACCCTTTATTATCATTAAAGGGTTGAAACTGGATATCCTACTTCAATGTGATGACACTCATACGAAAATGTAACAGCATAAGTATGTAAAACTCAGACCAAAATATATGTACACTTTTTAAAGTAGATGTTGTTATTGTAGTGTGCAGTTAATACATAATTTAGAGTTTGATAACAATTAAAATATTTTAATCATACTTTTTCTCTCTCTCTTCAAAGATAAGTAAAATTAATGAAATTTGTGCTTCATATAAAATCACCTCCGCCCCCATTGTTTCGGATAAACGGAATTGCATGTATTTTTATGTTTATTGTTAGAAACTTTAAAATATTTCACCGCGCTGGTTTTAACGTTGTTCGCCGTAGTCAATTTTGTGTGAGTGTTTTTTATGAAATATCATATCAAAAGGAAGGCTCCTTCCTGGTTTCTTTCCATTCTCTCCAAATATTTGAACAAGAACGCTGCAGATTTTGGCACCTGAAATATTCTTCACGAACGATTTCACTCAAGAAATAACAAGCTTATTGTTGGTTCGTGCATCCCGAGAGCCTATGGGTGCAGAAATATCGCTTTCTCCAGCTGAACTCTTATTAGCAAACCGGTTCTTGCTATTGCAATTTCCGCTATACAAACGTTCAGCAATTAAAAACCGACTGCTAAGTGCACTGGTGACCTCTTTTAGCTTCCATTTCTTTCTTCGGGCCTCTATTGTACCTTTATTTGTCCTCTTCCCTGTACATTACTTGTTAACATTTTTTATTTTGTTCTTTTTATTCATTCACTGCTCCCCTAATGTTTCCTTTTATTGTTTTTACTTCATTTCTTCCTTGGATTATTTACGTTGCAATATTTGAATTCCTACTTTATTTGTATACCTTTATATGTCTGATCCTCTTATTATTTATTATCATGCTTTGGTCGTCGTCCGTTTGATCAATGGCTCTCTGCAATGAAACTTTAGAGCATCAAATATATCCTAAAAATATATATTAATATTTAATAATTTCTTCGATTTATGTGTGTGTTATGCGGTAATCTTTATTGCTGCAACCTGCAGGAAAGTCAGTTATCTAATCTACACCCTTTAAAAGATTAAACATGTCCCTACTCAAAACCTTGAAAATGATGTGGTGATGCCACACTTTGACTACTGCGATCTTCTGCTCACAAACTTAAACTCTAACCTAAAGCATAATATGTCCATACGTTACATCATTTGTTCCATTATATAACACCCTCCCTCGATATGCTGACTTAGTACCGCTTGAAAGACCAAAGAGATATCCATTGTCTCATGTACTTTTCCAAGTTATACGTACATCTTCTTCTTTTCAAAAGTTATCTTCCTCTCATAACCTTAACACAATCTCTGAAACCAGCACGTACTGTTATTGCATTGCACTGAATATCACTTGACTCATCATCTCTCACCATAACCACTGGAATGCATCACCACGGGATGTCAGAGACTGCCAAACTTTAGGAGCATTTCATAAGAAATTGTTTAATATTATTGAAAATAGGATTAACCTAGATTTAGATCTTTGTGTTACAATACAGACATTTACTTGATTTGTTTTTATCTCCTTTATAATGCTGTAAGGGGTTTCATTCTTATGTTTTGCTAGTATATTTGCTGCCACTTTCATTATATATATATATATATATATATATATATATATATATATATATATATATAAATTAACAGTAATTATAATAGTAGAAAAGGATAAAACACTAATTGCGATCTCAAGTGAGACTTTTTCTTAGTGTTTTACCCTTTTCTACTATTATAATTACTGTTAATTTGTTACATTGTTAATTGTGTTACTTTATTTTTCTTTTTATTATATATATATGTATATATATATGTGTGTGTGTTGATATGGATATGTCATTGTTAATGCTTATTATATTACAATTTTTGAATATTCATTTTCATTGTTCATGTTTATGTATTATCGTATATTTATTTATCTATTTCATGTTTTACAAAGGTATATATGTGTACGCGTACTGTCCTTGTTATTGTTACATTATAATTGTAATATTGTCGCTGAAACTTAGAGGAAATATTATTAATTGGTAGAGGGGTGGAGAAGGCCTAATGGCCTTAGCTCTGCCAGAGTAAATAAATAAATATGTCTCATTCTTTTCTATACTGAGCCAATCCACAGTGACTTTCAAACAATTTAACGCAATCTCGGCGTGCAACTTTGTTTCCAAAATTTGGCCCCCATAGTAGTGTAAAAGAGAGTAAGACTCATGCTATTTATTTTAATTTAATTTATATTGACGAAAATCTACGAAAATGGAAAGTTAAAGTTAGTAGTTTTACTGAATGTGCATTTATTAAATTATTTACTATATTTTTGTGAACGATCAAATAAAAACTGCTGAAAATGAAAGTATATTATAAATACAAAGAACATTATTGGATTTGTGAACAATTATAAATGACTATTTCACTCATGTGACGTCATCTTAAAAATCGACCAATGAAACGAAACAAATTTTAGAATTTTGACCAATCACAGACGGATAACCGAATGAAATTAGCTATAAAAAAAAAAAAAAAAAAAAAAAAAATCAAATCCGTTTTATCACGCGACGTGCATTTGCCTTGTGGTCAGTGTGGCCAACTCTTTACCTGCACTATAAATTCCTGAACATGATGGGGGAGCTACTGATAACAGCAAAAGCATAGACAATCGACAATCATGACGCAAAATGGAGGGTTCTTGAAAGGTTTTGGTGATGCGTCAAATGTGCAAATTGATCTTATCATTAGGAATCCCAACCATAGAATAAAAAAGAAAAATATACTGTGTACCCTTTTTTTCCCCCTCCGTTGGTATTAGAAAATCGAACGATAGCGACTGTAGTAATCGACTTTTGTCCATTTCCGTCTCAGGGTTTCTGAATAGAATAGATATTCATAAGTATAACAAGTGTTAATATTCCGTGCGTGAATTTCAAATATATCAATTTTATTATATTCTATTCATAGCCGTTAACTCATATTTTGCTTTTCTCTATTGGCATTACTGACAATCGGCATTCTTCTGTCACAAGATTGCTGGAAAAGGTTAAGTAACAATTATTACAATTTCGAAAGTTTAAAGGAATTCTGTTTAATTCTTGTTTTATTCGTGAAATAGTCCTATTATATCACTTGAGGGTCTGAGCTTTCCAGACCCTCTCATGATATTACTTGCGATAAATTGCATCTGTCAGTAATATCAGAACAATTACCGAACTAAAAGCTTATCTTAATCTTCTCCAAAGAGCCTTGTAAGCAAATGGCTACTGCAAGAATGAAGTTGATCGAATACTGAAACTTGAAAAATCACAATTTCTATAGCAAGTCACAAAGACCAAATTAAAGCACTCTTGCTATTTATAGAAGACGCCGCACTAAGCATTGTTCAGGTTTTGGGAAAAAAAGAATATAAAAATCGTTTTCACAACCACAAGAAAAATAGGTAAAAAATTGCTTTCGGTGAAAAACTCAAGTGATCCACTCTGCTCTACAAAATGTATAAAGCACCATGTGACTGTAGAAAAATATACACAAGTACGAACGGAAGATCCATTAAAACGCGGCTCGCAGAATCAACCAGACCAATTTGAGTTTGTGAACATGCCATTCAAAATTCCCATGAAATAAAATGTGGAAAAAAAAAATAAATAAAATTGCAAAAAACAAGAAGATATTTTAATGTGCATAAAATAGGGGGCTTAGAAATAGAGCAGCATTCAGATAATATAAACAGACAGAGGTTTTCAAACAAGCAAGACATGAATCCGTTACTGGTCAACAAACAACGTCTGCACCACAACTCTCCTAACGGTTCTGTACTCCGCCTCTCCACACACTTTCAGTCCATTGATGAAGCAGACCGTAGCGTGGGCGATAGCTCTGGTTTTTATACTGTTTTAAACTAGCGACCACGCTAAAATAACCCGGTAATTTCATTAATAATGTAATATTTCAATATAAAAAGTCCACGAGAATTTTCTAAATATAATTTTGTATTTTACATATAAGTTAATCGCACCATAATAATTTTAAATATTTTGCTGTTTACTTTTTTTTGTATACCATGAATGGTTGATGAAGTCTTAGTATTTGTGAACAGGAAAAACCGTTCGTACTCTCTTGAAGTGAGATTGGTTCAGGTATAAATAAGCCCCTAAAATAATGTCTTATGTACCAATGAGATGTACTGGGAAGAAAGTGTTGGTTTGGGGAGGTGGGAAAACTATTTGAAGAAAGTGGAATTGGAGATGTATGGCGATTGGGTGAAAGTAATATCTGTGGATTTTGGGTAGAAGCGAGACAGATACAGAGAAGCAAAGGATACTATGGAATATCTTAGAGGATAAACTTTCTTTAGATTTATATAAAGTAGTTCAAAGAAATTGGGGGCAGGAGAAATATATAGATAACTGCAATCAGTTTGGAAAAAAAGGTTTTGCATGGATTAGTGCAGGGTTATTTCTAAAAGGAGTAAGAAAACATTTTAAAGAAGGATGCACTTTATGTGGGAAAGTGGATAGCGTGTTCCATTGTCAAATGGCAAAAAGATGCAGGTTGAAGTAGAAAATGTCTCAAAAATTCCTCTTTTAATAATAACTGCTTTCATTGGTAATAATAATAATAATAATAATAATAATAATAATAATAATAATAATAATAATAATAATAATAATAATAATAATTGAATTTGATTTCAGGTATTGTTTAACAAGGTCAAGAATGACACAATAATCATTGGTACCAATATTGCAATTATGATCAGAATTTTAATATTATAATTCTTTGTGTATGTCTTTTTGAATAATAAGTAATATTCAAGTTATCTTTCTGTAATACTATGATTGACAGTGCATATATAAGGGACGGATCTGTTGGCCTTCTGCTGCCTGTAGAAAGTCTAGCACAGTACGATTTGCCTCCAAAGGTTCTCTTCTTTGTTAAAGACGGACGACCCCTTCCTATCATTGCCAGTCATCCACAAAGGGTTGCCGTCATCAGACCGCGAATGTTTTTATCGCCTCGACATGCAAAACCAAGAAATATAAGCTCAATCGGCAACAGTAGTTGCCATTGAAAGAAGCTCCGCATGCGAAAACAGGTGTCTTAAAAGAAACCAAAATTTAAGCTGTTTCCGACAGTTTCAAAGGAATGCCGCTTATATGGCCGAAACGTGTCTTATCGTAAAACTTGAGTGTGCGGATCTGAGTGTTGGGAAATTAAAAACAAAAAAGTAGGGGGAAGAAAAACTTCAACCAATAAATACCCCTCACAATTGCACGAATGACCATAAATAGGCAATATTAAAGATATCATGTAATCGCCAATAGGTTACAGTTGAGTCGATTTCTAGAATATTTAAAGAAATAAATTTCACATAATAGATTTAATATCAAATATATTAAGTGTAAGAATAACCGAAAGATATGGACAAAGTAAAGGAACAGTGCAGAGATAACGATACCGAGCAGCATAATACAGTGATATTAGTAAGGCAGTCAGTAATTGAAAGATATAACACTACAGTTCAGTGAAAGGAGTGTGTCGTCTTTCTTTCAGATAATACACGAGTCTCATTAAATCAGCGTTAAAGTTACGACAGTCAGATTGCTCTTATAGTAAAACCCTTACATCAAAGTGATCATTGTTTTAAGAAAGTGTTGCAGCAAAGTTATAGGCGACTGTCACGCGTGAACTTGTTACGGAGGAGTAAAGTTAAAGTTAAGTGTATTTAAATGTTCCAGTGCTGAATTTTAGCCTAACGGCAACTATACAGTAAATAGAATTATAACCACACGACAGACGTACAGCATGTTCCTAAATCCTTGAATTCAATATCCAACTAGAGCCGAAATTATATTATTCCAGTGAAGAATCCCTTCCCCTCCCAAACGACAACACGTCATTTAAAACAGTGCATATTCCCCTGAGATTCCTGTCCTCTGCTTTGGAACCAGAGAAATAGGAAACATGGACTTCAAGAACCGAGGCAACGCAAAGATCATTTAATCATATACTTAATTATTCAGTATTCAAAATTAAATTAAATTAAAATCACAATAAAATATAAAACTGCCACCACTAATCACCGTTCCAAGTTGTAATATCTGGGATGAAAAATGGGACAAACTACAAGAAGATAGTAGCAACTAAAGTGTTATCAGATATGAGGGTAAAGAAAATAAATAAAATTGGAATATTCTTAGAAAAAGTAAGGGATAAGTGAAGAAGAAGTATAAGGAAGGAGCTTGAGGGCATGATAATTTATTGTAGGGGTTGCTTACCAAATGTATAACCAGATGGTTAAGGTATGGGAGGACTTAGTTTTGGTACTGCTAACATTTTATTTGTTCGTGTAAATTTAATTGTAATGTTGCGTGTTAAATAAATTCATTCATATACAATCCCCCAGATATTGGTATCTAATGTTAGTCCATAGCTTCTAACAATCATAGATTGACACCACAATTCGGTGTCTTTTCATTTGGAAATGGCAAAACGACGAATTCTCCAATCCTGGTCATGTTGTAAGACCTGGCCATTCTACTTTAGAGATGAAATCTACGGTTTATGTGCGGAGATTGAAAAACGGTTACAAAGTTCGCTTGATACTAGGTAAGCGGCTTTCCAGCTGGTTCCAGGCCCTTTGACCCCTTGAGGGACGAGACGAGGACATCTCCAACTCAACTGACCCCTGCCCAGACCAACATAGATACTGGACTTTCACTTGTTGAGGGAACACCTGCCTGTTTCGCTTACTGGTCACTTAATTATTAACAGAGAATCTTGCAGTGGCTCTAATCAGAGTACCTTAGACCTTAGCACTCTCTGTTACTGCTGAATATGGATTGCAAGCTTCTAGAATCTCAATAACCAGAACTAACATTCATGTGTGAATCGCTGAACATACACAGAGAGAGAGAGAAGATCTAATTAAAACATCGAAGTAACACACCTATTTAAACAAAAACTCCATTCTCTTGATTTTCATGACAGCAAACTTCTCGATGAGTCTTTGATTAAAATATGGAACCTGCAGGATGAAGCCTGTCAGATACATTGCATAATTCTTGTATTTTGAAATAATCATTTACATTCAATTAATACTTGCAGTTGATCTGTTCAATATTTTACATTTCAATTTTCTCTTCCATTGGCATCAACGAAAAAGGCTTAGAATGTAAACTTTGTATATTGTTAATTTCCACAAAACTAAATAAAGCAACTCTTCACAAACTTCCCCGCCAGGACCACCAATCCTTCCTGAGGGTTTCCCCAGGTTTTTCCCAGTCCTGATTATTGACATTTACGGGGAGTTACTCTAAACATGGTGCCTGGAACAATTCCTTTCTTAAAAAAGTCTTTTCCATTTGCATTTTATCTCACGTATCACCAATGCACACCGTCTACGGACATTAAACTCTATTAAAAAAAATTAGGAAATGTTCATCTGCACTGCATTTTTATGAATTGCAGCCTTCAGCGCTGTAATAAAAGTTCTATCTTGCAGGGTGAAGAATCGAGGGTTATTTTCAACAGTGTCAATTGCCTGATATCGATATATCTCACAATTGTAACTCTGGATACATTAATAAACTTATCGAGGTTGTTTGAGTTATAGGCAGGCAGGTAGAACGTGGATCTTCTTAATCTTCCATTAGTCGCTAACGGTCAGAGGGACCCGTAGCGTCATTTAGATGCTATAATTTTGTAACGAACCCACCCACATAATAGCATACCTTCCTCGGCGTTTTACTGCATCTATTTGTTGAGTTGCAAGAATGAACTTGCACAACAAGTAATTGCAAATCTGACCCGGCCCTCCAACTCTCTTAACGTACTGTTCATGTTACTAGACTATTGTTTTACGCTGTTTGTTTGCACAATTGCTTTGCTATTGCAAGCAGACGCTACTCTTTCGATATGAGCTTCACCAGGAACCAAGAGTTACGCTCTACAAAACCCCGAGGATTTGAAACAAGTTCATCTTCTGCTTTTCGACGACGACGACGACGACGACGACGACGACGACGATGATGATGATGACAATTTTTATGAAACCGATGATTTTCATTCTGAGGATGAACTAGAAACAAGGTGTTTAGATTCAGAAACTTCTCATGAACATGAAGAAGGGAAGGGAAGAATTTGATGATGAAAAATGTATTTTATAGGTGAGAATATAACTCACTGTATCGTCAACAATCATTTTAATTCCATTTTTATTTATAGGAAAAGATGGAACGAAAACACTCTACCGCCACGTGTAGCCGAGGTCGTTAAGGCGCACACACGTGAACGGGAGGTCTGAGGGTTCGATTCCCTCCAGGACTGTCCTCCCTGACTGAGGTTTTTCCAGGTTTTCCTCAGTCTTCATAAATGGCAAATTCCGGGGAGGTACCCTAAAAACTTCCTTCCTTTAAAAATAAACCCTTTCCCCATTTATCATTTCATCTCATGCATCATCAGTGTCCACCGATTGTGATGCCTCAGTAGTAAAAACGGGTGTTGAACAATTTAAAAATAAAAACACCCTGTTCATATAATATATAATAATTGCTACAAACTACAAACCCGAAAATGTCATTGAATTTTGCTTACATGTATTTGAGTAGTTATTATTTCGGTATTATGTTGGTAGTCTTTGTATAAGTGTAATGAAATCTTTCATCTAAATAAAGATAAACACATAAAATTAGAAAAATAACAAGTATTTAAAATATATAAATCGAAGCATAAAGCCAATAATGGACAGCGCGACCAGCGGCGAGCTGACAAACCGCGCTCCTAGCGGAAGGTTAAAGGCTGTATAAAGCATGTGCAAGCAGCACTTGTAATTAGTTTGAGGGAGGCTTAATCAGCGAGAAATTGTGCGCTCGTGTATTTACTGGTTGCTTTCATTGTACATAAACCATTTGCTCTTCGCTAGTTATGCCACTATACGTTTGTAATCTTGAAGAAGGGTTTTTTAGGTACAATACATAGGTGAAATGTGATTCTCTTAGAAAAGTGGTCAGATGATTCGCAAGAAAATGTCTTGGCAACCGTTCACCAATTTATTAAAAAGTTATAAGATGCAGGTTCCCTCCCCCAAATAAAAAAAAAACGAAGAAAAGTTAGATGAAATCGGTGAACGACTCGAATATATTCTGTGAAAGTCATGTTGCTCAGGAAACAAGCGTTTCAAAATCCTCAGCACGAAATTACTTAAATTAAGACCCTACAAAAACACTATCATTTATGGATTACAACCGCAGATACCAGGGTTAAGGTTCGGATTGTATTGCCAGATCGTCCCACAAGACAACCAATATTAGAGCTCATAAACTGGATATTGTTACCTAAAAAAATTCGTGTGTGATGTGGTTTTGAATGCGCACAGAATAATAGACATATTTTTTTTATAAATATCAGGGTATGTATTTTTTTATCAGGAAGGTCGATACTAGAGTCAAATAAAGAAAATATCCATACATCCATTTTCATTTCATTCGTCGACGTGTGAGCGGGAGTTCTGGGGTTCGATTCCCACCTGGATCGCCCTCCCTGACTGAGGTATTTTCTAGGTTGTTCTTAGTAATATTTTCTTACTTTCTTAAACAGATTCCTTCGCTCAAACTCTGCAACCAGTTTGGATTCTGCGTGCAGAGTTGACAAGAGGCTTCCAAACGCCAAACTACAAGGTGTTACAGCATCTAATTTACGAACTTCATCATGAGATGCCCTTGGAAGACTGACTTTTATACAGATCTTTCTCTGACGTTTACAAGGTTGTAATCCTTTCGCAGGCGTGCTGCGCTAACTGTATGGTGTGGTCAAGGGGTCAGGGTATGGAGCCCCCACGTTACGTCTGAAACGAATGCTGTACATGTATATAGTACCTGGTTCCAAATGGCACCAACAAACGGAACCTACTTCCAGCGGCCTACAAAACAACAAATTAGCACCTCTTGAAACACCTTGCAGCAAGAAGTTTGTCTGCTTGTGAGGGAAAGTGTATTTACATCTAGTGAAAGACGTCATAAAGGAGAGAGGGGAGTGTTGCAGGTTTTCTGTTTTTCAGATTTATCACAGTTGGACTGAAAGAGAGCAAGAAAATACAATAAGGGAGAATAGTTGGTGACGTATAAGGAAGTTGAGGTTTAAAAGGAGAGTGACATACAGTGAGGTTATTTGAGTTACGACCCTCTGAGCGCGGCCGCTTACTGTAAAATGCAGCCGCCGCAACCCGAAAAAGGAAGAGTCGCCGAGTGTATTATTTTTTTTTTTTTACTGAAAATATGAAATTATACGTGTTTAAATGATAATAATAAGCACGAACCTATGTTACGACAGATTTTGAAAATGATGCCC
The DNA here is from genome assembly GCA_030762175.1 of Metallyticus violacea. NCBI lineage: Eukaryota > Metazoa > Arthropoda > Insecta > Mantodea > Metallyticidae > Metallyticus > Metallyticus violacea. The sequence goes on along the minus strand of CM060837.1, from coordinate 73,400,652 downwards.
CACGGCGGCAATACATTGTCAGCATCTGTGCAGGAAATTCCTGTATTTCATTTAACATTTCTTCCGTAAGAACACGGCGGTTCGGAACACGTTTCTTACCATTGAGAGATTCTTTCTCTAATGAACTTTAACACGTTGGCGAACAGTATCTCTATCGTTTGAAACAAAACTTCAGTTTAAAGTGTGATGTAATGAATTACAGTAAATGCAAAAAATTATTTCAGTCAATGCTAATTTGGTCCTCTCCCTTCTTCAATAACAAACTATCTTCTCTTCCACGCTCTTTAAACCGGACAAACGCAACCTACTATAGTCTATTATAAAATGCAACAAACTTTACATACGATACTTCCAAACATATTTGTATTTAACTACGCCCTCATTTCTCCTGTTCTTTCTCGGCTATAAATCTTAGGGTTCTACACCTTTAGAAAAATATTCAAGTCTTCAATGGTGGCTTGAGAGAGCAAAGAGTAAGGATATGCAATTGTACTACTGCTACGACTAAATACACTTGTAGGTCGCAAGCTTCTAGAATGAAAGTAACTAGAATTAACAATGGCTGCACATACACAACAGAGAGAGAGAGAGGTATTTGATAGAAACAAGCCACTAACGCATCTATTTAAACAAAAATGTCGTACTCCCGGTTTTCATGGTGATATACCAATCGATGGCCCTTTGGTTAAAATCTTGAATCTACAGAGTGATATCTGTCTCTACAGAAAGCATTGTATACTTCCTGTGTTCTGAAATAAAATTAAATCAAATCAAATTAAAACTTAGAGTTTGTCTACTCAGTTTTTTAATTTCAATTTTCTATTTCAGTTCTGCCAGAGAAAATGGCTTAGAATGTAAGGATTTCTATAGTGTTAACTTTCTTTACATGAAATGAACACAATCAAAAAACAAATATTTCACGAAGTCACACGAAACTTCACTGCCTGCTATTCAGCAACAGCTGAACACACCTGCTGGAGAGTATTGCATGAAAGCACTGTTACTTCAAATGAGATATTATTTATTTACAATTACTGCAAGTTTTTCCAATGTTTAATATATTTGACTGTTTGCTATTAATATCTATAATTACATTATATTTTAAAATATTTTATGTAACGCAGCAACAATCAGTCGTATAAAACTCGAGCACACTTTCCTGGGAACACAGATGACGTTTCAGGTGGTGCATGCGCACAATGGCGCTTATTGGCAAGAGGCTCCTCTTACCGCTTCATCTCACCTCTCCAGGTCATAATACTCCACATGCTTACCGATCAACTCCCTTGCTGATAAAAATAGCAGAAATATCAGGCGAAAGAAAAAGAAGTTTCCTATACGCCTTTTACATATACAAACGCATTAAGAAATAGTTATGTGAAATTAAACGTTGAAATGTTCGGGGGTAGCGGAGTCGCCCTTGCGTGTCTTACTTTTTGACATCTCAGTAGTACGTATGCGACTTTATATAAATGTTTAATAATCCTTTGTTTTTGTTTATTTATTTATTTATTTATTTATTTATTTAGATTATTTACGGACGCTCTTTAACATCTCAGGTCATCAGCGTCCCATTGAACTCAGGGAGTGAAATGGCCGACAAATTTTGCTCAGAGGCCTCTTCTTTCATGCTTGAGGTTCTTTTTCGTGCCGTAAATGAACGACACGGGATCCGCGGCTTTACTTCCCCTTCGAAGGAAGTCATACTTAGGATTTTTACGCCCGAAAAAAATCCATCGATCCTGGCAGGGTTTGAACCAGCGATCTTGGGTTTAGAAGGCAAGTATGGTTACAGTACACCACCAGGACCAACTTTTTAATAATCTTGAGGTTGTAATCGTGAAAGTAGCTCACATTATCTACGGATGTTAAGAATACCGATTTTTCAAAGATCGTAGTGTTTCTCCCCAAGTTCTCGTAGATACAGCAAGGTGCAGTGATGTGTGCAACACAGATCGTGATAAAACTTGCGTCACGGGTCACTAAATAGCACTGCATGATGAAGTTTCACTTTTGCTGGTTACCATTGACATGGATGAGATATCCTTGGCCGCTAGATAGACACGGCATTCCTCTTAGCACAGGCTTCACAACATTTCGCAAAGAGCCTTGCATACTGCGAATCCTCTGATGTGGTGGAAAGTTCGCACTCTGTTCTGCGGTTAAAACTCACTGAGCGCCTGTCTTACTGTTAAGTAAATGATTCCTGGTTATAGTAAGGGGTAGCCTTGATGATTTATTTTCCTAGAACTGTGTGCGTGTGTGTTTTTTTAATGAATTTTGAATGAATTTATTCGGGATTCGAACCATGGATCTTCGGCCTTCTGTGCCAATCACGAAGAACACAGAGGACACGGTAGCTCAATTGGTTAGAGCATTTGCACGGAAAGCTGAAGATCCGTGACCTGGATTTTTCAAGTTTGATTGTTCATTTTTGATGAACAAATTGTTAAAAACTTACTCATAGATCCAACCCGGAACGTATTGCATGCCTACCATAGTCATAATCTGTCTTAACTGTTTGTGTCAGAATAGCCAACACCAAAAGCAAACTTTCCTCTAGCGAATGGTAAAAACCAGAACCTCTTAGATCTGTTAGTTCGAATGCTATAAATTTTGAAACGAATGTTGTCAAATTCAGGAGTTTTTAGTTTATGCAGACATATTTTGAAATATTTAACTACTTCTGGCCTGTATAACAATAAAATGGTATTGTTATTCAAGAAAATTTCGAAAATTTGTTAATTCTTTTGCAACTCTCCTTAAAATCTTTTGACTACGCGTATACTTCACGGAGGGGACTGAATCTTTGGCCTCTATCACTTCAGCTACAGCGAAACGATAGTTTGTGCACCTATTTCCCGAGGTGAAAAATATTAAAGTGTAACCTGCAATGAAACCATAAGCTGGTAGCATTATATACAGGCTGCGAATCAATGCGAGTAAACCTAAAATAAATAAATAAATTAATTAACTTAAATGGTTGACATCTTTTAATGTGAGATAAAGAAATTCTATAAATCTATCAGCTGATTGATTATTTACTTTTTAAGGAGTATTTAAGAAGGCTTCGACTATTTTCGTCTTTTATCGAGAGAAACATCGAACTACGACCGCAATTATCTCTTGACATACATGAATTCTTGGAATGTACATAAATAAATTTTATTGCTTAGACCTGTCGACGATAATGCTGTCAACATTTTTTGTCCTTAATATTTTGTTTATGACAGTGTTACAGCTGTTATCATCGACAAAGAGATTGTAACTGAAAAAGCCCCTCGAACACTTGATTATAACTATACTCAAATGAAGATAGGAACACAACAGATTTTCAGGTTGACTTATTTTCTACGAAACCGAAATACAATAACTGTATCTCCAGCCATAAAACAACTACAAACTCTGTTCATTTACACAGTTTAAGTAAGAAGAAACAACTAATCTACTAGTTTACTAGTTACTAGTCGTAAATCCACCAGTTCCAATAAAACCTGTTTCAAGAATATTTATTCCACAATGGTAGAATCATAAAATTTTGTCGTTAGTCATTTGTCAAAATTACTAGTGTAGCGACTGTACCCGAGCGTCGAGAAGGCTGTTTCAAGGATATTTACTATTCCGTGGATTGTTTGTTGATGCGATTTTGTTTCTGCGACATGAATTTTAAATCGTGTATTCAGTCAAGAAAAAAAAAAAAACATAATGTCTACCACATCGAAAAGAATTTGTTAGTACTCAAAACAAAGTAACAGTACTGCATCTAATTAATGAGCATTAAGAAGTACTACTTGGAAAATTCCGCGACAAAATTACGAAGAAAGACAAAGCCGAAATGTGGAAAATAATAACGCAAATTGTGAGAGTGTTGGGGTTAATTACGTCGGAGAAATATTATGCATATGTAAGGGGCACATTTTGGCTAAACATCAAGAAAGTTACAATGGTAAGTGCTTTTATTTACATTAATATTCGACATTCATATTATTATCTACAAATAACGGTGTAAGTAACTCAGTTTCTATGGTATTTTTTCTGGTGAAAACAGATAATTCACGAAGCACAAGAACAGGTAGTGTATTTGAGACCACACATTACATAATCAACCCTTAATTAGCTCCATAATTAAAATGCTTCGTGCTTAATTGATAAAATCAATACCTAACCTAAAATATGTATACTAGTATGTAAATTCACCCTTCGAGATTCACGGGTACAATTCCACTGGTAAACAATAGACAATATTACAAAACCAAATGTTTCGTAAGACAGAACACTGATAATACCAATATGCCACATAGTAACTAGTAATTTACGCTCATAAGTTCTAGAAACACACACATTTTTTTTTTTGATTTATTTATTTATGGACGCTCTTTAACATCTACGGTCATCAGCGTCCCATTCAACTCAGGGCGTGAAACGGCCTCTCTTTCAGGCTTGAGGTTCTTTTTCGTGCCGTAAATGTACGACACGGGACCCACGGCTTTACTTCCCTTCCGAAGGAAGTCATACTTAGGATTTTTACGCCCCGAAAAAATTCATCGGTCCTGGCCGGGTTCGAACCTGCGATTTGGGTGTAGGAGGCAAGTATGGTAACCACTACACCACCAGGACCGACAAACACACACTTGTAGAATAAACAAATAACAATTGAGAATTAGAGCATTAGCTTGTGAAATGGGGCACAGATAGTGGTGGGCAGTCCTCAATTCAATTACTTGAATTCTATGATGGTTATTTTATTGACCTAATATTTTAGTATTTCTCTTAAACTATAATTTCAATAGTTGTTTTTGTAGGAAGTGGTCGGCTTTAGTGGTTCCAGAGCGCTGATCTAATCACATGCAAGAAACAGTATGAAATACTTGAAATTCCTTTCCTTCTATGTATGCGCTGTTAAGGACAGAAGGGGCAGCCTATGGCCTCAAAGCGCGTGTATCTATATTTATTTTATTTAAGGATGCTATTTAGCATCCTCTGTTATTAGCGTGGCATTCAACTCAAGTCGTGAAACGGCCGATAAATTTTGCTAGAGGCCTCTTCTTTTACGTGCTGTAAATATAAATCAGGGGAATAACGGCTTTACTTTCTTTCCGAAAAGCCTACGGCCTAAAAATACATCGCCCTAGTTTAAACCCGCGACCTTGAGTTTATAAAGCAACTAAGGTTACCTACCACTAGACCTCCAGGACCGAGGCGCGCGTAAGTAGCAGTTACGAAAACTTAAGATGCCCCAAATTATAGATTGAATCGATTAAAGATGGTTCCATGTAGATCCACGATTTAACAAAAACACCAGCTGCAGGGTGCGAGGTGAGGAATGCAAAAGATTTAAGACACAGTATTGGATTGATAAGGTACTTCGGTACTTAAGCCTTGCTGAAGGGCTGGTCGTTTGTGCCTACGCCCCCATTTAAAGCACTCCAATACGAGGCGCGATTCAAAATGTGCTTCGTCTGACGTTATCAATCGCCCGAATAAAATCTGACTGCCCAGTTTTCACCTGAATAAATTTCACATTAAAGTTTCTCTTGCAGCATAATCACTTGAAATTGGAATAGGTGAAAGTTCAGGTCTAGTAATCTTGCCGATAGTTTTACACTTCGTTCAATAACGGTCCTAACGCATTAGGTATTACCTGGATTCCGCGCTTTACTTGTATTCTTTCTTTCCAGGCTTTCCATAACCTGCAGCTAGCATGCTGATCTGGAACTTTCCCAAGCCTCCCAATGTCATAGTCTTGCCTGAATTTCGGACAGATTACTCCCATAGAATTACCATTTTGTTCAATCTCTATAGCATTAAAGACATCTCTGCCAAGAGTTCTGCGCGTGTCGAAATGGTATATGACAGCTTCTACAGCCAACATTGCCTCTGACTGCGTAAATAATATAATAATATTCTTAATGTTGTGTGAAATTATACATACATATATATGAGGAAAGTTATACTTTATATAACTTTAACTTTAACGTGTAACTTTATATCTAGTTTTTAGATGTTTCGTGAATATTCATAATGTATTTTACAGTAATTTCTGTTGTAGGCGTCTGTATACTATTATTCAGCACTGCTTCTGTTGATGATCATTATGAAAATATCGACAAGGACAGGTATTATATGCTCAAGGTATCCCAGACGTGACCACCAAACCAGACTGTTCCCATTTAGATGCCATTGACCCTGTTAATTGCTGTTTTATCAGGATGAGGTGCCACGCCGTTGTTTTTTTCTTTCTTCAGCCAAGCCCCCTTATCGTGTGATGGGCGAATATCGTTAATTACAGATGCCTCGCCTCCTGGTTGCCATAGACTAATCGCAGCGAAAATTGCAGTACTTTTATCATTTTTTGTTCTTTCCTCCATTCATTAGATCTGCAATGGTGTCGTGCGTCTTAGTGAGGTGGTGAATTCAGCTTTGCAAGCATAAGTGATAACATATTTAATTGTCATCTACTTTGTCTTGCTTTAGATTATGGCAATATGGCACCATGCTCATACATTAGTACGAAATTCAAGTTAATTTTGTTAAAATCTGGATGACTGTTGGTTAAATTACTAAAATAAAACAAAAGTACATTGGTATAACTGAATGTTCATAGCTTTAACCGAGAACTACATTTCCCTTTTTATTCAAATAAATTTCGAGTAGAAACAAGAACAAACGTGAGTAGTAAGTAAGGTAGAATTGTAGACACTAATCATCATTGACGAACAATTTAAGTTTACGATTCTGTAAAAGTGTTTGTTGATACAACCTGCACAGAGATGAGCGATAAAAACAGGCATTGCAAAATTATCTAAATGCAACTATTTTTGGTAAATAAAATTGCACATATCTACGTCTAACTGAAAGCATATGAATACTTTTATAATCAGCTAATGCTGCCGCTCTATGGAAGAACATGTGAGCTAACAAGTGGGACACAAGGCGAAGAGCAATTGTTAACAACTTCCCTGAAAAATTAGTAAAGTAAATATATTCCCAACATTTGCCTCTCTTTTTGAATAATGTTTACGTTTACAGAAATTGTTCACTACATCCTGTTTTCTAATTTGACAGTAATTTAATTCCATTGCAGATGATCTGATTTTATTATGTGTTTACATTTCCTAAAACATGCTAACCCCTTTAAAATTGATCTGCACGAAATGTACAAATAACTCTTCAAAACCAGGCAAAAATATTGATTGATATAAAATTCTATCCTTAATTGTAACACATGAAAAGTGCTACTTCTAGTGTTTAATCAATCTTATATAAAACTTCAGAATCTATCTTTAGAATAACATGGATATTTTGTCATACCCATATTTTATGCCCAGAAAGAATGGTTTCGAAAATTGAATGTTCGATCGGGCGGAGTAAATTGCATGTTTATTTATTTATTTTATTATGAAGTATGCTTACACATAAGAGTATATGTACTTTATTACTGTAAGTGGTGGGCCTGAGGTCGGGGATAGAGATACATACAATTAGACTTGCATTTACAAGTTAAATGAAACTGGTCAAAACCAATCCAATAAGGAGTTAAGCAACAATTCAAGCAAATACAAGAAACATATATTTTTAAATATTATCTACAGTACATATTTACTTAATCAATGAATCTGGTAATCTAGTGGTAACCATACTTGCCTCGTAGATCCAAAGTCACGGGTTCAAACCCGGCCAGGGTTGATGGATTTTTAAGGGGTAATTTCCTAAGTATAGCTTTTTAGGAAAGTAAAACCGTTAGCCCCATGATTTAGATTTACGGCATGTAAAAGAACCTCAAGTCTGAAAGAAAAGGTCTCTAAGCAATATTTATCGGCCATTTCACGCCCTGAATATAATGGGACGCTGATGATCTGAGATGTTAAAGAGCGTTCGTAAAACGACCAAATTATTTATTGATTCTTATTACATATACTGCGTTTATAAGTTATTCTTAAATCTTGTCAAAGAAATACACCCTCAAAGACAACGTCAAGTAAATCATTCCAGTTGTTAGTTTTATTTTCTACAAACGTTCTCTATTGCCTACATTTGATGTTAAAACTATTGTCTTTTTATTTTATTTATTTGGTTTATTTAAGGACACTCGTTAACAGGTCAGGTCATCAACGTTCAATTCAATTCAAGGAGTGAACGGCTGATAAATTTGGCTCACAGGCCTCTTCATTTAAGCTCGAGGTTCTCCTAAGTGCCGTAAATCTACAACACTGTAACCATGAAGGATGCCAAGAATAGACTTTTTACGTTTAAAAATATCCATTGACCCTGGGGTTATTGAATCGGCGATCCTGGGTCTACGAGACAAGTATGGTTACCAATCACCAGGACTGACAAACTATGATCGTTCCTACCATAGTAAGTTGTGATATCCCTCCATGCATTTTGTTCTGTATACGCTTTGTATGATGATGTTATCTCTCTGCAAGTGATTCCTACCAAATTCTCAATCTCAAGGTAAAAACACTAGAAATGTAGACAACGGTAATATCAAATGCTGTGCTGCATGTTTTTTTCTGTAAATATTAGGACATCTGTGTATCCAGAAAGCCATTTTCGGGTCACAGTTTGTTGTAAATTTTTAATGGAGTGCTTTAGTATTATGGTTCAAAAAAAAAAGAAGAAAAGTTGTATTTTTCACCCTTAATGATATAAGCCTCAAGACTCTCATGTTCTGTTCTTTGCTGTGGGAATATATCGAAGACATTAATACACCTGAAGGTAATAGAAATACTTAGACCTAGAGAATAAACACCTTCTGTCGGGAAAGAAGTTATTATATCTCCACAGCAACGCCAAGTAAACTCTGTGCACTTCTCATGCAGCCTTGTGCTTATATTTACTCGTTCTTTGTTTGCGTACACACACCAAGGCGGAAAGCGTTTCGACAGAAGCTCGGTATTTCCCCTTTCTTCGCTATATGACACAAATGCACAGTTGGTCGCGAGCATTTTACATTAGCGTTAATCAGTAATCCAACAAACGGGCCCCGGGTCATCTCGGGATTCTTTTCTCTGACCTTCGAAGGGAGTGATTTGCTACGTTCCTTAAAAGCTTTAAAAAAATTATAGTCATATCTAGTACCTACGTACTAAGTTAAAGAAGTGAGCGAGGAACAGAAAAGTTAAACCCGGTCAAATCCCTTCCTTCGTCCCTTTTGGCTGCGTTGTTTCCAATTACAAGAAAAGAGCCGAACTTCGCATTCTGTGACAACAAAGTAGCTCTAGTGCAAGGTCGCTTCGTCACCAAGGTGAATGCCCACAGAAGGCGAAAGCTGGACAATTCATAACGGGACTAGGAAATAATGAGAATAGGGGACAATTTCCAACTTCTTTTCTTATGTCTTCGGTTCTTTAGCATGTGTGAGTCAGGAGTTTGCTTGTGTGTTGAACATAAACGTGTTGGTTCTGTACTGATCATGAATTCACATACTTTGAGCATTCACAAGGTTTATGAAAGTAAGGTATACTTTGTTTTACAGGTATATGGAAGATTTTAGAAGAAATGCAAATTCAAGATATTCTTTCTTAAAAGGATTTATTTTATAAATGCATTGTTGCATTAGCTATGGCGCCATAGAAGAAAACATTGAACTAGAACCTGATTTCTATCGCATTTTCTGATAGAGTGCCTTCGTTTATATCACTCTGATCCTTTATTTGTGATATATACAAGCGTAATTTAGTAAATTACAAACTCAAGAACGAACACATTTATAAAAAAACGTATGTTACTATTAACAAAAATATACGCTTCTAGTAAAACAAATGAAGGTACAGAGTGATAAATACGAAATAAAATGTGAATTTTATTATTTGGTTTATTTATTTATGGAGGTCTTTAACATCTCAAGTCATTAGCGTCTCTTTCGGTTCAGGGCGTGAAACGGCAGATCAGTTTTGCTCGGTGGCCTCTTTTATTCAGGCTTGAAGTTCTTTAACGTGACATAAATCTATGATAGGTACACCACAGATTTTCTTCTTTTCCGAAGGAAGCCCCATACTTAGATTCAGAAAATGTGAAAAAAAATAAATAAATAAAAAATCATAGGTTCTAATTTAAACATTTTATATCTCACACTTCATGCAGCAATGACTAAATGTTTTATTTATAAACTATGTACTTAAAAAATAAGATATGACTTGTCTTTATATTTTTACTTCCAAAAACTTCCAGCTGTCTATAAAACAAATTATGCGTTACTTTTGAAAAGCAATTTATAAATTATAGCTACGGGTCGTAAAAATCGTTTTCATAGTCATAATTATAATTTTAATTAAAAATGCAAGGGTTTCCTTACATTCTTGGGGGAAAAAAAACAGGTCCATAACTGAAAAACCTTGTTAACTATGTTGAACGTCGGTCAGCTCCAGTTACAGTACCATCTTCTAAACAGAAAGATTCTGCTAGAAAACAGAGCTTATTGCTAATTGGAAAATGTTATCGAAGAAAGGAACTTAATGACATCGGAATATCGGGTTGCATATTGGAATCCTTACAGTCTAAATCTAAAGAAGTTATGAAAAAGTTGCAGACAATATTAGCCAAGTTCATAGGTACAGTCAAAACGATTGGTGTCAGATCAGGAAGGAAACTCTTAGAATGAAACTTGATGGAAATAATTTGTAGGTGTTTTGGCGCGAGTCTTGTAGACCTTGGGCACTAATGGCGGTAAACTCGAACCTCTTCTGCGGATGTGTTGGTTTCTATGGGGGTACTGTATTATCGCAACCCAGCAGAAATTGAGCACTCTACGGCCAGTTCGTGAGCTACCTTCAAGTGCTTGGTTTATCCATCTATTGTGATGGGGAACTGATGTTATATTAGAACGCCCTACCAGTGGTGCTGGTAGCTGGTCGATGGCTAGGCGCTGTGTGATATTTATTGCTGTTCTGTGTTGCGGGAGGTAGTTTTTAGGTATAGGCCAGGGAAACCTCTCAGGAACAGGAACGGATCCCCAATAAATAACAAAAAAGAGATACTACTCACCAAACTTGAAGTTTAGAAGCAGTTCGAAATACGTAAGTGAAGTGTAAGTTCTAAGTGGCGTTTATGTTAGTGATAAGATTCATCCAAGTGTGGGAGCTTCATCATGCTCGTAGTTCACTTTGTCTAATATATCGCACTTTTTTCGTAATATATTTACATATTTGTATTTTTTTCGCTTAATGTTTATGCCTTCATTACATTTTGTGAATATTTTTTGTTTGCGTGTTTTCTATCACTGGACGAAAGAAGTCAGCAATAAGTAAATAAATTAATTAATCAAGCTAAGGTTATCTCTCGGGAGACAGTGCTCTTTCACACAGACTATGTTTAAATGTATGAAGTAATCAGTACTGATATCTTTCTTTCTTTCTTTCTTTCTTTCTTTCTTTCTTTCTTTCTAAATTAAGTTATTTTACAAATAAGATTTTACCCTGCCTATTTTTTATTCACTTGTTGAAGAACGGTTGCTAAACCACTGTAATAATTTATTACTGCGCCAAACTAAAAAAACTAATCAGGCAAGCTTACGACCTGTTTTCACTGATATATATTAATTTAATATTTCAATTAAATGTGCTGTCTGCATATTGAAGATTTTGGGTGTGACCTCCTCAACCACTCCCTATTTTAAACTCTGTAGGCTTGACAGGAAAGATTTAGAGCGCTATTTGTAACCACTCCGTGTGTGCGCGCGCATCCTATCAGGAAGGCTGCCAATGTCCTGACAATAGGCAGAATTGACTCAGTGAGGCTTCATTTTTTTATTGGTACAGTTATTGATCATCTGCGTTTAAAGAAATGTATTTTTAAAAATGGTAACTAGGGGAAAGCAAAAAATTATCCCCATGATACCTCTGGCCTAGGTAGTTTGTAAGTTTAGGTTTAGACTCCTTGTGGTTCCCGAGATCACAAGGGGAGTTATGCGAACCCTAAGTACCCTGATACTAGAGGCAGGTCGAGTCGGACATCGGAGACCCTTACCTCGAATGGGCTGGACATGGTGGGACAGTGTGCTCCCTCAACTCGTTTGTAAATGATCAGGGTTGTCCATCTGCACAGGTAGGGGAGTATGATACTGGATTAGGTCGCCCTACCAGTGGTACCAGGAGTTACTAGAAACCTAGCCACTAGGTTTCAAGGAACTAGGAACTAGGAACAAGGGAGCGGGCAAGCATTATCTGCTTCAATTTCGAAACAGTGAGGGGGTTCGGTGATTGGTAAATTAGGAGCCGTTCTATGGAAAAACCCAGGGGAGTGCCGCAAGCGAGTACCTTACAGGGGAAACCTATCCCGTTATTCTCATCTTTCCTCCCTTCGTTTACTTGGTGGCTGTAACATCCACTTAAGGGTACCCCGCCTCAGAAATAGGCTACTATCAGGCAAGGGGAGTGACTGGGCTAAATGCCTTTAGACAATTTCCAGGTAACACTTGGCAAAAAGTGTTTGCGCAAAAATGCACCACAGATACAGAACTTCTAATTAGAAGGCACCTCTTACCAGCACATGCGAGGAAATTTCGCCTGGGATTCCCGCTGAGCAGAATCATTTTAATATTTGCAAAAAGCCGCTTCATGCGGTGTGACAAACCGTCATGTTTATCAAAGGAGTACTAAGAAATGCTTGAACGCCTTGCTAATTACACAAAACAAGTAGCAAGGAGGTTCGGAGAAAACCTCTGCTGTCTGCATTTCCAATGTAATTCTTCTTGCATCCGTAATCAGTACACGTTCCGTATAGAATGTTACACATACTGTGAAGTGTGCAGTTATCTTTCTTGAGAAGACGAGAACATTTCTCAATTAACAAGTAACAGCGTAGCCTTGAGAACGTTCTGCAAAAACTGAGCATTTAGTTTTCGCTTTTTGCATTACGTATTCAGCACCTTTATCGATGTAAGACTGTACAGTTGGATTTACTTTGTTTAAAAAATAATTAACTTCCTATGCCGGGAATCGAACCCACACTCCTGTGGGAGAGCCAGGTATCCCAGCCACTAGACCACATAGGATGAAGGAACAAAGTTCTTCTTCGCTAACAAAGCAATTTATAGCATTTGGATCTTCATTGTCATAACGCCCCAAATGCAGTTTTATTGGTGACATTTTGTCTGCATATGCTCAAGAACTTAGAGGAATGTTGGTACAATTTACATAAAGGCGTAGCAGTAGTCAGGAGTTTAACTGAGCGCCTTGAAAGTTTGTAACCCTCCCACCACCGTGGATATTTATGGCTGAAATCGGGCCAAGATGGGGAAAATGGTGGAGGAGTGAGGTGAAGGTGGCAACGTCACTGTTGTTATCAACAGCAATAAGTGCAACGCAAAGAATGAGCGATAAAGCTGAATTAAGGTAAACTTCTTAAACCAAACTTATACCTAGCGTTGCCTATGTAAATGTTCGTTAATACAAAAATCCTCGTGAAACTTAAACCTAAATTACGGGTTGCGTTTTGAGGTTGTGATCGCGCGCGTACGCCAGCGTAAGCGTCTTTAAAATGTACTCTGCAGTTTAGGTTTAAGTTAACGAATGGATTTATCGGAATTAAACAGTACTTTGATCTGCATGTATGTTTATACATCACAATTTCATTACCTGCAAAAAAATTCTGTGTAGTAAAATTAGATAATAAATAATGAGGGAAGCGATGAATGTGATGCACAGACGTAAAGGAAAATGGAATAAATATTGGAACAGTGGCATCTATAGGTTATTACAATATTGCAGAAAATTTAGAATTAGTATCACAGAGGGCAAATAAAGTACATTTGAGTATGCACAACATTAAATATCAGTGTAAGGTGATTGTAATTAAAGTTAAGAAGCAGAAAGAATCGTCTGTAGCAAAATACATATATTGAGGATATTAAGGAAGTAACAGCGTTGTTCAGTAAAGCGTTATCATTATTTTACAGGCATATTTTCTCACGCTAAAATTCAACTTTACAATATTTTGTTACCTTAATGCATAATATACACGTGATGCCAGTTTCGTTGTTGTCACTTACAGTGTCCGCGTGTGAGAGGTGTGCAAAGTAAGACATATTCAATACCTTACATCAAAATGGAGGTGACACGGGACGATATTCTGCTTTCATCTCAACAAATCTTCAGCTGAGGTCTATTGGAAGTTCTTTCTTCCCTTTAGCAAAGATCGAAGATAGTTTAAAATGTGTAAAGACGGGGGAAGCAATCGATTTGGAAGGAAGATGGACATGACGCTCTAGTTTATGCTCTAACGGAAGAAAACATTAACACAGCTGCTGTCATTGTGAGAGATAATCGCCGAATAACTTTATATTATAAACACTTTCAGAAATTTTAAAAATTTCACTGGGTGCCACCCATGTCTTGTTAGCTGACATGAGACGTGTTATGCATAGTGGATTCCAAAACAGCTACTTTTGAAGAAGAAGAAGAAGAAGAAGAAGAAGAAGAAGAAGAAGAAGAAGAAGAAGAAGAAGAAAGGGAGAAGATGTTTCCGTGCAGGTTTGAGTGCAGTTGGAAATGATGTTACAGGAAGATGCGGTGTTTCTTTCAAAGGTGACTGCTGATGCAACTTGGCTACATCATGTCAATCCTGAGCGCGAACAGCAAATCTCTGGATGGGAATATCCATCACCATCACACACACACACACACACACACACACACACACACACACACACACACACAGCAAATGCGGTTGCTTCTGCTGGGAAAGTTATGGTCATCTCATTTTTCGTTATTCAAGAACTGGTTTACCAGCATGCTGTACCTGCACTCACAATTGCAACTATAAACACTACAGAGATGTTCTGAAAATTTTGTAAGTCCATGATGTGGCATATGGGGGGGGGGTGGCAATATGGGAAAATACATTGTAAGATTAAGTTTGTTAAGAAGCAAGAATGACGGTTGGGAAATATTACATGTATGTGAGGAAAATGTCTGCGCATACGTAGCCAGGGGAAACGATGAAATTTTAAGGGCTTTCTGAGGGAGATGGGGGTGAAAGTGAGAGAGAAAGGACGTTGCACCTTCGGTCTCGAGATGGCCACCATTACGACGGACCCGTCTAGTACATAGCAACTTTATTCACGGTAATAAAAGTATGGTTTAAATTGGAGAATGTTGGTAGTTGTATTGCATACCTTGGCTCATTATCCTCTTGTTTTTATTTAACTTATGTAGCGATGGGTAAGATTCTTGTGGATAGTGTTGCGGCTACACATCTTGTCCGACCCATGTATGATGAATAATTAAAGAATAATTCATATTTAATCGGTATGCTGTACACGTAACCGCGATAATATCACACGCAGAAGTCCACGTTTCTATGCAGCAAAGGGGATGCTGAGCCGCGATCAGACACCGCCGAATATTGCAAATGTTTTATCTCACGAAAAGCAATGTGACATGTGTCGCTCTTCCTCCCTACTTCGTGGGAGGCATTTTCCATTATTAAAAAAGTGCTGAAGCTGTGGAGACAATTCTGAAGGGCCTGTCCAAAAAAAAAAAAAAAAAAAAAAAAAAAAAAAAAAAAAAATCCATCGTGTCTTTGAAGATAGACAGAAACGCTGGGACAGGTGAATTATATCCAACGGAAACTGAGAAAGATGATCAAAATGAGTAAAGGAATGTCATCCTTCTTGAATAGCCCTCTTAGATTGCTTTCTATGGCTCTTATTTAGAGTATTTTCTATTTCACGAAATATATTTATCAATCTTTGAATCCAGAATGTTATATCATCTAGGTTAACCTCGACTGATTTTATGTTTAATCTGATAATAAATATTACAGTATTTCCAGTAGCGTTCGAGTGGAAACGTCTGGACTAAAGCGCAAGGTGGCGGGATTCAACAGCTTCTGTTTGCGTCTTTTCATAACTGCTGCATAGCCAGCGATGTGCGTTCTTGGTAGAAAATGAGCTTAGTAAAACAGTAAAATATGCGTGCTGTTCCTCGCTTCTGCCCAATATGGTAACAAATACAAAGACGTCTGCTTTATTGTCCCGTCATATGTCTGCAGTTTTCTCTCTGTTCACGATGCATCGCCAACTAGAGTCGCCTCATTCATCTAGCACGTTACTCATAGTGATGCTGAAATTTGTAACATATTATTACACATTTCAAAGAAAAACTACCTGCTCACTATGCAGCCTCAGGGAATGGTTACCTTGTAGCAGCATGTGCATGACACTGCATAACTTCACACGCTCCCCTTATTCAGTAATTTGCTTGGTTGCCAACCCATTCATCTGTCATTCTATTCAATGTCTTCGAAACTGTAGCATAAGCATGTCATGAAAATAACTTGACTACCTTCAAATAAAGAAATGAACACACCTCAGTGGCATGTTTAGAATATGAGTAGCAAATCAACTGAACAGAGCACGTTTAGTGAACGGAAGTGGTACAGATGGAAGATGTAACTGTGTCTAGTTTCTACCCCGAGTTTGTATAATTAATTTGCGTGATATTTATTTGTTTTGTATGCATTTTATTACAGATGGAGAATCGCATTTCATTAATTAGTGTCATGAATATCTCTATAACTGTGTAACAAACGCAACCAATGTCAATAATTATCGTTTCAGTTTATTTTAATGTAAAAAATACACAGAAATTGTATATAGAAAGTTTTTTTTTTCTAGGGAATCTTCCGCTTAGGCAACTGCCTGCACAAACAAGGTCATAAACCATAACAATTTAGTGGATAGCCTTCCAGCGGCCGCCGGATAGAGGGTTTTAAAAGGCTAAAGCTTTCTCTTCTATCGCATAAACAAGTCTCCGCGTGTCAGAGGACAGCGACCTGTGGTGGCACGGTCCCTTTAAAAAACTAAAGGGAAGCCAATAGTTAGACTCGTCTTACAGAAATACGAACCTGGCAAATGAAATGTTAGGGGTATAACATTGAAAACATCCTATGACAAGTAGCCTTAGGAAAACGGCGCGAAACCTAGCGTGGGTTGCGCCCAACGAATCTAGATTTGTATTTGGTATAAAATTGAGCCTTTGCCCCGTTAAGTCATTCACACTCATATTCTGGTCAGTCAAGTTCGGGCGGTCCACCCGCCTCTCAGCGCAAGTACGACGCTATTCATCTTCTTAGTTCGGGGCAGTACGGCGTAGTTAAAGTGTTTTCTAAGCAAGTATTATTCGCCAATAACTTCATTACAGTTTCAGCTGAAGACAACATGCATTCGACCAGAACTGCATATAAGTAAATACTGTTTATTTAACGAGATTTTTAACATGCGTTGCTAATATTACTTGTGACCGCTGTGTTTGCATCGTCAACCTACGCGAAAAGGTTCACCACATATCAGTAAGAGATTTTGAAGTCAATAAATTGCAATATCACCGTACGTCGAGTCGAATGTTCTTTAACACCGCAGAAATTTCCTCTTATCGCCGTTGAACCCGCTCAACGAAAAACAGCTCTGATTACTAACCATCTCTACCTCAAAGAATGAAGTTGTTGCATTATTGTAACAGTAACCACAATAAAAATTGTCACCTCATGCGTTCTGCCATCAGGGAATAAAACTAAAATAGATTTTATAATACGTTTTTGGTATTAAATTTCCTCATATTTCCTGTTCTAGAACTTCATTGAGAAGTGTGGCCAAATATTTGCAATAGTCTTCAATGCATTCATAAATTACTGACATTTTTACTTAAAAACTGATTTATTGCTATCATTGACAGAGGGAAATAGCAAATCTTACAGCGTTTTAAATACTTCCCTCTCATATTTCTAATAGTATCGATTGTTATTTTTCTAATCGAGAATTGATTGTATTAGTGCATAGTTTATAAGCAGCATTCAGAAGACTGATGCCTCGACAGTTCGAACATTTATTTCGTTCACCTTCCTTAAAAACCGGGATTACATTAGCTCGATACCATAACTTTGGAATGTTTTTTTTTTCTTTTCCAACAATTATTTATATATTTCTATAATCTGTTCGCGTAGTTCTTCACCTCCATATTTCAATATTTTTGGGCGTAGTGCTTTAAAGACTTGGAAATCCAATATACCAAAAAATGAAAATGCCGAAATGCAACATAATCAAAGGAAATTGTTGCTAGGATGTCCATGAATATTCCACAGCAATTCATCCACAAATATCGACCAATTCTCTGGTTTCGCCATCATAATTATTCGTAATAAACGAAAGCAATTAGTTTTTATTCTGGAGCCTCATATGAATTGCTCATTCGCCTTAATTATGCCAAAACAACGTATTTTCAATGCATATGGCGTGAGATCACAGTTTCTCGCTGCCGTTGAACCGAACTGCTCTTTCCATTATTACCTCATATTGTGTCATGAACAGTTGATTAGAGCACCTTTCGAAACCAGCTGCATGGGTGGAGAGCACTTGGATCTTGTCTGGCTGAGGTTCTCTCCCAGAGTTTTTCCTCAGTCCAAAAGGAAGAATATGAAACAGTTTTAGATGTCTTTATTCCACCTTATTTATTTGGTGTTACAAGCACAGGCTAAGTCACATAAGTGTCACAAACTAATATTTCTTAAATAGATCGCTACACCTGTCATATCATCAGAGCAGTAGTCCCCGATCCCTTGAGGGGTCACAGATGATTTGTAAAATAAAAGCAAAAATTCTTTAATAAGATACATTTATTTTATGTGAGTGCTGATTCCAGCACAGTAGCAGACTAGACACTGGAGTTCCGCACTGACACGACAGCGAGCAGCAGCGTAATTCACTTATAATTCGCGCATCGGGAAGCAGCAGACACCAGTGGTTCATAACAGTCGTCACGGTATACTACTGTGCCGCGGAATCCGACATTCTTTAATTCTAAACAAATAATAAGTTATTACTAAGAACCGGACTTTTAGTTTTTTACTAACGAGATTTTAGCCTTTTTAATATTATGAAATAGCCTATTTTTAGGGTTTAAATAATTAATTTTAGCTTTAGTCTTTAGATTGAATATATACACATGTAATGTTGATTTATTTTCAACTATAAACCACACAACTGCAACGAACCAAATAAACAAACCCGAGTGCTTAACAGCAGCTTGTGCGCGCGCATATATTTTAGTATATATATATGCTTAGGTGACAATAATTGTAACTGCATTTGATTTAAAGTAGAAGTTATTTTCTATGTAATGAATAGCGTGTACAATCGAAAGACCTGTGCGGATGATGCTCCATAAATTATGTTCATAAATATTGAGCAATAAATACACATTACTACTGTGTTCTACGTTTTAATCCTAGCTTTCACTTTCAGACAGGAAAATACTTTTTGTTAAAGTATTCATGACTGCGGATGGGGGTCATCGAAGAACTGGAACCCAGTATTCAGTATTCCACGGTATGGCGAAAGGAAATGCTAGTAAGAATAAAACTAGAACACCTCTTGCCTTTGACATGCATACGCCGGCATCAACAGTTTTCTTAATTTTTTAAAAGTACAGTATATGAATGTTTTCAAATCTGAAAAACATAATAAAATTAAGGTTTAAAATGTTGTACAATTATATATTTTTCTAAGCCACGTAAACTACTCTTACTTTATGTAAGAAACTTAACAAGTAAATTACTTAGCCAATCCTGGCTGTGGATGTCACAGTCTGGGAGTTGCAAGATTATTACCATTAAAGGGCTTGAACTGAACAGAAACGCAAAGTGTGGATCCTTATTTGTACAGATCTGATCGTGAACACGCCCAATCATAGCCACACCTTATGATCTCCTCCATAATGAGCATAAAGGAGTGCCATAAGCGAAGGGTAACTTCGTGACTGCCCTTGGCCTTCAGGGTGTGTCTTGTTGCGGTCCATGAGAAAGACTTCTTAGAAGCAAAGGCGATCTTTAGAGGGAGAGGGGGGTTCGGTCGGCATCGGAAACAGTTAGGGATCCCGTTTAAGTCCGTACTTCATCCCTTCCTCAGGAGTACACCGGGCATAGGCACAACTGACTGAAATACCGAAACATCCTCCTCCGACCCAAACAATCCCAGTGGTTCTTTAAAGATAGCAGGTGGTTTCTTATACCACCTTGAGGTGTACAGTAAGAAGCATGGCAAACATCCTGTCTGAGGAATTACAGTTGTAGTTGCGAGCCAATGCTTCCTTTTAACTCTCATGTAGAGCTGGAGCCCCCATTAGAGGTGTCAAGGGAATAATGAAAGCATGGCGACTACGTCATCTTGATAATATGAAGTGACACCAGCTCATTTGGCAGTGAAGTAGTTACATTCGGTTATCACCGGATAGGTGGAGGTGGGCCTGTTGCGTGGCAACCGCCTTCTCCTGACTTCACCCCTCTGTGTGGGACCATATGAAGTCTGTAGTTTATGAAACCCCTGTAGATTTTGAAGATTTTGTAGCACCCTGGAAATGTCTGGCGCCTTCGAGCGGGCATGCAGAGCGTAGTGATGCGAATGCAGCAAAGTAACCTATTCATATTCATAATTGAACATTGTAGTAAGTGTTTTACCTTCTCCATTAGTTTGTGCTTTTCTGTATTTCTGGGTAAAATAAATACCTATAACATTAATGATTCATTTGTTAATTCATTAATTCATTTCGTGTAACTAATTACCTGTACTCCCTCCTATAATATCGTCCAATTTAGTGGCATAAAGTCGTTTTGCACTGAAACGTAATGTGCCAGGTTTCTTAACAAAACTTGTTGAAAACTATTTTATTTATCCGATCCCAAAATTTCTCGGCCTAATTTTGAGATACACTCTATGTAACATTTTGCTCTATTCATTGTAACATAAGTTGTGTGGGAATCCCTTCCCAAGACCAGGGGAATATACACAGAAGTCTGTGTCGCACAGTAGTTTTTTACATTTAGGACGACACCTAGAGCCTAAACCGACCCCCCTTTCGGCCGTAGACGGTCTCGTCCCCCAAGCGTGCTAAGCGATCTTAGCTACCGGTGGACAGATCACGTCTAGCATAGACCTACTCAATTTAAGAGGCGAATCACCCTACCCAACGACAGCAGTGATTCAGGTATACCTGCCCCCAGGGTACAAGCCAGAGGCACATCCCAATTTTGAGACACCCTGTATAAAATTTTACTCCATTCATTGCACCATACCCTGGTTCTAACCATGTTATTTTTGGATTGTTTATTTTATTTCAACCCATAGCACTTTTCCCATCCACCACCGCTTTCCTTCTCTGATCACTCCAACTTCCAATACTAGAAACTCTACCACCAAGATAACCCATTTTCCCAACCACTTCAATTTCTACTTCTTCCTACAACCATTTCGCATTTTCCCCGTTCCCCAATTTTATACCTTTTTGTAAATCTACCTATAGCTTCTAATAATGTTTTCAATGCGACGCTTGTTATTGAAACTGCTTCTCAATTGCTTCTCTAGATGTATCAAAGGAATGCTCACAGCTTACCGTTAATATAAAATACGATGAGGCGCCACGCACCTTGTCCAATAAATTTCTCTAAATTGAGATGTAAAGCACGGAGAGACAGTTCAATGTTAGTCACTGTTTTCTTTATTGTTTGTTGTTTACCCATAAGAAAGTGTTTTATTCCACCTCATTAATTCTCATAGTCTGTTTGTAACGCACGCAGAAGACCTTGCCTCACGCAAAAGTCTAGGCGCATACCTCATTCCACAACACGTTGAAAAGAAGGCATAAAGGGTTCCTTAACGAATAACGGCTACGCGATGTTGTCCTTAACCTGGTTATCACTTGTTTTCCTTCTCGCTCCACTCGGCGACGTCGTCCACGAGAAGAATTCTTTGCGTCCAACTGACCATTGCCAATGAGGTCGTCTCTAGCTGTGTTCACGTTATGTAAATACACAGTGCGTTACTTTTTATGTGACTGTGTTTATATGTCACCAGCACTCTCCTTCCAGGATATCTTCTAGAACGGTGTTTCTCAAGTCCGGGACCCACCTTGAAGGTTTTAAACTTCATGTGACCCTAAGTTAAATAGTGTACTATAATCATTAATGAAAAAGTAAATACTGTCTTCCTTTTTAACAGTGTTTAATTCCATTTTTACTGCTGAGACATCACAGGCAGTGGACACTGTTGTCACGTGAGATGAAATCATAAATTGGAAAAGGAGTTTTTTTTTTAAGGAAGGAAACGTTCCAGGCCTAAGTTTTAGGGTACCTCCCCGGCATTTGCCATTTATGAGGACTGAGCAAAATCTGTAAAAATACTTCAGTCAGGGAGGACGGTCCTGGTGGGAATCGAACTCCAGACTTCCCGCTCACGAGTCCGCATCTTAAAGACTTCGGCCTTTCGTGGAGCTACTTTCTTCTTTTAAAAGTGTTTAATGGCCGTTTTTACTACTGAGGCACCACAGGCGGAGGGTATTTTTTTTAATAAAGGAAACTTTCCAGGCCTAATCTTAAGGTACTTCCCCGGCATTTGCCATATTTGAGGACCGAAGACAATCTGGAAAAAAAAACTCAGTCAGGGATTCGAACCCTCAGACCTGCCGCTCACGAGTCCGCGCCTTAACGACCACGGCTACTCATGGCGGTTACTTTTTTCATGGCACACACATTGCTATTTAAAAAAATGAACTAAATTATGCTAATTGAGCACATGCGGAAATTTTACCCTCCTTCTAAACCCAAGATAGCGGGTTCGATCCCGGCCAGGGTCATTGGACTTTTTGGGCGTAAAAATCCTAAGTATGGTTTCCTTCCGAAGGGAAGTAAAGCCGCGGGTCCCGTGTCGTACATTTACGGCATGAAAAAGAACCTCAAGCCTGAAAGAAGAGGCCTCTGAACAAAATTTACCGGCCGTTTCACGCACTGAATTGAATGGGACGCTGATGACCTGAGCTGTTAAAGATGTAAATAAAATAAATCAATACCAATGATATGAGCAACTTTAATGCACCATCCGAAAGTTCAGGTTATTTATGCCTTAACGATATCCTAAATTTTTATTATGTCTGAGTGTAAAAATTAAGTTTTAATGACAGAATCACAGATAATATCACATAACTGTTCTCTTAGTTTCACTGGCAACAAGTTTGAACGTTCTAAATACAGGAATGGGTCTTGAATCCAAATGAATTCTCTGTAAATTTGTGGAAAGTAATTTCCAATCTCATTATTGAGAGCAGAGAGATGAGATACTACACAATCACAAAAATCAAAAGGTAAGGGAAAGAACACTTTCATTTAGAAAATAGTCTAAGCTTTTGAAGGTATTTTATACACTCTGACAACATATTGTTTTTTTTTCCTTGAATGCCTTGACTTTATCATAAACTTGGAACACAGTGATAGTTGAGCCTTAAAGGTACAAATTGAGTTCATTTAATTTAGAAAATATATCTACCATATAAGTCCATCTGGCCAGTCAATTGTCAGGTCAAAACAATCACATACTCATTATTACAGCTACAATCATTCAAAAAAAAGTAAAAAGTCTTGCCTAAGCTGTAAAATTCTTACAAGGAATTTACCCTTGAAAGCCATCTCACTTCTGTGTGAAGCAGCCACTACCAATTTCGTCTCGGATTTAATGGACGAGCTTTCATTAAGTACCGAAAGTGCCCTCACTGTAGCGTAGACCGAAATATTCCCCTCCGTTCCTAACAATCCAATCCAATCATATGTTATCGTGTTGTGCAACTCGGTGTAGAACGGCAGTTTTAGTGGTTTGTTTATTTTATGATGAAATATGCTCATACGTACAATGTAAAAGTACTATAGATTCAAACGGTATCAATGTTCCTTTTTTTTTTTTTTTTTTTTTTTGACGTCAGACTCGCACCTACTTCTTCGAAGAGACGCGTTGTACAACTTCTTTCCTCTGTTGTGTGGTATTATTTCATATAGCTATGCTAGTCCTGAGAAAACTTTATTCCATAAGAAATAGCCGTGCATTCTGGAAATACACAGGAAAAAGTTCAGGTCGCTGCAGATACTCGACCTACGGATCTTCAGCTTACCATGCTGACGCTCTTACTTACTACCTACCCCGTTGAACCATAACCCCGCGGACCTCTTAAGGTTATCTCATTGCACAATATTTCTAAAATAAAAATGACTAGTGTTTAACTCCCGTTTTTGCTACAGAGGCATCACAGGCGATGGACACTGATGATACATGAGATGAAATGAATACTGCGAAAGGATTTATTTTTAAGGAAGTAATCGTTCTAGGCCTAAGTTTAGGGTACCTCCCCGGCATTTGCCACTTATGAGGACTGAGGAAAACCTGGAAAAAACCTCAGTCAGGGAGGACGGTCCTGGCGGTATTCGAACCCAGATCTCTCGCTCACGAGTCCGTGCCTTAACGACCTCGGCCACCCGTGGCGGTCTCTAAAAGAAAGACAATTCTAAACTATCTACTGTTTGTAGCCCAGGTTCATTTGAACTTTTGCGCTGTAATTAATTAGATACTCATAGGTTTAAGAACCCCTCTGGTGCATCCTAACTACATCACCTTCACTATCATCTCCGCTGGGACAGTGTAGCGGCCCCCTGTCGGCGCCCCTACCTTAGAGGTCCGCTACAATATGTCCATATCAGAGGTAATGCTCACATGTTGATGAAACAGTGCACTGACATTGGAAAAAAAAAATATATAGTTTTTATAATCAGTCCCCTATTGTCGGGATTTGACTCCCTGACAACTTCAGTTTGGATTTTCGTCAAGGAAGGAAAGTGAGGAGAACATTTAAGGTAGCTGAAGCTTTTATTTAAATAATAATAATAATAATAATAATAATAATAATAATAATAATAATAATAATAATAATAATAATAATAAAAGAACTGCACAGACTTGTTTTGAAAAGTGGCAAGTGTGATGGGATACGGCATCAAGCCCCAAAATGAGTGTTTTTAATGCTAGAAGCTACTTATCAGAAATTCTGCTGCCATCGCGGGTTCCGAGTATCTCCAGAGAACTCTGTCACTCAGTATCTAAAACAAAAGCATCACACACCTTATTCCTATATTTACCAGTTACACGGAAGCGTTCGACTTGGATGTTCCTTCTTCGTGTTATTAATTACACCGCATGCAACTTTCATATTTCACCTTCATCACTGTGCGGTAATGAAGATTAAAATATGACGGAAGTGTGCACCGAGGAAGTCGGCCTTCGTCAGCCAAACTCTCCCGATATACCGGCGCCGAAATATTCAAATGACCTCAGCCCAGATTCAGGTTAGAGTTATGGTCAATCTACTTAATGGCCTTTTCCCGCAGCCCCAGGCAGCAGCATCATCACAGATGTTACGCTCAGCGACCTTCGACTATCATTAATTATATTGCTCCACAAAGCTATTTCTAACACGTCAGTGTTATTATTATTATCGTTTATGAATTGTTTAGTTTGTACCACATCTTGCTGCTTTATCGATCACTTAAGGGTTGTTCAAATTGAGCAGTGACGGTATTTATGATTTTTAATGGTGTTTAACGCTCGTTTTAAATACTAAGGCACCAGACACTGAGGATACATGAGATGAAACGATAAACTTACAAAAGGGTTTTTTTTTAAGGAAGAAAGCTTTTCAGGCCTAAGTTTAGGGTGCCTCTCCGGCATTTTCTATTTATGAGGAGTGAGGAAAACCTGGGAAAAGCCTCAGTCAGGTGGGTGGTCCTGGCGGGAATCGAACCCCAGACCTCCCGCTCACGAGTCCACGCCTTAACAAACTCGGCCACCCGTGGGGTATTTCTGTATTCTGAATGAAACCATAATTGATGGTCGTTTGAAAATTTCAAAAATTTAAGCTTAGGGAACAGAAGAAGATGTGAGGGCTAAGTTTCGGGAACAGGATGAACGAGGAAGTAATTAGAAGCGCAATTTGTGCACTTTGTGGTTGTCAAAGTGTGGGATAGCCCGTATTCCTTATAAAACAGCAAATGTTATGCACAATCTTCATCGTTCTTCCTAATTCATGATTCAAACAGCCCAACAATGCTATACAGTAGAGCCCTATAATTGTTTTACTTTTTTTCCAAGTATTCTACCAGGATAATTCTCTTCGCTTTCTTCAGCACACTTTCATTAGGGGCCGACTTTTCAGTGAAACAGTACAGTCCGGCTGCAACAGTTTTTATCTTGAATGTGCGTAATTACTGATTTCATTGCTTTGCGTTTTTAATTCAAACTTAAACTATTTCTGAATGCTGACATACGAATTTCTTGGTAACAGGTTACTGCTTTGGCATGATTTTTACACCTATATCCTCTAATGCAGCCCAATCACATCAAAATGAATTTAGCTGCACTTGCAACCTGTTTCATAATTGTTGTCATGACGACAGTACACAAAGTCGGTCGTGGAGGTGTAGTGGTAACCATACTTGCCTTCTAAACTCAAGGTCGCGGCTTCAAACCCGGCCAGGATCGATGGATTTTTTCGGGCGTAAAAATCGTAAGTGTGGCTTCCTTCGGAAGGGAAGTAAAGCCGTGGGATCCGTGTCGTACATTTGCGGCATGTTAAGGAACCTCAAGCCTGAAAGAAGAGGTCTCTGATTTATCGGCTGTTTCACACCTTGAATTGAATGGACCTCTAAAGGCCTGAGATGTTAAAGAGCGTCCGTAAATAAACCAAAAGGGGATACGAATGTTTAGATTTGCTTTAATTCTTCGTCAGTTGAAGTGAAAATCGCTATTTGATTACCATTCTAACGAGAATATCGATGGTAACATCACTAATAACACGAGGGTCGATACGAAAAGTACTATTTACTGAATAACTCAAAAAGAAATTGCGGTCAGATATAATAGCTCAATGTTTGTACATGAAATCCTTGTTAAAGGAAGTAATTTGTTATAGTTAAGTCTGTAAGAAAAGAAATATTTCAATGTGTATCATTCAGTGCATATCGAATATGAAGCTGACAAGACGCGACTTTGGAAATAAGGCTTTCAAAAGCCGAAGCCAAATAAAAATATTAACTCGGTAAACATTTCCGAGGGATCTATCGCCTTTCTTGCCATAGTCAATTACCAAATAGTTAAACGGTAGCAAAAACGCTCGCTAATGAATCTTCAAACAGCAGTCATTGTTGTATGGTGTAAATTTGCCATTGTGACCTGGAAACTAAACATCGATCACGAATTTACTTTGAAAACGGAGGACCACCAACAAAACTGAGAAAAGCCGAAGAGTTTGAAAACTAAATAATTGAAATGTGTGATCTTGACAAAGATGCTGTTTCAGATAAATCTTAAAGACAGGAAACTTCACAAACATACATATTTATGTGAAATTGATTTATAATTTATTAATAAAAGAAAAAGTGGCGAAGCACACTGCTGAATGCTTATTTATTTATATCTTGTACCAACATCTTTATTAAAGAAAATTTAAAACGTAAAATAATAATGCCTTATAAATGAAAATAGCAACATTAAATTCTATGATACTTGCAAATCTTAAAAAGATATACAGATTGACACAAGCATTTATCTGGTTGCAATAATGAAAGCTAAACTGTTATGCATAGTTGGTATAGATTCGGGAATAAAATTGTTCTATGTTCCCCTTATACATATGTACATTAGCAGAAATGTACAACAGTGTTATATTATCGGATACACTATTTAAATGTATTCCAGTAATATCATTAACTTACAGTTCACACACATAGACAATAGTTTATGGATTACCTGTTAAAAAGGTTGTTCTTAAATAGAAAATGCAAGAAGACTTCAAACAACAGAAATGAAATGTGGTACAAGTACGAGATATAAGAAGAAATTAAATTGTGGGTATAATAGTGAAACGAAGAAGTGGGCTCATTTAGAACAATGAATACCAACATTAACTGGAAAAGAGAAGGTCGAATCAGTCTTTGTTAGTGACATAACGACCAGTAGATGACTATGAAGTATGATTCAATTTTAAAATGCTATGACTAAAAGAAACGACTTCTATTCAAGGCTTTTAAGTTCATTGGCATTTCCTAATGATAACCATTTTGTAATATTTTTCTGTTAAATTGTTATGTATAACGATTGAGAACTATGAGAACTTGAGATTGACACGAAAGATTCAAGAAATCGCATTGCTGTCCCAGCTTAGCCTCAAATATGGAAGTATGTTAGTGGATGCTACTAACATCACCAAGGGCGTATATTTAATTACTAATTCTTACATCCTGGATTGCATTTTCAGCATTCTTAAGGAATTTTTCCGAAAGGGTAAGCTCGTCCATGGGAAATTATTGGAATGTCTACTTCAGAAGATCAAGACTACAATTGAAGGTGGCGCACTGAACCCTGGACCACTTCAAGACGCGGAATCAACCGCCTTGTGAAGTAAGCCTTCTTAGGGAATATAAGGCCTTAGCTCTGTATCGTGATCCAAAAGGTTTTCATTGTGAGCCAGATCTTTAATATTGAGGGCTATCCTTACGTTACTATTATTATTAATGTTATTATTATTGTTATTATTAATTGGTTTCTGTGGTTTGCAAAATGCAATCATTAAGTTATTATATATAATTGTGTGCAATCTGCTAACATGTGCTAGAGCTGAAGATGCAAGGAATGAAGTTGGAAATAGCTACACTCCTATCGTTATGAAATGTCAAATTTTCCTCTTATGTGACATTTACCTTGATGCTGAAGCGACCTTGCACTGGGATTGTTTTGCTCTTCATGCAATGCAAAACTTAGCAGATGTCTTATAAACGAAAAGGAACAAAGGGCAGGATTTGGCCGAGTCTACCCTTTCTGTTCCTCACTCACTTCTTCACGAGGGCTGTGTTTGACCTGGGGGCCGATTGTTGTAGTGATGGGCAATCCGAATGAAAACTATCGAATTACTCGATAGTTGCAAATTATCGTTTCATTTTATTGTTTTCGTAAACATTGGATGTTTCATCCGTTTTACGAAACAATTTCCTCCAATCCTATTTGCTTCCGCTTAAAACCGATAGTATACTCCTATTGGTTTCTATCGAATGTTATCGAAACGACGTTTTCTTGTATGTAGCGCTACCTGCTCATGGAAATATAACGGATTTGAAATCAGCGGCATACCTCACGGTAAATAACGGCAGCACAATTTTCAATTCTTTAAGCTAATAACTTTATGATTTTTTTATTTGTTTTATTTATGGACGCTGTGTAACATTTCAGGTCATCAGCGTCCCATTCAATTCAGAGCGTAAAACGGCCTACAAATTTTGCTCAGAGGCTTGCGGTTCTTTTTCGTGCCGTAAATGTACGACACGGAATCCGCGGCTTTACTTCCCTTCCAAAGGAAGCCATACTTAGAATGTTTATGCCCAAAAAAAAAAAAAAAAATCCATCCATCCTGGCTGGTTTGAACCAGCGATCTTGGGTTACCACTACCAACATACATGATAATTTATACCTTCCAGGCAGGTAGACTATAATTGATATTTCCGGTTTTTTTTTTTCTTTTAAGAGCAGAGAATTAAATTAGGTGTCCTCGCACTTTCATAACCTTGAAAGCTACTGCCAGAGTGTTTTTAAATATCTTTTCAAATTCCTATGATGTTCAGTCAACCCCTCTAGTGAGAGGCCTTTGCCGTGTAGGAATGTAGGGTTTCTTGTTGAATATTTTCGAATTTATTTATTTAGCTATTAAATATGCAATTTCATCCAGTAGGCAAAGGTGTACAAGATGAAACAATTGTGATGTGTTACTGAACAAATTTGACAATTTTTACAAAATTACAGTATATGGAATAAAAAAGAAATATCATATTTACTTCAATAAAAATGACAGTATTATCGTCGATTTATAGCATTTATGGTCTAGGGGCTGTTCAGGGTCATGGCGGACCAGGTGAACCGATGAAAAATGAAATCAACGCTATAAAAACTCAAATTAATAAGAATTAGTAAATATTAAAAGTAAAAATGAAACTAAATAATTGAAATATATGATCTTTACAATTTTTCTTTGAAATAAATCTGAAGGACAGGGAACTTCCCCAAATGTACATATTTATGGGAAATTTGTTTATGATTTATCAATAAAAGTGCTTAAAGCATACTGCTGAATGCTTATTTATTTTTATCTTGTACCTATATCTTTATTACACATAAAATAATATTGCCTGTATAAACGAAAATAGCAGCATTCAATTCTACGATATCCCCAAATGTTAAAAAAAATAAGAAAATAAAACATACAGATTGAGGCAAATATTGCAATAATGAAAGCTAAGTTTTTCTCCAAGTGTTATTCTGCATAGTTGGTAGGTATAGATTCAAAAATAAAATTGCGTTATGTTCGCAAGTGAATTATATATGTGCATTAGCCGGAAAAGTACACCCAGTGAACTAAATTAAGCTAATTCCTGAAATTAATGTTATGATCGTTTTAAAAACAGCATATGTCGAATCATGTAAGTGAAGTTTAGCTAATTTAAGCAACTTTCAAGTAATTATATCCAATAAACAATCTATATAAGGTTTATTTATTAGTATCTAAACTTGTTAATAAGAGCATTGATAGTTTGGCAGAATGCAATGCAATTAAATGCAATACTCTTATTCTCGGCTTACTATTCTTTGTGGTAGGACACCAAAAAGTGCAATTAGTTCCTAATGCAGTATCCGGGAACTTGCTCTAATATTTCAATATACTGATAGATTCATAATAACTGTTACACAAGTTAGACATGTATCACATTATATATATATATATATATATATATATATATAACGTTTGTAACACATTACATGCTTATAACCCAATAAAACATTTTACAAGTATTAAAGCTATATTTAACAAATAAACTTTCACGAAAACATTCTATTTCAATCCTTTACTATCGTTTACCAACCGTAGTAAGAAAAATTCTAGTTGTCTATCACTAATCAGTTGTACCACGATGAATGTTACATTTTAAATAACTGTATCTCATTATTTGACCCGGAAAGAATTCCTATTTCTCTGGTTTTCTGTTGTCAGTATTCTAAGCTCACTGTTATGTTACAGTGAAGGTTATCCTAAACGAATGGAACAAAATTTTATATTTATTATTGAAAAACATATGAGATATTAATGAATAGAGATACTTTCCAAAAGTGCCATCTCTACTTAGTTTCCAGAACTACAACAGCGTATTGTTACTGCCTCAAAATCACAGATATTGGCATATGGTAAACTGTTTACCATCGCCTGGACAGTTTTTTTTTAATTACCTGTTGCCACATTGAACATTTGCAAATACTTGAACAGTTTCGTCTCCATTGATATTTAGAAGAATGTGTTTAGAACATAAAATTCTAATTACTAGCGATTAGTAACCATAGCAGGACTTCGCGAGCGGCACCCATAATTGCAGCGGCAGCGCGCTATCCGATGTTTGAAGTTGGAGGTGACTTGAGCGCATTTTCTGCGATGGCATTTTACGATTATAGAAGTAGCGTTCTAAAAATTCTCAGCCTGTCCAAGAAAATACAACATTTAAGGTATTATTATTATTATTATTATTATTATTATTATTATTATTCAGCCACGTTGTAAGCAATACATTTAATCCAACGATTTTTCAACTTTTAATACCCTCAGTAAAATAAGATTTGTTCAAATGTTAAAAATAAACATCTGTCTCAGCGTCACACTCATCATTTGATGTGAATCTTCTTCCACTCAGCTATTTATTCAGTTTTGGAAACAAAAAGTAATCGCTGAGAGCCAAATCTGAGGAATATGACGAATGTGGATGCACTTGAAAGCGAAGGTCATGCAGTTTTGCAGCAACAATCCCAGACTACGTGAAAGTGCATTATCGCGATGAAAGAGCACGTTTGTTTTCTCAAGATATGGACGTGTAGCCTGAATAGCATCCTTCAGTTGAAATTCCTCAGTGATGGTTCTGCTCTTCTGGAGGTAGTCTACATGCACCACACCATGAGAATTCCAGAAAACAGTAGCCATGACTTTTTGTGCAAATGGAACCGTTTTTGCTTTCTTTGGTGCACTTTCATCTGTTGCCACCCACTGTTTGAACTGCTCCTTCGTCTCTGGCATGTAATGATGAATCCGTGTTTCATCTACTGTTATGAAATGTAGGAGAAACTCACTGGAATTGCGTTTAAACAATTGTAAATATTCTTGCGAATACGTTTTTGGTCCATTGT
This sequence comes from Metallyticus violacea, assembly GCA_030762175.1. Classification (NCBI taxonomy): domain Eukaryota; kingdom Metazoa; phylum Arthropoda; class Insecta; order Mantodea; family Metallyticidae; genus Metallyticus; species Metallyticus violacea. The sequence goes on along the minus strand of CM060837.1, from coordinate 73,368,581 downwards.
TAACAAATGCGGCACTCATTGGGCGGAAAAGCTTTCTCATATCCAAAACTTCGTGTAAAATGCAGTGGGCACGAACTATCGAGGTATTTGCAATGTCCGCCAACTCCCGCACCTTCACAATACGGTTTGTGAATTTCTACCTCAATCTCCTCGGTCGTAGCAGTTTTGGGACGTCCTGAGTGCCCACCATCTTGAATTGATGTACATCAGCAGGCCGCTTTTTCGCCATCGAAAACGAATGGGAAGAATCCATTAATGTGGAATGTAACTTCTTTTGTATTTGTTCACAATTAAGTATTTTATTGCAGTTAATATTTCAGTTCTATCCATTTTTTATAAAATGTTAACACTAGATTATGTACATGATCGCCATAAACAAGTGACTAAACTCACGCGTATGCGTTTTGCAGTGCGCTATCTAAAGGATTATACTTTTAGAACACCCGTCATAAGTGCGGCCTGTGCAACAAGAATTTTTGAAAAAAATTACAGAGGATTTTTCAAGATTCTGCTCCTTCGTGTACAAAAGTTTAAACTAGTTTATTTTGAGGAGTTTAGATGAGGAAGAACAGCCTTAAAAATGAAAAGCACACAAGGAGTCAAGCAACAGTAATCACGAATGAAAGTATCGCTCCTGTAGAAGCCAAGTGAAGAACGATCCTCGATAGGCTGTGAACATTTCTCAGTAACCCTGCACACATATTTTCAAGAAGGAACTTTGTTATCGTCGGGTATCACACAAACTCACAGAACAAAACGCAGCAGAATGTAAAGATGCCAGGAAATGTTTTGTCGGTCCGACAATGGCAGCTCCCGGCGTGTTCACAGCTGACGAAACCAGAATTGACCAATACGACTTGGAATCCAAAAAATCAAGATGGGGAACAATAAAATACATACAACCGAACAATGGGACTGCATATGTTGAAAGAAAACACAGGAATTGTATTATCAGAGAACAAATAAAGTACATTGAAGATATGTATAATTGAAATAACAATTAAAAGATGAGGTAGCTAAGTTAATAAGTGGAGAGTGACATCGAAGTTAGAAAAGTTAATAAAAAACAAACAAATAAAAGGAAAGTAGGATATGGCAAGAAGTCGGTGCTACAAAATCAACTTCTCTAAGTTCGTCAACAACCACGTTTCCATAAACTGTATTATTTTATACGCATTTTCTTGTCAACTTTCCTTTCTTTACAATTTAGTTACAGGTAAATAAAGTAGCAAAGCTAACATTTAAACAAATTACTTTCACTTTTTAAAACAGTTTTTGTACCATGCATTTGTAAGCTGTAACAGTAACGAGGCATTAAATGCTACTGCAGTATTATGAAACTGGTATTACTTCCCAAATATGATACACGTCAACAGCAGATTTCGTAAGTGAACTGGGCTCTCGCGAGGCAAGCTGGCGGAGGCGTTAACCTTTCTCACTACAGCTGATCGCCGTGTCCTCCAGCGAAGGATGACTGTCGCAAGGTCGTCCAGGAGCATCTCGCCCAGTGTTTCGAAAAGTCCATCGCTGCATCCAGTCAGCAGAAATTGGTCATTAGCTCCCAAGGACATGGAAGGAACCGGCTCGGCGATTGGAGCTTAATCATCACAGGTGCATACGAATATCTTGCCAAAGCAACGGAGTGGTAACCACGGAAACTAGCGTTCGTCTGTTGTTTCTGTGTCGTCCTGTGTTGCTGGAATGTGAGGCACTGCTGGCCTCATTCCCTCAGAAGTCCTCCATTTGGTCTACAAGGACCCTTAGCAAGCTTTAGGCATCAACAGTTATTGTTGGGTTTCATCCAACACGCTCACCGGTTAATACCTCAGAAGTCTTCAGTGTATGTTCCTGCAGTTTCTTTTGCTCATGTTTTATACTTAGCCTTTGATTTTAGTATTTAAAAATTGTTGATATACAAGCTGGGCCATGGGAGCCTGATGGTTTTAGCATACAAAATTAAAAATATAAGATACACATTAAAATTTTAATACCGTTACATTCAATAGGTTATTTAATGCTATTTGGGGACATGACCTCAATTACTAAATAGCACACTTCTTAAATGGCCCCCATCACACATTGTTACAATCTATCACACAGATTGTGTATCGCTAATTCCACTATGCTCTTTGGTATGGCTGTGATTTCCTCCTTGAGTCCATTGATGTCCCTTGGTTTCCTAAGACTTCAGATAACCCCAAAGGAAGTAGTACATAGATCGGCCGAAAGTGCGGACCAGGAATGTCTCCTCTTCTGGAAATCACATGACGTGTAAACATTTCTTTAACACTGTAATAGGCAAGTTGACAGTGAGGGCTGTAGCCCCATCTTGTTGAAACCAGATGCCTTTGAGATCGATTCCACGATAAAGCAGCTCTGGAGTAAGCAAGTCCCCAAACAGCTGTAGGTATATATCGATCAGAAACCACAGTGACATCTTTATCATGCTCTTCAAAAAAATAAGGCACAATTCCAAAACTGACAACACCACACCAGGCTGTTACATGTGGACTATGAGGAGGGCGCATATGTAGCTGTTGTGCACATGAATCAGATCATTATCTAAATTTTTGTTTGATCATTGTTCTGTTTAAATGAAAATGTGCTTCATGACTCATGTCATCAGTAAAGACGTTGAGAAACTTTACACAGAATGTCATTCAATTTGCTTTATTACATTCATTAAATTCTTGAACCACAACCATCTTGCAAGGATGAAAATTTAAATCTTTATCCAGAATTCTTCTCAAACTGGTACGTGACAAACCTGTCTGACCCTTTGGACGTTTTGCGGTGTTCTCACAGTGAACACTGAAGATTTCTTCTTCGTTGCAGAAACAGTTGCTCAAAAGTTTTGAATCCATAACTTCATAGTATTCTTGCTAGGAAGGGCTTCATGATACGGAACTTTAAATGTCGACGAAATAATCGTTGTGTAATGACAACTGAGTCACTATTTTTAAAAACTGTTTCCACCACAAAACTACGAGGTTCAGCGTCATGTTAACAACAATAGTAAACACTGTGCATGTAAGTAATAACTAACGTACTCACTAATATGTTATATTTATCAACATATTCTGACTTAGAAATTGCCAAGTTCCCATGGCTCATCATGCATAAGTCGCATATCGGGTTAGTCAAGTACTGTCAAGCAACATTAACAATTTAGTAGAGCAACATAGCAGCATGACATGTGATTATTATTATTATTATTATTATTATTATTATTATTGCAGCTAATTTTTTTACTTTTATTACAATTATTATTTATAATTATTTATCTATATTTTTTAACATTCTGAATATTAATGAACAAAATGTCTCGTGTGGAGTAATATTTGTATTTTCAAATATTTTCGATGGATGATGTGGGGCAGAGGAGGATATTTTCCGTTCTTGAGCCTTGCTCAAGGCTGGCCACTTTTGCCCATGCCCCATATTGCGGACACCTCCGGGAGAAGAGTTAAGATCAGACAGACACCGGACGGTGACTATTTGCAGATAGAACACCCCAGCTCCGGTGGAAGTCCCTCCCACCCCTCGAGTTGTTCGAGCGCCTCGTAAGGTCCGCTTCCATTCCTGACGCCAGGGCAGAAAGCGTTCCAAAGCACAAGCCAGCATCACACGCGCCAGTCCTGGTACAGAACCAACTATGTGACTTTTTTTAATTGTTTGTTTTATGTACGGACACTCTTTAACATCTCAAGGCATCAGTGTCCCATTCAATCCAGGGTGTGAAACGGCCGGTATTTTTTTTTCCAGAGGCCTCTTCTTTCAGTAGTCTTGAGGTGTCATTACGTGCCGTAAATCTACGACACAGAATCCTCTACTTTACTCCGAAAAAAGTCATCGACCCTTCCCGGGATTGAACCCACGATCTTGAGTCTACGAGGCAAATATGGTTACCACTAGACCACCGGGGCCGGCCCCAACGGAATGAAATGGGAGGAGAAAAGTTTTGGAATGTAAATATCCATCCCAGAAATCGCCTAAGTGACCAGGGAAAATCTCTTAAAACCCAAGTTCAGAACGGTCGACCTAACTGGAATTTGAACCCAGGACTTCCCGAATATGAATATCGAGCTTACCACCTAGCCATCCGGCCTGGTTTCAGATATTTTAGTGTTATTTCCATTTTTTTTTTTTTTTTAGGAAAAATGCTCTGTTTCTTAATTTGACAGAGGGCACAACACCTTCTGGTGATAGGCAGGTTTTTTGTAGTCTGTTTCGTTAACTTCAAATGTACGAAACCTGCAAAACTGTTGCTTATATAATTAAACGCTTCCCATTGGGAAACTTTTAAATGAAAATAAGAACATTTCAAATTTTATGTTAAAACATTCACACATAAGTATATTGCTTGCATTTTGCTACCAGCCATAAATATGGCGTAATCAAAAGTTTTATTCAGAAGCACTGGCTGAATCAATTTTCTCATTACTTTAACCCAATTTTCCTTTGCACCGTTTGTAAAACAAAACAGCTTCGAATGTTCACTTTGTGACTAAACAGTCAAGGTCATTTTAGACACAGTTTAATGTTTCATAAAAATTCTAAATGCTATTCCATAGTGTTACCGCCCCTGCATTCAAGTGTAGAAATTTCTCAATAGTCGACCGTAGACAATAAGCTTGTTCTCGTGTTATTACGTGCAAAGCTTTACTACCATATAGAAATCACATTCTAACCACAATCCTAGGCGGAACAAGAAAGCATATACCACTGAAACGTGTCATTTATAACACGTAAGAACTGTTTTCTCTATTAGTGATTATCGAGTCCGGCTTCTCTCCTAAAACTGCGCCATTTTCGCAACAGGATCACACATTTGTAATTGTAGAGTTTAAGGGGATTATAGTAAAGTTGGAATAAAAAATTCCTTCGAGGGATTTATGATATTATTTCCTGAAGGAAAGGCATCCACTTTCAGTTCTTCTAGTATATGACTACTTCTTATACACACTCTGAGAGTATTTTTATGTTTTGACTTCTTTACATTTCTCATCCTCTTCCCAAATTTATTTTAGAAGGTCTGAGAACTTTGTACCGCACAAACTTCAAGTATACATGCTAACTACTATGCCCTCATTCCGCTATGCAATCACAGTTTACGGTCACTTGTGAAAATCGGTTAACCTCCAATGTACGTGCATTTCCTGGTAATCCTGCAGTTTCCGTTGACAGAGGCAATTGAGCTTGCTCACTGTTTCAGTTATTATTCTGTAGAAAGTACGTATTAAAAAATTTTCTGTGTATATGTGTGCCAACAGTGAGATATTTGCTAGAACAAAGAATATCTATTTATAATTGCTATGTACAAAAGACATGTTCTAATACTGCAGGAGAGAATTTCGTGTAAATTTCCAGGAGTAACATCCATCGGAAGTACTATTTTCAGATTAATGAACAAAGTTCGAATCCAAGGCGTTTTCATTAACAAGAAGCTGATACCAAAAGCCCATATTTTAGCAGAGAAGAAGTTTGGTGTAATAAGCTATCAATTAGAAACTTCTCGAAAGGCTTTTAACATGAAATTGGTGTGTCTGTCGGTAGTGGGTATAAAGTCACTCAGCTGCTGCATTTACATCCATATAAACTTACTGCTGTACCTCAAACAAAATATCTGGTAGGCAGTTTACAATATTCGGGATGGTGAATTATGGCAATGTTTATAAGCCTTTACGAAAGGACTCAGGCATGTCTTATAGCGAAGAGCAAGTACTTGGAGTATCTATAGGTGTGATTTTCCTGTTTTCTGGTAATAAATAAATAAAGAGAGATAATGGCATGATTTCCTTTTGCAAATGCCGAGGCTGGTATGCAGTAACTTCCGTCCGCAAAAGCAATTTCCGATTGTATAGATGAATGAGGAACCTGTATAAGCACGTAGAAGAGGATGAAAGAAACTCGTGTTCTTTCTATAACATCAGCAGCAACGCTTGGAAACCCGCGTGCGGTCGTTCTTTTGTTCGGAAATCAGGAATCTTAAAACCCACCGTGCACAAGCACATCTCATATGGAACTTTGCGGTTACCAATGTGTGGGTGACACCCATTGAAATGTTCAGGGTTTATTCGGCGATCTTCTCTCACAATGTCAGCAGCGGTGTTAATGTTTTCTTCTCTTAGAGCACAAGCTGGAGCCCCGAGTCCTCTTTAAACATTATAAACCATTACCTAGCTGGGTTATAGGGAAGAACAAACTCTCCAAGCGCCTCCTGTAACATTGCAAATACCCAAGCTGAAGATTTGTTGAGATGAAAGCAGACTTTCAGAGCAGCATATTGCTCGTCGCGTGCCACACCCGTTTTGCTGCAAACAGAACTCAACTTGAACACCTCTCACAGGCGGAATCCGGAAGTGACAACAATGAAACTAGTACGGAGCATACCTTTTATGCTCCGTGTTATCACAGCCTCGCTTCCAAAGCTCTTGACCTAAAATAATGTTTGTAAATGAAGACTTCAAATCAAACACAGCGGTTTAACTAACAGAGGCTAGCAACAACTTGACAGCTAAATAAAACGTTGTATTAAAGATACAACCTGCCGTTAAGCTCACTGGAACTAGAACCATAGATCTTTAGCTTGCCGAACCGAAGCTCTTCCACTGCCCTTCCGTCCACAAACGCAAATCCTTCAAATTTGTACCAATATACTCCTCTAAGCTTTTTTCGTTAGAGATATTTCATCGTTAAAAGGATTGAACTGAATTGATTGAGACGGAGGAAGATTTCAGACATGGAAACTCGTTTGTATCGTGCTGAACATCCAGGAAGAAGAGATGAGAAATGCTAAGGTAGATCAGATTTATGAGGATGTCGGTCCTGTTGGTGTAGTGATAATCATACTTGCCTCCTAAACCCAAAATGGCGGGCTCAATCCCGACCAGAATGGATGGATTTTGGAAGGGAAGTAAAGCCATGGGTCCCATGTCCTAGATTTACGGCATGCAAATGAACCTCAAGCCTGAAAGAAGAGGCCTATGCGCAAAATTTATCTGTCGTTTCACGCCCTGAATAGACTGGGACGCTGATGATAAAGAGCGTCCGTAAATGAACCAAATCAACAACAAGATTTATTGGGCGGCAAGTACGGATACAGGTGAGATCTGTAACATGTCAAAGTTTCTTTTCTTTTGGTGATCTGTTACGATGCCACACCACTCCTCTAAGGAGTTCGTGCCTCTCGGGAGGGCTGCTGCCACACCAGACACCAGGGTAGTTTTCAGTAAATCAAGTTTGTCCCACCTGACTCTGATTTCAGAAACATGCCATTTACACGGTGAAAAAACGTTGGACGGGAATATCAGATTGGCTTGCGTATTCCTCAACTGTAGCGTGTCTCTTGACATTTAAATTACAGAGCATGCATGCTGAGGATCACTTTTTCACGCTACTTCACGTGACACATGAATATGACTGTGAGATGCCCAGCTATCGTCTCTTTTTTGTTCAGACTTGGACAACAAAACTAGTACGTGACATTTCAAGAGGCCAGACCAGTCCGCTGTTGCTGCACAATATTTTAAAACTACAAAAACCCCTTCACTTGGCAGCTATAGGCAGGAAATGCCTTGAATTTGTTTGAAATGTTGTTTTTCTTTCACCTGACGCTTGGAAATGTCACAACAAGGCGATCTGTGTGGAAGACGGAAGTACAAACGACAGTGCTGGCTACTTGGACGAGAAATGGCTAGACTCCGTGCCCTACACGTAAACCTGCTCCCAGGAAACTCCAAATGAGACAATTACAAGATAGCGCAAAAGTGAAAAGGTATCTAGAGCCTGTTTCATAACATTGCTAAGGTAGAAACTAGAAATTGGTTCACTACTAGAATAGTTCTTACTTAGACTGAATTATCAGAGTTAAACAGCTCTGGTGAAAAATACACACCGTCTTAACATCCTGTCCTATAATTTCATCCATAAAACATGAAAAGTTGAAGTTCCGCTTCGTTTTGGATCAAGTTGCACAACTGTTCATTAGAACTGCAAATCCCCATCTCTACCCTGTTCAAACCTCTAAAGATATAAATCCTTTGTGCCCGCCATCCCAACGTTGAATTTTTTCGTGGCTTAAGGGAATGGTGGGATGAATTATTCCCGTCCAAGAAAGTTTCCCTCTTCCGCTTCACCTCATTTCATTCCGTTCTGTTGCAGGATCCAAAGAGACGGAGGGGTATCGAGTGTGATGTGACGATAGCTTGCGGTTTGGAGAGTTTTCTGCCCTGGGTCTGGGTCGTTTTCCTTGAAGGGGAGGAGGGCTGGTGGAAGTCGGGGTGCTTTATTTGGAAACAATGTTAGGGGTTCCGTTTAAGTTCCTGAATCCTGACCGCTCGTTGTCTCTTTCGCCCTCACCCACCACTTCAGATGCTATAGGGCGAGCACTTTGTACACTGAGTACTCGTGGTGCTTTTGACGTTATTAGAAGTTCATTCAAGTCCCTCTCTTGGGGTAGTTCTCCATGTGCATTGGACCAAGACCGCCTTCAATTTATCAGGCCTTAATATAAAACAACACGGTCACCGATATTTTGACTGTAAGCCATTCGGTAATGTATGAATACAGAAATCTGTTTAAAATGATTAAATATGCGTACGTTTTTTTAAATACATATAGCTTTAGGGTAGCTTAACCTGGGCTCTTATGCAAGATTTTAGGTGTGCGTGTGTGTAGGTATTATTCATTTCTAATCAGTAAATGTATACACATTTTAAAAATTGTGTTTTCTACAAAGAAAATACAGAAAAAGCTTTTTAAAAATTAAGAAATGTATAAACTCTTTTCTAAACAAATATCAGCTTTAGGCATACATAACAACTTGGGCTCCTTATGCAAAAGTTTGTGTATAACAATAATAATAATAATAATAATAATAATAATAATAAACGTCGAAAAACAATCGATGCACAAACAAGGTTGCCAACTTACGACTTATATACGAGCTATTCGCTTGTTCTAGTTATGGCATCTCAATATGTGTACAGTATAAAACCTAAGAAAGAGTAATAGGGAAAGCAATTTTTCGCCCATTCTGTATATACATCTTAATGCTCTATATATATAAAACTAACAGTAATTATAATTGTAGAAAAGGATAAAACACTAAGAAAAAGTCACACTTGAGATCGCTATATTTCGGACTCGTGGAGTCCTTCTATGGCAAGAAGACAAGTAATAAAAGATACATATATAAAGTAATTTCCAAAAATAGGGGCAATCAGGACATTAATACTGGAGTAACCTGAAAAAGGAGTTAGGGTTAAAGCGAAATTTAAAAGTCATTCTAGCGTTTTTAAAACGTTTAAAGCAAATTCGGTATATGCAAAAAAAAAAAAAAAAAAAAAAAAAAAAAGTGAAAATCAGTGAAATCGGAATATTACGAGGGGGGTTAGCTGACACAAAATTACTCTAGCGGCACCAATATTTGCTTTTTCACATCAAAATTCGATACATTTCATTTAAATAAGACAATAAAAAGTGTCCGAAAATTATGGAAATTGGACTATTAGGAGTAAAAGTATACTTGAAAACCGAAATTTAAAAATCGCTGTTACGTTCAATTTTCTCTATATTTTTTTAAAATAAAATGACAAATTATTTCAACATATAAATTTTATTTATAACGATGCATGTGTTTTATATTTAACAAAAGCATCGTCATGAAGATAGTAAATGTGGAATATTAATCTATTATGTGTTTAAGAATTATTTTTGTATGTAAGAGCGCTCTGTAATAACATTCAGAAAAAGTTTGGGTTACATGTTTTTACTATAATAAACATTTAAATTAAATTTCAAAGTCGATGAAATAGATGAAATTTTGGATTGTTTATTGTTGATTGTATATATTTGCTTAGTATACTGGAATTGTTTTTAAATAGTAACGTGCTTTTGTTTTATTGAAACATATAGACGTCTTCTTAAATACATGATGTAACTGGAAACTTTCTGTTATTTTTATTTATTTTAGTGAATGTAAAGGTGGCATTAAGAGCATAGCTCATAAACATGGTTACATTTAAAAACGTTTAAAAACACCCTCACATTATATATTTGTCTATCAGCGGTATATATTTCAATTTTTAACAATATACCATTAGTTTTTGTGATTTAATCTCAATAATAATAATTCTAAAAATGTGGTTTCACTTTTGTGATATATGAGTAGATTACAAGAACTCTAATTTTGTTTCCTCAATACCACACAGTAATGCGAATACTTATTTCATTTCATTAATTAACGAGTCTATAACATGGATTTTGCATTCATTTTTAAAGTTATTCTACTAGATGAGGAATTTGCTTACTTTACGCAGCTCATGCGTGACTAACTTTTTACCATTTCTTCCTGGGAGTTGGCAAGACACCGATGGCGTCGACATTGATTGGCAGCCCATGAATCTATCCCACAACCGAAACCACCATTGTATCAAAAGAAAGTCTCTATTTTTGGTTAATGTGCATCAATGTCAATACGCACTCTTAACCAGCTGGAATGTTTCAATGGAAGCTAAGATTTGTTCGTCTTGATTGCGAGATTGTAGTGCATCCACCACCTCCTGCAGACACTACACTATCAGATTATCATATTTTCATTACTTATAATAAGTTCCGAGGACAATAATTCCGATCTTTTGCCGATCTAGAAACTGTCTGGCTGTATTTTTTACCTTTCGGCCTGAAGAGTTCTGTGACATGGAATTCAGAGTTTTCCATCACGTTGGCAGAAAGTCTTCGGTTTGTTTCGGCCGCCACGGATGGCCGAGGTTGTTAAGATGCGGAGTCTTGAGCTGGGATTCGATTCCCACTAGTACCGTCATCCCTAACAGAGGTTATTTCCAGGTTTTCTTCAGTCCTCATAAATGGAAAATATCGGGGAGGTGCCCTAAACTTAGAGCACCTAAACTTAGGCCTGGAACATTTCCTTCCTTAAAAAAATTCTTTCTCAATTTATCATTTCATCTCATATATCACCAGTGACCAGCGCCTGTGATGCCTCCAGAGTAAAAACTGACTTTAAATACTATTCAACATTAAAATCTTCCACAGGGACGGTAATTAGTTAATATTAAGTCGATTCTGATGTTGTAGTGGTAACCATTCTTGCCTTCTAAACCCAAGATCGTGGGTTCAAACCCGGCCTGGATCGATGGATTTTTTTCGGGCGTAAAAATCGTGAGTATAGCTGCCTTCGGAAGGGAAGTAACGCTGTAGGCCAGGTGTCGTGCATTTACGGCACGATAAAGAACCTCAAGCCTGAAAGTAGAGGCCTCTGAGCAAAATTTATCGCCCGTTTCACTCCCTGAATAGAATGGGACGCTGATGACCTGAGATGTTAAAGAGCGTCCATAAATAAATTAAATCATATAGTTAATATTAAACGTGTTCTATTGTTCAATGTATGATGGTTTGAAATATCTGATCTGAATCCGAAATAACATTTTTGGTCGTCTGGCGATTCACAGTATTTAGTACATCACCTCGTCTTTTAACAATTCCTCCATATAGAGCGCACCTGCGAGGTCGAGTTGAGGTTATCGTGAGCGCAGAATGCTACATCAAACTTCACGATTTAGTACTACAATGTAGCTCACGACTCGCACAATTACGTCCTGTACATGGTCCATTTATGTATGAAAGTTTCCACAAACGCCCTTTTACTTCACGATAAAATCGTGCGTTTAATTTAAACTCCAACTCAGTGTATAACAAATCGAAAGTATATCTGAAAACTTGCTCTTCGCAAGGTCATTGTAGCAGATGGCCAACTTATTTCTACTCATAATAATAATAATAATAATAATAATAATAATAATAATAATAATAATAATAATAATAATAATAATAATAATAATAATAGCAACAACAACAACACAGGAGCAGAAAAGTACTGAACTTTGTCTCTTTACCGTCTCCAAAAGTAGGTAAAAATTTGATTTCATAAACCACTGTAGTCTTACTTCGTTTCGGACATAAAGACAATATAAATATGTAGTCAGGGCTGTGTAATTAAATAAAGGTAATTATTAAATAATTATATAAAACCAAAACTACAACCGGGTAATAATGGCAAGTCTATATGAAAACGAACGAAAATACAAGAGTTGTCTTCACATTTTTTGATGTTTTATACTACTATGACTTATTTGTAAAATATGACATCCAAAGTTACTATGTTTTATTAAAATTTCCTTTTTTAAGAACATATATCTCGAACCCCCTAAAATAGAAAGTTGCACAATAATTTAAGTTCATGTCTTGCAGAAGGGGATTAGTAAAACACACTATTCATTTGTAAAATTAGAAGAGAGTCTGTCTCATACAAAATTGAACAATTTTCCCACAAAGCAATGAAAAGGTAAAAATGTAATTTATTGCAAGTTAAAGTCTAATATAGTTTTCACATTTATGCTCCAGTGCAAAACAAGTATAGAAAAAAATAATTCCATGCCTATAAGCAGAGTCGTCATACAATGAGGTTATTTGAGATAAGGGGTGGCAGGGCGCGGTTGCGTACAGGAAAATAAATTGAACAACGTTGTAACCGCCACGGGTGGCCAAGGTCATTAAAACGTGGACTCTAAGCGGGAGGTCTGGAGTTCGAATCCCTCCAATACCGTTCTTCCTGGCTGTGGTTTTCTTCAGGTTTTCCTCAGTCCTCATAAATGGCAAATGCCGGGGAGGTATCCTAAACTTGAACTGTAATGTTTCCTTCCTTAAAAAAAAATTCATTTCCTCTATCATCACAGTGTCCACCGCCTGTGGGGCCTTGGTAGTAAAAACGGGCGTTAAACACTATTAAAAAAAACAACGTTGTATAATGCATTTGCAGGTAGCAGCTTGTAGTTAGATTGAGGAAGGCTTTGTCAGTGTGGTGTTTTCATTGTGTGCTGATTGTTCTTCGTTAATTATGGCACTACATAAATAGTCTTGAAGAACGAGGTTTATGTAGATACATATGTGAAAGCTGATTCTTGAAGAGAAGTGGTAAGGGGATTCGTAAGAAAATATCCTGGTACAGCCAACTTGTTGAAAAATTACGAGAGACAGGTTCTCTCAGCAACAAGAAACGTGTTCCGAATAGCCATGTTCTTACGGAAGGAAAGATGAAATACAGAAATTTCTTACGCAACAAATGGCAATGTATTGGCGCTGAGGAGCATCGTTTTAATACAGATTAATACTTGTTATACTCATTTATAAGCATAGTATCATTTTGTGCTCTCAGTAAAAATATAAATCCTAAAATAAAAAAAAAATGCTTAATGGGCAGCGGCTGCAGCAGCTACTTTGAGCAACAAACAACCGATCTCAAGCGGCCTGTAACTTAAATAACCCCATTGTATCTATATTGTAGACCAATAGAGTTATCATATAGCCAGTACTTTCAATTAGTATAGCTGACTTCTGACGATATGTGGACTTAACTAGCAAGACTCGCGTTTAATTTAACAAAATTATTTTTAATGGTAGTAATTACTTGGTGGAGCATTAGAATAATATTGATATATATTCTATAAACTTTTCACGGCAATACATTTGTAAGCTTCCTTGGATTATCTGAAAGCTGTCTTAAATTACTATTAAAAACCTTTTCCAAAATAGTTTATATTCAGTTGTAAACTAAATAAACTGACCGTGTTAATTTTTTTCCCCTTTGATTTCTTTCTTCTTCTTCTTTTTTGTGTCAGATTCCATAAATTACGTCCTATTACATGAATTCCGTTTCTCCTTTCAAACATTTCAATGTCTGTTGGAAGAGCTTTCACGTATCAGGTCTCTCTTGCCAAGCACAGTATGAACGATCTACTGGATATTAATGCACATGCAAGTTAAGTAAAGTAACATCTATTTGATAGATAATCAGATCGGGGCAGTAGCTCTAAACATTTAAAGCGGCCTCCTCTGAAAGCACACCTAAAGCGTTTGGTGAATTCAACGCGTGGTTAAGACATGTCTGTAATAAAAAAAAAAAAATAGCTTTTTAGCAAAATATTAACCCGTCTCCTCTATATGTTTCAGGTTTATTCATGGGATTGCGTGCCAATTGTCAACCCCTGCTTTTGTCACAGGTAAGAAATGTTATCTTTATAGTGAAATATATGTTAGAAGTCCCCTCTTATCAGGATATAAAAGTGCCTAATCGAATAATTATGTCGGCAATAATGATTACAAAGCGCGATTAGGGCAAAAAACTAATGAAATAATAAAAACAGCGTTTATTGTACTTTATCTAAAAACTAAATATAAGTTTTGTACTTTTTCTAAAAACTAAATATAAGTTTTGTACTTTTTCTAAAAACTAAATATAAGTTTTTTCCATAAAATTAAAGTTTAATATTTTCAAAAAATTCATTATAAATGATCTAAAATTGTTAAAAATTACAGATATTAATCAGAAATTAATTGTGCGTTCGATTATCAAAACCAATCCTCCTCTAATCCTGGTTTAAGAAAAATTAAAATTTAATTTCATAACTTCTACGTAAAAGAACAAGTGAACTATTCTTCGAGTTCTTGGTCATTTTAAATATATAAAATCATTTGAAGATCTTTCTTTTATCTAATGCACGTTTTATAAAATGAAGTCATCTTTTTGCATTTTTTTCAAATGAAAGCACTCAACTGCAATATTTTTATTTCAAAATAAAATTTATAATAGAATCATTTTACCCCAGCATCACCACAAAAAAAAAAAAATAAAAATAAGAGAGCAACTTACATGAAATTTTCTGTTTTTCTCCGGTGGTCCAGCACGCCGGCAGGCTTGAGCAAGTAACTGCGGGAGAAAATGTGGGGTTTTCTTTTCGTTCCCTATTTTCGGTTTCGGAAAGCACACAACCGCTAGAATTGGATACCGCACTACACTCTGTGCCTCTTAAAAAGTCCTTAAGAAGTGCTGCAAGTCACAGCTGTTCAGGTCCGTGTTTGCTAGAGAACTGAAGTGCAAGAACAACTGCTTTCTAAAAGATCAGCAATCTATAGGGGGTTGTTGGAGGGGGGCCTGTGCACCACGCGCATTTCAGCGGAGGGGATACGCGACCCGGAGGGGGAAGCTAACATCACCTGTAGTCTCCCTTTTGCCCTGTCCTGCGCAAGGGCAAGATTGATCCGGAATGCTCCGGTTGGTTTCTCATAACAGACGCCGGGAGTTTGTTCTTCTTCTCTACTTACTTTATCCTTCCCTCCTTAACCTCTTCCTCTTCTTCTACTGTTGTTTCCCCTTCATTCCTTTTCTCTCCCCTCAACTTATTTTTGATCTCTTACTTCTTCATTTTTTCACTCTCTTTTTCTACTCCCTCACTTGTGTTGCATTCTTCTCTTTTTGAAAATTTTCTTCTAAAACTCACTCTCCATATTCTTTTATTTTCCCTTTAATTCTCCTCCCTTTTTTTTTCTTCTGTTTTTTTATATCCTCCACATCTTACCCTCTTGTTTTTTCTTTCATACTCGTTTTTTCTTCTCTTAGTTCTTTCCTTCCTATTCCCCTATGCCTCCATTTTTATCTTTTTCTCGCCCTCGTTATGCCCACGTTCTTCTGCCTCTTTCATTATTCCTTTTGGTTCTTTTCCATAGCTCTACATCCTCTTACTACTACTCTTGTTTCTTTTCTCCTCCTACTGTTCTTGACCTTCCTATTCCCCTACTCTTCTGTTGCTCTCTTCTTCTTCCCTTCCAAGTCTGTTACCTCACATTTTTCTTCTCTCCAGTCTTCGTTTTCCGTCCCTCTTTGTGTCTATTATACTTCCTCTTTGTTCTTTTCTTCTCCAATTCTTTCTTTTATTCGCACTTTTTTATTTTCATCTCCGTTTTCATAAGAGCAATGGTTTGCTTACAGAGTTCATCAGTTGTTGGTTTAGAGGTCGTCAACAGCGGTGAATGCAGGCGCCAGAGGCTTTTGCAGAAAAGATACGTTTACGTTGATACATTCTCTGAACTGAAAAGAGTATTGTCAGACGTCGACACAAAGTTCAGAAGCTTGTTGTTTCTGCCCTTATCACTTAGCAGAGGTGTCGCAAGCATAACAATTTGCTTATCGCAGCTGTGGTGAAGTACCCACATCATCCAAAGGCCGGAGCCGTCTTTATGGTATCAGCACATGGCCTCATGTAAAGGCACAAACAACTTTTATTGTTTTCAGTTAATTCTCCTCTGATTTCAGTCATGTATGTGCTTTTGTTCTTTAGTTGCTCACTCTCTACTCTCGTCACCCAGCGTTTCAAGATAAGAACTGAACGAATATACACCTTAAGTGAAAAAAAAAAAAAAATCACTAAAGTACCAACAAACTATGAGCTTTCGCCATCGGTCAGCATTTTAAGTTATACTGTATAAAAAGTGCTATTGTGCAACAATTGCAACTTTGGTTTTTATAGTCTTTTAGGGTAAAATTAAATATTTATTAATTTTGCCAATGAATAGCTATTAAGGACAGGACACTCGTTTTAAAACTTGCCAGTCTGAATAACTATGTCTTTAATATAAGGTTAATCTAAATAAAAGAAAGCACGTCAATTTAGATATTGATGGGGAAGTTTCAAACCCCAGACACTCCCACTTTGAAATCCCATATGCCCCCCTCCACATTTTTATACTTAAATTTCAAATACAATTCAATTGCTACAGCATATAACATAGTTTTGTTTTCTATCATTGCCTGACAATTGACTGTTGTTATTTTTGTTTGAATTTGATCAATCATACAATTTCCAAGGATCATCTGAAAAGTTCTCGGAATGACCCATAGATTGCAGCAGCAGTTCCGAAGTATCTAATCTCCACCATCTTCCATAGAAACATTTTGAGCAGTAATACATGGATTGGTCAAGAATCTTATTAGTTATTGCAATGTAGACTTGCTTATTAGGCAAATACTGAACATCGCGCTGTTATTATTTGGTAAAGAAGGGAACAGAAATGCATACAGATAGGGAACTCTACACTATCATTTTCAACCGTTTCCAGTGGACTAGCGGGTTTAAACTCCCAGTGGACGACCAAAATCCGTCACGACATCAGAAATTATCAATAAGGTGCACCATGTGGTTTTGGAGGATCACTTATTAAAAGTTACTTATTTATTTGCTGTATTTATTTACCGACGCTGTTTACATCTCAGGTCATCGGCGTTCAGTTTCATTCCAAGCTTGAAACGGCCGATAAATTTTACTCAGAGGCCTCTTCTTTCAGGTTTGAGGTGCTTTTTCTTACCATAAATCTAGAAGGGACCTACGGCTTTACTTCCCTTCAGAAGGAGGCTAAACCTGGCCGGGATTAAACCCCCGATTTTGGGATTAAGATCAAAGATGGTTATCATGGATCATCAGGATTAACTGATTAAAGATGTTCAAAATTGTTGAAACTGTGAATATTTCAGGAGAACGTGTATTTCACATTTTCAAGGAATAATTATGCATGAAAAAATTATCGACTTGATGGGTGCCGCGATTACTAACTCAACATCAAAAGCGAATTAGAATGCAACTCTTTCAGCAAAGTTTGGCCCGTTTTCAGAGATATCGTGGATTTTGACCAATGGATGAGTCTGTTACACATCTGAAATAAATCAGCAGTCTAAACAATGGAAGCATCACGAAGGCCAAGTTTGTGAAATCGGCCGGAAAGATCATGGGGCCGGTTTTCTGGGATGCCGAAGGTATACTGCTAATTGATTATCTTCCCAGAGAATCGTCCATCACTGGAGCGTATTACGCGAGGATGTCTATCAAAGAAGAAAGTAATCTTGCATCAAGACAATGCTCGCCCAATACAGGTGTCGTTACAATGGCGAAAATAAATGAACTGGGGTATGGCACGATAAAAGAAGAGGCCTCTGAGTAAAATTTGTCGGCCGTTTCACACTCTGAATTGAATGGAGGCTGATCACCTGAGATGTTAAATAGCGTCCGTAAATAAAACAAATTATGTCGTACAGATGACTAGTGCCAAAGAACAATTTAAATCTATAAATTAGGTTAATTGTAATGGGGTACGGAAGGAATGCAACATAAAGTCAGGGTAAGCAAATGGAAAATTTAAAAGTTTAATAGTAGTACATTTACATGAACTGAGAACATGGAAAGGAAAATTGTTTACTTTGATTTTAATATGTTTACTTGTTTACTTGTGTATAAAGTCCAAACGAATAACTCACAAAGATAGAAATTTAGCTGAATGAATTTAATTGGAAAAGAAGGAAGGTTCATTATTGGATGAAATGTAATTTAGTATTGTATTCAATGTTTAAACTATTTATAGTACTGTGTTCTTTGGTTGAATCGGATATTTAAGCAGGTAGCTGCTGACGAACCCGACTGGCGAGTTGAGCCAATCACATTGAAGTAAATTGAGGTTAGTTCCTTCTGGAAATGCCAAAGGCACTGATGGTATTAGTTATATTTAAAATTGATGTTTTTTCCTTCTTTATTTGTGTTTATCTTGTTAAAAAGATCTGTATGTTGATGTATGAGAAATAAAATTTATTCATATGTAAATTAAATCATAAATAGTTGATGGTTAAATCAGAATCCTGGGACGCAATTACTGTAAGCGTTAACAGTGACCTCTTAAGGAACAAATCTCTCGTAGTAGAGAAACCCAAAGGAGGTTTCTCTAAAATCAGATGAGAGAGCTTGCAGGAAAACACGGTAGCTCAGTTGGTAGAGCGTCAGCCCGGAAGTGAAGATCTGTGGTTTCAATCCCTGCCTTGATCCCACAATTTTTAAGTTCGATTCTTCATGTGCTAGGAAATAATTTGTTATAATTTTTTGATTCAGTTACTTTTAAATGATTAAAAATAAAAATGTGACTCTGATTTTTTTTCAATGACAACTTCATGTCAGTTGACTGCAACATCAGGTTTCCTATTTTGCAGTATACCACAAGATGTTCTGAGATTCGTGAATTTATCAGAACATCGAGTGATATTTATTAGGGATATTTCACGAAGATAAGAACTGAAGGAATGTCCTTTCGTCACGAAGAAAATTGGAATAAAAATAATATCTACTTAAAATTTGCTCATGAAATATTAATAATTGTATAACATTTTTTAACTGGCATTTATGAATACCTCCTATTCAGAAATTGTGAGTTTAGGTTCATCACTATAGTTCGATTTAATCAAATGAGAAAAACAACAAAACAAATATAATAATAATAATAATAATAATAATAATAATAATAATAATAATAATAATAATAATTAGGGACTTCATGCAAACTGTACGTTCTATGTTTCCTTATATTTATTATTATTCATTTTAATAAACTTAAATAATTAATTTAAATAAATAACACAAACAATATTATTTTTTAACAATTACAGTTTTTAAACGATTTAGTTTTATGCACTATAATTAAATAAGAAATTATCAAAATTAAATTAAGCATTATATACAATGGACATGAGGGAATTAGTAAATGAAAATGTTTCGTAATTTATAGCGATTAATCGATTCTTGCTCACCAGTTTGTGAGAAAACAGAGTTGGCGATACTGAGAAAATAAATGCATGTTCAGGTGATAAAATTACGATTAATTTACAGGTATATGTGGTTGTGGTTTATTCAACACTTTATTACATTTCATTGCGAGAATATATAAAGACACACAAGTGAAACAGTCCCAATGTATATTAGTAGTATGAAGGAAATTGTGTTGAAAAAAACTTAATCTTAATAATCTGATTTGTAACCTGTGTGAATTAAAATATTAGGTTTCTTTCCGTTCTCTCTATATAGGAACATCTCTCATATATATACAAATTTTCAAAATGTTCCACCCAGAACTGAAATTTCAAAATTGGGCAGTCTTATAATACTATTCTTGTATTTTGCCATATTATTTAAGAACGTGTTAAATCTTCCGTGAGGTCAATTGTACCAAAGTGTCCTATTATCGTTCGTTCTAGAAATTGGATCGAAACAGTGCAATATTAACGTAACTATTTTGTCTTCAGGCTTAGCCGCATTCTAAGAAAAGTCCCTATACCTTCATTAGAAATGTAAATGATTTCAGAAAACTATGTTGGTTTCGGTTGAGAGTGGTAGTGAAGCATAATCATAATATTTAAATATATACACAAATTATATTTTAGGTTCGAGAGCATAACACAAGGATGATAGGCGTCTTAGTGCAGTTTACGTAACTATGGGCGGTGAATATCCGAAAGGAAATACAGCATGAAACCGTTCCATTGGAAGCAACAGATAATTGTTGAAATAATTAACAACATGCCCCAAGGAAGGTTCATAGTTGCAGCATTCTGAGACATTGATAGGACAGACAAGCAAGAATATATAGAGGAGTGAAAACCGCGCAGGGAATGAACAGGAAAATTATTTTTTGTGGATGTTTACCTAAAGTATAGTCTTGCGGTAGGTAATACAACAAGAATAGGAAAAAAGCTACTTGGTGTTGGCAGCATGATGTCACTTGTATTTATAGTATTCATATTTAAAACACGGTTTTTGCAAGGCATTATCACATGAGGAGTCTGAGATATCCGATAAATTCACGAACGTAGTGAGTGAATTTATCTGGAATGTTTTGACCCTTGAGTTATATTTATTAGGACTATTTTACGAATATAATAAGAATTTAAATATAATTCCTCTAAACTTGGCTTACAATGTTGCAATACTTGTACATTTATATTATAAATACTTAACCTTTCAAGCCATATAGCAACAGACGAATGTCGATTGTAGTAATGTCAATAGAGAACAGACAAATGTGGATTTGGAACTAATTCACGAATAGAATAAGATTAAAAGTAACATATATTTTAAATGCGCGCACATATTATTAACAATTGTATAAAATGTTATACTTATGAATAGTTACCTATTCAGAAACCGGGAGAATGAAATAGACAAAAGTCGACTATTACAATCGCCACTGTTAAATTTACTAATACCAACTGAGAAAAACAAAATAGAGAAAACATTTTACCATTTTGAACAACGTGTTTATTTAGATTTATGGTTGCTTAGGCAGATATTGTTACTAATTTATAAAATAATTTCAGACTGTTTGGCTGAATATGCAATTGCTTGAGTGAATACACATTAAGTTAGTTTAATTTACAATTATTAAAACACGGAAAGTTGGTCAGGAATCATATAGTGGAGATATAGAGTTGACTGCACTGACTGCAAAGGAAATGCAAGTTGCTGGATAAAACGGATATAATAATTTTTTCGATAGCTTCACTGCGATATCCGGCTGTGATTGATCAAAATTCAAAACGTTGTTTCGTTTCATTGGTCGATTTTAAGATATATCATAAGTAAAATAGTCTTTGTAATTCTGTTTTATTGTGAACCTATAAATTCAATGCAATATTTCTTTAAGTGGATCTGTGAAGAAAGAGGTGATCATGAATGCTAGAAACGTCATAGCTGATAACAACTAATATGGACAAATCAGCTGATGTACGACCTATCTTTAAAAACAGTAGGAGTAATCATGATTTTGAACAACAAATATGGATAAATCATTTAATACATGACCGATCTTTGTTAACAGTACTATTAATATTACAATAAATGTGGATAAACCAGCAGATACACGTCCGATCTTTAATGACAGTACCGTCAATTCTAGAGGTGACAGTGGGTTAGAACAACTTTTATAGATAAATCAGCAGATACACGTCCGATCTTTAATGACAGTACTGTTAATTCTAGAGGTGACAGTGGGTTAGAACAACTTTTATAGATAAATCAGCAGATACACGTCCGATCTTTAATGACAGTACTGTTAATTCTAGAGGTGACAGTGGGTTAGAACAACTTTTAAGGATAAATCAGCAGATACACGTCCGATCTTTAATGACAGTACTGTTAATTCTAGAGGTGACAGTGGGTTAGAACAACTTTTATAGATAAATCAGCAGATACACGTTCGATCTTTAATAGCAGTACTGTTAATTCTAGAGGTGTCAGCGGGTTAGAACAACTTTTATAGATAAATCAGCAGATAAACGTCCGATTTTTGATAGCAGTACTGTTAATTCTAGAGGTGTCAGCGGGTTAGAACAACTTTTATAGATAAATCAGCAGATACACGTCCGATCTTTAATGACAGTACTTTAATTCTAGAGGTGACAGTGGGCTAGAACAACTTTTATAGATAAATCAGCAGATAAACGTCCGATCTTTAATAGCAGTACTGTTGATTCTAGAGGTGGCGGTGGGTTAGAACAACTTTTATAGATAAATCAGCAGATACACGTCCGATCTTTAATAGCAGTACTGTTAATTCTAGAGGTGGCGGTGGGTTAGAACAACTTTTATAGATAAATCAGCAGATACACGTCCGATCTTTAATAGCAGTACTGTTAATTCTAGAGGTGGCGGTGGGTTAGAACAACTTTTATAGATAAATCAGCAGATACACGTCCGATCTTTAATAGCAGTACTGTTAATTCTAGAGGTGGCGGTGGGTTAGAACAACTTTTATAGATAAATCAGCAGATAAACGTCCGATCTTTAATAGCAGTACTGTTAATTCTAGAGGTGACAGTGGGTTAGAACAACTTTTATGGATAAATCAACAAATACACGTCCGATATTTAATAACAGAACTATTACTACTAAAAGAAACCACGATTTAGAACAAGGGATGTGCATAAATCGCCCGAACGATTTTTATCACTGTAGGTAGTCAGGACAACAAATGTAAGATAAGCGATCCATCTGTAATAACTATGCCATTAACACTATAGGAGTTTATGACTTAGAACAACGAATGTCAATCCATAAGCTGATACATACCCGACCTATGTTATCAGTGCTATTAATACTGGAGGTGGTAATGACTTAGAATAACGAATGTGAATAAATCATCTGATACACTAACGACCTTTCTTAGCAGTGCTATTAATACTAAAGGAGGAATGACTTAGGTCAGGGAATGAAGAACATTCTTGCCCAAACTAAGCACTAATTTTGGCTCTTTAAAACAAACAAAGAATCTCAGTAAACGAAATTCCCTTTTCTTTCTTTTCCTGTTTGCATTATCAAGCATTGGTGATAAACTCCATCAGAAATAGCAAATTTTGCTGGAAATTCACACTTTTTCTGTATTGCTATGGCATTCACAGTGAGCTCAGTTTCGACTGAAGATTGGGATAGTCTCTCTAGGCAAGGTTTCTTTTTTTCAAGCCAAGGAACGAAACGTCCTGCAGTTCGGGGAAGCTTCAACGTGACGTGGGTGTTATGAGGTGACCTTGATAATATGTGTGCCGGAGGCGCAATGAGTAAGACCAGTGTCTCTCTTGGTTTTAAGAATCTGACAATGATATACAAGGCGGAAGAGCCGACCAGAGTGTTAAATGGCGTTAGCTATTGGAACGTATTACTCAAACAAATGTATATTAAACTTGTTTAGAAAGACTTGATGTTTTCTACAGAGATTTGAACATTTATTTTTAATTAACAATTTAAATTATGCACCTTCTTTTGTGGGTTCTAGCCCTGACACAAGTTCTAATTACTTCCACATTCTTTTTTTTTACTAATGCGCTCTTCAAAAGATTACTAACGGATGTTTAAATGGAGAAAATCAAGCAGAAATGTGCGGCTGTATTGGGTAATTGGATTGTATCTATGTCAAGTTTTACAGGAAATCAAGACAGACATGCACAGAAGAATATTTAGGGTGCAGTTTTTTTAAGTGTTTAACGCCCGTTTTTACTGCTGAGCACCACAGGCGGTGACACTGATGATATATGAGATGAAATGATATATTGGGAAAGGATTTTTTAAAGAAGGAAACGTTCCAGGCCTAAGTTTAAGGTACCTTACCGGCATTTGCCATTTATGAGGACTGAGGAAAACCTGGAAAAAACCTCAGTCAAGGAGGACGGTCCTGGTGAGATACGAACCCCAGACCTCCCGCTCACGAGTCCGCGCCTTAACGATCTCGGTCAACCGTGGCGGTAGGGTGCAGTTGTGAAGGTGCGCAGTGCAGGTGAAAAGGTTTTATCTGTACTAATTTGTTCGCGGCACTGTTTGTTAGGGCAGCATGAAGAAATCTACGCTGCCAATAGAGTATTCTTTTCCAAAGGAAGTCGAACAGTAACGGAGTAATGAAGTTGACTCATGCTCATGAAGGGCATATATGACCTACGAACTGCCATCAAACCATCTCTTAGAATGCTAGTTCGATATTGCAATTGTTGACGGGAAGGGGGGGGGACTTGTAGAAATATTCTCAATATTTGTTATTTTCCAAGAATATAATGCAGTTTTACTGACCATTTTGCAGTCAAGCAGTATACAACCAGCTATTATTGTATGTCAAGAGATGAAGAGATACTTAGAAAAAAAAATTTTCCCCTGCAGTCCAATCTGCTTGTCGCATTTTTGCACAT
This sequence comes from Metallyticus violacea, assembly GCA_030762175.1. NCBI lineage: Eukaryota > Metazoa > Arthropoda > Insecta > Mantodea > Metallyticidae > Metallyticus > Metallyticus violacea. Next base: position 73,344,193 of record CM060837.1, on the reverse strand, counting down.
AACTTTGAAAATTTGTCGCATATTCAGATATTCAGATGCAATTTTGGCTTAAACCCTATTGGAACAAGTTTTTATGAATGGACATAATTTAGACTTTAGGATTCTGATATTTTTATAAATTTATGAAAAATTACGGATATCTTGAAAAGTTCATGTGTTTAATAACAAGAAACTACTTGCACATCAATTGAAGCCAAAAATGTCAGGATACTAATCGTAAATACCGTATTTATGCGAATCTAATGCGCACATTTTTGTCCAAATGTAATAATCAAAATTGTGGTGCGCATTAGATTCAATGGTATATTAGGTTCGAGTACAAATCCACTCCGTAGTTCGCTGCTAACTTCATTCAATTTTATCCTTTATTACGTCATAAATCTTTGCTGCAATTCTCGACTTCGTTACATTTATTGTTGGCTTATTATTGCATAGAGAGTTTGAATAGCAGGTTGTCACGAAATAGAGAAGAGCATCTTATGATGCTACCTTCAAGCGTAAAGTAAATCTTTATGCTGAAAAAAATGTTAACAGAAAGGCAGGAAGAGAGTTCAATGCACTGGAGAGTAACGTTCACTTGTGCGGCAACAGAAATTGACACTATTTGCAACTAAAGCTGGTAGGAAGAAATTCACAAAGGAATATACCCTGACATTGAAGAAAAAGTTTTGTAATTCGTACATGAAAGAGGAAGAACGGGAAACCTGTGACTAGTGACACCGTAAGAAATAACTTTTTCTTATTTGACCTACGTCAACTGTCCTGGCAACAGCACCAGTGATGGATTTTGTCCTTCGTGTTCCAAGATGTAATAGAATCGTTTTATGAAGAGGACCGGCTTACCTCTAAGTCGCCGTACAACAATATGCTCCCCCCCTTTTTTTAATGTTTTTAAGTTTCGAATTTGGAGTGTGCATTACATTCGCCTAAATACGGTATTTTGTGTACCGCAAAATTCTGAAGTTTTTAAATTATTAGAGGTGTGAATTTCATAGCAGCGTCATCATCATCATCTTATGTGACCTGCCGGAACAGACAGCACGTTTCGCATTCTCGCATCATCTTAAGGATGATTCGCATCAGTTGTCGAGCAAAAAGACAGGAAATCGAACCATAAATCCCACCTGAAGCTTGTACATGTAATTACATCTTTCTACTGCCATGGAAAAGTCGTCAAACTCCATACAGAATCGGCAATGTCCGCCGATTCAGACAAAGAGGTAAGAGGAGGCATTTATGATGGTATTATTAATTGCACCAGGAACTTAACATTTTTATCGGACTTATATAAAGCTACAGCATGGGAAGGTGGCCTCAAAACGTGAATATCAGGGTCCATTGACACGTGATGATATGAATGAAACGTGTCCATTGGCATTACATTTAAGACTGCATATATTAACTATGAGTGTGTATGAGGTGCGGTCTATAAGTTTCCGGACTGACCATGTTAGGTTAGGTTAATGAGTTCAAGTGTTGGGACAAATAAATGGAATGAGTAGGAAAGATTAATAGTGATAAATGAACTTTAAGTGAAGTAAGTTGTCAAAGAGAAGGATATTATTATAATTGTAATAAATGAAGGAGAATTGAAACAATTAAGGATAATGTCCAATTTAAGAGAATTTCTGCCGAGTACTGGATACCAGTACATACCGCTGGTAACCAGTGGTTAGTAGTACTATAGTTGTATAGTTATGGAATAAATTTAAAGGATAGAATGGCTGGCTACCAGCTATAATTCTTACTGGTTCCCAGTAATATTGTTAAATTGTTAACTTGGTAGTTTTGTAGATTTTGGAAGATTACTTTGGGAAGTAGTTAAGCAAATTTATATTTTGGTTCAATTAATTATTTTATTTTTTTTGTTTATTGTTTTATTATATTATTTTAATCTAGTTATTAGGAAAATTTGTAAAATAAATTATTAAAATATTATTGAATTGTATAGTTATAATAATAATAATAATAATAATAATAATAATAATAATAATAAATGGAAAATTTGATATACACGCCCTTGTTTAGGAAACCAGGTACCAGGGTGGCGTATACAGATTTGATTTGATTTGATTTGATTTGATTTTTTTATTTTTGACCATGTTAGGTAGGTGGTAGAATAAAAGTACAAATATCGTTTTTCAACGTAACCTCTCTTTACTTTAATGCGTTTCTCACATCTGTGGATTAAAATCCCAATCCCCAAGAATCCTGTAAAACAGCGTCCTCCAACTCATATCGATCGTGAATTTCCGCCTCGAAGGTCATATTTCAGTTTTGAAAATAGGCAATAGTCGTGGGGGCCATGTTTGGGCTCTATAGTGGATGATCCAAATCCGTAAGTGTTGTGTTCACAGCACACTAAGGACTAGTGCGTTTTCATGAAACAATTCCTGAAGTTCTTGGGTCAGCAATTCACGCCTCTTTTCCGTGATGGCACTGCGCAATTAATGCAGTAACTCAGCAAGTGTTACTCCCTTTCAAGTACATCATTAGAAAGTCTCTATAGTAGCAAAAGATTGTCACCATGATGTTCTTTGTGGGCTGTGAGACTTTGGCCTTTCTAGGGTTGCTTCAACCTTCCTTCTCTACAGTGATTCTCCTTTTGAAAGAATGCCATAATAGAGGACCACATTTTCATCCCCTGTAGCGATGAATTCTCATAAAGGTTCAAAAGCTTCTGACAACACTCCATGAGCAGTTATGTTTGAGTTACTGAAAGACTTTGGGGCACCCATCTTGCACTAACTTATCCATATACAAATGTTGAAGAAGGATCTAAGTACAGCTATAAAAAATTCTTGCAGTTTTTTTTCCTTCTCTCCCACCCTTTTTAACACATGTCTCCCAGAACTTCCTCTTAGACAAGGTAGAAGTTTTCTTGCGTAAAAATATCCGCGGTTACCCTCACGTGAGTCATGTCTCTCTCTGTCCTAAGAAAATAATTTTGATCACCCTTACACAGTGAATAAGGAGAAACTTCTCCATACGCACCGTTAAGGCGTTGTTTAATATCACTGTGTGAAAGCTCTTCTTGTGTTAAAAAAGAAAGAAATAGTGTCTGTCGTCTTTTCAGACCTTCCAAATTGTGATATGGAACATCTAATTCGTACCAAAGATTGAAGTTTGGGCTGAAAGAGGTCAACCAGTTCAACTGTTTGTATTGATAGAAACTCGCTGCGCAATAGTGGCCTCATTCATTTAAAATAACTCGTGGTAAAGTCCGAATAAATTCAAACACTAAGTGAGATTTCTCATCCGGTGGAATGACAACTAAATAAACTTGCCTTTTATACTTGATGGGAAATGCAGGTGCCCTCAAGTAAATGCCGCACTCACCAGACCGTTCTATAAGAGAGTTTACCTATATCTACTGTGTACATATTGCTCCAGAACGACTCATATTTTTTAATGTAATAATATCTGCAAAGAGTAAAATATCAGTCACTGCCTTATGTTTGTCATTTCACATTAATGTAAAGTTGTTTACACTTATTGTGCTCCAGATTCTTATGGTAATTTGTGATTTAATTGAAATTTACATAATTCGAAATGTTTACATTAAAAATAAGCATTGTATCTCTCTTCGGTTCCAGAAAACAAAACAAGAAAGATATAATTTCATGCGACAGTATTTGAACACAAGATCTTCACCTATTACACATAATAGAAATTTACTCTTGGGAAAATGTTGTTAAAATAACAAGAAATAAGGAAGAAGAAGTAGGTCAAACACTTAAATACTAACATAAAATCATATTTCGAGCAGCTTGTGTTCTTCTTGAAAGGCAGAAGTCAAGTGAAAGTGGTGAAAGTAAATATTGATCGTCGTAGGTAACGTAATGCAGGGAAGCAGATAAAATAAGCGCCGGGAGGGAAAATGAGAAACAGAAATATATTAATACTTTTAAAAAAATAAAAGAAAGCAACAATCAATAACAACGTGGAAAGGGAAATGTTATCACCTAAGATTTAAACCAGGTGGTGCACGCACTTTATGCAAAAATATAACTATTTCCCTACCTCTGAGGCAGCTTTCTGGGATATGAGTCGGTAATGCATCAACAAGTGTTAAATTAAATGTATCGTCGAAATCCTTACAGTGAGACAGGCCAAGTTGGGCAACTGGCAAGGGAGACTTTGTTTTAACAGAACATAAACGGAACGAAACAACAGTAGAAGTTAAACCAATATAATTTTTTTTCAAAGCTTACAAGATAACATATATACAGCATTCTTATAAGCACAGTTAGAAAATTAAGTAATCTTAAATTCCTTCGATAAATTGGGGTTGTAAAACGAATGACATGGCATAATTAGCGCTCACGGTTTGCATTTAGGGCGTTGGCAAGGATTTGAGTCTGCGACCAGACGGGATTATTTGGTTGAAGATATTTTGCGGCGAAATATAGTTTTAAAGTGAGGGGATAAAAGTACAGATTTAGAAAAATCACTTAAATATGAATGCATTTATAAAGCGTCGTGACATTGCTTCGAAATAGATTTGATGTTCTCAAGTCCAAGGTACGTTAAGTGATAACAAGGTTAATGAAGTTCTTATTTGAAAATTGTGGTTTGCATTAGAATGTTTTGTGCGCTGGGGTGTTACGGGACTATAAAAGAAAGGAACGATATTTTTGATTTTGGAAATTTTTAGCTAGATTTTAATATAGGTGCGTATTAAGAGATGAAAAGTTGTTATAAAGACGGTGGCCGCGGATTGGAAGGTTGGTATGCAGGGGATGACAGCTATCGAAATGAAGATACTGTTGTAAATTGGCGGGCTTAATGACTAGGAAGTAAGAAAAAAGCCATTGCATAAAGAAATATCAATATCTAGGAACGTAGCAGCATTGGGAGAGACAGAAGAAGCGAACTTAACTGAAAACTTGGAGTTAAGATTAGTTAGGAACCGATCGAGAGATTTTGAGCTATGATCAATATATAGTTCAACCATACGCATGGTGCAAGAGGTTCTGACTTAAGAAATTCCCCCTCTAAGCTTTCTGATGCCAATTGTAGTGCCTCTAATTTGTATATAATATTTATGTGGGTTTGTCTAACGTTTCCTCCGGAAAGAAAAAGAATGAATGAATAATGTTTAACGCCCGTTTTTGTTACAGAGGCACCACAGGTCGTGGACACTGATGATACAGGAGATGAAATGATAAATTGAGAAAGGGTTTCTTTTTAAGGAAGGTAACGTTCCAGGCCTAAGTTTAGGGTATCTCCCCGGCATTTGCCATTTATAAGAACTGAGGTAAACCTAGAAAAATACTCAGTCAGGAAGACGGTACTGACGGGATTCGAACCCCAGATCTCCCCCTCAGGAGTCCGCACCTTAACGACCTCGGTCACCCGTGGCGGTTAAGGAAAAAAAATAAGGAGAAGAAAAGAAAAAATGTCAAACTTGCTCCCTTCCATGCTCATCAAACTAGAAACTATGCGATAGCTGGTGGTACAAACAGTCGGCGGAGCAAAGACAGCGACGTTACTGTTTGTACGGTGTTATGATTACCTATTAGGTTTATAAGTGGATGTAGTTAGAGTAATTTAATTTTAACTGAATGATTTTCTAACATCCAGTTCTAGATTACATCTGCTAGCAAGAGGAAAGAAGTGTTAAAAATATCGAGGTGGTCACGCGAAGAAATTGCTATGCTTAGTTCCTTCGCTTCTTTGTGAAAACCGTGTGTTCTGCAATTTGTGCTCATGTGATGTTTCTGTGGCATCGATTCTAAAAAGCATAAAATGTAAAGTTAACTAAGAAAACGAACCTATTTCGTAATTCTTTATTAAAAATTATGAAAGAAATATACGAATGCCAAATTATTTACATTGTTTATAGAACTTAAGGAAATGTGAATTATTTATATCTGACATTACAGGAAGGGGATTTGCACGATACGGGTTTACAATAACGTACTTGTTTGGTTAGTAATTGGTTGCAGAAGGTCAAATATTTCACATATAAATAACATTTGTCCCTCTAAAATGCCGCTAGTTTCGGAACATAGAGCCCTCTCCAGTTTATTATTATTATTATTATTATTATTATTATTATTATCATTATTTGTTTATTTATGGACGCTCTTTAACATCTCAGGTTACCTGCATTCCATTCAAATCAGAGCATGAAAAGGCCGACAAATTTTGCTCAGAGGCCTCTCTTTCAGGCTTGAGGTTCTTTTTCGTGCCGTAAATGTACGACACGGGACCCACGCCTTTACTTCCTTTCCGAAGTAAGCCATACTTAGCATTTTTATGCCCGAAAATATTCATCAGTCCTGGTCGGAATCGAATCCGCGATCTTGGGTTTAGGAGGCAAGTATGCTTACCACTACAATACCAGGACCATCCCCAGTTTAAAGACGTATATCACAACTACATAGAACAGATTTGTAATTGAGTTAAAGAATTCGAAAGCTATGCTAGATGTATAATCTTCACCACAGGAGAATTGGAAGCAGGGCCGGACGGTGAGTTTCCTAGTATTTTTCCAGCAACTGCCTGAAGAGCAGGGAGGCTATGCTAGATATATGTCCATCAGTAGTTTCTAAGCCAGTTGCTTATCAATTTAATCTTTTTATAGACAATGGGTAGCGATTAAATTTAATTCTGGACTATATTTATTGATCTAAAGAAATGAGAAACATTTTCAATTCTTTGCTACTGATCATGGGATCTCCATCAATTCAGCTTTCAACAAATTCCATTAAACCAGTAAAGCTTCTTTACAAAGCCGTAAATTCGCGAAAAGGAAAGAGGTTGCGCAACAAATAGTCAAAGTTGTTTTGAAGTTAGCACAGGTATCAAGATGCTAGAAATTCGCTTGCAGGTTTACACTATCATCTTGTTCAAATATGCACAAGTCGCCCTCACAATGAATTGCGAGAAACTTATCATTTCACCTTAATCTTCAGTTCAACATAACCTTGTCTCACTCAAGTGAAACAGGATTTCATTACGTTGTTATTACCAACTTCTGCGACGCAAAAAAACCTGCCTGTCACGAAGTGTGATGGGTGTATTGTAAAATTGTATATTAGCTTCTGGTAGTGGTGTGAGCCGAACATATTCTGATACATCTCAAACAGCTTGTTTCGGGGTCAAGGGCGTGATATCGGGGAAACCAAGCGGGCTGGCTCAGACTGAAACGCTTGCAACTCCCATTCGGGAAGTCTCCAGTTCAAATTTCTTGGGGCTGGCCAATCTGGCTTTAGGTTCTTTCGTGCTTTCCCCTGGTCGCTTCCATTTCATTTCGTGCACAGGCTTTGCACTCTGATACATTATGAGGTAGATCATGCAGCGAGAACAACCAATAGCACTGGCCTTCTGGCTACTCGACCAAGTCCTTAACTCGCAAATTCGCCTCTGACACGGCGTTCCTCTTCAATACATGTCCGCCCTCCTGAGAGCATCTGCACCAACAGCTTGACATTACAGGCATTCTCAGTGCAGATGGAAAGCATTTCTTTATGAATATTTTTCATTCATACCTTTAGCAAATACAAATCGCGCTCGAGAGTTATACTCACTCAGAGGCGCCGCCAACTTGAAACTGCTGTTTCCCTATTGTTACCAATTGTCACCGGAATAATGTTGTGGCAATAGCCTCAGGTACCTCATTCAAACATGTAGTGCCCTACATCATTTTGTAACTTAATGATTTACACTGGAATGTATAATTTTATCCGTGCAATGGACATCCAATTAAATGCTTGAGTTTCACTTAGATGAAAGGGTAAAAAGAAAAAAGTAATCGAAGAGAAAGGAGTGTTAAGGAAAAATATGATAAATCAAGATTTTCATTTTTCAAATACGTTGTTTGCCTCAAAATATTGTAAGGACTTGGCAGTTTTCTAGACAATCTGAAAGTCAAGTGACAAAATGCTTTTTACCACACAATGTTTTTAACCATAAAAATGAGACAAGTTTTAACTACAATAGCTAACTGCTTATTAAACTATTGCTTGCCAGTTCCAAGTCAGGCGATTTTGTCGGGATGAAGGTTAGCAGTTAGCACCTCTTTTGTTCGGGACTCATTACAGCCTTTTTATCGATCGGGAGTGGCTTTACCAGCTCCGCGTTCGGATCCTGTGGGACCACCCTGATAATGGGGTTTTTGGAATATTTTATGATGCCAGTTACTTCGTATTGAGTACTTTTGGGGTGTTTCCTCTCATCACGAGAACATTCTCCAATTCCTGGCCTTGATATTGCAAATGGTGAACATTATTGTCATTGTGTTTATATAACTTTACTGCACAAGTTCGCACTTTCCCGTGCGACATTACCTGGGTTTACTATGTGAAGAATCCACTCAATGCATTACGTGGTATGGCAAACAAAGGAAGGAAATGCAACACAGCTATATACTGTTTCGTGAATGTACAAACAGTTGACTTCCTCCCAAATATAATGGCTTTATGAGTATACGAGCAAATAAATACTTTTTGTTACATTTTTAGTCCTCAACGATGGCAAATGTCCAGGAGTACCCTAAACTTAGGTTGGAACGTTCCTTTTGTAAATAAAATTCATTTCGCAATTATTAGCTAATAATTTTATATCATTTATCACAAGTGTTCACTGTCTATGATGCTTTAGTACGAACAGCCTTCAAGAGCCCCTCTTTGCTAAATTGCCACCGAGCGCAAAAACGCAGCAAATTCCTTTTCACACACCAAATTTAATAAATCAGGTTTATACTCCAGGATACGAAATAAATCGTCAACATGGATGGAAAGAAAGGGCAGATAAAGAGCGTGGAATGAAAGCAGAAGAAAAATACAAAGCAGGAAATAAAGAAGGAAAGTGTAGAAAAATACAAGAAGGAAAAGAAAGAAAGGGAAAACAGAAGAAACCAAAGAGTCAAAAAGAAGTAAAAATATTAAGAAACGGACGAGGAAAGAACAATGTCATTGGAAAATAAACCAAAGAAGAAAATAAAATTAAAATATGGCAAGAAGAAATAAATAATGAAGAAAATGAAGAAGAAATGCAGAAAAGTACAGAAATAAACAAGAAGGAAAAGTAAGAAAGGAAGGCACAAGGCAGTTTAGAACGCGAAAGAAAGAGAAAAAAAAAATAAAAAATAAAACGAGAGAAAATAAAAAGGACATAAAGCAATAGGTAAGTAAATAAACAACACGTGAAAAAAAAAAAAGGAATGGGAAGGAACAAAATATTATGGAAATTAGATCAAATAAATAGGAAATAAGTTTGAAAAAGAATTAAAAGGACGTTAAGAAAGGGGAAAATGAAATGGAAGAATAGACAAATACACAAAAAGAAAGATATAATTGGCACGTCAATAGATTTTGTTTATTTACGGACACTCTTTAACACTTCAGGTCATCAGCGTTCCATTCAATTCAGTGCTCGAAACGGCTGAGGTCTCTTCTTTCAGGCTTGAGCTTCTTTTACATGCCGTAAATCTAGGATGCGGAACTCACGGCTTTATTTTCCTCTGGAAGGAAGCCATACTTAGGATTTTTACACCCGAAAAATCCATCGAATTGAACCTGCCATTTTGGGCCTACAGGGCAAGTAACGCAAGAAAGAAGGGAACAGAAAATGTTAATGAAAATAAGAGGAAGGAAACCAGAATGCAAGGTTAGTAAAACAAAAAGGAACGCAAATAGCAAAATAAAAACAAATCACGAAAAATAGCGAAAAGAGCAAAAAAGTGAAATTAAAATAAAGAAAAAGAGAGAAAGAAAAGAAGTAGACATTACGCAGGGGTGTTTATAGTCTGAGAAACACCGCTAATTCTTCGTGGTTACAGAGGACATTAAGGAATGCTCCAAATTCAATTGACACAGTAGCTATTTACCTCTTTGTTCACCAACCCGACTATAGCAGTAGCTATTGCGGTTAGTTACTTGAGAGTTTCTCACTGCACTTATCCATTACTTGCAGATTTTAGGAGAGGGAGAATCCATCTAAGACGAAGACCGCGTAGGAAGATCCGCTACAGCAACAACGGATGAAAACTGTAATGAAAACAGAGCGTATGCATCGCTGTACAAATTATCAGTTTCAAAAAGCCCTGAATATTTGATCGGCAGCAGTGAAAACAATCCTCGGATAAAAACTTTAAGCCAGGAAGCTCTGCAATTGTTGAATCCCCCACCACCTCAAAGTTGAGCCAAAAAAAAAAAATCACGTGTGCTAGAAAATGTTGGAAAATATTGATGGAGAAAGATCAAAAAACAATTTAACATCATAACAAATAATGAAGCAGTATGATCCAGAAACTAGGTGACATTCAACAATGCGGAAATTCCCAGGAGAGGATCCCCCAACAAACACGAAGCAAGCGAGAAGTGTTAGCAAGAAGATGATCTGCCTTTCTTCTCAGCTCGTGGCCACGTTATGACTGTTCCACTTGAGGGACAAAAGCTGTAACATGACAAAATGCCTACCCCAGTCTTCAATGCACTGACAACGAAGCATCCTAACACTGGAATCCTGTTTACCCACACTGTACTGGAAACAACTCAGGGAGTCAAATGTTTGTACATAGTCCTTACAGTCCAGATGTGGCCCCATGTGACTATTTTTCTATTTCTCAAAATAAAAATGAATTTGTGGTCAATGATTTGAACCACCTGAAGCCGCAGTGGGCGCACATGAGTGATGTGCTTGAAACATGACGCTCAGCATTTACAGAATGGTTTGAATGGATTTTATTAATGACGTCTAACGCCGTTTTCACTACTGAGGCACTACAGGCGATGAACATGAGGTGAGACGATAAACTGGGAAAGGATTTATTTAAGGAAGGAAACGTTCCAGGCCTAAGTTTAGGGTACCTCCCCAGCATTTGCCATTTATGAGGATTGAAGAAAACCTGGAGAAAAAAAAAACCTCAGTCAGGGAGGACAGTCCTGGTGGAAATCGAACCTAAGACCTCCCGTTCACGAGTCCACACCTTAAAGACCTCGGTCATCCGTGGCGGTTGAACGGATGAGACGCTGTAAAGAATGCAATAGAGAATACTTTATATAGATAACGAACGTGTTTTAAAAGTTTATTGTTTTCATTCTTAAAACGTCCAGAGTGATGCGCATAGCATCCAAAGAACAAACAACTTTAATACTGGATAGATGTCATGTTTGCATTGAAAAGTAAGGAGGGCACTATGAACAATTAATGTAGGTTAGTATCTTGCGCTATTTTTAATAAATGGTCTATCCTGTTGAGCTATTGTTAACTAGGGAGCATTAAAGGCTAAAAATAAATAAATTCTGGTAATAACGTAATTTCTGCCTCTTCTGGTAATGCTCAAGATGCCCCCAGATGAATTCATTTGTATACAAGTCATCTTGAACATTCTTGTGGATTATGTTTGAGAACCAACATTTGAACTATTTCAATTGATTCAAATTTCCTTAGTTTGAATGGATGATAGAAGCATTATCACATGTATCCTAGTCGATCCTGGTGGTGTTGTGGTAATCATATTTGGCTGCTAAACCCAAGATCACGGGTTCAATCCCAGTCAGGATCGATGGATATTTTCGGGCGTAAAAATCTCAAGTATGAATTCTTTTGGAAGGGAAGTAAAGCCGTGGGTCCCGTGTTGTAGATTTACGGCACGTAAAAGAACCTCAAGCCTGAAATAAGAGGCCTCTCAGCAGAATGGGACGCTGATGACCTGAGATGTTAAAAAGCGTCCGTAAATAAGCAAAAGAAAGTGTCCTAGGATTCAAATTTTTCAAATCTATCCGGCAGAAAGATTTATAATTATGTTTCTTGTGGTATTTGCCGAGCCTTCAGTATAAATTATTTCCAGAATCTCCTGTACTCCAAAACTTAAATTGCATCTAAGAAAAATCTGTACTATAAGAAAACAAACATCTGAAGTTCAGTAAAATAAAGTCACTGGCCACGCTAATGAAGTGAAAAGAGTACTTGAAATAACATCAAGAAATAACTGCCAGCTAATGAAATCCATAATGATAGATATTATCTCGGAAATGTGTCATTATGCGTAAAAGAAATTATAGTGGAAATCGCTTTTTAAGACGCGGAATGTTGTTCCGTAACACGCCGCCTGGAAATGGGTTTTGAAGATAACTTAATAACATCGCTTGCTGTGTTGCTAGGATACTTGAAAGTTTCAACTGTTTCCTACCTCGTCTTCTCTATAACCTTCATTTATTATTTTTTACATCCGCTTCCTGAAACTTAATTATTTGGCAGCACGTTGTCTTCATTGGCAAAACGTGTGAGTTTTATAGCTTCAGCGTGTCGGATATCACACGTGGTTGGATTTCCTCCCACGTGAGTTTTCTCTATGTATCTACACTTATTATGGGTTTTTTTGCACACCTGTTTTTAATATTAATAAATATATATTTTTGATCTTCAAAACCATTCTTTACGAAGACACTCAGAAAATTACCATAGTTGAGTAAGCTGTTTACAATAATGCACACACACACACACACACACACACACACACACACATATATACATAAAATTGTCTAAAAAGCAACAAAATGTTAAATGAAATTATTGATACTTTTAACAAAATAACATTATTTGTTCATTGACACCAACTAGTTAACATAGCGGTTAATTATTAAAATTGACTTTATTCATATATATATTGTTACACTTGTGAATGAGTATATAAATTGATTTTTAAAATAAAATTTATTGGAAGAAAAAGTATAAATTAAATGAATGCTCAACGATGTGGTTTAATTCGTGATGAAATGTTCATGGCAATTGGAGTAATTAGAAATTGTGGATCATGAGGCTTGAATACCGGAAAAGGTGTTATATCCAAAATATGGAAGCAATATAAATTATTCGGCAGTCCAGAAGAACAAATCCAGACAAACTAAGGATTACAGCTGCTGCACAAAACAAATTTCTGTGCATAAGGGTCCTGAGAGAAGTAAGTCAACTGCTGCCCTGTTAAGAAGTACCTTGCAGAATGTTTACGAGTTAATTGTTTCAACCCAAACTATTAGAAACGGACTGCTCCAAATACCTAGTCTGTTTACTTCATCCCAAGTGGTTAGCGGTGAAAATCCGACGCGACATTTAGTAGTAAATGGATATAGAATTTGAACAAATAGGACCACTGATTTGAAAAATACTTTTATTTCTCAACATAATCCCTCTGTACATTGAGGAGCTTGTCCTGTCGTCTCATAAGCCCCTGAAATCCAGCCGCATACAATTCTTTGGGCTGCTGTCGGAAACAGACCGTGACTTCCCTTTTTACAACTTCATCGCCTGGAAGATGACGTGTAAGAGGGCCGAATAAATGGAAGCCCCTTGGAGCAAGGTCGGGGCTATATGCAGGATGCTTGAGAACCTCTCACTTGAAATTTTGCAGCTTCTCATTTGTCTTATTAGCAGTGTGAAGATACGCGTTGTCGTGCAAGAACACGCCATTGGTGAGGAGTACTGTCACAGCCATGGAATTGACTTACGAAGTTTCCTGAGGATGATTTCTAAATTGAAACTCATAAACAGATTAATAACTGAACAAGAAAATATCCAACTAATATTTAAACCATATGAAGATCTAAAGACTTTCAATCATCTTTTATTGAAACCAAGAAAAATTGGAGTTGCCCAATTCCTCTTAGGGCATGATTGCCTGTCAGAAGACTTCTTCAGGGTGAAATTAACCAAGAACAGCCACTGCCCATTGTGTAAGAATGTGAATACTATCTTAAACAAAGAACGTCGACTGAAATGCAACCAACTTGATAGCAACAAACAAATATAATATAATTTTTATTGGGAAGCTAGGAAAAGATAAATATCAACACCCTCAATGGCCACTAACAACAAACCAAACAGCTTCCTGAGGATCTTACAGTAGAAGTTGACATTTACGGTTTGTCTTTGAGACTGAATGTGATAAGTAGAATGTCTTCGCCATCCCGGGGGGGGGGGGGGGGGGGAGCAGGAAGTTTCCACTATTGACGCATGTTTTGTCTCGGGTTAGTAATGGTAAACCCAAGATTCATGACATTTGACAATATGGGTTTGCATATCATGTCCATCGTGGTAGCGATTGAGATACTGCAATATCAGAGACCCATTGTTTGTATTTTGTGTTGGGTCAGCATGCGCGGTACCATCAAGCGGCGTGCATTATGAGGTAGGTCATATCGTATTAACCAATAGCAGTCGCTATAGTGTATATAATTACACTTCTGTCTGCTTGGATTAAATCTTCAACTCATTGCAAATTTGCCTCTGTAGCAAAGTCTGTTAGATGGTCCATGCGGTGTTGAATTTTCGATACGTGTCTGCCCTTCAGAAAATGTTGCATCCAATTGTCGTAATTCTCGCAGTATGTGAGAAGCATTTCTTTATAAATATTATTTACCTAGGGTCAATGTAGTGCCGCTCGTCTCTTTGTAACTTAATGATTTACCCTCGTATCATGCCTGGAGCATGTCAATTGGCAACAGGAATAGTGCAGTCATGTTCTCTTCACACATGAATCAAGGCTTCCATCTGCATTCAGATTACATACATGAAAACAACCAGGTAAAGCAGATATTTATGTAATAAGATTTAATGATATAATTTATAGCTGCAACTTATTTTTTCAGTTAGAATGACAATTGGTATATACGAGATATTAACTTAATATCAATGCAATCACAGTAAAAGTTTCAGAAAATCCATACAAAAAAGGTGGAACTTTGAAAATTCACTCCCAGTATCCCTTAAGTAAATGTGAATTTCACTCAGCGATATTAACGACGACTTGACGGTGTGTATAGCAAAGTTTCCTTTTCATTTCCCATTGTGAAGAAGTTATCAAAATTATTTCGTTTGGGCAGAGAGAGCCTTGAAGATGACCCAAGTGTGTTTAGTTCGGTGGATGTGTCGATACAAGAAAACATCTGCCTTGTCGAGAAAGAAGATTTGAGTGACAAACGTCTGAAGACAAAAGAAATAGCTGCAAAGTTGGGGCTTTTTAAAACATCCTTAATCACATGTATACGGTCAAAACAAGATGGGTGCACCGAATTCTTCAAGCAGTTCAAATACAAGTGTGCGTGGAATGTTGTCAGTCTTTTTGAACCTTTGTCATGGAATCGAGAGGACATTATTGAACTCCATCGTCAAAGTGAACGGAACTGTGGTTCTCTACCATGACCCTCACTCAAAAAGAGAATGAATGGGGAGGAGGTAGAATGGTGAAGCACCCCCTAGAAAGGTCAAGTTCTTCATCAACAATTTTGGGGAATTGCAGAGGAGTTTGGATGATAAAACTTCAAAGATAGGAACACAATGGGGACTGGAAAGTATTTTGCTGAGTTAATATACCAATTGAGCAGTGTCGTTAAGGAAAAGAGACGTGGAATGCTGAGTGGAGGAGTTCTGCACGATAACGCACCAATCTACACGGCTGCTGTGAACACATGATTTTCAGGAAATGAAATCTGACCTTTGAGTGTGGAGATACACGAACGATAATAAGGATGATGTTTTCCAGCATTTTGTAGACAAAACTTTAAACTATTTATATTTTTTTAGGGGAATTTAAATTTTAATGCCGATAGTGGGAAATACATTGAAATAAAGGGAGATTATATTGAAAAATTACACCTGTATTTTTATTATATGATCTACCTCACGTGTTCAGAGTGGAAACTTATGAATCGTACCTTTACATGACAAAAGGCTGGAGATGAAAACCAAGGGACATGAGCTGTTTCAATCTGCTTTAGAGGAAGAAGCATTTTTAATGTTATCTCAATATATCTGAGATGTGTTTGTACTTTATTATGCACAGCTATTTGTTAGGACTGACTTAACCTGAAAAATACTTTGGGTTAAAATGTGATTCTTTTCCCTTTGACTTTAAAAATAAATAAAAGCAACCTATTTATTAATAAATTGCTTTCTAAGACCTCCAAGTTCAAGTATTTTATTTGTATATCGGGAGTAGGAATGCGCAAGGGCAGATTAAAAAATTTTTTTTAATGTGCACTTATAGAAATCGAGCGGCGCAAAAGGTTACGAGATACTCGTACAGGCGGTGGGACTTGTAAAAACAAAACAGATTTATCTCGGACTCTTTGAAAGGAGAAAAAGAATTTTACGGTTCATGCAATGAAGCAGAAAAATGAATATCTCCAGGCCATCACCGTCTAAGTACAGCCGTGCCTGCATCTTCTATTGGTTGATGAACTCAGCCAGAGACGATGGTCAGTTAAGTATAACTTTCCAGTCTCTGCGGCACATCACAATTTTCTCAACACGCAGCGTGTAGTAAGTTCTTTCTGCAAAGGTTACGTAAATATGATTCTCATAGGAGGAGGCATGACATTGACGTTAGCTGGGACTCCAAAACACTCAGTAGCCACCCTCACTGTTACGCAGCAAGTTTCTCACTGCACGACATTGAAATTTGCACCTTAGTCATTATCGAGCATTTTCCCTCTTATTTCGCTGATCTATTCCACTCCAATCCATGTTTCTGTATTCTTCTCAACTCTCCACCCCTTTGGTCTTCCCTTCTACCGCCGTTCCTGAGGTACCAGTACTTCTCTGTTTTAGGCTGTGTCTCCACTAACATCCTATCTACATGTCCGTACCAAGGCAAGAGTTTTGTCTAATTCTATCTAATACTGTCAAGTGGGCTACCATCACTTATCTATTTTTTTTGTCAATCCTGTTGGTGTAGTGGTAACCATACTTGCTTCCTAAACCCAAGATCGCGGGTTCAGACCCGGCCAGGGTGAATGTATTTTTTCGAGCGTAAAAATCCTAAGTATGGCTTCCTTCGGTAGGGAAGTAAAGTCGTGGATCCCGTGTCGTACATTAATGGCACGATAAAGAACCTCAAGCCTGAAAGTAGAGGCTTCTGAGCAAAATTTATCGGCCGTTTTACGACCTGAATTGATGACCTGAGATGTTAAAGAGGGTCCGTAAATAAACCAAATCAACAATAATCATCATATTGCGATACAATGTAACCTGTCAGAGCCAATAGCATCTTTGAAAAAGTTGTCTATGTCTATGTCTAATATCTCCACTTTTATTTGTAATGAATTATTAAGTTTTAACTAACACATGAGAAGTAACATCAAACTGAATTTATCAGTTATTAAAAAAAAAAAAAAACATTAGCTGTGGTAAAGCTTAAGGATCATTTGCAGAATGTAATATTTTTGGAGTACCTTTTGACATGGTAGCTGTGGTTCTTGTAAGCGAAGAGATTGGGCACTTTATGAGCGTTGGTTTGCCGACGTGAGCACACAAAACCGTGAGATGAATGGAATTACCGACGTCAGTATTGCTAAATGTCGATGTGGGTGTTTTTCTTTCAATCTAGAAATTATCACCACCCTTTGAAAATATTGGGAGGGCTCGGCTCCCTCTGGGAAAACCTGGGGTGGAGGGAGGATCCCTAACAGTCCTTAACTATAATGGCATAATATTATAGAAAAAAATTAAAAATGGAGAAAGTGCCTCTAGAAAATCTCCTTCGGGCATCAAAAGATGCAATTCTTTAGTAGGTGGAACTTTTCAGCTTTTTTTTTTTTTAAGATTTTCCAGTAGTGAAAAAAATACGAACTTGGAACTTGGTCAGATTTATTCCGGGAATTCGAACATCAAACTCTGTATCACTGCCGTAAAGATGCGCTGGCTTGAATACACAAGAATCGCCAACCGCATCCAATCCGGCAACTTAACCTGTATCGTCAATAGTAAATATGTCGGAATTTTACATTTGGCAGCAATTGCTATTGGTGTTTCGATTGCATTCATATGCCCGAATAGCATTAATTTATAAAAAAATGTAGTAATAAAAGTTCTCGGTTTGTATTCCATTATGCTATCCTTTTATTTATGCAAAGCTACCTAAAGAACTATACAGGAGTAGCACACAATTTCGTGACTTGACCAGTCGGAATTCGATCTCAAGAAATATCCAAGCCATCCATGCTGTGGCACAGCAAAAAATAACGCTATTAAAGTGCGAATCAGTACTTCGTTTGTTTTAGAACACGTTTAATAATGAAATGAACACTATTTATTGCTAACGTATAATTTCTGCGGCTTTAATTCATTCCTCTTCTGGTGTAATTATCAGCTTCGCTTACCATAGCGCAAAGAATGTACAAGAACCGTCGAGGTGAGGTCGGCATCTCAGCGGAAGTAGGGATAAACATACTAATGCCAAGTCAAGCACAGTTGGGTAACTACGCACGCAAAGCCAGCGTGTCATTCATATTCCTTGAGTGTTTTAAGCCCGTTGCTATGGAAAACAATTACCATGGAAACCCGTCCATACCGGTATGAAGCGGGTAGCGTTGTGTAACGTGTCCCTTTTCTGATAAAACTACAATTCCAGCCCAGTCAGCATTAATCACACATGGCGTCGATGAATTTTCACAACACTTGCGTGCTCATCAACTAACAGTATGTGTGCTAGATTTAGTGTATTAAAAGTACAGGGTGATTCGGAGTTGAATTTGTGATAGGTGAAGATTAAAGAGATGCATTCAGATTCTTTGTGCAATGTAAATAATTTTATTAACCGACAGATAAAAACCTTTGGCCTAAATGACAAAAAGTTTTAGATTTTGATGTAGAAGAAAAATCTCAGTTTCGTATGCGTGAATGCTTTAATTCTTGTTGTGCCTTTACGCTAATAATAGGAGTCCGGTAAATTTCCATGATTAGTTAACGTTTGCCAGCAAACTGAGTCGACCATTGTCACAACTAACATAAAAATTAAAGGAGGAAGAAGAAGAAAACAACCCCGTGCTGTATGTGGTATTAGATACAGGAAATATGCTACTGCGCAACCAGCCCTATGATGTCATCCTTTCTATGTTTGCTGATGCTGGAAAGTGGGAGGGTGTTGCGTGCGTGTTAGTCTCAGAGATGGAAGGTATAATTCTTGTGTTAACTGCTCTATTTATATCCCTCTTTGCTTTATTTGTTGTTATACTTCCGAAACTGCTTATTCATAATGAAAAAAATACAGGATGGTAAAAAATAAATAATTTGCAAGCGCTTCTTCGAAAGAGGGTGACCTATAGCCATGTTGCATCATTCCTTGAATATCGAAACATGAGATGACCGTAATTTTCTCAGCAGAAGCAACCATTTTTTCTATTGAGTTTAGTCCTTATTTTGATGTACTGCCCCATCCTTCATTCCGATTTTAGCCCCTACTGTACCTCCAGTGAATTCATCTCTAAGCAGTGCGCAATTGATTGCTGCCTATCCATATCCCTCAAGCGGTTTCTACCCTTCCTCCATGCGCTCTTTCTATTTCACTGACCCGCCATCCAAATGGAGCCCAGCCCTATCTATTTCTTTATTTGGATGCCCATGTCTTGTTCCCCCCACAGCCATCATGCTTCTTCTGGCATTATGTTTAGGCTACCAGTCAATCGTATCTCTCTTGATTTTTTTCCATCCTGCAACCAGAACTATACAAAGAAATGGGAAAGCGAAAATCTAAGCGGGGCCGGTTCTGGGTTGCTAGGCGCCTGGGTTCTAAATAATGCAGATCGCAAGTACATTCATAGTTTATATGGAAGACTGTTAGTATGTTTTATAAGAAGACTACATTATAACTGACAAAGAAAAATCAATAAGATAGCTTACATACAGTACAGACTACAGTATTTATTTCAGGTTTATAAATATAAAAAATGTACACAAAGTACAAATCTAGGAAAATGCTAATCATTGCGTTAGAAAAGCGCTCTTCTTTGCAAGTTCATCAATTACATTTGATAAATGAAGAGATTCTCACAACTCATTTAACTTCTTTGTCAAGAACTTCAGCACGACTTATATACCTATGTACTAAATGCTTCATTACACTTCGCTTAATGATTTAACAAACTAACTGAAAAGTTTAAGAATTCATTTAGGTTGTGTTGAGAGCACTGCAACATTTTTACTTATGACAAAAATTTTTGAGAGAATACCGTTCCACATAACACTGAGAAAATTAACTTGAAAGACGTAACGTTGTCTAACAAACACTGTGCTGTATACTTTGTTTTCATATAAACGTTTGAAGACTTCACTTATTTGCATTCTGAGCGGCCGCAATGCTTTTATCCTACTCTCTCATCTTGTGTCACTTACAGACTTTAATGTTAACCTAGTCTTATTACTTTTCAGTATATCCCACCTGTAAGGGGGTGCAAAGAAAAAAATTGGATAATATTAAAAAAAATTACTGTTTCTAATGTTACTTTGGCAGCATCGTTTACAACCAGATTCAAAGTATGAGATGCACAGGGCACAAAATGCCCTTAGATGATTTAAGTGACCGGAAAACATAGTTTAGTGGAACTCGGTACCTCCCAAGCACGAGTCCCGTGCATTACAACCTGAGCCACCCTGCTTGGTGCTCTAGCAAAATAACCTTATTGTTAATATTACGCCTTTAGTTCAGTACAATTCTGGGACTTCTGTGTTTATCTTGTATTTTTCTTGGAATTTCAAATAGCACCCACTTTAAACTAGAAGGCTTAATGTCGGCAGCCTGCCTCATTATAAAGTCTGAGCTTAACAAGTGTCTAATGCGGTCGTAAAACTGCAGCTTAAGCAGTTATTAGATAACATATGTTGTGTTGTTCCAGTAACTGCAAAACAAGTGCAGGCTTTCCGTATATAAACAGCATATGGTTGCCTTAGAATTTTTGTGGAAAGAAAGAAGTGATTTTATTGCATATATCTTGTTGTTGCCATGGCGACGTCTATAAACAAGTTTGAAATTTAGGTGCTTTCTAATTAACCGTCTAAAAATTGCGTATATATTTGATCTTCCATCGCATTATCTGACACTACTTAGCTTTGTTCTCTAGGATTAAACGTCGGTCCTGGTGGTGTAGTGGCAACCATACTTGCCTTTTAAATCCAAGGTCGCGGGTTCAAACCCGGCCAGGATCGATGTATTTTTTCGGGCGTAAAACTCCTAAGTATGGCTTCCTTCGGAAGGGAAGTAAAGCTGTGAGTCCGTGTCGTACATTTACTGCACGAAAAAGAACTTCAAGCCTGAAAGAAGAGACCTCTGAGCAAAATTGTCGTCTGTTTCACGTCCTGAATTGAATGAGACGCTGATGACCTGAGCTGTTAAAGAGCGTCCATAAATAAAACGAATGAAAAAAAGAATATAGGATTAAACATAAATCCCAAATCCACCCATACTTCACATCTAAACGTATTTTGGCTTTATTATTATAATTATAATAGCAGGATGTATTTGCAACATTTCTATTACTTTGCATGCATTGTTCCAAAAATAATTTACACGTCACGGAAAAAACGTGAGAGGAAGAGGCCCTAACTGTTGAGAGACAATTCATGGATCCTCATATCAGCGGATTCACAGACATTCGTGATACCACACAACGCTTGGACGTTTGATCTGAACTGGCGAGCTTTTTGGGGTCTTTGTGAAAGTTTTCCCGTTCATTGTAATGACTGAACATTCATCTCCAAAGACGCACGTTTCATCAGCAAAGATTACTCCCTTCTGATTAACGCGATCCAAGCAAGAGCTTCTGACACATCGAGATGCGGTTGTCTTTCTGTCAACCACCGAGGTATGCATTTTGCTGCTACACGATGCATGCCAAGCTTTTCTGTCAGCATTTCATGACATGACTCCACAGAAATGTTGCACTCTTTGGTAATTTCTCGAACTGTCAGGCATCGATGTTCATGGTTCCTACGGACTCTCGGCCATTTTAAAACTACAAGTACTGAGTATGTCTTAAACAATTATCACAAGTTATTTCACAAGAGGGTCTGAGATTACCGATAAATTCACGAACGTAGTAGTTATATTTATTAAGGCTATTTCATGAATAAAATAAGAATTTAAGCACAATTCCTCTAAACTTGGCTTGCAAAATCGTAATAATTGTATATTTGTACTTAACCTCTTCAAGCAATTTTGCGACAGGAGAATGTCGATTATCAATAATGCCAATAGAGAAGAGCCAAACAATGGTTTTGGACTATTCCACGAATAGAACAAGAATAAAGGTGATATATAAATTTGAAGTTCGCGCACACAATATTTACACTTGTATAAAATGATTTACTTATGGATTCAGAATTCAGAAACCATGAGATTGAAATGGGCAAAAGTCGACTATTAAAATCGCTACCGTTACATTTTCTAATACCAACTGAAGAAAATAAGGAAACGATAACATACAGTGTCTCAATTTTTCTTTGTATTCTGTAGTTTGGAATTCCTAATGATAAGATCAATTTGTACATTTGACGCATCAGCAAAACGCTTTGAAGAACCCTCCATTTTGCGTTATGATTGTCGATTGTCTATGCTTTTGTTGCTATCAATAGCTCCCCACCGCCTTTAGCAAACGTGGTCAGTGGTGCGTGCTCAGGAACGATATAGTGGAGGTATAGAGTTAGCTACACTGACACGATAATAAATGCACGCCAATTGATAAAACAGATTTGACAATTTTTGTTCATTAATTTCACTTCGTAATCTACCTGTGATTGATCAAAATTCAAAATTTCATTTCGTTTCAATGCTCGATTTTAAGATGACGTCACATAAGTGAAACAGTTTCCATAAACCTCTTTCATAATCTCACCATTTTTGGAAATGTTAATGAGCTGCTAACTCAGTACTGGTAGAACACTCGCAACATGTTTCAAAGTAGTGTGGAACTCGATTGAAATAAGATAACACAGTGAGGCAGGCCGAAGGCTTCTGGTCAAGGGCGGCGCTAATCAGTGCTATCAAATTTTTTTGCAATGACACTTATTTGGCATAGAATTTGGAAAGTTTGGACTTTTTATTTTTGACTAGACTTTGTATACATATGCCCTCCCCTTTTTGTCTAGCTGTCTAGCTTTTTGGCATTTCGAATGCTTTTTCATTCAACTGTCTCCAACTTGTATATCTACCATATATGGATAACACGAAAACATTTGGGCACATAATTCCGCCTTTTACCCGCCAGTGCACAACGCTGCCAACCTTACCACAGTTCCGCTAGGTAAAGATGGGTCTGCTGTATGTTGCATGTTTTACCTAAATCTAGAAAACTAAAACACAGTGTTCGCAACAACAACCAGAAACACATATGTGCATGAAATATGCCCTTAGCGCATATATACATAACAAATACACGTCTGTTATTTTAATTGAACATAAAGAATGTACTTAATATTTTTACTAATTCATAGAGCTCCAATACAAATGTGCAGTTCAGCGGTATTTAATAACAAGAGGATGTTTAGTTAAACTATGTATACTATGTAGAGGGAAGGATTTGGAAAAAAAGGAAATTATTTGATTATTTTGGATTCTCAGGGATAATTAATTCCTCCTCTCCGGTGATATGTCTGCTGACTTACAGATTTGCCACGGCTGTTGAGACTCTGCTGCTGGATATTTTTATGGTCCTGTGTCCATAGGGAAAGGAGTCTTGGAGGATAATAATATTTTCCGTTATGGAAGATGGAACAAAATGTATTATTCATACACTATTGCACATAAAATGTACTGCACCCAACTAATAAAAGTCATCCACTTAATACTCTTGCAATACTAACTACAACTTTCCACTAATTGAAGTGAACTGAGAAAGCCCTTCCACTGATTTTGACCCGCTGAATACTCTTGCAAAACTGACTAGGGGCAGCAAAATTACAAAAACTAAATAAACATGGCCTACGTCATTTTTTCCATGTAGAATCAGCAAGCGGTTCACTTCTTCCCTTGAAGAGGTTATCGGCCTGTCTTTTCATCCCTGTAGTTGCCAAATGATTTATGGTGCCTACCCTGCTTATGAAATTTTCTAACAGAATACCAATTAACATCTTTCCCAAGGATTCTTTACAAATATGGTTACAACAGGCTACAGAAAATCCCAGGTCAGTTTTTATGGCTAGGGTAACTTTCTGCACTCTGGCAGGAAAATAACATTTTACGCCCAATATTCAACACTTGTACAGGAAATAAAATTAAATTACACTCATGACTATAGTGAAGTTGCTACAATTACTCTAATTAAATATGGGTGTGATAGCCCATAAACACTGCCTCAGTAGTTGCATATATTTCTTCTTAATATACTTCTCACGTTTTTTAAGCTAGGGAATAAATTTTTCACTAAAAGATAGCATTGAAAAAAAAACGCAAATGTGTAAGAACAGCATTGATATCAGTTTTAGAGAATGTCGTTATTCTTTTGGTAAGCACTGAAGTTAAAGAACTCATTGATTAGCGCGATTAGAAAACTATTTTTGTGGGGTGGGGGCTTGCCGAAATCTTTCCCAAAGTTGACATCTCTGATACCAGCGCAGAGTGGATTTCTGTCGTCAGCTTATCGCCATATGGATGGCAGGTTTATTAGAAAATGTCGCGGATGAAAAATGAATGTGTTACCGCAAACCTGTCACCTTAAAACTATCAATCTCTGCCAGTGTTTCAGGGATGTCGTTAAAGGACATCAGTTTGAGAGTTAAGTAATGAAGACATAATTCACTATGAGTTGCTTGCAACTGTGACTCATAGAGTTCCCTTGTAACAGGACAATGTTCAGATCACCAAAGCTGAAATCTTCAGTGAACGAAATCATTCGTTGTCTCAGGTGAGGAAATATTTGGGAACAAATCTGACACCTTTATTTCAGAAAACTTCCTAGTACCGGTCGGTGTATCTGTTCGCTTGCTGCCGTTCCACCAGTCCATTTCAGTAAACAAAAATGGCTGCATGTGGTGCAAACCTAAAATGAGAGAAAGAAGGGCAAGTTTCAAGTAACATGGGAGGGGAAATATTGCTTTAGCGGACATGGTGGTGTCAAGTGCCCTATTTTTATTAGTTAAAGAAAAGGGTGATAAAGAAGATAACATCCAAATTGAATCAGAAGAAGGGAACAGAATTGACAGAAGAAGAGAATAATGGTAGTTTTCAGGCGGAAAGGAAGCAGCTGAGAGAAAAAGAAGAAGAAGAAGAAGAAGAAGAAGAAGAAGTAAACAGAGAATAGAAGAGAGGAGAGAAGAGGAGAGGAGAGAAGAGAAGAGAAGAGAAAGAAGAAGAGAAGAAGAGAAGAGAAGAGAAGGGAAGAGAAGAGAAGAGAAGAGGAGAGGAGAGGAGAGGAAAGGAAAGGAGAAGAGGAGAGGACAGGAGGAGAGGAGAGGAGGAGAGGAGAGGAGAGGAGAAGAGAACAGAAGGGAAGAGAACAGAAGAGAACAGAACATAACAGAACAGAACAGAAGAGAACAGCTGCACTGTCAACACAGCATGGTCCAATTCCAGTGGGGAGCAGCCCGTATACCGAGTGTTAGCAGAGATTTTTTTTTTTTTTTGTTAGCTTTTAACGCCCGTTTTTACTACTGAGACACCACAGGTGGTTTAGCAGATATGAAAATTGTAGACATTAAGTCGGATAATAATTGAAAATTAATTAATTCTAAATGGATTCATTGTTACTGGGTACCAGTAGCAATTGTATGTGTAATTATAAATCATATTTAAAATTGCCTTAGTGCTGGATTCCAGTACTGGTTTAGATTATTGAAGTTTTAGTTTTGTTTACTTATAGTATTAGTATTGTATTAGATTAGTACAGATTTTAAAATCTGTAGGATTTAAATTATATTGATAAATGTAAGAGGAACAAATAAAATAAATCTGTAGTATTATGTCTTGATATAGAAACAAGATATCAGGATATAAACATTCAAAAATAAAAATAAAATAAAAATGCCCTATTTGTTCAAAAATGTGATTATGAGCAAGCAGTAAGATGGAATGTACAACGGCATTGTACATTATCATCGCATGCAAATTTCATAGCACATCTGTCACTTGGCAATTGAATTTTAAAACGTTTTATTGATTTGTCTAGAAAAATTACCTATTGACTTTCATTTTATATGCGCAACTGGTTATCAGGTTGCATACTTTAAGGTTAGAGTTCATATTATTGTAAATTGGTCAGTTCCTTAAATCGCCCCTTTCTGAAATGCCCTAATCACACTGGTGCCATTTGGGGAATTTACGTTACATCATTTTTTTTTTTCCATAAAAGACCAGATCATGGCAAAAATGTTGTATGGTGTTTGAAGACCTCAAGACATGATCAGTGATATTAAGGACTCCAAAGGCAAGAAAATTTGTCTAAAGAATGTTGCAGAAAATATAATATTCCCAAGAAAGCATTTATGACAAATCTGAGAGAGGTCAAATGCTAAGTGCAGATACAACGTACAAACCAATATATATATAAATGGTAGAGATGGGGCTGTCCTTGCCGAAGTTGAAGAAGAGTTTGTCACACATATGCTAATACTGGAAGAATCTCTGGGATAACTACATGTGACGTAAGGGAGCTAGACTATGATTTCGGAACAACAGGCAAGTGGCTACTAGATCGCAATGTTTTCTCTGAATCTGATTGGTGCAAGTCACAACTTGAATACTGAACGAGAACTAGCCGATATCCCGCTAATAGGTAAACTTGACACCCAGACTCAAGGAGCACAACAGAGAAGCACTAGAAATTATTCACATCACAAGCTAAACACTTTGTGTAACAATTAACAGCATTAGTCCAGTCCCCATCAGCATCTTACCACAGGAGGGATAGCAAAGCAGCACAAGGGGCTACTGTGATTAATTGCAGCCCTTATAAAACATATCTTGAAATGCTTAAAGCTCGTTTTAACTACTGAGGCACCACAGGCGGAGGAGGCAATGGTTACCATACACCACCAGGATCGACATTTGTGGACACTGATGATACATGAAATGAAATGATAAATTGGGAAAGGATTTTTAAGGAAGGAAAATTTGCAGAACTAAGTTTAGGATACCTCTTCGGAATTTGCTATTTATGAGGATTGAAAAAAAAAAAACCTGAAAAAAACCTCAGTCAGAGAGGACGGTCATGGTAGGATTCGAACCCCAGACCTCCTGCTCACGAGTCCGCACCTTAACGACCTCGGCCACCCGTGGCGGTAAAAAAATCTTGAAAAACAAAAGCAGAATAAAATAGACAGTTAGACCACAAATGAGAAAAATAATGAAAAAAAGACAAGACAACAATAGAAGGGAAGGACCAAGTGCTAAAAACACCTGTATAGTTCTACTGAAAACGTTATTATTTGAATATGTAAAAAAAACTGGTTTTGCTTTACATAGAGGGAAGCGCACTAAATATATCATGACTCTAAATGTTAAAAAATGGGTACATAAAGAGTGTGTAGTTATTGATGAATGCAATAAATATGTGAACAATGAACATTGTAGCATTTTTAGTTTATATGTCATTTAATATCTTGTTACTATTCTAAAAATTGTTCACAACTTTTCATCTAATGAAACTATGCAATAGATTTTAATGCTTTAATATTTCCTGCATATAAAGTAATATACTAGGAATTTTTATTTCTCATTAGTTTAATATATACATTTCATAAAGATGTACGTTAATTTTGTATTTATAAATTGGCATTTTAATGTAAGTTTATGATTGTATTTAATTTTCCTTAAATAAATAATTGTATAACTTAATATGCTTTTAAAGATGTTGAAACTATTAGATTTGTGCTAAAATTATTAAGATGCGATTTTGGCAACCTCCTGTATGATTTAAGGAACTATTGGCCTATATCGAAACACTTGCAAGAATTTAAATTATTTGTTATTATATTCTTAAATTGATAGAAATTTTGGAATTATGTTAAAAACGCAAATAATTGGTTAGAAAGCTCAAATAAGTATTATATTTATTACTTTCTGAAAAATAAAATAATAACTTGAATCTCGGGCGATATAGAAACCTTCCCTTAAGAATGGATGCATTTAGGAGCTAAGTGCAACTAAATTCTATTAGTGTATCCATTATTTGTATCGGTAAAATGAACAGTCCGCCACTGCGCAGTGTGTGTACATCCGCCCATTTCTTCATGCTGATAAGCGGGTTGCGTCCAGTAGTTTCGCCACCCCTGCCTTATTCCAACTGATAATCGAACGCGGAATCGCTGGCTGGCAAGGAAATACTCGAGTGTTTAGCCACATATTGAACACACAAACAAACAACAACAACGCCCACTTCTGGAGAGGAGCAAGGCCTTCACGGAGGGGCCGAAGGCGATGTTTCCGTGAAGGATACGCGCTGGCCTCATGGTAGAGGCCGAAGGACCCGAGTGAGGACTCGGGTGGTGTCGATGTCCAAAGCCATGGTCAAGGGCACGTAACAGGAATGACCATGACACTGTTCGCCTAACAACAAACAGCGCGATAACGGCCTTAAGCGTCAATCGTTAAAACGCCGATCCTTGGAGATTCGCCATCGTCCTTTTACTTCCGAACAACTGAGTGAATATTTATCGAGCCTGGCAGCTTCTGTGCCAAATACGTGCCTTGTCATTCTTATCATTTGTAGGAGCATAAAAGCATTACTTGGCTTCAACTTCTGCGAACCCACTGCCCTTCCTCTAAGCCCCTTGCTGCGCAGCATACAGGCCCTACCAAAAGTTTAAGTACACCTGCATATATCAACTAAATGCATTCTGTCCTTAAATTATTTTGTCCAGCGGCCTTGTGTGTCATAAAAAAAGAAAAGGGGGAAAAAAAGAACTTATTAAGAGGTATATTAAAAAAATTATGTAATAGTCATTATTTTGTCATAAGTTATGGTATTTCTTCACTTTTAGAAAATTTGCCAAAATTATCCTTTTTGTCTTTTTGGTGATATAGCCATGCAAATATAACGGGTACAAATGTTATTTTTTCCGAAGATAAACCACATACACAAGGAACATTTATAAATACAACATTCCTGCCATATACTGGTTTATCAAAAAGTGTCCCAGTGTTTATTACTTTGCAATACATTGAAAAAAGCGAGCTTGATTTGGTACTGTTTGACCTTTGTTTAAATCGCACGTTGAAATAACCAGGGAAGTCGGAGAGGTGCTTGTTTATAATACATGACACACTATAAATTTACTTCAATTATTTCAATATCAAAGTTCATCTCACAGAAGGAATCGTCACTTGTTACATTTCCTCTGTAAACTATTACACAATAAGGTTGATGATTCAAACCTAAGACAATATGTTCCAAATATACCGCCACGGGTGGCCGAGGTAGTTAAGGCGCGGACTCGTGAGCGGGAGGACTGGGGGTTCGAATCCCGCCAGGACCGTCCTCCATGACTAATGTTTTTTCCTGGTTTTCCTCAGTCCTCATAACTGGCAAATGCCGGGGAGGTACCCAACTTAGGCCTGAAACGTTTCCTTCCTTAAAAAAATTCCTCTCCTAATATATCATTTCATCTTATGTATTATCAGTGTCCACCGCCTGTGATGCCTCAGTAGTTAAAACGAGCGTTAAACACTAACAAAAAAAATGTTCCAAATATCTCACCAAACCGATTTCGTAATATTTTTTTTTTTATTCCAAAGGTATGATGGTATACGCATATATGATGCGTATAAATATTCTCTTGTGCAAACATTATATGATAAATTACATTATTTAACTATTTTCATACTCAATATGAATCTGTATACTTTCGCTTTACTCTGTGATCATTTATATATATATATATACATATATATATATATATTGATTAACTTATCATGTACCAACATTACCAATTGTTTGTTTTGTTTTTGTTCTATTGTTTTTGTAACTTTTTGCCATATTTGATTTATTGTATTCTGTTTTTATTCTTTTATTTTTTATTTTTTATTTTTTATTTTTTTTTTTTTTTTGCTGTCTTATAATTGTAAGGATTGTATCTGATTAAGTGAACATTGTAATTAGAAAATCTGTAATAATCACAAAATAAATAAATAAACAGGCACCGCTCCGACTTTGCTGGTTCTTTCAACATGCACTTTAAACGAAGGTCAAATATTGGCAATTCAAGCTCGTTTTTTTCAGTTTATTGCAAGTAATAATCATTGGGACAATTTTTGATAAAACCTGTATATAGTAATATTATATTTATAAATGTTCCTTATATATGTGCGTTTATCTTCGGAAAAAATGTTTATGCCCCATATATTTTCATGGCTAAATCCCCACAAAGATTAAAAAAAAAGATAATTTTTGCAACTTTTCTAAAAGTGAAGAAATGGTAATGACTTTTACCTTTATTTTTTTTAAATGTACTTCTTAATAAGGCTTTTTTTTCTGACGAAACACAAAGATACTGGACAAAATAGTTTGGAAGAATGCATTTAGTTTATATATGCTGGTGTCCTTAAACTTTTGGTAGGGACTGTAAACCCGGCGTGTTTACTACTATTGCTAAATATAAATAACAAGCTTCTAGAACATTAATAATTAATTAGGAAACTTTTCGATGACCCTTTCATCAAAGTCTGTAATCTGCAGGATGAGTCGGCCTGTGCAGAAAACATTGTGTATGTTTAAAATCACAGTTTGACTCAAATTAATACTGGAAGTTTCTCCCAGATTTTTAATTTCAATTTTGTCTTCCAAAGGCTGCCAAATGTAAACTTTATATAGTGTACATTTTCTTTACTCTCATTAAACATAAAACAAAATAAAACAAATAATTCACGAATTCACCCAAAACTTCACCAGCCCAGCTGACTACTAAGGAAATGACAGATTATCGCTACTAGAGAGTGTCTGCTCGAGTACTTCAAATGTAATATTGACTGATATAACTGCAAGTTTTTCCATATTTAATATATATGAAAGTTTTGCCATTAATATGCCGTTTCACTATTATTATCTAATAGTCTTTTAAAATTGTATTACTTAACTTCAGTAAAGCTTTTGACACTATCGACTATGAACTCCTACTGTACAAACTTAAAAACCACAATCTCTTCAACAATGTTAGCACCTTAGTTTTTTTTTTTTTTTTGATTGATTTATTTATGGACGCTCTTTAACATCTCAGGTCACCAGCGTCCCATTCAACTCAGGGCGTGAAACGGCCTGCTAATTTTGCTTAGAGGCCTGTCTTTCAGGCTTAATATTCTTTTACATGCAATAAATGTACGACACGGACCCATGGCTTTACTTCCCTTCCGAAGGAAGTCATACTTAGGATTTTTACGCCCCGAAAAAATCCATCGATCCTGGCCGGATTCGAACCCGCGATCTTGGGTTCAGAAAGCAAGTATGGTAACCACTACACCACCAGGACCGACTTAGTCCCTTAGTGAGCATCAGCACTGTGTATCAGGTGATGGTAGCTTTTCCTGCTGGCGTTTCATTAAGGCAGAAGTTTTCCAGGGTTCAGTACTCTGATCACTATTTTTTATACTGTACACAACGACATTGCTAAAGAGATAAAACACTCCAATTACCACTTAAACGCTGACGACAGTTCCACTTTCACACCACTCATCGTTCTGTCCATGACTCCGTGACTGTAGTAAATGAAGATCTAATCTCCATCTTCCTTTGAACACAAAAATTTATACTAAAACTTAATCCATTTAAATTACAGGCTATAGTCGTAAAATATAAACGTGCACACGTAAAACAGATTAAAACAATATGCCGCCCATTATGATAAACAACATGTAATTATTATACCAGCACGTCAAAAAAACTTAGATGTTTATATAGACTCTGATCTAGAATGGCACACCCATGAATAAAATGAAACATTTTCTTTAATTCCCACTATAAAACATGTAGCAAAAGTTCTACCTCTCGATCTCAAAAATAATCTCATTCAAGTGTTTGTTATGCCTCACTTTGATCATTGTGATGTCTTGTACTCTAATCTGAATATTGGGCAGATTGATTGATTACAACTCGTTCATAATGCCTATGTTCGTTTCGTCCTCAACACTCATAAATTTGATCACGTGACACTCCTACGTAATCAACTGTCATGGCTACCTCTGCAGGAACGTAGGATTTTCCATTCTCTTACGTTCGTGTTCAAAAGTCTGCTTGCCACTGCCCTTCAGTATACCTGTCTCTACCTCGTCACCGAAAAATCCCTAATCAACCTCATTCAGCGTGTCAGTTCCAAGAATGTGGAACTCCCTTCCTCCTGAAGTCAGAGACTGTCGGACAACAAAGCAATTTAAACATAGATTGAATTGTTATCTCAACTCTAGGAATCGCAACAGTTGTCCTCTCGCGCTTTCTTCTTCTTCCTCCTTTTCCTCATCCTTTGTACTTGAGAAACATTATTGAAGAACAAGTGTAATTCTAACACTAACTTTATCCATTTTCTAACTATATTAAAACATGTAATGTGTACAATCTTTAAGTACATATCACTCTTTTTCTGTATTTTATACAACTATGTACATTGCACTCTGTATTTTTACGCCTGGTAGAGTGGAAGAGAAGGCCACATGGTAAATAAATAAATAAAATTTATTCAGCTTTGTAAGGTAACTGCAATCAGTTGGCACACTGACGAGTGGTGACGTTTTAAGTGATGAATGCACTTAATGACTCATGAGCTAGAGGTTCCTCCTATCAACTCTCACCTCCCACCTCCCTCCACAAACTTATAGAGACTTAACGTTTGCACTGCGACTGTAAGTCACGTCCACTAAGTAACTGATCATAAATGCAAATATCAGGCGGAAAACAGAAGTCTCCTACAGACATTGTTAATGCAAAAGAATTTATTAACCAACAGTTACAGAAAGTAAAACATTTAAATTCCTGGGGATATCGCAAACCAGCAACTTCCTAAAGAACCTGTCCGTGCCTTTCAGGCGTTGTCCATCTTAAAATATGTTAGCTACACTTTCTATAGTATTTTTTTCACACCAACTGTTTTATATAGCTTGTAATTTAACTTTTAGCTTTCAGTTTGCTACAGCTAGGTAGGTAAATGCTTTTGAATACTGATACATATTTTCAGTCTCGATACATAATCATGTTTTTATCACAAGAGGGGCTGATATTGGGGATAAATTCACGAATGTAGTGAGTGAATTTATCTGGAAAGCTCAGAAACTCCAGAGATATTTATTAGGACTATTTCACGAATAAAATAAGAATTTAAATATAACTCCCGTAAACTTGGCTAACAAAATTGTGATAATTGTACATTTGTATTATGAATAGTTAACCTTTTCAAGTCATCTAGCAAAGACGAATGTCGACCGTCAGTAATGCCAATAGAGAAGACTTTGGCACTATTTCATGTATAGAATAAGAATAAAAGTAATATATTTGAAATTCCAGCGCGGACTATTAAAGTTATATAAAATGTTATACTTATGAATATCTACCTATTCAGAAACCGTGAGAATGAAGTAGACAAAGTCGACTATTACAATAGCTACCTTTAGATTTAATAATACCAACTGAGAGAAACAAAACAGCGAAAACATTTTATCATTTTGGACAACGTGTTTAAGATTTATGATTGCTTAGGCAGATATTGTTACATAATTTTTAAAATAATTTCAGAGTGTTTTGCTGAATACGCAAAAATAATTGCTTGAGTGAATGCACATTAATTTAGTTAAATTTACATCATTACTGAAAAAACAGAAAAGTAGTTAGTGATGGGTGTTCAATTTTTTTTTTTTTTTTTTGATTGGTTTATTTACGAACGCCCTTTAACATCTCAGGTCATCAGCGTCCCATTCAACTCAGGGAGTGAAATGGCCGACAAATTTTGCTCAGAGGCCTCTTCTTTCAGGCTTGAGGTTCTTTTTCGTGCTGTAAATGTGCGACACGGGACCCACGACTTTACTTCCCTTCCGAAGGAAGCCATACTTACGTTTTTTACGTCCTGGTCGGGTTCGAACCCGTAATCTTGGGTTTAGGAGACGGGTGTTCAAGAATTATATAGTGGAGATATAAGAGTTAGCTACACTGGCCACAAGACAAATGCACGTCGCGTAATAAAACGGATTTGAGAAATTGTTTTTCATAATTTCACTGTAATATCCGGCTGTGATTGGTCATAATTCAACATGTTGTTTCACTTCATCGATCAATTTAAAGATGACGTCACATCAGTGAAATACTCAGTTAAAATATAAATCGCTCGTTACTTTATTTTAAACAAGTGCATTTGCATTTCTCTTATACGCTAGGTGCATACTTTATTATGCAAACTCTATTTTATGATTATATTACGTATATAAGTTTCTAGAGTAAATGCATTACAATGTGTAAAATATTTAACTTTTTTTTTTTATATTGGACAAAGTCTCTTTTGACTGTTACCTCCTCAAACCATATTTAGGCGAAGGAAACGATTGTTTAAACAATCAAGATGCCGTTTTCACACTAAGCCCGTAAGTAGGCCATGCTTTGAAGGGAATCTCAAATCTGCTTAGTGTGAAACATATAAATATAAATTAATGATTTTCATTGGGCTAGAAGTGCTGGAGTATATTAGTCATTTCTTAGCAACTGATCTCTTTCGTCAGATATCCTTCGAGGTATCGTGGGATGGCAAACTGTGTGAAGGTAAGAATAAAGCGATCAACAGTTGGAGCATCGCCGTGATAACCTGAACATCCGCAATTTGAATCCCACTCGTAACTTTAAATTCTTATCGGACATTTTATTTTGAGAAATATTCATTAGGGAGCGGGTTAAACTTGCGGTAATAATGTGTACACTCATTTTATCGTGTGTGCTACAACAGAAGTTTCACTATAGCTTTTAATGGATTCACATTACTTCCTAATAATGTTTTTACTTATTCTCTTGTTAACAAGTTTAAAACGTTTATTTGTGTTGAGTACCCATACTTCAGTTTCACCAAAAATATAGACACAAAATAAAAATACTAATAGCGAATTCTAAAGGAATGTAGCGATTGCAATTGTACCCATGAAAATATTTTTCAAATGTTTTTCAAATCTGATCAGTCCTACCTATAGGCACCAAAAATGGCGCAGGAAAAAAGGTATGCATATACAGATGCAGCCAAAAAATGTATACGCACTTCAAGTAAAGAAAAAACTGTGTTAACATGACAAAACTGAATTCACACAAACAGAAAATGATGAGCACTAATCATCTTAGACTTTTACAGTTACAACAGTTGCTCAAAATGCCACAATCGGCGTCGATACACTTCTGAGTACGTTGAACTACTGATTGAGCAACGTTTGCGAAAGTGTCCTTAGCGATTGCAGCACATGCCGTTTCAGTTTCTTCCCGAAGTGTTGTCAGTGTAGCTGGTTTTCTACGGTATACAACATTCTTAAGAGTTCCCCATAGGTAGAAGTCCAATGAAGTTAGATCCGGAGAACGCGGTGGAAACTCAATCGGACCTCTTCGTCCTATCCAGTGTTTGGATAGTACTTAGGATAGTGACTTGGAGCCGGTGCGCGGGGCTTGTTGCTGTGCGAGGTCTTATTTCTACATTTCAAAAAAGCAATACAACTTTCATTTCTCAGATTTTTAATACAATTAATTATTTAATATTCAAGCAATTCTCATAAGAATAGCAACATCCCCAACATGATTAGATAATGCAGTTAATATCCCTGCATTACAAGATTTACAATTTTACTATTTTGATAGATCTGCCCTTGTGAACATCGCATACGGTACCATGAATCTCAAATTTGTCTCGAATGCGTGCAATTGTTACTCGCGTTGGCGGTTCTGTTCTGTACACACGTCTCCATTGGCTTTGAACTTGAACAACGTTCTTCAAAATTGCTTTCCGCTGTTCAAACGATAATCGTGGCTCCATTTTGTTGTAGCAACGCTAGCATAACGTAATGTGAGTCACGTCTGTTTGCAGAACATCATACAATAATTTTGGCTTCATTTGCTCATTGTTGTATTACCTGACACGTAGCACCGCTATCATAATGTGAGTCACGTCTGTTTACAGAACATCATACTACACATTACTGTTATTTTTCGGTCCAACTTTGACATATATTCAATAGATATCTACTGTGAAAGTGTATATACATTTTTTGACATTTAAGAAGGCGTGCTCTTCTTTTACCGTAAGAGACTAACAATTGTAAAGTCACTTCATTGAAAACGAGCTGATATTTTGTATTAATCAAACGAAATGTTAATAAATATTTTTACGATCATGGGTTAAGCTGTCCATTTTTAAGAACTCTAAATTCCTAGCAAAAACAACAAATGAAAAGCAAGTAAAGTTAATCACAAAGCCGTGACAAATCAAATGTATTACGTTATTAATTGCGACGTTTTGTTTCGGAGGCCTTGAATCGACTGGGCGAACTTGCATTATTAGAGCAGAGATATATGGGAATAAGGAAATGTTGCGCGTTTTGAAGTTTTGTATCGCTAGTTTAGCCCGCTCTACGTATGTATGTCTTTGGTTGATATGCTTTGACCTTCTGCAGGCCCAGTCAAGTGAGTTAACCTTCAGGAACGGATGTTTAGTTGTTAAGTTGTCTTATAGAAGACTTCATAATTACGCTAGAAGCACTTCGTAACAAATAATTCATTGTAATCGACTCTCGAACACCGAGAATCCGAGTTAGATTCTAATTTTCTTTTTCCCGAAAATACTAATATTTAAACGTGCATAATTTCTGTTCCTTGTCTTCATTATGTCCAAAAGGTCCCATACTAATGAGATCATTACCTGCTAAAATCCAGTTTCGAAGGAAGAAAGGAATTTAACAAATATAGAAGTATCAACTTTCTCCTATTCGGTGCACATCACCCGAGTGCGGAGGAATTTGTAGATGGCCCGTTAGTTAGGATTCATTTGTATGCCTTTTCTCCGAGGTTATAAATGGGTAAATGCTTAAACACTGTGTATTTTTGTCAATTTTTAATATTTAAACATACTTTTATGTTGTTTATAACTGCGTATTTACGCTATTTTTATAAATCCATCATATTTTAATAATTTAATGCCTATGTGGTATATTTTTAAATATTTGGGAATGTTTATCCCTTTTAAATCCCAATCATTTTTATTACTCATTGGAAAATGCAAACAAATGGCAGATTGAGTATGTGAGTTCCCATGACTTTAACAAAAATAGTTGTTAGGTGATTTTTCCTTTGTGTGATTGCACCACTTGCAGTTGGCCAGTTGACCGAGTTCTGCAGTTCTTATCTGTTCCCATGCTGAAGGCCGTCCTGGGAGCCGTAGGAGAGGTCAGTATGAGTTTAGCTATAGGATTGTACGAACTTGTTTTTGTTATTATTCACTAACAATTGGCGAAATTAAACCAATTTTATTTTAATTTAACATCAAAGCATTACTTTCCTATTTAAATACAATGGTGCATCAAATATAACGAGAACTATTTTTAAACACTTTTTATTTGCTGTTACAAAATAACCAAGTACATATATCTTTTCTAAATAATCTTCTGCTTTAGAAATGCACTAAGCCCAGCGTTTTGGAAGCTTTTTGATGCCCCCGTTGTAAAAAGAGGGGGTGTCGTGTCATTAGCCAATTGAGCACAAAGCCTTCCAAGACCGCGTCATCCTCGAACCGTTTGCCTCCTAGTGCTTCTTTAAGTGGCTCAAAGAGATGAAAATCAAAGGGCAATTAGAGGTCGAGTATTACTTGAGAACTGCAGTAAGGGGCCGAGCATTGTCACTTTTCGAATTGGTTGGTCATGTGTTAAGCGGCGATAAGCAGGTCAAAAGGTCGCAGTAATATGCTGCGTTAATGGTGCGACACTGCGTAAAAAAATGAACAGCCGCATGCACCTTGCCCTCCGTAAGGGGGGGGGGGCGACTTCAGTCGTAGCTCTTCAGATGCTTCCGGTGTGGGCTCTGCGGAGGACCCTGAGTACCCGTGGTACTTCTGACGTTACTTGAAACGAGCCCCTCCCGCAAGGGAGTTGTCCGGATTGGGTTGAACTCTGCTTGGCAGTGGTCCCATAACTCACGGGAAATTGAGTACTCACGGCGGCAGGGTGTCCCAGGAGAGTGCCGAAGGCGTGTACCCTGGGGGCAGGTTCGCCTGAATCGCTGTCGTTCGTGGGGAGGGTGGTGGCTACCTTAATGCTGGGGTGACTCACCTCTATAACACGAGTAGGTCTAGCTAGATGACGACTCTCCACCAGTAAGAACCTGGTAGCTAAGGCAACTTAGCGCGTCTGGGCGTCGCAAACGTCTGCAACCGAACGGCGGGTCGGAATAGCTTCTAGGTGCCGTCCTAATGCAAAAACCTACGGGATGCGCAGATCTCTATGGAACATCTCCTGATAACAGGGAGGGATCGGTTTATAATGCACCTTACAGCTGACAGCAGTCTTGGCATTCACTGGGACACCCTCACCCTTCCTTCGCCACTAGATACTCGCTTGTTTTGACTCGGAAATGTAGTGGCGTGCGCAGGTTCCGTCATAGGTGACTATCAAATTCAAAAATGCATCCCCTTTTTCTACAGACCTTGTTCAGAGCCTCTCATAGACCTACATATGTGCCAACTTCTGTTTTGCAGTCAAAAACCGATTTCACCCTTCACAAGTAAGAAATGTTATTAATATACGTTGTGTAACCTGTTGCTGACATCTGAGCTGTACTACCGAAAGGGTCTGTGGAACCCAAGAGCCCGCTCTTGCCATTTTCGATATCCTCGCCCAACCCGTGTAGACGCAGCTCTCTCATTTATATTTGTTTCCGTCCACGTACTTTCATTCGATGTACAATAGCAAGAACTTAATACATTGAAACCTAATTTGCCATAGTTCATTTGTCTTCAGCTGTAACAGTAAAAAAATCGAGTGGGTGTCTCAGACGGTTACGCTTGAGGCTAGCAGTCCACCGTTCAAATACCATCCTGACTTAAGTTTTTTCGTGGTTTGCCCTGGTCACTTAGGCGAATGTTGGGACGCATATTTACTTCATTCTCTCTCATTCCATTTGCTTAATCATCATTTCAGGACATGCAGGGTAAACTGACTGTGCCTGGCGTGCAGAGATGGAATTTGCTCAATGGAAAAAAGTGTTCTGATGTTTGATGTGAGCGCTTCCGAAGGGCTCGAACTCTTCGGAGAGGAGCTTCGTCGACGTAGTAGCAGATCAGCAAAAGAAAATAGTCTGGAAACTTTAGAGACAACATCTGCTGCTCTTCGTTTTCTTTCCTCTCTGAGGTTCAGTGTGAAACTCTCCTCTGTCTCACTAAACAAGAACTGGTCATTTCAGTCAGAGAATAGAGTTGTGAGAAGCAGGTAGTGCAGTAGTATGTGATGTTATAATCAAAAGCGGTCAGACAAGACAGGAGCGAGTCTATTGCATAACAGCAGTCACCTCCAGCTGAGCGAACTAACACATCATCTTTCATTCGGAATGCGGGTCAGGCTGTGGGGTTCGATGCCCTGCGGGACCAGACCAAATGATAAGGATCGCATCCTGTCTACAGTTTCTCGCGGGCCTTCACTCTTTTTGTTGTTGCGGTTGAGGTCAAGGACCTTTATGCGGCATTCGGGTTGGAGAACTGAACATGGAAGATACTCAAAAATGCACAGTTTATTATTATGGCGCATATCAGAGAAAACAGAGAGAAGTATGAATAGTGTTTAGATGTTTTACGTTACAGTACACAGCACAGAGTCAATTATTGGGACCAGCTGTGGTTCGGATATTCCATTGTTCGTAACCTAGCTATAACAACACAGTGTCTAAAAGATAGAGTCACCGAGCGGTTTGATTGAGACGGTAACATTTGACACTCGGTTGGATGACCTTGAACTTTTTCCTGGTTTCCGTGGTCGCTTAAGCGATTGATGGGATGTGCCAGTGCGAGGTGGGCTGGCGCGGTACGACGGTGGCTTGCGCCTTGTAACGTTTTTTGCTCTGGCGTCTGATATGGAAGCGAAACTTCTGAGGAACCTCACCTATATCCGCGCAGTCACCGCCTGCTGTCTCCCTCCACTCATCCCTTCCTCCCAGAGGTGCCCCCAAGACACAAAGGGCCAACCTTTGAGCAAGGCTGAAATATCAAAGTACCCTCTTCGCCCTAAGTCGGTCCTGGTGGTGTAGTGGTTACCATACTTGCCTTCTAAATCCAAAACGCGGGTTCGAACCCGGCCAGGACCGATGACTTTTTTTGGGCGTAAAAATCCTAAGTATGGCTTCCTTCGGAAGGGAAGTCCCGTGTCGTACATTTGCGGCACGAAAAGAGAACCTCAAGCCTGAAAGAGAGGCCTCTGAGCAAAATTTGTCGGCCGTTTCACGCCCTGAGTTGAATCGGACGCTGATGACCTGAATTGTTAAAGAGCGTCCATAAATAAATCAATCAATCAAATTCGCCCTAATAATCCAATATATTATTAGCACTTAAATACATGTTTGCTTTCCGGATACATTTTCTGTATCCTCGAAGTCAAGTTTGGATGCAAATTGTATAGATATTTTTAATTTCGTTTGATATCAGAGAAAGTGCATTTTCCTACACTTGCTAGAGAATGTTCGCTTCTACTTTCTCCATGTTTGTAGTTAGATTTTACGATTTTGCTTAATTGAAGATTTCATGCCTTGTAAATGTACAACATGCTGGACAATTGACAAGCATTTTAGCACAGAACGCAAGAAAACATGGACATGGTATTTCAAAAGTTTCTTAAAACTAAAAAAAAGTTCAATTTTATTGAAATCATTTACTAAACAAGGGGAAGTAGTTCACAATACGCGCGAGGAATGCAGTCACTTAAACTCGCGGAAATGAAAGCTTGATGAATGTACTACCCTATCTAAAAGAGAGAGCAGTTAAACAATATCGAGCTATGATGTTAACCAAGCTTAGGGAAATCAAACGCTTG
Organism: Metallyticus violacea; assembly: GCA_030762175.1. Taxonomy (NCBI): domain Eukaryota; kingdom Metazoa; phylum Arthropoda; class Insecta; order Mantodea; family Metallyticidae; genus Metallyticus; species Metallyticus violacea. The sequence continues at coordinate 73,303,482 of CM060837.1, read as the reverse complement.
ATAAGAACAATAAGTTAGCATTCAAAATTTCCAAAATGTCCGCCACGCAGAAGAAGCGAATTACTTAGCAAATCGAGCGCTAGAGCAGAGAAATCGGTACCACTAGAGCGATTTTAAATTTAGGTAAACAGCCACTTCTAATGACCGGATTTCCCTGCTTTTCAGAAACATTTTTTTCTTAATTTATTTAAATGGTATGTACCGAGTTTCGTTGCAAATATATATATATTGGTGCCGCTAGAGCGAATTCCACATTTTGGGTTTCAAGTAACCCCCACTGTTAATATTCTGATGTCACTGATTTTCAGAAAATATTTTTCTTATTTTATTTTAATAATATATACCGAGTTTCGTTGAGAAAAATAAAAATTGCGGCCGCTAAAATGATTTTTAAATTTTCCCTTTAAACCCCATTCTTTAAATTTCGATTTTCAGGTACACTCCCACTCCTAATGGTCCTATTTATCTGATTTTCAGAAATTATTTTGCTTAATTTATTTAATGAGTATATACATAATTTCAGTATCAAAAGGCAATTATTAGTGCCTCTAGAGTAATTAATAAATTTTGGGTTTTATGTAAACTTACGCTTCTAACAGTCTGCTTTCATTGACTTTCGGAAACTATTTTTATTATTTTATTTCAATAGCATTTAGCGATTTTCGTTGAGAAAAAACAATTGCAGCAGCTAGAGCGATTTTTAAATGTTTGCTTAGGTTAACCCACTAATGGTCCAATTCTGCTGGTTTGTTAACTCAATGAATCTTTTGTTAAAGTAATCGTTATAAGCGGAGTGTCCATTAAAAAAAAAAAAAAAAAGAAAGAAAGAAAGAAAGAAAACTGCTGCCGCTAGAGCGTCAACAAATGACACACACACACAAACCGCACATAGTGATATACCTTTTTATTTTTTATCACCATTTTTATATCTAATAAGTAGGATTGATTGGAGATATTATTTTCAAAAATATTTTCAAGATACAGCCGCAATATTCCTTTGGAATTTAAAAGCATCTATTGAGTGTAGATTTAAACCAAGTCTTGCAGTCTGTTAAAGTTTACGCTAACATAACGTATATGAAAGCGCAGTATGTTTAAGACTGGGTTTAGTCATATAGGTAAATTTCAAATTTGTGCTCGAAAAAGTATTTAAAACACAATTACAGGAATATAATCAGAAAGGGCTTAACGTTCTGGACATATCTATACAAGTCTCTGAATTGTACAGGTAGTGAGCCATTCTTCGTTGATTGGATTCTCGCTAATCAGCAAGAAACTACATACAGTGAGGATATTTGGGTTACGGGCCGCCTGAGCCCAGCTGCTTATTGAGAACGTATAGTATAGAAAGGAAGATAGTGGTGTTTACAAGAAGAGTTATTATTTTTATTTTAGTGTTTATTTTTACTGAAATTATAATGTGATACTGTGTTTAAAACTGACGTAATAAGAACTAATTTGTGTTATAAGAGAAACTGAAGAAAAAAGCCCCTCATGGGTAGCACGTTGCCGACATCTGTGTAGGTCATGCCTATGAAAACTTTTTGAAAATCTCTTAATGAGCATTAATCAAAAATGTAAAAATATACATATTGAGTATTGCATTTAAAATAAAGAGAGTTGAAGTTACTTTCAGTTAAACCGGAAGTAGAAAGAAATCATTTTGAGTTCTCACTTACGCCTACTGCCAAACACCGAGATCCATGTCACTGAACCACATGCTTCAAAATGGCGCCAATACGAATGCCTTGCCTGAGTTCTCGTTTTCATCCAAACGAAATTCAATCACTTAACTTAAAACTTAGGTAAAAATAATTAATAAATATGTGATTTGTTTGCGTTTGCAGTTTTCTGTGAAAATTTGCAAATTTTAACCATGAAATTAAGGAATTAGCACTAATGTCAAAATGTTATACCGCCATGGATGGCAGAGCCCGTTAAGGCGCAGACTCGTGAGCGGGAGGTCAGGAATTTGATTCCCATCAGGCCCTGACTGGGGTTTTAGCAGATTTTCCTCAGTCCTCATAAATGGCAAATGCCAAGGAGGTACCCTAAAACTTAGGCCTGGAACGTTTCCTTCCTTAAAAATATCCTTTCCCAATTTGTCATTTTATTTCATGTATCATCAGTGTCGACCGCCTGTGGTGCCTCAGCAGTAAAACCTGGCGTTTAATAAAAAAAAACATTTATTATGAAACTACAAATTTTAAGCATTAAATGCCATAAAACATAAATACTATGATTGCAGATTCTCTGTTTAATGATTATTACACAGTTTTTTTGCAAAAAGAATATCGTCTGCAGTAAAGAGCTGCCGTCAACTTCTCAAAAATTCAAGAATTAGTCGTTGAGGCTTGCTCTGTCACACGCACCTAATTAGTTTGGCAAAACTGCTACGCGAAGTGATTGGCTGACCTTCATGTAAAGTTTGTGCTCAGTGTAAGTGCGTACCCGTGGAAAACACGTGTCAGATATATCGCCCAAAACTGAAGAATTCCCAATATACAATTATTTCACTCTATTCAAATGAGAACAAGAAATGAAGGTTGAAGATCCGTGTTTCAACATAGGTAGAATACATTCGTTAGGAGAAACAAAACTGAGTGCCCTGAATATATGGCACCAACATCTTTCTCGCTAACTGAGAAACGTCGCCAGGGGAGAGTTACGTGTGGGGCAGAGTTGCCATTAAAAACATTGTTTAATTAAAGAAACAGCAATGGACCCATAAGCTGACGAGAGCTGAACACCATAATGGAAACACGTTAAACCTCTTCTGGAAAATATTTCTTCATTCCTAGCGTTCTGCCCGAACGCACGTCCTTCACTGCCCACTAAGCATCATGCCATCTACAACAGATACTTGCTTTCCGCTGTGATGACGGAGCAAAGGGCAACGAGTGCCAGGCGCCACTTCATTGAAACATGTGTATGTGTTATTTGTTCACACGAGCCGTGGATTAGGCTAAGATTTGGAAAAACCACGGGTTGCCGTGCCGACGTTCTTACCCACTGCCCTGTCCAGCCCGAGCATAGCCGCGTATCTTTCCCAACTGAATCTTCCACCAAGCTGTCACCGTTTTTTTTTTTTTCTGTAGGAAAATGGGTTTCGTCAAACTCTGTAAAATACGAATGCATTTAAGAACAATGTTTGTGGTGTGTGGCCGTGCATTATCGTGATGTAGCATCTAGTTTGTTGCATGGAAGGAAATGTGGCCTTTTGCTGCAGAATTTTCTGTAGTACTGCCCAGTTACAGATGTGTGTGCAGGTACAACATGCTGATATATTGAATAGTGAGTTGAACATAACTCCCTAGCAGAAGCAATCACTTTATTTTTTATTTTTTTTAAGATATCCACACAGACTTTGCTGTTTGCTCTCAGGATCGAAATGATGTAGAAGTTTCATCAGCAGATTACTCGTTTTCGTGTAGCGTCATCCTGCTCACTTCCATATATATATATATATATATATATATATATATATATATGTGTGTGTGTGTGTGTGTGTGTGTGTGTCCTTCAAGAACATCGGCGGTATAATGATATATAACAGCAGCTAATTAAATTAGATCACTTACTAGAACAAAAAAGAAACTGAAAACACAGAAATGAGTGGAATAGCTTGAAGACATATACAGGAGCATAAAAATAAAAGGAGAGAAAGTTGTCTTTTAAGTTAAGGTAAAGTTTCTAGTGTAGGGAGATTTTATTGTTTTATTATTTCAAGGCTCTGTCTGCGAAATTGGTGCAGATTTTCACTAAGTGATGAATCTTACTAATCAACAACATCATCTAGAGCAGCATTTCTAAAACATTTGCTTCACCGCGGATCCTATTTAAAGATCTGTCGCAGTCCAGAACACCTAGGATTTAACTCGAAATTTAAAAATTTAAAGATAGAAACACACAAAAAAGTTTCTTTTCTAATTTTGCAATTTTATTGCAGTACTTCCTTAAAAGTAGTAATAATATTACATTCAAAATTGTACAAAAACAAAAAAGATTAACAGTGATTAACAATATATTATAGCATAATATTACTGGATAATTTTAATTCTAGAATATTACTACATTTCACTTATAAACCGTGATACAAGGAGCATGATAAGACACATGCATCCGACGTTTCCAAACAACCTCTTTAGTTTTTTGTTTGTATTTTTTAGATAAATGAGTACACAGTATAATTTATTAAGAGCCTTCTTTGATATTCCGCGAAATTCTGGAGCAGGCGAGCCTAACTATGCAGTTCGCTACCGAATGATATGTGCTGTTGCCAGGGAAACTACGACGGTATGTATGAGTATTCTGATGTTTCACATTTTTAGTTTACCTATTTGACAGTTCCATCTGGAACAAAACGTCACCTTTGCTTTACTTTACCCCAATAGGAACACGTCATAAATTTGTATCATATTATCTTTTCTCGTAAATTCATTATCTGTATGTATACGTTCAGGAATAAATGTTGTTACACTTTAATACTTTATGATTCTCCGGAATGATCTCGCGGAGCACAGTTAACTTACTAAATTTATATGTTGCAAGATTGTGCTTAAATTCAAATATGACAATAAAATACTTGAATGAAACACTGGCATCTGTTATTGTTGCAAATACTGCTCACTTGAGATGCAAAGAACTGACCTAGGGTATAATGTAAAACGAAGACAGATGACCGATAAGCGGTAATCGTTCCATAAAACACGAGAGCTGCTTAATAAAGAATGGAGATAATATTTTTACAATATATCCTTACTCAAGCTTGTACTTTTGAATACATTTTTCAAAGTACTTCTCGTATGACGCAATTCACTTATCCCAGTGTTTCTGCCAGTCTTCAAAGACATCTTGAAACCATTTTTTCATAGGTTCTTCAGAATCGCCTTTACCACTGCTTCTGATGACAGAAAACGCCTTCCACGAAGGTGTGTTTTTAATTTGCGGAAAAGAAAAAAGTCACACCGGACTAAATCTTACTATAGGAAGGTTGAGGAACACATTTCACGTTGATTTTTGTGAGATATACAACAACATTGCGATGTGGGACCGTGCATTATCGTGTTACACGGAAATGTGACTTTTTTAGTGTGTAATATGACCGTACTCAGTTTTCAGCACATCTCTGTAGTTTTGGTCAGTTAGTGGTGTGTGCTGGTAAACCATTCCTTGAATATCGAAAAATGAGAAGTAGAAGCGACCACTTTTTGCTTTTTTCAGTGCTGGTTATGAACCTTTGAAAGAAACTCCGCATCTTCCTGTAGCATCATCTTCAACGGCATGCAAACCTGCACGCGAACGATCTTTTGTTCGGGAACCAGCTTTCCTTATTTCTATCACGGCGCATCTGGAAATATTCAGATAGCTGTTGTTCTTTCCACCATTTTGTTGACACTGTCAAAGTTCCACCGAGATCTTTCTTCCGCTCGAAATAATAATCCAAAGAGCAAACCATTTCGCGAACTTGACCTTGAAGTGTTAGTCCATTTCTTAGTCAAACTGTGTCCGGCATTTGTTCAAGTCTTATCCACTCAAATAAGAAAACTGTTCAACAGATCATCCAAGTCTGCTCGTTAACATTTGCAATTTTTCGGGGAGAATGTGTTATTCGTTTCCGTTTGTATTAAGCACAGCAATAATGGGAACTAAAAGAGCGTCAGTGAGCATTCTAAAAACACGTGCCTCACTGCGCTCGGTATGGTCAAGTGCTGCTCCTCGAAGTTCAGCTTTAGGTGAAGAGAAAAAGTTGCACCTTACTGACCAGTGCAAGAGCGGAGACGTCGTTGCCATGGAAACTTTCCCCTGCAGCAAGTGTAACAAATTTAATTGCACTATAACATAACATTTTCAGCATCAAGTCTGGACACCGGACATCAGTAAACATTCGCACCCCAAAAGTATGGATTCTGTTTTATGGTCTGCCAAAGGCATGTGGCAAAAATAATTTTAATTGACTCACCAGCCTCTTTACGCTTGAAGTAGTGCCGCTTAAATGAACATGCTCGTTTATTTGTATGTTTTTTTCTTTTTGTTACTTAAAAGGAAGGAAACATTTTACTACAGTTGTTTCAGATAAAGCAGACTCAGGCAGGAATGCTTGGGATTCACATCTGGGAGGTCCGGCTCAAATCTGTTTGGACGATCTTGGGTTTTTTGGATTTTCCCTGGTCGCTTAGGCGAATGTTGGGACAAAACTTTACTTTCCATGTATTTTCCGGTCTCCCACTACTTTTAATTTCATTCCTTTGGTGCTGTTACAGGGTCGAAAACACTGCTTTGCGTTTTGGAAAGATTTCTTCGGTGTCTGGACTGATATTTCTTGGGGGAGAGAATTTCATTTGATTTATTTATGGACGCTCTTTAACATCCCAAGATCGTGGGTTCGATCCTGACCAGAATCGATGGTTTTTATCGGGCGTAAAAACCCAAGTATGGCTTACTTCGGAAGTGAAGTAAAGCCGTGAGTCCTGTGTCGTACATTTATGGCACGTAAAAGAACCTCAAGCCGGAAAGAAGAGGCCTCTGAGCAAAATTTGTGGGCCATTTCACGCCCGGAATTGAATGGGACGTGGATGACCTGAGCTGTTAAAGAGCGTCCTTAAATAAACCAAATCAACAACAACAGAGATCGGGAAACGGGGTTCGTGAATTAAAGGATAAATATTTTATGAAGTAATAATAATAGTAAATGTATTATTATCACCTTTTATATAAGCTACATTAATTATTTCGAGTCTCCATAGGCAACAGAGCGACCGATTTCCACACCTAACAGATTTGCCTGTTGGATGCGACAGAACCTCACGAGGCCTGCTTGGTGTGAAGGCGTTAGAGGAACAGCACCATGTACAAGTGCTAGGCTCCCGTGCTGTAACAGGCCGCTTAAGTGGGCCAGTAATTACAACGAGAGTGAATGTCTGAAAGCGATCCAAGGCGAGCCGCCCACCAACAGACAGCAAAATGTGAGGGACGTTTCTGACGTAGCTTACCTGCTGGTCTCACTTGACGGCAGAGGGCCACATTCTCGAAATGCATGTTGGGTTAGGAAATCAAGAACTTACTTGTAGCAGTTCATGGAGAGATCAACTCAAACCTATAAATGCGGCCAAATATTCGGAATGTTTTAGAAATGCAAAGAATTATTCTGAAAAGCTACGTACATAGATAGCTTCAGGGGCTCATTTGCAGAGAATAAAAATAATTTATAACAATGTCAGTGAATACGGAAATGTCTGATTTCTGAGTGTAAAACACTGAGTTCTTCAAAGCACATTTAGGGGATATATATGCCTTTGACACTTCCAAATGTCTGTGTGTATTTCACATTTTATTTTACACGCACACACACGTATACATACAGAGAGTGGCAGAAAATGTATACACACTTTCACAGTAGATATCTATTTAATATATTTCAAAATTGGACCGAAAAACAACAGTAACGTGTAGTATGATGTTCTGTAAACAGATGTGACTCACATACATTATGATAGCGTTGCTACGTGACAGGTACATCAACAATGAACAAATGAAGTCAAGATTATCGTATGATGTTCTGTAAATAGATGTGACTCACATACCATACATAATGTAATGGTCTAATTGGACAATTCTTTTTTCAAGCAACAGTAACTGGCCCAGTGTACCTGAACATGATAATATGCACATCCGTCTTACCCGCCATTCATACACTCTATAGAAATGAGAAAATGTACTTCCAACAGGTTGGTGCACCACCACATTACCACCGAAATGTACGTGCGTATCTTGGTGACAATCTTCCAAGGCACTGGATAGGACGAAGAGGTCCGATTGAGTTTCCACCGCGTTCTGCGGATCTAATTCGGTTGTACTTCTACCTATGGGGAACTCTTAAGGATGTTGTATACCGCAGAAAACCAGCTACACTGGCAGCACTTCGGGAAGAAATTGAAACGGCATGTGCTGCAATCGCTGAGGACACTTTCGCAAACGTTGCTCAATCAGTAGTTCAACGTACTCAGAAGTGTATCGATGTTGATGATGGGCATTTTGAGCAACTGTTGTAACTGTAAAAGTGTAAGATGATTAGTGTTCAACATTTTCTGTTTGTGTGAATTCAATTTTTGTTATGTTAACACAGTTTTTTCTTTGCTTGAAGTGCGTATACATTTTTTGGCACCTTCTGTATATTGTATAGTGTTTGACGCATGTTTTTTTCTACTGAGGCATCACAGGCGGTAGACACGTAATGATGTATGATATGATCTCGGCTACCCATTAAAATTTAATTCTGTGTGTTTAATTTTTATCAGCGGTTCGTTCAAATAAAAAAGTATGTTCAATATTGTGAGATGTTGAAATTATTAAATCTCAAACCGTTGTTATATTACAAAATTATTGCTAATTTTTTAAACTTATCGCAATATTTCTTTCTTGATTATGAAGGTAATATATAAATCTACAACATGAATCTCAGTAGTTAAAATCTCGGTGTATAAATATAGGAAAAATTAATTTCTGAAATTTGAATTTTAAATACACTTTTTCCCCATGATATGGTTTTAAAATATTTCTATTGAATATATGATACAGACATGGATTCATTTTGTTAACCTCAATAAAAATAATTGTACAAAGTTGCAGTTCTAATATGCAGATATCAGGTTTATTTTTAATATACTTTTTTTCTGTGTGTTTAAATTTGCGTTTTTTTCCTTGCAATATTGCACCATCCTTTTACCCATATCTACCGAAAAAAAAAACTCTTCTATTTTGTAGCAGGCCTACCACATTGCTAACAGGTTTGTTACGCTATATATTACAATGAAAAAAAATTCGAGAACATGGAATTTAAGCTAACAAATTATGACTACAGCAAAAGTTCTCCAAGTAAGGGGAAGTGATGTGCTCAAACCTGCCCTACGAGGTGTGGCGTTGTGATCCAGATATCTGAAATATTCATCACTCTCAATAATGTCAGTTTTATAAATTTGAGCATTCACTTCTCACGACAGATGTACTTGTCCGTACGTCTTTGGTAACAAATACCCCCTGTATTGTAACTTCCTGGATCAATCTCTCGCTTCTGGGAATCTCACGCATTGTCCATAAGCGCACACGGCCACTATCAGACCGAAGACCAAAGCGGGACTCATCCGTAAATAATGCGGTGTACCAGTCTCGAATGGGCTTGAGCCTATGTCAATTTTTGCCGCCATTATGATGAACCAAGAACCAAGCGTCTGGAACACATGTTTGCCTCTGGCAGTATAGCGGCTGGTACTGACATCATTTGTATCGCGTACTGCACAGAGGGTATCTTCTTGCTTGAAGATTAAGGAACTGTCATCTGCAGGAAAGGTTTTCCCTTGATCTATCTTCCACAGTTCCTGTCTCTCTATCTCTTTCTCTTGGCAAGCCTACTGTTATACTGAGACACTCCCACATCTTAATCTAGATTGTGACTTACCTAAAGCACGGTACAACTTATAAAGTGTCATTTCTCTTCTCCCCGTAAATATTTTGTGCTTAAATGGGAGAAAATATGTTTATTGTCTTAAAAACAAAGAATACTCGCTGTTTAGGTGGCTATCTGCACCGGTTTCATATACCGTTGCAAAAACCACAAAATAACAAACGAATGTCGTTCATTCCTTGTTATTTGAATAAACAGAAGATGTCTCAATATCATGTGTTCATTTCATGCTATTGGCGCCACTATTAATAATTAAAATTAAAATAATTCTAACTTTTGCAACACAGTTTAAGACTAGCATAAAGAACAGACGATAAACAATCTATTGTGAATCATGATAAAATGTCTAATGTTATATCATATTTATCAATAAATACTCTGTGAATATCTTTCTAACCTCTTATGTTCTTCAGCGAATTTCTGATTCCACGATAAAGTTCATGTTTTTGTATGCATTTAATTCTAATTAATTAAAATTATTCAATTTGCATCACACATTCCAGATAATATTTAATTAAACTGTATGTGAATCTAATGTACTAATTTGGAATATTTTGTCATTTTATAAATGAACCTTTCAAGGCCATCAAAGTTTGGATTAACATTGGGGTTAACAATTCCTCGCAGATATTGATATTTATTCTTTGACTGGCTCACAGAAAATCTACATTTATAGCATAGCAACTTTAGAGTAAATGGGCTTTCAGGCAAGCAGTGATTGGCTTGAATTCTTTGCCCCGCGTATTGACGTCACGAAAGCGCGACCTGGGAAGTCGAGAAATATATCCAGTTAAACTTTCTTTTCCCTAAACTTGCTTAATCCTCAGTGTTTATCCCTGAATGTGTCCTTCGACATTTGATATTCCGGCTTCCGAGAACCGCGACCATGTGGAGCCCATATAAACACAGACACGCACGTTTAGCCCGGGGAGAAAAAAAAAAAAAGTCAGAGAAGATTCCTTCAATGCTGAACAAAACGTGGGAGTTTCTATTTGGGTCATTGTGTATATTGCACTCTGGACGCGTAGCTTCCAAATCCAGCGATGAATAGACGATGAGAACAGCACTTCAGGTGGCCAACACATTACGTGGCCAAAGTTGACTTTAAAAACCTGTCCCGATGTCTCCGGATTAGAGTTACGGCCATCGTGCTTTAAGAGAAAAGAGAGATGGCGACGGAAACAAAACACGACCGCTTTTCATGGAGCATTATCACTTTTATATAAATAGGGAACGAAGGATAGACATATGAGATACTTTAAGTATAAAAAAAAATCTCATTACACTTAAAAATAAAACTTAATAAACTTTTATAACATTATGACAAGTTTTAATTGCACTTTTACTATATGCCTTTTAAGTTTAAATACATTGACAGAGACACAGTAGCATTTTCATGCTGAACCTCGACGATTAGTACAAACAATTGCCCATTCAAATGAAAATGTTACCATTTGTTAAACAATTATTTATAAATTAGAAGCTACTTTCAAATGCTGACTAACCTTAATTGCCACTATTTTATAATTATTTTAATAAACAATAAAAATATTAATTTTTATAGCATTCGGCTTCTTCAGATTTTGAAATCAGTTTGCAAATTCGTTAAATAATATGTCATTTAAAGCAATAGTACACTACTTTTTAAAAAGGTTTGCATATATTATTTTATGCCAATTTTAAAACTTTTTCCTTCTCCCCCCCCCTCGTATATTTATGGACGCTCTGTAACATCTCAGATCATCATAGTCCCATTCTGCTCAAAGGCCTCTTCTTTCAGGCTTGAGGTTCTTTTTCGTGCCGTAAATCTACAACACGGGACCCACGGCTTTACCTAAGCCACATTTAGGGTTTGTATTAAAAAAAATCGACCCTGACAGGGATTGGACCCGCGATCTTGGGTTTAGAAGGCAATTATGGTTACCATCATACCACCAGGACTGACTCCACAGCTCTCATGCATGCATAAGTTAAAAGTTTTCACTAGCTATATAAAGTATAAAGTATAAAGTTTTGCACATGCATAAACATTCATAGCTTTATCTCACATAGTTTTTGAGATAAGTGCAACTAAAGTTTAAAATGTGCATAAAAGCAGCTACAGACTTTGGGTCAAAATCAATTTTTGGTTTTGTGCATAGTATGAAAGTACATAGTTTGCAGATTACACCCATTTATACTTTTTGTGTATTTGGGGCATTTAAATGGATTAATGTTAATTTAAATATGACCGTCAAACTGTTATGCAACATTCTCTCTTCTATTGTCATTTACTGTAGCTTGTACTTTAGGTGCACTTTTCTCAAGCACCATGTAGAATAGAATATTTTTTCGCTTGTGCAAATCAACTGCTCTATACAGCGTGTAACATAAGGTATGTCAAAATTTTGGAGAAATATTCCTTGCATATAGAACACCAAATATGTTATATGGACATGGGTCGGGAAATGCTTTATTTCCTTGTTAGAGCCCTTTGTGTACAACTCCGCTTACACGGTGTGATATGCAAGTTAGAAAGTCAGCACAGCTGTTCTGTGGCAATAACCCCATAACAGAATAGTTGCAGGTAGGAAGGTGGGTAAGCAAATTCCCAGTGGTCGTTTTGTACCAAGTATTCCGCTTGTTGTGCTACTCACCTCATTGCTTGACGTAACACAGAGCACGTAGTTTCAGTTCTGTGTGTTTATGAACCTCATTCCAGGTGCAGTAAAATTGGGTGTTCAAATGTGAAGTTGGCAGATGCTCATATGATCTATGGATTTAGTCCAAGGTGTAGAGAGTCTTTTTGTTCGTATTCTGCAAGGCTGCCAAACAATACAAGATACTTCAGGAATACATCAGCGCATCAGGAAATATATGCTGCGGCGGGTTGATGGATGTATCCATGCTAACGGAGGATATTTTGAACATTTAATATGATTTGTTTCCACAGTTCTGTTTTTGAGTATTCTGCTATGTGGTACAGATGTAGAAAAAGGGTTTTAACAACGAAATAAAGCAATTCCTGACCCATGATCATATTTTTTTTTTTTGTCCTGTATATGTGAGGAATGTTTCCTCCAAGTTATGACATGCCCTTTTGTTACAGTCTGTATAGTTAAGAACTCTTATGCATGCAAGAGAGTTCTGACAAAAATTAAATATGTTTAATTTTTTATTTTTTCTTGTTTATTAAAATAATTATAAAAAAATAAAAATTAAGGTTAGCCAAAATTTAAAACTCATTCTAATTTAAAAATAATTGTTTAATAAGTGGTAAATTGTTCACTTGGATAGACTGTATACATTTTATAAATCCTATCTTGTATTCTACTCAGGTTCAGCATGAAAATTATCATTATGTCCATCAAGTGACTTTGTATAAATAGGGAGCGAAGGGCGTACAAATGAGACACTTTAAGGAAAATTAAAATAGAGCTGAATATACTTTAAAACTTGATCATTTTATAATATTATGACAACTTTTCATTGTGTCGGTCCTGGTCGTCTAGTAGTAAGCATACTTGACTCGTAGATTATCCCAGCCAGAGTCGATGAATGTTTTAGTGGGTAAAAATGCTAAGTATGACTTCCTTCGTAAGGAAAGTAAAGCTTTGGGTCATGTGTCGTGCATTTACCGTACGAAGAACCTCAAGCCTGAAAGAAGAGACCTCTGAGCAAAATTTATCGGCCGTTGCACGCTCTGAATTGAATAGCACGCTGATGACCTGAGATGTTAAAGAGCGTCCGTAAATAAAACAAATCAATCAAAACTGAATGAATCTAAAAAAACACCATGGGTGGCCGAGGTCGTAAAGGCACGGACTCGTGAGCGGGAGATCTGGGGTTCGATTCCCACCGGGACCGTCCTCCCTGACTGAGGTTTTTTCCAGGTTTCCCTCAGTCCTCATAAATGACAAATGTCTGGTAGGTACCCTAAATGTAGGCCTGGAACAATTCCTTTCTTTAAAAAAATCCTTTTCCAGTGTACCATTTTATCTCATATATCATCAGTGACCATCGCCTGTGGTGCCTTAGTAGTTAAAATGGGCGTTAAACACTATTAAAAAAAGTAAAGTACCCAAGTAGTTAAATGAGATAGACAATTCTTTAAAAGTTTCGGAATTTTAGACCCATCCAGGGTCAACTGCATCATATTGTTGATAATTTCCTTAAAGTGTAGGCAAAATACAAACAGTTTTTCCTTACAGTTGAGAAAATGCATTACTGTTTGCCTCATGATGAATAGAATTCTCACAAAAAGAAAATAGTTTAAAAATACGAGCGGTACTACAAGAATATCTCGTAAACTAGTTGGCCTAGATACCGCAAAAATAAATAACAATTGCAATCTAATTTCATCTAGTTTCCATTTTTAGAAATCAATAGACGTTTTTCCATTTGAAAAATATAACGCTGTGCTAAAAATACCCTTTCTAATTGTTGGACTCGTATGGGGTGAGCCCTTGTATAACTACAGTTCGGGAAAACAACGTACCAATAACACCTTTCGTTTCAGAAACAATTTAGTTTATTCATCGTGTATGTTAAATAATACTTTATTTATTCATTTCTGTTCAGATTGCGAGTATGTTCTCTGAGAAGTTTCTTATCGCCTTCATTTTTATGTTTGTTTCAAATAAGTTGAGTGTTAATATATTTGCAAACCTCGACCTTTATATTTTGGCTCTGTAGGAGAAATTGTCTAATGTAGTGCGGTGTGCATCATCACCAGATCTCATTAAGACAAGGGAAGCACTTTCGTGTAGTAATCCATGTTTTAAATAAAAGAAGTCAAGCTCGAGTAGAATTGCTTGATAGCCACCCAATCGCTTTCGATAAAATGTTTAATAAGCTACGCTAACCTCAGCGAACAATGATCACCTGAAGAAATAGAAAACTCGATAAACACGGCAAATGAAATTCTGTTATCTCAGCTGTCCAACCAGTGCGGTGTTCTGCCGCTCGTGCTTTGTAATTATATACTGTGTTTTATTATATTGTAAACAAATTTGGTTTCTGGCCCAGTTTTATTTGTTCTTCTTTTTCTTCCGCACTTGACTCCTGACATTATTACCTACATTAGTGACCCCAACAAGAACTACCTGTTTCCGCAATAACATGCCCTCAAGTAGAACTGTCTTGATGCTGTCTAGATTTTTGGATGCAATATACAAATAATCACCGATATTGATAGTCCTGTGCTTTGAAAGCCTATTAGATAAAATAATAACACTGACTATTTCACTCTTGTGACGCCATCTTAAAATAGACCAATGAATCAAAACTAAATTTTGAATTTTGAAATTATCGAGAAAAAAATTATCATATCCTTATTATTACGCGACATGGATTTGTCTTGTGGTCAGTGTAGTCAACTCTATACATCTACTATATAATTCCTGAACACGCATCACTGGCCACTTTTGCTTGATAGCAATAAAAGCATGGACAATCGACAATCATAACACAAAATGGATGGTTCTTCAAAGCGTTTTGGTGATGCAACAAATGTGCAAATTGATCTTATCATTAGGAATTCCAAACCACAGAATACAAAGTGGTTTCCTAGCTTTCATTTCGGTCATAGTGTTGAATTAAACATGAATGGAATGTTTCTGACTACTTTTAGAGATGTTTTGTGTGTTATATATTTGCACATTTAGCTAAATTTCTCAATTTTTGGTCAATTTTGGTCACGCGAATATTTTTGTTATATTTCAGACATGATCTTAAGCCAGTGAACACCAATATGCCGAAAACTAAGTGTGAAAGTGCAGAATTAGACGTTACGTTAAAGCGTTTGAATGGGAATATTTCAGTACCGATGGAAAATCCTTAACTGTAATCTGTGTGAAATCAAAGTAACTTGATGAAAGCCTGAACTTGAATAGTGTTTAGTGTTTTACTGCTGAGACACCACTGGCGCGGTGGACACTGTTGATACATGAGATGAAATTATATATTGGGAAAAGGATTTTGTTTAAGGAAGGGAACGTTCCAGGACTAAGTTTTAGGGTGCCTCCTCGGCATTTGCTATTTGTGAGGACTGAGGAAAAAACCTCAGTCAGGAAGGACAGTCCTGATGGGAATCGAACCCCAGATCTCCCGCTCACGAGTTTACACCTTAACGACTTCAGCCACCCGTGGCAGTTTCAGGAAAGCGTTTTAGTGTGCAGCAATATTGTGATACGACAAAACACAAGAGCAATGTAACTCGGAAATCTGCTCAACAAAGCATGCAACGTCTCTTGTTTGACGCAGTTAAAACTTCTCCATCAAAATCGTCCGACTTTTCAAAAGACCTTTGCGAGATGATGATATCTGCTAACATTCCTCTGGATAAAGTGAATAATGAGAGCATTCCAAAAAGTTTATGGGAAAATACACGACGCATCCGATTGCAGACGAATCAACGTTGAAGAGGAATTATTTACTATTTGCTATGTCAGCGTATTGCAAAAAATTAGAAGTGGAACAATAAGATTTGGGTGTTCAATGATGAAACAATTGCCGTTGGTAGAAGATAAGTTGCCAATGTTGTTATTGACACGTTCTTTGCCGACCGGCCATGGTACTACATTCGTAAGTTTTATGCAATAAAGCCTTCAACAATTGCGGCACTGCTATGAATCTGCTGTGGAATGGTGAAATGAAGTTTTGTTGTTCCTAACAGTTGCAGCATGGTACAAGCTGTCAGTGACCTTAAGATTCTGTATCCAAAAATGGTCCATATTATTTGCTTAGCTCACGGCTTGTATAGAGTTGCAGAGGAGACTCGACTTAATTTCCCTGATGTGCATATATTGATATAGAACGTCAAAAATATTTGTCAAGGCGCCATTGAGAGTAAAAGAAATTAAAGAAATATCACCTTGCATCCCACTTACTCTCCAACCCCTACTACCCTGTGGGGAGAGTATTACTGCGAGAATTGCGAAGACATTTGACAGCACTGATCGGTCTTCAATCAAAACTGTTCAGGAATTGTTTTCCAGAAGCTTGTTGGAGAATTTGCGCTGCATAAAATAAAATTATGGAGGTATCGCTGGATCGCTTCTAGCCTGGAAGCAATTGGGTAAGAGCTACACGAAAACTTGGAACTAGACGTAGAATGCGAAGTATTTGGTTGATTTGCTTAATTTACGGACGCTGTTCAACATTTCAGATCATCAGTAACCCATTCAATTCAGGACGTGAAACGACCGACAAATTTTGCTCAGAGGTCTCTTCTTTCAGGCTTGAGGTTCTTTTACATGCCGTAAATCTATGACACGGAACCTACGGGTTTATATTATCTTCCGAAGGAATCCACACTTAGGATTTTTACATCCGAGGCAAGTGTGGTTACCACTACACAGCCAGGACCGACAAATACGAAGTAGGGGGCGCAAAGGGAGTGCAATGGTTTCCTTAAGAACAAACTCAGGAAAGTGCCAGGTGAAAATAGTGGATGTTCAACAATGTACAAAATTAGTGACATTTTAAATATTATAAAGCTATTTTTGTGAACGCGATCTGAACTAGGGTGCACGGTCATTCTGTTGAAATGTGCTACCATAACATTCTGCGACGTTGAAAGAAGTTTTTTCTGACTGACAATAGGAGAAGATTTCTCTTTGAGAATATGAAGATGCAACTAGTGATATACTGTAATGCTGCCTTAAATGGATATTGAAAATAGGCGTGTAATACTTAGAACATTTGTTTCGCCATAGACAGGTGTTTGTTTATCCACATTTAGCTTAACACCGGTTATTATTCTTTACAGAAACGAGTTGTGAATAAAAGAAGAAAACGTTCACATTTACTAAACATAGAAGAAGAAGAAGAAGAAGAAGAAGAAGAAGAAACTTGTGTATATATAAATTTGCATATATTTAGCCATATTTTGTCCTTTTTATTTGCTTATAATTAGCTATTCAAATAATGTTGCAATTATGTAATTAAATTTTTGGTCATATTTTGTCATATTTGGCTATTTTAAGGCCATGTTTGCTTGCATGTTTCACACTTTCTCTAAAAGAAGGATTTTAGGGAGACGTTTGAGAGTAATGTGAAATGCGATTATAATACTCACTGCAACACACTGAAAACGCCTGCTATAATACCCCGCGTTGTGGTTGAAACATAATTTGTTCATGCTGTCTTTCTCGAGCGCTGGTCAGGCACATAAGCAGAAGATTTTGAGCACTCTAAGTGTCGTTTATGTTGTTAGCTTGGTATATATTTCACGAGCTGAGTATCTGAAAACCGGTTTATTATTACGTTGATGGAAACATTAACACCTTCCAGCAATTGCTCGATAAATTTCATCGCCTGCTTATGATATTTGGAGGACTCCAACTGTTTTAACCCCAAGTAGAGAATTGTAACAAAATATGTAAATGGAAGAAGGTTGTCATAGTAACCCTGAGAAACAGCTGCCTGTGCCAGATCACCTCGAACAGTTGACTGTCGAAGACTCTTAGCCAAGGTTACCCCCGCGTTTTAAACGTAAACATAACTTTGTGATTAGTATGTTTCTTTGCAATATAGGCATCTTGGGTTCGATTGTTCACATTTCACTTTTTTTATTTGCGATGAATCCTATTGATCGCAAATAGCACCGAGCTATATGCTCTATGGGCTCTAGCAGAAAGATGATATATTATAACTGCTCAATATTTCCGTCCATAGCTTACAAATCTCATCATGCACAATGAAATAAACAGATAAATCAAAATCAGTAGCAAACAAAACCTTTTATACCAAGTGTTAATGAACTATACCGCAATAATTATTTGAGAAAAGAAATGTGTGGTACACTAAATAGAATAACGGAGCAAGATGGTGATAAAGTTGAAATCAGGTACAATAAGTCAGTATTAAAGCAAAAGGAGTAAACATTTACTTTAGAATGTCTTCAAAGCTGCTTCGCAAGCGATGAATGCCGATTTTAAAAGCACATTACGAGCGTTTTCAAGATTTAATATTCTAAACATCTCTAACATTTTTGATAATCATATGCCAGTACAATGGCAGCGCGTTACACAAAAAGTTGGTGCAGACCGACATCCACATACGGAGTTTAACCCTAAGTACTATTTTATATTATTTTATTTATTTTTAATAGTGTTTAACGCCTGTTTTAACTACTGAGGCACCAGGCCGTGGTCACTGATGGTATATAAGATGAAATGGTAAACTGGAAAGACTTTTTATATTTTTAAAAAAGGGAGTGTTTCAGATCTAAGTTTAGAGTATCCCCCGGCACTTTCCATTTATGAGGACTGAGGAAAACCTGGAAAAGATCTTAGTCAGGGAGGACGGGCCTGGTGGGAATGGAACCCCAGACCTCCGTGTCCGTGCCTTAACGACCTAGACCATCCGTGGCGGTTCTTAAGTACTATGGAGCATTATAGTTGGGTAGCTACTGTGGAGGGCATGTCTTTTTTTAATGCTTTATAACAGTAGTTTCTCTTAGACCAAGGGTTCTCAACCTAATGTGCGTTAGCTACTACCGGGTGGTATGCAGATAAGAAAATGAACATTTGTTTTATAAACAACAAATATTTGACAGTTCTGAAAACAATAGATTTTATATTATCATCAAAACGTTTGTGTGTTACTGCATAAAAATATTACGGAATTCAGTCCACCCGGATATATTTGATCAGACAAAAATGGAATACATTTTGTCGGGTTTTTTTTTCTGTTGCGAGACTCATTTTCAAGAAAGCAGTGAACTTACGTAATTGTTGAATGCTATATTTTATTTGTTAAATTGTCAGATTTAAATGTTTTTGTGCCAGATTCAGAACAAATAAACCAGAACATGGATAAGTGGCGAATTAAAAGACTCTGCTCCAAAAGCACAAAGGGAAAAAATAATGTAAAAGTGGTAAATAATTTCACGATGCTAGAAGCCGATACTTTTAATGCTAAGAATCCAGTGTTGTACAAGAAAGCAACAAAATTCCCCGTACACAAGCAATGCCTAAGTACAATATAAGCTATTTCTCATATGGTTGCACATATTTTGAAGATGGAGAGGAAACCATCCCAATACCACAGTGTGTGATATATCATGAAACCTTCTTTTTTGAATCGTCATTTTGACACCAGGGATACTGATTTGAAATACAAACCGTTGCAATATTTCCAAAGAAAACAATCATGTTTGTCATAAAGTAAAAACAAATAACCTCATTTGCAGAATTTAACATGAAGGCTCTGGAGGGAGCGAGGTCTTGACTGTAGGGTGGATGTAGATAAAATTCCCAAGCCTCCCGCGCTGCTTGTTTTGAATGGTCCGTCGTAGTCTGTCTCAGCTCAAGCAATCATTTGATGTGAATCTTCGTCCACCCAGCTATGTCTTCAGCTTGGGGACAAAAAGTAATCACTGGGTGCCCAATCCGGCGAATAAGGTGGATTTGGAAGCATTTGGTCAAGCAGTTTTGCAGCAACAATCCCAGACATGTGTGAAGGCGCATTATCGCGATGAAAGAGAACTTTCTTCTTGGCAAGATAAGGACGTTTAGCCTGAATAGCATCCTTCAGTTGGTCCAATAGTGAAGTGTAATACTTCTCGGCGATGGAGTAGTCTACGAGCACCACACCATGAGAATCGCAGATAACCGTAGCCATGACTTTTTCGTGCAGATGGAACAGTTTTTGCTTTCTTTGGTGCACTTTCACCTGTTGCCACCCATTGTTTGGACTGCTCCTTCGTCTCCGACGTGTAGTGATGTATCCATGTTTCATCTATTGTTATGAAACGTCGGAGAAACTCACTGGAATTGCGTTTTAAACAAGTCTAAACACCCTGGGAAAATGTTCATTCGAATAAATTCGTTCATCGCCGTAAGGAAAGCTTTCTCATGCCCAAAAATTTCCTGCTAAATGTAATGGACGTCCTATCGAGTTCTTTGCAATGTCAGCCAACTCGTCTGTCTTCAATCGGCGATCACTGAGTACTGCATTGTGAGTTTTGTCATAGCAGTTTTGGGACGCCGCAAGCGCCCATCATCTTGAATGGAAGTACGACCACGTTTAAATTCTACAGCCCACTTTTTAACCATCGAAAAAGAAAGGGAAGAATCATTTAATGTGGAATATAAGTTCTTTTGTATTTCTGTTGCAGTTAAACCCTTCAACACAGCTCGTATTGCAGTTTTATCATTGTGTAGGAAATGTTAACACTAGTTTGTTTACACGATCTTACAGCTCTGAAACTTTATAGCGCGCATCTAAAGGATATCAGCTATCATAGTAATTTGGCCATCTTCACAACATCTCTGAGTCAGGCCGAGAACTTTTAGAATTCCCCCAGTATGTACTATAAAATCTTATTTTGTGATTAATATAAAATGCATTTATACGGTCATTGCATGTGATTTACAACTAAGGAATGAAATATGGTAAAATCGCCACCTAAATATTCGAGTACGTTAATATTGTTGTATTACAGGTTATTGATTCGCCATTGTTGTTAATTATAGTGTGTAAGAAAAATACATTTTATTGTAGCGTTCGATATTAAAATGTTTTTCCTAGAACAGAGAAGAAATGACATCTACAGGAGCAACCGCCATATTGTAGTGTAGAGGAACTTAAGTAAAATATGAGCCAGGAATTGAAAGAATTATAAAAGCAGAGCTGTTGTGAGTGAATGTAAATTTCTTAAAAAAGATGTTACAAATATGTGACTGCGACGTACACCATGGGTGGCCGAGGTCGTTAAGGCGGGAACTCGTGAGAGGGAGATCTGGGGTTCGATTCCCGCCAGAACCGTCCTTCCTGACTGAGGTTTCCTCAGCCCTCATAAATGGAAAATGCCGGGGAGGTACCTAAACTTAGGCCTGAAACGTTTCCTTTCTTAAAAAATAAAAATCCTTTCCCAGTTTATCATTTCATCTCATGTATCATCAGTGTCCACCTGTGGTGCCTCAGTAGTAAAAACGGTCGTTAAACACATTTAAAAACCCCCATAACATAGGACTGTTGTGTTACGGACGGATATTTCGGTACATGCAAAGAGTTCGAACTTCACAGAAGGTTCACTCCCAGACGCTGAGGCAGAAACCTTTCCAAAGCGCAAGCCACTGTCACGTCACACCAGTCACTTCGCTCTAGCACTTTCTATTGTGTAATTGAACCAATGGAATGAAATTATATGACATGAGACAGTGAAAAAAGTGGAAAATAAAAATCCATCCCAGCAACCAGGGAAAACCATGAAAAAACCTAACGTCAAGGGGGCCGGCCCCAAGGGATTTGATTCAGGAACTTTTCGAATGCGAACTCCAAGCGTTATCGCCTGATTTATTCAGCATGAAACCAAACTAATATTGTGTGCTTTGCACAATTGATCAAAATTGTGCGAGTAGAAATAATAAGGGAATTCGTATGTAGACAGAGCCGGCGACTGTTGTAGTCTTGGCCCCGCGCCAGCAAAAAGAATTCTCTGTACAACGTTGAGGGAAAAAATATGGGGTACGATTCACATCTTTCAAAAAGAACAAGAAATCTATTGTTCATTCAACAATAATCTATAATGGAACCCAATCAGTTGTCTTAGCAACATTTTTGGAAGGGGAAAGTTTCCTTAATGTATCACATCAGAAATGGGACGTTCAACATGGAAAAGAAATATACAGTGACAATGCGTTTAAAGTAATGTGAATTTTGTGAAATGTTTGAAAAATGGTATAAGGCCATATTAAATATCACAGGACACTAGAAAACTATCACCACCGGCAGTCTGTAATTGATAATAATCTTACGGATGACAGTGAACACTGAGCTCTTAAGAGTGAATTTGTTTCATATAAACGAATTATATTAAGAGACAGATTCACTCAACTTCTCGCTTTTAAGATTCTTAAAATCCTGGAAGTTCTTTTGATGAACGCACATGCCTCAAGAGTCACCGAAGATGCTGCAATGTAACCTGTGTGGGGAGTCGAAGCCAGGTGGCCGTGAAACAATCGACCCTGCGGTGCACACCTAACCAAGGTCGCTACATAGTAATGGGCCAAGGTAGCCGGTGGCATGGAATTTTTAAATTTAGACGCTTGCTGCAATTGCCACTCTCGGTGTGACCACGAGCCTGCTAATTTCTCCTCTTCGCTTCTTACGCTTTTAAACATCGCGTGTCGAAAACTCATTCATGCTTATGGACGATGATTGGCCACTGAAATGCAGATCGGACTGGCAAGTTGGTATGCAAGCCGGTAGGGAGTGTCATGGACTTCCTAGAAATGCATTTTTCATTTATTAAAACCGTTTTTTTTTTTTTTTTTTTTTTTTCACAGACAAGTAAATTCTCATTTATCTTTTGAATATTGGGCAATTAAAGGACTAAAAGGGGCTGAGTACTAAAGATTTAAAGTTGAATCAGAATTGATTGCCAAAAATGTAAAGAAAATAGATGTTGAAATTGAAATTTATTGAAAGTGCTAAGAAAAATACAAATTTCAAGGGGTCTCCACCTATCTGGCCCAGGCCATTTTAGATGTACCTGCTCACGATTACAGAAATTTTAATACAATAATTATTTTATGCTAACCCTTTATCTATAATTAAATAAAGTGCTAAATGTCCACTCTGATTGCATCAGACCCCAGTCCCCGGTTCAGCCTACTCGAATTGCAAGACTCTACAAACAACTAATTCTTTTATATCTCAAACATCTACTAAAATGAAATTTGAAATTTATGAAGTGCTACGAAAAATTTAGATATAAACTACAACAGGGCCTCCATCTATCTTAAATAGATGTTACTTACCCAAATATTTCCTATCCTGCATTTTACCAGTCAAGTACTCCGATTTCCTTGAGTGGTATGTTTTACACATTCTACTTAAATAGTGAAATTTAAATTAATCAAAAAAGTTTTATAAACCATATGGTTGTTCGGTAAGTGCAAACTCCAAAACTGGTACAATAGATGTGTTCAAAATGGAGAAGCATGAACTTGGTGTATTACTAAAAAACTACTTTTAACGTCCGAAGAAACAACGCTAGTAAAGCATGCCGAATCTGCATCTTTTCTTAGAAAGGTGAAAAAAGTGATTGATGAGTTTAGATGTAGCAGAACGAGCACAAGCGATGCAGGCTTTTTCGGACGTCCATGATTTTAAAAATCTACGACATGGTGCTGAGCGACCGGAGATTGCCGAAGCTGTGGGCAAGTTTTGAGTTCGGATATATAATATTTTATACAATCATTTGCAAATAAAAAAAACTATCCATGAGATGGGTGCCGCGTTTGCTAACAATCAGAAAAGAGAACGTAGTCACTTCCGCACATAATTTGGGGTTGTTTAAATAGGGCTCAAGTGAATTTCCGAGACGGTATGTGGCACTCGACGAAATGCTTACGACATGGCGAAAGCGAAGGAGCATTCGAAACAGTGGGTTGCAAATGCACAAAGCGCTCGGAAGAATGCTAAACACATATCCACCCCTCAGCGGGAAAAGTGATAACGCTTGTATTTTGGGTTTGTCACGGCATAATTAAATTCACTTTTTGGAAAAGAGCAAAACCATAAGCGGCAAATATTACGCTATGCTACTGAAGCAATTAAACGATGCAATTAAGAAACATCTCATTTGGCGAAGATTCCATCACGAGCCAGTCTGAGATTGCGACCTCAAAATTATTTAATTTGAAGTATGAAATTCTTCCTCATCCTCCCTGCTTTCCAAATCTGGCTCCCTCGGACTACTTCCTGTTCCCACACATGAAGAAATTGCTAACGGGAAAGAAATTTGCATCAAATAAAGAGGTTGTCGCCGAAAATAAATGAGTATTTTCATGGATGATATAAACATTTAGAAATTTGCTGGAATAATTTTATAGTAGAATGAGATTATGTTGAGAAATAAAACTTTTTTTAAGTAATGCCTTCTTTATGTTACGTTTGGGAGGATTTTCGAACACTCTGTTACAATTAAAATATTCTGCTATTTACAACACTTTCTCACTAAAATCGTAGGTTTAAGATTAAAGGTTTTTCATCAAAATTCCATCCTGAATTTTGAAATGTAGATTCACAATCTCATACCAACACGACATATGTGGTTGTAGACCGAATTATAGCAAATTACATCTTGGGCAAACATTATCAACGAAATGTATGCATATAAGAGAAACCTCCTTATTTAATTTACTCACACAGTATCGATCTAAAAAGTATTGTTTAGATGCTATCAGATATATACAGCGAAGAAAATCTCATAAAAGTATCACAGTATATTCCAATAATTTCTGCCATTACAGAAAAGCAGACAGTTTGTTTTTTCCTCGGCATTAGTTGTTAAATTGTAACAGTTGATTAGTATGCTGTACCTCTGATCCATTTCTAGTAATAAGTTTATCATGGAGTATGCACTTTCACGTTCATACAGTGTTTGCAGCTGTAAAAATGATAAGCGAGCGCCTACTTACTATGCAATTGGAGCGTGTCGAAAAAACAGATATGATTAAACACCTGCAAATGAAGGGAAATGTCTCCTTCTGAAATCCATCAAGGTGCATCTAATGTACCTAACGACACAGTAAAAAGATACCGCAAGCTTAACAATGTAGTAGAACATTCTGTGAAGATAAGCGTGGTGGTGGTCCTTGGAAAATTATCACACCAGAAGAAAACATAAACACGCTGCAAGATCAAGTGACTCTCAGAGATGAACAGTGAGGTTATTTGAGTTACGGGTCGCCTGAGCGCTTCTGCTTGCTGGGGAAGAGCAGCTGCCGCAACCGGAAAAAGGAGAGACATGGTTCAGGCACGTATTTTTAGTTTATTGTTTACATTTTACTGAAAGCATAAAATGATACTGAATAGCTGTAATATTAAGCACTACTCTTTATTATAAGAAATGTTGAAAATGATGCCCCTCGGCGGCAATACTTACAGGCACCTACGAAGGAAATTCCTGTATTTCATCTAACAAACTCTAAGATCACGGCCATTCGGCACATGTTTTTTTTATCAAGGAGAGATCCTGTTTCTGTAACATTTTAACATCTGGAACACCATTGTCAAGAAAGGAGAAATACGCGCAGAAATAAGAAAAAATATATGAGAATGAGTAGCAGAATGAGAAAACAAATGTGGTGAAGGAAGTAAAATGAGAGAAAAGAGAAGCAGACAAAGAAAAAGGAAGGGAATAGAAGGGGAATAATAATAAGAATCTGTGAGAAAAAAGCTGAAAGGAGAAAAGAGGAAAAAAGGGGGAAAAGTGAGGGAAGAGAAAAGGGGAAGGAAGGAGAAGGAGAAAAGGAACGAAAGAAGGCCAGTAATAACAAGAGGAAGAGAGAGAAAAGGCAGAAAAGCAGAAGAAACCAAGAATGAAAAAGAGCATTAATAAGTAGCAATAGGAATAGTAGAGTGGTTGGTTCATTTGTTTTATTTACGGACGCTGTTCAACATCTCAGAGCATCAGCGTCCCATTCAATTCGGCCGATAAATTTTGTTCAGGAGCTTGAGGTTTTTCCTGCCGTAAATCTATGACATGGGACCCATTGCTGTACTTCCCTTCCGAAGGAAGCCACACTTGGGATTTTTACGCCCGAATAAATCCATCGAACCCACGATATTAGGTTTAGGAGGATAGGAGAGCGAGTAGGTGAGAAGAACAATACTGAGAAGGAAAAGAGAAGGAATAAAAGAATAAGAAATAGTGAAAAGAAGGAATAAATGAAAATAACACGAAAAAAATTAAAAGGAACTAAAAGAAAGGGGGAGAAGGAAATAAGCAAAGATGATGCGGAAGAAGGAAGGAGAGTAGGAAAAGGAGATAAGATAAACAGTAGGAAGAGGACAAACCAGCAATTTATAATATTTTACACACATTAGTAAAACAAACAGATGCCTTCCAGTTTTTTTCCAAATGATAGCAAGTTCTTACTAATCGCAAGTGATAAAATTCTTGTATACTAATCATTGCTCATAAACCTGAAATAACGTAGATAAAATGCAAATGGGTTTATAGGGACAAGGATAAAAATGGAACGAGGAAAGCTGGCAGTGACGTTATATGACATCAACCTGGGCCCCTATTTCACAAAAGTATGGTCTAATACATGCAAGTGTATTAGTGCAGATATTTGTAAAGTATGATCTTGTAACTTTCTCTTCCACGAAAGAAATGCTACACTTGTAAAGTATTAGTAAAAATTACAAGTGACGCCATATAAGAACAAGATGGAGGAACAGTGTTAGCCATACGCGCCATACCTTGAATTATGTTATATCCACTGTTAATTTTTAATGCACACAGCCGGCCGTTGTCATTTCTGCAAAATGGGTGTTCTTTTTTCTCAGATATGATGATAATTTAAATACTGTATTATGCATTTGTTGATATTCAAGTATAATAATCTACTTTGAGACGACGGAGCCACACGGCTACATTTAGAAACATCAATTTCAGTTGTCAAGAGATGGCAGAAGAATCGAGCTTCCCGGTTGCTCTCGGTCATTTATTTTATTAGTTCATTTACATTTATTTATTTATATTGCGTGACAATCACGTTCTCTTAAGCAATCTACTGGGAACATGTGCCAAAAAGATTATTTTCGTGACAGTAGCAAGAACCTTAAAAGTACATTAAGATGCTGGTCTGAAATATGCATTTGAAACAGGAAACATCAAAATCAGTAATAAGCTGTACTATATTTGTACTTAACCTAACTTTATCATTACACACAAATATTTACTTATTCTTTCTTTATACATATTCCTACTCATCATTATCACAACTTTCGCTAATATTTCGCACATTTGGCTCAACTAGCTCCCAAAAACCAGAAAAAGATAATCAGTTTTGTGCTAGTATTTGAAGTTACCAATGCTCATACATTTATAGAGAAGTGTCCTGTTAATACTTCTGTGCAACAGAACACGGAAAAATCACTTGTACACTTTGTAAGTATGAAATTGTAAAGCATACGAGTGTAGAAGAAATCTTTACTAATAATAAGTTACAAGTCCACACTACTTTTGTGAAACAGAGCCCTGGACGCAAGACCACAGTACTCGCGAGTGTGAGGATAAATGAACTATAATCCCATATTTCAGAAACACTACCCGATATCTCTAGTTAATTCACAATTGCTTCTGTAACCAGACACTGGCTCTCGCTGTGTTAGAAACAACTAGAGGGGAAGACGAATAAGTCCTCACAACAGATGTCATGTTCTGCGCCAACTATTAACACGAATAAACATGAAGATTTGAAAAGGGAAACAAAAGTGGAGATTTGCTGAAAATAAAAACAGCGAAACAGGAGAGTTTACAAAAATAATTTGAACATTTTGGTTTTGTGCACTAGAAATATCAGATCATTAAAAAATTAATGGGAGACGTTATGGTAAAGTTGATCAGATCAACTCAGGGAAATTGTTGAAGTTTTTTTTTTTTGATTGATTTATTTAAGGACGCTCTTTAACATCTCAGGTCATCAACGTCCCATTCAACTCAGGGCGTGAAACGACCGAAAAATTTTGCTCAGAGGCCTCTTCTTTCAGGCTTGAGGTTCTTTATCGTGCCGTAAATGTACGACACGGGACCCACGGCTTTACTTCCCTTCCGAAGGAAGCCAAACTTAGGATTTTTACGCCCGAAAAAATCCATCGGTCGGGTTTGAACTGCGATCTTGGGTTTAGGAGACAAGTATGGTAACCACTACACCACTACAAGACCGACAATTGTTGAAGTAAATACATGTTAATTTAAGTACTGTCTCATTAATTAATAATGCCGGTTTTTAATCAAAATTTTATTTGAAATGTGTTCCGACAAGAAATTAAACTACGCAGTTTCCTTCAGCGAAACTACCAGTTTCTGTATTTTGAGGCGAAGAATTCGGCGATACCCACTGCCAAAGTTTCAATGTTTTCTAAATTTCTTCCAGAGGGTACTCTGAAGGTGCAAGATCAGGGCTATATGCTGGGTTCGATCCTTTCCAATTCCTGGATTTGTTCTATGGTATGGGGTCTCGCATTGTCCAGATGCAAGAGAATTATGTTTCGATTAACTAATGCTGAGTATCTCTGTCTCTATAAACTTCTTTCCAGTTGCTGGAAATAAAGATTCGCATAGACTGCGGGAACAAACTCCCACTGAGTCCCACCAGACTCATAACATTACTTTGACTGAATTAATAACGTTTGGCTATGGCTGATGGAGATCGAGCTACTTTTACACATTTTTCAGTGCTGCTGATAAATATATCATGCATGGGATTTGCGATAAGTGGACAGATATCCACTTTGCGTCGTGCCATTCAAGTGTAATTTCATAAGGTACAAAACTACAGCTTCTGTATACTTTTTTCATTGTGTTAATGTGGCGATGTATGATATCTTTTGATGCACAAAGCCTACTAGTACTTTATTTTGGATTTTCTTTCAAAAATCTACGTGTATTCTCAATACTGTATGCCGTAGGTCTTCCAGGACATGGTAAACCTTTATGTTGTTTTCTTCTCCATTATTGAAACGCTGGAACGATGTTGTGTTACACGCTAACGACACCTTCTCCCTTCACTTGACATGAGCTTCGAGCCGCGGAGTAGCTTCATAATTTTATTCCCAGTAGTGCTTCAGAAGTTTCTAATCTCAAACTTTGTTCATTTTTATGATTTTGTATTGACAGCTGATGACTGACACATTCTCACAATAATAACTATGACTGTAAATAATAATTCAAACTAAAAACTAAATAAAACCTTACCACCACCATTTCTTATGAGATAACCTATTACTTCAAAAACTTGCTAAGCAACTCAGGCTTGCATTTTCAATGCTGGTGATCTCTAAAAATAAATAAATAAATAATAAATAAATAGATGGATGGATGGATGGATGGATGGATGGATGGATGGATGGATGGATGGATGGATGGATTCCTTATACAAATAAAAACATCATAGGTTTGTCTGATCTTCACTGCTTTTATGCAACAAAAATTATCATTTATTTGGATCGTATTATGACCTCTGATGAAATGTGGATTTTCTGCAACAACCACAAACTATAATGGTTGAATCTCTATAAAGCACCGAAATACATCGCAAAACCAAAATGACCCACAGGAAGTTTGTGGCGACGGTGTGGTGGTCCAACACAACAATCTCTACTTCATGGCCAAATAGTTACCTCTGAGAATATTTTTAAGAAAGTTATCAAAAGCATCAGAAACATCCAGCACTAGCCAATAAGAAAAAAAAACTCTATTCTCCATTATAACCATTGGTACTGAAGATCGCTAGTTCATTCCCGGCCAGGATCTTTATTTTCGGGGCGTAAAAATCCTAAGTATGGCCCCCTTCGTAAGGGAAGTTAAGCCGTGTCCCGTGTCGTAAATTTACGGCATGTAAAATAACCTCAAGCCTGAAAGAGAGGCCTCTGAGCAAAATTTATCGGCCGTTTCACGCCTTGAATTGAATGGGACGCTGATGACCTGAGATGTGATAGAGCGTACATAAATAAACCAAATAAATTTAAAAAAAAACATGATAACTCCCGACACAATGCTGCAAAGAACACTCCTTGTATTCGGTATTGGGGACGGAGGGTATTTCAATACTTAAGTTTGCTCAACAGCTGGCCGTTTTATAGAAGCCGATTTGATTATTTTGATTAGTAACGATATTCTGAATGTTCTATTCACATATTGAAATTTAAATAATAAAATAGTTCTTAATGTAACACAGAGTTTCAAACTTAGTCCCGCTGCCAAAATAATGTAGTTATCTAGTCAATTGCAAACTGAGTTATTGAGAACAATAACTTGTTTCTTAAGGCCTATTACTTTTCTTAAAAATAGAGCTGACAACGTATTCTTGAAAAGTAATACTTAAATAACTTAGTGCGAAAACATAGGCAGATGACTTTAGCACAGCCTGTAAGGGCTGAACAATTCAATACTTTTAATCTTTAAACTTAGTTATACACCGGGTTTCCGGAATGTGTCTGCTCACCGCTTGCACGAGGTTTTGCGTCTCGGCCAAAGCCGGCTTCCTTCCCTATTCACGATCGACTATCTGCCTACTGCTTGTACTTGAATTTCTGAGCAATCGCCAATCCACATTCGTTCGCGAAGATGGCAAGACAGCTGACTATAGATCAACGTATTTTTGTGTGTAAATGTTATTATAAATACCAAACAGCTCATTGGTGTTCGTGAGGAATTTATTCGGAGGTTCCTTGGGCAATTGCCTCCTCCCAGAACTGCAATTTACGATCTTCTGATAAACTTTGACACTATTAATTTCTTATTACTCTGACCAAATGACCCTAGGAGTTCCTAGGAGTACTTTTTCACAACTGAAACATATTTAAACGATTGAAAATGAATAATAATCATTAAAGCAAATTGATTATACTTTATTATTATTATTATTATTATTATTATTATTATTATTATTATTCCAGGTTATGTTACGCTGTTTATATGTTTTCAGAAAATGAAGGCAGAAAAATTAACACATCGTGTGCAATTTGTGCAGTGAAATTAGTTCTTGCATAATTTCACATTTTATAAAGTAATTTTGCTGTACAGCACTCATTTCTATATGATATTCTTCTCTCCTTCCTCTACTGGATTATCGAGTAATGGGTATCATATGGTAAAGCTGCTGTAAAGAGCGGAAAACACACTATACGCTTTTCAGAGAGCTGTCATTTGCGGTAATTAGGTAAATAACTAAGCTACGCTCGCCAGCTCCTTAACCATATCAGAAACGTTATAATTAAAAACAACGTTGTGTTACTTTCTCAGCGAAATATAAAGTAGAAATTTAGGAGATATTGAAATACTAGTAATGCTAAAAATGCTTTGCCGTCATTTAGAAACCATCAATATAGAATCCAAACCGGATGAAAAAAATCAAGATTTGCGTACCTTAATTAATGTGGTGTTCCACATAATTACCTTTGATATCAATGTTACATACGGGAATTTCATTATGATTAAAGGTTTAATTAACGATTCCGCAACTTCCACATTTACAGCTGATTGTTAAACACAATTTAGTTGCAGTGATAAAGCAATCATCATTGAAACACGGAGCAACATTTTAGAGCAAGAACGTCAAAGATGGCGATACAAACTCTCCCTACTGTGTTTACTGTGATAGACCTGACTGTATACATGCAAACTGCTCAACCAAAGAAACAACGCAAATGAACGTTTTCTATAACACTTTTCATCTTGGATTTTACACTTCTTTGTTACGACTTCGTTAGTATGAATAATAAAGGATATAATTATTGGGTACTTGTGTTTTAATTATGTTGTTTCACTGTTTAATAAGAAGGTTTGAGTAATTACTGCAAATACAGAGGCCTAATATCAAAACTTCCCAGTATGAAGTTTTGAATCTTTAAATGCACCCCTACATTTTCATTCTTAAGTTTTAAAGATGTTATATTTTTATATCGTTGCTTGGCAACCGGAAAAGTTGTCATTGTTGTTACAATTTGTATACAATAAAAATAATTAAGTTGGTTGTAGGCTGGAAAAAGAAATTATTTTGGTAAAAATTATAATTCACATATATATTAAAATAATACAGTCTATTTCGGGACTCCTTTTTAATCAGCTTTCTGTTCTTTCTTATAGGGTATACACAATATTGAAACAATTTATTATCAAAACACGTCTATTACATTAAATGCTCAGTAGATTTTGTAGTTTGTTCTTTCCAAATTCAAACAAAAAGAACAAGTCATATTGCCGATAAGAAAAGACATGATAGAGTTGCATGCTCTTTAAAGTTGAAGTATCTAAAGATAGGCAGAGTATACAGTAGGGACAGCTTATATCACCATCTTTAATGTTGCTCCTAAATTTGCTCCCATTTGGATTTACTTCACAGTGAATCCATCAGATGTCGCTGCTATCGTCTCACCATTATGTGTTTAACAAACAACTGTTAAACGTAGATATTACAGATCCTAATTAAAACGTTAACTGTAATGAAAATGTACATATTATCTTCAAAACAAACCTAATATTCCAGTGTTTATCACTAAATAAAGGGTAATGATGATGAATATCACATTAATTAAAGTGGCTAAATCTTGATTATTTACTCTGTTTTTTTTTTTTTTTTTTGTGGTTTCTGGTTGGGGGTCCAACATTTTTATGCATTATTATTTTTATTTATAAATCTCTATTTCATGTTTAGATCTAAAAGCGTAATGTTTATTAATTTTACCGAGATATAAAAAATTAGGTTATGGAGCTGGTGAGGGCAGCTTAGCTTCAAAATTACTATAAATGACTGACCTCTGAAAAGCGTATATTGTGTTTGCTGCGCTGTACAGCAGCAAGTTTTACCATTTTATTCGTATTGCCCGATAATGCAGTGGGTAAATGATAGAATAACATCGTTAAGAGATGTGAGTGATGTTCTGCATAATTACTAAATTAATTAACTCATTATCCATAGCAAATTTCACTGCGCAGATATCATCTCGAGTATTTAATATTTCTTGGAAACATTTTAATAATAAAAACAACGAAATAAAACCTGAAATAATAATAATAATAATAATAATAATAATAATAATAATAATAATAATAATAATAATAATAATAAGAAGCTAAAGGAAGAAAGCAGAGGGAAGGAGGGGAATAAGAAAACGGAAAATAAAGTAATGGAAGAGAAAAGAAACGGCGAGAAGAAAGAAAATTTGGGGGTAAATATAAGAAGAGGTGAAAAGTAGAAGCAGCCTGGAAAGGAATGAATGAGGGAGAAAATGAAATAAGAAGTGGAAAAGAATAAGGTTAAATAGAGAATGTGAATTATAATTAAGAAATATTAGCAAAGAGGAGAGAAAATAGAAAGGAGAGCGAATTGGAGAGAAGAACAGGAATAAGAAGGAAAATAGATGGGATAGAAGGAGAAGAAACAATTAAAAAGAAAGGCCTAATGAATGAAAAGGGATAGCAAGAAAGAAAAAGGGAGAATTAAAGGAGTAAAAGAATTAGCCGGAGACGAGGAGAAGGAAATAAGTAGAAGATACATGCGGAAGAAGAAAGGAGAAGAAGAGAAGGAGATAAGGTAAAACGGGCAGTGATAAGGGGAGACGGAGCAGTGAGAAAGAGAGAGAGAGAGAGAGAGAGAGAGTGGCCTCAAAAGAAGGGAGAAGAAAAAGTAACAGAAAAAAACAGGAGAAAGAGAAACACATTAGAGAATCAAAAGAGAGGAAAAGTACATGAAGAAATGATTATGGAAATAAAGATAAGAGAGCAACAGAAAAGGAGGAAGATGGAGGAGAGGAAGAGAAAAGAGGAAAGAAAAAGACGACGGGGAAAAGGAGGGGTAGAAGGAGAAGAAGAAGAAGATTGTTTTGCAAGCGACTGAAGTAACGGTTATGGATAGCTTTTAGCAAATAATTAAACAGCTGCAAATTCAGCGCAGCAATAAAACTATACACTTATTGGACGTGTTTTGCAGGTGTTTATTGTCCCAGATAGGAATTAGAAACTCAGGGGTGAATGGCAGAATCTTGTCACGTTTTACCGAAATAATGGCTTTACGAGGTTGTTGCCATTTGCTGCATTGTAAAACATCTGAGGTTAGCAATAAACGGTACTTGATTGTAAAATTGAGACTGGAATGTTTACATGTAATTAAGGACAGCGTTATAAATGTACACTTTCATTGCTGCCTTCAGTTCCCATTTAACAAAATACAAACTCTTTGCCTCATTTCCTATTTGTTTATTCATTCAAATTATTCTGGTGATTAAAAAGTTATTAATTGACACGATGCTCAATTGCAATTTATGCAGAAATTGTTGCAACGCAATTTTCTAACATTTTTAATTTTAAAATAAAAAAGCGGGACATGTTACAGTTTTTAAGAATGAGATATGAATTGGCCTGCTCACCCTTTAAATGACATTTCCAGCTGTGCCAAAGCTAGAAGACAACACTCTGCTGCTTCCTGAGAACTTATTTTGCAGATCTATGTAACACTTACAGTGATGGTTCACTGTAATTACAGCTTTCGGCGTGCCAGTGTCCATGAAATTTCCCTCTTTTACTCAAATTATACAAAACACTTTATCCATGTCATTTTTAACACCAGTAACAAAAGGAAGTTGACGTTTAAAAACACCCGAAAAAAAAACACTTTTGATCTAAAGACATTTCACTGTTAATAAGCAAAGAACACGACAGCACACATTGACTTGCCTTCATTCAATCGTACACTGCCTAACAGTTGAGATATAATTTGTGGCATGATAGTCACGTGATCATGAGACAGATTTATTGTTGCCAATAAGAAGTACTTATAAAAATTAAAACAAGAAATTATTTAAATATATTGCGGTTTCTATAGCTATGTACATTCAAATATATAAATATTAAATAAAAATATTTTATACGAATGCTTATTTCCATTGTTGTGTTTTTTAATTTGTTAAGTTTCCTGCTTCTTCCTGTTCATGGAAACATCGCTAGGCGGACGCGATATAATTCAACAATAATAAAAAAGGACTACAAAAATGGCCTGATTTTAATTTAAGTCATGAAATAATAAAGCAAAACAAATGTTAGGTCGCGGGACATGGTGCAGAAGTTTCAAAAAAGCGTTAGGTCTGGTATTCCCCTATTCTAAAACTACTCTAAGAAAATTAATTTTAAAAGATTGAACAAACTAATATTTTGTTTTCTACAAGAATTTTTCACGCTACATTTTTCCTCTTCTAATTTTATTTATCAATTCTACATAATATATCAACCCCAGATATCCAATTTTTCATCTATTTCTGCCCCGATCATTCCCTTGTTTCACATATTGGATAGTATGAATAAAAAGGAGTGTAAATTTTTTAGAATTAGCATTTTGCTAAGTTTAGTACAAAGATGAATGAGTAAAAATGACTACAGTATAAATCGCACTTCGAGTTGATGCTTCGTAATTCATCAATGAATGCAGTTCAAATTCAGGGCACGACACAAAACCTGACTACGTTGTTATTTTGTACATGTACTGTGCTCTACTGAGAGCTGCTGGTCTAGATTAGTTGATCTGGCAACCACAGCCCTGTTTCATAAACAAGTTCTTCTTTGCAGGTAAGCAGCTACAACAAAATGTATTTCATAAATAAAAAATTACAACTTACAAATAACAAATGTAACTTC
Source organism: Metallyticus violacea (assembly GCA_030762175.1). Classification (NCBI taxonomy): domain Eukaryota; kingdom Metazoa; phylum Arthropoda; class Insecta; order Mantodea; family Metallyticidae; genus Metallyticus; species Metallyticus violacea. The sequence continues at coordinate 73,267,882 of CM060837.1, read as the reverse complement.
TAAGTACATTATGCAAGTAAATTTCCATTTCTATTTCATAAAGCTTAATTTACAAATACAAGCACCTGTAAAGTCAGTATGATTTGTTCAAGTGTGTTGGGGATTGTAAGACTTGTTCTAGTTTAATATTAGTTTTAAGTTAAGGCTAAAGTCAAAGAGTTAATATATATGTAAAACATTTGTAAATAAATTTATATCTACTTTTGAGTTCTCATTAACTACACGTCTCATCAGAAGAAACGATCATTGAGAAGTCTGATAATAAAATAAGATCCACCTGGCACATTATAAAAAGGGAATTAGGAGAAAATTCATACCATGAATATTCATTATTAAAAGAAGATAAATAAATAAGTGACTTAGAAATGATTAGGAAGATATTTAACAACTTTTTTTAAACATTTCCAATATTTTCAATATAAATTATGAAAGTAAAGAAGGCATCAGATATATTAAAGACATCCTTTTTTTAAATAACATTTCAGAATTTAACATTCACAGGACAAAACCATTAGAAATAACTAAAATGATCAACTCACTCCAAATAATGAAATTCTTCTTCTTGTTACAGCCTTCTACAGCCATATATAAGTCCTCTACCTCCACCAATATATCATTGGTAAAGAGGAAATAATGAAATTACCAGTAAAATTTTAAAGGCATGCTCACCGATAATGGGGTACCACTCAGTTATCTGTGTATGCTGACATTTATCATTCTTCCAGAAATATTTAGGTACGCCAGTGTTAAACCATTATTTAAAAAAGGAGACAAGCTGGGGATTTGCAATTGCAGACCCATATCATCAAAAATATTTGAAAGAGTAATGTATAACAAATTTTATAAATATTTTGAAAGTTTCATTTTCTGACTAAAGAACAATTTGGTCTCAGGAAAAGCATATATACAGAGAGTGTAGTTTATAATCTTACAAATGAAATTCTGCAAGGGCTAAATAATCAAATGCATAATGGTGGAATTTTATCTAACTGTTAACCATGAAATTCTAATAGAAAAACTAAAATAGAATAAAAAATGAAAGTCTAAACTGGTGCATCCCTTACCTTAACAACGGAAAACAAAGGACAAGTATGTTGTTCGAAAAAGAAACCATGTAACATTCCAAATCATGGAGTTCAACAGGGATCAGTTCTACCCATTGCTTTAATCAGTTAATATTCTCATTGTCATTAAATGACATTAGTACGAGTTCTGCTTACTGTCATACCAGAGTAATAGTTTCTAGAAAAAACTTTGATAATCGGGTGGAAAAAATTAATTACAATCTTAATACAATTTGTTATTGGTTCAAAGATAAACAATTATTAAATCTAAATAAAACAAGCATAATGAAATTCATAACATATAACTATATTTTTTTAATGGTGTTTAACGCCCGTTTTTGTTGCTGAGGCCCCACAGCGGTGGACACTGATGATACATGAAATGAAATGATGCATTGGGAAAGGATTATTTTTTTTAAGGAAGGAAACGTTCCAGACTTAAGTTTAGGGTACCTCCCCGGCATTTGCCAGCTATGAAGACTGAGGAAAACCTGGGAAAACCTCTGTCAGGGAGGACGGTCCTGGCGGGATTCGAACCGCAGACCTCCCGCTCACGAGTCCGCGCCTTAACGACCTCGGCCACCCGTGGCGGTATATATATATATATATATATATATATATATATATATAACAATCGTGATCTCACATTAAATGTAAGTGCTAATAGTCAAACACCATGACATTAACTTTCTAGGTCTTCAAGTTGATATGCACATAATAAATGCCCAAAGTAAAATCAGGAACATATGCACCGTACCGTGTTAGTTCTGAAGCAATCAATACAGGATATTGTGTATATTTAATGTCGATTATGAAATATGGTTTATTATTCTGGGGAAAGCAAAGGTGTCTTATATTGCAAAATAAGGCAATACAAATGATTTATAGTATGAATAATAGAAATTCGTGTAGGGGTTTATTTCCAGTGGAATTTTAACACTTTCTTGTGAATTTATCCTTTCTCCTTTTAATGTTTACGTTACAAATCAAGACCACTTCATTAAAAATATGCAAATACATTTCATAAATACAAATAAAAGTAATATGCACCAAAAATGACGGTGGAAATATATATATATATATATATATATATATATATGCAAATACATTTCATAAATACAAATAAAAGTAATATGCACCAAAAATGACGGTGGAAATATATATATATATATATAAATTAACACTAATAATAAAAGTAGATAAAGATAAAACACAGAGAAAGAGTCACACTTGAAACTGCTATATTTGGAACTACTGCGAGTTCTTCAATGGCAAGAAGCTTCCAGTAGTTCCAAATATAGCAGTTTCAAGTGTGACTCTTTCTCTGTGTTTTATCTTTATCTACTTTTATTATTAGTGTTAATTTGTTACATTGTTAATAGTGTTTCTTTATTTTTATGTTTCATTAATATTATATATATATATATATATATAATTAACAGTAATTATGATAGCAGAAAAAGATAAAACACAAAGAAAAAGACACACTTGAGATCGCTATATTTCGGACTCGTGGAGTCCTTCTATGGCAAGAAGACAAGTGACCACTTGTCACACATTTCAAGTGTGACTTTTTCTTTGTTTTATCTTTTTCTGCTATCATAATTACTGTTAATTTGTTACATAGTTGATAGTGTTGCTTTATTTTTATTTTTCTTATATATGTATATATATATATAGTACATATATACACGCGTGTGTCTGTTAACGCATTTATTTCCCTTTTTCCCTCAGCGAAACTCGGATATAACGACCAATTAACAAACAATTCATCGAGTTCGTTAACCAGCAAAATTGAACTATTGGCGGCGGGGGTTTATCTAAAGTGAAAATTACGGCCGAAATTTTTGTTTTTTCTCAACAAAACTGAATATATGCCAATGAAATAAAATTTAAAAAAACATTTTCTGAAAATCAGCAAAATCGAACTATTATGAGCGGGGATTTACCTGTAACCCTAAATTTAAAAATCGCTCTAGCTGCACCAATGTATATTTTTTTCAACCAAAATCGGCATAAACAGTTTAAATAAAATAAGAAAATAATTTCTGAATATCAAGGAAACCTAACCATCAGGAGGAAGGGAGTGTACTTTAAAACTGAAATTTAAAGAATTGGTGTTAACACAAGGACAAATTTAAAATTCGCTCTAGCGGCCGTGTTTTTTTTTTTTTTTCTAAAAAAAGAAAACTCCCATTGACATAAAATAGGAAATATACTTTCTGAAAATCAGCGAAATCAGACAATTAGGAGTGCGTCTTCATTTTGAACCCAAAATTAAATAATCACTCTCAACGAAGCTCGGAATATGCCATTGAAATAAATGCCATTGAAATATGTCAATGAAAATAAGGGAATTCCGATTATTAGCAATGGTGATTTACCTGAAAACCAAAATTTAAAAATCGCTCAAGCGGTACCAATATTTGCTTTTTCGCAACAAAACTCGATATACCTATACCATGTAGATAAAACAAGAAAAACAGAAAATTAGAGAAATCGGATCATTAGGAGTAATGGTAGACCTGAAAACCTAATAAGTAGCTTAGCAATCCGGGCATCAGGTACTCGCTTGGTATTGCTATATAATGAAAATAGTTTGTTCTTTGACTCCGGTACAATCCGCGCCCCCTAGTTGCAGCTTTGGGGGGGGGGGGTGAGAAGTGACCTGTTTTCAAATATTATCTAATGGTGTATATAAGTATATTTTATACTCAAATTCAGTAGCAGATACTCAACATTATTTTCAAATTAAACTCCATGCATGGATGTAGGGCTGGACCAACTTTTATGTCATGAGCCGCCACCGTAACGATGTTAATGATTTTGGCTTGACTAAAAAATGTAAAATCTGGACTTAATTAGATTATATAGAAACATCAAGAACATCACTTCATAATTATAATTTTTATTATAATTATAATTTCTTTAATACTATAGTGTTCACGTTTCAAAGCAGTCAATTTTGGACTTAGAAGCTTCTGTCAGAACGACGTCGATATACAATTATTTATAAAATTAAAAATGGGTGCATGTGTATAATATTAGGCTCATAATATGTTGGTGTGCGATCCATAGGCATCCATATATAATTTTTTCAATTGAGCTCCAGCTCAAAACATTTAGCCAAATATGAACTACAACCTTTTCTCTCCAGTCAGAGGCAAATGTAATAATTGAGAATTCTGGTCGAATATTCTTGCCCTCGCCCTATGATCGTCATCTGTTAAACGTAAATACTGCCACTTGTTTATGTTCTATTCTTAGTTACACTCTCTCATTTGTTATTTAAAACCCAATTACCGTTTATTGCTGTTGTTCAAAGAGGATACAAACATGAAACAAACAGAACGGAAGCGATAATTACAAAATATTTCTTAACAGCTGAGATTATGTAATCTGCTCAAAGTCGGAATACGTCAGTCTGGAGACCGCTTTATTTCTGGAGTATCTTTCCCCAAACTTATCATATGAACAGCTGATTTATTACATTTACTAATCAGGTTTAGCGGTCTCATGCCCTAGGTTCATGGTATGTAAATAAGTATAAATCGTTCATTAACTAAAGCTGTATATAGAAAGATTCCTAAAGGGATGTACATGCTCTTCAAAATAAAAACTATAACAGTATATATTTCACCCGGTGCCACAATTCATTGGCGATACCAGTTCTTGATGTGTTAGAGTTCAATTCTACCTAATTTCTGGGTTCATTTCCTTGTAGTTACAGGTGTGTAGGGGTCTTGCGCTGTCCTGTTGCAAGAGACTCGCTATCGGTTGACTAGTTTCGCCTACATCTGAGTAAAAACTGCACAAACTCGTACCAACTTTGAAATACTCAACATTAATAGCACGCGTTGAGTAGTATGATCTTAAGAAGAATTTTGTGGGTCATCATGGGGGAAAAATCTTATTCAAAACTTTTTAATCAAAGATTCACAAGGAATATATACGGGGGCTAGTTAATAAAAACCAAGAAAACTTTTTTTCCTAATCACACTGTGAAGATGCAGTGACGAAACAAATTTTCTCGAGAAGAACAAATATCACCTGTCTAGTGGAAAAAAACGGAATCGCTTACGCGCATCGTTTTAGTACAGAAGTCAGCAAAGAGTGAGTGCCGGTCGGCTGTGTAAAATGGAGTCGCTTGTGTACTACTGTGAAAGTTTGCTTCCGTCTGCAGACGCCCGTTATAAAAGCGTACGAGACCTTAAAGCAAGCATATAGCAATGAAGTTCCGTCAGAATCAACAGCATTTTGATCGTTCAAAGATTTTCAGGAACTTTTTTTCTTTCTTATTTTCAAATTATATACGGAGTTTCGTTGCGAGAGCGATTTTTAAACTTTGGGTTTCAGTACCCTCTCGCTTCTAATGACCCGATTGGCCTGATTTTTCAGGAAAAAAAATATTGTACTATTTAAATGGCATACACGAACTTCCGTAGCCAAAAAACATATATTAATGCAACTAGAGCGATTTTTAAATTTTGGGGTGCAGGTAAATCCCCCCTCTTAATAGTCCTATTTGTCTGATTTTCGTAAACTATTTTTCCTACTTTATTTCAATGGCATGTGCCGAGTTTCCTTTAAACCCGTTTAAAATTGAAACTGCTAGAGCGATTTTTAAATTTTGCTTTAACCTCTGAAAGTTTTCCAGATACAATCCAACTCCGAGTGGCCCGATTGCCCTGATTTTCAAAAATTATTTTTATAAGTTTATTTTAAAGACTTTTATTGAGTTTTGTTGAGATAAAGCAAAAATTGCGACCGGCAGAGCAATTTTATTTATTTGTTTGTTTTTAAATGTTTGCTGTGGGTTAACCTGCTCCCCCAATGGTCCAATTTTGCTGTTTAACGAACTCGACGAATTGACGGCTATGTGCCGAGTTTTATTGAGAAAAATCTAAAATTGCAACTGCTACAGCACACATCTTTCACGGGTACAGCTACAATAGCTTCATTACTTCAGAATTTGCTAAAAAAAATGTATGATTTATTATCTAATTAAGAGGAAGATAACAAAACAATAGTATCCCATTTCATACGCAATAATTTAAAATCATAAGTTCCATAATACTTGTCGATTTTCTGATGAATTGCTCTAAAGTCAATGCTTTCTTTCGTTACACTTACAACGTCATTGTATCCAGGGAGATTATTTAGCTCGTTTGTCTGTTGTTTTGCTGTTAGCAACTTTAGCCCAAACTGAAAAGGTTAAATTATAATTAATTCCGAGAAAATCTTATGCTGCTTCTCACGAGGAAGACGATCCTGGTGGTGTAGTGGTAACCATATTTGTCTCCTAAACCCAAGATCGCGAATGAATCCCGGCCAGGGTTGATGGGTTTCTTCGAGCGTAAAAATCCTTCCTTCGGGAGGGAAGTAGAACCGTGGGTCCCATGCAGTAAGTAAAATAACCTCAAGCCTGAAAAAAGAGGCATCTGAGCAAAATTTATCGGCCATTTCACTCCATGAATTGAATGGTAATATTTACAGCATTTTAGCAATGACGTCAATTTAATTACATAATATTAATATGACTATTTCCTCATGTGACGTCATCTTAAAATCGACCAATGAAACGAAAAAAAAAAAATTAATTTTGATCAACCCCAGCCGGATTACGAGTGAAATTATCGAGAAAAAAAATTATGAACTCAGTTTTATCACGCGAGGTGCATTTGTCTTGTGGTCAGTGTAGTCAACTCTATATCTCCACTATATGCTTTCTAAGTCGGTCCTGGTGGTGTAGTGGTGACCATTCTACCAAGATCGCGGGTTCGAACCCGGCCAGGACCGATGGATTTTTTTCGGACGTAAAAATTCTAAGTATGGCTCCCTTCGGAAGGGAAGTAAAGCTGTGGGTCCCTTGTTGTACATTTACGGCACGAAAAAGAACCTCAAGAAAGAAGAGGCCTCTAAGCAAAATTTGTCGGCAGTTACACGCCCTGATTAGAATGGGACGCTGATGACCTGAGATGTTAAAGAGCGTCCTTAAATATACAAATAAAAAAAAACTACGATTCCGGAACACGCATCACTGACCACTTTTGCTATCAGTGGGGAGGACAGTGGAGAGTAATTGATAGCAACAAAACCAAGGACAGTTGACAATCATAACGCAAAATGGAGGGCGCTTCAAAGCGTTTTGGTGATGCATCAAATGTGTAACTTGATCTTATCATTAGGAATTCCAATCCACAGAATACAAAGAAAAATAAACACACTATATTTTTTCTCCCCTCTCTCAGTTGGTATTAGAAAATCGAACGGTAACGTTGGTTAAAGTCGACTTTTGTACATTTCAGTTTCGCAGTTTCTGAATAGAATGGATATTCATAAGTGTAACATTTTATACAAGTGTTAATACTCTGTGAGCGAATTTCATATATATTACTTTTATTCTTATTCTATTCACTCTTCTCTATTGGCATTACTGACAATCGGCATTCTTCTGTCGCAAAATTGCTTGAAAAGGTTAAGTACAAATATACATTTATTACAATTTTATAAGCCAAGTTAAGAGGAATCATTTTTAAATTATTATTTTCCCCGTGAAATAGTCGTAATAAATATCACTCAAGCGTCTGAACTTTCCAGATAAAACTCACCCACTCACTACGTGAGTTCTCAGACCCTCTCTGATATTACTGGTGATAATTTTATGCAGCTAGTGTCATGATGTAGCATTTTATTAACGCTTTTAACCAACAATAAAGAATGTTTTTTATTCTGGTATACAAAAAAGTGCATTTCCTGCTTGCATAGGTGCAGTGAGATGAAACAAACCGTTCTCTTGTCACAGGAACTGCAAGAGTGTGAGCAAACGCTATGAAACAATTCACATAAACTGACCTGAAATAGCGAGCCATTACCACCTTCGGTGATATTATTTTATCAGCTTTAATTTACGTTACATCGCAAGAGTATAGATGCCACTCGCCTGTCACATTTCACTTATTTCCCGTTCATTAGCACCTGAACCAAAGTACTGCAGACAAGCACGGGATGAAACGAGGTGATTGCAAGCTTTAATCGAACATTACTATTTTTATAGCTACTGCCTTGTTTATGACCAGAAGATCGCAAATTCTATCATCGATAGAATGCTACAATATGGACTTACAACCGGAACACTGGAAACAAAACGCGAACTGTGTGCGGTTGCCAGGCAGCCGTTTACATTAGCCTGCAAGATAAGTTAACTTTCTCCACTAAGTTATCAACAACAACAAAAATGGACTTACCATTGGAAGATTTCCATGAGTAACGAAAAATTCGTCTCAAGAAGAGTTTTATGAATTGTGCAGAACGACACCGAGCTGGTGTTGCACTCGACGACGCGAATAGCATGTTATCTAAGCACTGTCAACCGCAACTATGAAGTCAAGTCCTTACTGCTTTATGTCGCAAAAGTGATTACGCTTTTCTGTACTATATTTTTATGTGTTCCGCACTTTCAAGGAAAATCCCACGGAAGTGCTTCTAGAATGTTTCAAGACCCTTGTCGCCGTAGCAATCATATCAGATACACATTGAGTGGAGTCAAAGCTCCCCTATCCCCGCCAATGTTACATTTAGCAAATTATTCGCACATTTTTTCAGAAACCATTAAAGATGAACAGCTGATTTTTGTATGATGCACTTACAAACGCTTTTTCATATAACAGATGCAAAATACATTCTTGCAATATATATCACAAAAGAGAAACCACATTTTAGAAGTATTATTATTATTATTATTATTATTATTATTATTATTATTATTAAACCCAAGAATTAATGATATACTATTAATTAAATGAAATATATCAACACTGATAGACAATAGACAAAGCTATGCTGTGTGGATATTTTTAAATGTAACCATGTTTATGAACTTATCCCTTGATATCTTTACATTTACTAAAATAGAGAAAAGTAACAAAGTTTCGAGTTACAGTGTGTGTTTAAGATGATATTCCTATGTTTCAATAAAACAAAAACATGTTACTATTTAAAAACAATTGCAATGTACTAAGCAAATAAAAACAATCGAAAGTTACATCGATTTTCATTGACTATGATATTTAATTTAAATGTTATAGTAAAAACATGTAACGTAAACGTTTTCTGAAGGTTATTACAGAGCGCTCTTATATACAAATATAATTCTCACACATATATCAGATTAATATTTCACATTTGCTATCTTCACGATGATACTTTTGTTAAATACAAAATATACGCATCGTTATAAATACACTTTATATGCTGAATTAATTTGTACTTTTAACAATATAGAGAAAATTATACGTAAAAGCACTTTTTTAAATTTCAGCTTTCAAGTATACCTTTATTCCTAATATTTCAATATCCCTAATTTTTAGAAACTATTTTTCTTGTTTATTAAAATGGAATGTATCTCATTTTGTTGTGAAGAAACAAATGTTGGTGTCGATACAGTGATTTTTAAATTGTGGGTTTCAGCTATACCCCCATTCCTAATGACCCGATTTTCCTGCTTTTCATGAACTATTTTTCTTATTTTATATACATATAGAAATGTCACTAGAGCAAATTTCAAATTTTGAGTTTCAGGTAACCCCCCCTCATAATACTCCGATTTCCCTGATTTTCTAAAACTATTTTTCTTATTCTATTTAAATGACGAATTCAAAGTTTCACTGTGAAAAAAAAAAACATATTAATGGCACTAGAGCGATTTTTAAATTTTGGGGTATTTATACCTGTGTTAGTCGTGAAACAAATATCAATGCCGCTAGAGCGACTTTTATATTTTGGGTACTCCCCCCTGCTAACAGTCCAATCTTAATGATTTTCAGAAAATATTTTTCTTGTTTTATTTCAATGGCATGTATCAAGTTTCCTTTTAAAAAAATACATGTTCGGCCGTTAGAGCGTTTTCGGTTTAACCCCCACTAATTTTTCAGCTAGCCCCCCACTAGCAATAATCTGAAAATTTTCAAAAACTATTTTTATTGTTTGATTTAAATGGTATATGACGAGTTTTGTTGTGAAAAACCAATTATTGGTACTGCTAGAGCAATGTTTAAATTTTAGGTTTCAGGTAACCCCCCTTCTAATGGCCTTCTTTCCCTAATTTTCAGAAAATATTTTTCTTATTCTATTTAAATGGCATATACAAAGTTTTGTTGTGAAAAAACATATTAATGACATTAAAAATATTTTTAAACTTTGGAGTACAGGCAACCCCAACGCTCTTAATAGTCCGATTTCAATGATTTACAAAAACTATTTTTCATACATTATTTAAATGACATATACATAGTTTTCTTTAAAAAGTATTTAAAACTGGGCCGCTAAAGCAATTTTTAAATTTTGCTTTAACCCCCAAAAGTTTTTAGGTATACCCCCACTCTTAGAGTGACCCAATTGCTATGATTTTCGAAAATTACTTCTATGACATTATTTTAAAGAAGTTTATTGCGTTTCGTTCAGATAAATAAAACAATGCGACCGCTAGATTGATTTTTCTATTATTATTATTATTATTATTGTTGTTGTTGTTGTTTAATTTTCGCTATGGCTTACCCCCCCCCCCCAATGGTTCAATTTTGCTGGTTAACGAACTCGACGATTCATTTGTTAATTGATGGCATGTGCGGAATTTATATATATATAATATAAAAGAAAAATTAAAGTAAAGTAACACTATTAACAATGTAACAAATTAACAGTAATTATAAAAGTAGAAAAGGATAAAACACTAAGATAAAGTCACATTTGAGATCTCTATATTTCGAACTCGTTGAGTCCTTCTACGGCAAGAAGACAAGTGACACACACACACACACACACACACACACACACACACACACACATATATATATATATATATATAGAGAGAGAGAGAGAGAGAGAGAGAGAGAGAGAGAGATTAGTAATAAAATATTTCCATTGGCATAACCACAATAGGTTACAGTCCTTCAGAATTTGCTAAAAAATAATAAATTAGCTAAAAAATAAGTTAATTTTTCGCGGATACGGCTGCAATGGCTTTCTTCTTTCGGAATTCGCCGATAGGAAATAAATGCTACACTCTTCTCAACAGGAGAAGAAAATGGTTTGGTATTTAGGACAAAAACGTATAGACATTTATGTTTTTAACATATTTCTCTTAAAGTTCTTGTAAATCTTTTCATAGTGTTTCTTGAGTTTTAAGAAATGTATTAACACGTGTCAATAATCCCAAAGCGTATTATATAAGCATTAACTTACTTTACAATTTTGATGAACAAAGTGTTTCACCTCTTAATATTTTTAAAACTGGACAGTACCTCGAATGACGTCCCACTTTTCTCTGGAGATTTTCCAGGTTGCCTTTAGTCCCAGCTCAGAAGATGGTCTCCTGCGCTGCATAGGTCATAAAACAGCTCTAGGAGAAACACACATTTTGCCCTCAAGCTGCTAGCGGAATGTGAATCTGAACGTGATCCAAAAGACGGTCGTGTCATATCGTCACCTCTTCGTGTGCACATGTTATTAACACGGTTGTAAACGAAAAGAAGACCTGCATGCTGTTGCAATAATACAAACAATTGCTGACACTAACAGTTGCAAATCGGAGGCTTCATTACTCACGAAATAACTGTAAAGTGAGGTTAATGTTCATCTCTGAGCATGTTCGTGAAGAAAATATATCGGCAGTAAACAATTTGGAGTTTATGCAGGGGCATTAAACGCTCGAAATGTTTTTCTGTTTACAATAAAGCGTTTAAAGAATAAAATTTCGGGCCTTTAGCGTGTGCTGTATTAACAGTTTTGAGGTGAAGCTTTCGTTACTGAAAATTAATGAATTAAAACCAAGTCACGCTTTTTCTTTGAGACATCATGTAAAAGTGAACGAATTTCAATTTGATTTGTATTTGCGTTTTTGATAAGTATTTTGTTTTGCCTATGCGGAAAACCATTCCCCATGCCTGTTTCTTTGCCTATCGCTTATTTGCCCATGCTATCTGAAGCCTGTTCCACAGAAGTATGCTATCGCACACTATAAGTTGTAAATAACAGTTATTGTAAAATTTATAGCTGTGCCTTTCAGTCTTCAAGAGTGACACAAACCCGAGTTTCTTAAGGGTGCTAATGAACAACACCGAAATATTTGTATCCTATATAGAGGGGTCTTAGACAAAGAATTTGAGATGATGAACCCAGGATCAAAGGTTTCAAACACTTTGACTCCCCCCCCCCCCCAAACCCCTTGGGGATTCTCGTAAACGCTGTATTTACAATGTGCATGCAGCGAGTGCACGCTGCAGTGGGCGTTTTGCCTGTAAATGTGAAGGTCATAATCATAAGCATCTGGAAAAAAGAACATTAGGGTAGAGTATCAGCATTGCTCTTCAGCATAAGCTCCTGGGTTCAAATCTCGCCCAATCTCTTTGTTTTATTATTGTTTTTATAAGTGTATGTGTATGCCTTAATATCATATTATATATTAAGTATCATTTGAGTTTTATCGCATCACCTATGCACACACAAAAACGTAATCACACACTAACGTATTCTTTACAAATAACTAAATAAATACATGAACAGAGGTATTTACCTTCTAAAGTGAAAACATAGAAATAAACATAAAATGTAGGGTGTATCAACCTCAGCATGTATAACTGCCCTCAATCTTCGGGGCATGGATGATGTCAGATTTCTGCAGTAGTGTGGAAGAGGGGCTACAACATCCCAGACTATCTTTTGTCCTTCGTGCATGTGCAGCATATTGCATTTGGTTAGAACAAAAACTGAAGGAAATATTATAAATAATTTATATTCAGTTAATGTTAAAGATTGCTGTGCATGGGAAACAATATTACGAAACTATTTGTCTTGTCATATATTACAAGGTCTATTTTTTTAAGTGTTTTATGATGTGAGACGAACCTGCACTATTAGCCACCGCGTCACGCTCTGTCACCGCGGATCTAGGTAGTGTTTTAGTGCATGTCATATAATACAATTGCTGCGGTGGCTACACAGCATTGTTGGATATCTTGTGACCCACGTGCTGTCTCGAGTAGGACTTAGAAGAATTTCAAGAAACGACTCAATTTTATAGGTTAAGGAAATGTCGATCATAGTTTTATATAATTACTATAAATGACAAATATCTGAAAACTACATATTGCTTTTTTACGCACTTTACAGCAGTTTTATAATTTGATACTTATTGCCAATAATCGAAGTGGCGGATGGAGAGAAGAGTATCGTTAAGAGAGTTGGGGGGGGGGGGTGTTGTGCAAAATGACTGTAGAATAAACAATTATCTAGGAGCAAATTTCACTGCTAATACCACCTTGATTTGTTGATTTTTATGTATTCATTTTCATGACAGTATTTTACCATTTAAAAGCAGCATAGCATAAATAATAATAATAATAATAATAATAATAATAATAATAATAATAATATAACGAAGAAGAATCACCCGATTTAATATTAAAGTTTTAGTATGAGTATTAATTATTAATTAATGGAATACTTTTCAATATTTTAAATTGTTTCTGTATGGAAAAAGCATTAGTTTGGATCTTCTAGGGTAATTTGGTCAGAAGAATTCGATTCAACAGTATTATTGCCGTAACCTGTGCAACTAGAAAATTACATGCGAACTTTAATTTACAAAGGCGGATAGTGCACACGATTGCCAACTGATAGCTGTTTAATTTATTAAAAAATAGCAATAAATGTTTTCGATTTGTATTCACTGTGCCATCCCTTTATTTGTGCATAGCCATCTGAAGGTGAATGCAGGTAGTAAACTCAATTAGAATTTAATCGCACGAAATGCCCAAGCTGTCCTTACTGCATGAAATGTGCACTGACCGAATTTGTCATAAAGTATTCCAATTCACACAAACGTCTATCATCATTTAAATTATGTATGATAGATGGCTTCTGTTAGAGAACGTTCTTCGTACATCTCAGCATAACTACTTGCTTCCCCAAAATTAGGTCCTTGACGTCAACCATTCTACTTTTTCATATAATGTTTTTATTTTATTTATTTTTTAATTTTTATTTTTGTCGTAGCTGATGCTGAGGTTCTCCACACAGAGCTTTGCTGTTTGCTCTCAGAACCGAAAATATGAAGCTAAGTTTCCTCACTCAGTGATTATCTTTGAAAGAAACTCCGCATCTTCTTTGTGACATCCTTCAACTGCATGCAAATTTTCAAGTTCGGGAATCACCAGTCCTGCAACTCACTATCAAGGGAATTTCTGAAAGTTTCCCTTAGGGCTAGTTGTATAAAAGTTGTTAACCGTAATTTCAAAAGTATTTAAACTTTTCATCGCGAAATAATAGGGAAATTCGTGTTCAGAGCGAGCTGATATTCAACTGTTCAACCTGAATAAAGCAAAAATTATTCAGTTTTCCTGCCTCCTAGACAGACCCCCCCCCTTTTATGTCTTCAAACATGCATAAGGAAACGTCAAAGCTAATACGAGTGCCAAATTTTAGCAAATGTGAGAAAAATATTGGTTCTGCTGCTAAAATTTCAAGGAATAACTGAAAAAAATATTTCATCTCAAATAAGGATAATGAAAGTACATGAGAAGGAAACTGCCAGAGAGTATATTCTGAAGATTATATGCATTATATAATGGGTATACCGAGAGTGCACCCCCCCAAAAAAAAAAACTACACGCTTTCACAGTAGATATCTATTTAATATTTTTCAAAATTGGACCGAAAAACAACAGTAAGTGTTGTAATGTTCTGTAAACAGATGTGGTTCACATACATTATGATAGCGTTGCTACAACAAAATGGAACCAAGATTATCGTTTGAACAGCGGAAAGCAATTTTGAAGTGGTATTGGAAAACCGAGAATGTTGTTGAAGTTCAAAGGCAATGGAGACGTGTGTACAGAACAGAACCGCCAATGCGAGTAACAATTGCACGCATTCGAGACAAATTTGAGACTCATGGTACCGTATGCGATGTTCACATGGGCAGATATGGGAGACCTCGCACAGCAACAAGCCCCGCGCACTGGATCCAAGGCACTGCTTTAGGCACTGGATAGGACAAAGAAGTATCCGATTGAGTTTCCACCGCGGTCTCCGGATCTAACTCCGTTGGACTTCTACCTATGGGGAACTCTTAAGGATGTTGTATACCGTAGAAAACCCTACACTGACAGCACTTCGGGAAGAAATTGAAACGGCATGTGCTGCAATCGCTGAGGACACTTTCGCAAACGTTGCTCAATCAGTAGTTCAACGTACTCAGAAGTGTATCGACGCCGATGGAGGGCTTTTTGAACAACTGTTGTAACTGTAAAAGTCTAA
The DNA here is from genome assembly GCA_030762175.1 of Metallyticus violacea. Lineage (NCBI taxonomy): Eukaryota > Metazoa > Arthropoda > Insecta > Mantodea > Metallyticidae > Metallyticus > Metallyticus violacea. The sequence goes on along the minus strand of CM060837.1, from coordinate 73,252,502 downwards.
GATGATTAGTGCTCATCATTTTCTGTTTGTGTGAATTAATTTTTGTTATATTGACTCAGTTTTTTCTTTGCTTGAAGTGTGTATACATTTTTGGCACCCTCTGTATATTGTGCAGTCTATAGCACCTATAACTTCAGGAAAGTTGGGAATGTTATAGAAGCCTAGCGTCTCTTTCTGTACATCGCCATCTTCGGTTGGCATTGTAATAAACTGAGGTATCAGAGCTGCTGTTGCTCTAGTAACTTTGTGGATGGTTCTATAGGTCGTCCTTTTCTTCACTTTGAATACACCTCCAATAACTATCTGGAAGCTCTCTGTCGCATAGAACCTTAAAGTTAATAATATCATGAACATTGACTTCAAAGTATGATTTCGCTTAGTTTGTGATTGTAATCGGGACGTAACATCTGTTCCAGTTCTTCGACATCTTTTGCTAAACGAAATTGCATTTTGAGTTGTTGTCGTTCAGCTCTAGGAACAGATTATTCCTCTCATGAAATACACGAGGAGCATTTGTCATCGTATGAGACGTCGGAATAATGAGAAGTCTGTAATCTTAGATTAATGTTTGCACAACAAAAATTTCCAAACCAAGTATAACTGATGGTTATTTTTATGCCCTAAACTCAAGACAACTCTTTAAACAACTGCCTCTTAATGCCATTCGATGATAATCTCTCACAATGACAGCAACAGTGTTAATATTTTCTTCGTTAGAGCACAAACCTGAGCGGCGGATCCAGCTACCTTTGAAATCGATTGCCTCCACTCTTTAAATATTTTAAACCATCTTCGAACTGTGTTGTAGACACAAGAACAAACTGTCCATAGGCCTCCTGCGACATTGCAAAGGCTTCAACTGAAGATTTGTTGAGACGAAAGCAGATTTCACAGCATCTTATTGCCCATTGCGTGTCGCCCCCATTTCACTGTAGGCGGAACTGAACATGTCTCAACTTGCACAACTCTCACAGGTAGAAATCGGAACTACAAAGAAACTAATATCACCTGTAAATTACGCATTAAGCTAACAAAATATTTTAAAGTTAAATTTAAGTGCGAGAAATTATGCCTATAAAAATGTATGAGCATTGTTTATTGAACAACCTTCGTAGATATTAAAGAGAAGTATAAAGCGATTATATCAAATGTTTGTTCGTTCTATCCTACCAGAAATTCCTATACCCAGACTCCTTGTAGTTACTAAAATGTCTACGTCGATGGCAGAGATCAAAAGTGGCACTACAGTGGACAAGAAATACAAAACGTTTTTAAAGTTTTTGTGTTTTAGGAGTAACCTTTAATAAGAGTGGGAACAAGCCTTTGTCTTTTATTAATTATAAAGCACGAGGTCAACTAAATGAGTTACTACATCGTTCAAGATATACCAGCAGATACACTAGAGAGGGTGTACACTGCTATCACTAAGTCTATTCTGCTATATGGAAGTGAAATAAGTAAATGGGGGAGAGCTGAACATGTAAATAAAATTCTAGTTGGTTTTTGGAAAGGGGTTCTCGGGCGTCTCCAAAGGAACGTTAAAATCACTAGGGAGGTTAGTCGCTATGAAGATACGGATAATAATTAAATAAGTACGTGAAATACTGCCTTAGACCAATGCAGGGAGACCAGTCCATACTTTGCGCTAAATGCTATAGACACCAGATACAAAAGATAATATCAACATTTTTGGCTGCAGAAGTAGAAAGTGGACTTAGAGGAATTAGCCTGGATTCAATGTGAGGCAATGAAAATTATAAAAATGCATGGGAATGGGTTAGAACAAGGCTAGAGGTTATCAGCAGGCCGGAAATCGAGGCAGAACATAACGTGAAAGTCTCTTTGATCCTATTGAATGAAATTGGATTAACATGGGGATATCTATGTTCGTTCTAGGGAGAAAGACAATACCAGCAATGGCCTGGTATGAATTGGGAAGTTGGAAGGCTAAAAAATGCCCTTCCGCAGGAGCTGTGTAAACTAAGCGAATTCTTCAGCAACATGAATAACTTTAAAAATAAATATAAAATCCAAATTATGCCCTTATTAATTAATGAAATGAAATAAATTATGGCATTGCCGTGTGATATTAGGGGAGCAACATTAGAAACCTTGCAATCTATAAGTATCACACAAGAGAAACTGCATTATTATTATTATTATTATTATTATTATTATTATTGAGGTTAATCCACAGAATTAATGGTATATTAATTAAATGAAATGTATGACTACTGATAGACAAAGCTATACTGTGTGGGTATTTTTAAAAGTAACGATGTTTATGAACTGAGCTATTGATATCCGTTTAAATTCACTAAAATAAAGAGAAATAACAGAAAGTTTCGAGTTACATTTTGTATTTAAGAACAAGAGTTCATATGTTTCAATAAAAAAACATGTTACTATTTAAAAACAATTAAATCGTACTAAGCAAATAGACACAATCAACAATATACAATCAAAAGCTCTAACTATTTTAATTTGGTTTTGAAATTTAATTTAAATGTTATTGTAGTAAAATATGTAACAAAAACATTTTCCGAAGGTTATTATATAACAGAGCACTCTTACAAATATTATAATTCTCAAACCCCTATTTGATTAATATTTCACATTGGCTATCTTCATGACGATGCTTTTGTTAAATATAAAACATGTTATAAATACAGTTTGTATGCTGAATTAAATTTTCCTTTTATTTTAAAACAACAGAGAGAAAATTAAACGCAAGGGCGATTTTTAAATTTCGATTTTCAAGTATAAATACCCAATTTCCTCAATTTTCAGAAAATATTTTTCTTATGTTATTTAAATAGTTTATATCGAACTTTCTTTATGAAGAAACAATTATTTGTGCCGCTAGAGCGATTTTTAAATGTTGGATTTCAGGAACTAAGTTTATTATTTTATTTAAATGTTACATACCGAGTTTCGTTGCGAAAAAACACAAATAGTGGTTCCGCTAGAGTAATGTTTAAATGTTGGATTTCGGATAAACCCCCACTTCTAATAATTTGGTTTCACTGATTTTCAGTAAATTCCTATTTTATTTCAGTTGTCTATATCGAGTTTCGTTGAGAAAATACAAAAATTGCGGCCGCTACAGCGATTTTTAATTTTCGCTTTAATCCCCACTCTTTAAATTTAGATTTTCAGCTATACCCATACTCCTAATGGCCCGATTTCCCTAATTTTCGGAAAATATTTTATTTAATTGGTAAATACCGAGTTTCGTTGCGAAAAAGCAAATATTGGTGCAGCTACAGCGATTTTTAAACGTTTGGGTTTCAGGTAAACCCCCTTCCTAATAATCTGGTTTCACTGATTTTCAGAAACTGCTTTTCTTGTTTTATCTCAATGGAATATACCGAACTTTCTTTAAAAAATTAAAGTTGTGGCCACTAGAGGGATTTTTAAACTTTGCTTTAACCCCCACTCGTTTTTCGGGTGTACCCCCACTCCTAATGACCCGATTGCCCTGAATTACAGAAACCATTTTTATTCATTTATTTTAACGAAATACACCGAGTTTCATTGAGAAAAAAATTGCGACCGCTAGAGCGTTAACAACACATATATACTTTTTATATAGTCATATTCGGTGCTTAGTAATGGAAATTTTAAGAAAATTTTCAAAAATCATTTCATGGGTACAACCGAAATTCATTCGGAATTCGCTAAAAGTGTCGACATGCTCATAGCGACTGCTATCACATCATAGAACAAATATTTTAGGCCTGCTTATATATTCCTTTTAACGCAGCATTGATAATTATCGTGTGATGTACTTTGTTCTCACAACCAAGTTAGTAAACACATTTCTTTTTCTCGTAAATGATTAAAAACTAATTTTCGGGCGACTGATAATTCTCCATGGCCACCCAAGTCAAGCTAGGAGTACAATTTCAAGGTGGCAGAGGACATAATTCAGATTACGTTTTGTGTGGGAATTTCTTGAGGGCGTCAGTTTACATGTTTCGTGTGTTTTCTACGAGAATTGTTGGCTGTAAATCACATATCATAAAGCAAAGATATCCACTTGCCTTCAACTTCAAGGTTGTTGAATTTAGTATTACTACGCAAATATTCTCACTCGTTAACACGCATGTGAACAATGTCTATCCTTCCTATGAGAAAGTTGTTTCATTCCGGATGACGAGAAGGGCTGCAGTTGGATATTGCCAACAAGCAATAGACCTACGATAATTAGTAGTTCTGCAATCCCAATTACCAACATATTGTTTCAAGGAATGCTTTTTGCCCTGAACAAACTTCCATCTAATATTAAGTTATTTGCAGCAAATAGTTTCATTATACGTCTATTCATCCTGGATAACTTTTATTTCTCCCTAGAGTTTTACATTAAATTTGTTTATGAAAGTTAGGTGAAACTGGTCCGCGACCCTTCCAGTCATTTATGCCTTAATGCCATGACACCGTAAGATATTATTTCCGATTTTATCAAATTTTCTGTAGTGCATTTCAATCATAAGACTTTCATTTCTATAACTTTTATTTGCTTTATTTTGAGCGTTAGTATTTTCATTGCGTTTGTTTAATCTGTACTGCATATTTTATTTTTGAAGTTTTTGGATGAATTTTGGATTTGTTATACGAAGGATAGCGTTGATGTATAAATGATTACGTTTTGTATGTAGGTTAATTGTATGGACATTTTCAAGCAGAGGTTGCACAATAAAGCTTAATCAAAATCCTAAAATATCATACCGAGCGTGTTACAACCAAGTCTCTGTTTATGCTACATATTCTAAAAATGGAAACTAGTGTAGATTTGTACGAAACATTTGTCTAAGATCCACATTTCCAGATTTCAGTACCTAAATTATACGAGACAATGAATATTTACAATAGCGAAACAGCAGTTGCAAGATGGCGGCGCCCCTGAGTCAGTGTGCAACCCTGGAGCAACTCTCCGTTGTTTTTGGGCAAACTGTATGAAATAAAAGAATATTCACAAACGCTTCCGGTCTATAGTGAGAAGTGTTTGTCACGTAAAGCTGTTTACTATTGGGTGCAGACATTCTGTGAAGGGCGGACATGAGCACTGAGTCGGTAGGTAACGGAAATTGCCACATAGTCGAATTTGCAACGAGTTGCAGAGTTAATCCGATCAGACAGAAGGGTAACTATAGACATTTTAGCTGTTGCTATTGAATATTCGCGCGGCATAATGATAGGTTAGGTTTTCACAAAGTCTGTGCACAATGAGCGGCGTACATGCTGATCCCACAACACAAAATGCAGGTTAGGTTTTCACAAAGTCTGTGCACAATGAGCGGCGTACATGCTGATCCCACAACACAAAATGCAAGGAAAATCAATATAAGCAAACGTCGTCAAAATGTTCACACTAAGTGAATAACAACTTAGATAAGAATTTTAATTAAATAACATTTTAACTTAAATAATTAATTGTTTCTGATTGTCTGCTAATATTAGACACTAACATTTCACTAAAATTCTGTATTGCTTTTTCACTATCACTTTTTTCTTCGTCATCTCCTGTCATTGGCAATGATCTTGCACTGCCGGACTGCAAAACTGTTTTATTATCTGCATTTAATTTTTCCTTTTAAATACGTAACGGCATCTGATGCAGCTACTGAGGCATTTCAACCCTGTTGCATTGTTTTTCGTCAGACTGAAATATAATAAAAGATCGGCGCAGAATTACTTAATGGGTAATTTGGAGTTTAATTAGTATTTGGAATTCAAATATTTCATATTAAATTTTCGTAAATAAACTAAGCAAGGTCCTACCATAATTTTATAGTTTTCATATGGTCGGGTGTATGACTATGGGAAACTCCAATTCAGAGTTTTCTCTCACATGGTACCTTGAGTGGTCTTCTGGGCAAAAGACATTTATTTCTGTATTAACCATTCAGAAAGTCTCCCCATTATTAAAAGCGTTCCGTTTTTGCCGTTAACTACGATGAAAGGTTCTGGTTTCCTCCTAGCAGTTAACTTATGTCTCGCCTTCTTCTTTATAAAACCCACCATATTCTTGTCACACTCAAGGTATGAAATATCACCCTACACGATCAAGTCTTTTCTTAACATGCACTAAGAATTGGCAAAATCAGAAGACATTATAGTTTTTAGTCTGGCCTGAACATGGATCACAGAAGATGCTGAGTTCGCGAACAGAGTCAGGGAAGATTTTAGAACAAAAATACCACAACACTGAGCATATTTTTTCTGGCCCTTTATTAGAAACTATTTGGTCATATGTATAAAATTCAAATTTTCAAGTCGAAAGTATATTAACATTGTATGAATAAAATGATTATTGCCTGCGGGAATACGCTTCACTTGTTGAAATATTGGAGATTGGGAAATTCTTCTAGTAATACACACAAATTGCCTCTTTGATCATTGACTTTTCTCTTATGTAATTAATTTTGAGTTGTGAGATGTTTGATCTCACCGCCACGGGTGGCCGAGGTCGTTAAGGCGCGGATTCGTGAGCGGGAGGTCTGGAGTTCAAATCCCGCCAGGACCGTCCTCCCTGACAGATTTTTTCCAGTCCTCATAACTGGCAAATGCCGGAGAGGTACCCTAAACTTAGGCCTGGAACGTTTCCTTCCTTAAAAAATCCCTTCCCAATGTATCATTACATCTCATGTATCATCAGTGTTCACCGACTGTGGTGCCTCAGTTGTAAAAACGTACGTTAAACACCACTCAAAAAAAAAAAAATGTTCCATCTTAGCTCTAAATTTATCACAGGTCGAACAAGTGTCGGTCCTGGGATATCCAAAACTAATATTGTACTCATTCACAAACCAATCGATATTTTTATATGACACAGGATTCATGAATGCTATAATGTGCTTGCGGCCTCTCAGTGATTGTAATTGTTGATGGATTTTAGATACTGTTTCTCTTTAAGTTTCTAGGTCTATTGATATGCTTTCCTCTAGTTTCCATATGTGCGAGTAATTAGACGTCTGTTGGTGATTCCATCAAATGCTGGTTGACATACCTGGACATCTTGTATTTGGTTGTCTATTAATGTGCACCTCAAGAGGTAAGAAAAGTGACATGTAGAGTCATCAAGGATTTACACTGATAAGATTTTCCATTGAGCATTTTGTACATCGTAGGAAGCAATTTCAATAAATGTTTTATTAATCTGTTCCTCTGTAGTAATGATAACCGTGAACACTGACAATCGTCACCGATCACATGACTCATGGCTCGTATCCTTTTCGATGAATCAGAAATTCGTCCGTGCATTTTTCTTTTCTTTGAACTCGCATTCTGCACACGACTTGAATGTACGTTCTCTATCTGATGCCTTAAAACTTAATTATATGTGTTAGCACAGCAACAACGAACACAAGGCTGACGGAAATTTAGCCAAAGTTAATGTTTTCAAATTTAAGGTGAAAAAATAATTATCGTTCTGTTTACATTGTTGTCAGAAAGCCGATAAGGAAAATATCAGAGTTGGAACATGGAGCTTGATCGCTGTTCCACAGAATCAACTGGGCCTTCATTGTTTTCCCCGTGTATCCTTAATTTGGAACCAGCAGCTACCTCCCTTGATCAGTGGGTTCGTTCCCCCCTCCTTCTTTTTTACTGTAATTTGCGATTGTATATAATTTATTTTATAGTGAATAAGTTATTAAATTATGCACATAGAAGAAATGGCAAAAACCAAAATCAAGTTTTAGGTCACGTCTTCGGCAGTATGTGGATGAATTTAAAAACAATTTTACGACAGATGGAAATGTATTATTTACCCAACAGTATGGAAAAACAAATGTAAATAAATGCATTTTCTGCATGAAGCAATTAACATATAATGAAAGGTGCCATTTATGGTGAATATGTTTGGAATATTTTGGCAAATATTTTTCTCTGTTTTAATATATACACACACACTCACTCAGCTTTGCCATGTAAACATTACATATTTTCAACGGTTTGAAAAATATTTTGGGATATTTTATTCATTGAATATTTTTTTAATTGCTTACCAAACACAAATCCGCTCCCTAGTGATAACACATGAACAACGGCCATCTTTTAAACTCTCGCTATGCTTAAAGCTGCTTAGGTTTCAAACCAGTGACGTTGAAAATACTAGGCTAGCAGGAACCACGTGCCAAATTATAAATAACATAAAAAATGGTCTCTTTCATCTTCTAACGGTTAGAGTGTAAACGTTCACGGCAGCTGAAAGCTTTGCGAATAAACCAAGCAGAGGGGAAATAATAATACGACACTATATAGCACTGACAATAGGAACTATTTATACGAGAGCTAATGCTACAATTACTCTTTGTCACGACGTAGACATCTGTTTGCTGATGAGCAGACATAAACTTGTTTTCCAGCATTATTTATTGTTGCAGGTGAGAAATAGCACGCTCCGTTTCAGCGTTCCCCTCCCCCCCTCGCTCATACCCATTAAAAATTAAGTACTTCATTACTAGATGTGAAACTTGTGAACTATTTGTGAACAAACCAACGGAAGGTGTACGTACTTTCCCACGTGACATTAATTATTAATTTTTGTTTACGTCTGATACTCTACAGCGAATGGTCTGAACTAGTCCACTGTATATACAGGTGGATTGATGACTTTTAAATATACCCTGTTCCGTCGAAACTTTGCACTTGACATTAAGCGTCAGTTCACGTAAAGTTGGCTATGCTGCTATTGCAACAGTCACTACTGTTTAACGGCTGAAATTTTCAATTATCAATATTAAGTTGCACGTAATAATGAATTACTTTGCTCTAGAATTGCTTATAGATACAATTAAATTGTTGAATAGTGATGGAAGGTTATTAAAAAACAAACATTCGATAGTGAGAGATCTACTGTGTAGATATTTTTGCTCATTATTTAAGTAGGAAGTCATACAACATATGCCCTCTCTATCTGTGTAACATGATATGGCTTGCAAATTATCTTTGGAACATTTTCTAACTACTACGAATTACTAAAAGTAACTCAACTGCATAGCATATACATAATAGAAATCGCTACACACAATACGTGAACGTCACGACCGACAGTACTACACTGTAATGTGTTCAGAAGTTTGATTTGGTTTATTTACGGACACTCTTTAGCATCTCGGGTCATCAGCGTCCGATTCATTTCTGGGGTGAAACGACCAATAAATTTTGCTCAGAGGCCTCTTCTTGCAGACTTGAGGTTCTTGTACTTGTTTTAACAATACTTGCTTCATAAACCGAATATCGCGGGTTTAATCCCTGCCAGGAACGATTTTTTCGGGTGTAAAAATCCTAAATATGCCTTCCCTCGTAAGGAAAGTAAAGTCGTGGGTCAGATTTACCACTCGGAAAAGAACCTCAAACCTGAAAGAAGAGGCCTCTGAGCAAAAGTTATTGGTCGTTTCGCGCCCTAAATTGAATGGGACGCTGAAGACCGAGGCTGTTAAAGTGCGTCCATAAATAAAAAATCAACAATTTTACGTATTATAAATTAACTCCTACATACTTAGGATTTTTACGTCCGAAAAAATCCATCGACCCTGACCGTAATTGAACCCACGATTTTAGGTCTACGGGGCCATTACGGTTACCACTAGACCACCAGGACCTACACTCAGAAGATGAAACGGGTAGCACTCTTCATTTGTTAATCTGTAGCATTGCCAACTGAAAAGAGCTGTCAAGTGCAAAGTTTCAGTGGCCCGGGGACAGGCACAGTTTTTTTTGTTTATTTATTTTTAATATTTCATATTTACAGTAGTTCTTATTTCTCGTCTGCTTGTATTCTTAGTCCACTCTAGGTTCAATTTCAGGTTGTCTTGGTGAGCCTCCTCTGACATCCCTTCATTCAGAAGGATTAAACTTCGGGTCCGTTTGTGACAATGTTCATTTCATACAAAATCTTGGGGACGTCCGGTTTTCGGGCTTGGAAATTTAAATATGGAAAAATAAAGCTGCACCGCCTTGTTTCTCTACATTTTTTTTTTTTTTTTTTTTTTTTTTTTTTTTTTCCAGTTTTTCCTAGCTCTTTCCTCTACTGTTTCTTTGTTTACACGTTCTTTCGTCTTCAGTTCCTTCTCTTTAAACGTTTTATTTGTTTCTTTCTGCTCTTCTGTTTCTATAAGAGATATCTTATTTCTCTTCCAGTAAAATAATTACACTTTTTGGAAGATCATTGAGTAGAGAAGAAAATTTCAAAGGGTAAAGCCCTTGTTTGCCCATTTTAGTTATCTAAGCTGTGGGTTTGTGTTACTAGTCTCTTTATAGCTATAGTTTATTTGGAAAGGATTGGATTGGATTGTTTGAAGCGCTATTTCGGTATTTGAGTCTTGCTCACGGCTGGCACTTTGTGCCCACGACCTCAAAGGGGCACCTCTGGGAGGAAGGGATGAAGTTAGGGAAAGCTCGGGCGAACAGAATCCATGGGCGGTGACTGCGCGGACATAGTCGAGGTCCCTAATACCAGATAGAACACTCCGAAGCCGGTGTAGATTCCTTCCCCCAAAGGAGTTCGAGACCCTCAGAAGATCCATACCAAAAGCCGAGGTAGAAACCTTTACATTGGCAAGCCACCGTTACACTGCACCAGCCCAGCTCACCCTGGCACTTTCGACCCTGTAACAGAACCAATGGAATGAAATTATACGGAATGGGAGAACGGTAAAATCGTGGAATGAAGTATCAACCCCAGCATTGGTCCTGGGGAAACCAAGATGCCTAGCCCAGCTGAAATTGATCTAGAGATCTCCCGATTGCGAGACACAAACTTTACCACCTGAGCCACCCTCCTCGGTGTTATTTGGAAAGGAAGACTCAGGTGGTTTAAGACCGAGATTCGGATCAGGGATCTTCGGCCTTCCGTGCCGATGCTCTAACCAACTGTGCTACCGTGTACTCCAAACACAAAAATCCGGACTTCTCTCATCTGATTCTATATACTATCCAGGAGACCTTCCTATGGTTTCCCTACTATGAGAGACTCATTCCTTTAGAAGCGACCTGACTGTAAGGTCCCCCCTGTCGACGGTATTTGTGCCGAGATGTAAATGACCGATGTCGTTACAAATTCCTATTGGATCTCTGGTGGGGAAGATGAATGAGGAGATTCTAGAATAATAGGCGTAATAGGTCGTACCCTCAGGTGCTCGGGGATACCAACAAAGAAAGAAGAAAACTTTATTAGTAAAGCGCGCTAGCTAGAGCTTGCAACAACCTGCGTAGCTTCTAGTAGTCTAGTTCATCTTCTTCTCCTGCCTCCTTGGTCCTGGCTGGCCCTTATATCTAAATTGTACAAGCCAGCTTTTTATAAACAGGAGGCAACGTAGGAGGTCAACAGTCATTACAATTGCATTACAATTACAATTACAGTCATTACATTACAATTGCATTTTTATTGTTAACATCCTGAATAAGGTGTATTTATTGAACAATTACAATACAGCTGATTGAAGCAGACATCAGTAAATATGAACACTTAGGATGCAGCAGTACAAACAACTGTCCGCGACGTCACTTTTTTTCTTTTCTTTTATCCTTCATTCTTTTTTTTTCCCCTCTCTTTTTTTCTATTTCCTTGAAAGTGTATTAAGTAAGAAGTTCAACAAATCGGTGATAGACAGAAATTCCAAAATTGTCGATTTAATCTCATTAGCCTCCTCTCACTAATCATCCCGTTTACTCTTAATTATAATAATGCGGTTCTTTTTAAACCGTTGTGTTATTTAAGGATACGTTAGTTGATTTGCCTTTATCATAGTTTAGCTTCCTTATAAGCCATTCACATGATAAGAGCAAACAGCTGATGGGAAGTAATAAGGGAAGCTTCTCTTGCAGGTACTACGATAGGGAGGACAGGCACAGTGCACATGTGCCTGGAGAGTCCACAGATTCTGCGTGCCCTTCATGAAGCTTCATTGTGATACTCCTCTCATCCCTTGCCTACCAGCTTCATAACAACTCCTTTTAAACCAAGGCATTCTGTCCTGCTAAGCTGGACAGAAATAGAATGTGTCCTGGCTCCATTCTCCTCACTCACTCACACACACACACACACACACACACACACCAAGTTCTTCATTCAAAGAAGTCGCTCAAACCGCGCGCCTCTCTTGTATAGTACAATGCGGTGCTGAAACATATGCCTGAAGAAAATTCATGATCTTTTTTTGAGTTGACAACTTACACAGAAATTATTTAAAGGTATTATAGGTTCAACATTAAGGGAAGGGCACATACCTTTGTGCCCTTTAGCACGAGCCACCACTACTGTAATTGTTACAACAATCATGATGCTGCTCATTTAAGTGCGAAGAGGGTACTTTGCGTAAAAATTTAGGTCTTTCATTGGCTGTAGCCGATTTCCTTTCCTATTTGAAAAATACTAATTCTATAGACGTTGGGAAAAAAAATGAGTCAAGCGAAAATAAATAGCCCATTAAAAAAAGTGTTACCGTTGTTTTAAGGTTCTCTTGCGTTATCATTCGTTCTACCCTATTAGAGGGTTATCTATGGTTCTACCGGCTTTGTCCAAGAAGAAAATGTATAACACTGCCTTCAGATCGCAGCACATTCTAGTGCGTATTTCAACGCACTCCTTTGACATAAAGTGCAATTTATTTTCCTTTGTTTATTCCATGAAGTAAAAAAAACAAGTGATATAAAGAACGATAAATACAGTAAATAAATTTAATGAAATAAAATTCATGCTATTTTTGTTTATACTAACTGAAAACTATGATACATTTTATGAATAATTAATAATTTAGTTGTTATTTGACTGTATCCGCCAAAGATTTTTAACGGGCTGCATACTGTACAGCTCTCTTCTGCACCGAGTTTCATACGACCTTTGCCGTTGTAAAAATTTCAGCTGTCCAGTTACTCTTATAAATACCTATAAAATGACTGCTTGGCGACAGGCGGGATTAAAGTACGTACAATTTGGAGTATGTATGTATTGGTATAAAGCGTAATAATACTTAATGGGTATAAATTCTTTAAATAGTGTGTTATAAAATTAATTTTTTCAGGGACTGCAGCGACAATTGCTTGAGTTCACTTCCTAGAGCATTCGAGAGTTCGCAGTGCAGTCAAAAGACTTGGGTACATAGAATTTGTCACTTATAACTTCCACAGTAGCACACATTCTTCTACATTTACAAAATATACGGTATATATATGTATAATTGGTTACAGTAAAAATAAAAAACAAAGCAACTTCTAGAATAACTCACCCAAAACAATTCATGGGATTCATTTTAAAACAACGCTCTTTCTCCTAACCTAAAAGTCTTAATAATCAATGGTAAATCGTTCAAAGCTGCTCTTAAATCTTAAAAATATCTAAGTTTAGTATGTTAGACACTACATTATACCAACCGATTCAAAAACGTAACGATTTTATATTACAATATGTGAACATGTCTGTAGATGTATATATACTGCTTTTTATGTATAAATATAGAAGAATGTATACTATTTGAATCGTAAATGATAAATTCTATGGCTTTAATCACTTTCACGAAACCACGGAATGTCCAATGAACTAAACTAACATTTAAGATAAGATGTTTTGAAAATTATAAACTTTAATCCATTTTCTGAAAAATGAAGTTATGTCCAACAGATGAACATGTAGGATTTGTGCCGTTTTTCAGTAATTTATTTATGGATAAGATTGCAACCTGCAAAATTTTTTTCTTATTTGAAGCAAAAGATATATGAGCAGCTTGCAATTGTGTAAAAATAAGAGAGGGTTGCTTATGTATTGTGTTCAGAAATGACTTCATGCATTGTATTCTTCCATTTGCAGTTACATCAATTATTCAAACATTGCAGCAAAGCTGCTACGAAAAGCACTAAAACCTGAGTTCAGAGCGGAAGCAGCAAAGAGAGAGGGTTCCCAAGTTCGCTTCACGCCTTGGAAAGATGGCAAACCTCAGAGTGAGTATTGATGGTTTAGGTGCAATAAGATTTGCATGTAAAATATGATAACATGAAGTTGAAACAAACCTAAAAAACTCAATTTTGTAAAAGGAGCAACATTTGCAGCCAGAAAGCTAAAACAATCTCATAATTATAAATGTATTGCTGGAGAACTAATTTTTCTTCTTGGAACTGCTTAACCCCTCCCTCAGTTCCTGCCCACCTACCTAGTCTATGCATAACTTATATCACCTTAGGCTCCTAATTTGATGATTGCCACCCCCCATACTGCCACAGGTGGCCGAGGTCATAAAAGCGCAGACTCGTGATTGGAAGGTCTGGGGTTCCATTCCTACAGGACCTTCCTCCCTGACTGAGGTTTTTTTTCAGTCATAAATGGCAAATACTAGGGAGGTACTCTAAATTTAGGCCTGGAGTGCTTCCATCATTTAAAAAAAAAAAGAAAGAAAACTTACCCAGTTTACCATTTCATCTCATATTTCATCAGTGTCCAACTCCTGTAGTGCCTCAGTAGTTAAAGCGGTGTATAAAAAAACATTGCAGTTATAAGAACAAACAACATAACTTGGGATTCTAATGGTATTTTAGCAGGCATTTAGGAACAAATGTAATTCATAATTAATTCATCTATACACACATTAACCTAAGCCTAATCTCGAGTGAATCCTAGAAACCAGTGCACAGCATATTATTAATTGGCTGCCTTCACCAATGGGATCCTTTTTGTTAAGGTAATAATCATTTGTATATTCTGATGCCCTTATCTCATGCATAGCTCTAAGGAAAGGTGCACTAGCTGCAGCAGTATCACTAAAGTTTTTAATGGAAAGTAGTGAATAGGTAACTAAGCATTGTGGACTCAAGACTCATTTATGCACTTATTTCATTAGACATTCATTTATCATGTCTATTGACAAACTGTTTTTAGGGCTGTTAAACAGTAACAAACAAATAAAAAAAAAAACTTTGAATGAATGAAGTAAATTCTTATACCAATCAATAGATGTCATCAGAGAAAGTGATTCTGACCCAGACAAAAACTTATCAGGTGGACTTAAACTTACTAAACAGTCAGTAGCAGCTGAGGATGGGAATAAGGTTTCCGAAATATGTCCTAATTTAAAAACTTATAAGTAGGGCCCAGAAGTTAGGCAAAATGTCTTTTCCATCTGGGTGGGTATATTTAAGAGTCGGCAAGAAATTAAAATTTTTCTATACATTTGGGATCAATCAGTAGGGCATTTTAATTTTGCCCCCCCCCCCTTCTTTTTTCCTCCTTTCTTTCGTCGGTCCTGGTGTGTATTGGTAACCATACTTGCCTTCTAAACCCAAGATCACGGGTTCAAACCCGGCCAGGACCAATGGATTATTTCGGGCGTAAAAATCGTAAGTATGGTTTCCTTCGGAAGGGAAGTAAAGCTGTGGGTTCCATGTTGTACATTTACGGCATGATAAAAGAACCTCAAACCTGAAAGAAGAGGCCTCTGAGCAAAATTTGTCTGCGATTTCACACCCTGAATAGAATGGGACGCTGATGACTTCAGATGTTAAAGAGCGTCCTTTAATAAAACAAACGAACAAACAAACAACCTCCTTTCTTTCTCTTTTTTTTTTCTTCCTTTTCCTTTTTTTTTCCCCTGTGTGTTTTGGATCGATCTTATGGATTTTTTTATGATTATTTACACATTTTAAAAAGTATACAAAGAATTTCAATATATCAAAGTGAAAAAAATTATAAAAATTAAATTGCATGTTCACCCCACAAAAATATCTATTGAGAATCTTGTTATACATTTATTTCTTTCCAAGCAGTCAAAAACTTTCTCCTGAACCCATTCACTTAAGCTCTTTAAATAGCAAACCTTCATTAGTGAAAGGAACACATGGTTGCATCTGGCATACAAATTACAGGAAAAGAAAGGATGAGGGAAGTATGTAGTTTTGAATAGCCCTGGCAAGTTAGCTTGTATCGATCTACATGAGAAACTTCTAGGAAAGTTATGATGTGGGTTAACTTTTCCGCTGCATAAATGTAACAAACAACTGCAAGTAAGAGAGATACTAACCTGATTCCGCTATTAACACATAAACAGATAATGAACTCAACCAGAAACCACCGAGCATTTTTGCTCATTTGCCAGGACTATTCAAAACTACTTTTAATTTGTTTTGATCAACATTTCCATGATGTACAAAAAAAACTAGAAAATGAAATGCAGAAAATTATCAATAGCACAGAAATATGGGCATTCACCAACAATATGGAAATAAACACTGAAAAGATAGTTTTCCAGCTTTTCAGTCTTTGACTTACAACTTAAAATCAATAATGAACTACTACAAGAGAAAGTACATACTAAATATCTTGGTATAACACTTGAAAAAATCTTTCCTTCTCTGAACAGATCAACAGTGTAACTAAGAAAGTGAATAGGAACAACATATTAAGAAAACTAGCCGGAGTCAAATGGGGAGCATCCATAGGTCTCCTAAATGACACGTATAAAAGATACATAAAGCCTAATTTGCTCTATAGAAGTGAGATAATGTTCACAATAAACAACCAATTTAAATGTATATAATCAACTACTTGTCGTCTAAACACTCTTATGCTTCACATTATTTTTTAAAACAACGGAAATAAACGACGACAAGTAGTTGATTATATACATTTCAAAAACTTCACTATGTTTAGTTCCAATTAGAATTGTCGAATTTGTGTAATTTCGATAGTTCTTAAAATTTTAACCAATTTAAAACTAAATTGGATGCAATACAATCTAGGTCCTTAAGAATAACAACAAGATCCATTTTACCAACACCAATTGCTACAATGCAGAGCATAACTAATAACCTGCCAATTAATATAGAGCTAGATATTAAAATGGCTTTACTGGGACAGCAATTAAAAAATAATCAACACAGGAATAAATGGTTTCAAATTCCTGACAGCACACAACGATTAAAAGCACAGCAGACTTTCAAAAATTATATACAAAAAAAAAATAGATTTAGACAAATTTTTAAAAATAAGCACTAAACCTATCATTACACCAACTGATCCTTTACAATATATAGATATTAATGTGAAATTATACCTGTATACCATGGTCTCCAAGAAGAATGACAGCATTACGGGTGGCCGAGGTCGTTAAAAAGCAGACTCGTGAGCGGGAGTTCTCGGGTACGAATCCTGCCAGGACTGTCCTTCCTGACTGAGGTTTTTCCGGGTTTTCCTCAGTCCTCATAAATAGCAAATGCCGGGGAGGTACCCTAAACTAAGGCCTGGAATGCTTCCTTTTAAAAAATAATCCTTTCCTAAATTATTATTTCATCCAATGCATCATCATTGTCCACCACCTGTGGTGTCTCAGTAATAAAAACAGGCGTTAAACACTATTCAAAAAAAGAAAAGAAAAGAGAGAATGGCCCACCTGAGGTATTAAGGTTGATAGCACTTAATACACTAAACAACTATTATCCGACTGATACATGAATAGAATATATACAGATGAATCTGTTAAAAATGGAGAAGCAGGCTTTCGAATGTACTGTGAAGAATTCTCTCAATATAATCTTTGGAACAGTATGCTAACAATTTTAATGGTGAAATAATGGCCATTAGAGCAACTTTATAAAATCTACTGTATAAACGTAAAATAAATAAAAGATTGTTATCTTAAGTGACTATAAAGCAGCACTACAAAATGTAATGAATTGCAGTTACCCATCAACAAACACTATAAATGAAATAAGAATATTGTATCATACAATCCAGATCAGAAATACAGAAATAGTTATACAATGGATCCCAAACCATGTGGGATTGAAGGGCAATGAGATTGCTGATACTTTAGCAGCCATCATAAAATTAAAATTGCCTTTTAAACTAGAACTTCCCTCTAAATTTAAACTCATAAAAAGATTAATATCTGAACTAGAACAACAAAATACCAAACAAAAACTTAAAGGAAAACCTTATGAAGATCTAAATACTTTCAAACATCTTTTATTGAAATCAAGAAAAATTGGAGTTGCCTAATTCCGCTTAATTGTTGGGCTTGATTGCTTGTCAGAACATTAATTAATCAAGGACTACCACTGCCCACTGTGTAAGGATGTGAATACTATCTTAAATAAAGCACATCTACTGGAAAGCTAGAGAAAAAATGATAAAAATCAGCATCCCCAATGGCCAATAGCAACCAACCATTTACATGATGTCCTGAAAGGCTGTAATTGTTCTGTTGTAATTGTATGAGTCTTTCCAAAATAGCTTTTCTCTTCAGTGGAAGTAGAATGTTCTTTTTTCCATGATTAAAAATGTTCTGACAAGCAGCTGACTATAACAGTTGATACCTTGAAAAAGCATCTTGTTGCTTGTAACCAAGAAAAGTAAGCTTAAGTACTTTAAATGTGTTGAGTATCTTAAATATATATTTTTATTGATAATGAGTGATATTGCTCTCCGTTTTCATTTTTAATAAATGATTATTTTAATTATATACTGAATATTTTCAGTGCTTTTTGCCTGCCTATTTTAACCAAAATAAATGCCTGAACTGTTTTCTGCCTATAAGTGAAGTTTGTGTCAATGTTCAAATACATTCAATTTTGAAGATATCATTGTTTCACTGTCAATAGCCTCTAAAATACTATTAAGTATTATTTTATTATTACTGACGTTTCACCAAATCAAGAAAATTCCAATGTAGATTATAAGTAATATAGTGCAATTTTAACTTAATTTCATGTTGGGACCACAGAATCTCAAGCTCTTCTGTTTTTCAGGTGACAAACAAATGTGATGCAGTGTTTTATAGTAAGTTAAATTTAATATGATGGTTTTCTATTGTGTGAAGTTCTGCATCTAACAGCCATTTAATTCTAAGCATCATGTGCTAACACTCATTACTGGTATGTGTTCCAGGAATGGAAATGCAAATTAAAAATACCTAACATTGTATGAATAAATGTAATGGTTTGCATTTGAAGTGTTAATTTAATTTACTGACATACTATACTGCTAGTGTGTGTTGTCCTGGTAAATGTAAATGAAGGTAACACTGAAGGACTTTAGATATAGCAGTGTTGTATAATGCAGACCACATAGTTTGTCATATTGCAGTGTATAACAGTGCATCTTTTTTATATGTTTAAGTAATAACTATAAGAATATAAAATGTGTTTGTGTCACAGCAGAAACATGGATATTAATAGAGCACTTCTGAATTGTATATTAAAATTTTTGTATTGGTATTTCTCAACAAAGATATAAGAAACCTCAAAAGGAATTTGCATATTAAGAGCTGTTCTATTTGCTGTTTTTAATTGGTTTAATGATTTGAAGTTTGGCTAATAATGTCATCTGTCTGTATGTCGGAATCCACATAGTAAAACTATCGTTGATCTTATTTAGATTTAAAGTAAAACCACAAAAAATCATGTCATCACATTAAAACTCTCTTGAAGTTTCTCAAACACACTTATAAAATTAATTTTGGGACATGTTTCGTGAGGTAAATTCCTCACATTGTCAACCAATTGACAACTGACGAGTGAATTTTGGTAAGGTATGTGTTTGGCTATGTTCGCTCTGGTGGTCTGTTAATGAACTTAAACAATATGTAGTCTGCTTCTGGTATATCAAAATTAATAAGTTTATATTCATATTTTTTAGTAGATTTTTCCTGTATATTAAATTCTTTCGGATATTGAATTGTTTTTAGTAATATTATGTCCTTCTCTATTTCATGATTTTCATTCCAAAATGTGCAGCCACTGCTGATTTTTCTATTTGTTTGTATCTAATATTTCTACATTGTTCCTTTAATCTTATCAGATTTCTCTCTGTTTTTCCAATGTATATTTTGTCACAATCTTTGCAATTAATTCTATATATACCTGAACTTTCTTCTTTTTTGTTTAATTTTATTTAGATTCAATAATTTACCAACACTATTATCTGTTTCCTAAACTTAGGTATTCATTTTTTTACACTAAACTCCATTTATTTACATAAAAGTAAGACACGTTTCGGGAGAATCTCTCCTATCTTCAGTTGCTCACCGAACTGCTGTTACTCGAAGTGATGGCTGGACACCCAGATGTTTCTGTGGTGACCTCTGTTGGTTGAAGTAGGAAATTGCTGAGTTCATCCATTGGAGGAAACTCGAAATTCATTAGGTTTTTTCCTATTTTTTAATATAATTTTTTTTTCCCAAGTGAATAACTCCAGTGGGTTGTAAATATGTTTCAGTAGTTTAATTTCCGGTTTTATTTCATGGTTTTTGGTCCAAAAGTGAGCTGCTACTGCTGATTTATCCACCTGCTTAAACCGAATATTCCTAAAATGTTCTTTCCTCCGAATTTCCAAACTTCTCTTTGTTTTGCCTATGTAGCTCTGCTCACAATCTGCACCATTTTATTTCGTAAATTCCTGATTTCTGTCTTGTTGATATGGGCTGTTTTCCTGTGCAATCTAATAAACTATTGATGTTGTATCTGTTTTTGGGGCTAACATTATTCCATGTTCTTTGAAAATTTTCTTCAACTTGTGATTTTAAATTGGATGGTAGGTGAAACGTTTGAATTTATATTCTTTTTTTGTGTTTTTCAGTAAGGGAAGTTTCCACACTGAAAAACACAAAAGAAGAATGCAAATTCAAAAGTTTCACCTACCATCCAATTTACCACAAGTTCAAGAAAAATTTCAAAGAACATGGAATAATGTTAGGTCCAAAGAACAGATACAACATCAAGAATTTATTAGATTGCACAGTAAATGACTCCATATCAACAGAACAGAAATCAGGAATTTACAAAATAAAATGCGCAGATTGTGAGCAGAGTTACGTAGGCAAAACAAAGAGAAGTTTGGAAATTTGGAGTAAGAACATTTAAGGAATATTCGGTTTAAACAGGTGGATAAATAAGCAGTAGCAGCTCACTTTTGGACCAAAAACCATGAAATAAAACTGGGAATTAAACTGCTGAAACATCTTCACAACCCATTGAAGTTATCCACTTCGGAAAAAATTTTATATTAAAAAATAGAAAAAAAACCTAATGAATTTCATGTTTCCTCCTATGGATGAACTTTGCAATTTCCTACTTCAACCAACAGAGCCCACCACAGAAACAGCCATCTTTCGAGTAACGGCGGTTCAGTGAGCAACTGAAGATGGGAGAGATTCTCCCAAAACGTGTCTTACTTTTATGTAAGTAAATGGAGTTTAGTGTAAAAAAATGAATACCTAAGTTTAGGATATATTACCACTCCATTGTCAACAGCTTCATAAGTACAATATTTAACTATATCTGTTATTGGTGCCAAAGTGATGTTATACTTTTTGAAAATTTTTTGGAATTTATGGTTGACATAGGGTGATATGTGAATTAATGATAAGTATTTTCCATAAGTGAAGAACTGAGTGTGATGATTTGTTTAATTTCCTTTTTATTTTTTGATCTCCATTTCCTTGTTAAATCCATTAATTTCTGCTGTGTGTATTCTTTCCTGTGTTCTTCCTTACTGAGTGGCATATTAACTAACCTATAAGTAATACTATTGAATGCTGCTTCCTTGTGAGATCTGGGGTTAAAACCTTTAGCCTTTATGTAATTGTCAGTATGCATGTCCTTTCTGTATATACCAAATTCTCTATATTTTTATTACTTTTTATTATCCTTAGATCCAGAAAAGGTAAGGTATTATTAACCTCGGTTTCCATAGTGAATTTTATTGTTGGTTCTTGCAAGTTCAACAGTTTCAATGCATCTTCCATGAATCTATCTTGTAACTTTTGAAATAAATAACTGAAATGTTTCAGAATATATAAAGCAAACTAACATTAACTGAAAGATTCTGATTACCTGTTTTCTGTAAATAGCTCTTTATTAAATATTTTGTCCTAAGAAGTTACTTTTAGAATTACCTAATTTGTTTCATCATCTTGCAGCCACTTTAAAGTATTTTTACAATCAATATTGATTACTTACTTAATAGAATAAGAAAACACTTTTCAGACTACTGGCATCTTTAACAAAAAGCAAGAAAATATATCCAGAATAAAACAGATATTTTTCAAATCGCTTCCTCTTGTGCATAGTTTCTCCATGCCTGATTGGTTGTCATGCTGTGGGAGTGTGCTATACAGTTAACTATAGTGCAAGTCCACTTATCAGCAAGAAAGGTCATGCATGTGCATGCAGTATGCCAATAACTCTCCACCACATGTTAAAATACATTTTTATAAGAAGTTTTAATTTTTGTAAGTTGTTTCTGATATTGGACCATATTTTTGAAAACTGATAATTATTCCATTTTTAAAGTAGAATATTTTAACATGTATTTCAATTAATTTATATAATACCTTCACTGTAAACAGCTTCAAGATTAAACAAATGTGTATTTCAATTATTTTAAAGTGAATTTAGCTCTGTGTTGTCAGATTTGAAATGGAATGTCCCATATGTGGTTTATGCTACAGTTTGGCATTGTGGCTATAGTCAGCTTAAAACTTACATCTGTTCACTACTGTTTTCATATTTGAATGCGCAATGTTTCATGCATGGTTATTGTAAAGCTATCATAGGGTCTCTGCAATTAAGTTTACATTAACATCTTACAAACAGTTTCTTTAACTGGGGATTTAATACTAAATGAAAAGCAATTCTGCTGTCGTAGTGATTTTGTTGCCCTACCTCCTTAAGTTCCACCTTTGAAGCTCTTAAGTTTGTTCTTACCTGAAGATTCATTTTCCTCAAAAATAAGAAATTAATGAGCAACCGTGACCAATATTTTATAAAACAGATCATTTCTGATTTCAAGTCCTACTTGTCTACGGAGAGGCATGACAGTCCAGGTGGTGTAGTGGTAACCATACTTGCCTCCTAAAGCTAAGATCACGGGTTCAAACCGGGCCAGGATAAATGAATTTTTTCTGGTTTAAAAGTCCTAAGTACGGCTTCCTTCAGAAGGGAAGTAAAGCAATGGGGTCCCATGTCGTACATTTATGGCATGAAATAGATCCTCGAGCCTGAAAGAAGAGGCATCTGAGCAAAATTTGTCGACTGTTGCTAACTATGAATTGAATAGGATGCTGATGACCTGAGATGTTAAAGAGCATCCATAAATAAACCAAATAAAAAAAATGGAGAGGCATATTAAGAAAGCCATGGATCAACTGGACTATAGATTAAGGATTTTGCTATGCCTTTTAACTTAAGTTCAGATATAATTTGTGGTACTACCACTCTATTTTCTTCACAATATTTTTATTACAGTTAAAGCCTCAAGGGTTGATTGATAAGTGACCTTCAAGTCTAAGAATATATATCCTTTAAAATATTTCTAATGTTCAATAAATGTAGTATTACAAATCCACTCTCCCCAATTTTATCCCCTTTGGCACAACACATGAAAAAGTTTTGCTTCAAGTGTTCCATCAAATGACCAAATTGCAGAATTGTGCTTTAGAACCAAGCTGATTTTTAATTGCATGCTGTTTTTCCCTGATTTCATCCCTTAAGAGAGAGAGGAGGCGCTGAAAGGGTAGTGAATTCTGTGTATTCCTATCTCAATAAAATTTGATTTGAGAGTTTTTCAGTATGTGGAAGCTGATATTAGTTAAACTGTGTTTGAATAATTTTTGTTTCAGAAGTTAAAAAGAGAGACCTAGTCAATCATTACAGGCTCTTCTAAGTGTGTTCACACATCAGTGCATGCATGCTTTTTTACGTATTTATTTATTTAAATAACCAGCTCATTTATATTTATTGGGTAGATACGTGAAGTACACATGTTCACTTGTATATGTGTATGACTGCTATATCAGTAAAATGAGAACAACCATGGCTCTCATAAGTGCCACAAAATTACTGGGAAAAATATGTATTTCGTAAGACTTAAAAGTTCATTTTGTTTATCCTAAGAGCACAAAAAGAACAGAAAAGGTGAAAATAGATGTGTGATAGTCACTATTTTTTTTTTAAAAGAAAAAGACTGACAAACATTTAGTTAAGATCATAAATCTTTTAAGAGAGAAACAAATATCAATTTTAAACACCACCAGTCTTGTGGTTTAAAAAGATACATTTGAAAGCACGTGTTTTGCATTTCAGTTTTTACAGGAATATATAATAATGTAAATGAAACAAACTAGATATATATATAAACTTGACCTTTTTTTTTTTCCTTGCAGAGCATTTGGCTACAGGAGGAGAACCATCATCTTGAAAAGTCCAAAATTTGTTAAATTATGTATAGTGTTGTATTTAAAGTACACATGTTGTATATAAATAAAATGTGCATTCAGAAAGTAAAAACTGAAAGATACTGGTTACTGGTGTGTGTATTAAAATTACTTTGAACACATTTTATATAATGTAATTCTTTTGGCTTGTACTGTTTTATAAATCTGAAAGAAATTTAAAAATGTTCATTCCTCACTTTATACAAATATAGCTCTACCATTTTACTGTTCATCAGAATAAAAGTAGATTATCAATTATGTAAAGAATGGAAAATAAAAACACATGTGGATGTTATGCAAATTGATTATATTTTCCCCAATTGACTTTGTCAAGGGTTGCTAACAAGAGAATTGTTTCTGTTGGACCATACTGATTTCAATGAGGCTTTGTATGATCATTTAAGATGTACTAAATATAATAGAAAGTATCATTTTGTGATAAAATCAATTATAACTATATAAATAATTGTTGAACAATAGGCAAATGGCTTAGGGCAGAACAGCACAGTCAGCTAGTAGTGACATTTTAAGGCCTTGTTTATGCCAGTGTCCATGACAATGTAGGCAGTTTTATGATAAAGATATGTGAATGTACAATGATAAAAACAAACACTTTATCAATTTAGAAAAAAATGTGTGAAACTATTAATGCAAGAATATTTTTGATCTACCAGAGGCTGGAATTAGATTTAAGTTTGCAAACAATAACATGAATTGATAACTAAGTTTGTGACCATTCTTGAAAGTATAATGAGAAAAAATATACGTCTTGGATGATAATATGAAGATGGTAATCTTCATATTAGGAAATCTATACATTACAGGAGGACCGGGTAGTATCAGGCCTTGTTTTTTCATGCACATGGATTAGGTCTGAAGCTGTCAGGTTGCAGTTGCACACACCAGTAGTCATGGACATATATTGCTGGTGATATGACCGATTACTGAATGTTTGGGTTCGGTACAGTGAAGAGTTAGTGTTATTGTTTTTTATTTCTTTGTTTGCCATGGTTCAAAGATTAATTACGTAACACATTTTGTGTAACATTTTAAAAAATGAATCGGCTGCTTAATGTTGTGCAGGATTTCAAAACCATTTTCTGGGATTCGTTCATCTGACATATCTACAATTTATAAATTGGGTTTAAAATCAAAACAATATGACAGTGTTAGAAAAGAAAATAAGATGTAAGCATCATATGTAAACAGAAGGAAAACTGAATAATATTGCTGCTCAACTAGAATAATCACTGCTATAATCTCTTGCAAAGTTAGCACAAAAAGTAGAGGCTAGCAATAAAGCTACAAAATTGCTAAAATTTGATCCATAAATGCCACTGAAGTGCATGGCCTTACAGCGCACTGACTTAGGAAAGAGAAATTTCATCTTCTGTGAAAAAGGTAAGCATATTTTCATTGCTTTGCCAATTGTGTGATAGGCTGGATGTGACAGCTGCACTGTGTGCTATCAGCTGCTATGCTGTTTGCTTGCAGGAAAAATAAACTGAAGCCATAACAAATGTAGCTGTAAGTGAACATGGCAGAAATAAAATGTGTGGCAAAATGATGGTGAGTTCCACTAGTTACACATCTCCACAAAAACACCCTACAGAGATGTAGTATGGGACAAGTTTCGATTGCCTTTTATCCTGGAATTGAGATTATGGTCATCCAGCTGCTTATTTATATAATGCTGATGTGATATGCATGAGGAATGAAGTGTATCAAAGTTTGCTCAGGAAAGTGTCACATCTCTGGAATCTCTCTTCATTACATATTTAGTGCTAAAAGAAATCGGGTATGGAAGTGAGAGTGAATTATATATTCATAGTTTCTGTTCAATCTTGATGTTAAAAAATAACAGTACAACACTGGAGAATTATCAGATATCTCTTGGCAGTGTCACTGTTTAGATCAAAGTGATAACACTAGACACTGAGAACTCTGTAGGATGCAATAGGTTATTAAGGTTTTTCCTGCACTTAAGAAAGTGGATAGTAAAACTTCAGAAGAAAAAAGGGCTGAAATCATATTTTGAAAAATAACTTTATGTACATATGGTTTGTAATGAAAATTCAAGTGTGACAGCTTCCCTAGCTTAAGTAGTAGGAGATCCAGAGCATCAATGTGTAAAGGTGCTATAAATGAATTTTTTTCTGTAATAAACACAAAACCATCAAATTCCTGTTCAATATTACTCATCTTGTGCTCTGTCATATTTTAATGGGTGGTGCAGCTAATGTAACCCTATTTGTGCAAAGCTCCAGTAGCTGGGCGAAATGGAACTTTGCTGCTGGTGAAATGAAGTTACATTGAAATCAACTGTAAGTAATTACACATTTTAGTGTATGTGTTAATTGGCACAAAAATAATTTTTATAGTAAATTCAAGATGAGTTAATTGATAAATCCATCAAGGTTCTTTGAGATTACTCTGGTCCAATCAAAACAGTCCCCTTTTAAGTTTGAAATTTCCCTTAAGAAATTCAAGTAAATATATTTAAATGTTTTTCAGTTTATCTAACTGATATAGCATATTAGCCTATTAAACAAAAACTGTTTAATTTTCTCTTCCAAGTTGGATATTTAGAACACACTTGATGGTTTCACTTATATGAGATTTACCGAGGACATATGTTTCGTAGAATCTTTGTCCACATCATCAGCTGTTAAACAACTATTGTATCATTCGTAGAAGCTGAGTAGGTAAGTATCTGTGTTGTCTCTGGTGGTCTAGCGATAAACTTAAAGTGCTGTCTGCTTCTGGGATGTCAAAATTCATAAGGCCATAGGCTCATATTTTTTTTATATAAATTCTTTCCATATGTTTAGTTTTTTGCTTGTTGAACAGGTTTTAATAACTTGATGCCTTTTTCTATTTCACGGTTTTCATTCCAAAGATGTGCTGCCACAGCTGATTTATCTATTTGTAATGAATGTTTCTCCAATGATCCTCCAGTAAAAATGGAACACCCCCAAAAGTCAATGTGAGATTGGGGATCATATAGTCTAAGGTGTATGGATCATTCTTCTTCCCAGCACCCATAATGATAGGATTTTCATATCTCCAAATGATACAGCTCTTCCTTCAACCACAATTGCAGCAGGATGGCATATTGGAAATAGTTTTCCAACTGGATGGAGCACCCCCTCAATTTGCACAGGTCATTCGTGAGTACCTGGAAACCGTATTTCCATGTAGGTGGATTGGAAGGACTTCCTACCTCATTTTGGCTCCACTTTCTCCTGATCTCACACCTGTTGACCTTTTTGCATGGGGATATGTAAAGTCACAAATATACAAAAACAAATCAACCCCATTGAGCATTTAAAGGAACATATCATGTTGCTCAACAACACACCTGCAATGGTAGAAAAGGTTTTTGTGAAGTGGTGCCGTGCTGGGATTTATGTATGGAATTGCAGGGTGGTCATATGGAATAAATTTAGATGGATTATGTGTGACTGTGTTAGGGTTTACATTCACTGTATTGGTTTGAATCAAATATTTGTTTTTCACAAAGATGGATCGAGACTTTATAATCACTCTGTAGTTTAGAAATGGACTTGATGTAAACAAAATTTCTAGTTAGTGGGTTTGTTTAAGGGCTTAAAGAATAAGTCATGAGACAGAAAAACTTATTTAAAAGCATATTGCAATATATCTACCCAAATTCAAAATATTGTTAGAACACAGTATTCAGATTGATTTCTTCATTATTCATCTTAGGCACTTAATAAACAAAGAAGCATACACCATTCTGAAAATAATATAAAATGATTTCTAAATAAAAATGTAAAATTGAAGGAAAAAAATCTGATTTAAAACAAAAATCATTGATTTTGATTTTTTAATACAAATTATGTTTTTTTATACCCCTGGTTTGCCCTTTTTCCTTATACTGAGATTATAGTTATCCATCATCTTATTTATGTTACGTTGATATATGCATGAGGAATACATTATCAGAGTTTTGCTCAGGAAAACATCATGTCTCCGGAACCTCTCTCAGCTAACAGAAATTGGGCACAGAAGTGAGAATAAGCTATTTATTCATTATTTATTTAAGGCACCATCAGATATGCTAATAATATGAGAAATAGGAAATATATTTAGTTTGTGCTCAATCTTTGATGCATGAAAATAAAAGTGACAATGCTGGAGAATTTCCAGATATTTCATGGCATTGTGTTACTGTTTAGACAACTGATAATTTTCTATATACTTGGAATTTGGTGGGAACAGATCATTAATGTTTGTCTCGCACTTTTAACACATGTGAAAAAGCATACCATTGATGCATTTGCATAGTGAGACACTTTAATGTATTTTAAACTTTTTAGAGGGTCATGGTTTACAATTGGAGTTTTAGTTAATAAGGCTGGTGCACATTTCATGGCTCATTGCATCAGTTCTTGATTGAATATGAACTTCTAGCATTTGTTCATAAGGGCAGTTGTTTACGTATATATAATATAAAAGAAAAATAATGTAACTCTATTAACAATGTAACTAAATTAACAATAATTATAAAAGTAGAAAAGGATATAACACTAAGAGAAAGTCACACTTGTAATCGCTATATTTCGAACTACTAGAGTTCTCCTATGGCAAGAAGAACTCTAGTAGTTTGAAATATAGTGATTACAAGTATGACTTTCTCTTAGTGTTTTATCCTTTTCTGCTTATATACTTATTACAAATATTTATTTAAGATGCATTGATTGCCATTTTAAAATCTATTTTATCAGCTTTGATAGAAAAATGACTTGCGATATACTCGTTCACAGATTAATTGTGGCAAAATGGGATCTAGAAGATAGAATGTTTGAAATATGATTCTAGTACAATAAATTGAGTTTAAAGTCCAATGCAACACTGAAAATTGTCAAGTAATTGTTGCTTTGAAAAAATATTATGCATATCATCCGGAGCTATTTGAGAACATGCAGGAATGAATGAAGACAAAAGGACTTAATATTGCAGAATAGAATCTGATATGCCTTAGACTAGTGGAAGAAAATAACATTTGGAGTTAATCAAATAGCATTTTAAGTTGACTGCAAAACCTTTCCTCTGGTGTAAAATAAAATTAATTTATTCTGAAATATATTGATCATATAGCAATGTGTTATGTTGAACAAGTGAATGAAGCCCAATATAATATATAAAAATATACTAATTACTGTAAAAATAGAAACATAAATGTAGATTTTGCACTAAGAAGTACATTCCTAATATTCGTGGTTTCAGAGTTGCATACATCCAAACTAGACTTTTATTTTATTATTATTTTTGGGAGTGGGACCTGATAAGAAAGTGTGGAATCCAAAGAGCATAATACAAGTCCCTTGTTCATTCAATAATGAAATATAGAGCACCTTAATCTCTTCTGAGTCAAAATATTCAGAATACATTTTATGGTTTTACTTACATGAGATTTACTCAGGACATGCTTTGTGGAGCATTTATCACATCCTCAGCTGTTAAACTACTGTTGAATCATTTGTAGAAGTTAGATGGGTAAATATCAGGTTGACTCTGGTGGTCTTGTGATAAATTTGAATAAAGAGCTGCCTGCTTCCAGATGTCAAAATTCATAAGGTTTTGCTCATGTTTTGTTATATAAATCCTTTCCCATGTGTTTAATTCTTTTGGTTGTTAAACAGTTTTTAATAATGATGTGTTTTTCTATTTCGTGGTTTTTATTCCAAAAATGTGCTTCCCAGCTGATTTATTTATTTATTTGTAATTGATGTTTCTCCAATGTTCCTTCATCCCAATGCCTATATTTCTCTATGTTTTTCCTATGTAGATTTTTTCTCTTTGGGCCTGGAATCTGCTTTGTTTAATTAATAAACGTTTACACTGTGTCGGTTTTGAGATGCTAAGATGATGATGTGCATGTCCTTTCTGTAGATGCCAAATTCAAGTTTATTATTACATTTTATTTTCTTCAGATCCAAAAATAGCAACATATTATGTTTCTGTTTGGACAGTGAACTTAATTCTAGACTCTTGCAGGTCTAAAAGTTTTAGCACACCTTCCACATGTTTTTTATTTATAGTGGCAAATATATTGTCTACATATCTGTACCATACCTTAAAAATGTAGGAGAAAGCTTACTGATGTGCATCTCAAAATAGTTCATAAATAAGTCAACTAGAAAAGGTGATAATGGACTGCCCATCACCAGTCCTGCTTTCTGTTTAAAGATTTTGTCCTCAAACATAAACAAATGTTTGATTTATGTACAACTTAGTAAATTTCATGTATTCTTCACTGTGTTTTTATGTTAGGTTGATGGATTGTAATAATTTTTTTAAAAAAAACTAATAATTTATTCTGTGGGAAATAGGTTCTTGACATCAAAAGAAACCAGTGTGTTGTTCGGTGATAATATGAGGTCCATGGAGTTTTTTTAAACTTAAGCTATCAAATTTAGGTAGTGAAGGAAACTATAATGATAACCAGTTTGCTAAATGGCAGATTGAAGTATTTACGTTGTAAATGACAGGACCACCAGAGTAAACTCAGATACTTATCTACCTGACTTCTACAAATATGAAACATGTCCTGAGTAAATCTCATGCAAGTAAAATCATAAAGTGTGTTCTAAATATTTTGACTCAGAAGAGATTATTAATGCATGTTGTATTGTGTTTGATTTCAAATTGAATTAATATTGAAAATGCAGCATCTTGCTGGGATTCCTATAGGAAAAACCAAATAGACTCTCTTGAGAGGGTGCACGGGATGGAAACCAAATTTATGAAAGGGCAGAGCTGTGGGTTTGAAATGGTGCAGGATCTGGGATGGGAATCTTGGCAGCTGGATGAAAAAAAGGCGAGACTTTGTATACTTTGTGAGGCATATAAGGATATTTGGGCATGCAAGGATTTAGGACTTTTAATTAAACATACCCTCGTATACTCAAGGGGAAGATCATAAATTTAAAATGCAAGGAAAGCAAAAGAGGACAGATATTGGTAACTGTTTGTTCTTTAGTAAAACCATTGATGATTGGAGTGCAATAATTTAGCTGCAGCAGTCTTTGAGGGCTGTTCTCTAACAGTTAAAACATTTGAGAGAGATTTAGATAATGATATTAGTGTACGGATTTGCTTTTACATTTGACATTTATTTAAATGAAAAAATATATATTTAACTAGCTTGAAATGTCTTTAAAGTAGGTTCATATAGATTGCATTAGATTAAATGCATTAAATTTTATTGACCTGGGTTTAATTAGGTTGATATGCATTAATTAGATTAAGATGCATTTAAATAGGTTGGCACATACTTAAATAGATTAAAATGCATTTAAATATGTATATAATTTGGTTACAATACATGTATTTAATTATGAAGTGAAATTTATATAGTTTGACAGATATGTAATTAGCCTAAAATGCCTTTAATTAGGTTGACACATATAATAATAATAATAATAATAATAATAATAATAAACAAAAAAAATAAGGTATATTCTTGGAGCAATGTAACAAAAACGATAGAAGCAGAAATAGATAAAAACACTCACACAATTTTTGCTAAGAAGTCTTGTCTTCTGCCTTTAAAGGAGAACACAGGTTGTTCAAAATATAGCAAACTGTGTGTAACTATTTAAGTACTTTATCTATTTCTGCTTCTCTAGTTTTTGAATATATTAAATAGGTCAACACATATTTAATTAGTGTATTTAATTTTGTTACCATATATTTATGTTGATATGTATAATTGTAAGTATAAACTGTAAATATTGCAATTTCCATTGCCAATGGAAATTGAATAAATGCATACATGCATATCTTCCAGTGGTTCTTATCTCACATTGGAGTGACAGGAAACAGCAGATCAGCTAGCAAAAAAGACCCTACCCTACACAAATATACTATCCACATTGATATTAAAAATCAGAAGAATAAATAGATAAAGACAAAGATAAAGCCTGGGAAAAATATAGTTAATTTTGGCGTGCATCTGCAGCTGGGGCCTAGGTCGCCTAAATTGCTGGCTCTATTAATGAATAAGTTCATTTTGCATTTTTACTCGTACAACTTTTATCAATAATAGTAAGCACATAATATCAGTTTTATTTCACAATTAGTATTAACCATTGTTGTAGAGGTTGTTCAAAGTAGTGTTCGTCTGCAGTCACACATTAGTTCCTCTACAGTGTGGAGCTATTTCTATATAGTACACTATTATAAATTTTGCTTCACTAACACAAATTAATAACATTGGCACACCAATAGCCATGATATACAAAGATTTGATTTATAGTGATCTCTTAACTGCAAACTGAGTTGTAATAATACAAAAACAGAAATAATGCTTATTCTTGTAACAGAAAACTGAGATTTACTGTCCATATGCAGTCATCAATGTTGGGATTGTTTACTATGACAGATGAGACCTTGGTCCAGTACATGCTCTGCTCAACTGCAAACATGGGCAAAAATAACTGTGTAACACATGCAATGAATATTTAGGCAAAATGGGTGTAAGAAATTTTTATTCATTTAAGAGCATTTGAAAATAAGAAATTTTTAAAAAATTCTGTTGGAACTCACACATTGAAACTTGTTAAATATAAATTTTCTCTAATTTGTTATCTAACACACTTATGCTTCACTTACTTTTAAATACGGTGGGACCAATTTCAAAGAGACATCCTCTCCATCTTCAACTAACTTGATGGCTCAAAGAAAATTTTAATTTACATATTGCTGACATCTCTTTCAGACTTAGATAGCAAGAATAAGCCATGTAAAGAATCAGTAACTCACATTTAAATATAGGACATAACTGCCTAAGCATATCTTAAAAGGATAAATATTTTGAAGTTAAAAATGTGTATATCATACCAGCAACTTAAGACTAGAATGGGATAAGATAAGTTTGTGAATGGGGTTCGATTCCTACTAAGACTGTCTTCCATGATATTTTTTTTCCAGGTTTTATGCAGGCCTCATAAATGGCAAATGCTGGGGAAGTACCTTAAACACTAGTCATTCCTGTAATTAAAAAAAAAAATTCTTTCTCAGTTTATCATTTCTTTTCAGCATCACCATTGTTCCCCCACCAATGAGGCATCTTGCACTCACACACTCATGCACAGCTCCTTTCCCTAACTCTAGTAGTTCGTTGCATGATAAAATAAAATGATAATTTGTGTACATTTTAATTTTCTGATGATTTCCCAATTATAAGAAAATAAAAATAAATATTTTTTTAATTGTATGTAAAAATATATATTTAATTTCATTTTGATCTAAAAAGTATACTGTATAAAAATCTTAAGCTATGTGCAGCTTAATTTCTGACTATAGAAAAGTTTTTTTTTTTATTTAATAGAGGTATGTACTCACAATGAGGTTATATGCATATAAATGACAGGAATTTAACATTTAGGAATTTGATGAACAAATGCAGTTTGTACAGAAGAGTAGTTTTCACTAAGTTTATTCCTCTTGTGTAGCGCTCTCTTCCTGTGTGCCTGAGGCCTGGGGGCCACCAAAGGCTTGCAGTTCTGCCACTGCTGCAACAAGTGCAGCACCTCGTCCACTTCCATCCTCAGACAGCATCAGTGTATACTGTTAACATTAATAAGAGAAGTAAAATATATATGTTGCTGCAATATTATTCATTAAAACTTCAAGCTCAAAGGCCAATCGTCCAGCCCTGAAAATGTTTGTTTTTAGAATTTCCTTACAAGTATCAGAGTATTAAATTTATTATATATTAGCTTAATAGTTCATGAGAATAAACCAATCATTTTAACATACAGTTTAAGTTTAGGCATCCAAAAGATTCTTCCTTACAGAAATATCAGTTCTGTACAAGTCTGACCTTCAACAAAATATTATTTAAAATTAAGAAAATATTATTTACATTTACTACAATAAGGTGCTAAAGACCTCAGGCCCTTAGTATGTGGTAAAGATAGTTCTATGGATGTTCAGAAATGATTTATGCTAAAGTAACCATTCATTGAAACTAATTTAATACAGATCATATTAGAGATGTTCCCTGTCAATGTCTGTCCATCTTTGCGATTATTCCAGCAGTTTCAATATTTGTACAGCAAACTATTCTTTTATAGTGTATCACATTCACTGCTGAACAATCACCTGAAACTCATTATTGGAAATGAATTTCTTACTCTGCAGGATTCTTTCATTGAGTTGCATATAGCATAGTTGCTATGGTGAGTATGAAGGATGAGGCCGTGTTCTGATGGCTGCTCATTTTCATGTTGGAGAAACACACCATACTCCCATTTCCTTTGATGGCATCACTGAATGCAGCGACAGAGTTTGTGCATTGAATTGCAGTACCAATCACTGTTGATAGTCATTGGAGAGGTTAAACCCCTCTCATGGATAGGAACATGAGCAATCCACAAGCAGACCACTAGTCAGCCTGCCCAATCTGACTTGGACTTAACAAGTTAGTCACTGTCTTGTCTTCAAGAAGATTATGTCCAGTACACTGTCTACCACAGTTGTAGTAGATGAAAAGTTTGGGAAGATGGAGAAGAAACCTTTCAACTTGGCAGACTCCATTTGCATGTTAGCTGATGATGCGAACAAAGGGTTCATGAAACTGGTTCTACATATATAAACAAATAAGTGGAGCAATAAGAAAGTGTAGTTCAACTTGATCCAACACTGATCTTAATTATTTGTTAATGTTGCTAAACCTTACTTTCTTTTAACAAACACAATACATCCTGATTCCACTGATCCTCAAGGGCAGTAAGTATTTTCACAACCTTAAATAATTCTTTCTTTTAGTTGCTGCTGCAAGTTTTTAATCTTGGAAATCTTGTTAAAATTGCCTAAAGCCTTAAGTCTCATAAATGCTTCAAATTACAAAATAATGATTATGACAAGACATATTGAAGGACGTACACGGCTGGTTAGTATTTTTGTTTCATATAAATTGTAAATTTTAAAAGGAGTTTGATTGTTTAGCAGTGCCTAACAGTGCAGGTTTGGGGGAGCTGGAAGACACATGCTCCCTGACCTTCCATTTCATCTTAGGGAACAATAAATGTATATAAAATGGTATATGATGAGCAATTAAAAATAGTAAATTCTTAGGAAATCAAATTAATAAAATCTTGAACTTTAATGAACATATAAACATCCTTTGCTAAAGGTTAGGCTCATCATATATTTACTGAGAACATTATCAAATTATCTAGAAAAGGGCATTTTAAAATCATTATATTATGGAATAATAAACTCATTTATTGAGTATGGAATTGAAATCTGGAGTGAAACAACTATTGCCAACTTAATTAGCATACCTATAATACAAAAAAAAGTAAAAAAAAAAATAAATAAATAATGGCGTATTTGTAATCTAAAAATCTGCCAGACTGTAAAAGAAGTGTTTAAAAATCAGCATATTTTAACAGTAGTTTCTTTTTATGTGTATATAAAGTTATATTGTTAATTAAAAAGAATGGATGTAACAATACATAAAACAGCATTATTCATATAACTCTAGGGTTATTAGTAATTATCATAGTAACTACAACGTAAAAAGATCCCTACATCAGAAGAACTATATCATTCAATAAATTACCAGAATCCATAAACCTGTACAAAGCAACTCTTAAAATGATATTAATGGATATCATTGTATGATTAGTTGAACTACACACTCTTAATGCTTCACTTGCTTTTTATAAATGTATGGAACCGGTTTCGAGAACATTTGTTCCCATCTTCAGCCATGCTAAGGTTCCAATTTAAGTTCCAATTTTACATTTAAGTCTTAAAATGATGTTGAACTATCTGTTGAGTAAATGCTTATATAGAGTTGATAAATTATAGCTTCTTGTAATTTAGTATATAAGTGTAAAATGTATACACATTTATATTGTACATATGTAAATAGTGTTCTGTAGAGAATTGTCAGGTATATCCTATTGTAACTGTAGCTGTTTGTAGCTGTTTATTATTTATGATGCATTGTAGAAAAAAGAAATTAAATTAAAGTTTCTCTCACTCACTGAGTAATAAGGAACCAATTGACAAACTGATCAAAAGGAAATGAAAGCTAATTATGTAATTCACAATGTAGCAACCTGTAAGGAGTTGTGTAAACTAAGGGGATTCCTCAGCAACTTGAATAATTTTAAAAATGTGACTTTATTAATAAATTAAGTTATGGCATTAGTGTGTAGTATTAGGGGAACAAAATTAGAATTCTTATAATCTAAAAGTATCACAAATGATAAGCCACATTTATAGAACTATTATTATTATTATTATTATTATTATTATTATTATTATTATTATTATTATTATTATTATTGTTGTTGTTGTTGTTGTTGTTGTTGAGATTAAACCCAAAAATTAATTGTATACTCTTAATTAAATAAAAAATGTGACCACTGATAGATAAAGCAATACTGTGTGGGCAAGTGTAAATATGTTTGTGAAATGAGGACTTGATATCATCTTTACATTCACTTAAATAGAGAAATAATAGAAAGTTTCAAATTATATTGTGTATTTAAGAAGATGATGGTCATATTCAATTAAAAATGAAAGTAGAAATCCACACAGTGAAACTATCATAATCTTGTTGAATTAAAAGTAAAACTTCTAAAATCAGTCAATATATTAAACTCTCTTGACATTTCACATTAAAACTTTTTTTATTAAAAAGTAAGTTGGGACTAGTTTCGTGCTCACTTACTCACATTGTCTTGGTTAACAGCCAACCAGGAACAGGTCGACCAGGAACTGATGATAGGAGCGATGGCTCCTGAAACTAATCTTCCATTTTATTGAATTTTAGTGGTGTATATGTTACAATTTTGACTAATTTTTTTAAAATGTTAATATTTAATAATATTAGAGCAAATCCTGTATTTTGGACAAAGATATTTTGACTTAGTACCCTGCCATGACTTGCAGTTTAATATCTGCTTTCCAACTGGCAGGTCTAGATTCAGATCCTGATTAGGACAAGTAGCCTCTAAAAAGGATAATGCCACTCAACTTAAGGAGCCAAAGGACTTGAATTATCATATGTGTACCATTAATACATTTCATTCATGCTGCTAAACAACTAGTAATTGGCAAAGAAATTAAAAGGTATTTAGAAAAACTAACAATGATAGTATATAAAATAAGGTATGTTGTTACCTTTATGCCTGGATCGACTAGTGGAACCATATACATCATAATATGATCATGAAATCTGGGATGGAAACGATAAATTGAACCATCTACACCAATGACTATGTCCTCTTCTCCAATTTTATTCACAAGTGTTGCCAACCCTGCAGCCAAAATATGGGCTGCCCGCAAGACAAAAAGTTCACAAACATAGCGCATGATCATGAAATCTTGCTCTGTTGCAGTAGTAATACCAAAAACACTTTCAACTATAGCCTTTACATTCGTATAATCTCCAGGTTCATCACTATAAAGGTAAAACAGAATTATTTTTTACCTTGGGAAGGTATAAATTAAATGGTAATGAATGTTAAAAATGTTAGGTTACCTTTCAATATCTGTCAAATGTTTTGTGGTGAAAATTTCCCATTGCTTTAATTTTGCAGGAACTTTGCCATTCAGGTCAACAAACATAAGTTTATCTTTGCAGAGCTTCACCAGCATACACCGCACTAATTCTCCAAGGTACATTCCAGAAATCATCTTCTCATGCCTAAAAATAAATAATTACTTTAGAATGCAGTAATTAAGGTTAAAGAGGATATTTTGATTTTAAGTGTATTATAAAACTGCATTTGTACATTTATCATGCCAGAAATGATTAAGAAAACAAGTTTTTGCCAAAAAAGCATCAGAACCTTTCAAAGCACCCAGTGTTAACAATTGTATTCATTTCCACTGTTTTCAACCACTTAATCTCAGCTCAAGCTTCATGGGAATGTCATTCATAACAATGTTGTGTATTATATGACACCTTAGTTTGATGAAAAAGTTGCTCTTTAGAACTTTTCTTTAATCTTGGAGAGCAAAAAATAGTACATCCATATTGGGTGAGTAAAATGAATGGGTTCCATTTTGCTACTCCAAAACATCAGTGTTTCCTTTTATTGTTTGAGCCAAAAATTTGTTTATAAACATTTTGTTCAGGCTATGATTTTGGATTACATGCCTTGTGGAAGGCATTCCTTCACTACTATTTGATAGTAGTTTGCAACATATTTCCAAAATCACATTGATGAAATGATCCTCCTTGTGTGGGGGCAGGAAACAATAAATTTTTCTGCCCAGAATAAAAACTGTTACAGACTGGTATATGAATTCTCATCAAGAAAAACAGCAAGTAGATGACTGAACACAAAACTTGGCTAGGTCTAAATGCTTATGGATTATGGTTTGTACTGCAGTCAGCCAAATGTTCAAGATCCCCTCTATGGCAGCAGACATGAGGTGAGAATCTTTTACAGTCCTTGTAAATAACTTTTTCTTGAACAATGGCTATTGCCAGATCACCACAGTGAGGTACACCTTCAAGTGATGAGCAACCTCCTAAAATTTCACAGGCTTTATTTCTTTATCTCTGTTTAGGTCAGACTTCTCAAAAACAGAATAACATTCTTCAGTATTTAAACCCTTTGATGCTTACCAGCATAGTCTTAACAGTAATATTTTATACTAACCATGTGAACCAATGTTTAATTTCAGTTACATTACTTTCCTGACTCAGATTTTTGTCATTTTCCCCACTATTCCTTTTGTATCTTTCTAATAGACAAAAGCAGAAATAAGCCAATTTTCAATTAATGATTTAAAAAAAAAAAAAACTTTTTAATGCATGCACTCCTACTTTATTGAAATTTACTGCTTGGAAGATATTAAAAGTTTTGACCTGATCCTTGCACAATTACTCAGTCTACAAAACGATATGTATAACAAATAACCACTCCTGTCAGTTTTACTGCTTCTTAATCTTATGCATTTGTCTTTTTGATAGGACCAGTCATCAAAGTACCACCAATTTTCTAGAGGCATGTCAGATACAAGCTCAATAAAGTTCTTAATCACAGCTTTATTGGTGTTCAAAAACAATCTTGCATTTTCTTCTTGATGATTGGAAACAATAAGTAGTCACATAATGCCAATTGAGAGCAGATGAATTATTTATTTCGCACCTGCAGCAACCATAAAATTGCTGTTTCTTTCAGTGTGGGACAACTTGGCACATCTTTGAGGTTCTACTATATGTACACTTCTTCCCAAGAATTTCAGTAAAAAATTATGGTGTACCACTTGTCATCAACTGTTTGATAACCGACCAGATGAAGTAATGAAAGAATTAAGCAACCAAGTATGATAAGAATTTTTATTGATCACTATTTTAGGACGGAGTGGAGAAGGAAAATTCATGAGAATCAAAAGTTGTAGTTTTTTATACACCTTCACAGATGCTATTTGCAGTCTTTTGGCTTTCGTCTTTTGACTTTATGCTTGCAAACCAACTTCTTGTCAGTGCTTCAATCTCTTTTGACTGTTGTTGACTTATCTTCAATTGGGAAGATCCAATGTGGCAATTTCCACTTGTTTTCTGGATCATATATAAGGTGCAGCACCTTTATAAAAATATAACTGTTTTTGTACCAATTTTTGAGATTTGTATATTAGGACATGAAATGAAGCAAAATAGACAAATTTTGGGGCACTTTTTGCACCTTTTTGTTTATCTTCTTTTGGTTATGTCTTTGATACTTCAGTTCCTTTATTGAACCTTTTCTTTCTTGTTTTGTTAAAAAATTAGATGGAAAAATAAATTACTTTCGCCCTTATTGAGCAAAAAAATAAATGATTTTCACTTTTCTTGAGTAGCTATAGTTTTATTTTGTAGAACAGAGCTTGTAAAATAATATATTTATAAATTTACAGCCTCAACAGTTTCCAAGTTTAAGTATCAAAGTCTACAAGAGAAAACACAAATTTCAATTAAAGCTAATCGCAAAACCACACTTTTCTATTTCATGCACATTATTTGTGAAGAAGACTCAAATCTCTAATTGCTCTACTTGATTGTGTTTGTGTTGTTGCTCTCCGAGCACTCTACCTGCCAAAAGTTCAGAAAGCAGTTTTATACACTTTCATAGGAATTCAAAAGACTACTCATTGAAATGGGTAAAAAAAGAAAGCTAAGTTTCTGAAGGTAATCGCTGCCATCTTCAGTTCCTCATTGACTGCCAGCCTTGTTCTTCGTGGTGGTTTGATTTATCTCTGGTGGTAGTTGGATAACTTCTGTGTTAAGATGTCACTTGGCAGATTTCAAAGTTGAAAATGTTACTTTTGTTCTTCCAGATATAAATGTTTTCCCAGACTGTAAGTTCTGTTTTTTCTGTAATATTTTTAAGTACTTTGGGATTCCTGTTGATATTATGTTTTTCATTCCAAAAATGCCAAGCTAATACTGATTTTTCTTCCTGTCTTTGTTTTATGTTCCTTATGTGTTCTTTCACTTGTGTTTTCATGTTTCTTTTAGTCTTTCCAATATATGCATAAGTCAGGGTAACAAATTGGTTGAAACCCAGTAAACACTATGTTTACTTCCTAATTATTGGTTACTTTGTGTTATTTGCTACAATGTTGAATAGAGAATGTTAATGTAACTAGTTTAGACTAAATAAATGCATTTTATCAGCACACATTTGAATTCTTTTGTACAAAATTTCAAATTATTTTTTTTCCCCATTCCAATCATAATTTTGCATTTTAAAATTCTTTCTCTGGTCATAACAGTAAATCTTGTTTCATCGCTGTGATGCCAGAATCTGATTTATCTCAATTTAATCTTTTAAACATTTACTTGCACTTTTCAATACATATTTGTTCCTCAGTTTCTGTCAAATTATGTGGAATTCACTAAGTACACAGCTTCCTCACAACAAAATGAATATGAAGGATCTTTTGTTTTACACTCATACCTATCCCCAAAGATGCATGGATTTTGGGCAAAAATATATGACTTATTTTCTTTAATCATTTTACATACACTGTCGATATTTCTGTCACTGGTCCCTATAGCCAACCTGAAAGCCTTATGAACACAAACAGCACTGTCCTGGAAATTGAATTGTTTTTATTATTGAATGAATAATATTCTAATTTATTCTATACATATGTTTGCAGAAAATTTTAGTATGACTTATGTAAAAGATGTGCATAAGAATTACACTATTCTTAATGGGTACTGGTTTACTTACAGCTGCTTTCCTTTGTTAATGGAATGTTTGTCCACTTCTTTGTCATAAGGAGTGCGAATGAAATTGAGACAACCTTTATCTCCAAATGCACCACTTTCTGTATTAATAACAACAAATGGCTTCGATAGGTCTCCATCAAATTTCTCAACATTTTCTATTCGTTCTACATAGCAACAATTTGTACCAGTTCCTAGAATTTGAAATAAGAATTTTATTATTATTTCATAATGTTTTAGCTTGCAGAATGATTAATATAATGGAATTCAGAATCTTCAAGTATAAATGACTCAGAGTAGATATCCTTTTGCTTCAAGTAGTATGACAATCACACAGAATATGAGTAAATCAAAAATATTTAATTTGATTCATAATTATTGCTTTTTAATGTAGGTTTTTAATATGTTTATCATACGTCATTAAAAGATGTATTAGACACACAGGGGGTTAAGTACACTAATTTAGACTTCAAAGTTATACTCCATCTCAAAAATATCTTGTTAGTCATACGGAAGTGGGGATCAGGTCAGTGGCACCTCAACTAATACAGGAGTTCAGATAATGGATAAACATTAATTTTCTTAAAGAACGTACCATTTGCTTTTTTTAATAGAGTTTAATACTCATTTTTATCACAGGTGGACACTGATAAAACATGATTTGAAATAATCTGTTCTGAGTCATACTATTTAAGCACACTCTTTTGGCTTCCCTTAAATGACTCATTTAACAGGATGTGGATGAGGGTCCACAAAACATGTCCTGAGTAAATCTCCATTAAGTAAAGCCAAAAAAGATGCATTTAAATAGTTCAACTCAGAAGAGATTATTGATGCAAGTTTCACTGTGTTAAATTTCAAATTTAATTAATATTGAGATGTGATGAAATGATAAATAAATTATAAATTAGGAAAGGAGAACTTACCAATGATAAGACCAATTTTACATTTTGGATTTTTCCATGCACATGACATTAGAGTTCCAGTAGTATCATTAAGAACTGCACAAATTTTTATTTTTATATCCTGAAACATTAAAGTTTATATTTTTAACCCAAAGAAAGTTCAATGTAATCTTTTATCAGCAAAGAGTTTAATAAATAAAGAAATATTTGGAGGACAAAAATAAATGTGAACATATGGACAAAAGAACATTTTAGAAATACGAAAAAGACAAAAATGAATAATCATCATTGCTAAATACTTTTGGTCAAATAATAATTAAGTAGATATAAACAACAAATAATTAAAAGCAGTAAGAAATCATTTAGAACTAACCATTCAGAAAAAAATGTTATACACAAGAACAACAATGAATTTTAATTCCACTAAAAGATGATCTCATCAAGAAACTCATCAGGCAAACCATGAAAGGGAGAGAGCTCAACAACAAGCAGCTAGGAAATAACAGTTGGGATAAGTAGCTGATTATGAACACAACTACATTCGAAACATGTCCAAAAATTAAAAAGGTTAGCAAAATTCCCGCATGAAAACCTGGCCAAATATAATAGAAAGAGGTTATAATTATATTCCATACATTTGACTGATGATTGATTATTTTGAGTAAAGGTCAAGAAAACTGATATACAAAATAGTGTTTGATTGTTAATATGGGGAGAAAAAAATTGTTATATGAATATAGATGATACATCCAAATATGTAATATAAGAAGGAATTGCAGGATTTAAACATGAAAATTCTAAATATCTTGGAGTCACAACTGCAAAAGATGAAAAAAAAATCACATATAAGGCTAGGCAATAAAGAGAGAAGGCTTTTTCTTATTTATGAAATATGCTAGGCAAGGTCAAGATTGGTATGGCCTTTTTGAATAATTCCCATTGAAGTGTGAGCACTTGACCTAATATATCTACCAGTCCTGGAAGGCATGCTGGAATTGCCTCCACCTTCTTCATGATAACCATTGATGAACAAAAATACTGGCCCTGCAGCCTGTTTTAGAGACAAAGGAATAGAAAAAGTCACATGGAGTTAAGTCCTGGGTGTATGGAGGGTGGGGCATGCATTCTATGTTTTTTCTGACCAAATGTTGAGCAACAATGTTGCAAATGTGAGGGTGTGCATTTTCACGGTGAAGGCGCAAATCAGATAAATGCAGCCCAGGTTGTTCCAGGATGCTCAAAACAGTCTTTTAGTACTTCCCATTAACTATTGTTTGCAAGGGGCTTCATGTTGGTAGACAAGATAGTCAAAGAACAAAATCACTATAACCTTTCCTGCTGACGAAACAACCTTGGTCATATTTGGTGTCAGAGAACCAGGTGATTTCCACACTGAAATTACCTGTTTGTTTTCTGGATCATAATGGTGAAGCCAAGTCTCATCATCTATAATGATGGAATTCAGGTATGCCTCGCCATGCTTTGCAATCAGATGCTGAAGCTCCCTATATACATCAACTCGCACTATCATCTGTTCAGGCATTAGCAATCTCAGCACTCATATGGCAAAGATGTGTCTCAGTGTAATTGATTGTGCAGAATGGTGAACACACTATCTGTAATATGTCTGTTAGTCTATTCATTTTTATTCATCAATCTTCCCGATCAATAGCAACAGCTGTGTTAATCACGGTATTATTTACCACAGTAGGTGAAGCACCTGGACCACTCTGCTTTGTTGTTGAAACATCGCCTTCCTTAAACTCTTTGAACCACAAATTGATTGTAGCAGCACACCATCATAATTTCTCATTTATC
Organism: Metallyticus violacea; assembly: GCA_030762175.1. NCBI lineage: Eukaryota > Metazoa > Arthropoda > Insecta > Mantodea > Metallyticidae > Metallyticus > Metallyticus violacea. The sequence continues at coordinate 73,208,352 of CM060837.1, read as the reverse complement.
TATATTAAATGGCAATCTCTGGGACAAAAGGATTATAAGGGAAAATAAATACAGAATTTTTTCAAACAGTAGTTATGAACATAGCAACATATGGGGCAGATATTTAATATCTTAACTATAAAACCACTTATTAGATGAAAATGAGCTTTTGATGAAGATCAATTCTAATATCCAAATTAGAAAAGTGTAAAAAATGATGTCATCAACTGTAAATTAAATTTAAAGTTCAATAATAGACTATATAAAACACAAAATGATTAAAATGGTATTAGAAGAAAGTATGCCTAGAAGAATTTTGGAACAAATGCTACCTGAAAGAATGAAGAGAGGGAAGATCAGTACTATTTAGATACTGGGGATTAATGCAACAATGAGATAAGGGAACCTAGGTGAAGGACAGTGGGTTGATGGAGAAAAGTGGAGAGAAAACATCTGATCAGTCGTATCTAGATGATGATGAGATCAACAGCTCCTGAAACATGTTCTGTTAATAAATAAACAACTTAAATATTGTGTCACTTAATAGTACATTCTTTATTGTTAATATCTATTAGATAATGTATTTTTTGGAAGCAAAATGACCTATAATTTTGTCAAGGGACGTTTTTTTTCCAGATATGGAGTTTTTTAAAGTGTAGTGAATCTACAACATGAATCCCAAAGAATTTTACTCTGGATTTTTAGATCCTGAAATATCCACTGACCTCAGCTGGGATTGAACCTGCAATTTTAAACAGCTGGAACATAATGAAGTACTTTATTAATGTATACTTACACCTCTTCTTATAATGGCTTCATCCAAAAGCTTGACTACATCTTTTCCAATAGCATTTTTAACTTTGAACCCTTTTGTCCATCTCTCCAAGATACCCTTAGTTAGTCCTTGCTGTATCAAAGGGAAGCTGAATGTGAAACCTAATGGAAGTGAGTCAGGTTCTTCATCAATTCCATATTCTCTTGCGAAGTCAGCTAAGCAGGCTGCAATGTGGTCAAAGAGCTGTAACCATAAGTCACATCCATAAAAGTTGGTACCTTAAATTCAAAATTGTGACTACTTTCCCCAGACTAGAACTTTTCCCATTACAATAGGTCACATCTTTATGATTCAACCCAGTCAGTTCATCTCTGCATATATTTGCCTCTGCTGGTGCAAATTTATTGGACTTTCATTATAGTAAATGAATATGAAACATGACATATCAAAAATGATTTAAATTCCTAGATTGTGGTGTTTTTTTTTTGGTTTAACTTTATTGATATATTTGTAACATTTCAACTAAACGCTCATTTAATGGATCACAAACAATTTGAAAAGGTCTTTTCCTCCAAGACAAGTCATAAATTCTGAATGCTGATATACAAATTTATTGGTAACAGTGTACTGCTTTAATATGATTCTTACGCTTATATTCTCTAGTTCAGCCCAATCTTGTCAAAACGAATTTGGATGTATATAAGACTAATGTAATACAATTTGTTCACACTAACTCCATTCACTTACATAAAAACTGGACATATGTTCCGGGAGTGATCCCTCCCATCTTCAGCGTGTAGACCAACTGTTGTTAGAAGTGGTGACTGGGTCTCTTGATGTTCTTGTGGCAGCATCTGTTGGTTCTATTAGGAACTTGCTGAGTTTGTCAATTGGAGGGAAATCGAAATTCATTAAGTTTTCCTTGTTTTTTATAATGAAAATTTTTTCCAAGTGGAAAGTTTTATTGAGTTGTGAAAACTTGGGAAAACATTTTCATAATAAAAAAACAAGGAACACTTAATGAATTTATTCATTTATTAGTATAGTAGAACCTATTAAGTTTTATGTTTACTACATTTTTGCTAAAACCGTTTATAAAAACAATCTCCTGTATCTTCACAAATTCTTTTATGTACTCCTCTATATGTTAAGCTGTTAACAATTGTGTTCTTGTGAGCTATGGGGTTGAACCCATTTGATTTTATAGTTATCTGTGTGAGTATCCTTTCTATAAATTCCAAATTCTAAATTTTCATGATTCTTATTAATTTTTATATCTAAAAACGGCAATATTCCCTTTGTTTCTGTTTCAAGTGTGAAGAATGTCTTATATATTTAAAAGTTTCAAAGCATCTTCAACTAGCTCTTTTTTCACTATACTTAAAATGTCATCAACGTATGTGTACCAGCATTTAAAATAATGTGGAAAGGCGGAAATTATGTGAGTTTCAAATGTACTCATGAATAAATCTGCTAGCATTTCATGTTTCTTTTCCTTGCTACAATAGCTCAACATAGTACTTCCTGGACACTGCTGTGTTACTTGATTTAAAGTATATCCTCAGAATTTCTCTGCAATCCCAAAAATTTGTCAACACAACCTTTTACGTGGCCTGTGTGACCTTAGCCTTTCTACAGGCTGCTTCACTGTTCTTCTGCTTCATAGATTCTCATTTTTTAAAGCAGTCACTGAGGATTATAGTTTTGTCCCTTGTGAAACTGGATTCCAATCCTACCCCCTCATTACCACAACAAAAGTTCAGAAACTCCCAACAATTCCACATGCACTTGCATTTGAACTGTTTAAGGAATTTGGGACGCACATCTATCACTCACCTTATGCATATGCAAACGTTGATGAAGGATGGGAATAACATTGTTTAAAAACCGCTAACATTGCAGCTATTTCTTTTTTCTTCAGGTGCCTGTCACTCAGAACTTCTTCCTCAACAAGGGAGAAGTTTCTTGAGTTAATATATCCACTGGTTTATTCTCATATGGGTCATCTTTAAGAAATAATTTTGAGCTCTCCATCAGCGTGAAATATGAAGAAGAAGCTTCCCCATACACACCATCAAGGCACTGTTTAATATCACTGTCCTCTTTAGTTAAACATTTAATCACTGCTCTGTATTTAATTTTGAACACCACACTTTATTATGCAATACACCAGACTTAAATATGCTTCTTCAAGTAAATGGTTTGGTCACAAAGGAAATGCAGTGTTTATACTCCTGAAACATGTGAGTATCAGACAGCATGAACATAGCAACAGTAAATCAAGGCCTTCAGTATTAGCCAGAAACTTATAAACTACACCTCATAAAAATAACAGAAGTCTTATTAACTAAGTTTCAACAAATGATAGTCCTATGCAGCTGTTTGTATATGGGTAGGTGAAAAACCTATATCAATAATCAAAGATTCTGTGCTACAGCAGACAGCATTTTTTATGTTTTTGTGTATTTCTATTGGATTTGTGTATTTATTTTATATGATGCAAAATGTAGATAAGCTATGATATGCCAGAAAATCTCTGACAGCTTGTGAAATAGAACCTGCCTGATATGCAGCTATTACAAAAAGGATTGAGTAAGAACTGACACACTCTTACCTTCACAGCTGTTGATTTCATCAAATCTTTAGGAACTTCATATATCTTAGACTGCATTTCAAAGTGCTCAGGTGCAAGCTGCACTAACAACACTCTAAAGTTGGTACCTCCAAGATCCAGGGCTAAAAACTTTCCCTGCTCTGAATAAATAATGAAGAAGAAAATTTTAATACAAAAAAACTTAAAATATTATGCATGCTTCTGGTCAAGTTTTGTCCTTTATTTAAATTAAAAGTTTAAATTAAATTCTTTAGCTGCAATATTGCACAAACTGTTTGTGAATAACAAGACTGGGTTATTATTGAGTCAGAGGGTCTACATAATATAATATTGCAGATCGGATCATACTCATATAAATTGAAATGAAGTTCGACCTCAAACTTTGGGGCCAAAAATATATTAAACTCTAGAAGCATTAAAATGCCAGAGAATAGTAAATTCAGTTAGGAACATGTCTATTTCTAAATGATGCTATGAAGTAAAAAGTCAATTATTTATGGTGCATCATTGACTCAGTGATCTTATTCTTGCAACTAACTTCTGTTAAGCAGTTCATTTGTTCTTCAAGTGCCATGATCAATGCTATATTGCTGGCACAATCATTTTATAGGCTCCCCTTTTCTTACTAGCATTTTTTGGCTAAATATACTCCACTTGAGAAACATTGATCTTAAGGTGAGAGAGTCAATGAGTTTGAACAGTATTAGCAATGATAAATGTTTATTATCAAATCCAGTTAAATACGAATGCTAGCATAAACTTCCATATTCATAGAATATTAAAATATCTATTCTCTACAATTGATTGCATTTTTAATAGTATGTTATAACTACCGTTTCCTGTGGGAAAATCCTGCACATAAGTGGGAAAACATTTAACAGTGGCCTTTTTTCTAGTTTTTTCTCCAAGACCAAGTTTGATATCAGCAAGAAATTTACCCATAATTTCTCTGGCCTGGTCCTCTGTGATTTTTAAAGGTTGGCACAACTGTACAACCTGGAAAAAAATAAGATATAATTTTTTTTTCTCCCCCAGTATTGGCATCTAAATTGGCCTTTATTTTGTTGTTCTTGGCAACCTAAACAAAGGTTTTATTTACAGGAGTGAATTAACATTTGTTAATTTACTGCTGATATTTTAATTCACTCCTCAAAATACATTTTGAATTAAAGAGAATTGGAGGAGAATAATTGCACTTTTGGATAACATTGCCTATTAAAAGCTAAAACAAAATTAAATACACATAATTAGTTAACATAGCATTTCAAATTTACACTCTTTTCTCGTGTCTCTATTCTCTCCATTTACAGAACAAATTATATTCCTTTTCATACAACAAAGCAAATTTCTTTGGATATATAAATAGACAGCAACTTTAGCATCAGTTAAAACATCTTCTGGTGTAAATATATAATTTTCTATGCACATTTTCATTAAACAGGCTCATACTTTCACACAGAATTCCAGAATATTTCAAGTTATTTATTCCATATATTTATGACAACCACATTATTGGCATTGACAACAGTTGGCTCTCATTAAAGCAATGGCATATGTATATAATATTTAAATTAAATATTAATTTTATTGAAATAATACATTCATGCTAGTAGTGGAAAAAATATTGTATGTAACATGAGAGTAAACAGGTTTTATACACTCATGCAAATTACCTCTCAAGGTGTCAACCTTGAAAATAAACTTTCTACTCGTGAATAAAATCCTTCTTTACTCTCTTGTTGCACAAATAGTTATTTCCCTTTTCTGCCTTTAAGGCCATAAATGATTGACTTGTAGATTTTTGTGCTTATTACATTTTAAAGTAAGAACATACAGTTATTATGTTTTCCTATCACACTTCTAAAGTCTCCAAGAGCAATTTTAAATATTAGTTTGCATTTGATTATGTCACTTTTTTGCATCAGTGTAATTTTGCAAAGAAATGTTTACATGCATTAAGAGATAGTGTAAGCTTTAATTTCTAAGTATTGTATTTAAAAATTTCTTTTGTAGTGATATGGAAGAACATTTACATGGTTATAAAATGGCTAGATAAACTAAAATGCCTCCATGATCTATTAGTAGTAATATTTAACCTGGAAGTCCTGGTTTCGAATCCCAGTAAGATAAAGCTGTCAACTTAAGGTTTTTGTTGGAGTTTTTTTCTTACCATGAGGTAATTGCCAGATAACCCCAAGGCACCAAGGACTCCAAGCTCATTTGTGCCATCAATAATTAATTTCATTTCATTCATCCCTACAGACTTACACCTACATTATTCAGTCCAAAATCTACAAACCTTGTGAGAAGACCAATGTAATCAAAGTGGCAGAAAGAAAAAAAGGAATGAAAAAAAAAAATAAAGAAAGAAACCTAGGACCTGCAAGAAAGAAAGAATAAGTGGACAAAGTTTATATAATGATAAAAACCATGAAAATAATACAGAATCATATCCAAATAATAGTAAGTAGCTTATGTTGTGCTACTTCTGCAAGTGTTTCATAAGAAAATTAAATGATCAGAATTTAAAGTTGGAGAGTGTTAGATGTATTAGACATCAGCTTAACTTCAAGTACCCTTCTTTTGTAAATTATAAATAGAAGAAGTCACATGTCACAAATTGATGTAATATGACAAAACTAGGGAATAGAAGATTCTTGGGAACAGCCCTTAAAGTACGCCTACCAATATGGAAGCTTGTGGTTCTTTTGCGAGTGAGAAAGGATGAAACCTATGACACCACAAGATACATCTGCCAATCTCAGAATTCAGCAAGCATGGGGTAAGGGAAATAGCACTCTACAGAGGCAAATGGAACTCCGAGACCTGCAAATCAAAAACCAGAGTTCTCCATGTCGTAAGAAGTCAGAATTACAAGCTCAGTTGACTAAGTCTACCAGAGCCAACAGATGACACTCACTTCTTCGAAATTGTCGTCAGCCATTGATATGAAATGGTCAAGAGTGGTCTTGAAGAAGAGATAAAGGAGGAAGAAAAATGGAGATTGCTATGAAATGAAATCAGGAAAAACGAAATAGATCTATTTGGTTCACCGCAGATGCCACTCCGCGGCTTCGAGACTCGAAGTTTCTAGCCGCAGCAACCCAGCACTGAACTTGCCGGAGGCGGTTGAATTTTAAAATCATATACACAAATGCCCTCCCAATTGCAAATTAAAAAGATGTAGTTTATAGTTTCCTCTGAAAAACGGTCCCTTTTCTTTAATCGTCATTGTGTAACGTTACTGGAATGTCTTGACGAAAACTGGCAACATAGGGATGGTCACAGGTTTTTTGCGGACAATCCACGTATTATGTATTTGCCTTTAGGGTCTAAGTATGGTTATGGAATATGGTTAGTTATCTCTATGAACTTAAATTATCACGCTGAATTTGTGACCACATATCTCCAAAAAGTGGGCACTTACTTTTAAAACCAGAAGGTGCCCCCTTATGACTTATCCTCGCTAGGCTACTGGACCAGCTCGATGTGTTAGAGGAGATAATAAAGATATGCCTTTAACGGATGCCATTGCTAATTTGTTGTTGCCAGCGAACATCTCGGTTTCTGAATTCTTTATGAAGTGGCTGCTGTGGAAAATGTCAACTTGTCCCGTCGAGTGAAATTTTATTTTATGTATCTGTGTAATAAATGTGTGCGTCAATATAGTGACTTACACTTTTGTATCAATAGTCGCGTTAAAAATAATAAAAAAAAAGTGTGGAATTCGCTCAAATAAGAGACAGGAAGTGGTGCTTCGCTACAGGAAAAAGTGAAATTACATAAAGTGTTTTTGTACCATGTTCAATTCTGTGACATCGTGCATGCATTCTCTAGCCCGTACAAATATGGTTTTGAGAAATTGCATTTAAAGTTAACAGAATTACATGATCTCTCATGGCAAGATGTTCATGTCTCCTTCTATTGTGGAAAATTGCTCTTTGTGATTGTGAGTTTTTGTTGATTTGTTTTATTAACGGACACTCTTTAACATCTCAGATCACCAGCGTCCCATTCTATTCAGGGCGTGAAACGGCCGACAAAATCTGCTCAGAGGCCTCTTCTTTCAGACTTGAGGTTCTTTTTATGCCATAAATGTACGACCGGGACCCATGACTTTACTTTCCTTCCGAAGGAAGCCATTCTTAGGATTTTACGCCCGAAAAAATCCATTGATCCTGGCCGAGTTTGAACTCGCGATCTTGGCTTTAGAAGACAAGTACAGTTACCACAACACCACCAGGACCGACATGATTGTGAGTTGTGATTGTAAGATTAAAGATAAAGCAAACAGTTGTCGCCACTGTAAAATTTACAATGTGAGGTTTATGCACTGTGTCACAGAATTAATTATAAACTTTCATATGCCCACTTTTCTTAGAGGCCGCGAGCCACCAATGGAGCCATCGAGGCTGCTAATTTAGGCCAAGACAGACCTTTAAAGTTAAATACAAGTATCTCCAGTTGTAAGGAAGGTTTATAAAATTGCAGGCAATTATAACAAATCGTCATGATAGACCAAGAAATCTGATAAGCGAGGAAGAAAAATAGATAAACGTGCTGAATGTGGCCTAAGAATGTTTTGAGATTAATTGAAAAGTTTGTAACGTTTACCGAAATAAATTGTTTTTTTTTTTTTTTTTTTCACCATTGACTGGTATTGCGGGAGTGATAGGCATAGGTATGTTTATTTTTATATTTACGTTTTTTAACATGTTAAACCTTAAAAATCAGTATTGAAATAATTTATTTAGATTAATAAAAGCATATAGTCTGAAAGTAAAATTTTGACCAAGTAAATAATAAAATAACTGTAGGTTAGGGCTGTTTTTATGTCTGCTAAGCTTCAAAATTGCACATTTAGCTTGGTCTATATACGCCCTATGTACTTGGGTCGCATGTCCATCGAGCTATAGAGCGATATGAGAAACATTCAGAACCTTGGAAAGCGATGCAAATCGAAGATAAACCCCCCCCCCCCAATCTTTAATGGACATTTTTAGGCACTTCAAACTACATCATGTGTTTTAGAAAATACCATAAAACACCTATACTCATATCCTTATTAAAAAAAAAAAAAAAAAAAAAAAAAAAACTTAAGATATTTGACTGAAGACTGTCTTTATAGCGGTATTGCGCCTATGAGGTATTGAAAGGCCATTTTTTAACATTTTAACTCTGAATGTCAGTGAAAATTGTATGGATGGGGATTCACTTAACATGCAGATACTAAATTTACACCGATATATGTACCTATGTTTCTAGTACTTAAGACTTAAAACAGTGCTAAGCAACACACGGACCAGAGATCATAGACCTGATATTAAAAATTAGCAAAACAAAGATAATAGAGTAGAAGTTCTACTAAAACAATTTCATCTATATTGAAGAGTGGTTGGAAAATTCAATTCCTTCTAGTATCTCGGACTTCCAGGTTTCTGGACAAACATTTGCAAACCGAACAGAGAGCAGCAACTAAGCGACTGAATATGGTGGCTATCGATACTGGAGTAGCATTATAAAAAACAAACTTAGTCCATTAGTAGCGTAGTTAAAGTGTGAAAACGTAAAGGCCCTCGGCAATATCCAGAGCCACCCAATAAACTATAACAGCACAAGTACACAGTTTAAGGTTAATAAAATTCTTGCTCCGATTAAAAACAAATTCGCCGTTTTGGGACATCTCAGATCCAATAAATGACCAGCAGATAAACACAAAAAGTACTGAATCCATTAAATAAAGAACCAGGGAGTAAAATAATGAGAACCTAATACTTTAATGTGTACAAAACTAAATAAGGTAGTTCTGGGAGACTCAATGCTGAAATGTGTGGATGATAAGTGTAAACAAGAGGGAAGGACACCAGATATCGATGAGAAATTTGCTATTAATGTTTGAGCATATTGCAATTAATTCCACAGGTTAAATTACCCATGATGCAATGGGGTTGGAATGAAGGATTGTGGGAGTAAAATTACCGGAGTCAAGTAGGAGTGTATGTCTGAGTATTAGAAAATGGAAAACAGGCTGTTATATATGTGAACATTTTGCGGTAAACATTTTCATATAAAAAAACTGAGTATAATTAGCTTGCATGTAATATACTTCCACACACAGCGTGAGATAGCATATACTTGTTTTCAGCCATAGAAGTCGAAAACAAGTATTTCCCGTAATTGATAACGTTACAGAATTACGTGCATTTAAAAAGCATTTTGCTGTAAACATGTTCACATATATAACAAGTATATTCTCACGGTATGTGCGGAAGTATATTACGTGCAATGTTATATATAACGCACTGTTATATAATTATGTGAACATTTTGCGGTAAACGCGCGTAAATTAAAATATTACGTCACTACCTTGTCATTAATACAATCAAATTAAAACAAGATACACAAATGAATTTAAAAGAAAGGAAATCTTTGTTAATCGTTGTACATATAGGAACTAGTAGCATCAGGAAAGATATGCGCTGAAGTAATTATGGGGGATACAACGTATAAAATCGACCACATAAGAACCTAGACACCAGAATCATCATCATCTGGCAAATGCCGGGGAGGTACCCTAAACTTAGGCCTGGAACGTTTCCTTCCTTAAAAAGTCCTTTCCTAATATGTAATTTCATATATCACCATATCAGTGGTAAAAACGGGCGTTACAATACTAGCCATTTCCTGGCGAATATGTTGTTTTAACTCTTTCAGGGTATGTGAGCTTGTTTTGTATATGGTGTTTTTTAATTTACCTTAGATAAAGTCTAAAGCAGTTACGTCGGAGGACCGAGCGGACCACAAATCGTCGCTACTATGTCACTCTGAAACACTCAATTTTTGCATGGGAATATTCGCTGTATGGTCTGTGGTATAGACTTGTTGAGAAAAAATGCGAAATCACGCTCTCTGTCGATTAATTCTGTAAAAAATATTTCATGTTTGCCACCGTTATTTTATATGTTTTTTACTTTAACAGGATAGTAACTCTTTGTATATAGCCATAAAAATGAATGTTTGTTTTGGAAGATTTTTTTTTTAAGAATTCTCCAATGACCGATGTCATCTATGTTACTTCAGTGAGAACTTTGTTAGGTTCTGTTAGGTTTCTTAGCCTGAAGCTTTCCGTGGCCTGAAATTTATACAGCGATTATGGATTGTTGCAGGCTTGGAACTTTTACACCCGGAAATCTTTCTTCAAATCGCCTTTTAACTTGACCAGCTGACTGAGTTAACGCATATGTATACCGCTTCGGGTGGCCGAGGTAGTTAAGGCGCGGACTCGTGAGCGGGAGGTCTAGGGTTCGAATCCCGTCAGGACCGTCCTCCCTGACTGAGGATTTTTCCAAGTTTTCCTCAGTCCTCATAAATGGCAAATGCCGGGGAGGTGCCCTAAACTCAGGCCTGGAACGTTTCCTTCCTTAAAAAAAAATCCTTTCCCAATATATCATTTCATTTCATGTATCACCAGTGTCACCGCCTGTGGTGCCTCTGTAGTAAAAACGGGCGTTAAACACTAATAAAAAAAAACATATGTATCGTAAATAAGTACACGTGGTGCAATAGAAAATATACTGAAGTATAATTAACTTCGCGATTAAATACGAACAAAACGCATCATTCATAATAAGTAAAATTAAGTCAGCTCACTCATATCCACACTGACGGCCAGAAGGCGTGACATTGTTTCAGTTCCAGCGGGAAACGCGTGCGCACATCCTCAGTGGAAAAATACCGCAATTTGGATCATAGTTCATTGAATCGCTCCGTATACACTCTCTATTAGTAAACGTACTTGCTAATAGATTTGGTTAAGATTCGCGGACTCTGGCACAAACTCTAGTGAAAGATTCCTGCGCGAAAGATAAGAATAAGTCTAAGAGAAGAAGCCCGAATTCTTCAGTATTCCTGCGATGAGACTTAATGGAAGAGGCGAACTTTGGATTGAGGCCTCAAAAGGTTCTTGGATTTCCTCACTGTCTTCTTAGTCATCGCGATACCTCGTAGCAAGGTTTGTTCCTTATGTGAACTTATTTGCCCAATATACACCACCTGATGCCTAGTAATTTTGTGTAATTCAGTTTTAAATATTGATATTTGCATTTCCTGCATTTTTCTTATACAGGTTGTGTTCGTTGTATTACTGTAAACAGTAACCTCGAATCTTATTATTCATAAAATTAACAGATGGGGGAAAAAAATAGAAATATACTGTCGGAATTGCAAGAAAGCATGCCTAAATTCCACAAGATTACGAAGAGAGTAATAATGATAAAAAAAAAAAGGAGGTATAAATACTAATTAAGCATAGAAGAAAGTCAGTTCATGTAGAATGATAAAAGATGCTCCAAATATGAAATTAAACTCGTGTACCTTTGGAGGAAGATCGTCTTCCGATATTGTGCCCATCGCTATTAATCCTAAGCAAGCTTGCTTGCTAACTTGAAATTTGGGAGGAAATGTAAACTGACCTCCGCAACAATTGAAATGTTGTTACTGAAATAGTCATGGCCTCCAATAGTTATATTTTCTGCTTAAAAACTAAAGTATGTTTTGCAGTATTCTTTGTAAAGAGAACGAATTTTTACCACGTTTAAGTATTCCATGGTTAATGAGTTGAATTTCTTTCAAACAGTTAAGGTTCACAATGAAACTTTTAGATATAAACATAGCGTAATTACAGAAGCTTGTGGTCAGATTATTCAATGGGAATAAACAATGATTGAATAAGCATACACTAGTAATCTGTGGCATAGACATAGATTTAAAAAATATAAATTAACATAGAAACTTGCCAGTTCCAAACTTCTATGTCTAAGTTTGTGTGAAACCTGCAGATTACCAAACGAAGCACCCAATCAAAACAGAGAACGCATAGAATGTGAAAATGGCTTCGTTTCTTCCTGACATATTTTATGTTAAAAAGAATCCATCCACAAAAATGTATAAGATAAAAGAAATATGGAGTGGGGGTCTTCGGCTGCTCCCTTTTGTTAACAACGACTAGATTTAATGCGCTATCAAACGTGCAGGAGTATTTTGGAACTGTTTCGGATTATCTTTTATTTCACTTAGCAGATCATAAAACTTTCCTTGGTCAATTCAGGGGATGAACCTACTAACGTCAATACCAAAGTGTCCGTATTGACTGGCGTAGTTTGTATCTGCATAAATGCTGCCATTTTAAATCAGCCGTTGCTTCGGTTGTTCTCATTTGTGATTGTTATTACTTAAGTTTCCATATTCCATTGTGAAGGCTTCAGTAATGTTATGCATTAAGTTTAAGTCGCGTTTAATTTGCTCTTACACGCTGGACGGAAATCACTCTTACTGCTAGCGCAACTGGTGCAACGCCTGCATGCCAGAGGCAAGAGTTGCACTAGCGGCAAGATTTGTCCAATTAACTTCCGTCCTGTGTGTTGGCTGCTTGTGACAGTGTAAATGTTGAAAGTATTTTTTTTTTTTTGTTAAAATGATGTAACCTATGCGTTGTCCTGTTAAATATAAATTATTAGGACATTGTTACGCGCTAAAATATTGTAAAGGTGGGAAATCTGCTCTTACCCAAGATTAAAATAATGTAACCTATGCGTTGTCCTGTTAAATATAAATCAATAGGACATTTTTCACGCGAGTAAAATGTAACGTGAAAATCTCTTCTTATTGGAATTCACAATTAATTCACACACACACGCACACACACACACACACGCACTAAACATAACGCTAATCTGGAGTGAATGCTAGAAACCGTGGACCCAGTGATTTGCTGCGGCTTGCTACGGCCTGACGGCTTATGCCCGCCTCCTTATCGTATTGATAGGGGCGGGTAAATCACTGTAATGGTGGCTAATCTCCTTTGACTGTATCAGAAAAAAAAATCGTCAACGACAATTTATAGGTCATTCTGTGTGTGATACTATGTTACCGAGTAAATCATTGTAATAGTGGCAGGTCCTCTTTAACTGCGGCAGGGGGGGAAGGCATGTAGACGTGATGTTTCGCAACCACAATCTTTACAACGTAAGAATGACGGTCTAACCGTCCGAGCAATTAAATCGTTGCTTTTGAACCCTTATTATCTAGTTATAGATGTACAGCACTACCTTCGGCTCTTTCCGTTGTCACTCGGGTTGCACGAGTAGTGCTAGCAGCAAGAGCGCACTAGTGCTTTTCGTCCAGAGTGTAAGGTGATGGTCAAGCGTTTATGTTTAATTTTAATTATGAATGGACCTTTACATTGCATTTTAAGAGTATTTGAAGGGATATTTTCTTGCGGGAAAAGTCACACATTAAAGATTAAAAGTAACCGATACATATCCTATGTAGGGAATTTCCAATTGCTAATAAAACCTATCAAAACCATTTAACAATGATCAATGCAGTAGCATTATACTGCTTGATAGATACCACTACAGCATTCGGCTATAGCTAGTACTACTATAAGAATAGAAGAGATCAACCATTATGAGGCCGCCACTACTTACATGCTTGCTTTATTTGTTTAGAAACACAGGAAAAGCAGGAACAAAAAATAGTTTCTAATACTATTATAGGAAGAGAGAGAAAAGCTTCCTAAAGGGGAAGGGGAGAAAGGGAAATTATATTTTTGTTTCTTTGTATTCACTTTACCCACATCGCTGTAACCCTAGTGGCCAAACATGAAATCTTAGGTCGTCAGTTCAAGTCCCGCTTAAGTCACGGAAGTATGAAACTGTTGTCTGTGTTATTCGTAGTAGGTATTAAGTGTCATCTGTTACGCACAGGCCTTGTGCAGTGTTAGCTCAGTCAGCAGATTGTTCTACTGGAATTAAGACGAAGTTAGAAAATGGAAATATTTTCAAAAAGAAAATAACTGCCATCGTGTAAATGGTTAAGGAGTGTGAACCATCCATGTGGGCGAAATGAACTATTATAAGCACCATTATTATCGTTGGACCGCCATGACAGCGTAGTCAACAATAGACGAAATGAGAGAAAACTACCCCAGAACAGGTTAGTAGTAGCAAGGATGAAGGAGATAAGAAATAAGTTAAAGAGTCGGAAAGGACTCGCATTAATGTAAATTTTCTTCAACACGTACACAGATATGGCAAACAGTCTCTTCGTTGCAAATTTGCAGCAATGAAAAACGAGTTGTAGAAAAGTGTATAATTTAATACTATTTTTTTTGTTCGTCCGTCGTGTCGCCGGCAACTGCTGGGGCCAGTTTCATGAAAGTTACAATTATAAATGTGCCATATACAGGAAATAGTTCCTGTAGCCACAATTTACATTATTTTGTGTTTCACAAAAATCCCGAAATAGTCCTATAAATGTAATATGATTTGTCTTCACTTTTTTTTTCATTTATTTAAGGAAATCTTTCAAGTTAGAAAGTTGTTCTGAAAGCATAGACTAGGTCATAGAACGCATAGATTCTGCTTGTTTCTTGTGATTATCAGCAAAAAGTTAAATATAAATAATGGAGGAGATTTATATCAGGCAGCATTTACCATATAAAACATTAGATGTATCAACATTTAATTCAGAACAGGACATTGAATTATGAACTACCCAATTGGATAGCAAAAATGCAAAAATATTTGTAATTGCTATTTATGGCTCACTGTTAGGGAACTTTGAAATTTTTTATGAAACTTGAAGATACCTTTTATTTAAGCCTAAGCATGAAATAATTATATATGTGGGGACATAAATATTGATAACTTAATGCCAAGTGTAAGAATGAATCGACTGAATTCCCTTCTTACTGCATATAATATGGTTCATACAATTAACTTTCCCACCATTGATAAAAACTCTAGCACAGCAATAGATAATATATTTGTAAATTCAGACAAACTATCATTATATTCTGTCTCCATTGATCAATGTCTCTCAGACCATGATGCTCAAGTAATAGTGAAAAAAAAATTCTAGATAAAACTCAAAGAATGTTACAGATATATAAAATATAGAGATATTAATTATGCTAACCTCAGTAAAATAGCAGAGACACTTCAACAAGAATCGTGGAATAGTGTCTTCTAAAATATATTTGTTCATTTTTCTGTCTGTCCAGAATATTCTCAAAAGTTTTCTCTAAGTCCATAAATCTAGAGCAATCTGCTTTTATTTTATTTCAAGAGAGTTCATGTTTCATAGCCATATGTTACACTAGGGAATACCATTGCTTCCATCTCTCTAGCCTTTGTCTTTATTTATATTCCTGTGTTCTTCATTATTTTGGCCAGTCTCCTCATTGCAGTTTCTCTCTATAATAATGCTTCTTTTAATTTCCTCTTTACAGTATTCGTCACTTATATAAAGAATTCCTAGACATATATATTTGTCTGCAAAGGTCAGTTGTTATTCTGCAACACTTGCTTCACTTCACTTAAGGTCAATTTTCCTGCAGCTATTCAGCCCTTTGAATTCATGTCTTTAGCACTAAAAGACGCACTGGAAGTCATTGACACAATTTCAAAGAAAGAAATACCTAGGCCAATGGGTGCAGCCTGTTCATTAAAGCTCAAAGATTTTGTAGCAATACCCAGGGTTTGCAATGATGAAAAATATATCTGCAGTTCTCTAGGGGGAACAAATTACAGACTATTTACCGTGGGGATGGATAACTTTGGCTTCATTGAAATTTGTACTGATGACTTGATGCTGTGTAGAGAGAACATTTTCTTTCTAAAATGTTTTTAAAGACAACAGTAAAGATTTCTCCATACAAAACCTAGCAATATATTTAATAGTGCAATGCAACAGGGTATCACATGATTAACTGAAAAAAGTTCTTGTTGGGTTTAGTGTGCTATAACTTGTTTTTAAAAGGTTCAATACCCTGATGTTATAAAGAACTGGAATTATGTTCTATAAACCATTGAAAATGAATCAAATATTCATTTAGTGTTGTGGTTCTGGGCCATGGAAAATATAAGTAAAGAAATTAGTATTATTTAAATAGTAGTAAGGAAGCTATAGACAATGGAGTGTCAATATATACCATTTGAAATTATTAAACATGTTCACACTAACTACATTTACTTATACAACATTAGAAATGTTTTAGGGGCAACTGCTCACATCATAAGTTGACTAACTACTCTATGAATAGTGTGAAATATTTAGTAAATTCCAATGGGAATTAATATGTTTACATTAGTAAAGAGACATTTTTAAAAAATTACCTGAAAAATTTAAATATCTAATTTAATCATATGCTTAAAAAACTAATACAGGGTTTATAAAAACCTAAAATTCTGGCCCCTAGTCATCACCATTCTTCCTCCTTTCATTTACAAATTCCAAAACTGTTTCTTCAATGTAAGGATGTCTTCCTTTACAAGGACCAGTGAATTTTCTTACTAGCTATAGTTGCAAATAATGCCAATTTCTGTTGTTGCCAAAAGTAAACGTTGCTTTAAATTACATTGAACTCTCTTCCTGCCCTTCTGTTACCATTTTTTTTCAGCAAAAAGAATTACTTTATTAGCACCATTTCGTGACTATTCAAATGCTCTATGCAAAAATAGACAAACAATAAATGTAACAAAGTTGAGAATTGCACCAATGCATTATGAAATAATAAATTTGAATGAAGTTGCCGGCAAACTACAGAACGAATTTGCACTCAAATCTAATCCACACCACCATTTTGAATGCTACATCTGAACAAAAAGGTGCACGTTAAATTCACATAAATATGGTATTTAAAAATAATACTGATTTAGCAATTCATATTTTTGTATTAAGAGCTAAATTTATTTTTTGATAGTAGTGATAATCAACATATTTCTTAATTAGCATATCAGTTTTTGCAAAATTGTTTTTACTAATAATTCACAATAAAGTTTATTGTTCATGGTAAAAAGTATTTTATGATATTCATATTGCAGAAATTTTGATTATCCTTCAGGCAGCATATTTGGAAATGTTTTAAGTTCTATCACAATAATGCAGATATGCAGTAGTATATTATCAAGACACACGTTAATAATGGGATATCAAAAAGCATTTATTGCAGCTATCCTAGCATTAACCTTTAGAGACTAGGAAGATAATATGATTTATAAATTTAAACTAACCAATAAATATAATCTTGCATGTAATTTTGAAAAACATAGGAAAGCTGATCAAATTCCAGAACCTCTGTGAAATTTTATTTTACAATTCAACATTAGTTCAAGTATTAGTACAAGCACTAGGATAAACTGGTTTTACCCCCTGCTCCTGAAACCACCATGCATAATGTCTCAACGGCATTTCTCATTCCATACTACTCATTGACAATAAAATAAAAATTCCAGTTTATATTTTGTTCACTCTTGTAAATGAAAATTTCCAGCTTTATACTCTACCTTGATATCCTGAAACTTTTACATAAATGAGATATGACTTGGAAAGAGTAGAAATAACTTTTTAAATTATATATTATGCCTTTAAATCCAAATATTATGCTAATAATATACAGCCATATGTTTGTATTTTCAGCTGATTCCTTTACCAAGAGATCTTTTTCTCTTCATTATAAAAAAACTAAAATAAAGTCATCTAATCATTGCAAGGTAAAAAGACAAAATAAAAATTGATACTAAGGATATATATTTAATTTTTTAAAAAAATAAACAAATTCATATATGCAATAAAAATGTTCTAAATATATAGAAAACTGCAAAATATAATGACGTAAAAACAGGTGTTTATTTTCTATATTCAAATTTTGATTTTTGGTTGTCCATCTGCTGTGAGCAGGTGAGTTTGTGCATCATTTAAAAGCTGAGGTCCTTCCCCAACGGTTGTATGAATCATGTATTTCAGTAATCCAGGACTCTGTGGTTCTACACCAATAGCTGAAAGGAGTTTCTGAAAAATAATATTTCAAAGATATAAATGAAACAATTATGCAATTATTTGGAACCCTAACATCACTAAAGAGATTAAGAAAAATGTACTTAGTGTAGCCATAAATGCTGTTACAAACTTCAACGAACACATTGGATAAGGTTCATGTAATAGGGAGATTATAAAAACTGTATTGCTGTTCATAAAGATGGAAAACTGTCACCTGAAAGCTTATAAAAATCAGCAGGATATTTGTCTACCTCTTCAGTAAAACTGGGACTTCTGATGAACATGCAAGACCTGGACACCCACATCCAGCAAGAACTAGTATAACATGGTCCAGCTAAATCCACTATGGAAGTAAAAAGTATTGATCCATGAGATGAACATTTCCAGAGTGTCCAGACAAGAAACTTATCAGCAGAGTACTGACATTTTTAACTCTTTAAGATTTAAACTAATGATCTGATCAAAATTTTTTTAAAAATTGTAAATCTTTAAAAAAAGTTTTCATATGGAACTAACACAGTGAAGCTCATGTGAATTGAATCTGATTATTCACTGATTGTCTGGAACACTGACAATTTTAGTGGTTCAAGCATGTTCAACAGATATCAGAAAGAAGATAACCCAAGGAAGTATTGAATTGGTCAGCCCTTGGACGGAAAAAAAGGGGATGGCTTTGGTTTATGAGGAAGAGAAGGGTCATAGAGGCAATGAGAGCTAGAGGTCTGGAAGATAGCTCCTGGAATGACCATGTAAGATGGAAAAAGAGAATCCAAGGCAACTGCTTATTAAGTGGAAATGCCTTAAAAAAGTAAAACTTCAATGACAAGAGGGACTTGAGATGCAGACATAACTGTTCTTTCTGATGTAAATAGATGCATGTGCTCCAATATGTTATGATTGTTTAACTAGGCTGGATAATCTAATTACACTCTTCTTTGAAGATAAGTAGTTCCACAATATATTCATTGCAGTATGAAATATTCAGGTAACACATTCAAACATGTATCCTACCAAAACGTAACTTAATGACTTAACCTCGCAGCAGCCTCAATCAGCCCTCTAGACTACAAGCAGTGGTATTTGTTTGAAGATATGATTTGTAAGCAAAACCCCATTTTATGAGAGTCTTAAGTGATACTTACAGGCAACAGTGGCATATTTCCCAGTGCATTCCTGTATTAATGATTGCCAGACTTCAGGTATGTGTGCGGGAGAAGGGGTCATATTGAGAAATATGTGCTATATATATTAATTTAAGTTGGTTTTTGATTCCGTTAATTTTTAGGTGTAAGTTGCCTGATAGTTGAGTTGAGGTTGAAATATTTGAGCCACTTGATTATACAACAATGCCAAAAGATTCATTAGAGTGATTATGGTGTATTTTCTTGCATGATTGAGTGCTGTAAAATAGTACATACAAGTTTGTTGTATTATTAAGTGGAAATAAATTCAGTGTGTGTGTGTGCACCACATATTTAAACCAAATTTTAAAAAATTTAACTCATTCAAAAAATACTTGTAGCATTATTATTTATGATAAGATTGCATAAGTAACCTCATAGAAAGACTTAGGGGTATGTGACATATCAAAAGGCATAAAAGTCAACTCAAAGTAATAGAAATGAACCGTTATGATTAAGTTATGATATCTAACTAATGTGAATAGATTAGGAAATTAAGTAAGAGTCTGAGCTGAAGTTCAAATATAATAAACATCATATGGATAGGCTAGAGTGGTATGGTTGTATGAAACATATTTTAAAATATTTATTGTCCTTAAAAATCTGGAAGTGACAGCTAATGTAACAAAGGAAAACTGGAGATCAAGAGGCTCCTTACCACCACAGATGGCTGAGGTCATTAAGGCCCAGACTCATGAGAGGGAGGTCTGGGATTCAATTCCCACCAGTACCATCCTCCCTGACTGAGGTTTTTTACAGGTTTTCCTCAGTCCTCATAAATGGCAAATGCCAGAAGATAGCCTAAACTTACGCTTGGAATGATTCCTTTCTTTAAAAAAAAATCCTTCCCCAATTTATCATTTCATTTTATGTATCATCCATGTCACCACCTGCGTTGCCTCAGTAGTTCCTTAAATTCTGCATTTTAGGGTTCTATTGGAGTTAAGATATATATAAAAACACACTGCATTGAAATTATTTGAGTTATGGGCTGGCAGAGTACGGCCATGTACTGGGAGAAGCCAGTCATTCAGGCCATATAATGCATGTGCAGGCAGCAGCTTGTAGTTTGTTTGAGGGAAGCTTTGCCAGCAAGTGCTTATGCATTCAAATGTTACTGCTTTTATTGTGTGCCAATTGTTCTTTGTTGGTTATGCCATTACATGAACAAGTTTTTTTATGTACAGTACATTTATGAAAATGGATTCTTGCAGAGAAGTGGTAAGGAAATTCATAAGAAAATCCCTAGCAATCATGCTGTTTTTTTTTTTTTTTAATGCTGTTTAACGCCCGTTTTTACTACTGTGGCACCACAGGCGCTGAACACTGGTGATACATGAAATGAAATGATAAATTGTGAAAGTATTTTTTACGGAGGGAAACATTCCAGGATTAAGTTTAGGGTTCCTCCCCGGCATTTGCCAGTCATGAGAACTGAGGAAAACCTGGAAAAAACCTTAGTCAGGGAGGACGGTCCTGGCGGGATTCGAACCGCAGACCTGCCGCTCGCGAGTCCGCGCCTTAACGACCTTGGCCACCCGTGGCGGTCAATCATGCTGTGGTTGATAAAACTGTTAGTCATTAAAAAGTTACAAGGGACAGAATCTCTGAATGACAGATATGTTCCAAACTGAACCAAATAATTATATGGAAGAAAAGATGAAATAGATTGCTGCTGAAGGACATTATTTTAAACATTTCATATAGCACAGGTTAGTCCTTATTATTATCAGTTTAAATACAGTTTCATTTTACACTTTCAATAAAAACAGAATTACTAGAATAAAAATACTAACCTTACACATGGGAACTCTTATCTGCCATGCTCATAGCAGTCCATAACTCAATATCTTAACTGCAGTTGTTCCAAAATATTATTCAGAAAATTAAATTACGTGAAACATGTTGAATTATTTTTCATATATTTTCTCACCATCAGCATTAAATTTGAGTTTTTCTTGTAGCCTTAAATATCATATGAAAAAATTTATATTTTCTTCAGTAAGCACATACATTAATTTTCACATGAATCTTGAGTTTTTTGTTTCAGGAAAATAAAAAAACAATTTTACTACTTTTGCAAAGTACTTTGAAAAAATTGCTTCCAACCTTTTTTTTTTGCTTAGCAAGGAAATTGATAGATTTTTTTTGCAACAATATAGGCTACTTTGAATTTTAGGATAATCAATTGATCTTGAAGAGGATTGTGTTTATGAATTTAAAAGTAAGAGTTAACAAGTAACCAATTAAATTAAATTTTATCTCTTTGTATATCTAGCTGTACAAGGTATATAAATTAGCAGGTACTAAACTCTTCAGGGTGCAAATATATATTTCGGATAATTGTGTGTATCTATAGGTAATACCTCCAAAAACAATAGTGACAATAGAATTCTAAATACTACTGCTACCTGTAACAAACTTTTGTTTAAGAAAGGAAATAACACCAAGAAACAAAACTTAAACTAAAATACTTCTATAAGGCTTGTTTTGCCATGCCTCTCGCTCTGTCTCTCTCTAGTTGTATGTGCACCAAAAAGTGAAAATAGTAAGCACAATAATAGAGCAGAATGCAGCATCCAGAATCTCTTGCAATTTGTCATAATATAAATCATGTATATGCATCTTATATATTTAATTTCAGTTACTATTTTAGAGCAATTTATTAATAAATAGAAGTGCATTTAGGATATTTTTAACCTTTAAAACAAAAATTATATGAGATACCATATTCAAGCTAAATGCATTAATTTTGCTCTAAAAATGCTGTACATTTCTAATAGAATATTGGTAAGAGAATGTCAATAGGAAGAAGAAATGCATATATGCAACCTGAATTTTCTGTAGCATGTATATATATATCTGTGCACAAAAACACACTTTACATTTGCTACTCACCTTTGAAGAAGATTTCTCCACTGGAATACCTTTAATGTATTGGACATTCCCCCTGTCAGGGGGAAAGATGTAACTGAACAGGTTAGCCATGTTGCAGACTTCAGATTCAAGCATGTACAAACAAGCATTTGGACCAGCATCAAATGTGTATGCAACCTGAAATGTACAAAGGTGTTATGTACATATATTTCAAATGTGAAATATTTACTGTAGGAAAATTAAGTCTAAATTGATGCAGACCAGTTGTAGTTAAATATCTATTTTATACATAATCTAGTTATTTATGAAAGAACATAAACTAATATATTCTTAATTAACTAGTGAGTCGATTTAATACCCCTATGTTCTTGGGCATAATGATGCAGGCACAAGCCTGTGAAACATGTTCTGTATAATTCAATGTTAAGTGGAGTATAAGAGTATTAATTAAATCAACTCACTAGCTAATTAAGAACAATTTAATTCCTTCACTGTATTATTTCTAACATTAAATTAATTTTAAGCATAAACTAATACTTTTTTAACTTGAATTTCTAACTTACTGACTCATAAGATGATTGAAAGCACGTAATAGTCTCTTGACAAAAATGAGTAATTCAGCAACTATTTCTGGTGATAAAAAGTTGATTAAAATTATAACATTGATATGTCATACTGCAATCCATTATCATCATTGCTTGAATTAATTGTAAGAGGTTTAAGAGGTTTTAGCAAAAAATATCATTCATCTATATTGAAGAATAGAAATATAATTAAAAGAAAACGAAGTACAGCTGTAAAGACAACAAATTGAATTGTTCATAAAATTGTTTGATTTCCTAAACTTCTATGAAGAAAATTGTACTTGGAATGCTGATTGGAATTTGTAAAGTGAAACCAATCATATAATTGATATCAATGCATGATTGAGTGGAACTCTTATTGCTCCACTTATTTGTCTATGAATGTACAACCAGTTTCAAGAACCCTTCTTTGCATTGTCAGCTAGAACGTTGACTTTTCAAGAACCCTCATTTGCATCATTGGCTAGAACGTTGATTTTTAAATTCATCACACCTCCACCAGAGCAGAATACACATTCCCACAGCATACTGAAGTATCCAGTAGTTGACATTCTAGCTGACGATGCGAACGAGGATTCGTGAAACCGGTTCTACATTTATAGACAAGTAAGTGGAGCAATAAGAATGTTTAGTTCAACTCAATCATAAAATGATTTCAAAATTCTACTTGTTTAGCAGCACCTCTACATAGTTTGCATATTTACTTCTTAATTCAGTACACCCTTACCAAGAATGAGATTCTATCATGAAGAACAACTGCTTAAGAGACAAGCAATAACTAAAATTCTACAGGCTAGCCAACTTCATGTTGCAAGTTGAGGAGCATGCATTTTTATGCATATACAGAAACTCTCATAGGAATTTTCTGAATACATCACATGGTGGAATGTTGAAATTCAATTATTTATCGTGGTTTTTTAAGTTGAAAACTCTTTCCCATATAGATAATTCTATAGGAGTGTGTAGTTCTTTTAACAACAAGGCTTCTTGTTTAATTTTGCGGTTATGTTTCCAAAAATGTGCTGATATCTCCATTTGATTTAGATGAATGAACCTAAAATGTTTTTTTCTTGGTTTCCAAATTTTCACTTGGTTTTTCCTATTTATTTTAAATCACAATTTGAACATTCTATTGAATAAATTCTTGATTTCTTCTCTGGAGGTATGTTTATTCATTTATTGGTCCTTATAAATCATACAATGCACAGAATCCTAGATAGTGTAGGACAAATCAGAAAATCTTTGAATTTACGTAACAACTAAAATGTTATAATGCTAGTAATAATATACAAAGTTATCATATGCTACATCATAGTGTAAAATAAACCTTTAAAACTGTTCAGACATTCTAGAACAAAATTTTATCCAAAGGAAAATAAATAGATTAACTCCAAAAAATTTACAAGTGAGTTACTGTTATAATAAAATACATTTTATTTCATACAGTATAAATACTATCGCTATTATTTAAAAACTCATTTAATGAGTAGAAACAGTGATAAAATATAATGCAAGTTCTACCATTTTAAATAAAGTTAACTTTTGAATTGCTTTAATTTGGAGTGGTAATTTGTTGTATAATTTGATGGACATTTTGAGTTGAATTATTTTGATATATTTTGGTGTTGGTTCTCATTATATGAAGTTCTGCTTTTCTTCTTGTATTGTGTTGATATATTACTTCATGTGCTATATATAAATCTTTTGCTACAAGCTTGTTTCTTATAAATAATGTTGCCTCATGTATGTATATGCAGGGGAATGGCAAGATTCTTTTAAGAAAATTGGTTTGCAGGAAGACTTCTGATTTGCACCAACTATTATTCTGATTATTTTTTTCTGCATTACAAATACTTTCCTGAATGGGAAAGAGTTACCACAAATGATTTGTTATTTAGTTTATTTACAGATGCTCTTTAACATCTCAGGTCATCAGCATCCCATTTTATTCACATCATTTAACTGCCGAATAAACTTTGCTCAGGGGCTTCTTCTTTCAGGCTTGAGGTTATTTTTCATCTATAAATGTACAACATGGGACCCACAACTTTACTTCCCTCCCGAAGAAAGCAATATTTACAATTTTTGTGCCTGAAAAAAATCGGGATTGAACTTGCGAACAAGGCAAGTATGGTTACTACTAGACCACCATGACCAACTACCCCAAAGTGCACACTTTAGTTGTGTGTAAACCTAAACAAAATAAGCACTTCTAAGTGTATCATGATTTATATTATTTACTAAATTCTTGAACAGATACCCAGTTATCCTACATTTTTTTGTTAAATTTTCAGGATGCTTATCCCATCTTAGGACATTTCCCATTATAATTCCAAGTAATTTAATACTACTTGCAGTTTCAATGTAGTTATTATTAAAATTATGCTGTCTTTTAGTGTAGAACGTAATAAATTTTTATATTGTATCTATTTTGTGATGCTAGTTTTAGGCCATATTCCTTAAAACCATACTAAATTTATGGTAAAGATTTGAGTGATATGTGAATCTTCTGTATTTGAAGCTCTCTTTAATTTTTTAAAGTACGGTAGTGTCATTAATTGATTTTTGTCTTGTAATTTATTAATCTTATTAATTATTATTTTGGTATTGTATCCATTCAGTGTTACTGTATTCAATATACATATGTTGAAATTTTTTATTATATTCATTTTTTGTTGACAGGAATGTTGACTAGTCCATATGCTAAATAATTGAAAATTGCATATTTATGAGGATATATGACTTGTTTTTATCTAATTATGTGTGTTTATTTTTTCTGTAAATACCAAAATTGAGCTTGTCTGCCTTTATAATGATTTTTAGGTCTATTATATGATTTTTCCTTATAAATTTATAAGTTTTAAAGCATTTTTAAAAAATTGAGTCGAAATTGTAACATACACACCACTAAAATTCAATAAAATGGAAGACTAGTTGCAACGAGACTGGCAGTCGACCAGGAACTGATGATGGGAGCAATGGCTCCCGAAACTAGTCTTCCATTTTATTGAATTTTAGTGGTGTGTATGTTACAATTTCGACTCAATTTTTTAAAAATGTTAATATTTGACACCACTGTTACAAAAGTTCACTATATTTTATACAATTTTAAAGCAATGTTGAGTATTTCTTGGGAGTGACTGCAAATGCATCAACACAAACACATACCAATATTTAAATGGAAATGCTTTAGTAATGTTGCTTTAATATCTTGAAGCGCTTATATAAATCTGTCAGAAATGGAGAAAATGGATTTACCATAGCTATTTCCTTACTTATTGATAGGCATTTTTGGTTGAAAACAAAATAATTTTAACTAATAATGTTAATTTTGTTGTGTGCATAAGCTTGTTAGTTTTGTTACATCTTCTGTTTCTTCCATCCTTAAATGTATACTTTTTAATTAGATCTGTAGGAATGCTTGGTCTCTCCACTCTTCTTGAAATTATTTTTGTTTTCCATTTGACTTATATTACCTTTGTTGCTACCTGTAATTAATTTTGCACTTTCAAAAAGCAGGAATCAATAACTATGCGTGTTAATAGTGGCAAAACAGCCCAAGATGCTATACCTACCTTATTTTGTCCATGATATTTATTGTACAAATGAACAATGTCTGCTATCAAATGTGAAGTATCATTCATGTAAACAGCAGGAGGATAAGTGTCCAGACATATAGCATGAAATTGATTACTCTCTTTCATTGTAAGTTCTGCAAAGATATGGAAGTTTCTGTCCAATATTGCCTAGAGAATAAAAAACATCCATATTAAATTGTTTTATCCCATGTTATGTTTACACCAAAGGTTTGAGATCCTCCAGTTTACAGACCTTAACCATTGCTTCTGTGCGACCAGGAACAACATTGGCAACTCTGTATTTCATCAACTCACTTGACTCCACACTTAACTGCATACCAGATGTGCTACTTATTTTTTTTGTTGTGTCACTAACCTGTTAACATACAGATTCATTATTACTAACCACTGCTGACTCTGATTTTCATCTGCACCACTTGCTTAAGTTTCAAGTGTGTGTGTGTGTATATATATATATAAATTAACAGTAATAATAAAAGTAGATAAGGATAAAACACTGAGAAAAAGTCACATTTGAAATTGTTAGCTCTTCTTGCCATTGAAGAACTCGCAGTAGTTTGAAATATAGCAATTTCAAGTGTGACTTTTTCTCAGTATTTTATCCTTATTTTATTATTACTGTTAATTTGTTACATTGTTAATAGTGTTACTTTATTTTTCATTTATCTATCTCTCTCTCTCTCTCTCTCTCTCTCTCTCTCTCTCACACACACACGCGCGTGCGCACATGCACACACAGACACACACAGAGTTTCTTGAATATTCACATGGGGTTTTGCATCCTGGTAGCTGGACATGCTAAGCGTGCTCTGACTTTGCTCCTTATGTGTCTTGCATTATTCCAATTTATCACAAAGAGGGATTTCTTGCTTACAATTTGGATTTTCAGAACACCAATAGAGAGTTTCTGCCTGTCCACATAACCATTTTGGTAGAACCATTGAAAAGAACACAATCAATTAACCCTTGTCACTTATGAAAGAAACCATTCACAATAATGCACACATGCTACAGGATCACCTTGTCATACACAATGGACAGGTGACACTTGTAAGGTTTGAATTTTAACAATTTTGTTGCTGTATATGCAGAAGAGAAACACCAACTTGTGCTAATTTTGGTAGCGATTTTGTTGGCATATGTTCAAGATTTGCACCAATTTAGTCTAATTTGTGTTCACATGTGTTTTCTGTTTTGCGCTAAACCAGTAGTATCCAATTTATTCTCAAGATCAAGAATTGCAGTTTTGGAAGGCAGCAATTGCCTAGGGGACTTCCGAATAAATTCCTCACGAACATGAGGAATTTATACAAGCTGATTTGTACTTATAATCACATTTATACATTCAAATACATTGCTCTAAAGTCAACTGTCTTGCCATCTTTGTAAATGGATGTAGATTGGTGATTGCTCGAAAGCTCAAGTACAGGCAGCTATAGGTGAAGCTGGCCTTGGCGGAGATGCAAGTGATGAGGACATTCTGTACCTGTATATGAATGTAATGGACTTATCTATTTTTCCCTCCCATGTTTTAAATGTTTTTTCTTTATGCAGTTTGATGAATCCTGTATACTTATCTTTGGGAGGAAATATCTGTACTTGTATATATAATTAAATAATTGGTTAAGGTTCAGTCATAACTTTATATGCACTAGGTTTTGGTTTAGTTTAGAGTTTATAATGTATATAATTAACTTCTTTCAGCGTGGGCAGGGAGGGGAGGGTTGCCTCTGTACTGCCAAAGGTGTAGCTTCCCTCTTTAATGAGTGGTCAGTATTTTTGCCTTCTGGCTATCTGAATGTGGGAATACTGGCTACTGAAATAAAGAAGTTTAAAGATATTTTTGATTTTATAGTTCATTATTTGTCAACTTAATAATTGCATAATTGTATGAAATATTGTAGTGGTCTCTAGGGCCAGAATGTATAAACTTTTATTTTTTTTGTATTTTTATTTAGTACTCAATAAATAAATAAATAAATAAATTAATTAATTAGATGACCAGATTTTGGAAGTGATTATATTTCTCTTTTCTTATAGTACACATTATATCCACATTATATTTTGTTTTTTTGAGCTCTTTTCTAATTCTGTAAAAGCAATGCCCATTTATTAAATCACTACTGCCATCAAAAGTAAAAGTTTTGTAAATGGCCAGTAGAAACATAAAATTAGCCATATTAAACAGTTCATATTGTGAAGGGGAAAAAGATAAATTATTTTCTATTAAACAGAAAGTTTGTCTCATTTATTAAATTCTGAATAACATGGTATGACAAATAAGAGTTCTTCAGCCATACTCTCATTAATCCTTTGATTTTAAATTTAAAAAATAAAATGTTTTGGCATGCTTCCTCATTTCTCATTACACTGGATCAGAAAATGGAAAATCAAACTATTCATAATGAATAGTGGTATGACAAAACCACTTTTATTCCAGCAATCAGAAAAATATTTTCACTGCTAGTTGGCCAACCAGAACAATCATCAAACTGTATTGAATATTCAAATTTAAATGAGATCTAATGTTTAATTATTACATCGTAGTTACATTTGCTGAGCCTAATGAAAGTCAGTAATCTAATTATTCCTTTTGCTTGATTGTGAAATAAATATTTTATGCGTTTAGTTTCTATGTTATAGGATTTTTTCCGAAGTGGTGTCTGTATATTTAAATTCTTCTATAGTATAGAGGTTATTCTTGTAATTTTTTTCTCTGTTCTAGTGCTAATATTTCAATGCAGTATATCACAGTAAAATTTACTTCATTAACATACTGTAATTAATTACATTGATATATCCAAATCCATGCAAAGATTATGCAGCTTACATACCACTAGAATCAGAATCCTAAGTTCTGGCCAGTGTGAAGCTGGAGCAATTTGTGTCGCTATAGAGTCAGATCCATTCTGATTTGACCCTTTGTGCCATTGAACAAATCCGCCCTGCAAACTGCGACAGGCACTTCCTGATCCTTGGCGGGCAATTGCTGATAAGTCTCCTTTGATGCTATAAAGTTGAGCTAACGCATATACTGCAACATGAATATATAACATGTTCAGAACTTTGCCTAAAGCACTATTTATATTCATTTGTGCTCTTTTGCAGTGCTAATTTTTTGGATTTGAAGAAACTATAAGAGATATATTTTCCTTTTAGCAGTACTGGAAAGAAAGTGTATTGATTAGCAACAATACTGGAAGTGGAATCATCCAGCGGCAGCAAAATGTTAATTGTGGTTGTGCACTTGTTGCATGATGTTCTATGATAGATTGTGACTCTAGAGCATTTTCATGAAGATTTTTTTTACAATTAACGGTGTGACAAAAAAAAAAAAAAGCCTCGAAAAATGACTTTTTCCAAACTCTGCTCCTTCACATATAAAAGTCTATAATTGATATGCAGAGTTTAAACAAGAAAGAGCAGTCTTGGGGGCATTTCAGCAATAGTAGATATAGTTGAAAACAATGTTTATATAGAAGCCATAGTGAAGAACAATTTGCTTACAGAAAGACAAGGAGTCTCTAAACATTCATTCATGCAAGTATCTGAAATCCTGCACAATTATAAAATTATTAGTTTACAAAAAAGAGTGAATGGGCCTAACAATATTCAGGTGTACTCAAATATCAGCTTTATTTATTATTAAGTTGTCAAATCAAAGATTTACTTTATCATGGTATTTTAAATACAAAAACAAAAGATTAATTTCAATTTATTTAAGAGTATATGGTATACATACCAAGACATGCATATCCAGCAGCAGATGATGCCAGTCCAGCTGCTGTAGGGAAATTGTTTTCTGAGCAAATGTGAACATGCCAGTTGCATACAGCATTATCCCTATTTGCCCTTCTTTTCACTGAAACAGTCCACATAAGAGTTAAGTTTCTGTTATGATCAATTTTATCATTAAGAAAAATCACAGCAAAAACCTCTAAATACTACTTGATCATTACATGAAGACAAGTGATTAGGATTAGCCCATGGTATCTCTGGAGGATAAGTTAGCAATCTTGAGTAGCCACATTGGTAAAAATCTTCACACTTGTCTTAGGTGATTTTTCCAATCCACTGTGTCTTTTTCCTTTAATGATCAGTTGCTGCCAAAATGGGTCTTTAGGTGTCATCTGCCCATATTCTTCCATCATCCTAGTTTCCTGTGGCCAGTTCTTGGGTATCAGAATGTCATATTACACATCCAATGATTGTAGTCCATTCTAGCAACATGAACTGCCCATCACCATTTGATGTATTTCCCTGTTGTCACATCCTTCATGCCTACCATTTTCCTAATGTCTTCATAATTATTTTAATGCAATTGTCAACATAACATTATATTACATCAGGAAATGAAACATGAACATATGTTGGATGTTACATATAGCAAAAGTGTGACTGCATGTCCAGTGTTTCCATCATATGTGGCCAAGTTCGTTAAGATGCAGACTCATAAGCGGGAGGTTTGGGGTTCAATTCCCAACAGAAACATCTTCCTGACAGGTTTTTTCCACACTTTCCTCCATCTTCATAAATAGTAAACACCAGAGAGGTACTGTAAACTTAGACCTAGACCTACCTTAAAAATATCTTTCCCATTTCATCTCATGAATCACCAATATTCACTGCCTGTGATGCCTCAAAAATTAGGCATTAAACACTATTAAAAAAAGTTAACTGTTTTCATGCTATCCAAGAATTTATGCCAAAATATTAAAATTCATGCTGAAACTCCATATTAAACTTCCCTAGATTTCATGTCTTCTTTGACAATACGTTAGAATTTTTAAGTCTAATCACAAGAAGTATACTTGACAGAATATAAGCTAATAATCGAATATAAGCAAAATAGGGACTGAATTTTCAAATGATAGGTTAGTTTTATTTTATTCAAATACACTCTTTAACAGCTTTGGACATTAGCTTCCCATTCAATTCAGGACATAAAATGACCAATAAATTTTGCTCAGAGACCTCTTCTTTCAAGCTTGAGGTTTTTTTACATGCTGTAAATCTACAACATGGGACCAATGGCTTTACTTCCCTTCCAAAGGAAGCTATACTTAGGATTTTTACATCTTAAAAATCCATTGGCACTGGCCAGATTTGAACTTGCATCCTTGGGTGTATGGCAAGTATGGCTACCACTGGACTACCAGGACAGACTAATTTTCAAATGATAAAGGTTATTATGAATTTATTAGAAGTGTTTGGACGATTGCTCTTTCCAATTGACAATAAAAAAATTAAAAAATGTATAAATGATTTAATGCATCATCTATCAGTTTCTTATAAATAATAATATTATTGACAAAAATAAATGTTATCCTCATCTGGGAAAAAATGAAAACCGTTTTCAAGTATATCTATTAGGACATTTAAAGAGCTAAATGCATGGATTGAAACTAACAAACTATTGTTAAATTATGATAAAATAAAGTTTATTCAATTCAAACTAAGTATAAAAGTGCTCCAGACATAAGCATTAAATATTTCAATAGTTCAATAGCGGAGGTCTTTAACATAATGTTTTTAGAACTAGTGATTGGTGATAAAATCAATTAGAAGAAACACATAGGAACTATGGTTCCAAAACTGAATTCAGCCTTTTTGCTTTCAGAAGTTTAAATAAAAGAATCTTCTGCACCTTGAAATGTTAAGAACAGTATACTTGGCTTCTTTTCACTCCATTATGAGATATGGGATGATTTTCTGAGAAAATTCAGCACATAGCAGTAAAATGTTCACTCTACAGATATGAGTCCTAAAAACCTTTCAGTGTTGTGGATTAGCTCCAAATTTGGTAGGTCATAGCTTCATGCTGACAGTCAAGGTTGCATATTGCTATTGTTAACGGCAGTTAGTGTATGTTTAATTTTCAAACAGTGAGGTGTTACTGTGTTGTTATACTTCATTTCTCTGTTTGCCCTAGTTTAAATATTTAGTACAGAACAATACATTTTCATTTGGTGTAACTTTTTAGGAAATGAATCAGCTGCTCAGACTTGTATAGATTTCAAGAACATTTTCAAGGGATTCATCCATCTGGCAGATTTATAATTCATAAAATAGTGCTTAAATTCAAAATGACTGGATCAATGTTGGACAAGAATATAAGATGCAGATGTCATGTTTTAACAGAGAAAAAAAACTGGATGATATCATTGCTTGATTAGAACAATCACCACAAAATTTCAAAGTTAGCACAAGGGGGAATGAGTCATGCTACAAAATTGCTAAAATTTCATCCCTACAAGGTTAGTGAAGTGCATACCTTATTTCCCACTGACATAGGAAGGAGAAATTTAATTTTTTTGTGAAAAAAGTACACATATTTTCACTATTTTTCCAATCATGTGACAGGCTGGTATGGGCAGCTGTGCTGTTTGCACTTGGCTGCCAGCCAGATGCATGCAGGGAAAAAACAAAGTTAAGACCAATATATTCACTTTTGTGTCATGTAGCTGATGATAATTACAATAGCTTCAAGGCTAATGGTAGAATGCATGATCACAATACACTACATAGAACTCATTAATATACACCAGCAAACTCATTAAAACCTTTTCAAAATGGATGTTATTTTATAGTGCAGATATGTAATAGCCTTCCAGCTTATTTAACTTCTGTAATATGGACATGTATGGGTGTCCAAGTTCAAATGGGCCCCAGCCATACGGATGTGTATAGACATGTTCATAAAACCTAATGCTTTTAAAACGTTCATTATTCTTTTTCTACAAAGTGATTTATACAACACAACTCAAGCCTAACTCTAAAAATTGTGACTTGGGTGATACACCTGGTAGCATAGGTAAGTACACAAAGGCACATCTCCACAATTGCTGCATATCACATTGATTTCCTTGCATTTTCCCTTTTCTGGCATATCGTTCACTTCAATAATAAATGCAACTTTTCAGCTGTGGGTGGGATCCTTTTAGGGAAGGGTTTTCCTTTTACTCTAAAGGCTGCAGGTTTGATGGGGTTACTATCTCCTCTGTGTAAAGGCCTCTGAATGCTGCAGTGAGCAATTAGGCTTTGAGTTATTGATAATCAGAAATCAAAGTATGTCATTGGTTTGTATGAGCTTAGAGCTCTTTAAATAACCAAACAATTGTATAAAGTGATGTCCAACAAGTGTTCTATTTTACTTTCACAAAGATCAAAACTCTTTATGCTAAATCTAGCTCTTCTGTTTTTTATATATGCTTGTAAACCAATTTCATCTTATTTTCAACCCAAGATACCCTAGATTCCATTATTTCTTAGTTGAAGCTTTTTTTGATTGTTTGAAGAGCTAATTAATAAGCAAATCAAAACATCAGCTCCTTTTGAAAGGGGAGATGACAGAAACACAAATGATTGTATTTATGGCTCTGTGTGGGATAAATGCCATGTGTCAGGCCTGGAGCAATGAAGGTCAGATAGTAACAAATGTGCTGGTTTTCAAAACACATACAGAAGAGGCAATGGAGTTTCATTTTACTCAGTAAGCCTTCTGATTCAGATAAAAGTATAGTTTTTTTATTTGTTTATTTACGGATGCTCTTTAACATCTCAGGTCGTCAGCATCCCATTCTATTCAGGGCGTGAAACGGCCAACAAATTTTGCTCAGGGGCCTCTTCTTTCAGGCCTGCCGTAAATGTATGACATTTGTACAAAATCCATCGATCCTGGCCAGGTTTGAACCCTCAATCTTGGGTTTAGAAGACAAGTATGGTTACCACTACACCACCAGGACTGGGGGGGGGGGACTATAGGGTGAATGTAAAGCAGCATATATTCAATTTAAGAATGAAAATTACTTACAGTAATCTTTCTCATATTTAATTGGTTTTCGAGATTTTGAAAGTCATAATACTGTCACCTGAAAGAGCTGATATATCACACATGAAATATTTTTTATTTCCTTTGTTTTATTAAAATATTTTAACAAATAAGAGAAATATTAATAACTTTTTTCTATAGAATTGAAAATTTACATTTCCAGCTGATTTAAATGCTTATATGTGTTTATTTGGGATCCAGGAATAACCTGGGCAAAGGGTAAATTCACAAAAGACAACACATGGAGATTCCTAATCATTCATTCATTTTAAAATATGAAAGATTACTTTAATATTAATGCAAAATAAACTTTATTGTATGCCCTTTTTACATAAGTATTCGCTAATATATAATTTTTTTGGTGTATGGCATGTTCATTATTCTGGAGCTTTGTTCAATATGGGATGAACAGAACAATGTTTATCATATAATGTATTTTATATTTTTTGATTGCTTTTTAGATATGTAACCACCTAACAAAGCTATACTCACATTCTTTTAAGCAGTTCTGTAGTCTGGAATTTTCCATGGATTCTTCCCTAAAACAAACATTCAGAGACTTTTTAACATGTTAAAAAATTAAAGAACAGGAAGCAAGCATATTATTATTTTTTCTGGCTGTAATCCAGCCTCTGAGTTTTATAAATTTAATTATGTTCTGAAAATAATGTAATTCTAAAAGCAAATGAGCATAACCGATGGGCTCATGTTAATCTTGTTTAAATCATATCAATCTGTGAGCCTTTCAGTTCATTCTAAATAAATCCATTTTATTCATTAAAATATGCTAATGCTATAAAGTATTCACTTGTCAATTTCTAAACTTTGTTTTCAAATATTTTTGCACAAGTCTTTTCCTGAGAGCTCTGAAATATATTCCAATAATTCTTTTTTACAGTTAGCAATTATTCTTGTGTTTTATACAAGGGCTGTTCGATATGTCCATGCAAAAATAAAGGAGACATAACTTTTTGAGAAAAAAATTGTTAACATGATCATCTCTCAAATCTATGCACTTATTTTAGTAATTTTTATAATTTATTCTATACATGAATTGTGATTTCTTGAGCTCGGCAAAATATGCATTTATATCAATGATAACCCCTTCATTTGTTGCAAATTTCTTTCCTAATAATCATTTCTTCATGTTTAAAAGCAGGAAATAGCCAGGGGAGTAAAATCTGAGCAGTAGAGAGAATGAGGAAGGATTTCATAGCTTAAGTACAATAATTTTGAGGTCACAATCACAGGCTTATGCACCAACATATTAATGCGATAGAACAGGACTTTTTTCTTTGCCAAATGAGGACACTTTTTTTTAATCACATGAATTTGCATTGTAACATAGTATAATATTCATCAAT
Organism: Metallyticus violacea; assembly: GCA_030762175.1. Lineage (NCBI taxonomy): Eukaryota > Metazoa > Arthropoda > Insecta > Mantodea > Metallyticidae > Metallyticus > Metallyticus violacea. Next base: position 73,172,707 of record CM060837.1, on the reverse strand, counting down.
TATGGTTTTGCCCTTTTCCAAAAAGTTAATTAATATTATATAACAGCAGTCCCAAAATGCAGTTGCTGTCATCTTTCCATCTAAGCGGATTGTTTAGATCACTTGCTCCAGTTGCAACCCATTGTTTCAATTGTTTTTTGCAACCAGCATTTAGTACTGGGTGCATTTTTGTTGACCATCATACACCTTCTCTGAAATTTAGTTAGATTCATTTTGAACAGCTCTACATTGTGTGTGGAAGTGACGATTGTTCTCTTTTCTGCCCAATCGTTTCCAAATGCAGCACTAACTTTGCTGATAGCTCTTTCAAATGCAAATGATGGCTAAAACATTGTGTACCTGAGCTCCAGAAATGTCCACAGCAGCCGCAATCTCCCACATCTTTAGTTTCTGATTAGACAGCACCAGATTACAATTTTTTTTCAATAATTTCAGAAATTGTTACCTTGACAGAATGTCCAGAATGATCTGCAGTTTTTCCAGCTTTATCTTTATTTCTGAAGGTATTGCACCTTTCAAAAGTGAGGTTTTATTAATGCAAAAAATTCATTTTTCTCTATTTTGAATGTTTATTTACAAATTTAAGCAGGAAATAGCACTTAAATACATATTATGCTTTGTAACTGTTTATAACTATGTACATCATTTTTCATCAGTTACCATGTTGCCCAGGTAACATTGAAAACAATCTGTGCTACCTATTTCGGGTTTACATGGATTTATCAAATATCCCTTGTAGTTTTTCTCTTAAAAAATTGATCTATAAATTCCCTATAGAATGAAAACTAGCAGAATAATGTATTTTAGTTTATGAATAATGTTCATGGTGATATTGGACCTTGTTATAAAACAATGTTAACTTATGAATAAACTACAAATTTAATTTCATATTATTCTTTGATGAGTTCTTTTTTCGTTCTCATCTATGTTAAGAGGCAAATTTTTATGAATAACATTAATTTTATAATATTAAAAATACAATGAAAAGCCAAATTAATTAAAAATTTACATTATTCTTACTTTCCATTTAACCACATTCTGTCATCTTTGAAAATAGGGTTAGCCATCACTGTAGTTTTTGCATGCATCTGTAACAAAAAAATATTGTTATGCAAAAGAAATGTAATAAGACAGTCATAATAGCTAACAGAGGATTACAATGTAAGTCACTGGGCCAATACATAATACTTTTAGATTTTTTGCATATAGATTTCCACAGAATTAACTTTTTTATATCATGTTTACAAGGGAACCTGAAGTGAAAAGTTCAGTCTGGATAACTTTTAGAGGGATGGTTATTGGTATTGAGGAAAGAGTACATATGAAATTAGAAGCCCAATTTGAAGGAGGAATGAGTTACAGCTATTGGCTACTGTCACTGACATCAAATCCTCCATCCATTCCAAAGTTGTAAACAGCTTTTTATGACCACTTCTACCACCACAAAATATTGTAAGATGCTTTATAATTATTGATGTTTTTATCTTAAATGTTCAGATGTCATTGCACTCCCAGGAATGAGGATGGCAAATCCCAAAGTTTACATTCGTCTTTTTTTGGAACATTAAGTTAACTTGAAATGACAAGAAGTGATTTAATAATCAATAATAAAGGCAATCAAACACTGGGTTATTTTCTCTCATTCTTGTAAGCAAGAGTGGCTGTGTGGGAGTGTTGTTACAAGAATCTCATACATCAAAAGCAGCCTTTTTGTAATAAGGTGACTCGAGAATCTTGAAGCAACCAAAGCATAATAGTACTGTGCTGTACATAATATCATATAGGAAAGAGACTTGATACAGTGACTAAAGAGCATGTACATAAAATTGTTGTTTCTCAATCAACATGGGAACTCCTCTTATTTGTGGCCAGATTTAGCACCTTATTAGAATGAGTAATTCTCCAGACAAATGTGCTCTTGTAAGCTATCATTGGTGATTTTCTCCCCCTGCTGCTGCATGCTATGCCCTTTCTTGGAGCAGCAAGAGTGAGCAAGTCAGGCTGCCAAGATATGAATAACACTGAAAGTTCATTTGACCAGCTTTAATCAACAGTATCAGACACTTCAAATAAGGGAAATACATTTCTAAGATAGGTTGGTTTCTTATGGCCGACACTGAAAATTTGCTTAAGTTGTCTGGAATACATTTAAACTAAGCTGTTGTTGTTTTTTTTAATTATTATTATTATTATTATTATTATTATTATTATTATTATTATTATTATTATTATTATTCAATTTTTTGCATTACAATACATGATACTTGTTCATAATTTGTCTGGATGATTGCATATTAGAGTGTTTACTTTGGTAGATTTTTATCTTATGTAGGTGGGCTGCAAGGTAGTAATGGCTGGTATTTAGTCAAGGTTATTGTTAATTCTTCTCTTGTGCCAGAAGTCTTATATTTTGTTTGTAATCTGTCAGCTGTTTTTCAGGAACAATTGTTGTTCTTTAGTTTTTATCTTAATTGAATTCTTCGTTGAATATAAAATGTAAGTTGATTAGTGAATTGGTAAGTTGGATGTTTGTTCTTTTTTTGACTACAAAATCTGCTATTTCATTCCCAGTTACCACCACATGTAAGGGCACATTGAAAGTGGATAGATTTTTTAATTGAATGATTATTTTGAATGTCATAATAAATTTTTGAGAGAATTTATTGAATGCTATTGCTTCTAGTGCTAATGTTGAATCTGAGAGGATTACTGCCTTGTTATATCTTGTGGTATATAAATCATTTGTTGTAGTAAGATGTAGATGGCTTTAATCTCTCAGTTAAAGTTTCTCATGTTTTCACTGACTGTAATATAATGAGAAAGTAGTACTGAAAATATTCTAGTGCATGCTTTTCCTATTATAATAGGCTTCTCATAAAGCATATTACAGATATGGCATTAGTTCTTGTCCTTGACTATCAGATATGGAGTCAACTTCATCAAACTTAAGTCACTCATTTCCAATTCTCATCTAGATTTTTAATAACATGCACAAGTTTTATAAGCAAGTTGGCTCAGGTGATAATGTTTGGGACTCACATTTGGGAGGTTCTGGGTTTCAATTCCTTGAGCCCATCCATTTTGAACTTGGTTTTTCCCATGGTTTCTCATGATTGCTTAGGCAAATGCTGGGTTGGATCTTTACTTTCCATGTATTTTCTACTCTCTCATTTCATATAATTTCATTCCATTGGCTCTGTTAGAGGACGAAAGTGCCAGGGCGAGATGGGCTGGCATGGTGTGATAGTGGCTTGTGCTTTATAAGGCTTCTGCCTGAACATCTGATATGAGACCTTCTGAGGAGCTTAAACTTCTTTGGGGGGGGGACCTTCCATTGGCATCTGAAAACATGTTAGGAACCCAGTCTACATCCACACATTGCCACTTGTGGATCTTGGCTATCTGGTGTATCCCTCACCTTATCCATTCCTTCTGGAGGTGCCTCCATTATGGGTGTAGGCACAAATGGCCAGCAGTGAGCAAATTTGAAGTACCAAAGTATGCTCCTCAGTCCCAAACAATCAATCCAAGTAAGCCTTTTACAAAGCTGTATTAATGAAGAACCAGGTACATTACAAATGCCTACAGTTTTGCTTTGACAGTGCTGACAATGGCTGTAATCAGAATGAATGTGACAGGTGCAATTATAAGATGTGCCCACTGTAACAACATGTTCTGTTATTGTGTCGTTACATTATACATTTGTCATGTGTGACTGGTATTTGAAACAGTTTCAAATTATACATACTCTTGATATTTTAATATTGCATCATATCTTATGTACCCTTTCAAATTCTGGCATAAAACGTTGCTCTTACATTATCGCCAGTGCATTTTTACTATAGTTTCATATGTAATATAAATGTCCACTCTATGAGGTTCCCTTATTAGTACATATCACATGTACCATGAAAATAATGGAGTTTCTGGTGAAATTGTAGGTTCCTTTGCTAATGTACATTTACAGCTTATCCAACAGTAAATGTTCTTTCGTTCTTTCTTTCTCTGTTGGTGAATTATGCACAAATGTTGGCAAGGAATTGGCTGCAGTATTCTTGACAGATGAATGATAATCAGAGATAGGATGGATATCTTAACAAGAGAGAGAAAAAAAGCTCATTCATTGACACATGGTATTAATGAAACATATAGTCACAATAAAAGAAATAAGCATTCCTCTACTCTTTGTGATAAAAAATGGTTTTATGAGATATACTCAGAAAGTTTCCAGATCTGATAAACTGTTTAAATAATGTATAAATATGACACATGGTAGTGCATACTTTAATCTGTAAATCAATATAGCTTTCACCAGCTGCTATCCATGCCTCAATATGGGTTGAAAGGAACACTTGCATCAGTAATTCAGTATCACATAATGGAGCTTGAGGAAGAACATTACAAAACAATTTTAAAAGTGACTTAAATTACAAAGTGTTTTGAGAGACTTACACAAGCTTTAGGGAATGTCGATCCTTCAAGTGCTCGTTTTTTCAGAATTTAAAAGGGGCCAAATGTTTTTAAAGACAAAGAAAGAAACAGGTGATTGCAGAAAACATTACTGTGGAGAAGATAATGCAACAAGACATATGAAGTATCTAGAAACATTCCTTAATATTAGATTGCGAAGTATCTAAAAAACTTATTATCATTATTAGGCTGATGCATAAGTTTGTAGTGCTTTTGTTTGTACATCAACATGTGTTGGTAGGACATTGTTTACCATTTGTCATCTCTACTCATTATTTGGAGAATTATGCTTGTAAATATATCTCAAATTTTTGCAGAGTTAAAGAAAGTTTGCGCTATCTGTGTACTATAGAAGATGAAGTATCAAGTGGAAAAAATGTAACACTTCAGACATATTCTTCTTTTTAAGTTTAATAGAGGAGCAAAGGCAGTGGAGATGGCTTAACATTTATACCTTCATTGGAAAGATCATGTCAAGAAAATGGTTCTGTCATTTCAAAAAGGTCCACTTTTGATGCGAGTGATTTGCCATATTCAAGAAAACCATTAGGCTTTGATGAATATCTTGTAAACTCGTTAGCAGATGTGATAGTTTGTGATCAGTTAACCATTAAGAGACATTTGCATTTCATAGGCAAAATTAAAAAATCTGGTAAATGGATACTACATGTAATTGATATTATTGTATGATTTAGTTGAACTACATACTCTTAATGCTTCACTTACTTTTATAAGTGCAAGTTCCAATTTACATTTTAATTAATGGATACTACATGCTTTAAGTGAAAGCAACAAAAATCAGCAAGTTGCCATTTTTGCATCTCTGCTTGCTCCTAACTGGTTAACTCACGAACATTGACCATTCCTATCCAAGATTAATGCTGGAAGAGAGTCATAGGTAATGGAGAAGAATATATTACTGATTAATTTTTGTATGCTATTTAGCTCAAATTAAAACTTTTATTACAGTCATAAAATTCTATGAACTTGGGTATCAAACTGTATTTGAAGTTCAGGAAAATGTATTCTTACTAAGTGCCCCACAACCTCAATAAGAGTCAAGGGTATTTGAATGGAGGACTACAAAATTCTCTAAAGATATAATAATGGGAACTGTATAAGTAAATCATAGCAATTACTGAAACATGGATTTATCAATATGATAAAACAAGTCATCAGAATCTTCTCAAATGCCACATTCATAAGGAGTGTGGAGAAGAAATATATCTTCATCAGTGGTCATCTGACATCAGTTCCCCTTGAAGATCTAAGGACAATTACCACAGAGATTGATAAGAATTTGTCTCCTGAGAGTTTTCTGTAAGTTTTATTGAAAATGGCCTAGAAATGGACTTAAGAGGCATCAGGCTGCACTATGACAATCCCTCTGCTCGCACTGCCACTGCAACAATTAACCTTCTGGAAAGCATCGCTATGAAGCTTGCCACCCCAATCTTATAGTGCTGATCTGGCATTCTGAAACTAATTCTTGTTCCCTCTGGTGAAAAATAAACTGTGGTGGAAGCAATATTAAGCTCAGAAGATGCTGTAGCAGCAGCATACAAAGAAGGGGTTAGCACCATTGAGAACAATGAGTGGCATGTGCTTCCAGCTTTGGTTCTGAAGGATGAAGGCTTATTGGGAAAATATTTTGAAAATATATGGTTTTAAATTTTTATTAATATTGGAATTGCATCTAGAAACTTTCCAAGTGTCCCTTATATGTGTAACAAACAACATACCTCATCCACGCTCAAAGTCACACTTACAGAATCATTCATGGGTAGAATTAGCTTCTCATCTCTTTTTCCCCCTGCAAAAGAAATATCCATGTTATGTATCATATTTAATAACTATGCACACTTCAACAACAATGGTTTAACAATGTTAGCACATTCCACAGTAAATACATGGTTTCAATAAGTATATAACCAGATTTGAAGAGGCAAGAGGCTCATAAAAGTCACCAATCCTTCCTAAAATTTAATTTTTTATATTATGTTATGTTTCTGTCACATTTATTAAATAATAACATAATGAGAGGCTATAGTTGTCATTTCCTGATACCACTACTTGACGAGACACTTTGTGCATATTTGAAAGCACTATTGAAGAAACTGTCCATTATTGGGATTTCTTACTGATTTTTTTTTTTGAGTTCAGAAGATATTTTGTTAATTACATCTTGTGGATGGTAGGTTGGTGTTCTTGAGGAACTGATAATGCTTTGTATTAGCAAGGAATTACAAGGCTAAAGAATTCTGGTTAAAACAGAAACAACCTCGGACAGTGTTTTCAGCCAAGCATCACACAATTCATTCTAATTGGCTGTAAAACAATGTTCTCTATTGAGCTATACAGGTGGCTAAGAGGAAACTTGGCCAAAGCAAGCATGGGGGTATGGGGGTAAGCTATATAACTGTTACATGTAACAAGTAATAGCAATTTAACTATTAACTGTTAACAAACTCTCCATTAGATTAAATTGGGATAATTGGAATAAGCAATCATAACTAGGTTAAGTTGTTTGGAGAATTTTAATAAACTTTAACATTATCCTAAAGGATAATTCACACATTGAGGTCTACCATTTAGAATTGTGACGCGGTATGTTGCTCGATCTACAAATATGTCGCGATAATCGGAATGTGGAATGCCCTAACCTGTAATCGTGAGCCTCTCGCTGCCTAACATAAAGATTCTAAGTAAATTATGTAAAACAATTTACGTACAGTATTTTATTACTGCAATGTTGACAGGTGCTATACAAGTAACCTGATGCATTTTGTCTATACCGTAAGACGTAGCTAGCAAATTTGCAATGAAGGTTAAAGTTTAGGTAAGTTTATTCAATCGCGCTGGCACCTAACTCGTATTTATTTTACATGACAAGATAGGAGAGGTCACGACCCCATTTCCTCTTCCACTGTACGGGAAAATGCATGTATTGCACGTGTATAGCATGTGCTTTAGCATATCATAGGTAATTTGTGCATGCACTTGCACGACACCTTTAGGCAAATGTGTATTATAGGTACATTGGGATACGCTTATTACGTAACTGCATCTACGGGCTGTATCTACGATCTAACAATGTTCGCCGTTTTCCTCCCGTGCACAGATCGCCCAGTAGTCAAACATCACGGGTTAAATTACTCTAAAATTGCTTGATTCGGTCCTTTAATGGTATGATTAACTATTGTAATTATGGCGTAATTATAACTTTGAATGAAAGTAAATGCGCAATAATATGCCTAAGTTGAATTAGGCCTTGCTTGTAATTACATTTTGCACCCTATAAATAATGGTAAAATTTTCGGTTAAAACTGAAGAAATTTTTCTGAATGCATTTGTTAATAAATTTTAGAAAGCTTTCTATTTCTTTCGTTTGTAAATTTAAAGATATTAACCAATTCCTTACTTAACATTTGTGTAAGATTTTCTATGGGAATGCTGGGGAATATGGTTTTTACATCAAAGGCACCATTTCATCTCCTGTTACAATTTTGAATGTTGACATTTTTCAACTAAATCAAATGATGCCCAATTTTTTAAATTTTTAAGAGTCCAAACTGTCATGTAATATTTTTATTATTTTGTATGTGGATAAATTGATATTGTTAATTATTGATCTGTTACTGTTATCATTTTAGGGCTTTAAGGTATTGCATGGAGTCTAGGAGTACTGGATTGCTTTATGTGATTCTCTTGTTTTTCAGTTATGGGTAATAATCAAACTTAAATACAGTTTCAAGAGGATATGGATGCCATTGACTGTTTACTTACATCTTAAAGCATTCCAGTTTATGCTAAAAGATGAAATGTGGAATGGCTTCTAATACAGAATACGAAATTTTTCTCTGCAGATCTTACCTTACATCCTTTTGCTTTCCTATAATACAGATGCATATCAGCAAATTCACAAAAACTATAACCATTCTTCATTTCTTCAATTTATAGTTCATTTGATGAGTTGGCTTCAAAACAAATAACTTGTATGAAACAATAGACAGATATCTTGCAACATTAGCAAAAATTGAATCGACTTTGTTTCTAACAACTGAGTTCCTCAATATTAATTAAATCTGGAACATAACACAATATAACACACATTAATAATCTTTTCTGAGTTGAAATATTTACACACACTCTTTCTGACTTCACTTACTGGGTATTTACTGAGGATATGTTTTGTGAACTTTTGTTCACATCCTCAGCTGTTAAATGAGTATTGGATCATCTGTTGAAGTTGAGTTGGTAGATATGATTGACTCCAGTGGTCTTGTGATAAACTTGAAAAATGAGCTGTCTAATTCCAGGTTTTGTTCCTGTTATTTTAAATTCTTTCCCATATGTTTGATTCCTTTGATGGTTAAACTATTTTTAATAACTTGATGGTTTTTCTATCTCATGGTTTCATTCCAAAAATGCAATATCACCAATGATTTTTCTATTTCTTGTAATAGATGTTTCTTCAATGTTCCTTCAACCTTATGTTTATATTTCTCTTTCTTTTTCCTACATAGATTTTTTTCAAAATCCTGACAATCTGGTAAATTCAGGATCTTTTCTCTTTGGACCTGGAATCTGTTTTATTTAATCTCAATAAAATTTTAACACTTTTGGGTTTGAGGTGCTAAATGATATTGTAATCCTTGAAAAGAAGCAGCATTCAACAGCATGATATACAAACATACAGACTAGTAAATGTACCACTGAATAGAAAAGAACACAAGAATGAATACTTGCACATAATAGAAAAGACTAGTCAAAAGGACTAGGAAAGAGATGATTAGGGGGGAAAAAAAAGAAAGAAAGAAAAAGAAAAAAAAGCAGAGTGATATACCATTGACAAAAATGTTTAAAAAATTCCTTATACCATTCAGAAATTTCCAAAAATTTTTAAGAATTGCAATATCATCCTAACTCCTTTAAAACAACATAGTGTGAAAAATTTATTAAATTTTATTAATTTTATAAACTTAATTTATTAAGTTTATTGCAAGACCACCGAAATCAACCCAGACATCTACCAATGTCAACAAATGATCAAACAATTATTTAACAGCTGAGGATATGGACGAAGGTTCACGGAACATGTTCCGAGTAAATCTACAGTAATTGAAGCCAAAAGTAGTGTGTTTAAACATTTTGACTTGGAAGAGATTATTAACCAAATTCCTATTATAACATCAATGCAATCATGTGTTTAATCCAAAATTGTGCAAATTATTTTAATGCTAAATTATGAAAATTGAGTGCATTGGTTATTGACAACCAGGTTTATTTAGATTATAATGGGTTATATCATTACAATAAACATTTCAATTCTATTTAGCAACAATTTAAAATTACTTAAGTAGCTATCATTTTACATCTATGATCTTATGGTCCCTATCTCAAATGATTTGTATAAGACCCTTCTTTATACAGGGAAAACATTTCAGTGCTGTTTGTTAACAACCTGTATATACACGTGTGTTCTTTCAAATATTCAAAATTAGATTGAACATTAAACATTATTCAAATTAAGACAAGGGTAAAATGTTAAATCAGGAATATATTTTTATTTATTTTAATCTTCTCAATATCAGCATTGGCAGGATTTTAAGTTAAAGCATTGAGTAACATCTGCAGCTAGTTGCAACAGTAAATATTTTATCCCACCCTAATTTGATTTTTTTTGTTTATAGCAACTTATGTGCCTATTTATTTCTTACAAAACATTCATGTTTTTGCCTTGAGTTGCTCCTGTAACTGGATACTTGCTTTTAGCACATGTATCTGATATACCCAGGATAATGCCACCAGTAAAAATTGGATTTAATTATTTTATACACTGCATACAACATAAACTTTTAAATATTACTCCAATATTAACCTCATTCTCATTTGATAAGAGTATATATTCTAAAATAAAGAGAGATGGGAATAGGCAGGCTTGTTACGGATTCATAGGAAAGGATTGGAGTTCAGTAATTATGTAGGTTTTAAAATATAAACATAATGAAATTCACATTCATATCTTTTTTATTTCTTCCATGTTTGTATTGTTCTAAATCAACATAGCTTCCAACAACAAAGTTACATTTAACTTTCTAATAATGAGGATTTATGAAGATTTTAAACAGTTACACATACTACTTCTTACTTGTATACACCAAGCTGGAAATAGGAGCAATCAAATCTTATACATCAATATTCAAACTGTTGTCTGGTATAGTAAAATATAAAAAGTATAAAAATTAGTCACATAAAAGTAAAAATTAATATTAAAGTAAATATTTTAACACAGTTATTATCCATAGACTATTATGGCTGCAAGACTAGAATGACAGACTAGACTAAAGTTAATATTGCACTACTTGGATGAACTGCTCGGCCCCACTTGGTCTCACATCTTCAGCAATACCAAGTCTTGGGCTCCTCTAGTAGTCAAAAATCTGTGCGACTGTAACATAAAAATATACAAACTTACACAACTCTGATATTAAATTCTAAACACTTCAGTTCATGTGTCATTCAAAATTATTACCTTCGATTTGGTCCTGTATATGGAGGAGGATTTGGGCGATAGTAATTGTTGCACTCCATTGACAGCCTAGAAGTAAAGCATTCTTTATTGAAATGCTGAGTTATAAGAGACAAAGCACAGAGTGCATTCAAGTTGTGAACTCTCCTTATTTTTGGGGTTTTGAAGAAACTATGAGGGATATAGGTTTACTGTGGCAGCACTGGAAAGAGCATGTTTTGATTAGTAATCATAGCAGAAATTAGCACACAGCCCCCCCCTGTTGCAGCTGCAGCAAAATATTAATTGTAATTATGCACTCACTATATAATGTAAGATGGAGATGACTCGAGAACATTTTCATGCAATGATATTTTACAATTAAAAGTCTGGCCTCTGAGCCAACAAGAATGCCTTAAAATTATAGAGTGCTTCTCTAGACTCACAAAAGTATATAACTGGTTTGCAAAATTCAATCTAGGAAGAACAGTCTTGAAAGATGAGCACATGTGGTGTCTAGCAAGAGTGGTCATAGATTAAAACATTGTTCTTGTACAAACCATAGTGAAGAAGGAAAATAAAGGGAGTCTCTATAAACATTCATTTTCTGTAGGTGTCAGAAATCCTGGACAAATATCTTCCTGTGATGAAGCTTTGTTCTTATTGGGTACACACAACCTTACAGAAGAACAAAAAGCAGCAAGAATGGAATAGTGCCAGGAATGATTCAACAATGGTAGGCAGCTCCTGATGCATCATACCTTATAGGTGATAAAAGCTGGATTACCAATAAAATTCAGAATAAAGGAGGCAATCAGAGATCTGGGTCTTCCCAAATGATGTTCCCCAAGTTAAGGTTAAGTGATGACAATGTGTAGGCTGCAAGTCGGTTGCCAGTTTCTTCCCAGCAAGAAACCATTTTGCTCTGCCAGCTGCAACACCACATTTTTTCTTCTTAGCATCTTCAGAACCCTAACAGAAAGAAGAGGATTGTTGCTTCATCACAACAATGTCTCTGTGCACATTACTTTGAAAACAATGGAATTTCTGCTAATATCGGGAATGACATTGGGAACCACCCACTGTACAATCCAGATCTGGCTCCCAGTGACTTTTTCCTGTTTCCATTTGTCAAGGAAAAACTGAGTCCTAAAGAGCAGATTTGTGCTGTCTTTAAACATGGCATGGATGTTTCACTGATTGGTTCTAGAGGATGCAACTATGTATTGAGAGGGAGACTACTTCAAAAACAAATAGGCAGATTTGGTGCATTGTGGCTTTCTCCATAGTAGAATCTTGAAAATTATTTAGCAATCCTCTTATAAGGGTATTTTTTTAAATAAGTGAGACATGACAACAATGTCTGGCTCATAGAAAGCTCATAAATGTTCATGTTCACACTGCCAGAACAGAATTACATAATTAATTTTCTTCATTTTTATGGGATGACAATTATTGTTGACAAGCGCATGGAGAACTTTGGGTTATTGTTGTTGTCGAGTAAATGATAATGGCTATATTTTGAATTAGTGAAAGTATTACACTTGCCCCGTATCTCCTCTGTGCATGAATAGGATAGCTGTATTCAGCAAACGTTGTCAGGAAAGACAGTAACTGATTCCTCATGCACTCCACCTAGCTTACATTTTGACTTTCTTAAACTGTGGATGACATTCTATGTGGTTTGTTTTCAGTCATTCCATACTTGTATCATTTTGCAGTGGATTTGCCAGATCCCAGAAGAGGACTTTTCAGTGGCTATGTAGCCATGGTGCCAGTGTTATGAAAAAAGGTATACAACTACAAGGGCCATGAGTGGAAGACCTGGGGTTTGATTCCCGCCAGGACTGCCCTCCCTGAACTGAGTTTTTTTTCAAGGTTTACCTCAGTCCTCATAAATGGTAAATGCTGGGGAGGTACCCTAAACTTAGGCCTGGAATGCTTCCTTTATAAAAACAAAAAAAATCCATTCCCGTTTATCATTTCATCTCATGTACCAACAGTATCCACCTCCTGTGATGCTTCTGCAGTAACTGGCATTAAAGACTATTAAAAAAAATAAATAAAACCTTCAAGGGAGTAATATGAAAATGGATGAAGTTTCAGCTTTTATATATAAGTAATTTTTAAGAAATAAATTAGGAGATTTTTCAACTTGAATGTACCTCATACAGGTAAATCCACACTCTGAACTAAGAAACATCATATGTACATTCATTGCTTCCTTACCTATATTCTGCAATATAATCACTTTTTAAGGCATCAGTTTTAATGCCTTGTCTAGTACCATAATTTGTCATATGTTGTCCCTCCTCACCAAAACAGATGGCAAGGCATCTGACTACAAACTAGATGGTACAGAATTCAATCTCCAGCAGGGGTATAGTTTTTTTTTCTCCCCACTCTTCTGTGTCCCACCCAGCCCAGCCCAGATTCATGTAGCCTGAAAAAAGAGGCCTCTGAGCAAAATTTGTCGGCTGTTTAACACTCTGAATAGAATGGGACGCTGGTGACCTGAGATGTTAAAGAGTGCCCGTAAATAAATCAATTAAAAAAAATATTCATATTCTATGCTATCCAAATGAGTGTCTGGGTGCTCAAGGTGTGCCTGAATAGTACCATTGGCTATAAGTGTACTGTGTCTTACTGTAGCTCATTCCAAGAGCTATCAAGCTTATCCTCAGGAAACCAAATCTAATCCTGTGTTCAAATTATCATTTTATCAACTTGTTTAATGAAAAATTATGGTTAAATTGCAGAAGATTCCTAACGTAATTAGTTTTCATAAAATACTATCTCCTCATGTTTTTTGATTTCAAAGCAAGCTTTTGAAATCATTAGCAGCCTTAGGTCAGCTCTTTGTATCACATTCTGAGAGACTAGGACATATTCCACAGAAACAAACCAACAACATAAAATATTAATTATATCACTATACTTTACCTTGGTGTGCTTGTGCGTGGGAGAGAACTATTGGGGCTTGCAGTATGAGAGCGAGATATGGTGGTCGAACACTGATCAGAAGGAGGGACTGAAGTCTGCCGTTGGTTTGAGAGAGAACGCAATGTATTTGTTGCTCGATGTACTGCAGTATACTGCACCATTTGAACAGCTGGTGTTTCCTTGTTGCGTTTTGTTCTGTGAAAATATCAACATCATTTTGTTATGCAAGTTGTCAAGAGTTTGTCAGCTATTTCTGCCTTAAGAGAGGGTGTTTAAGATAGCTTGTTTTCTTTTCGAGATCTTTTGAACCAATAATTTTTAAATAATTTAGAGTTTGCTAATGTAATATGAGATATTTTGAAAAATAAATGAAATGTAATGCATAAGTTTCTGGTCTGACATAGAAGGCCAAGATTCCCTGTTGCAAAATTCATGCTATCTGATATAGTATCATGAGTGTAAATATTGCACTTCCTTTTTGGTCAAGCCATCCCTTTGCTTGGAGAAGCTCATTTAAGTTAGATGTTTTACATAATATAGCGTGATATACTGAATACAGAGCAATAATTACATTTTTAATTAAAGAATGACTTGCATCTAGTGATATTAAACAATGCATTGACAGTGTGTATGGGGAAGCTTCCCCTTCATATCTTACTGTGAAGGAGTAGTCAAAATTGTTTTATTTCGAACAGAGACAGTCTGAAGATTACACCCATGTGAGGGTAGGCAAGTGCATGTGTTGAATCAGAAAAAATTCCCATGTGGAGGAGGAAGTTCTGAATGAAGACATCTGAAGACAAAAGTAATAGATGCAAGGCTAGGGCTTTCTGAAACAATGTGCTTTGCATCCTTCATCAGCATTTGCAAAAGTATAAGGTCAATATAAGATTGGTGTTCCAAATTCTTTTTAGCAGTTCAAATTGAATTGTCAGGCGTTTTCAGTAGCTTTGCTGGAGTAACATGAGGACAGTATTGGAATCCATCTTCACAGGGAATGAAACCATGGTACTCTACTATAACCATCTTTCAAAAAGAGAATTAATGGAGCAATGGAAGAAGAGTTGTTGTTGATTTGGTTTATTTACGGATACTCTTTAACAGCCCAGGTCATCAGCGTCCCATTCAATTCAGGGCATGAAACAGCCAACAAATTTTGCTCCAGGCCTCTTCTTTCAGGCTTATAGAAGGGTGAAGCATCCCTTAGGAAGACCATGGTCACAAGGTCAATGAAGATCATAGCAGCAATTTTTCTACTATGCCCTCTTTCAGAGAGAGAATTAATAGGAGTACAGAAGTAGAGTGAAGTACCCCCTAGAAAGGCCATGATAACAAAATAATGATCATAGCGACAATTTCTTGGAACTGCAGAGGAATTCGATGATAAACTTCAAAGAAAGGCACACAAAGGTTACTGGGAAATACTGTGTTAAGCTACTGCATCAATTTATAGTTCCATAAAAGAAAAGAGGCATGAAATGCTGTGTCAAGGAGTACATCTACTGCATGACGACACATTAATCCAAAAGGCTGATCAAATGCAACTTTCAGAGCTGGATCATCCACTGTACAGCCCAGACCTTGCCCCTGTGACATTACAGTAGGGAAATTAGTTTGTGCCAATGTGACTTGAATGCACATCGTTCAATACTCTGTGAGCAAATCTAAGTTGCCACACATGCACAGTAGTTTAGTAATTTTCAGTTTAGCAGGGAAGGATGAATGTGTCACTTTGCCACATGATGTATGCAGAGTGCCATTTGATAATTTGCCACTAGATAGTGTCACTTATCACACTGCTGAGATTAGTTTATTTCTCTGATTTAAACATTCTCTTAACAAATACTCCTCCTTTAGGAGCAAATAATTACACAACATGAAACTATTAATCTATAATATTAAAGAGTATGCATAAATCATAATTTATGTCGTATGCTCTATATACTGTCTATTAACTTGGCAATCAATACAGATTTAATTATGCGGCATTGCTACTATTTGCTAGTGCAGTATGAGTGGGCATGCCTCAAATGTCAAAGAGACTTGAATCACGCAGTGATTATAACAAAAACAATATGCATCTGAATGACAATGTAATCTTATATGAGTGCAGTGTTTACATTCTAACCCACACACATGCTGTAATCACATTCATTGGGTACTCAGCTGAGTCGATTAGTCACATGTTGTGCACCTAAATTTGCTTCGCTGTGCATTCATTCAAGGACAACAGCATAGAAATATTGTACCAACTGTACTTGTTTTCCAAATTGAAATCTGACCTTTGAAGGCAGTGATTCATGAACAATAATGAGTTGAAGAATGTATTTTGCAGAATTTTCCAACTAAAGCTTTGAATTGCATTTTTAGCAAGTTTTTATGCTGTATTAATTCTGTGGGGACAAAATTACATTTTATTTTTTAAAATGTTATTGAACTTATTGTATAATTATATTTAATTGTATTTGGTTATAAATTTTTCCTTACTAAATGGAATGTTGACCAATCTATCAAAATGTTTATAATTTAATATTATGGGGCCTGAAATTACAATTATTTTTCTTTATACAATAGTCCATTATGTATCAAGCTGCTATAAATGCTAAAAGAAATTTGTTCCCATTTCCTGAAAATTTTAAGTTCAAGAATGATAGGAAACTCATGTTTTCCAGCTTCCAAGGGAAACTTAAAAATATGATCCTGTAAATTGAGCAGATTTAATGCATCATTGACTAGTTCCTTCAGAATTATTGCAAAAATATCATCTTTATATCAGAATCAAGTTTTGAACATGAGCAGATATGATTTTTAACAGGTATTTCATTGGCACTGATAAAGAGGTCTGCTAACATTGGAGAAAGAGAGGATTGCCCAACACCAAGCCAGAATTTTGTTTGTATCTTTCCTCAATGTATGTGAAAAAATTCTGGTGTATGCATAGTTTAATTAACTTGGTATAGTTTTCAGTTTCGTCACTGGATAATTTATTGGATAGCAGCTATTTTCTCAATAACAAGCACCCTCTGAACTGGTTAATACTGATGTGACATCAAATAAGACAAGTGAATATTAAAGTGATATGTTTATGATACTAATTTTATCTATTATATCACTTAATGAGTAAGAACTGCATGATCTAATCAGGAAAACTCATTATTAACAATTAAACAAAAATTTTGTTGAAAAGACCAGTTTTTCTGTTGCTATTATTGTTATTCTGTTTGTAATTCTGATTAGATTATCAATTATCACTATACTCTTATGATGTCACTGTTAATGTATTACAGAAATTGAGTATGAATTTATAATTGAGCTAGTTTTATAGAAACATTTGAAGGTAATAATCCTGCAAACTTGAAATACATTTCGTAAATAGCAACTGTAACTTTTGTTAAATATCTGTTTATACTTAATTCCAACTAATATTATGTTAAGAAATTGTAGCTTTTTGGATGTGTCCTATATCATGTAATATGATCAAAAAGATGAATAAACTTGCATGTCATTATTGTGTTTTTAGAATTGGTAGCCGCAGGTATAAATTTATAGCTCAGTACATTAAATTTCCAATTCACAAAGTATGGTAATCTAAAGCTATGATCATCACAAAGATTTGTAATGCCAAATCATTTGCTGTTGAGGCATTGGAAGTTATGCATTGGACTGGCAGAAGGTAGAAGCATAATCCATTTACAATTTGAGCACTGAGAACTGACAGACTGCACTACATTAGATGATGGTGAAGATGGGAATGAGAGTGATGATGAAGCAATGGGAGCGGAAACTGAAGAAAACCTGCCCAGATGCCACTTTGTCTTGCCACAGATCTCTTTTACAGCTGCTGGGATTGAACCCAAGTTACCTTAGTGGAAAGCAAGCAGTTTATCTACTTGCCTAAAATAAAGTCATAAATGTATCCAACATATGCAATATCAGGATTCAAAAACTTAGCACTATTAAACATTAAATGTAAGAAATCTCTGTTTAGATCAAAATGTTAATAAAACATACTTAACACACAGTTAAAGCTGCCACCGTGAAGTTATTCTAATTATTAAAATGTTGTTATGATATGAACTAAACATGCGTGCAACTTTACTAACTTACTTTTTTAATGGGACACGTTTCAGGAACCTTTCTTTGTCTGTATCATCAGCTGCTTGCCATCAGAAGGATTACCATAATCTTTAGAGGACATACTGTTTGGCTCTGGCAGACATCTGATGAGCTTGAAATCTGTATTTTCTTCCTCCAGTATACCTAAATTCATTAACTGACTTTTATAGTTTTCACATGTTCAGTTCTGTGTTCCTTCCTTCTACTGCCTTTAACAGCTGTACTTTTTTCATTTTCATAATTTTCTATCCAAATAAAGCTGTCATAGCACATTTATCTATTATGTTTCTGTTGTTTTTTTTTTTATTGAGTACTTATATACATTTTTGTTTTTCCAATATAGATTTTATTTCATTCTGCACAATTTTTATGATAAATTCCTGACTTCTTTTCTGATGATATGCTGTCTATCTGTTTGTTCTTTATAAGATTTTTTATGTTAAACTTATTCTTTTGTATTAATTTGATGTTAATTTCTTCAAATAATTTCTGAAATTTATGTGTAGCCCAAAAATTATACTGTAAATTTTTAAAACAATTTTTTTTTATTACTAACAGTGATACAAAGATTTCTTTTAGCTTTTTTCAGTTTCTGGAATTGGGAGCTAATTCCTTTCAAAATTCATTCTTTATTACTGTTTTTTTTATTTGGTTGTATCCCTGTTCATATT
Source organism: Metallyticus violacea (assembly GCA_030762175.1). NCBI lineage: Eukaryota > Metazoa > Arthropoda > Insecta > Mantodea > Metallyticidae > Metallyticus > Metallyticus violacea. The sequence goes on along the minus strand of CM060837.1, from coordinate 73,153,996 downwards.
CTGTTTTTTTCCAAAGTATTCACAAGGTTATGTGCTGACTAATTATTGCATGTTCTATGTTGCCATGGGTTAAAGTCCAGTTCCAAAGATTATGGCAGTATTTTCAGCAGTTGACAAGTAACTGACGATGCAGGCAAAGGCCCAAACAAAGTAAGATAGTGAAGCTGCATGTGTTCAGTTTGATTCATTACAACATAGTAATAATTATTAATAAAGCACTTTGAAGCATAAATTCAATTCTTATGTTACTCATTAGTAAACTAGGTGGTTTATTTGAAAAATTCTCAGAATAAAGCACAAAAAATGATGGCATAGCTTTTATAAATTGTTATTTTTCAACATCAGATTCCTCCAGGTCTGCAAAATATGCCTTAACTCATGATTTAAGCTCTTCAATGGACAAAATGCTTTCCACCAAGGAATTTTCTCAATTTAAGGAACAGATGGAAATTCTGATGGAGCTAAGTCAGGGGAATAAGGCAGATGTGACAGCAAATCATACCCCAATCACTGATTTTTGCCATTGCAAGGAAATGTGTGTTGATGTAAGATGACTCATCTTCTTTGATAAACCAGTCATTTCTCGCATATTTTTGTCTTCAAAGTTCCAAAAAGTTAGCACAATTGTTTAGACTGTCTTGTTTCAGGTGTGTAGCAGTGCACCCATATTTCATCATTGATCATAAAATAAGTGGGATTTCTCTGAAAATGGGCCAAATTTTGCTGCAGTAATCCAGCTTTTTATCCTGAGTCAGCAGTTGCAGCACCCATTTTGCCAATAATTTTTGTAAGCACAATTCTAACCCAAAAATGTAAAATATGTATTCCCCTGAAATACCCAGTGCTTCAGCAATTTTGGAGACCTTTACCATAACCACATTGTGCATCTTATCAGTAATTTCTGATGAAGTGATGGATTTTGGTCATCCACTTTGTGGGTCATCTTCCAAGCTTTCATGGCTGCATTTAAACTCTGCAGTCCACTTGGAAATGGTTGAAAATGATGATGCAGAGTCCCCCAGAGTGTTTGTCATATTTGTATGATTTTCTTTTGCATTCACTTCTTTATCAAGTACTTAATAAATGCACGGTATTAAGTATTTTGCTATTTTTCCCATATATGCACATCTGCATTCAACAAACTATAGCTATTATGATTCTTGCACAAATGTATATGGAAGATGGCCAGTTTTGATAGCAAAACTGCTGCTGTAAGTTATTCTGAAAACTTTTCAAATGACCCTCATAATTTTGTGAAAGCAGACACTTAAGTTAAAAATGTGGTTAGTTCAGATATGAAGCTCTTCATATTATTTATGAATTAGTATTCAACATTTAAAGTGGATAATTAAGAAAGAAAGGAAAAAAAATTATTGCAACATAAAAGATCACAAAGACTATTCTGTATGTAAGAATAGCATGAATGAAAAAGACTTGTTTATTGACAAATATTCTGAATTTTTAGACAGCAATTTTATAACAAGCACAGAAGCATAAGAAATTCCCATGGTGAGAGGCAGTTACAAACTTTATATATTCTTTCATACAATGTGTAGAATTTCTACTGAAATTTTCAGTTTTTGTGTCTTAATACCTGTTTATTACAATATTTTATCAATCATTGTCTGACTCAGGACCTTAACATTTGGAATCTTACTCTGATTTCTTCAAGCTTACATTCCAGTCAAAATAAGCAAATATTAATTATAAATGAAAGGCAGTCAAAAAGTTTTGCACTTGACTAACAAATCATTAAAAGGGAGGGGGAGATATTAGAATATCATTGTAAAGACACATTGTTTGTTAAAATTTTCCACAACTACAATGCATTAGGTGCTAAGTACATGAGAAATGTTTAGGAAATTGGGACAGTTGTGTATGAAGCAATGCCAAGGACAAAACAAAAGTCTATTGTGTGTTATGTTTCTGCATCTTCTTGACAAATCTGGGAAGCAAATTTATGATGAGATTTTTGCTGCATATAAGGACATCTACTATTTATTTGATCCCATGAAGTATTATAAAAATAATTTCCAAATGGAACACAGCAGCTCTCAAGATGAACCAAGAAGCAATTGCAGATGATGATATCATTGCTGCAAAAGTGGAGGTCATTAATCCTTTAGACAGGAACATGAGTCTCCCTAAGAAGCTTGCAAATAGAGGTAAAATGCAAAAGATGCAAAATTATATTATATCTCACTGAGAAAATTCGCACTATTTAAAATTACATTTATGTAAAATGTAGTTTGTTGGTCAAAGGTGTTGGTCTACTTCAGAGCAATGTTCCAGCTCATGCAGCTCATGATGCTGTTGTCCTTGTCAAGCAGGACAAGTATAATATCTTGCCCCATCCATCCCATTCATTGGACTTAGCATTCAGTGATTTCTTTGAATTCTACAATTGACACATCAGGAAAGTGCAGAAGTGCACTGCCTTACAGGGCAAATACATAGAAGAAAAATGAAGTTAACATCAATTTGCAGGTATATGTCCTGATTCCATCATAGTAAACAGTGGAACATTTTGACTACCCGTTATTTATACTCTTTGCACATGAACATTTAAAATTTAAACTGACACATCATTATGTATAAGACACATAAGTTTGCAAGTATTCTTTACTTTGGAAGATTATACTACTTCTTCTGTTACAGTGGTGAGGTGTAACTTGAGTGTGTTCACTGATAGCACTTTTTGCCACAAGCACAGTATAGATTAGCACTGCTGACATTTAAATATGACCTTATCCATTTTAAATGTTGTGTTAAAGCTTAAGAGGACAGGGAGTAAGTAACTGCTTGGACTTCACAAATGCAAACCATTTGTCTTACCTCCAATAGTCCTCAAAGATATCAAACACTGACTCAAAGTATTCACTTGAATCATCATCCCTGGAGGAGAAATTTAACTGTAGAAGAAACTACTGCTCAATTTAACAAAAGCAATAAGCACAAAGATGGCACATAGTTCAGGCCTGATTTATTCACAAAAATAGCAATAGCTATATTTATCAAAGTATTTATAAATATATCTCAGTCAAATAAAAACCTTTAATATGATGGCTGTTCAATAAAAAAGTATCATAATTTTTTACAAGCATAATTTCTGATGCTAAAATTTAACTGTAAAATATTTTGTTAGCTAGAGTTATGAGTTTGAAGAATATAACATAAAAAGTTGACCTGGTTAATTATAGGCACTAGCCGATTTGCTACAACTGCATAACCAGCTTTCAATTTTGCATTTAAAATTTCATAAATACAGGTTTTGATTTGACTTCTGTTGATGCATGAAACTCTATGCAGCTGAATTGATTGATGGAAATATCATCTCATTAACTACTATGCATGCACTGCCAAGAGCTCAAAGCCTTTAAAGAGTTGAAAATAAGTGAAAAAGAGAATGCCCTCTAACTTCAGTAAAGTAATGCATCTTTTCATATCTTATTCCCTGAGTAAGCCATAAAACAAAGAAAAGAAAACATTTATTTTGCTACTTGATATCAAGAGGACCAAATGATCTCCAAAATGTTCTACTTACATGCCTTCATGGTGAAAGCACAAAATCAGTGACAAAATTATCACCAATATTATCATCACCAACATAGGCAGGAGAATTGTGCAAATAAACTCGCTCACATAACTTCGCTGTGGCACTTGCAACTTGGAAGGGCGGACCCAACAGTCTTCAACACCAAGAATAACTGGTCTTTTATTTATTGCCCCACTCATTTCACTGCTTCTGGATGAATACTGTTGTAGAGATGAAGAACTTGTTTCTACCTGTAACAAAAGATTGTACACCTGTTGTACAGTGTTGCAATTGAAAATGGTGTTAATGAAATTTGAAATGTTGCTTGATGTCATGATAGCTCAGTTTGAGCATTGGTTTGCCACTTACAACCTGTTGTTTTAATCCTGTGGCAGTTAGTAACATTTAAGAGGGATAAAATTGGTATTTTGAAAACTTTTTTTTCTCCGAGCTCTATTGCATTCCTTTTTTATTCCACCAGCATTCTTCTTCACTTTTCCTCTTTCCATCTTCACCTCATTCATACTATCATTTCATTCAAAATCTGCTGGTTCACAGTCATGAGTACATTCTGTGATGTAGGTCAGCATTCTTCTTGCCTTCCTCATCTGGTCTTTGGCCACTGGTAACCTTCTCTAGATCTGAAACCTTGGATCTGGAGAGGGTAGAATATGCCTTAGACCCAGTTGTGGAGGGCACAACTTTGCCCTGAACAAGCCAAGTTCCTGAAAGGGAAATGCTGTTGCTGGATGTTGATAGCATGGTTCAGTGGAAGTAGCATTACAGATGATTCTGTCAGAACAATGATTAAAAAATTTCTTCATCTCATATCATGCCATAGTGACATAGTGACATTAGTGACATCCATGAGATGACAGTGCTTTGGGATTATCCTGCCTTACCTTAGGTATATGAACAACATATGCTTATAGTGACTTATTTCCTTTAAGATATTTTATAATTAATAATCCCTTGGTTTTATGAATGATGTGGTCAGTGCTCCTGTTGTCACATTGATTTTATTCTTCTTTACTGTAGCTACAGAATTTAGTTACCTTATTTTACTACAGAAGTGGTAAACCCATTACTTCCATTGCCATTTAGCAGAAAACTATAATACTTGGATGTGAAATAGCCAGAAATGTTGTCCAGGGAACTTTATTTTGATATTAAGTTCTTTAATGTGCCATAAATCTATGACACAGAACCCATGACTTAAAGTGCTCCCCAGAGGACTCTGAATTTTTATGCTCCAAAAAATTCATCCACACCTCAGCCAGATCAGTATTAAAAACAAAACTTTGGGTCTCAAAAGCATGCATATTATGGCAGAGCGTAAAATAAAATTATGTAATTTTTAAATGACTGGGCTCTAAAAAGTTGTGTTTTGTTGTAAATAATGTAATTATGAAGTGTTAGCTCAATTCAATGGTTTTCAGTAATGGACAAGTGATAGAAAAATGAATCACTTTTTATATTGGCAGACTTTTGTTTCCATCTAATTGTTTTAACTGGATGCATGCCTATAAATGTTGTTGTTGTTGTTGTTGTTGTTGTTATTGTTATTATTATTATTATTATTATTATTATTATTAGCAAATATATTTTAACTCACAATAAATTTTGATTATAGAGTAATCTAATATTATTAACAAAGCTTTAAATATTATATGCATGCTTCATATTAATGAACTTCCCTCAAGACTTTATTTACAAACATTGGAGGGAGTAACAACTGACTCGGAAGTATTCTCCTTAAGAATCATAAAATCACTTCATAGGTGTTACTCTTCCTATTGCCAAGTTTACTCCAATTGAAGAAAATAATATGGCTAATATTGTAGTATTTACTGATTTAAGTATTTATGCAAAATAACTTATCAGGGCAGCGCTTCACTTACTATGATTAACAACAGACAGCATAATTTTAAGACTGTTTCAACAGAAAATCACTCACAGGAGTTGCTAACATTTGCAATATATATCGCAAAACTATAATTATGGTTGAATGTGAAAATAAACTGGCAGTGCATGAGTGGAGCTCAACATTTGCAGAAAATGATTACTATGTCTGGATATTTGCCAGCAGATTTAAGGAATGTTGTTGATAAATAATACAAAAGAATGCTTATTATTATGAGGATAGTTCAAAAAGTTCTTGGCCTGACATAGGCAGTATGAAATAGCAAAGATAGCTCCCATGTGCAATTCTTTAGTTGGTGCACCATGCATCTTCATACATGTGCTTTCATTTGTTTGGTTGCTACAGTCCAGCAAAGTAAACAAGTTGAGGCTTTTTCAGCAAAATGGACAAAATTGAATGTTGTGCAGTGATAAAATACTTCATTTTAAAATGTTTAACGCCAACCAAGATAAAAAAAAGAAGAACTGGATTCGGCTTTGAAAGACTCTTCACCATCATTTTCTAGTAGTAAGGAAATGGGCTGCTGAGTTTAAACATGGTCGTTCTTCCATTTTTTATGATAAACATTCAGGATGTCCAATTACCACAACAACTGAAGGAAACATTACAAAAATCTACAATGCCATCTTAAAGGATAGATGAAACAAGGTGCATGAGCTTGCTGAGATTTCAAACATCTCAATAGATCATATTTGGAACATTTTGCATGAGTATTTGCACATGTAAAAGCTTGCAGTGTGATCAGTGCTGTGTATGCTAACAGTCAATCAGAAACCCGTCAGAATGAACATTTTTCAGGAGTGCATTATTCATTGTAGATGAAACATGGACTCATTATTACAAACCAGAGACAAAGCAAAAATCTAAACAAAGGGTACAAGAGGGTAAAGCACTTCAAAGAAGGCCAAGTATGTTCCTTCAGCAGGAAAGGTGATGGTATTGTCTTCTGGAATGTTTGAGGTGTGGTTTTGGTAGACCACCTGAAAAGGGCAAAACCATCAATATGGAGTATTATGCAGCATTACTGGAGCAGTTGAAGGATGCTATTAAGGCCAAACATCTGCATTTGTTACAGAAAAAATTACTTTTCACCAGACAATGCATAGACACTCTTCTTCAATTGTGATCATAAAATTTGCATCACTTGCACTGTGAAATGCTGTCACATGCACCATATTCACCAGAATTGCTCCCAGCAACTTTTTCCTCTTCCCAAATCTGAATAAATGGCTCACTGGACAGAGATTTACTTCAGATACTGAAATCATAGCTCAAGCTAACATTTATTTTGCAGAGTTGGAAAATTAGTTTATACTGAAGGTATAAAAAAGTTAATAACATTGGTCTAAGTGTTTAGAGTTAAAAGGTGACTGTAATGAAAACTAAAAAAAAAGGGGGTGGGTAAAAATATCTTGTGTTTTCTTTCTCAGGCCAAGAACTTTCCGAACCGACCTTGTACATGTAGTGGATGTTTCACTGGCCATGATTAAAAGGAAAGAACACACATTAGGCAGTTAACTATCTGAAAAATGCTTGCAGAAAACATGACAGAAACTAATAAAGTTGATCAGGTTAGAACATTTAAAAGTTTGATGTTCTAGTGAATATGATAAGACTAGCAAGACATTTTGAGAATGATTATTTCTCCTTTACTTGACTATGTAAGTCAGGAGGAAATGAAGATAGAGTCAGGAGAGAATTGACATTTCAATAAATCCCTGCCATACACACAACTGAAAGATATATCAAACTGATTAAAGATTCAGGAATGGTTTCGTAAGAATGAGAATAGAGCAAAAGCTTATGGAAACATTTAATAGAAAAAACGAATTTATTGTATGATACAACTGAATGTTTTTCAGTGTTTAATGACATAAATAATTAACTAAAATAAAATAATAAATATATTATCCACTTGTGATAAAATATTCTTTAGTACTTAAATATATTTATATCCTGTGGCACCTCAAAATTATATATGATTTGCATAAAATTTACGTCACATAATTTAGCCTATCAGAAGGTAACTTTTACAACCCCAGGAGATTTCATTGAGGAACTTTATTTTTCAGTCTTGTATTAGAATGTTGCATCCTGATGCATACTATATCAAAAGTACCGAAGTTGACATGTTTATCTTTAAGTTCCTAACATTGTAGGTGTTCAGCCACACAATGCATAATTAATGGATTTTCTTTCTAGTTTGTAAATAGGGTGAGAACTTTAGATACAAAAAGTAGGAAATAAGCAGCCTAAAACAGCATTAAAATAGTTTTGGTATTAATCTTTAATCAATAAATGTCTCAACTCTAGGAATAAATGGTTGCAGATAAATTTTTTGTTTTAGTGCTATTCTGTATGTAAATGCTGTGCTGTTCCAAACTGTGCAATCTTCTCATATTTCATCTGAAAAGAAATGTTTTATATATGCTGCAATTGCCTATCCATGATTTAATTCTACATCTATAGTTCAAAGGTGCTTGTCCCCATCTATTTATTTGGAAAATTTAATTTAATTTTCTTCACATTACGGTACACTAATTTTACAAAGCAGGAGTTACATTTGAAATCTTCTGATAGCAATTAGTTGACCACTTCATGCATAAAAAACCTGCACTTCAGCTTTAAAAGCTGAAAGCAATGAAATAAATGCATTAATGGAAGTTTTACATTATCACTTGTGAGTAAACCTTTAAAATTATTCAATTTACAATGCATGGAATACTCCTATTTAAAAGGCTTTCTTACCAGTCGAAATTCACACCAATCCAGAGCAAAGCCATCATCTCGAAACAATCGCTCAACAGTAGTTCGTTTGAAATCCCTTGGGCAAGATCCAAGCTTCCAAAGAGGCTTAACTTCATCTTGAAGTTCAACAAGTGCAGATGAAAACTGAGCTCTACTTCCTATACGCATAACAACCCTGCCAACAGACAACATGTAATATGATAAGAGCTATAGCTTTCACAGTGAAATGTCACATTAACTTGTATATTTGGCTAAATACAACTCAAATTTCACCTTTTCCCAAACACTTGCTTGGACTTGTTTCATCATTGCCTTCATCCTCAGCATGGATTCACTGTCAATTTTCCTGCCTGGTCTGCAGTTGTTGCTCTGTAGCCCTTTATGAACTTGGAGACAAGTTCATTCTACTTTGAAGATCAAAATGAATCAATTAATCTTTAATCTTGTAAATGAATAAATTTTTCCAAGCTGTCAGGTCTATTGGCTTCTGTCTTGCTTTTAGAAGTTTTAGTTCTTTTTGGAAATCATGGTTTTTGGAGCAAAAATGATTTGCATTGCTGAATTTCCCATGTATTTATATTTGATATTCTCATATGCTCCTTGAAACAAACCATAATATTTCTTTTGTTTTGCTGATGTATTTCTTGTTGCATCATTGTAACTGATTTCATATAAGCCTGCTTGTTTACTAGGAGGAATCATGATCTTTACATTGGTGTTTAGGAGGTTCTTATTGTTTACTGGAGCCAAAATTGTTTCATATCTTTTGAAATTTTCAGTGCACTAAAAGTAATGGGTAAATTTTCAAGTGCTTCTTTGAGGCCCTTTAAGGTGGTTGTGTTATTAATTTTTTTCTCAATTTTCAAATCATTTTATTTTCTTCTTGACACATTCTATTGATTAAATATTTTTGGTACTATATCCTGGATCCATTAGTATTCTAATCATCTTCTGTTTTGTTTAGGGATGTTTACTAATGTGAATGCTATCTTTTGATTATGGCAAGTTTAGTGGTTTTGGATTGTAATTGTTGTTCTTCATGTAACTACAGCTGTGGGTGTCTTTTCTGAAAATGCTGAATTCCAGTTTGTAGTGGTTTTTCATAATTTTGATATCCAAGAAGGGAAGAATGTTGTTGGCTTCTGTTTCCATTGTGAATTTAGCTGATATGTCTTGCAAGTTTAGTAGTTTTAGTGCATTTTTGTTTGATAAGGTTACATCATCCATGTATCAATGCCAACATTTATATTTGCATGGGAAGGAATCAACTATCCTAAGGAACTCTTACATAAATCCACTAAAATTTACCATAGTTATATTCTTTTTTGAATACAAATTGCCTCTTTCAGAAGAATAAAGATGAACTGGTATCTTCTAAACAGAATGAACTCATCTCCAAGTTTGTAAAAATCTACAGAACGACATCTGCATACCATGCAGGAAAGTTCACAGTGAATCCATGCTGAGGATGAAGGCAACAGCTTTCAAAACATGTCGAAATAAGTAGTAAAATTTGAGTGTTATTTAGCCAAATATACAAGTTAATTATAAGAACTGTCTGTATATACACTCAATTATATTATATGACTTTATATGTCAAAATGTGAGAATATGCTCAGCTTTGTTACAAGAGAAAGCATTACAGGAAACAATAGAATAAAGATGTTTTAAACCGAGTGTATATTATTGCACAGTGACAAGACTTGTCAATAGAGGCTACATTTGTAATTATTTGTTTAAAAAATAAATAAAACAACATACAGAATATTTAACTCTAACCCTTTGGCTCTAACCCATAACATGGTGCATTCCACACAAATGATGTCAGCATAACACTGCAGAAAGAAATTGTAATAAAGATGGGAAATATCAATGCCCATTTTTTTTCTTGCATACTGTTTCATGCCCATTTTAACTACTGAGGCATCACAGGTGGTGAATACTGATGAAACATGAGGTGAAATGATAAAAACTGGGAAAGGATTTTTTTTAAAGAAAGGAAGTGCTCTAGGCCTAAGTTTAGGATACCTTACCAGCATTTGTCATTTACCAGGACAGAGGAAAACTTGGAAAAAATCTCAATCAGGGAGGACATCCTGGTGAGAATCAAACCCCACACCTCCAGCTCATGAGTCAATGCCTTAATGACCTCGACCACCCGCCACAGTTTAGTCTCCATGAAATACCATGCACTCATTCTGTAGCTTGCAGTTAATTGTATCACTTTCAAAACCAAATCACTTACCCTTCACCTTCACTTGGATGAAGAGGAAGTCTTGCTCCCATCTCTACAGCTGAAGCTAGAAATGTGACATACAAGTCCTCTTTGCTTCCAGGCCACAGTTTTCTTCTAAAGATATCCAAAAGACGGTTCAGACGATGTGGATCAAACATATCCTCCACATTTAAGTTATTTATTTTTAGTTCAACTTCATATTTTGCAGGATCTATGTAAAACAATAACAATTTAGTATAAAGTTCTTTCAGGCTTCTGCAGCTGGTGTCATTAGTAAGGTTTATGGTTTCATAGTTATGCCACATCTTTGGAATCATGCTGTTACATAATATGTAAACTATAATACTTTATCTCAAACCTGTGATTGATTGTGGAGATGTCTTATTACTGAAATTGATCATTACTGGGCTATTTTTCCATGGCCATTAGTGTAAATTTGCTTAATCAGCCAGAAACATATCTGCAGAACATGGCATTAAAAATTGCCATGAAATAAAATACGAAGAAACAGAAGTAATTGCAACAACAGGATATTTTAATTTGACTAGAAGAGAGGACTTACAAATACAGCAGCATCCAAATATAAAAAAGACAAAAGTTTTGCAAATAAGCAAGACTTGGAATGCATTATTGGCCAACAAACAACATAAGTACCCAACTCTCAACACTACTATCCCCTTTTCCACTTCCAATAGTTCTGTACCTCTGTCTCTCCAGACACTTTCAGACCAGTGATGATGCCAATCATATCATCAGTGAAAGCTATGGTTTGTTAAATTAAATTAATTTAATTTAAGGGATGTGGAACTTCATTGTAGTAATAGACCTTGAAGATCCACATGTTTTTCTGAAAAGTTTACAGAATACCTTGTGAATGGGGCACAATGTATAGGATAGACAGGTTACTCACTGAACAGCAGGAAATCAGAACACTTCTGTCCCCGCGCCTCCCCCCCAAAAAAAAAAAACTGGCACTTGCAGAACAATTCCATCCAGAGCAAACATCACAGTGATCTTAACAAAGTCAAAGCTAAAATCTGACATTTTACCTAGAGAAATATCATGGAAACCATACAAATATAATACAAAAACAAAAATATGAGCAGAATATCAGGCATATACAGGGTATTAATGAATACACCAAAATAATTTCAGAGTGTTTGATTGATTGATTGATTGATTGATTGATTTATGGACACTTTAACATCTCCTGTCATCAGCATCCCATTCAACTCAGGACATGAAACAGTCAACAAATTTTGCTCAGAGGCCTCTCTTTCGGGCTTAAAGTTCTTTTTCGTGCCGTAAATGTATGACACGGGACCCACAGCTTTACTTCCCTTCCAAAGGAAGCCATACTTAGGATTTTTACGCCTGAAAAAATCCATCGGTCCTGACCAGGTTCAAACCCGCGATCTTGGGTTTAGGAGGCAAGTATGGTAACCACTACACCACCAGGACCGACCTTTCAGAGTGTAAAGATGTTGTATATAAGCAATAAGAAATAGGCAATGTATCATCCATAACTCATAATACAGTTTTATGGTGTTATACATTTTGGCATCAGATGCTAATAAGTTTGTTAAAGCCAAGTTGTGTGAAACATTGGTGTAGAATGTCTTTTAAACTGCCTTGCAAGCATAGAAATATCAAATTTCCACAGCTTGTTATGAACATTTTCAAGATTTAGTGCCATAAAAATCCCTCAAATCATTTGATAGTGCAACACTGAACATCTAAACTGCCTTCTTGCATTATGTAGCCAAGATTGACTACATTAAATTTAGTCTTCTCTAAAGGGAGCTCTTTAACTATTTGTGGTATAATGCATAACACAAAAGCTGATGTTTCGCACACTGCGGGTTCAATTCTTGTCATGCCATTAAATATTTTTTTGTTTAATATGAAGTGCTGCATTATGCATACTAAAGAATTATGAATGAAATTTACGTAATGCTTTCACATTTTATTTTCTTTCTCAACAATGAATATACTACCAACATACAATGGCTAATAAGCTTATGATGTCTAAAATTTAATTTACTTAACACATACTCAGGACACGATTGTGATTGGTGATAAAAATAACTACAAGGGTTGTAATTCTTTGAATTGATAAGTTAAGATTTAAGTTTATAAATTGAAACTTTAACTTAAAATGTAAGCTAAAAGCTGTATTATTAGGCCTAGTTGGAAGACAAAACAAAAATTATGGTGAATGAGACTCAAACTCGAAAACAAATTACCACCTCTTACTCAAAAGCTAATGTTGTAACCATTTACCAAAGTGATATGCTCTGAAACTTCCTTTGTTATCATGGATTATGCTTTTGAGGGGCATCTTCATTAGCCAGTGGTGCACTAGAACTTAAGAAACTTATAGCCATAGCTTTGAAATTTGAACAGAAAGGTCATACATTTTCTATCTCACATTACCTAAGACATCTCCATACTACCTGAAATTATTTCGATGTAGTTCGTTAACACTTTATGTATTAGCAACATTTGGAAACCACTACTGGAAGAATGAGCCATTGGTAAACATCCAGCCAATCACCATCATCTTCCCATTCCTGTGTTCTAATTCCTTGTTATATAATGCATTTCCAATACAACTGGATCGCAGCTTTAAGAAAGCACATGATATTTGTGCAGATCATCAACAGCATGAATCCAAATATGTTGTATAATCCAGAAAACATAAACTTTACTAAAAATTTACTATGTTACTAAAAGCTTTTTTTGATCTGTTTCCAAATTTTAGAAGAAAAGAAAATGATATGACTTAATGATAATCTCTTAAATTTCCTAATATTCCTAATATTCACTTACTGAGTTTTGCTTCAACATTCATATGTATAAGTTTATGGCGAGTCTCATAATTCTTGCGATTCAGGCCAACAATCTCCAACTAAAACATGGAGAAAAACACATATAGTGGAAGAGAAATATGCCATCATTTTAAAGAATGCAAAATATGTATTCATCATATAACAAATTATTTATGAGGAAATCACTCAAATTTCACTAATTTTGTTCCACTTACTTGGACTTGTTTCAAAGGCTGTTTCTTTCACCATCAGCAAGGTTCCACTGTCATTATTGTTTGGAAGATCAAAATTAATAAAATTTTCCTTAATAATCTCTTCTTCGTCAGATGTTTAAAACATTCTTTATGGTTTGACTTAAATGAGATTTATTTTTGGAATGAAAACCATGTAAAAGAAAAAGGCATCAAGTTATTAAAAACTGTTCAACAACCAAAAGAACTAAACATATGGGAAAAGATTTATATAAAAAAAAAAATGGGTATAATCTTATGAATTTGACATCCCGGAAGCAGACAGCACTTTATTTAAGTTTATCACTAGACCACCAGAGTCAACTCGGATACCTACCTATCCAGCTCCTACAAATGATCCAACAGTTGTTTAACAGCTGATGATGTGGACAATAGTTCCACGAAACTTATGTCCTGAGTAAATCTCATTTGTGAAACCATAAAGAGTGTTTTAAACATCTAACTCTGAAGAGATTATTAATGGGTGTTTCACCAATTTAGATTCCAAATTGAATTAATATTATAAATTTTTCTTATTTTTGTTTATGAATATATTTTTCCACACTGTTAATTCTATACATATTTTGCCAGAAATGGCATGCTACCGCTGATTTTTCCATGTGTTTATATTTTACATTTCTCATGTGTTCTTTAAACCATAGGGTAATGTTTTTTTTTTTTTTTGGCCTAAATATTTCATATTGCAGTCTTTGTAATTAATTTCATAAATACTGATTGTTTTCCTGGCAGAATTTTGTCTTTTACGTTGGTTTAAGGAGGTTTTTTAAATTACATTTTTTCACTGGAGCTAAAATAATGTTGGCATCTTTAAAAAATCTTCTGGAATTTTTGGTGTACCATTGTATGGAATTTGAATTTCTTATATATGAACTCCTTTGTAGCCTTTTAATGTGGTGATGTCTTTTATTTGGTTTTTAAAATTCTCTATTTTCTTCATGACCAGATCTGTTGTGTAAGCATTTTTCTGTGCTAATCTAATGATTTTTAGTACTCCGTTTCCTATTCTGATGAGCAGTAACCTCATCACCAAGTTCATAAAGTTCACAGAGTGACATCTTAATACCATGCTGGGAAGCTGACAGTGAAACCATGTTGATCATGAATGCAACAACTTTCAAAACATGTCCAAGGAAATGGAACAAAATTAATGAAATTTTAGTAATTTCCTCATAAATAATTTGTTATATTATACTATATTTCACTGTGAAAATTCCAGCTATTTAAATCTATACATTTATCACTTCAGCTGTGTACATAAAACTCCATTTTTACTTCTCTTGCCTTTTGTATCTGATAGTTGCTTGATTAGCGACTAAAATATGATTAACAAGAATGCTCAAGCTAGTGTAAATAACTTATGAAAATGGGAAATAAATTTGGTGTAAAAAAAAAAACAACAAGATATTCCTAGAGCAAGAAAAAATCCATAAAAAATATCTCCCAACATCTGCTTCTTGGGCAAATATGCTGCATAGCCAGTTGAGTAGCTGATAAAAAAGTTATCAGTTACATTGGATTTTTTTATGTAAAATTGCTTTAAATATGAGGTGAAATAGATAAGGAAAGGCATCAATTTTACATTTGATCTCAGGCATGATTTTAGGACTAATACTTTGTGCAATATGTGGTATTGTCTAAACAAGTCAGCCTCAACTCAGTGTCCAGTTACATCACAACAATCTGCCCTTTCCTTCAAGCAGGCAGCTGGTATTCATATTACATGCTCTGTCCCAGCGAGGGTTTTCAAGGGGGGTTTAGAAAAGGAAAATGGACAGTAGACAACATCGTCATAAGAACATGGATAGATAAATATCTGAGTATAAAAAGTGGGAAAGTATATTTGTTCTTTGCAGATCCTGAAAAGGCCTTTGATACTATCAAAAGAGCTGTGCTTTGGATGAAGTTGACAGAAAAGGGAATGAGTGGGAAGGTTATAGGACTAATACAGACGCTATATTCAGGCATAATTTTTGCATTAGGCTAGAAAGCAACAGACTGGGTACCAAACAGAATTAGCTTAAGACAGGGGTGTAAATTAAGTTGGGTACTATTCAATATATTTATAGATGAGATAGTTGAATAAATAGGGAGGGAGAATAGGCACTGCCCATCAATTAATAATAAAGACATTCCAGGTTTGCATTTTACAGATGATTTAGTAGCAGTTGCAATTACAAGTGGAGGTTTAAAGAAAGCAATAGAAGCAACAGAGAAATATTGCAAAAAATGGAGATTAAAGATAAAAGTAAATAAAAAATGTTGCTATGTAAAAAAAAAGAGAACAAACTAAGCAGAGATGAGAAATGATGGCTAGAGGGAGTACATTGAAGTGGTAAGGAAATTTGATTATTTGGAGATAAGGCTGAACAGTAATGGAAAATGGACAGAACAAAGGAAGAATGTACTAGGGAAGGGAAAAATTAGCTACCAACAGTATAAGAACATCCTCGAAGAAAATCCCAAATATCAGTTTAAGCTATATTCGGCTACAGTTGAATTGCAAATGATGCATGGGATAGAAATGTGGGGGACAGAAAAAGGGTGGGAATGTATAGATCAGATTCATAGATCAATCTGTAAAATGATATTGGGATTACCTAGAGCTGCACCCAATGGAGTAGCCCTGTTGGAACTAGGAAGAATGGGCTGAAAAGGCCTAGTAATAAAACTCATTGTGAAATACTGGCAGAGGATACAATCATTGGAGGAAGAAAATATTCTCAAAGATTGCTTGGGAGCACAAGAAAAAGAAAATGGGTAGGTAGATTATAGGAAATTATATGAGAAATTGGTTTGGGAGAACTGGATAGTTTAAAGCCACAAAATGGGCAAAGCATGTGAAATAAAGTGAAAGCAAGGATTGATGATATTGAGAAACGGGAAAAGTTTGGTAGCCTAAGAGATAAAAGGACTGGTATATTATAGGAGTTTTAAGAAAGAGTGGGGCAGGGAAAAATAATTCAGGTTTGTGACAAAATGGATAGGGAGGGTATGGCATGAGCAAGAACAGGAATTATATTAGGTAGGGTAAAAGTGGGTAAAGAAATGTCCTCACTGTATGGTAAGATAGACAAGAACTTGTACTATATATTAGAATATACAAAAACCAAAGGATGGAGAGAGGAAATATGGAACAAGAAGTGGGATAATTTGCAAGCAGAAATTCTGGCATTGAAGATTTTTGGAATCAGCAGAAAAGAATTTTTGAATCAGTATGGAAATTACATAGGAAAAGTAAGAAAAAAATGGAGGAAAGTGCTCAAAGCAAAGGAAGATGGTAATAAAGTAAAAATGAGGGAAGATGATCATCTTTAGGAAAGTATTTGTATAGTTCACTCAATAATATGTATAGTTAGAGTGATGTAGAATTCATGTACATAACAACCAGGGTGCTAGTTGTATAGAATTATGAATTAACAAGCACTTAAGGATCAAGGAAATATTGTAAAACTGTAATTATAATGTGTAGAGATAATAAATATTTAAAATTTTTTAAAAAATTGTAAATCTTTAAAAAAGTTTTCATATGGAACTAACACAGTGAAGCTCATGTGAATTGAATCTGTCATCTTAACACTCTTCATGCTTCACTAACCTTAAAATTATACAGAACCGGTTTCAAAGATATGTTATCTCCATCTTCGGCCGTGGACGACTGGTGTGAACGGTTGTTGTTGCGTAGTATCAGAAGCAATGTTTCGCTCTGGTGAAACTTTTATGAACTTAAAATTTATATTTTCTTCTTTCAGAATGTCAAAATTCATCAAATGATCCTTATGTTTGTAGATGTAAATCTTTTCCCAAATATCCAATTCTACTAATCCCTGTACAGCTCTCAATAATTCATCTTTTTTCTTTATTGCTTCTGATACTATGCAACAACAACCGTTCACACCAGTCGTCCACGGCCAAAGATGGAGATAACATATCTTTGAAACCGGTTCCATATTATTTTGAGGTTAATGAAGCATGAAGAGTGTTAAGACGACAGATTCAATAATAAATATTTATTAATTCATTATATACTAAATAATGAATACTATCTTATGTTAAATTACAATATTTGTATCTTAAAGTAGTTTATTCTTGTATTCAGCTTATCAACCAGGTTACCCTTTGCTCATCTGTTTCAATTCCCTCCCCCCTCTCTCTAACTAGTTTTTCACTATTTGGAACAACAATCTGTGTTGTACACAATTGAAAAATATATTTCAAATTGATATCTGAATGTTTTTGGTTTCTATCACATTTTCATTATTGAAAAACTGTTCACACTTATATAAGTTGAACCAAACACATCAGCATTTTGCCTGTGTAATCATGGAAATGGGGAATGGGAAAACATAAGTAAAAATCATGCAGACTTCTTTTGTTTTGGAATGCATCCTTAATTTCACTTGATGTGATCTATAAGCTCTAGTTTAAATACCTTAGGGGTACTATTAATGTTAACAGAAAGAAGTAACAAAAATAGTGAAATGGAATTCCAACTTTTCCAAATCTTGGAATTTTAAATCAAAACAATTATGCTGTTTACCTAATGTCTTGACATTTTTTTCAAAATCACCCATTTCTTGTCACTGAGAAACTGATATTAGTTTTTGAAGGTAAGCTGTGTCATTATTACTTAAAATTATTTGTTTCCACAATAACAGTTTCCATATGAATGCTCTGACACAGATGTAGACTGTAGTAGTTTGTCCTTTTTCTTGAAGAGAAAGTTTTAGATTGAAAACTAATATTCATTTTGAAGTTCGGAAGTATGCAGGTGCCTCTCTTTTACAAATGATGATAATCGTTTATTAAATCAAAATATCTTTCCAGAATTTTACTATGGGTTAACCACCGCACTTCACAGTAATAAAGAAGATTGCCATATCATCCAGATATGTTTTAAACTGCAATGAATTATTCCTTTTGAATGAACAAGATGTACAGTTTTATGATGACACTCATGACATTTTTAAGTTTCATGCTTTTGGCATATAAATTCTCCCTATTCACTAATATTGGTTCATGCTCATCTTCATTCATACTCCCCCCCACAGCTGTTCTGTCATTAGTTCTCTCCATTTTTCATATTGTGATATTACTATGAATTGCTTATCTCTGTAAATTATATTAAATTGTGCTGATCTTGCCACACACTAAACATGTAGCTAGAGGACTAAAATTGGTAATAATTACAAATTCCAAATTAAATTTGTTCCTTAGAATAAGCATCTAATTTTTAGAAGAGAGCAATTTAAAGCATGTCTTCATTTTAAAAGAGAAAGTACTTCAAGTCTGTAATACCCCAATATCTTCATGTACATGATTCACCTTGAATGTGCATCATTATTAACCTAAACTTAGGTATTCATTTTTTACACTAAACTCCATTCACTTACACAAAAGTAAGACGTGTTTCAGGAGAATCTCTCCCATCTTCAGTTGCTCACTGAACCGCCGTTACTCCAAATGATGGCTTGAATGGCGGTTCAGTGAGCTACTGAAGATGGGAGAGATTCTCCCGAAATGCGTCTTACTTTTGTTTAAGTGAATGGAGTTTAGTGTAAAAAATGAATACCTAAGTTTAGGTTATATTGCCACTCCATTGTCAACAGCTTTGTAAGTACAATATTTGCATCATTATTGCTTGGTTTCCACTTCCTCTTTCACAGCAAATTTCTGGTACTACTCTCTCAAAAGTGCCATGAACCAATTAGTGTGAATGAAAGCTATTTCCTTGCTCTTTGCTCCCACATGCCACATGCCACATGTGCCAAAAGGTATGGATTATTAGTATGGCTGTAAGTAAATAAAATCCTATGATATTTTTAAGTATACCCTCTTGATTTACTCCATGGAAAAATATTCATTTTTTACAATCTTTGGAAGTATGCATAAGCTAGAGACCTTAAACACAACTGGGTGCTACAGTGGGCAGTGCTCACATTGCAGCTGAAGGGATGGGGAGCCTTATTGCTCATTTTACATTTCTTAGACCACTTTCACTAACACCACCATTGAAAAAAGTTTATATAATTTGACGCTTCATTTTAATACAATAATCACCTTTTTACATCCAAGTTAAGGATAGTTTACTTTTAGTGCTACTGGCAATAAACAATATTTCATTCATTGCTTGATTGTTAGAAGGTGTGTGCAGATTTACGAAATCTATATTCAATTAATCCACTGGATAGGAGGCTTGCTACACCAATCATAGCTGGGATTTAGGTTGCATGGAGTTAAATTGTCGTCCACTTACTGCAATGTTCATTACAATAGCAGAATTTCACAATGTTTTATTTAAGTATTGTTTTCCTTAATGTCAAATAGTTATCTTTAAGTTAAATTTTAAATTTTACTGTCTCTAGGAGCTGCAATAATTAAACAACTGGTTCCAATGAACCAATGCAAATCAGCTGAATGATACCAATGGTTCCTACTGCATATGGAGCAGTTGACAAGTAAAAATCACTCAATACTGTAACATTTTTGTATATAGTGTTTGGAGTTTTTTTTTTTTTTCATAATGAAAAAGACATTGAAAATGGTGGTTTTGGGAAAAAGAAATTCAAGTGATGAGAACTGATTATTTAAACAACTACCTAAGCTTACACCTCTTGATGGAAATTATAGCCCAGGCTTTCAAGTTCAGAGTAGGCAGTAACTTCATGGTAAGCGCAGAGGTTAACATGGTGTATTTATTTACCTGTATGTCTTTCTGCTGTTGTGGTGGCACTCCATAAAGAAAACCAGTATGATGTTTGCTGCTGTATGTATAATGTATCCATGGAGGCAAATCTGGAGCATTCAGCAGTGAAGGACGATATAAAAACTGATCTCCTATGTCTGCAAAATAGTTACATTTGTAAATATAATGTGACACTGATATAAATATCAGGCTGACTAAAGTTTTTTTCTTATAAATGCTAGTTACTAGGCAATGGACAATTTTGTTTATATCTATTGATGGCAGTGTTTTGAAGAATGTACATGATGAGAGTAAGCATATATATACATCTATACAGAGTCCATTTTGTCCTCATTCTGCTATGCAATCAAAAATTAATTTGCCAATGAGAAGTTACTGCATAATCACGCCACCTACTATGGAAAATCATATTTCATAGTTGGAATTCGTAGCATGCATTTTTGTTAGTAGTAAATAGTAATGCTGTACTTACCATCATAGTAGATGCTCAAAGTGCCTCCTCTGCTGTGAGACATGCCCGAATCCTTACAAAGATTTGAGATACTCGTCGCAATTCATTCTCCAGAATATTGTAAAGATATTTTGTTTCAGTGCCTCCAAAGGCTTTATTCCAGGCATAGCAATAGTTTTATATAATTAAAGGTGCAGCAGCTGAGTGGCTTTATATGCACTACTTACAGATACACTAACTTAATCGGCTAATTGTGTTAAAGAATTTCAAGAGGAAGTTTCTAATTGAGAGCTTATTTATCCAAGTTCTTCTCTGTTAAAACCTGTTTTTTTGATCTCGGCTTCTTGTCAGTGAAAAGGCCTTGGGTTCAAAATGTGATCAATGATGTGAAAGTTGTACTTCCCAATGACTGTTACACCTGGAAATTTAGTACAAAATTCTCTCCTATAGTACTTGCACAATTTCTTTTGCACATAACAATCATAAACAAGTGTTCTTTGTTCTAATGTATATCTTACTCTTGGCATACTTCACAATAAACAATGATGATTTGGTTTATTTACCAATGCTGTTTAACATCTCAGGTCATTAGTGTGCCATTCAATTCAGGGCATGAAACGGCCAATAAATTTTGCTCAGAGGCCTCTTCTTTCAGGATTGGGGTTCTTTTATGTACTGTAAATCTACGACACGGGACCCAAGGTTTTACTTCCCTTCCAAAGGAAGCCATACTTAGGATTTTTACGCCTGAAAAAATCCCTTAAGTCTGGCAGGGATTGAACCCGTGATTTTGGGTCTATGAGGCAAGTACAGTTACCACTAGATCACCAGGACTGACTCATAATAAATAAATATACAGTAGAAAGTCTAGTATGCACTTCCTTAGAAATGCAATGGAAACAGTCAGTGATAAATGTAAGTAAGCTCAACTGCCTCCAACACTGAAATTTTAAAACTCCAGGCTTACTGGTATTCATACATCAAATGAAGGTCAATTGATTTCCACTAGTGCATACAAACTTAGATTGCATAACAGAATGAGGGGCCGGTGTGTGCATATATATATAAAACTCATATTTACTCACATCTAATGCACACTTTTTTGTCCAAATGTAGAGTTCAAAGTTGTGCACATTAGATCAATGTGTACTAGATTCCAGTGCAAATCCATTGCATTCTGTGGTTTACTGGTAACATCATTAAAATTTATCATTTATGATGTCATAATGCATTGCTGTAATTCCCCACTTTGTTACATTTATTGTTGGCTTATTATTGCGTAGACTACTTGAATAGCAGGTAATCATGAAATGGAGGATAAACAGAGAAGAACATCTTATGATGCTACATTGAAGCATAAAGTAATATTTTATGATGAAAAAAGTAATGTTCGCTTGTGGTAGCAACAGAAATTGGAATTATTTGCAACTAAATCTAATAGGAAGGCTTTATAACAATCAGAATCCTCTGTTTCTCCATGGCGTTATTCAGCAACTATTCACTTGTAAATTCATTGCAAAGGATGACATCCTGACACTGAAGAAAAAGTTTTGGAATTTGTACATGAAAGGAGAAAGAACCTGCAACCTGTGACAGCATAAGAAATAAAGTAAAGCAGGAGGCTGAAGTTCTTAGTATGCTGAAACAAGGCTGGCCATGAGTGGGTAAATCATTTTATGAAGCAGACGGGCTTACCTCTAAGATGCCATATAACAATTTGCCAAAAGTTTTATGCAGATTTTTATGATTTTAAGTTTCAAACTTGAGGTGCACATTACATTTAATGGTGCATTAGATTTGCATAAATATGTATATACAGGATGTTTCAGAAATACTTTTACATTTGTGGTGGGTTCCTCATACCAAAACAAAAAAAAAAGTCCATATAAACATCTTATTTTGATTTAAGTAAAACACTAAAAATCATGTCGTCACATTAAAACTCTCTTTAAGTTTCACAAACACACTTATAAAAGTTTGTGAAACTTAAAGAGAGTTTTAATGTGACGACATGATTTTTAGTGTTTTACTTTAAATCAAAATAAGATTAACAAAAGTTTCACTGTGTGGATTCCCAAATTCCGTAAACATAACCATATAAACATGTCTGGAAATCCTTAGTTTTTGAGTTATTAATGAAAGTTTACCAAAACAAGAAAAAAATATCCATATAAACATGTGGGAAAATTCTTAGTTTTTGAGTTTTTAATGAAAATTTACCAAAACACAAAAATAAAAGTCCATATAAATGTATGTCTGGAAATCCTTGTTTTTGAGTTATTGATGAAAGTATACTTCAGCATGTTTCAAGGTGCAATCTGTGACAACTTAAGTTCGTAATAGAGAATAAAATGAATATTGTTAAGTAATGGAATGATGTTATCTGCCAATGCATTTGGCGCATCAGCATTGCATAATTATATGGCAAAATATTATTCAAAAATCAGCAATAGCACTGTTGAAGTTTAGCCATTTATGTCATTTGATAATAGCCCCATTAAAATCTGGTGTAAACTTTCATTAATACTTCAAAAACTAAGGATTCTGGACATATGTTATATGGACTTTTATTTTCTTATTTCGGTAAACTTTCATTAATAGCTCATAGAACCTTATTTTTAATAAATGAAAGAACTGAGCAAAGTTTGTCTTTAATGCTAATATTTGCACCACTAAACCAACCTGATGCTGCTGATATAATACTAAACATATGTCCACTTTCTGTTTCAAATATTTCTTCATTTTTGATATTGCACTCAAAAGTTTTTATCCAAAAGAAGTGTCTGATGAGGGCAAAAGCCTGTGAAACATGTACTGTATAATTCAATGGTAAGTGGAGCACAAGAATACTATAATTGACTCATTAGCTAATTAAGAATAAATGCACAAGTGCTTTCTTAAAAAGCACTTGCAATATAATTAATTCTACATCTTCTTAAGGCTAAAATAGTATTTTTTTTTTTAATTAAAATCATACTGTGCTGTGTAAATATATTATGCTCAAAATATGATGCCAGCTGCTTGTACTTAATGTATTCAAATAATTTTGATATTGTAGGGACTAAAAATACTGTGGGAAAGTTTGGTGGTCTGCTGAAAAGACGTGATTATAAAGCTGATATGAACAATTTATATCTGCTGAATGCCATTTCTGTTTCCACTTGTAATGCATAAGACAGGCAAATAAAATGAACTAATGTTGGACATAATGCTTTATGTGATTTTGTTGCTTTTTAACATGTATGCAGCTGCATCTGTTTACAACAATAAAATCCTTTTCTTTAACAGTATTTGGCCGTAGAACTTTTAAATCCATCATTAAAATATCTAAAAATGTTGAAACTATTTGTTTCCTCCAAAGATTTACAGCAAATCAAATAGAGTTTGGATGCAACCTTAGAAACAACCTTTTCCAGAATTAGATTGATGATGAAATGGTTTAAGTGTGTGTTGTCTCATCAGCAGCAATTTATATATAATAAAATCACTTATAAGTTCTGATTTTTCTTTTTTGAGATGCTGACTTAATGACAACCCAAGTAATTTATTCACATTATTGTGGTTGCAATATTTCTATAAGAAATATTTAAATTTAGGTGCCTGAAGTTTGTGCATGGGTATATTAGTGCATCATTGCTATGCATGTATATTACAAAAACTCACTATTAAATGATGTAGACCCCTGCAACTGTGCAAGTAGCGCTTGTTTATGATATTCTTCGTTTTTTAATAAATATGCAGATTGCTTCATAAATTTGAAGTTGTTTTTATCATACACTCGATATGTTTGTCTCAATTTTGGCAAAACACTGTTGTACCAACTGCTATGAAAGCACTATCAATACAGATCATGCTTTCACTTTCGACCATAATGAAGATATGATTAGTGCAATGGTTGGAAATTTTCAAGAATTTTGAGAACAAAAAAACTAAAACAAGTTCACTGGTAACACCACAAACTTCTGTAATTTAATTTTGAATGTAACGACAATGAGTTAACAGTGTTAAAAATGTAAAATCAAATTTATGGAAAATGTTCCTATCATGTAAAAAACCAAATTTTCATCGTGCATGAATATGTAGCATTAAAATATGTAATTACATCAAATCTGGAGTCTAGTGCTTTAAATTCACCATGCTCTACCCTTATTCATACCTTGAAATGTCCAATTGAACATTCCTGGTTCAATTGGGAATATGAATACCTTTGTCATATGAACATTTTCACTTATTCCAAAGTTTAAGCAGCCCAGAAACACCAGAAGAAGAAAATGCATCCTAAAAACAAGTAAAACACTCGAGTAAAGAGGTAATAAGCTGAATTAAGCTGAATTGTAAGCTCTAAATCAATATAAACGATAATTATAAGATAAAAATGTTTGCATTTTAATTTTTACTGAATAAAAATTAAAAATGTAATCACTTAAAAGCAAACGTTTTGATTTATGTTGAAATCGACATTTCAAACATACCTCCCAGTGCGCATCGATTGCTGTATTATTTGTTTTTGTGTTTTTTTCTCTTTTTCCCTTCCCCGAGTCCGCTTTAGCACCCGGATCTCCAGGGATGCAGCCCTCCCACCGATACAACTGCTCGTGCTCACTGCAAGAATCAGCTGTCATTTAAAGCCTGTAGTAAAAACGTGAAAACTATTGAACGAAACCTGTCAGAGCTGTAACAATGTTATACTGAAACGTATTTCAAATTTAAGACTTTCACCTATCAACTTAATAAAAATGTACTTTTAGTGTACAAAAATGCTATAATTAATTTAAATTATAAAAAAAATTACTGCAGCAGTTTTCAATTTTTCGTCAGATAAATGGTGTTTTCATTCAGGACTTAAATATACCCATTGACGTCTTTCAAAGTAGGCGTGGCCTAAAAAGAGCACGGTAAGAGGATTGTTATGTGACGCTTGTGTCCATAAAGATGAGAAATGGTTTGTGTGGAGGCATGTTGCATATAACGTAAGATATGAGCCAGACCATGAATTCGTTCGACGTAACATCAAGAAGTTTGAAAATGGCTATAATTGTGTGAAACGTTTTGGTGCACTTATCAGTAAAAGCGATGGCGGGGAAACCTACACCAGTTTTGTTAGTAACTGCAAATGTGGGATCAATCTTCGAAGATGTAAGTAAATAAAAAGTATTTGCCGGTGATATTATAAATTGTGTACATGTATAAAATAACGTCGCAATAGTTTTTAAAATATATTCTCTTTGACATTTGACAGCATTGTTTATTTTGAATTGAGTATTTTAAATTATTGTGCTAAATGCATTCGTAAAAACTCTTTTTATTTAATAAACATGTATATTCAATTTAACTTTCTGTTTTACGGTATTTTGCTCTTGATGAGTGATCTTCCGGTTTAATATTCTTGTTTTGAATGCTGGATTTAATCCAAAGCCTATAGGTTAGTATAAATAAAATGAGCAGAGAAAGGTCATATTGTTGAATTGAGCCTTAGAAAACAAAAATCCCATCTTTTATCATTTCCGAAATATGCTCAGCCTACCGGCCTAGATGATCAAGCATGCCTCTCTGGGGCAAAGTATCAGCTATTTGGCATTTGGCATTCCATTCCAAGGTAAATATTAAAATTTTATATATACAGGTTGATTCGAAAGCATTTACATTGCTTATAAATTTTTTTTTTTAATGAAAATCGTGTTTTCTTTCTGAAATGATATGAAGTACTTACGTATCCTTTATGCATAGCATCTCATTCGAATAAACTTTCCTCAAAAAGCCTTTTTCAGTTCAGTTTTTGTTTTGTAGCCTAGCAAGTCCCCAAAAGAAATAATCTGCTAGTAATCTAGGTAGTGATCCCAGCTATAGCAGTTTATTAAAAGCAAGAATCCTTTCTTTTATCATTAATGTGTTGCAGACATGAATCAACACAAGTAAAAAAAGTCATAGGAGTTATTTAGATATAAGCGCAATCTTGCACACAACAAATCCACAAGTCACAACAGAAGGCAAATTGGTTAAACAAAATTATGTATGAAAAATTTCAATAGACATTGAAATGTATAGTTGCTTTTGCAACATGATAAGCTATGTAAAGTAAAAATACACAGAAAATCATAAGCAGAATAATATTGATATAGAGTTGGTTTGGTGACTCTTATATTCACTTACCAGATTTTTTTAATTAGACATGTTTCGGGAATATTTGTTCCCATCATCAGCAGAAGCGTATTCTGTAGGCAGCCAGAAAAAAATTATCGAATATATCCAATGATGGTGTCTTAAAGTTCATGATGTGGCTTTTATTTTTTATTATGTAAAATTTTCCCATGTCGATAGTTCCATAGGTTTGAAAATGTGTTCCAATAATTTTTTTTAACCAATTTCATGGTTTGCTGAGCAAAAGTGGTAACAGTGGTAAGGTGTCGTCAGACTATTTGAAAATGCTCTCCTTAGCTTCATTTGATTTGTTGTTATTGTTTATTATTATTATTATTATTATTATTATTATTATATTTATTATTATTCATTCATTCGCATCATTGAGTGCATATTAATGCAAAGATTGGAATATGTCGTAGAATCAGTAATAACTACATATAAGATTTTAGGCACTAAAATTTGCAGTTTTAGGTCCCTAAAATAAGCTTTAAATTTAATAAGTAGGCCTGATTTCAGTAAAACTAGGCATTTTAGGCACATAGTTATAAGGCTTCAAACCTATTTATTTCACTAAAATTAAGAAATTTTATATTAAAATACACAAAACAGTACATTTAAGGAATGGAGGCAGACAACAGTATTATACAAACACAGCTGCTCTAATTGAATATGTTGAAAAAAATTAAATATACTTTCGAAATTTTTGAAATTCATTTCCATGCTCATTATCGTTCATAATTATCAACACAGTAACTCACCAGAATTGTTTCTAAATTCTCCGCAGTTAATCTTAACCTTTTGTCAGTGAGAATCATTTTGAATTCAGAAAATCTTTCTGCAGCAAGGTGTCAGAGGAGCAAATTCTAAATCAACTGCAGTAGAAACATGAATATCTGCTGGATCATTTACATTTTGACACTTTTTCTAACAGTGAAAATCCCTCATTCTTATTTAGCAAATTGTCTCACTTTTAACTTTTTTCTCAGTTTCCTCCAAAGCACAATGTTATTTTCTCTTGGGCATTATTATTATTATTATTATTCACCATTATTGCTATTTGACTACAAAACATTCTAAATTTCCAGTGCTTACAGGTATGAATAAAATTTTTGATATTATGTAGGCCAATATCTTTTTTTTCAATTGAAGGGTCATTCAGGCACTCTTTCATTCCATTTACACATGCTGCAGTATTGGATTCAGGTAATTCTTCAGTAATTGTGACCTCTTGTTTACAATATTTAGAATAATACACCACTGACCAAATCCATGTTCCCCATAGTGTTAAAACAGGCTTAGATGGAAGTGGAATATCTGAGCATTTTTTTCATATTGGAAATAAATGAATTGACAAGAGGGAATTCGTTCCTGATTGTTTCAGAAACCCTGTGAAGTTGAACAGTTTACATGAATGATGTTAATTAAAAAGTTTTAGAAATTGGAGTTGGAATAGCCATGTGTGAATGAATGAAATTATTTCTCATGCATCAGCATACAAAATATTAATTAAAAAAATTGAAATTAAAATATAAAAGTAGGATCAGTGCCTTTGGTAATTCCAGAAGGTACTAACTCCAAAGAATAAACAAATATGTAATTAGTAACATCTTTGTAACATTATGAATATTACAATATTTTAAATTCCTAATATTTCATTCCAAAATATTCGAATTGGATTAGCTCAGCCCCCTAGTCCCTGGTACACCTACTGGAATATCTAGGGGACCAGGCTTTGATTATAAAAAAAACCTTAATACTATAAATAATTTATACACAAACGATTATTTTTAACCAATTGACTGCAATTTCTACAACCATGTACGAGGCAGTATCAGTACAAAACAACATAACTTTAGAATCAACTTTATTGCCAGATATAATGACTGTAGGTCTTTGTTTACAAAATAAGCAATGGTTTCACTATTCACTTTTGGAAGTTCCTTTACACATGCAAGGTATGGAATCAAAGGTTCACCAGGGTCAAGTTTCTCTACTTGCTATGTATCTATTCATAGAATCTGAGAATTCATCTATAGGGAAGACCCCAATATAAGAATTGCCTGTTTCATTGTGCATTCTGTCCAAGTAATATTTACTTTGGGTAAATTCAGGGGGTATATTTTTTTGCAGATTTTTTTTTGTGTGTATGTGTAAAAAATCTCTTAAAGTCAGATTTACAATTACATACCATGGAATGTTCAAAGCAACAAATGCCCCGCCAAGTCTGCTTAGAAATTGCTGCTGGGGATAGATGAAGTAGGTTGTGTCAGTGTCAGTAGAGTTTTGTTTGCTTTTTCTGCTGAGCTTTTACCATCTCCCGATCTTTGCACAGGCTGCCTCAGGTGGCACTTTTTTGTTTGTTAATGTAAAAAATGTAGAAGTTAATGGAATAAAATTCTAAATGTTGTATTGCCATATTTCTATCACAAAGTGCAATAACTTGGTTCAAACAACAATATCTCATTGACCGGTAAATACCTTAACTATCGAAATTTAAAAGCTTAAAGTACATTTGTCTTTAAAGGAATTTCACCTTACACAAATATATAAATATTATATAGGCTTACTTATTAAAATATATTTCAACATTGTTATGTACCTATTTCTACTAAGTTTGCAGAATATTGTTTTCCATCGTAAGTGAAGTGTGGAAATTCTGATAGAAGATTTTGCATTTTTATCTTTTGGCATTTTAAACTGCACAGTAATAACATCCTATCATTTCAAACTTCTCAACACAAATGAGAGGGAAGAGGCTTGCAAACATTCAAACTAACGTTATACAGTATTTTTCTTAAAGTTCTATTTGACAAAAATACAACATTTCACCAATTGTATTTCCTGGTAATATTAATAAAAAAAAATGACATTTAAATACTTACATGTGTATGTGAATAAGTAGTGAAATAACAAAACTTTACATTGATTTAGGCATTTTAAGTGGAATGTTAACAAATTAGGCTCTAACAACCATTTTAGGGCTCTATAAAACTCTACGAATACCAATTTTCATGAAATAATAATTTTTTCCACATTTCTCCTAAAGGAACAAAATAAGTTAGGCATTTGACCTAAAAACTTAAATTGATTTAGGTATTTTAAGTGGAATATGAACAAATTAGGCTCTAACAACCATTTTAGTGCTTTTTAGGACACTATAAAATTCTATGAATAGCTTTCAATTTTCATGAAACATAAATATTAATAATTTTTTTTCCCCCTTTCTCTTAAAGGAACAAAATAGGCATTTTGGCCTAAAAATCTAATATCTGGAATTATATAAGTACACAACCAGTAACAAAGTTCTTACAAACAACAAGAACAATAACAGTAGTATAAAAGATTAATAATAATAAAACAATTTAAAAAACAGTGAATATAATCAGTAATAAATGCACGTTAGTAAATTTATTACAATTAAGAACAACAATAAGAATAGTAATATAATTGAAACTATTTGTCCAATATTTCTCCCTTCATATCATCTGAAATACTATGTGTACAATTGATAGTAAGACATACTGAAAACAAATAAGATTATTACAAGTAATGACTAGAATATTAATGTCAATTGTCAATATCTAAATTACTCCAAATATTCGTGGTCAAGTAAACATGTTGCTACTGCAGATTAGAAATAGGTAAATTTGGCAATATATTTCATTTTAGGAGATAGCTGATTGTATAGTTTTACTACCATAAGTATAACACTATTCCAATATAATTTTGTGTGTGTGTGTGTAGACCAGAAGGGAAGTAATGCAAAGGAGTAATGGAGGTTTCTTGTTAGCAGCCTTGTTATTAGATGTGGGTTGTAAGAGCCTGTGGCCCAGAACTGGTATGGCTAGGTGCTGGGAGCCAAACATGGCTAAAGCCCAGATTGACCCCCTAGGGTCTGGAATGCTGAGGTAGGAGGCAGTAGGATGGGAGTTTCATCTTTAATAAGCTCTATCAATTCCTTTGTGGACGAATAGTTGTGATGCTGGAGACATGGTACATGCCTTAGATAACCACACTGTTCTGTGCTGGGTAAGCCATTGTCCATTCTTCTGATGGAGTGATGGTAGTGGTAGTCCATGGCTGTTTTAAGTTCTTGAACCACAAAGTTCAGATTTTGTTGGAAGCTGTTACAGGTTATAGTGACGATATCAGTGGTGTGTTGTTATGGTCTGTGGAGACTTTGTTGGCTGGTTTCTCTTGATGCAGTCGACAGCTTTTTCATGGCAGTATGACGGTCTGTAAAAGTTTCGAAGTGGTTGACAGGCCTCCTGAAGTAAGCCTGAGAGATGTGCATGGTAGGGGCGGTTGCTCCCTGTATTTGGCAAAATCGAGCGATTATTTCAGTCATTTTGCACGCTTGTGCACCAAGGGCGATAATTGATGCTTGCAGCTCAGCTATGAGTGTGCTGGAATGTTAGAAGCTTGTTGAGTTATGTAGGCGATGAGCGGGTAGAAGGATTCTGACGAGATCTGCCTGAGGCAAGCAACACGAGGCTTGACCGATGTAATGGTCTATATCGTTACTTGTAGCGCAGTGCATACATCGGCAACTTAAGTCATGGGGCTGTGCACGAGATGGTGATAGCAACCACCCTGCAGTGGTTGGTTTTTCTATATGAATATATTTTATTCTGGTATTATACTTATTTCATTTATCAACACAAGGTTGTTTGCAATTAAATGTCTTTAGATAAGAAAAAGAGATTCGTAGATGTACGGATAGTTTCAGTCACACTTTCTCGGATCAAGCATGATGCGAACACACTGTATATATAGGGAAGAGGCAAAATTTGTAATGTCTTAAAGATTGGCCTCTATGAATTTAACGGTCTAGTTCCTGTCATTAACCTCATAAGGCTCTTTTGCATGATAAGTAATCTTTTACATGAAGGGGAGTTCCCCGATGTAGTTATATCTTAAGAGTGAAGAGCATAAGCAAAATAAACATTATGAGGTGTTTCTAAACATATATTAAGATTCAGAAGGTATAGCAGATAGTTTGAAATGTATTTACTAATTTCTCAATATGCATGTCCCATTTTAAATTAGTTTGTAACGAGATTCAAACAAATTTTGTGCTACTAATATTTTTAATAATGTTATCTTCAAATTTTACTTTTATCTATTCAAAGTTTTTGTTTTGGGAAGTATGAAATGCATTGCAATATTATTTTTTATCCACAATTAGATTATTTTCCCTAAACAAAAATATGCTTATTTAAATTGTATTTTAGAAGCTGTAGAGAATGGAGTGGTAATATATCTTATTAAAATTTATTATTGGACATGTTTCGAAGGCAATCACTCTCATCACCAGCTGTTGACCGACTACTCGCTGTGATGTTCTTTGATGGTTCAAATAGGAACTTTCTGAGTTCATCCGTGGGTGGAACATCAAAATTCATTACATTTTTCTATTTTTTTAGAATGAAAATGTTTTTCAAGTAAATAACTCTCTTGGGTTAATGAATATTCATAAAGTGTTTCTTTCTCCAAATTTCTAAATTTCTTTTGTTTGTTGAGCAGTTCATATGTCTACAAGAGGTTGAGTTATTAAGTGGGCAGAATGCTTTATTATTAAATCAGAAATATTATCAGTTCCAGATGAAAATTTGCTTTTTAAACTGTGAAGTATGGTTAATATTTCTTCATGATTAGTAGGCTATAGAAACATAGTACTAAGGTTTATATTATTTCTAGCACAAGATTGTTGTTAAAATTTATTTGAATTGGTTTTTAAAGCAATATTTTCCCCTTATAATTATAAAATAATTGTTAAAATTTTCTGTTAGATTAGTTATTAATTATGTCTTTTAATTGAAGATATTGGTGTCAATTTTTGAAGTTAAGATAAGTTTCACTATTTGTCATGTTTCTTTACTTTTGTTTGGAGCAGAGCGAATGAATTTCTCATTTGCCATTCTTTTAGCACCTTTTGTCACATTTTTAAATTTATTTATATCTTTTATAATAATTATCAAAATGAGTATTTGAGTGAGCTTTTAAGAATCTATGTTGCATTCATTTTCTAATAAAGTAATTATTTTTTTGGTATCTAGATTTGTTATGTTTTTATTTGAAGCATTTATCCAGCAATTTTCTAGTAGTAAACCACTTCAAAAAATATGCAAATGTACTGAGAAAAGAATTTTATTTAATATTTGGGTCACTGAAAGTGTGTATTTCACTCCAGGGTTCATATTGTAAAAGAAACTTGAATGTTTTCTGTACTGCAGCTATCAAACATTCTGGTCTGTTTCATAATTTTTTTTGTTTGTGTACTGTGGGTCATTTTGGAAAATTTTTATTAACTGTGCATAATGATCTATTAAATCCCACATCTAAGGGATTAATCTTATATTTTGTTGTGAGTTTGTGAAAAGTTGATCATTTGTGGATGATTTAGTTACTCTAGTTGGGAAGTCAATGGCATTTTTAAGATTAAAAGTAGACATTGTTGATGAGATTAATTAAACAACTTGAATCTGTACAAAAATCTGTATTAAAGTCTCCACAGACTACAATTTTCTTACAAAAGGTTGTATTTTCTTTAATGTTAGTTCTAGTTTATTTAGAAAAATGCTGAGGTATCCATTAGGGGATCTATGTAGACAAATTATAATTAAATTTAATAGAATTGGGCTTAACTTAAATCCCTATTTTAATTCCATCATTAGAGCCCAGATTTACAGCAAAATGTGTTTTTATTAATGACCTTCAGATAAGCTCTAAATTGTACAAAAATGGTGCTCGTGAACTATCAAACGTAATGGAAGGTTTTATTTTTGCTGCTTTTTGTCCTTATCTTCTTTTCTTTTTTCTTTCTGTCTGCTTGCTTCTGCCTGTTTTGTATTTATTTTCTTATTTTTCAATTTTTCTGTTATTGTAGTGTAGTGCTTCATTGGCTAGAATAAGAAGTAATTTGTTCTGATGCACCATTTTTTTACTGCCTATGTTACCTATTTTAAATGCCTTATGCTTGTCTTTTTCTACCTTTTTAATGCCCGAACATCCAGTCTCTACCTATCATATTCTGCAAATATCTGTTACCCTATTTAATTGAATATCAGATAACAGTATAAGCTTTGAATGATGAAATATATTCCAGAGTCTCCTCTCAGCCATTTCCCTTGGGATAACTGCCCAGGGGCCACAAGATGGAAAGTGCACACTGTAAACTTAATCAGGCCTTATAGGAACTCAAAAGATATAGCTTGCAATTTCTTTTTTTGTTGTGTTTTCAAAGCTGTGTCACATAATGCTGCTAGTAAGGTTTTTCAGAAGATATATCCAGCAATGTTTAAAACTGACACTCATATCTTAGCAGCCAATGAAAAAATATATATATTTTTTTTATTGTTGTACAATAGATCACAGATGTTTTGTGTGCAAAGTAAAGAAAACGATAGCTAGGCTTATACTTTTAAGAACATTTTCTTAGCTGGAATATGAATTGGGAAACTATATATAGGCAAAGTAAAGAAAACGATAGCTAGGCTGATACTTTTAAGAACATTTTCTTAGCTGGAATATGAATTGGGAAACTATATGTAGCTTTGTTCTTTTGTTCCAGATAAGCCTCTTATCTGGTTTGGAAGCTGAAATAATTACTACATCCGGGGGGGGGGGAGACCTGATAAGTTGGTTTGTTGTACTAATTATTTCTGGTAATAATATTTCCTTTTCTCTGTTTTCAGCCTTCTGTTATGCTGAAAATATGGGCACAGGAATTCCTTTCAGTAAGTGCGATTGAAATTTCATTACATAATTTTTGTGTAAATTCCTACTTTCTGCAAAAATACTAATACAGTATATAAACATACAAGTCACTGATTATGAAATGACACCCTTGGGGGTTGAGTCATTGGGTGCCATTGAGAATGTTTGAAAGCTATAGCATTCTAGTGGGTATTAAGTTCACCCAACCAGGGAAAAAATGTGGCTATAATCTACAAAAGCAATGTTATTTCAACACTACTTTATCTGTTAAGAAAAATTATATGTTACAAATAGCATATAATCAATAATAATTCATTTCATTTTTACATATCTTGGGAGGCATTTGCCAAAATTATAGATTTTGAGATTTATATAATTAAATTTTGAGGCTTGAATTTTAAAAACATACTTTCTTGTGTCTGTCTCATGGTTCCAAAATCCATTTCATCTGATTACATCTCCTTTTTCAACTGTCAGTACTTGACCATGTAATTTTTCAGAAAATGTTTGCCTCTTTGCATTTTCCCTGCTGTTTTCAAGCATTTTTATACTGTGTCATTAATTTATTTGGGCCACACTTTTCAAGGCAGTGATCCTGGCAGTCTGCAAAACTATAGACTTTTCAACAGTGTTTAACACCCATTTTTACCACTGAAGCCTCACAGGGAGTGGACACTGGTGATACACGAGATAAAATGATAAATTTAACATTTTTTTTTTTTAAAAATTAGAAGGAAATATTCCAGGGTTACGTTTATGGTATCTCTTTTGCATTTGCCATTTATAAGGATTAAGGAAAACCTGGAATAGATCTCAATTAGGGAGGATGATCTTGGCAGGAATCTTAACTTCAGACCTCTCACTCATGAGTCCATTCCTTAACAACCTTGATCTCCTATGTCTTTAAATCAATAGAATACATTCATAGTCTTATAAATAAAGAGCATATGTGA
This sequence comes from Metallyticus violacea, assembly GCA_030762175.1. NCBI lineage: Eukaryota > Metazoa > Arthropoda > Insecta > Mantodea > Metallyticidae > Metallyticus > Metallyticus violacea. The sequence continues at coordinate 73,118,504 of CM060837.1, read as the reverse complement.
TACATGATAGTAATAAGATAAATTGCTAGAATATTTAAAAATTTTAAAATTGTAAATATGTCTAAATGATTACCTTTTTAAAGACAATTGCTGACATCCTGGTTCAGACAGTAATTAGTAAAGACAGGGTTGAGACCTGTTGACATAATGCAGTACAATTATATGTTTGGGGGAGTTTAAAATACATAAGATATGTCAAATACATGAACACTGGATGAACTATAAAACAACAAATAAGAGGAAATAGCCAATATTTTAGAAGCAGAATTGCATATATGGATAAAAATTGTTTAACTGTAATAATCCAGCCTCTCAGTAAATGGTTCCTTTTTCATCTTTAAGAAGGTAAACATTTATAGGCATAATCTCTTCTGAGTTTGAATATTAGCACACTCTTTATGGTGTCACTTAAATGAGATTTACTCAGGACATATATTTTGTGAACCTTTTACCCATATCATCAACCGTTCACGACTAATGGATCATTCATAAAAGTTGGGTAGGTAGGAATCCGGGTGAACTCTAGTGGTCTTGTGATGAACTTAAATAAGTGTTGTCTGCTTTGGGATATCAAAATTCATAAGGTTATGCTCGTGTTTTTTTATATAAATCTTTTCCCATAAATTTAGTTCTTTTGGTTGTTGAACTATTCCAAATTGAATTAATATTGAAATTTATAGGCAGGCTCATAATTTTCAAATTACAAAAATGCTATCATTTTGTTTATTGGTTGATTGATTCATCTTGATGCCCTTAATTTATAATAATGTTTATGTATCCATTCTGTTTTACTGAGCACTGAAAGCACCACAGTTTATTGCCATTTAGTGGAGTGGTGTAGTGTGCTCTCAGTTTCCTATTGGTGCAATCAATCATCCTGCTGCATATAATGAAGTCCAAACAAATAATGGCACAATATTTATTTAGTGGGATGGAAGAATCTGTGTTACACATATTTAAATAGTGGCTAGATCAGCTAATATATTTGGGAGAGATGAAAAAAAGAAAAAGGAAATATCAATTATGTAAGTGTAAAAAATTTACAAATCACTGAAAATATGTATGAATAGAGACAATCCCTATCACAAATGTAAATATTGATAGATTTAAAGTTGCAAATGGAACCCATTTTCAGTTAAATACCACCTAAATGTTTGCAACGGGAAAAGATGTGAGTAAAGAGTACCTATAATATCAAGCAAGAAGATGATTAGGGAATTTATTAATAGAGAACCAAATTCCTATTTGCTAGTTAACCAAAGACATGATTCCCAAAAATGGTTTTGTGTGGATGAAATTGGGGTCTTCAGTTTATTCAAAGACATGTAGTGAGAAATTTTAAAAGTACAATTTGAAGAAAATAATAGGATTAAAATATATTTGAGATGAACATAATGATTTTGTGCAATAGAAATGTATTATTAATAAGCAAATAGATACAATATTAGTATATGTAAGAAACAAACAGCTTATACAGTTGTATTTCTTCCATTTCCCTTAACATTTAACACCACGGTTACATATGTATAATGGGTATATATTTAAATAGCAATTAGTAAGTGTTCAAATATGTATGTAAAAATTGAAAAATAAAGTAACTTTTGAACAATGTAATTAAAATAGCAAGAATTAGAGAAGCAGAAATAGATAAAACACTTACATTGTTGCACAGTCTTTGCTATATTTCAAACAACTTTCTTCAAAGACAGAAGGCAAATGAAGGTGGTAAAAATAAATATTGAATCTCAAAAGTAACATAATGTGTGGAAATAGGTTTACTAGCAATAAAAGGTGGTGTGTGTGTGTGTGTTTTTTTTTTTAAATACATATTATTTGAATCTTGTATATGGGCTTTATGCAAAAATATAGCTGCAATTTCTGCATCTCTGAATAAAATTTCAGAGCCAAAAATCAGTAATGGATCAATAAGGGTTAAATTAAAAGCATATCGAAATCCTTGCAGTGAGACAGGGCATGTTGGGCAACCAGCAAGGGAGACTTGGTTTTGACAGAATATTGAGATTATTGATCGGGAGCGAAACAACAGTAGAAGTTAAACCAATATAAAATGCTTTCCAGAGCTTACTGTTAACATATATACGAAATTATTAGAAGAACAGGTGGCAAATAAAGTAATCTTTAATTCTCTGGATAAATTGGGGATATGGAATGAATGACATGGTATAATTAGTCACAGGTTTTACATTTAGGGCATTGGCAAGGATATGAGCCAGCAAAGGGACGAGGTAAATTTGGAGGAGATAGGTTTCGGCAAAATATACTTTTAAGGTTAGAGGGTGTTCTAAAAGTAAGGCGGGGTACAAATTTATAAAAATCATTTAAAGATGGGTGCATTAACATAGTATCATGACATTCTTTCAAAATAGGTTTGATGCTCTCAATTCCAGGCACATAAGTAGTAACAAGGTTAATGAAGTTCTTATTTTAGTTTATAGATTTGCATTGAAATGGCCTAATGCTGACTCCTGTGATATACATGTCTTATTGATCTCTTACCATTAACTTATGTTAGCGATTTTTATATCACAAAGTACTGTGCTATATGCTTCTATGTCGGTCCTGGTGGTGTAGTGGTAACGATACTTGCCTTCTAAACCCAAGATCGGGGGTACAAACCATGCCATAATCGATGGATTTTTTCGGGCATAAAAATCCTAAGTATGACTTCCTTCGGAAGGGAACTAAAACTGTGGGTCCCTTTTCATACATTTACGGATGAAAAGAACCTCAAGCCTGAAAGAAGAGGTCTCCTAGCAAAATTTATCGGTTGTTTAGTGCCCTGATTTGAATGGGATGCTGATGACCTATGATGTTAAAGAGCATCTGTAAATAAAAAAAAGCAAATACATGCTTCTGAGTTTCAAAAGCCTCAGTTATCCAATTTATAACAGATTCAAATGCCTTGGAAGTAGATCTTATGTCCCTAAAATCAAACTGGGAGTCTGATAATATATTATTTAGTTAAAAAAATTGCAGTTTCAATTACTTTAGATAGAATTGGTACTAGAGATATTAGTCTATAACTTGCTGTTTTATTGCAATCTCGTTTTTTATGGATTGGAATCATCCTTGCTATTTTTAAATATTCAGGAAAAATATTTTCGTAGGCAAGTATTCAATTATTAGGTACATTTCTGTTAAATCATCAGCTGAATGTAATACTAAACAAATTTCTCAAAAGTGCCCAGAATTAATGCCACTACTGTATTTAATTATGTAAATTGTAAAAGAAAACTGTAAATCTGTGAATTCTACTTATTTTGAGGATGTCAGAGCTGGAAGTTGATTTGAATATGGATTAATATTGAAATGTCAAAAGTGTGATAAGCTGTGCATATAGAATGAAGCAGAAGAGCAGTGTTTTTTCAGGAATTATCAATAGATTAAATGTGGGCACAGTCAAGTATTTGAACAGCAGGACTCTCAAGGACAAAACATTTAAAAAAATTGTATTGGAAGAACAGTGTCCTAAAAATATACATAGGTTATGGCAAAGGAAAGCAAGGTAAACTGTAAAAGACCCAGGCAAGGATGCTGAATTTGGATAATTGTCAGTGATTGGAAGGGAAAGTGTGTCAACTTTTACAAAAATAATTTCTTTTATTTATATTATTTGCTTATAATTAGGATGAATATTACATATATATTAATGCACAACTAACTTTTTAGGTCTGTTAAGTTTCATAGCAATAGTTTTAACAATATTTAATAACAAATACATGAAGATTGCAAATTTAGCATGTGGTACAGTTTACTCTTAAGTCCTGCAATTAAATATTCATGTGCTTAAAAGGAGAAAGATGCTTTGTTTTCCATTCAGAACTTAATGTGCTTAAATTACTTCTTTATCTATGCCATCTCTGCTATCAGCATGTAACTTTAACAGCTTTCAAGGTCACAGCTCTGACCTTATTTTTCTATAAGAATGATATGTAATACTGATCATCCCATTTGTTTTGGTGTACTGCTATATATAAACAAATAATAATATTTCTTAGATTCCATGGTGTATATAATGTTCACTTTCACTGATGAGATGCATTTTTTGACATGAGTTGATTTTCGTATTCTGAGCTGCATATGGCTAAGCTGAGGATTATTTTATTGTAAAATTCCTTTTATTTTCCTTTAAAGATTAACTTGCACAGCATCAAGAAAACATATTTTGTGTATTTCTTTAAGTTTTAAAATTGCAGACTAGTAGGTTGGCCTTGGCAATGAAGGAAATTAACTTCAGATATGGTACATGAAGCATATGATGGTAGAAATTATAATACAGTAGTTAAGTCGTTAGATATGTTAACTCAAGTATCTGACATATTCATAACATCCAAGTGCAAGGTGTAAACTGGTTGGGATGAAAATTATTGAAATCGTGTTTATAGTCAATATCCTCATTACAGATTTCTTTTCCTTAATGCAAATTATTTAAAGACTGTAAAGGACATTTAATACTTGTGACAACTAAGATTACACCATATTTTTGTCATTTGCTTTAAAGTTACTTCATATAGGTATACTTTTGTTAGAGAATTATTGAAACCAAATTAAATTAATATCAACTATTCTATCAGTATCTCTGAACATACTAGCTTTTTTCTGTAAACATAATAGTAAAACAGTTTCAACTGTATCATCTTGATGTTTAGAAATGTACAAATAGCCATGCAGAGGAAAAAAAGTAGAAAAATTGCAACTGAATTGCACTAAAAATTTAAAATGATTGAGTCGAATTTGTAACACTTACATCACTAATACTTAAAAAATGCATACTAAGTTTTTGGAGCTAATTGCTCCCATCATCAGTTCCAGATCGACTGCTGCCTTGTTCTTCATGGTGGTTTGGTTTGTCTCTGGTGGTGGTTGGATGAAATCCTGTATTAAGATGTCACTTTAAATTCTTAGTATTAAATATCACTGTTACTAAAGTCCACCATATTTAGCTATAACTGCACTTCTTCCGCCCTTTAATTTTAATACTGTAACTTTGCATTGTTCTTATCAAAACATCTGTATCTAGATAGTAAACATGAATACTGTATATGTAGCCTGTTGGGATGATTTTTTTTGTTTTTTTTGTTTTTTTTGTTTGTTTGTTTTTTTGTTTAATAGTGTTTAATACTCGTTTTAAGTACGGAGTCATCACAAGCAATTGATGATAAATGAAATGAGATAATAAACTGAGAAAGGCTCTTTTTTCATAATGGAAAGAAGCATTCAGAGCCTAAGTATAGGATACTTGCCCCAAATTTTGCCATTTATTTCACACCTTAACGGCCTCAACCACTCATGGCAGTTGTGAATGAAATTGATTAAGATTATGCAAAAGAACTTTGAGTCCTTGTTGCCTTAAAGCTATCTGGCATTCACTTTTATAGAGTAAGGAAAGACAAACAAAAAAAATCCAGACAGCTTTACTTGACCAGGAATTGAACACAGTCGAAACCTCCAGTTTAGCAGTTGCAAACAGTACCACTAGACCACATAAGTGATCACTAAATATTGTAAATTTCTAGTTGGTGGAATTAGCATGGCAAGGATAGTAGATAGAACCTTCCCTTAAAGTAAAAAATGTAATTCCTCTATACTTACACAAATACTCAAGTTTATTTCTTAAAAGAGCTGTATAAACAGTTTTTGAATGTTGTAATTTAGTTCTTTTAAGCTCCAAACTTACACTGTACAATTTTTTTACATATTTTTTGCAGCTTATTTATTGTGTCTATAATATTCACTTTCTTAAATGAAAGACTTAGCAACCCTTCTTTGTGGAAGTCACTTTTACTAATGGTTTATTATTTATGCATATCATTGCTGTGTAAGCTATCTTTTTTTTTTTAAGAAACAAAATATAAGAAATAATCTATGAATTTGCTGTTTATAAAATGTTTATATGTTCAACTGAACATTATTTGTATGCATTTTCTGTACAGTTTTTGCTCTGCATATCACAAACAGTAGTCATCTTTTGTTCTTGTATGCGAGAACAGTTGTTTACCAAAGGACTGAGCCAGTAAATGTAGATTTGACACTGAGCAGGTGCATTTATCTGGTACAGTTCTAACAGACATCACTTATTGGTATCCTTTGCATCATGGAACAAATTGGGATGAGTTTTAATTAGATTATCAGCAGAGGTTACAGTGCTATTTACGAAATGAATAAATTATGTTGAAGCGGTATTAAGATCTGTTGATGTATGATGCCCATTTTCTTAAGATTAAAACAAACATCCATTTTGACATGAGCCCATAGAGGTTGAGTGTATTTGAAATTAATTCCAAGACTTGGCAGAAAATGCAGAAAAGGAACTGGAAGATTGAAGGAAATTTTATACTGAAATATTTTGGGCTGGGTACAAGAAGTACATGTGTGGAGAGGTTAGAAAATAAAAACTTTTTACCTATTAATGATAATACTATGTTACAAACAGAAATCATCCATACCAATGTTCAATGCAAAAATTGGCTAAGGTAAATGAATTATATTTTAATATTTAAAAAAAAAAGTATTTGTGACCTTCATTTCTCCTAATGCTTTATGCAACTCTTACACAATTACAATAAATGGCAAACTAATAAGTAAGTCTGAAAGCAAAATTCTTGGGATTGTGAATTCCAACTTGTTGTGCAATTAATTCACACTTTCTAAGAGACTTAGCCACTTATACTATGCATTGAGAAATGCATACACTTTAGCTATATTGAGAACAACATATTTACTATAACGTTTTTCCAAAATGTTTTCCCAAAGCTTGGTCAGTAATACAAAATAATAAGACTCCCCTGCGTTTTATCCTGTTCTAAATAATCTTCATTATAATTCCTTCTTTGACGCCCCTCATCCCCCCTCCCAAAAAAGATATGCGAAAACCTTCCCTGTCAATTTTCGGACACGAAATTTCCTTGATCGGAGCGATTCATCTATTTCCATTCCTTTGATTGTTTTTTTTTTTTCTTTCTTTCTTTCTGGACCATAGTAATGGATAAAGATTTCGTCCATAGTTATTACAATATGGTTCAAATAGTTTTTTTTTTTTTGATTGATTTATTTATGGACGCTCTTTAACATCTCAGGTTATCAGCGTACCATTCAACTCGCGGCGTGAAACGGCCGACAAATTTTGCTCAAAGGCCTCTTCTTTCAGGCTTGAGGTTCTTTTTCGTGCCGTAAATGTACGACACGGGACCCACGGCTTTACTTCCCTTCCGAAGGAAGCCATACTTAGGATTTTTACGTCCAAATAGTTGAAAATACTATCTTCAAAATGACAAAAAATCGGCTTGGGAGTTGTCACTCTCAGTCGTTTTTGATCCGCGCTGTGGCATTTTGGATTCCATTTAGCGCTGATTTTTCTCATACGCAAATCATGACATACGATGTTAATGACGCGTTCATAGATGTTCAAAAGTTTCTGCTATGCGCTTTAGCCCAATTTGTCGATCCTCCAAAATCATGCACATCACCAACATTTTCGGTAGCGAACACAAAAACAGTTTTTCCAACAGGATGATTATTGACAACTTTTCTTCCCGTCTTAAACTTCGTAACCAAACATTTTATGGTGAAGTACGAAAGGCAATGGCCCTCCAATGTTTTCACTATATCAGAAGCATTCTTGCTGTACAAGCTTTTAAAAAATTAATTTATTACCGAAAGATACTAAATTTCCTAAAAATTCATATTCTTTTTTGCCTCATTTACTTAAAAATTCCTTAGAAATCCACAGTACAAAATCAATTAGTACAATCACAAAATTGGAGAAACTATTTACAAAACATTCTTTTGCCATGGTTATCGCTTTAGGTTCTGTTGATGGGAAGGTTGCCGATACCAGATCGTATTTTTCAGATAGATTAAAGCAACTTTGAGCACTAATTGGTTGTATTATTAAAACAACACATTCAATGGCAGTAATAATTATAACAACGGTGGTAATGCTCAGTATCAGCTATTAATTCATTTTTTATCAAGCTAAAACTTTTAGAGCACTGCATTATAACTACATTTGTATTCTACATATGTTTTCCAAAAAGAATTCAGATTCCCTTTCTGTTAACTTAACCCACAGGCTTAATCAGAATATATAAATTCTTTTAAACGTTTTCTGACTAATAGTTATGTTGCGTGTTGAGCCAGTGTGTATTAATTAATTGGTAATTTGCAGCTTTGCTTGTGTTGGCAGCAAGGGACAACATGTACAGGTGTGCCTCTCCTCAGCTTGTTTGTACAGAGCAGTGTTATTAACAGCTGTTGTTGTAGAGGCTCTTCACTCTCTCTGCAGGCATAAGATGCCAATTAGCCAGTATTCCTCTTGCCTGGCAGTCATCAACTCCTACTTGACATCTCACTGTCCTCTCAACTGCTTCCATTTTCTTCACATCAGCTTCTCATCTTGGGAGCCAATTATAACATCACCTGTTTCAGCAAGGTTTCTTTTCTCTTGAATATTCAGTAGATCATTGACTTATTTTAATTGGATCAAATGTATATACTAATGATGGCTGTTAACCAATCATCTGAAGTAAACAAAGCTGCCATTTTTCACTTCTGATAAGTTTTTAACTGTTGTTGCTATCAAACGTATGTGCTGATGGTGACAGGTGGTTTCTTTACGAGCTTACTGGTTTATGCTACCCCCCAACATTTAAATGTTTAATTTCTTATAATTATATATTAATTTAATAATTTTCATGCTCAATATATATATATGGTGTTTCGCTCAAAACCCTATGAAAGTGACTATAATTGTGACATTTTGAATCACAAGGCAGATTCTGCGTTCCAAATCATCGAAATCAGCCCCTGGTGTTCTGTACACTTTAACCTTTACGATCCGCATAAGAAAATGTTCATATGACTTTGTACATTGTCTCGGAAAATTATCATTAACAAAACTGCGTACCTGGCATGCGAAGTGAAGAGGAGTGCCGTCTTGCCGATAAATGGTTCCACCAGGAAGATGTGGCACAACGTAGAACTCAAGCATGTCTAAAGAGGTTGTGGCAGTCACTGAGGGACTTAATTAATACACGATCTTTCATTAAGCCGCACTATACATTAATTTTGGGTGAATCACGTTCGTGTTCAAACATAACACGCGGATTCTCCCTTTCCCAGATTCTGCAAGTGTGACTCTCGACTTTTCCTGAAATATGGAACATTGACTCGTCAGAAATGATCCAAGTACGAATTGTCTTCGTCATTTTTGTCCAAGACGCTGTCGGTCCTGGTGGTGTAGTGGTAATCATACTTGCCTTCTAAACCCAAGGTTGCGGGTTCAAATCCGGCCAGGATTGATGGATTTTTTTCGGGCGTAAAAATCCTAAGTATGGCTTCCTTCGGAAGGGAAGTAAAGCCGTGGGTCCCTTGTCCGTACATTTACAAAGCCTAAAAAAAGAGGCCTCTAAGCAAACTTTGTCGGCTGTTTCACGCCCGGAATGACCTGAGATGTCAAAGAGCGTCCTTAAATAAAACGGGGAAAAAAAAAAAAAAAAAAAAAAATCCAAGACGCTGGCAATATAAGCCAGCCTTTTGTCATTGTCGTCAAGTTTGATCCACTGTATTATTTGAATTTTATATGCTTGCAGACGAAGCCTTTTGTGCACAACATTATGAATCGTGCTTCGAGGAAGCTGGAGTTGCAAACCGGCTTTTCTAATTTATTTTCTTGAGTAGATTGGAATAAGTTCAATGTTTTCTTCAGAAAAAGATTTTTTTTTTAAAAAAAAAAAGAATGCTACCAGTTTTCGACAACAAGCCTGCTTGCTAGAACTTTGTATCCCAGGCTATTATTCGTGATGAATGAATCGTGACTGAAGATTGTATTCTCGACGAAATCAGCGTTGTACCTTTAAGCTTCACAGACTAATTTCCGCTAACCAAAGAACATACGACATTTTTTTATCAATTGCTCTGCTTCACAGAATTAACATTTCGTTATTACTTATTAATTTCTCAATCACCTTGACAACCGTTGTTACGTAAATTGCAAGATCCGTACTACCAAACCTAGGCATTATTTCTCTTTGGCAAGTTATAGCCATTTCTTTTATTAGTGTTTAAGCGAGACTCTCATCTGTGGATGTACATGACTTGGTTTGCAGTTGCGGTGCAAACCAATGTCTTGGCAAGTTGTGGAGTATTTTGTTCGGGGCATGTGAGAGGAAGCAGTAGGAGGAGCCTCTTGCCCATAGGAGCCATTATGTCTATGCGCCAACTGAAACATTACCTTTTATCACGTGCGTTTCCAGGAAAGTTTGCCTCGATTGTTACGTTACGGAGTTGTATAAAATATGTTAAAGTACTATTCGCGTAATTATAGTTAAACAGTAGTTGGTCTCAGGGTCGCTTTTCGGGACGTAAAAACCTTGATCGCAAGTCTTCCGAGAAGGACTTAAAGGGTCCCGTTTCATAGATTTGCTAATAAATCCCATACTTTTAATAATAATAATAATAATAATAATAATAATAATAATAATAATAATAATGTGTCTGTACAAAATTACCGACCATTTCACGCCCAAATAATACCTTAGCATCACACTCAATGGCACTTGAAGCAATGGGCTGATCACCTACCCTTCTGACATCGTTAGGTGCAATGTAACTAAATACAAATTGTTCATGTGTTAGGCCTAAGTGTTAAGATTTTTAAAATATCCCTGGAAAAATCTAATGGAGATAAATTAGGCAATAGCCGCGCTAAAATCTGTAAGAACTGTCCGATACTACCCATCGATTTCGGATTTAGTACATTTCTTGCATTATGAGCAGGACATTCATCATGTAGATGCGGTACCACTGAGGGGAATTCAATGGTAAATCTTTCAACAATGTGGATAAGGTTTGTGTCTAGAAACCTCTATACTTTTAGCACCAGTGAAATATAGGACAATAATTTGGGTGGCTCAACAATACCACACCATGCATTGACGCTCTACTTATTGAGGAAGACGCGGCGTATTGTTCGGTTGATTCCAATTCTTTTATTTTTTTTTTTCCTCCAATTTGTGAGAACTGGCATAATGGTTTATTGAAACAGTTGCAAGAAGTGCCACTTCTGCCGCTTCGTTTGGCATTCTGTTCGAAAAGCATCCATTCGCGGGGAAAACTATCTATTCTCGCATATCTCTTGGGTCAAATAGAGTGAAGAAGACACGTGCTCGTTGATATCGATCAGAGAGAAACGCTCGCCATGCAATTGCTGTTCTCTTGTCATTTTCACATCCCTCATAAATTAATAACATGTCGAGCATTTGTTCTTTGTTTAGACCTTTACTTTTTGATATCTTTAGAATAGCCATATTTTACAATAGTGAAATTTAGCTCACCTGCGGACAAACCTGAGCTTCTAACGAGACGTTCTACAATACTTCCTTTACAATGCCTTGTCACTCCGATGTACCGCAAAGAACTAACGAAGTAAAGGCTAGCGTGTAATGTGGATTGACCTTTAGCTTTGATGCGAACATTATGAACGTTAAAAACAAATGGATAGGAACACGTTAGAGATTCCCCGGTGTCGAAAGCAGTAACTGCCTATGCCATACACTCCCTGCGGAAAGAGCAGTTCATTGAAGCAAGCAATTAATTGCCGTTTGTTTTGTTGGGCATGTTAATCAACCGACAAAAAGAATGTGTTTTTTCTGAACTGATTATAATTGTTGTATGAGGGCTGGAAAGAAAATACTATCGCCACGCTGCTAATGAATAAGTGATATTATAAAACACATATAATCACGTATGTGAAGACACTCATATTCAGTAGTGCTCTGAATGTAGTCGTACGAATAGGAAGCTATTCTGTAGTGTGTGCCCCAAAGCTATACTTTCAAAAATTGAGATGGCAAGCGGCAGGAACGCGAGGGAACGTTTCGCGGGTCTCCGAGAAGCCTGTGGCAGTGAAAACTTCCCACATCGAACGGTGTCCCGCTGAGTGTCAGTCTTTCTACAAGGAAGTGATAGTGCGGAAGATGCTCCATGTGTCCTCGAAGAGCATTCTTTGATTTGATTCATTGTTTTGCAATAGCAACACGTCTTTGGTGAAGAGTCCTGGTCGCTTCCGCTGAACTGAATTACTAAGTTTCCTGAGGAGGCAGCATTTCGGTCTGTCCTAAAGGCTGAAATGCTGCGAGCAGTATGTCTTCGTTATCCCAGAAGACGGTGAGCACCACTTTCCCGACGGATGCTGTCACTCCAAACTTTTCTTTCGCAGGCAACGCAGGATGTTTTCATCGTATTTACGCACGCTTTGTTTCGAACTGACAATGATGAACCCAAGACGCACATCACCTGTGACAATTCGGGCTAGCACATCTGGTCAGCAAGCGCGACATGCCGAGTTCTGTGTATATAAAAGGCAACCAGACACCAATGGTTCATTGTACAAATCATTCTGTTCATCTCAAAATACCCACAGTAGTTGGAATGCTATATGCATTAAAGGAAGCCTGGATTCAGACACCATAGTGATAAGTTATAGTTTTTTCCATATATTTTCATTTTTATGACAGGACAATGCTAAATAGCATATTAAAATCTTTTACAGTAATAGTAATATAAATATTAATTTTGGTTGTTTATTTAGAGCATCTTATTTAATGCTACAAGATCACTGAAACAGCAAGGGTTCTCGGTGTTTAAATCTGAATAAATATCTGCAAGAATAACATTTTATATCTTAGGCGTTTATGGTCTTTGTTGTTTTTCTTACATTTATCAAATTTATGCTGTCCTGTCATGGTCATTTAGTTGGATGTAAAATTGAAGCACTTGCTGGCTACTGTGGTCAGCATCAATGTTGATTATGCCCCATTTCAATTCCTGTGACATTCTGTTAACAGACATCGTGATAAACTTTGGACGAAACGACATGTTCACAACACGTGCATTCGCTACGTAAACCAGAGCATATCACTCCAGCTTTTGAATTATCATCCTGGCATCGACTGGTCAATAGATGGAAATTTCACTCCCTCATTGCCCGTCCTGGTGGTGTAGTGGTAACCATACTTGCCTCGTAAACGCAAGATCGCGTAAAAATCCTAAATATGACTTCTTTCGGAAGGGAAGTAAAGTCGTGCGTCCCTGCCGTAAATTTACGGCATGTAAAAGAACCTCAAGCCTGAAAGAAGAGACCTCTGAGCAAAATTTATCGACTGTTTCACTCTCTGAATTGAAGGGGAGGCTGTTCACATGAGAGGTTAAAGAACGGCCGTAAATAAACAAAATCAACAGCTGCCTCGTTCTTCTGCGTCTCCGCACTGTTCTTCTAACCGCTTTCACTCTTTATCTTCCCATCGAACATTAATCCCATTCTTTCTATACCCTTACACCCAACCTCTTCTTTTCTTAATCCTTCACAGTTATCGCCAGCCGTCTCTGAAACTCTCTGCCTTCTCATATCAAGGACTGCCGGTCATAATGACAATTTACAATGTTGCTCGAATGCAATATTGAACAAGTACTATGCTCAAGTTGTAAATGGCATCAACTGTATTGTGTATATTGAAATCGTAATTGCCCCGAATGAAATGTAAGAGGACCTTACTGTAAAAAATAAAACGGTTATACTTACTTTTGAATAGTTCTGTTTTATAACATTTCCTATGCAACTTAGTGAAGAATTTGCCCGCCATACGAGCGAATCGAAATGGGCAGCCGAGTGACCAAATCCCCAGCTTTATCGATCTATAATCTCCACGCTTCAGGCGCTAAATCCGGTCTCTCACAATGTTAGAGGTGTTTTGCTTGCAATATCTGAACAGCTGCTCTTTTTGTGTAAGTGACTGTATTACAATGTGTAAATAAAATGTAGCGTATTGAAACGTCATCCCACAAATTATCACTACAACTTAAGAGTATATGCATATGTAAGAGATGGCCGCGCCGAGTCAAATTCAAGTTACACTGTAATCGCAAAGCACAGCACCAAAGGATCGCATTAGGTCGATGGCGATGTTTTAGTACGGCTCTGGATTACTGTCCGCCATTTAGAAATGAAGCGATGCGGGTTGCAAACCTCTAGTTAGGCTCGCCGTTCGCTACCCCTGGCATATGTGAATAGAAAATCTTGTAGGGCAATGTGTAAGCAATTTGTAGAGGAATTTCCTGGCGTGCCGGTTTCTATAAGAAAGCTTAATTCTTAACTTTACAGAAACAGGATCTACACGTAGCATTTCTAACCGAAAACACTTCTTCTAACAAAAAAACTTGATACATTGGAGAAACAAAACGTTTTTCAGGAATAGCAGCCTCTTGACAAGGTAACTCGTCTGAATAATTTTCTCCAACAAGGCTTAGTTTAATTTACGTGGTTATGTTCGTAAAATGATAAGACACTGGAGCACTTTAATTACAATCATGAGTGTTTCCCGATACTACCTACACTTTGAAAATAAATTGTCAGAATGATGAATTTTATCTTATTTTGAATTGATAGAAGCTTGTGGTAAAGTAAAATTTATTTTTATAACTTCAAAACTTTTTCTTCTGCAGTCCCTTTACAGCCTTGGCCTCCCCTGAGAGAGATGATACTATACCAAGAAAACTTTAGTTACGCTTATTTTTCCTGCAGATGGATATCGCCATTTCGTACGGAACTATGATATTTTTGGACGTAAAACCGCCTATAATTTAGCCCAGGGACACCTTATTTCAGATATAGAGTTCTTTACTATCTACGACATGGGACCACGGCTTAATGTCCCTCCCGAAAGACATGTTTTCTGAACTTTTAGATCCAAAAAATGCATCGACCTCAGCCTGTATTGAAACCACTGAAAAGTTTTAGCTACTTAATGTATCATAAATGAACGTTATGAGTAGATGTATTTTTTCTATTAGTGTTTAACGCCCATTTTTACTACTGAGGCACCACCGTGGTGAACACTGAAGATACTGTAATTGTAAATTGGCAATTCTTTTTGTTTTTAAAATAAGGAAGCGTTCCAGGCCTAAGTTTTAGGGTCCCCCCCTCCGGCATTTGCCATTTATGAAGGCTGAGGAAAATCTGGAAAAAACACTCAATCAGGGAGGACGATCCTGGTGAGATTAGAACACCAGACCTCCCGCTCACGAGTCCACGCCTTAACGACTTCGGCAACCCGTGGCGGTGAGAAGGTGTAATAGGTTATTGTTTATGGAAGACAACTCTGTGTATGTGATTGTAGAGTCTGCAAAGAGGGAAGTGTTTCAACTTTTGCCCTTCAGTGTATATTGCAGCAGGCGCGGCTTTCCAGCTATATTTTCTGCAAATCCAGAAAGTGTGTAAACCCGAAGCAGTATTATTAAACTTCGGCAGACACACTGAACGAAATCGCATTATGCCCCTTCGCATGTACAGTTAGGAAGAAATTTCATGAAATTAAAAGGGAATGATAATCCTAAGAAGTTGAACTTCGCATTTATAGGTGAAAGTATTCATAAAAAAAAGGGGAAAAGTTAAAGAATGCCTCCATATTTCTTTCCTTGAGGTAGGACTGTTAAACGCAGAGTCAATGGCAGTACAAACGACCTGCACCAAACCTACACGTTTTGCTCAGCAATGATGATTCACCCCGTACTGATGCAAGAACAGCAGAATTTTGGATAAAGACGTAACATGCTACCACGTTTAACATGTTATTAGACTTGACCCAGTATGGCGAGGAAAATATTCATGAACAGGTTTTCTTGAGATTTTGAGACTATGACACGATTTTTGGAAGCTGAGTATTGTGGAAGGGAGAAATTTCTCAATCGATGCTTGAGAACGGACAAATGTAGTTTTCAGTGGAAGGAAATTTAAAAAGCTTTAAAGTGTATTGTGTGAACAGCAAAAATATTTAGGCATGATTGGGGTAAGAGTCAAATTACAGTGTTTCACTAGTCATCGGCCCCTGATTTTCAGCATTAACCTCTCCAAATTCCTCAAATCTACAGAGAGACTCTGCATACCACACAGGAAAACTGACCGTGAATTCATGGTGATGATTAAGGCAATGTTGGAAAAATTAGTGAAAAATGGGCGATTCCTTTTCAAAATGTTTAATTATGTTACATTTTACTGTAAAAATTTGCAACATTCAAAACTATAAAATTAAATTTATTTGGGGGGGGGGGGATGATGTGCCAAATAGAAATTTTGTCACCAAAAATAATGAATTTAATTGCTAAGCAATTAAGACAATACATGAAAGACAATAATAGATACACGTAATGTTTTGAAAAAAGAATAATGTATTTTATGCAGTTGTAAAATTCTGAGTTGGTGATTATTTGTGTAATCCCAGCAGCTGGTAATGGTTTAGAACACAGCCATCCAGTTTTTACTTATTACAATGCAGCTCCATTCTTTACAAGCGGAAAACTGTTGCCAAGATATACTAAAGAAAAGAAGAATAAAAGAGAAACAAAACCTTCTCACAGCTAACTTCTCTTGAGGGAGAGTTTTTAATATTAGGAATTGAGCTAGCAAATCCTAGCCTTCCTCTTTCATTTGTATAATTTTGTGCTACCACCAGTTCTCCGAGATGAGCACTTCTGCAAGGAAATATTGGATTTTGCTACAGAACTGTTTCTGGCATTATAGAACCTGGAAACCCCCACCTCTCACCTTTGACCTCTTTGCTGTAACTTCTGTATGCAGCAGAGAAAAGTAGTTATTGATTATTGATATCCTAAAACTTAATGTAGAAAATGCATAGAGGGGAAAAGGGGGGGAAGCATTTCCAAAGTTAAAATATAGGATAGGCAAGAAGTTAATTTTTATTTTCAGAAAACTTGCCTTTTTTATTTTGTGGCACATCATTACATTATTATTTGATGATGAAAAACAATGTGTACGATAATCATTCTCAATAAGATAAATTTGAATTGGATATTAAGGATCTTTAATTTCATTTCACTTGTTCTTAGAGAAATTTCTGTTTTCTTCAAAATGTAAAAATACTTAATTGATTCATAATAAATTGAACATCAATAGAATATATACATAAATTATCACAATTTTATGCAAATTCATTGATCTTCATCTTGGCACAGTCTTGAACAAGGCATGTTAATTCTCTGAGAATTTATTAAAATTCTTTGTACTCTAAAAGCATTTTGGAATCAACAATTTGGACACTTGAATTGATCATTGTTAAAAGGGGACATATTTCATTTTCATCAAATTTATGTATAAATTTTTAATGTGCATTAATAGATGTATCTTTTAGTAAAAAAGGGTGCAATATCAATAATATTGTTATATCAGACATTGAAATTCTAGTGCATTGTTGAAAAGGAATATGTGGGAAACACTCCTGTTAACACTGGTTGCAATCTACTGTTTAGTATAGGTACCTGATGCAGCCCTTATCTTTTGACAGTTTCGCATCATTGTGAGGCCACTTTAATGTAAAAGAGATGTAAACAAATTTATTTCATTAAAAAATGGTGGCCCAAGAAATACAAGAAAGCCTGTAGGAGTGAAGAAACCCTTTCAAACCTGTAATCTTAAAAGAAGTTAGGAACAGTGAAGTTGTTACATATACAAATGAGTTAGTATTAGGTGACACTAAAATTTCACTAACTGATTAATTTTTCAGAACATGTTTCAAGAGCATTCGCTCTCATCTTCAGCTGGGGACGGACTAACTCTATCAGGTGACGTAGTGGCATCTGGTGGTTTCATTAGATAACAGAACAGGAAGTCCATTGGTGGAATGTCAAAATTCATAACTCTATGTTTATTTTTTAAAATATACAATTTTTTAAAATATCCCATATTGCCAATTCCTTGGGATTGGTGTTAGCTTTTAACAGTTTGGCTTCTCTTGCAATGTCATGATCGTAAGTCTGAATGTGATCTGCAACCGCTGATTTATCCACTTATTTATATCTTAAATTTCTGAAGTGTTCTTTGGTCCTTGTCTGCAAATTTTGTATTGTTTTGCCTATATATATATATATATATTTGATCACACTCCAAACAATCTATCTGATACACTCCTGACTTCTTGCTGGGTGGAATAATGTCTTTTATGGTGCTATTCAGAAGCTTTCCAATACTAAATTTATTTTGTGCTGCCAAACGTATGTCATAATTTTTAAAGATTTTCATGAATGCCCTGTTTGCCCATGGATGATATGTGAATCTTTTAAAAACCACATCCTTTTTTATCATGGAGAGAGTTGCGGTGCTTTTAATATCTTTCTGTCTTTCGAAATGTCTCATCTTCTTATCAGCTAAAGAGCTGCTGAATCCATTGTTGAGGGCTGTTTTGATGATATAATGGTATTCTGCTGAATACTCCTCTTTGTTGAGTGGGATGTTTACCAACTATGGACAAGGCTGTTTATAATGGCATCTTGGTGTGGTTTAGGGTTGAAACATGAAGATTTTTAAAAATTATTATATATGTTTGTCAGTACAAAATAAATTTAATATTGGAAAGCTTCTGAACAGCACCATAAAAGACGTTATTCCATCCAGCAAGAAGTCAGGAGTGTATCGAATAGATTGTTTGGAGTGTGATCAGATATATATAGGCAAAACAATACAAAATTTGGAGACAAGGACCAAAGAACACTTCAGAAATTTAAGATATAAAAAAGTGTATTTATCTATTGGAACCACCAGATGCCACTACGTCACCTGCTAGAGTTAGTCGGTCCCCAGCTGAAGATGAGAGCGAATGCTCTTGAAACATGTTCTGAATAATTAATCAGTTAGTGAAGTTTTAGTGTCACCTAATACTGACTTATTTGTATACTTTCAAACCTGCTTGTCAGATCTGCAAGAGTGCCATTCAAAATCGCAGGACATAGAAACTTTGAATGCCAAAACAGAGAAAAAGTTACTGTTAAAGAGTTTGTGATGGTTCAGTCTGATACCTTCAGTGTGGCAACTAACAGCAGGGTAGTTCCATCCCTGCTGAACATGAAAATTTATCATCAGGGCAAGCTCTGGCCAATGAGAGGAAGTTAAATGATCAAGCAACCTTTTCCACATATTTGTGGGTTATGGTTTATGCTACATGTTGCAACACTATCCAAATCAGATATAGAAGTTCAGGTTCAAAATGAAAAATTTACTGACTGAATGATGAATTTATAAAGGATGGAATAGGTTTAATGTCGGATGTTTGTAATAAATGTGAAAAAAGAAACACAAGATTAGCAACCAGACTTAATAGTGTTTTTATAATGTATTGATTTTTTATTTGTGCTACAATGGTGCCAGATATATTAACATTTTCATATTTCTAGAATTAAATAATATTAAACAAATCATAGCAGAAAGTATACATATTTCATTGTCAAGTCGGGTAGAAAAATTTAAATGGTTACCATGGCTTCCAGAATGTGTTCTCACCGCTCTCACAGGTTTTTCTTCTCGGCCAAGGTCAGTTCCCCTCCCCACTCACGGACGCCCGCCTGTCTGTCTGTCCTTGAACTTCCGAGCAGTCACCAGCCTACATTCTTTCGCGAAGATAGCAAGGCAGCTGACTAGAACAACGTTTTTGCTTGTATGAATCAGTACGTATGAATGAGCTTATCGCGTTCGTGAGTAATTTATTTGGAATTTTTCTAGACAGTTGCCTCCTTCCAGATTGCATTATGATTTTGTGAATAAATTTTATACTACTGGTTCAGCACAAGGAGAAGAAGAAGAAGAAGAAGAAGAAGAAGAAGAAGAAGAAGAAGAAGAAGAAGAAGAAGAAGAAGAAGAAGAAGAAGAAGAAGAAGAAGAAGAAGAAAACTGCATAATGCTATTAAGAAAGGCCTTTTTTTTTATGTTTTTCTCTAAATATTGGTTGTAGTATCCTCATTTAACATTATCCAATTCAACCCCTTTTTAAAAGAAGTAATACGGGGATATGTTTGATGGCCCGTTGCAAAGTGACATTTTCCTTGATATCTTTCATCATGAGCATTTGCTTCATAGTTACAAAACATGTTTGTTTGTAACATAAACGAAAATGTAATTACATATGTCAACAAGGCAAGGGAAGAACTTTCAGTGTTTTAAAATACTCTGCAATTTGTGTGTAATTTAAAGAACGAGCAAAATGATGCACAATAGAGACTACTTAGTAATCCTACTGGTGTATAAAGAGCATTCAAATGCTTACATGTACACCAGGGTAAACTTAGTTAAAGAAGCCCTCCCCAGGCACGTCTGAGGTCATTCCGTGGCGAGTTTTTCAAATGAACTGACACTAATTTAAAAAAAAAAAAAAAACAGAACCTTCTTAAATGTACTAACGTTATCCGGTCGGTCCTGGTGGTGTGGTGCTAACCATGCTTGTCTTGTAAACCCAAGATCGCGGGTTCGAACCCGGCCAGGATCGATGGATTTTTTTCGGGCATAAAAATCCTAAGTGTAGCTTCCTTCGGAAAGGAAGTAAAGCAGTGGGTCCCGTGTCGTATATTTACGGCACGAAAAAGAACCTCAAACTTGAAAGAAGAGGCCTCTGAGCAAAATTGATCGGCCGTTTCACGCATTGAATTGCATAGAACGCTGATAACCTGCGATGTTAAAAGAGTGTCCATAAATAAATCAAATCAACAATAAATAAATAAATCTAGCGAAGATAACAGTACCACTGGTTGGGCATCCTTATCTAGTATCAGACTATCCAGCTCTGCAGATGGGTAACCCAAGCAATTTAGGTAACTTATTACCTCGTCGCTGTGTTTTCGATTGTCAATGAATCGCTGAAACACTGCCACCCCGAGCCCAAACCGCAGGACTGATCCCTAAATAAAAGATTCTGCTGCGGGTGTACTTCTACTAACGTCAGAGGTTCGCACCAGAGCAATATCGCTTCTTCTTCTTCTTCTTCTTCTTCTGCTCCTCCTCCTCCTGCTCAGATAAACGCTCATGACCAATAAGTTCTGCGTTCAGTGTTCACATATCCTAAACAAAAATGCTCTTTACATCCATGCAGAATTTTTATCTTTGTAACACCACTTCTGCTTTACCCTGATCGCATTTCCTGGGGGATTGGGGACATGCAAATTGACATTAGAGGGGTTTTCGGGATGAGGAACACAGATATGACATTGATATTTTCACACAAGCAACGTGATTCCGAAACCTGAGTTAGTTAACTGTTTCAAATTAGTTGGTATTTCTTATTTGACATACTGAAAGGTTACGTACCTATCTCTAAAACTAAAGCTGGTAGTAGAAGCTGGAATTGTCTTCTCGCGACTAACAGGCATTGTATCGGAAAAACACATTTTGATTAAGTTTGGTCATTGCTAATGTTTTTATTTGTATTCCAAAACTATCATTAGTACTAATTTCGGGAGAGGTTTTGTGGGCGATCGTTCAAGATTACGACAATTTTGTCTCGTTTTCTTTTTTTAATATTATCTCTTTTCTTTCTTATCGTTAATTGCAGTTTTGCCAGGATTTAATTAAGAAACTTTTGGAAAAATTCAATTCGCACACGACGAGCGTTTACTCATGAAAATGCATTGCTCTAGAGAAGTGGTATTTAATCCTTTTTCTCTACATACTCATAGAGACACTTTTTCATTCAAGCTCGCACCCTTTGTCGGTTCTGGGCTCTAGTATTACCCATACTTTCCTAGTAGACCCAAGATCGCGGGTTCAAACCCGGCCAGGGTCGATGGATTTTTTCGGGCGTAAAAATCCTAAGTATGGCTTCCTTCATGGGCTCCTTGTCAGTAAAAACTTCTAACCTGCCTCTGAGCAAAATTTATTGGCGGTTTCACGCCCTGAATCAAATGGGACGCTGATAGCTTGAGATATGTTAGAGTGTCCTTAAATAAATAAAATCTCGTACCCTATTCAAACTTAATTCAAATTATATAGTTCCATATTTAAAGTAAATTAACCGATTTATCACTTATTAATAACCCATTTTATACTATAAAAAGGAGAATCATGGTATTAATAAAGAAGTTACATTACAGATGTAGAAAAAATCATATATGAGGGGTGTTCTAAAAGTGACAGCAATGAAATTAGTACCATGTGTACTTTATGCATTAAGCCAACAAAATATTAAAAATATAAATTTTAGTGTGAGAAATAATACCTGTAAAAATTGTGAATATTCTTTATTGTACAGCCCTAGTATGTATGGATGATATAATATGACCAAATGAAGATGTACACAAAAGAATTGGAAATAATATAAATATTAAATATGAATTCAAGTTTATATACTCATGACATTGTTGTTTAGCATGTAACACTGACACTGCTTCTGTTACATATATATGATTGCATACTCGCCAATAGTACAAGTTATAATTTTTACAGTGGGAGTGTCGGTCCTGGTGGTGTAGTGGTTACCATACTTGCCTCCTACACCCAAAACGCGGGTTCGAACCCGGCCAGGACCGATGGATTTTTTCGGGCGTAAAAATCCTAAGTATGGATTCCTTCGGAAGGGAAGTAAAGCCGTGGGTTGGTCCCGTGTCGTACATTTGCGGCACGAAAAAGAACCTCAAGCCTGAAAGAGAGGCCTCTGAGCAAAATTTGTCGGCCGTTTCATGCCCTGAGTTGAATGGGACGCTGATGACCTGAGATGTTAAAGAGCGTCCATAAATAAATGAATCAATCAAAAAAAAAAAACAGTGGGAGTATAATTTGATATCCCATTCATTTTATTACTATAGTTTAAAGTACATCAATATTGGGATAGTACAGTAAAATATAAATAAAAATCAATGATGCATTTATTGAACTTGTATTAGGTGCATATGTTATCAAGTTTATTGATTACATAATTATGACTTCTTTGTGACTGTTATAGTAAAACAGCTTGCACGTGTTCTTTTTGTCACAGACTGTAACAAGATTGGATCCAAAGTTTGTAGCTTTACATTGCCAAGAGGTAGGGGGGAAGAACTATGAACGCAGTATGAAACATGTGGAGGATTTTGTAAGGTAAGCCTTATATAGTTTCACCTTACATTTTCTTGTAAGATTTCAGCAAATGCACAAAGCCTATTATTCAATCTTGATGGCTTCTAATCTTTTTCTTTTGTTGTAAAAAAAAAAGGCTTCCCTTCTTGCATGTATATCTGTTAATAACTTGTTTATTAGTGCGCAAATAGGTGCTTAAAGGGCAAGAGCAACTTATTTTTGAATTGTGGTTTTGTTAAGCAAAGCAAAAGGAAAAAGTAATCTGATCCTACTGATCCAAGAATGAGGAGGGGGAACAATCAATAGATAATGCTGTTGCAAATGGCTACAAGTAAAGAACTTTATTTGTTAATATACACATATTTTAATAGCCGTGCATTGATTATAGAAATAATGGTACTCATTAATTATAGTTTTATAAAATATAAATGCTCTCACATTTTCAGGTTGCTAATGACTAGTGAAGAACTTAGGCTGTTTGACAAGGTTAGAGTTTATCTTGATGAGGATTTTTCATCAGCGGAACATTTTACAGTAAGTGTAAACAAATAAATACTCTGTTCTCAAATGTTGTCTCTTTTACATAACTTAATGCAGCATGCCAAATACAGTCCTATAAAAAGTTTAAAGTTTTGTTCTTTAGCTTATTTATTTAATAATCTTGCAAGAAGACATGGAACTTTATTATTTTGTGGTTTGCTAAGGGAATATCAATTGCAATGAAAGCTTTGCCCATGCCTTCAAAAACTGTGATTGACTAAACTATGTAGGAGACTGCTGTTTCAGCTAACTATCCAGCCTTTTTATGTTAGAAGCAAGCTTATGGTTATTACTGTATATATGTTTTCTAATATTACATGCCTTAGTTATTCACACTTTCACCATGCAAAACTTACAGACAAGATCATTCTTCCTCTGTTGTACTCCTGAATGAACTGTACCCCCCAGTCATGCACTATGTGACAGGCATATCCTGCAGCTCTGTTTGTATGTAGCATTAGACTTTTTGAGAAGTCTAAACAATAATTTTATTGTTAAGTATTTCATTCTGTGAGAATGCAATTTTAAGTTATTTAGAACTTGCTGATAGCTTAATTTTTGAAAAAAACATTTTTCATAAATACAAATAAAAGTGCTTATATCTTTAACATAAGAAACACAGAGGTTCACATTTTGATCGCTTTTCAATTTTACAACTGATACTGTTGCAACAACTTTTATTTTGTATTATTATGAGTTTGTGGCCTTCTCAAGTTGTTTCATAGATAATTTAGGAGCTATAAGTTTTATTTATATCAAGTTAATAATTGACTTACTGAGATTTATACTTAAACCTGCCAAGTCGTCAATTTGACTGCTGTGGTATTCTAACAATAATTGCTCTGTTTTAAGCAGTTGCATGTGAGAGACAGCAGTATGTTGCAAGCATAGATAACTATAAGGAAATTATAAACCTTTAATTGTTAGTAGTTGGAAATGTCTTTATGACCAGTCAGGCACAAATCTCATCCTCTCAGACATGAAGAAATGTTGAGACTTTTCATTGATATTTCTGAGGATCTATCTGATCTGAAGCATGCTCCAGACATTGAAAATATGATGGACAGAAATGGCAATAACTCTGATGAAGATGTCCATCTGCATTTGTTTCAGAGAGTAACAGTTCCGATAATGATGGGGAGCTCCATTTTTCAGTCATAAAATGGATACAAATAGGTTATGTGGAATACTCAGATATCTGTACTTTGATCCAAAAATCACAAGGTTGGATGTTTTAAAACAGATAATTATGCTTTAATATAAAATTCTTGGAACAGATTTATTGATAATTATCAATCATGCTACAGTTCCATTGCAAATATCACTGTAGTTGAGCAACTTTTCCCCAGCAGAACATGATGCCGTTATCTGCAATACATGTCAAGCAAATTGATAAATTTGATATAAAATTGTGGCTTATAGTAGGTGTTGACACAAAATATATTTGTAATGCATCCCCATATTTTAACATAGATAAACAGAGAGCAGCTGATAAAAAACTTCTGAAAGTATAGTGATGAAGTTGGTATCACTATATCACAATAAATAGTGGAATGTCACTTCAGATAACTTTTTACTTCAGTGAAACTTGGTAGCAAGCTGAAGGGACTAGTGTGGTTACTACATTGAAATCTATAAGAAAGGAAATACCTGATATTAAAAAAAATGTGAAAATTTCTTTGTACATGTCAATTCTAAAAAATTTAAATACCATCCTGACTAATTAAGTGAATAGATTGTACTTACAAAGCTATAGACAATGTAGTAGTAATAGTATCCTACATTAATGTATTCAATCTATTCACACTAACTCCATTTACTTACATAACACTAGGGCATGTTTCTGAAGCTGATGATGGAAGCAATTAGCTTCCAAAACATGTCCTAGTGTTATGTAAGCAAATGGAGTTAGTGTGAACAAGTTGAGTACATTAATGTAGGATACCAATCTGTTTATTACCAGAAAAGAAAAGAAAAAATGCTTGTTGTTGAGATACATAATAATGCAAAACGACTTCTGGATATGATTAGTTTCTACAACAAAACACAGTTTGCAGTGAATGTCATGGACGAGATGGCAAGAAAATGTTCTCTTCATTCTGGGACACATCAACTGCCGGTGCATGTTTTCTTCAACATTCTTGAGTTCTTCATCAATTCATAGTTCAAGTCTCAGAAATGTTATCCTAGAATTCACAGAAGAACTATGAACCAAATATATAGAAGCTAGAAACCATATAGGGAGAATGAGAGGAGAAGGAAAAAGATAATGATGAAGGAGGAGAAGAAGAATAAACTTTGTAGAAACCCAGAAAGGATAATCGGAGACAACTGTGCCAAATGAAAAAATGCCAAAACAAGGCAAATACAAATTACATTAAATGCAAAAAGCATGTTTGTGGACACTGCACAAAAGAAACAATAAAGAACATAATTTGTGTTGAATGTAAAAAGTGCACTGGAATCATGTTATGGTGTTGCATTGAATTTTATGTTTTTTAAGTCCTATCTAAAGATAATAGGAAAAGATTTAGAGCATACAAATACACATTTAACAATATGTCATTAAAGGTTTTTCTTAGGCATATTATAGTCTTTTATTGAGCTACATTCCTATGTGTTCAGTATTAAATATGTTGTAAGTAATGCATTAATGTTTCATTTAGTATAGAGTTAATAATTATTATGTTTAATATATATTTAATATCAGCAGTCAAAATGACTACTGCAGAGGTTCTAAGCAAATAACAGGTTCTGGCGGTTCTAGTGTTAAAACTTTTTAGCTGAAGCAAAAAAAGTTTGGGACCAAAAAAAATTTTTTTCCCTTGTAAAATTGGTCTCTTTTAAACATGAATATAAATAAACATTAAAGTGTTGTGTTGAAATGAAATGAACTCTTCAACAATACAGCAACTGCATGTGTTTAAGTACCACTCATATTTTAATAAAAGCATTTTAAAATGTCTGTAATGAGTTTATTAAATAGCTTTGAATTTCTGAGTATATGCAAGAAAGATCAGCATCTGGAATGCATATATATAAAAGCATTTTAAAATGTCTGTAATGAGTTTATTATATAGCTTTGAATTTCTGAGTATATGCAAAAAAAGATCAGCATCTGGAATACATATATATATTTTTTTTTTCTTCTATTTTACTGATTTGCTCAAGCTATTTATAGACAAAATATGAGTAAGATGACAGAATTCAACAACACATAGAATAACAAGATTCAGCTCATCATTTAGATGTTGTAAATATATACATGTAGTATTGCTGTAACTGTCTTCTGTAGCTTAAAAAACTTGATATTGTCACTGGAATTGCCCTAAAACATATCCATACCCATAATGAATGAAAGTAATGCATAGATTTGTTGTCAGATTATCTCCATTCAAAGTCATAGCAATAGAACTTAATGTAAAGATAGTAAATTTTGAACATGGGTAATTCAAACAAAAGCTTGTCCCCTGAAATTCCGATTGTAAATAATGTTAAAAAATCCTATTTAATTTTAATTTTTGATCTTTTATTTGAATACTTTGAAGGCAGAATTTTATTAATGCAAAACTGTACATATTTCTGAATTGTGGTTTATGCTGTGTTAAAAACTTTTAACAGTGACAAACAGAATAAATGCAATTTCAACTGGTTTATACCAATTATCTAAAGACAGTTGTAGGGAAGTTGCTTTTGTTAGCTTGTACTATTCCTGCAGCTTTCATCCTCTGCTCAATATTGTGGATTTTCCACCTCTTTTGTGTGCAGGCATGTCCTTCAACTCTATCCTCTCTATTATGCTGCCACCAACAGCATAATGTGGATTTCCCACCTATTTTGTGTGCAGGTGTTTGTCCTTCAAATACCCCCACTTATTAAGATTTGTAAGAATTTTAAAATTTTAACTGTATAGAAGTTGGTGACTAAAGGACCCTAAGTTGTCACTGTGATTAGTCAATGTATAATATGTTGTTCACAATGTCAAAGCATAGCAAGCATAGTAACTTAACATTAAAGAAAAATGGGAATATTCTAAATGAAGTGGAAAAAGGCGCGAGAAAGAAATATGACATTACTAAAGACTATGAAATACTACCGAATGCATAGTATTTTTCTCAAATGTTGCATAATTAATTTTCTTTTCTTCATATTTCCTTGGAGTGTGAATTAAAAAAGAGTCAAACATATTTGTAACATTTTTTGTGATAAAATTTGTTTCATTAACTATATCATGTTTCAAATTAAACAAAAACACAAAAGTGAGCCAGTAATTATCCACACTTAATTTTTATAATTTATTAGAACAGCAGTAGTTAATATACAGCTACATATTTTTTGAACTTAGACCTATTGATTTTAAATGCACTTGTTCTAATGCCACACCTCCTCAGAAGTAAATGTTTGTGTTGTCGTCATTAATGCAACATGTTGGACTATGGCAAATTGGCAACCTCTTAAATCATATCTAAGTAGACAAGACAGTTAGTAATCAAAGAAAGCAAGATGTTAACTACATGTAGGGCACTCTAATACACGAAAACCCAAGCATCCAAATGTCTTCATATGGGCATGTATTATCATACAACAACAAAACATCTTGCAATAGTAAGGTGCCTGGGGTTTGTTGTGAATTGGAAACTTTAGCTTGTTGCATAGCATCTCTCTTCTGCTCTTTTTCAACTTCCCAATCCCTTTATACATACTCTACTATGGTAAATAACTCTCCCCATGTTGTATAGAAAGCCTCCAGTGGATTATGGCTCTTTACTGTACCTTCAGATGACAAAAAAATGGATCACTGCTCGCTGTTCTTCTTTGATTTAAATGGACAGTGGTAAATCCATGTTTACTGAGCATTAAAAGTAAGGCTAGCTGGGAAGGGGAGACATTGAATATTATTATTATAATAATAATAATAATAATAATAATAATAATACCACATATTGACATGCATGCACAGAAAACAGTAGACTCAACCAAATTATTGCAACAGGGCAGATTCACTTATCTTCATAGTTTTATAAAATATATCTTTGATATATTGTCTGCTGACTGCCTCCATGGTTTATTGGTACCATTTGCAACTACTAATCCAGAGATCCTGGGTTTGATTTCTGGTCAGGTCAAGCTGTCTGAGAAGGTTTTTTCGGAGTTTTTCCTTATCCTGAGACAGTGAATGCCAAATAGCTCTAAGGTGTCAAGGACTCTGAGCTCATTTGCACTATCATTCATCCTTGGAGACTATATTTAGGTTCCCCCCCCCGGTACACCATCATCTCATTTGGACAATGTAGCAGTACTCTATGTTCATGAGAACAATGGGTAGGAAGGAGAAAAAAAAAACAATTGTCTGCTATGAAGCAGCAACACATTAATAAATCTAGTAGTGTAGTAGTGTTTCAGTGTAATTAATTTTATCAAATACTTTTGAAGAAATTTAAATATTTGTCTTTATCTTGCTTTTCAGGCTCTTGGTAATTTTTATTTCATTCATGAGTCCATATCAGATCTGTTGATATGGGATTTTAAAGGTAAATAATATACTGAGAATTACTCATTTATTTTAATTGGTTTCTTGTATCATTCCTATAAGGAGTATTATTAATGCACTAATTTTCTGTTTCAGAAATGTGTTTTGTTCCTACCAAAGGGAAAGAAGTACATTCTGGCAATATTGAAACTGTCAGTACAAAAGAAAAATCAAAATTTCCTCAAGACTTTTTTCCAGAGGTTTGTAGCAGATTTTTAAAGATTATTTACCAACAGTTGTGGTACTTGTATCTTGTTCCAAAAAATAGTAAATTATGTGAACTATGTGAACATTTATTTGCTGCATCAAACAGTATAATTAAGTTTTAAAATATAAAAGTGTTTATTATTGCTGTTATTAATCTCTCTTCATTATTTAACCTATAAAGCTTTACTTCTGTGTAATAATGTGAAAACTTTACTGCAGTTTTTACTTACTGTATTTGCAAAAGGATGACACAATCATAAGAAAACTGTTTCACAAGAACATGTTAAATATAAAAATCTTGCAAAATGTAACAACATTAATTTATGCTCTCTGATAAATTCTCCACATGCAAAAATATCAATAAAGAATATAATTCCAATAAGATATATTTGAGATATCAACAAACATTGAATTACAAAAAAATGTTAACATGGTTTTATCTATTTTGACCAAAAATTTATTTGCTGCTAACCTAAACAATATTCTCCCTAGAATATTTTTCAACTGGCTGATGTAAACTCCCAGGGTTTGTTCAAATTGAATTGAATATATTTACCAACAATATCTCTACATAAACAGTTAACAATTTTCAATTAACTACCCACTGTACCTTGATCTTTAGCTTATCAGTGATTATTCAGTACAATTTCCTGAAGACTCAGGTTTGGCTGTATACAATATTCATAAATACATGCAAACAAAGTAAACCACTATTATTTACAAATTTTATAGTAAACATTTGTAAATATTTAACAAATTAACATGTTTAACTGATTTTATATAATATTAATAAATATAACATCCATCTATACAAGGCCTCATAACAAAGAATCCCCAGGTTATCTGCATGAAGCCCCTCACTTCTTGTATTTCCCTTGTTAGGACCATTTTATCAATCATACCCCAATTCTCTCATCCTTCTTACTGTTCAAGTCCATTTCTCTCGTACTTTTCCTGAATATTCCCCTATCATCCTACATTTATATACTACATATGCTTACACTAACTCCACTTACACAACACTAGGACATGTTTCAGAAGTAATTGCTTCTGTCATCAGCTGTTGAGCAAATTGTAAGTGAAGCAAAAGAATGTAAGTTCAATTCAATCGTACAATGATCTTAATAAATTACGATATATTACCACTCCATTGTGGATGTGTTGACACAAGAAAACATTTTCTTTGTCAGGAAGAAAGTCAAAATAATGGGTGTCTGAAAACAAAATAAATAACTACAAGGTTGGGGATTTCTAAAACAGCTGTGCTTCGTATTTTTCATCAACATTTGCATATGCATAAGATAAGCACAAGATGGGTGCTCTAAATACTTTCAACAGTTTAAATGCAAGTACTTGTGGAATTTTGTCAGAAGTTTTCGGAACTTTGCTGTATAATGAGAGGGCAGTATTCATTGTCTCAGGGGATGAAACCATGATCCTTTATTAAGACTGTTTTAAAAATAGAATCAATGAAGTGACAGAAGAAGGGTAAAGCAGTTCCTAAAAAGGCCAAGGTTACACATTCCACGAAGATGATCATGGCAATAATTTTTGGAACTGCAGAGAAATTCTGATAATAGACTTGAAATAAAGGAACTCATTGGGGACTGGAAACTCTATACTTATATACTGCATGAATTGTGCAGTGCCAGTAAGGAAAAAAGATGTGAAATGTCAAGTCAAAGGAGTTTGTCTGCTACTTGCAAAGGACTGCACCAGTCCACAGGGCTCCTGATGCCCAGACTGCTGTGAACACATGTGACTTCCAAGAGTTGGATCATCCACAATATAGCCTTGCTCCCAGCAACAAGGAGCTGTTTTCCAGCATTTTATAGATTAGGCTTCAAACTAAATTTTTAGGGAGAGTTGAAAATGTTAATTCAGAGATGGGAGAAATGCATTGAATTAAAGGGCGATTAAATTGAAAATGATACTGTACTATTCTATCATTTACATAACATGGTCAGGCCAGAAACTTATGGCCTGCACCTCATAGCATGATTTTCTGTTCATTATGTGCAGAATGGAGAAGAAGATGGCTACACATGTTTCCCTATAAAACAGTTATAGACTTTTGTATGAAAAGAGTCAGAGTCTGGAAAAGCTGTCTATAATTTTTCCAGACATTCTTGTTTGCATTGCATTTATTGTAAAATGATAAAGTATTGTAAATTCTCAGGGTTTGTTCAAGTTGAAATGAATTTCTTTTTGGCTCAGACTGCACTTATAGTCATAAAAATTAATTGCACAAAAATGTGCTGATTTGCCTCTATCTTAAAACATTATGACAGCAAGTGCATGGCCACAGTTAACATTTTGCTGCAATTGCAACAACAAATACCATGAGGTAACTTCCACTATGGTTGCTAATCAAGATACTTATTTGCAGTGCTGCCAACAGTAAACATATCTCTCATAGTTTCGTTACATCCGAAAAATTAAATAGTGATCCTTATATGTTTTAATTATAATTTGTCAATTTAGCACTGGGATCACAGCCAAATGGTTATTTAAAATGTTGTAAATCCTATTAAATGGCTGTAGGGAGAACATAGCTAAGGTATCAAAAGCTGGCATTCTGATAGTACTAGGTACTTGTTCTGCAATCCTTATTCAGGCTACACTATTTTATCATTGCCAACATGCAGCCTGGAGTCTGGCTTATTGATAATAAAATAGAAAATAGGGTTCAAGTTATTGACACTTTGGGACACTGGAAGTGCTATCTAGTTGTTTTCAAAGTTATTGTTTTTATTTTGTTACATACTATTACAAAACTGCTAACTCATCTTTTCATTTACAGTGTAAATGGTCTCGAAAGGGTTTCCTCCGCACAAGATGGAATCTCAATGGAACAATATTTGACCTCATTAACATTCATTTATTTCATGATGCATCAAATTTCATTGCTATGGAATCGGTAAGTAGTGTTTTTTTGTTCATCTTTCTTAATGCTTTGTAGTTCGCTTCTAAACAATCACCTTGAACATCTATCCTAAATTAAAGAATATGTTCATATAAAAACTTTCGAAAATTAAGAAATTTTAAAAAAATTCTGTTAGAGCTCACACAGTGAAGCTTGTTAAATATAAATTCTATCTAATCTGTCATCTAACACACTCTTATGCTTCACTTGCTTTTAAATACGGTGGGACCGGTTTCTAAGTGACATCCTCTCCATCTTCAACCAACTTGACGACTGGTAGGAGAAACTAACATCTATTGAGACCTGTAGCTCCGCCCTGGGGGTGTTTTTTTATAAACTGGAAATTTGTATTACATTCTCCTATAATGTCAAAATTCATAAGATGATCCCTATGTTTATGAATATAAATCTTCTCCCATGTGTAAAAATAAAGTTACTTAAAGAAGCACACAGACGTACAGAATTGGACATATGGGAGAAGATTTACATTCATTGTGGATCTTCAGAAAACTTGCATATTAAATAAGGCAATTTAGGTGTAACCTTGATACTGGTAACTTGTACTCTAATGATATTCACTACTGTCACATCTGCTTGTTAACAAGAGGGGCCAAAATCCATTTGAAATGTGAACAAGTTGTTATAGGACAACTATTACTTAGAAATGTAACTTGTTTATATTGGGAAACCAGAAGGAAAATGAAGATGTGAATGTTGCTGTTTGAAAATAAATAAATATGTAATTGTTGAAGTCAGGAAAATGAAGATGTGTATTTGAGTAGAAAACTTTAAATGTTTTACTCTTTTGCTGCATTATGTTATGGCTTATTAAAAATATATTTTATAACTTACCTAATTATGTTATTTTTGTCTTTCTAGTGTCCATCAGTTTACTGCAGAAGTCGGCGACGTGCTTTGGAATACACACTGGAAAGGTTGGTATACTTTCTTGCTGCAGCAATATTTCAACATTTAAAGCTATATTTTTGATGTTATTGTATTTGCCAAATTATGGGGGAAGTGCCAAACATTTTTAGCTGTTCCCAAAATGCATATTAATTTTTCTGCCAACTTTTTTTTTTCTAAATTGTCCATTACCCCTAATATGCTGCAATAACTTCTCAACTGGAAGAAAAGCAATGGTTATACAGCTTTTCCTTCACTTTCAGGAAAATGAAAATGGGACCAAATGGAGTATAAAATTATAGCAATCTGATACTTTCTTTGATCAAAAAATACAATATTCTATTAAGCTAAGGGCTTTTAATTCACTGCATACAAGAAGAAAGAAGGTCTTTGCTTAAATAAAACCTGGCATCCTATACTATATAACCCCTAAAAAGTAGTAATAGAACAAACCAATCAGAAACAAGTCACTTCTGCCTCCCTATTACAGTCCACAAATTCAGCCAACAAATCATGGGCAAACAATTGAATGGGTCTATAAGAAGCCCCAACTGAGCACCAATTACTATAAATATAGTGTCACAATCCATTCATTGCCCGGTTCTAGCTGAAATAACCAGAAGTGTATGTTGAAAAGGTCAACTGTGCCACTGAGGAAGTCAGTGGCATTTGTTGGCAAAGTATCTGGGAAGGGAAGGAAATCCAGTCAACCATAGCTCTACAAATTGGTAGCCTTAGTTTATATATATATATATATGACATCAACCTACAATATCTAAAATGACTTTTATGATAATTATATGTGAATATCTTTCACCCAATAAATGAGCTCATTGATTCTTGACTGATCTGTAAGAGTCAAATTACAAAAATGGAAAATAGCATGGTGCTGAATTAATTTTTTTATTCCAATCATCTGCTTCAATTCAGTTACTGAACAGGAAAAACAAAACTCATGCAGTTTCCTGTTTATTATTGTGGTTACAACAATACTATGAAGCAAATGTGGCAAATTTTGGTACAGAAAATATTCAGAACATAAATGAAGCTATAGAAGAATTAACGACAACAAGCAAAAGAGATACAAATCCATGGTTTGGAATAAATTTCAGAATTTTTTGCTGAAAGAAATTATGTTGTTATAAAATTATCTTGCTGAATACAACTTGTACTGATAATTTCCTGTAATAATTTAGTTTTGATTTTAAACTTATGTTTATTGTCCTGAAATAATTATTTTGATACTGAAAGCGAACAACAAACCTTTGATAAGCTCATTTAAATTGAAAAATTTGTATTACATAAGATGATATTGAAATATTTTATTATAATACAATAGGAAGCAAACACCTTGGTGCTTCCCATGTTGGGTTGAATAACTCAGTCAGTAGCCATAGGTACATACTAAACTAAAAATTTAAAACAAAACTCCATTGTAATATATGGACTCAAAATATAAATAGATTAAAAAGTTAACATTTAAGAGAAATTGAGTCGAAATAGTAACATACACACCACTAAAATTGAATTAAATGGAAGACTAGTTTCGGGAGCCATCGCTCCTATCATCAGTTCCTGGTCGACTGCCGGCCTCGTTGTTTGTGATAGATCGATTCGTCTCTGGTGGAGGTTTGATGAACTTTTGTATTAGTACATCACTTGGCGGGATTTCGAAATTAAAAACTTTCTCCTTATTCTTCCAAATATAGATATTTTCCCAGACTGTAAGTTCAGTTTTTCCTTTAATATATTTAAGTAATTTTGGGTTTTTATTAATGTTATGTTGTTCTTTCCAAAAGTGCCAGGCTACCGCCGATTTTTCTTCTTGTTTTTGATTTATATTCCTAATGTGTTCTTTGACTCTTGTTTTTATGTTTCTTTTGGTCTTTCCAATATAAACTTTATCACAATCATTGCAGTTCATCTGATATATTCCTGATTTATCTTCATCTTGTAGGCCTACAAGATGAAGATAAATCAGGAATATATCAGATGAACTGCAATGATTGTGATAAAGTTTATATTGGAAAGACCAAAAGAAACATAAAAACAAGAGTCAAAGAACACATTAGGAATATAAATCAAAAACAAGAAGAAAAATCGGCGGTAGCCTGGCACTTTTGGAAAGAACAACATAACATTAATAAAAACCCAAAATTACTTAAATATATTAAAGGAAAAACTGAACTTACAGTCTGGGAAAATATCTATATTTGGAAGAATAAGGAGAAAGTTTTTAATTTCGAAATCCCGCCAAGTGATGTACTAATACAAAAGTTCATCAAACCTCCACCAGAGACGAATCGATCTATCACAAACAACGAGGCCGGCAGTCGACCAGGAACTGATGATAGGAGCGATGGCTCCCGAAACTAGTCTTCCATTTAATTCAATTTTAGTGGTGTGTATGTTACTATTTCGACTCAATTTCTCTTAAATGTTAATAATTTACACCACTGTTACAAAAGTTCACTATATTTTATAAGATTAAAAAGTATTGGCAAATTGAATTAAATGTAAGCCTTTTATAAAATTGAGTTTTTGACCAATGGTTTTTCTTTGTAGCACTAATATAAATAATATATTTGTATATAATTCTTCATATACAGCTATTATAATGGGAGATTTTTCCTTCTGGGGACTGCTCCATGCCAATAGCTGGTCGGTCAATTCAAGCTGATACCACCCTGAACAGGAGTCAGAAAGTCTGCAACTATGATTGTCATGTAAATAAATACCTACATTAAAACTTTTAAAAGGTACATTTGATTGATTGATAATGGGGGGTTTAAATAGAGTTTATTGACCTCCCGCACGTCAGCCTAAGAGGCTTATTGTGTTACATTCTTGGAAGAAATGCCTTCATTGTTTCTCAAAATCTGTGTTCAAAAGATAAATTTGTAATCCTTATCTAGCAAAAAGATGCTGAAACTGCTTCCCTTAATTTCCCATATATTTCTGGCATCGGCTTATTTAATTAATTATTACCATCTGCAGTTCCCTGCAAGTAAAAGAAATTTCTTCACCAATGTTATTTTTCAATTTTTATTTATCTTGTACATTTTTATCTGTAAAACCCCCCAGAGATAAAAATTGCAAGACATTAATTTGGGGGACTGAGGGTGCCACATGTTAGTGATAACTCTTATTGTCGAATGTTTCATGAATTGCATGCAAGGAGACTAAGAGCTTTATGTGTCATTGCAGAATCCTGTAGGAAAGTCATGAACCTACATTTCCTTACAGTTAATTCAGAAAAAGATTGCAAAACATTCTGCACTATTAATTACTTCTGAAAAAATATAGGGTCTATTTTTCTCTTGCTGCTAATGGCACACCACACTCCTGTCTTTTGTGGAATAGAATACCTGAATTAGTCCATATTAATGTAAATAATATAATGTGTTGTGAAGTCGTATTGACCTCTCCTCCATCTTCCTGGCCAGCTTTCAGAGTGGGAACAAGACAAGAACTGCAAAGCTCGGTCAAGTACAGCCAACTGCCCAGAGAACAGTCTTGGAAAGGAAAAATCACCCAGTACTTGTAGCACTAATACAAATATATATTGCTCATAATTCTTCATATAGAGCTATTATATAATTCTGCTTGTAGCTTATGTAAACCATTATATAAAGTCATAACATACAACACAATTGAAACTGCCACAGAAGTAAATCTAATAATTATTAATATGTTATAATAAATTGAACTAAGCACTAATGCAGCATTAACATACTATTTTAATAAAACATGTTTTATAAACCTTCGCTCACATCATCTAGTTGTCAACTTTTGGAAGGATTACCACAATCTTTGGAGGATTTATTGTTTGATTCTGGCTGACTCTGATGAACTTGAAGTTTGTATTTTCTTCCCCCAGGGTATCTAAGTTCATTAACCAATTTTTGATTTGTGGATGTAGATTTTTTTCCAAGTGTTCCATTCATTTCAGTTTAGTTCAATTTTGCTTGTTCTAAAGGCAGTAGAAGGACATACAGTGGAACAAAATGTACATCTACAGAATTTTTTCACTTGAAGACACTGAATAAACTGTTTATTAACAATCCATCACATGAAGGCAAGGTATGCAAATTTCTAATTGTGGCATTATTTTGGGGCTTAAAAATGCTCAAAATTTTAAATTAGAAATACTCAACCTGTATTGAATCTACGAGATCAAAATCTATGGTAATGATTATTTCATGGAAAATGTTTTCTTTCAGGTTTCATAATGATGACTATGGAACAGCTCCGTTCTTTGTGTTTGGTGACTTTAACTTCAGGACAGATACTCAAGGAGTTGTCAAAGTCAGTAGCAGTTTTTTATTTCTGCTCTGTATTCTGTATGTCAGGGCAAATTCAGTAGCAGATAGGTTAGTAATTAAATTCCTTTGGATTATTGCTTATGAAAGGGATGGCAGCAAGAGGATATCAGTTCTCTTCATCAAATCTTCATGGAATATTTTTTTTTTTATCCTGTATCTAGACCATTTATTGACTCTACGCTAAATGCAGCAGTAGATGAACAAGAATTAACCTAATTAGTGCAGTGTAGTGTGTTATTTGCATGCCAGATGCAGATATACATCTTAAGACAAAAAAAGATGATTCATTCCCAGAGTTAAAGTTCAACTTCGGTAACGTCGTTAGCAATCAGTTAATTTGCATTCAAAGTAGAGTGAAATTGTTTTTGTTCACTATGTTTCCAGAGAATGTAATGCATGTCACACACAGACACACCAGTGCCCATCAAAGCTTGTCTATCATACTACAGTCATTTAGCCAAGCAATTAACAATCAGAGTTGAAAGAGCAAGGCACTTTGCCAAAGTGAACTCATAATCAGGCTTCAAGAGTTGAAACTTTTTTTTTTTTTTTTTTTTTTTTTTTTTTTGTCTTAAGGTGTACATCCTTAGACAAACAAAATGAGCAAAAGAAACCATGTCTGATTTGAAAAAAAACATCAGAAGCATTCACTTGCTCTTGTTTGAGTTATGCCATAAAATGTGTTTGCTTTAACCATGTACTCTGATAACTAGCAGACAAAAGCATGTGTCTAGTAATAAGAAGTACTTAGATTCAAATCCCTGTTATGATTGAACTTTTGTTAGATTTTGCAAGTAAAATTAATGTTTGTTATATCACAGTAATATAGCTTTAATGGACAAGATACATTTGAATTTTAAAGCATTTAAGCTCAATCACAAAAACTAAATTTTTCAATAAATGTCACATTAAAAAATATTCTTAAGCAAAAGACTAAAGGGAAAAGGTAAATTGCTTTTATTTCTTTTAAAAAGTTATAAATTTGCAATTTATTTAAGGTTATCTTATGTGTCTTCTTCTTGCTCCTCCTGGTAGTTTTTAATTGATGGATAGGATTCGAACCTCGTTCTCATTACTAGACCCCTGCTTTAACTGCTTGACAATCAGCACATGTTTGCAATGGAGAACTTGATGTGTCTGGTGATGACAATGAGACTAAAGGTTGTAAGATTTGCATGCAGTAAATCCAGCACTGAGTCAAACAGAGCTTGGACATATTAATGCTTCAATAGTCTGCTCATTTTGTACCTTTGTCTTAGGATATGTGTATGTTAGAATATTAGAGTATGTCTGTTTAAATTCCATGTAGCATTATAAGATGACAGTAGTTGCTTCCATATTTAATTTCAAAGATATCTTTCAGCATGTTTTATATTTATGAAATATCACTACTGAGAAATGTAGTTGTTAATAACAATAGTTTATTATAAACTTATTACACTGCAGTTAATAGCTTTTCTACATTATCTGCTTTTCACAGTGCTACACAAAATGCATATTAAATTTATTACATTTTACTCAGCTTTTGTAGCACATCTTCCAATCCTTTTTTACTTCTTCTTTCTTCTGCTTCCTCTAATCTGGATTATCTCCTCCCTCTCTCCTCATTCTACATGAATCAATCTGGTATATTTAATGGGGTTATTAAACTCTCTTTTTAGAAGTGATGGTTGATTTCTAAATTTGATTAATTCTCCATATATGAGGAAAAGTCAAAACTTACAAATTGAGATAGACATTAAATTGTTGAATAAGGTTACTAAAATGAAAAAGTTTTTCAATGTAACCTGATTCTCAATTTAGGTACTTGTCTCATCTTTTCACAAGCTCCTGAAAACCAATGACATAGACTTCTTTAGAATGCCATTATAATTAAATGGAGGCTTCCATTCCTTCTGTGTCATTGTCAGAAAATTATTCCCCCATAAGGGAATGTTAAAGAGAACTAAACAAATTAAAACTGCTTGGAGCAAGGATCGGACTCTTTGGAGGATGCTAGAGGACTTTACAATTGAAGTTTTTCAAGCCTCTATGTTATCTTCCTAGCAGTATTGTTGTGTAACAGCAACATGCCTTTTGTAAAGGGCCCTTTCAACTTATATCAAATGCAGCACAAAGTTTAATGAGGATGTTATAGTAGGAGTTGCCATTGTCTCTGCACCATGTCTCAAGTAAATCGTCTTATTAGCCTGAGTTTGGCATCCTCCTGCTGATGTTGAAACAATTTTTAACTTTAGAAGTATACTGGATCCCCCAGGATATGGCTATGGGAAAATAACTTTGTAGTTTGAAGGGAGAAGCATAATTATAATTTCTAACATTTAAAAAAATGAACACGTGAAGATAATGTCTCCATAAAAATGTATGGAAACTTCCATATAGGTAAGTAGCAAAAGCACAATAAACTTAACCTAAAATAACAGATTGAATGGAGACATTATTATACTCTAATGTGAACAGATTGAAGTCCATGATCCCATGCATTCCTTGTTAGACTTAGATGATGTATTATCAATATAACAAAATTCCACATCGCTATGTTCGCATGTATGTGTTCCATTTTTCCCCTCCAAGATCACTCTGTGCATTACTTTCAGGGTTCATTTATTTTTCAAAGTTGCCAACATTAAATAATTTAACCATAATTTGGCGTTCAATCAATTTATACTTACAAATAGTAGGCAAGCAGAGACCATCAGGTTGTGGTGAGCCACACTAAATCACTAGGTCCTTTGGTTTCTAGGATTCGCTCAAGATTAGTATATGTGTACATGAACTGATTAGGAATTACATTTTTTCAGCTTTACTCCTTACCCCTCCTGCAGTGCACTGCCATCTAGTGCATTTCTTACTGTTGGTACAACTGTGATGTCGGCACACTATAGTGCCACTTTCTCCTTTTGGCTATAAGTCAACATACTTTTTCGGATTGATGAATGGATTACTAGCTTTCATCACATTCACAACATCTCCTAATAACGCTTATATTCATTCTCCTGTTATTCTAGGTAAGTTTAAAAGTTTTACATGTGGTGCATATCAATATGGAAGTTTCATAAAAAAAAAATGGCTACTTGGAACGGACTGTCTGAATGAGGTTTTTACCTAGCATAAGAGGGCTAGGTGAAAATTTCTTGGCCTGGTAGTGAAAGACTGTGTTTCTAGGGGGTCAAAAATGCACTTATTTTTTATGTAGTCTCCTTTGAAGTCAATGTACTTAGTCCAATGTTTTTCCAGTAGTAGATTCCATCTCTGAAGTGTGATGCTAGAAGGTCTGCAAAAAACCCATCTAAGACAGACCCGTTCATTGCATGCAAAATATGTTCCAGTCAAAAATTTCTTTAGATGGGAGAATAGGTGGAATTGAGGGTGCCAAATATGGTGAATAGGGTGGATGTTCCAACAATTTGTACTTCAGATCCCTCAGTTTTCCCATTGCCAAGGCATCTTTGTAGGCAGGTGCATTGTCACAGTAAAAGATGATTTTTTTTCATTTGCAATCCAGCCCCTTCTCACGTAAATTTTCATCCAGTTGGTCCAGAAGATTTGCATATTTGCCAGTTATTGTTTTCCTTTGTGAGATAATCAATTCTAATAATAATAATAAATGAATAATATGCTGTCCTGGCACCTAAATGCCGATGCCAGGACATATATTACAGTTTCTATAGTTTATATTTTTTCATCTCTCTTATATTTTTAACATTATTTTTACAGATTATTTCTATAACTAATTAAACAAAAGTATTAAAAAATAACTGGAAACCAGTGGTAGCCAGCTATAATTTAACAATAATCAATTGTTAAATGATAATTAATTAGAAGATAATTAATTAGAAGAATCCCTTTTGCATCCCAGAAAACACTTGCCATAACCTTTTCAGCAGATGATATTGACTTCACCTTTTTTGGTGCAGGGCAACCGACTTCCACCTGCTGGTTTGATTGCTATTTCATTTCTGGAGTACAATGGTGGACACACATCTTATCCACAGTAACAAATTAGTGCACGAAATAAGTTGGATTCTTTTTAAAACGGTACAAATATTGCTATGAAATTCATTTTCACCTTTGCTTTTGGTCAGCATTTAACAAATGCCGCACCCATCTTGCACAAAGTTTCCTCATCTTTAGTTCTTCAAGTAAAATGTACCCTACATGTTTTTCTGATATGCCTGTGGTTTCAGCTATTTCAAGCACATTTAATTGCTGATAATTCAATACCATATTGTGCACTTTCTTAATGTTTTACTCTTTGGTTGCAATTTTGGTACATCCTTCACATGGATCATCTTCAAGAAAAGTATGGCTGCATTTAAATTCTGCCTCCCATTTTTTAAGAGTTGAAAATGAATGAATAGAACACTCCTTATAAACCTTCACCAACTTTGGATGAATTTCTGTTGGTAACAAACTGTTCAAAAAGAATTTTATGTTGGCATGGTATTCCTATTTTTCCATTTAAATGAATAACACACACATAACGTCTATTTTCAACAGCCATACAAACAAATCTATTAGATAGATCAAGTTGACAATTGACTAACTTATTGTGATACATATAGCAACGTGACAAAATAAATTTCATTGATATCAATGCTATCTCTATGCAAGCTGAGAATTTTTCAGCTTGCCCTCATATATTATATAGCTTTAGTGCTTCTAATCCCTGGATCATAGCACTGTTTGTTCTTCACAGTCATCAAAACATCATGGGTATCATTGACTGTTAAAGGAAAAGCAATAACTAAATACCGGAAGGTAACTAAGCTTGTAATGAAGCATAACTGAGCACCTTACGGAAATCACTTTACAAACATTTCTACTTAATGCTCTTTATTTGGTTTGAAATTTATTTCATCTTTACTGAAGAGATGTTCACATTAGCTGCAAAGGAGCAAGTGACTTTTTGCAGTATTTACTTATTTTTGAATACCAATGGGGAAAATTAAAATTATATTTACCTTTAGGAGAGGGCTTAGTAACTTTCATGTCCTGTACCTTCAGTTTAAAACAGACATTCTCTGTAAACATTGCATGATTAGCTTAAGCTGAGCATTTTAGTTATAGAAACTGTCAAAGCTCATGTGCCCTAAATGTTATTAATGGTAGTAGCCCAGAAAACATTATTTACATAGCCAAGAGCAGGAAAACAGGGCAGAAGTATAGTTCATTTACAGTTTCTGTTCTGAGAATTGACAAACTGCATTATGGTAAATGATGGTAAAATGGAGCAATGAAAATAGAGAACTTGAAGAAAGCTTACACAGATTTCTCTGTCGACTACAAAACATTCTTATGACTACTCTGATCAAACCTGGGCTGCCAAAATGAAAGGCAAGAAATCTAAACCATTCAAACAAAGTTCCGTTTCCAGAAAATATAACTAAATATAAATTGAGTCTCCAGATAAATTACTCCTATTACTGGCTAACATCAGTGTTGAATTTATCAAGTAGCATGACAGAGTTATAATATTGTTTGCACAAAAGCTGTTCAATAAAGAAAGATGCTTTTTTTTCCCCCTCCATGATTTTGATGATCTTTCATAAAAGTAGTCCCCATTATATGCAATGACTTGTCCAGTGTTTCTACCAGTCATCAATACATGCTGGAAATTATTTTTGACAGATCCTTCAGAATTGTCTCTGTAGCCTTCACCACTGCTTCTGATGATGGAAAATGCCTCCTAAGAAGGAGTTTCTTCAATTTCAGGGAAAAGGAAAAAGGTGCACTTGGCTAAATCTAGACATAGGGAGTGATGAATACATTTCAGATGGATTTTGTGAGATATTCAGCAACAGCATTTGTAATGTGCAGCTGTTCATTATCATGGTGCAGCATCCAGTTTGTTGCATGGAAATGTGGCCTTTTGCATGGCCAGAGTTTTCAGGACATCTCTGTAATATTGCCCAGTTGCATCATGTGTGCAGTTACAGCATGCCAGTAAATCATTTCTTGAATATCAAAAAATGAGATGGCCATAAGTTTCTGAACTGAAGTCACGACTTTTTATGTATGTGTGTGTTGATTATGGAAATTTCCACACAGAGGTTTGCTGTCAGGATCA
This sequence comes from Metallyticus violacea, assembly GCA_030762175.1. NCBI lineage: Eukaryota > Metazoa > Arthropoda > Insecta > Mantodea > Metallyticidae > Metallyticus > Metallyticus violacea. Next base: position 73,075,100 of record CM060837.1, on the reverse strand, counting down.
AAATGATGTAGCCAAGTGCCATCAGCAGCGATACCTTTGTAAGAAACTCTGCATTTTCCTGTAACATCATCTTCAATGGCATGCAAACTGCAATGAATATCTTTTTATTTGGGAATTGGCAATCTTAGAAACCACCATGTGCAAACACAAACAGTCTCATGTGCAAATTTTTCAATTACTAAAATGTGAGTGGCATCCAGTGAAATTTTCAGAAGTTCAGAAAGTGTTCATAATATTATTTGACAATCTTCCCTCACAATGACAATAGCAGTGTTAATCTTTATTCCATTAGAGTACAAACTGGAGTGTCCTCTGAAATTTATTGTCTGACTTCTTTAAATATTTTAAACCGCCTTTAAGCTGAGCTGTAGAGCAGAACAAACTCTCCATCCATAGTCCTACCATAACATTGCATATGCTTCATTTGAAGATTTGTTGAAACAAAAGCAGAATTTTGAATGGCATATTATTTGTCATGTGTCACCTCAATTACACATTAAGGTAACAAAATATTGTAAGTTAAATTTTTGTTCGAAAAATTATGTTTGCAAGAAAATTATTATTCTTTATTGAATAGCCCTCATATGTATATTACAGTTAAGGCTAATATTTTATGTAGATTATAAGTTAATGCATTTATGTTTGAATAGAGATAATAGTTTGGACATTCTTTTTTTCTGACTTTTTTCTTCTGATACTGCATATATGGTTAAGATAATATGGTTCCTCAAGATATGCTGCATTTACTCACAAATAGGATTCCCTTTTTATATCTAATTTTTGAACCAAAATGTAGGGGAAGTTGTAATAAGTGCATGTCCCTTGAAAAGGTTATGAGGTAGTATGAGGTAATTTTTTCTTTTTGAGATATTTATTTTGTTAAATTCATTGTAAAATATGTTTACATGAAAAATTGAAGAATGACATTCTTATATGACCATTTTAAGATCAGTATTTGCACAAAAGATATGACCCTCCACTATTGGGCATAATTTGGCTGACAAAATACTTGCAAGCTACTGCTCTCAAGCTGCCTCTAATTTTAAATTACCAGCTAATATGATGATATTGCTAAGTAGGAGCCCTGTAACTCACAAACACTGCCTATTTATTTTTGGAAAAGTCTTTTCTACTCTCAGTACAAAGTTGCATTCTCTGGAATTAATCGTGGAAGCATGGTCACACCATGCAGTATTTCAGATGGCACCAAGCTCATCTTAGAAGGGCACATCAGCTTCTTCTAGAATTCCAAACTCACAGCTCCCAAGTTTTTCCTTGATGGTTAGAAATGGGAAAAAGTCACTGGTAACCAGATCTGGACTGTACATTCGATGGTTCACTAGTATCATTCCAAATTCTTGCAGAAATTCCATTGCTTTCAAAGCAGGGTGCTCAGAAGCATTGTTGTGGTGGAGCAGCAATGCTTGCAAATCATAAGGCTTTGCTCTCCTTTCTTTTTGTACTCTAAAGACCATAGGGAGGCAAACTGTTGTGTACAGTAAGCAGTGAGTGTTTTCTTTTCCTGGAGATGGAATAGCCGCTTGCTAAGAAGAAACTGGCAGCCATCTCTTAGCCTATACTTTGACATTGCTTAATCTTCACATTGGATTCTGGGGCATATGAATAAATCCAACCTTTGTCACCCATGAAGATATGGTGCCATTGTTGAAATGATGAACCATTTCCTGGCACCATTCCACTCCTTCTAAATTTGTTCTTCTGTGAAGTTGTGGGTTGTACGATGACAACAAAGCTTCCTTACACAAAGATATTTGTGCAGGATTTCTGACACTTTTGGTGAATGAATGTTTAGAGATTCCTGTATTTTCCTCTAAGTCATTCACAAATTGTTGTTTCACTATCATTTCTGTGCAAGCATGCTTTCATCTGTAACTACTGTTTGTATGCCCTTTGTAGCAGGGCATGGAAAAGCTATCTGTATTTCGATGCATTCTTGTTGGCTCAGGCCACAGTTATAAACATAAAATGTCATCAAATGACAACAATTAACATTTTGCTGAGGTTGCCATACCTTTTGTTATGGTGCTAATCAAGACCCCTTTCTTTCCAGTGCTGCCAGCTGGAAACTTTCACCTCTCATGGTTTATTAAAATCTGGAAAATTAAATAATGATCCTCATTATTTAATCGTACAATGATATCAATTAATGATGCTCATGTTTACTGTTGTCACATACCTCTTACTCAAGCATTTCCAACTACTGACTATACTACTAATTATTATACACCTATATTTGTCGTGATTTGTATGTAGGGGTTGTATGAAATATATCTCGAGTTTAGCAAGAAAAACTGCCCTTGAAAACAAGACAGATAATAATGGAGAGTTCAATATTCAATGAAAAGTGTAAAGTCTAATATATGATGGGATCTTATTTGTAAGGAAATAGAGCAAGAAGAGAGCCACAAATGTTCGATTCTTATTCAAGGTTTCCTTTCTTAAAACAAAAAATTGAAATTTCAGCAATCCCCCCCCCCCCTCAAAGTTTTACTATTCTGTTAATGTTTGATATATCTCTGGTAAATTTTTCTCATGTTGGGCTTCTACTTCTTCTTTAAACAGAAGAACCTTATAAGTATGTATAAGTTCTTCAGGAGCTGTAATAACCAACATGGATTGTAACAATCACCAGGTATAGACTGTCTGCAGTTCAATTCCTGCAAGTTGTCCTCCCTGAATGAGCATGATGTTTTTTCAGGTGTTCCTCAGCTCTCATCAATAGCAAATGACATTGAGGGACCCTAAACTTAAGAGCTGAAATGCTTTCTTCCTCCCCCTAAAAGAAATCCTTTATTTGGTTTCTTATTTCGTTTCCTTTATCATTGGTCCCCTAAAAAATGGAGTTGGTTTCTCATTTCATCCTCTTTATCATTAGTTAACGTAAAAACTGGAGGGCTTTAGTTTGTATAATTGTTTTCAGGTACTTAATAATAGACCCCAGCCCTTGAAGAAGCTTGACTAACAAACCAGGAAATAAAAATTTTCCTCATCAGATCTAATGTCATTAACCTTTAACTGTAAAAGATCAGGGAGGCTATGCATTATTTTGCAAATGCCCAGAGTAAATTTAAAAATTAAAAATTATTTGTAAATTTGATATTTATTGCAGAAGTTGACAGAAGGTTTGAATGCTGTTAGAATCCAGAGTAACAAGAATGCAGACCATACAAAACTCCAGTACCATGATGATACTAGCCAGGTACGTAGTAACAGACATTTTTAAATATAATTTCAGACTTGTCTGTTTAAAATTGTTGATTGCAACTAATTTTACTATGCTTGTAAGCTGATCTTGAGCATTCATGTTCAATCCCTGAACTCCTGAGCAATTTTTTGAAGATGTCTTCCCGGCTTCATGAAGACCTTAAGGATCTGTCTGATAAAGAAGTATTGAGTCCTGACCTAGAAAATCAGTCCTAGTTGCATACATACCTCCTAAAACCAAGATCGCAGGTTCAATTCTGGCCAGGATCAATGGATGTTTTTGGGCATAAAAATCCAAAGTTGGCTTCCTTCGGAAGAGAAGTAAAGCTGTGGGTCCCTTGTTGTAGATTATGGCAGGAAAAAGAACCTCAAGCCTGAAAGAAGAGGCCTCTGAGCAAAATTTATCTGAATGTAAAAGAGAGAGGGGAGAGAGAGAGACACCTAGAAAAATAAGATGAAGGCTGCTTAGATGCATTTGTGCAGACTGCCTAATCTTTTGTGACAATAGGCAAGTGCTTTCATGCCTTGGAATTATATTATAATTGCTTTATAGCCTATGGATTTAAGATGCAAGTTTTCAGTTCTGTCAGTAAGTACTAATGAACTATATAAAGCATACAAAATAACGCATTTTCAATAACATAAATTGTATACAACATAAGTATGATTTACACAGAACATACAATATTTAAATATGGAAGAAAATAATACAGGCAGCTCCAAATTATAGTTGCCATTTAATCAAAATCATGGATTATCCACAGTCTTGATGGTAACTTATTAATATGAACTGTTTTATATGTTAAACTGAATTCTGACAGAAAAACAGTAATATAGGACTTGAAATGTATGATACAAAGATTTACATACTACTTTTGCATTGATAGCACAAGTTTGCTCTTTCTTTCTCAGACAGGATCATAAATAGAGACAAAAATGTAAAAGTGACAAAATCAACACATTCTTTTTTAACTGAATAACAGTCTGCAGAGTACTGGATCTTACATGGTTTTGTCGCCTGTTTCATAGTAACTAGCAGATCAGCAGTCAGAGAAGTAACTCTTGGTGAAGGGTATATAATATTCATGCAACTGATTCCAGCTCTCACGTTAACTACAATTGTCACAATATTTAAATTCAGATAGTCTAAAGTTAGTATACTATGGCTTAATCTGTGTGGTTGGTTGGTTGGTTTGTTTGTTTGTTTTTTTGTGGTTTGGGGACATTCATGTGGTGTACATATGAAAATCCTTCAGAAAAGTTGTTTGAGATGTATATATAAGGTAGATAGGAGAGTATCATAGAAGTATTTTTAGGGAATCTAAAACATTAACTATAGTGTCGCTATATGTATATAAGGTTTTTTTTATTTGTTTATTTAAGGATGCTCTTTAACATCACAGGTCATCAGCATCCCATTCTACTATTCAGGGTGTGAAACGGCTGACAAATTTTGCTCAGTCTCTCAGGCTTGAGGTTCTTTATCCTGCCGTAACTGTATGACACGGGACCCACTGCTTTACTTCCCTTCCAAAGGAAGCCATACTTACAATTTTTATGTCCGAAAAAATCCATCGATCCTGGCCAGGTTTGAACCCATGACCTTGGGTTTAGAAGGCAAATATGGTTACCACTACGCCACCAGGACCGACTATGTGTATAAGGTAGTTCTATTTGTTGTTAAATTGAAGAAGACAAGGACTGCCACAACTACAGCACCCAAGACTCAGAATAATTATCATCGAAATTAAACAAAAAAAGCTGCAGAGAAAGAACCAAGAGTAACTGGTAAAATTTTGTGTAATAAATTGCCATTAGAATTAAAAGTCAAAAAGGGAAAAAGTTTTAAACAGAATTGAAAAACTTCTTGATAGATAAATGAATTGTAAGTATGTATATAAAATATTGTTGAATATAACTGTTTGTAGTATAAATGAAAATACCCTATTGTTATATGAGATAAATTTGCCTCTTCTATTAAATTGTTTGCTTCAGCAATGTATTTTGTAATTAATGTATTTTCTGACAATGACTGAAACTGAGTGTAGAGTTTATGGCAATGATGTCATGGAGGGGAAACAAGTTATTTACCCCCCTCTTGTTACCCTTTGCTGGTCACACACACACACACACACACACACACACGGAGGTAATGAAAAATGCTGGGAGGATCCAATGGAGGACTGTTAAAATATTAATTATACATATTTTATAAAGACAATATTAAATTCCATTATGATAAATGTGTTTTATAAGTGTTAATTGTTGTTTAGTAATTTGATTCTTCTTAGCAACCAACTAATCAATTAACTAAAATTGTTAATTGGAACATTGCACAGTGAAGTTAATCATATATTAAGATCATTGTGTTCAGTCAAACTAACACTCTTTTGGTCCACTTATTTGTTTAAATATGTAGGACCTGTTTCACGAACCCTTCATTCAAATCATCAGCCCATTGTCAACTGAAGAATAATGATGAAGGATGTATAATCTGCTCTGGTGCAGGTGTGAAGAACTTGAAATTTATGTTTACATCTCTGAAAGTGTCAAAGTTCATTAAACTGTCTTTGTACTTGTAAATGTAGATTTTTTCCCATATTGCTAATTCTGTAGGTCCTTACAATAATTTAACAATTTTGTTTTATTCAATATTTCATGCTTTTCTGTCCATAAATGAGATGCCACTGCTTATTTCTGGAACTGCTTGTATTTTATGTTTGTGAGATGTTCTTTTAACCATGTACCTATGTTTCTCTTTGTGTTTCAAATGTTGGTTCTGCACAACTTATTTTATTAAATACCTGCATTTTTCTCTTGTGGAATACTGTCATTAACTTTATCAATCAGGAGATGTTTAACATTAAATCTGTTTACAGGTGCTAATCATAAAATAAAAATCTTTAAGAATATTCTGAAAATTTTGTAACCCATTCACATATCTATTATTATTATTATTATTATTATTATTATTATTATTATTATTATTAAACAATATACATTGCTGTTGGATGTGTTACCATGTAAAATTATTAGCTACATATTTACAGCATTAAGTCTGTTATTAATTACACATTTAAAACACACAATTGCAGTTATAAACTCACAAATTTAAAAAGAATATTAAATAATTAAAAAAGAAGAACACGTGGTTTTAATTGCAATTGTAAACAACAAAATAAAAACTCATTATATATGTACTCCCTCCATATTTATTTATACATATATACTATTAATATTTACAGCATATTACAATTTTCAATACATTCTTATAGTGTGTAAAAACAAATACGAATATTTTAAGTTTAATCTTAAAGTTTTTAAAACTAGGGGTAATTATTATATATACAAAGCTGTATTTGAAAAATTTAGATCTGTGCATTTGTCTAAGTTGATTATTTTTATAGTATGTATTATTGTAATTTACCTGGGATACTGTGTTAAACTGGTATAGGTTGTATTTAACATGTTTTAGATACTTACAAAATATTAGTAGAATTCCTAGTTGCTTCAGCTTGTTCTACAATTTATACTTACAATGAAAAGAATAGCTCTTTTTTGAATGGTAAATATTGCTTTTGCTGTACTGTATTTACTCCAGAAAATATACCATAACATAAAATTGAGTGAAAATTTGCATCATGAAAAGCACATATCTGAATATTACCTGCCTCTCTGATGTCTTAAGATGAAACATACTTTACTAATTCCAATATTAATTCAATTTGGAATCAAACACAGTGAAACATGCATTTATAATCTCTTCTGAGTCAAAATATTTAGAACACTCTTTATGGTTTCATTTACATGAGACTTACTCAGGACATGTTTCGTGTAACAATTGTCCATCCTCATATGTTAAACAACTGTTGGATATCATTCATAGAAAGTTGGGTAGGTAGGTATCTGGATTGACTCTGGTGGTCTTATGATAAACTTGAATTTGTCTCAAAATTCATAGGTATTTATATATAATCCCTTCCCATATGCTTAATTCTTTTGGTTGTTGAACAGTTTTTAATAACTTGAGACCTTTTTCTATTCATAGTTTTCATTGCAAAATAACTGCCTGTGGTGCCTCAGTAGAAAAAATGGGCATTAAACACTATTTAAAAAAAATTGCAAAAATGTACAATATTAGATACTTGCAAAAAATTTATCTATTTTATTTATAATAGATGTTTCTCAAATGTTTTTTTCCCCTGATAAATCACTCTAAGTTGTGATTTATTTAATTCTTTTTTGTTTCTGAAATCTTTTAATTTTTTGGTTAATCATCTGTTTACTGAACCCATTGGATTTAGCAGTTTCTATTATATGTAGATATTCATTCTTGCATTCTTCTTTGTTCAGTGGTATATTTATTCATCGTATGTCCGACTGTTGAATGCTGCTTCCTTATTTTCAAGCAGTACAATATTATCTTGGCACCTCAAAACTGTTACAGTATAAAAAATTTATTGAAATTAAATAAAACAGATTCCAGGCACAAAGAGAAAAAATCTGGTATTTACCAGATTAAATGCAAGGGTTGTAAAAAAACCTATGTAGGAAAAACACAGAAATATATGCATTAGGTTGAAGGAGCATTGGAGAAACATCCATTATAAATAAATAGATAAATCAGCTGTGGCAGCACAGTTTTGCAATGAAAACCATGAAATAGAAAAAAAACATAAGTTATTAAAAAACTGTTCAACAACCAAAAGAATTAAAATTTTTGGAAAGGATTTATATAAAAAACATGAACAAAACCTTATAAATTTCCACATCCCAGAAGCATACAGCTCTTTGTTCAAGTTTATCACAAGACCACCAGAGTCAACTCAGATACCCACCTAATAATGATCCAACAGTCTTTTAACAGCTGAGGTTGTGGACAATTGTTTCACAAAACATGTCTGGAGTAAATCTCATTTAAGTGAAACCATAAAGCGTGTTCAAAATATTTCGTCTCAGAAGAGATTACTAAAAATACTTTACTACATTTTTTCACTAGGACCTCAATTTAGCAATCCATTTTAAGTTTTGGTTTACTGTTATGTCTAAGAATTTTGCTTCTGATACTAAATGAATATTCCTTCCATTCAGTTCGTTTTTTGGAATGACATTGTTTTTTGTGATAACAGTCTTTCCGGCTGTAAAGATTATGGCTGCTAGTTACCTCGTCTTCAAGAATTACAGCAACTACAGCACTTAAGATGTGCACTGCAGTCGTGGACAAAATGTCTGGGAAGATGGAGAAGAATCCCATTGGACCATGACCTTATAGCCCGAAAGACTGAATTATCATAATTGACACTAGTCATGAAAGCCTTCATTTTACGTTGTTTTTGTTTTGACTATGATGAAAGAACAATGAAATTGTTTTATCCTTGTTTATTAATAGATTGTTTTGAAACCATTTGTTGATTTGAGTACTGATATTTTCAGTGTAAGTGTTTAATTTTTCTATATCTTTTCACTTTACCAGCACACTTACATTATCTGCATATAGTGTGATATAGGCTTTATTAATGCTAGAGGCCAGATCATTTACATATAAGAGGAGCGACCTCAGGACGATTTCTTCTGTGAAATGCTACCATGTTTTTGAATCTGATGGTTCTAAGAATTTAAAATTAAAATAGCTGAAGATAGCATACCATGATGCAAGAAATTTTTGGGGAGACCTCAGAAAAGCTGAAAGGACTATCATTATCTTCTATAGATTCTTCTACTTTATGAAAATAAACAGGCAGATAAGAAGAAGAAAAGTTTTACATTTATTCGTATTTTTTGTATATCATCAAATTATTGACTGTCAGAAGGAAAGCCATAACTTAAATGAACTGCAAGATGCTTTATGGGAGTAATTTCTGTTTATTATTTCCTCGAGTCTTGCATACAGCATTTGTGGAAAATATTTTGTATGGTATAACATGAACGTTTTTAAAATTGATGCAGAGTAATGTCACTATAAAAGAAATAACTGTTCTATTTTTCATTATAATATATTATGGTCCATTTTTGTGTTAACTAGATGAAGTTAAGAAAATGTTTAAAGCAACTGCAGTTTTGTAAAACACATTGCATTTGAATTTGGAAATTAAACAATGGAAAAAAAAATGCTATGAATATACAGGGAGTTGTAACTTTTTATTAACATATGTAATGTGCCAGATTCCTTAGACTGGGCTGGAACTTAATTCCTAGCTTAATGGTTGAAGATAAAGGAAAAATGAATGCTCTATTCACAATAGAGTATCTAGAACACAGCAGGGTGGCTCAGGCAGTAATGCTCTAGGCTTACATTGGGAGGTCCCAGGTTCAATTCCATTGCAATTGCCATCCTGACCTTGGTTTTTTTTTTTTTTCTTTTTTTCTTTTTTTTCCCATGTTTTCCTATGGTGACTTAGGTGAATGCTGGAAAATTTAAATTTCTACAGTCCCATTTTTTTTTCATTTCATTTCATTTCATTTCCATATTATCAGTTATTGGATCAGAATTATTAGGCAAGGTGTCCTAGTGTCTAATGGGTTCTGTCTGTGGGCCTCCTAAGGGGACCTCTGTATACCTTGTTGGTGAAACCAAGAGTTGGTCTGATAGCTTGCCAGCATCTGGGACTTAACTATCTCTAGAAATGTTAGGGATCCCACCTATGCCCTTGCGTTACTTCCTCAGATTTCTGACTGTCCAATGTATCTTCCATTCATCCTTCTGCCTGGAGGAGTCCCTTCAGAGGCCACAATGTGAAATCCTCTTCCGTAGAGAAGGGATATCTAGGAGCTATATGTATATGTAACTGAAAGAAATTAACAGCTATATTTATGAAATTAGATCAGTTCTGACGATTAGAATGTATAATTTGTATATTTTATATTGTAATATTACAAATAGAAAAAAAAAATAAAAATGCAATTTATATGTTCTTTGTTGAATTGCTTTCTTTTTATAATGTCTTTTTAAAGTATTTGCTCAAATTTTCTCCAGGTGATTTTCTCACTAGGGAAGAAAGAATTCAGTCATAGAGACCACCAAACTGTGTTCATAGAAGATAATGGAAAATGGGTAAGTTCATAAGCACTCTTATGTTGAATGCTTTCAAATAAATTGAGGGAAAGAATGTTCTTTAGCTGTATAGTCTTATGTTTTATACTATATAATATTTTGTGGTGAATTTCTAAGGAGTTACAATTGCTTCATAAGAAATATCATATTTATATAGCAAATAAATGAGAATAATTATTGCATAAAGTAAAAATCCTGGCTATTTTGCAAAAAAAAAAAAAAAATTTTAGTTTATGTTGCCATGTTTTAGCATTCACAGATATTAACTGTAATAATGGATAGAAAATAAGTAATCAAAAATATACCTTAATTGATTGTTTTATAAATAAAAGCATTTTATTGTAAATTCACATAAAAGATTTATATAAATTTATATTATTTGTTTTTTTAAAATTAGATCCAATGTTATTGATTAATGAAAAAGGTGGATTTGTTATAATAGTATAGATGTAAATAAACATACTTTGTTATAAAAATATTTTTGAGTATTGTTATTGCAAGTTGATTCTAAATTTTAAATGATAGTTTAATTTTATTTAAATGAATAAAACAATTGAAAATAAATTCACATACATTTACAGCTTAAAGAGTTTGACTGTGAACTCGAACCATTTGCTGGGCGGCTATTTGAATTTTCCATCTCATTTCCTCCAAGTTACCCATTTGAAGAAGATGAAAAGGGGGCAAAACGGTATATGCAGACCCGATGTCCGTCCTGGTGTGATCGTATCATACTTGGCAACACTGCAAAATCTCTAGTCAACAATGTAAGTTAAATAGATAATTCAGTTTTGTTGTAATGTGATTGTTACACATTTTTATTTGTGTTTCTTTTAAGCCCCTTCTGCAATATGAAGTATTAGTTTTAAAAGAAAACATTTGGCTCAAGCTTTTTACATTACTTGATATTAAAAGCTTTAATGGTAAAAAGTGGTATTTTTTTTTCCCGGAGTGTATGCACTTTTGCCATCTTATAAGAAAAAAATAACATACTCTTAATTGTGAAATAATGCTATATAATTATATCAAATAACCAATCTACGCTTAATTTTAAAATTTACAGTTTAAAGCATCCATGACATCTCTGGCAAAAATTTCCAAAGGTCCAATGTTGCCAACATTATTATCCATTCATTGACATCTATATCCAGCACTGCAAATAGTTCCCTGCTTATGATCTGACATTAAAGGTATAGGAACTGATCAAGGATCTTGATTGTGTGATGGGTGAGAGCTGTTTAGGGTTATCCAAAACATGGTTATGTATCACATTGCTTGCTGTTAGCACCATTAAAAGGCACTACCACTGTATCATCATTCGTTTCTTGTTTGTAAAATTCACTATTGTACTTCAAGAAGCAGGTTTAGCTATGGGGAATCCATTATCACCTTTTCTGGCTGATTTGTATATGAGTAGTCTAGAAATGCACATCACCAAATCATTTCCACATATTTTCAAAGTATGGCACAGATATGTGGATGATATCTTTTCAGTGGTCAATAAGAAAGTCTTTGATGATGCTTTGAAATTGCTAAACCTACAAGATAAAGAAATTATATTCACTTCTGAAACAGAGCAAAATAATATGATTCCCTTTCTCGACTTAAAGATTATAAAAATGGGCAACAATTTGGAATTTGGAATATACAGAAAGGACATGCAGACTGAGAATTACAAAAAGGCAAGTGGATTCAAACCCACAGCGCACAAACATGCAGTTCTGAATAGCTTAGTACATAGACTCATTAATATACCTATGAATGAGTTTGAATACAACAAAGAATACTATCATATTATACAAACAGCAAAATTCAATGGATATGACCAAGAAATTGTAGATGAGAAAATCAAGAAATTCAAACAAAAGAAGAGGTTAAAGCAGGTTACAACATTGACAGCAATAAAAGAATCTACCATCCACATGAAATTCACTTATCATCTTTGGGCCACCAAAAAATTGCAAAAAATATTGAGAGAGTTTGGGATTACTTTGTCCCCAGTTAACAAGTTTAGCCTAAAAAATCTGCTCAATTCTGGTGATAATGATAGAATACTGGAGGAGGAGGAGAAGAAGCCAGGAATATACAAAATCAACTGTTCAGAATGTAACTAAGTATATATTGGAAAAACAAAAAGAAGTATTGGAATCAGGCTGAAGAAACATAAAGTACAATCAGATAGAGAAATCAGCAGTTGCACATCACTTTTGGAGAGATAAACATGATATAGAAATGGGAGTGAAAGTATTAAAATTCGTAGATCGACCCGTTGAGCTGGGAATATGGGAAAAAATTTATATATAAAATATGAGGATAAGGTTGTGAACTTTGAGATCCCAACAGAAGACAAATTAATCCAGAAGTTCATAAAATGTCCACGAGAGCTACACCAAGTCCAGCCAACCAACAACGAAGCCGACAGTCAACTCGCAACTGAGGATGCAGGCAAAAGCCTGCGAAACTAGTTTTGCATAATTCAACAGTAAGTGGAGCATAAGATTATCAAATCAACTCACTAGATAATTAAGAACATAACCGAACCTGTGTTGATTACTGTGAACTACTTTCTTTTTTGTACTTTCTTCCACTCTTACATGCATTTAGTGCAAGTTCATGATCCATCTTGATATTTCTGTAACTCCTGAATTGTAAATATTCTTATTTAAAAAGAAGGAAGAAAGAACATTATAGAAATATCTGGCTAAAACAGTTGGAAAAATTGGCAGTAGCACTTATTTGGAAAAACTATTAAGAAATTAAAGCAAAAAGCCATTTTGTTAAAAGAAATACTTCAGTAGAACTATCCACAAAGGAAAAAATTTTCATAAATTGAGATAAGTTAATGAATTAGAAGTTCCACTTTTGGACAAATATAGTAAATTCTATTCCACCCAATAGAATGTTGACAAAGAAGCAAATCAGAACCAGTCACAATCATACTTGTTAGCCTAAACTTACCAAACAGTCAGACAGTAAATAACTGAGAATGGGAACAAAGGTTACTGAAATATATTCTAATTTAAAAACTTGAAAGTGAAGGTTGTGTCAGAATTTTAAAATATTGAATTTTTAAAATAATTACTTGTTCTGAAGGAGTTAGCATAAAAGAAACTTCCTCAGTAAATAGACAGTCCCTTCAGCTAAGAAAGTAATAAATAATATAGATTTTTAAAAGCACTTTCTTCTTCATTATGCATTAATTTCCATAATGATTTATATAAAATGCTTTTAACTAGTTCATTCAGAAAATCACATACATTTTTCATACGTACAGGACAATTTGCAATTCATAGTATTAAATGGGGATTATGGTTCAATAAAATTGGCCATCACTGTACATGTTGCTTAATGAGTGATCTTTTTTGCAGATAACAGATCCTGAAAGTGTGCAGTATGCAGTGATTGGACCTAACACATGCATGGGTGATCATAAGGTAAATATATTTTTGCTTTTTTTGTTTTTTTCTCACTCTTAAAACCACTGCAGTAAACATACATTGTGGAATATGAGGCACTTAGTGTTCCTAATATAAATTTAATTTTAATTAATAAACTAATAATTTCAAATTTTTCATTAACAGATGATTATAATATTTAAGTACATAACAATCTCTTCTGAGTTGAAATATTTAGAACACTCTATGTTTCACTTACATGGCAGTAGTTCACATCCTCAGCTGTTAAATGATTTGAGTTGTTTAACAGTTGAGGATTTGGACAGTTGTTCCATGGAACATATCCTGAGTAAATCTCATGTAAAGTTAAACCAATAAGTGTGCTTTACATATTTCAACTCAGAAAAGATTATTAATGCATGTTTCACTGTGTTGGATTTCAAATTGAATTAATATTAAAATTTAGGTACATAATGTATATTATTTGTAGAAGTAGGGGTAGATTATGTTTGGATGTAGTTTAATGCACTTTTCTGTTGTCTTGTGTTGTTTAAGAGGTTGTGATAATGCATATTGCTAACAACATTACATTCATTCTGTTACTGTCAGGTATTGTGCACCTGAGACATAATCATATATCACTTTATATATACAGTGAGATAGTTTGAAAGTCCCAATAACTAATTCAGTCTGTTGACGATTAGATCCCACGTTCCTGCTGGTATATTCTTGTATAGACTTGTGGTACTCAAGCACTTTACCATCTTGAAACTTAGGTACAACATATTAAATAACAGAATTTGGTATTCATCTTCCCTACAGTAGATGCTGGAAACGATGTTGCCCTTTTTTTCTGACTTACAAGCCACAGCATAGATTTATCACTGATACACATCAGTTCCCCATACCACTAATGGACCTGACTTCATTTTGAACGTTTGTTTTAAGTTCCTCCAGCCGTGAGAGTTAGTTGAATATCCTCTATTTTCAATGTCCCCCAAAGATAAAAACCACAAACTGTAAGATCTGGGAAACAAGTAGGCCATAAACAAGGGCCAATAATTCTGAAACCAAATATATGGCATAATTCTATCATAAATTAATGAGCAGTCTTTGATTTATTTTTCTGGTCAGTCATAGAACCTGTTTCATTAATTTGTATAGTAACTTTAATATTGTTAATATAAAACTTGATCAGAATCAACACAGTAAAACGCATGTAATTTCTTAATATAAAAACTATTTTAAATCAATTAAAACCTATTTCCCAGGGGAAAGTTTAAAATTCTAAAAAAGCATTTCACTCTTTAAACTATTGAAATTTAGGACATATTTCGTGATCTATTGATCACATTGTCAACTGATACGACTAACGAGTCATGCTGGAGTTGGAGAGGCAGGTAACTGTAAGGGGCTCTGGTGGTCTATGAAAGAGCTTATACATAATGTTATCTGCTTCCAGAATTTTGAAATTCATAAGTCTGGTTCATTTTCCTTGATAAAATGTTCTCCCATATGCTTAGTTCTTTAGGAAATTGGCCAACTCTCAGTAAATTAATATCTTTGTCAATTTCATGGTGCTCGTTCCAAAAATGTGCCGCTACAGCTGATTTTTCTATCTGTTTGTGTCTAATGTTTCTCATGTGTTCCTTCATTCTGGTACCAATGTTTCTCATAGTTTTTCCTATGTATACCTTTTCACAGTCCTTACAATTTATCTGATATATCCCTAACTCTTCCTCTTTGAGTCTTCCATCTACCTTGTTTAGTTTCAACAATTTCCGAACAGTAATTCTATTTTGAGGAGCCAATATAATATTGTACTGACTAAAATTTTTTTGAAATTTATTATTCAACTGTGGATGGTAAGTGAACTTTTTGTAGATCTTATTTTTAGATAAAATACTCAATGTGGTGATTTGTTTAGTTTTCTTTAGTTTCTGAAATCTTACAATTTTTGGATCTATAATTTTTTTTTAAACCATTAGAAATTTCTGTGTCTATTATATACTGGTATTCCTTCTTATATTCAATACTGTTGAGTGGCACATTAATTAATCTGTATATTGTACTTTTGAAGGCTGCTTCTTTAAGCTTCTTGGGTTGAAATCATTGGCCTTTATATAATTACCCATATGTGTATCCTTTCTGTAGATGTCAAATTCTAATTTGTCCTTATTTTTAATTATCTTTAAATACAAAAATGGTAAGACATTATCTATTTCCATTTCTGTTGTAAATTTTATTGTAGATTCTTATAAATTCAAGCGTTTAAGTTCATCCTCTATGTGTCTTATTTGAACAATTGCAATATGTCATCCATGTAATTATTCCAGATCTTTAAAAATATACAGAAAGGCTCTTGCAATGTGTGTTTCAAATGCACTCGTGAATAGATTGGCTAGAAAAGGTGAAAGACTCATGGGAGATATTGGTCATGACTAATCCTGATTTTTGCTTAAAAACTTCTCCTTCATAAGTGAAATAAGCTTGATTCAAACATAATTCTGTAAGATTAATGTATTCATTGATGTGTTTCTCTGTTAGATTGGAAGATATTGGCCACTTTTTCAAAAGACTTAAGACTTTGTTTTGCGACAGATCTTTGACATCAAAAGAAAGTAAAGTGTCTTTAGGAGATAGTTGATAATCTTAATTCTCTTAATGAGATCCATTGAATTTTCATACTTAGGCTTTCAAATATAGGAAATGTATTGAACTGTGAAGTTAACCAATTAGCTAAATTGTATCAAGGGGTATTAATTAAAGGTCTCATGTTACTCCCTGGTTTGTGTATCATGGGTAAACCAAAAATTCTACCTAAGGAAGGATTATGTGTTTTTATTTTGTACTGATCGATTTTTGAAAAGTATGTGCCTCTTTCTAAGGTTTTTTTTTTTATTGCTTTTTGGCAGTTATTTGATGAGTTGGTATTGATTTTGATGAAGTTATCACTGTTCAAAAGATCTTGCATTCTTAAATTATAATCCTCTTTGTTCTCTTTGAATAATAAATTTCAAAAAAATTTTAATCAGTACAATATTATATTGGCTCCCCAAAATAGATTTACTGTTGGGAAATTGTTGAAATTAAATAAGGTAGATGGCAGACCCAAAGAGGAAGAGTTAGGGATATATCAGATAAATTATAAGGACTGTGAAAAGGTATACATAGGAAAAACTAAGAGAAACATTGATACCAGAATGAAGGAACACATGAGATACATTAGACACGAACAGATAGAAAAATCAGCTGTTATAAGGACTGTGAAAAGGTATACATAGGAAAAAACTAAGAGAAACATTAGACACAAACAGATAGAAAAATTAGCTGTAGCGGCACATTTTTGGAATGAGCACCATGAAATTGACAAAGATATTAATTTACTGAGAGCTGGCCAATTTCCTAAAGAACTAAGCTAATGGGAGAACATTGTTATCAAGGAAAATGAACCAGACTTATGAATTTCGAAATTCTGGAAGCAGATAACATTATGTATAAGTTCTTTCATAGATCACCAGAGCCCCTTACAGTTACCTGCCTCTCCAACTCCAGCATGACTCAGTCGTATCAGTTGACAATGTGATCAATAGATCAAGAAACATGTCCTAAATTTCAATAGTTTAAAGAGTGAAACGCTTAAGAGTGTTGAACATTTGAACCATTTTAGAATTTTAAACTTTCCCCTGGGAAATAGGTTTTAATAGGTTTAAAATAGTTTTTATATAAAGAAATGTAATATTGTTTTTTGTGGACTGCCAGAAAATTTATGCCTAAATGCCTATCTTATTTGGGCACATGACTTTCTGTACCTGATTTATGCCTTGAGGATGAATATATGACAATGCAGCCCAAATCTCCCATTGCACAATTCTACTGCACTATAATGAAATCTCACTCTTGATTACATAACACAACTGCCTGACTCTGTCAAGATCCTGCTTATAGCGACTAGGAGAGAGAATGGCACTGCTCATGCCCCATGGGAAATCTCGGTGATTGCAGAAGGGAGGTACACTGGTCGGCTGATCTAAGTTGAAGGATTTTTAAACTGCTCTCACTTATATTCAAGGCAGTACTAATTTGTATCATTTTTTGCTATCTAATTTCATATAATTTGGCCTACATTCAAAATTTATTAACAATGCTTCAACTAGCCATGAAAATGTAAAAGTAGAACTCTTTAAATAAATTTCATATTTTATCACTAATGCAAAAAATTACCATCCCTAATTATGAATAATAATCTTGGCTAATACTGCTTTTTAAATTCTAATCTCAATGTGTTCCCACTATATCCATTACATATAAAAACTGTGTTGCATGCAGGTTATTGTATTGTGTAAAGATGACATTTATCGTAATCTTAACTTACGTTTCATATTGTAAGGTACATTTGACTATTAGTCCAGTCTGTGTACACCATGGGTCTAAAAAAGGCAGTAAAAATTCAAATTTTTTGTATTCCAAAATTTAAAAAATGTTCATAGTATTTGTAAATCAGTGGAAAAATGGGGAGGGTTCTTCATTCTAATAAGAAATATTGAATCAGAGTTTTCATTAAAAATTACAGACTTTGAAATAAAACTTTGCAGAAAAGAAATTTCTAGAGCACTAATTTACTAGGCGTACTTTACTTTATCCTACATTAATGTGTTCAGTTGTTAACACTAACTCCACTTACTTTTTTAAAACTTTGGACTAGTTTCGGGAGAGGTTCCTCCCATCACTAGTCCAAAGTTTTGAAAAAGTAAGTGGAGTTAGTGTTAACAACTGAACGCATTAATGTAGGATATATTACCACTCCATTGTCTACAGCTTCGTAAGTACAATTTTTACTTAATTGTACTTTACTTTGTTAAACTTTGGAAAATAATAGTTTTGTAACTTTTGTTTGGATTTTTTTTTTGGAACAAAAATGACTTTGACTAATCATGAATATATAAGCCTCTTGGCTTGTTTTATTATTATTAGGATTTGTTTTTGGAAATGTATGCCTAATACAGTAGTATGATTATTATTAACAAAGATTTATACTGCTGGCATTGTAATTGCAATCAGATAAGTTATTATTTAATATGAACAACTAGCATAAACTTTTCTTGTTTTTAACTATAAATTGTTTTTTTTAAAAAAAAAAAAAAACAATCTATATCATTGTAAAAAGGGTTTTTTTTTTTTTTTTAAGTGACGTTGATATGTTTAATTAACTTTAGTTATTTTGAAAATGCAAGCTTTTTAAGTTTTATATAGGCTTTTTTTAGCCCACTGTGTATAATATTGTGTGTATTTAGTTACTATATTTTGTGTATTTGATGATAACTTACCTTTAGGATTCAGCTGTTGAATGAGGAAGTTGAAATTTAAAAATATTAATATTTTTAATCACCTGTAAGCCCAGCATCTAAAATAATGGTATATAAGCACTGTTATTCTCTGTTTATGTCTATGGTAGAAAGTAATTAAGCTCTTAGAAAATACAATAATTATGTAATACAAAAATTAAATTTTATTACATATTTAGCAATTGGAGAAAAACTTCTTTGTAGTAATGCCCATAAAAGTGTTACAACCAATTGAATAATTGCTTAAAGCATGGTATAATATCGTCCCCTCATTTTGCTATGCAATCAGAGTTTGTATATACTAGTGGAAACCAGTTGATCTTTAGTGGATGCTATTCCTGGTAAGATTGTAGTTAAAGTCCTGCTGATGCAGGGAATTGAGCTTGTATCATGCCAACTGTTTCAGTTGCATTTCTATAAGAAGTGCATATTAAACTTTCTTCCATGTATTTGTGTGTTATGGAGTATGCTAGAACAAAGAAAATGGATTTGTGATTGTTATGTGCAAAAGAAATCATACAAGTACTATAAGAAAAATGAAACCAATCCTGTTATTTTTTGATATGCTTGTTAATAAGTTATATGATAATTTTCAGACTGATTTATTTTCTCTGAAATGTATACAATTAAACCTAAACATTAATTTTTGTTAAAGTTCCCTGGTACTTCCATACATTTTTTTTCCAGCAGTAAACCAGCTTTCCTATTCCAACAGCATAAATCTAGCTCCTTTGGGTGATCTCTTTAGCCAACTGAGAATAGCATTTTGTATGGTAACTTGCTCTTCAAAACCTAATTCTTCTAGGTAGTTAAGAGATGTAAGCAGATAAGAGGACTGGAAGTTAGTGACATAAAACTTCCAAATGTATTTTGGTAGAACACAGACAGCCTAGGCTTGATCCCAGAGGTCATAAGTGGAATTTGTAATAAACAAAGCAATGCCTGACCAGGTTTTCTTTGGGGTTTCTGGTTTCCCTTGCCATCATTCTGCTATTGCTCCATTATCACCCCCATCTCTATCTTCACCATTATCACCTAATTTAATGCAGTCTCCAGTTCTCAGCTTTCTTCTTTGCATGTTACCCCCTTCCAATAGTGGGACTCACAGCCCCTGGTAGTTGGTACTGGTGGTGTAGTGGTAATCATACTTGCCTCCTAAACCCAAGATTGCAGGGTTCAATCCTGGGCAGGGTTGATGGATTTTTTCTGGTGTATAAATCCTAAGTATGACTTCCTTCTAAATGGAAGTAAAACTATGGGTCCCATGTTGTAGATTTACGGCATATTAAAGAACCTCAAGCCTGAAAGAAGAGACCTTTGGGAAAAATTTATCAATCGTTTCACATCCTGAATTGAATGGGATACTGATGATTGGAGATGTTGAAAAAAAAAAACTGATATTTACAAGCCAGAGCTAATTATCTCTGGGTATATAGAGTACATACATGCATACATACTCCAAGGGTGGTGTATGTCAGGACCACTCCAAAGACATTATAAACACAGAAAATTTCAGACATACACATTGAGATGGAATGAAGATGAATGATTAAAAGGAAGGTGAATTGGTGAAAGTGAAATTGCCCTTTCAGAAAATGTATTGGGGAAAATCTCAGTCTAGTTAGTCAATGCAGGATATGAACCTGGTATCTCCTTAATATAACTTCTATGCATTGCTGCCCCTTGCTAAACTCCAATGCCTGGCAAGTAAGTGGGCATTAGAAATCATCAAGATTACTAATATAACAGTCTTTCAAAACTTACCACTTCTTGTTAAGAGCTGCACTTACAGGGATTCAAAATAAGGATCTTAACATTGAAGCAAAAAACAGAAGCACAATAATTTCTCTTTTCCACTTTCTTTACCCTTTATGTCTTCCCTTCCTGTTCTATAATTAAATTGATCTTTGAAATTGATACAGATCCATTTCATAGATTGTTGTAATACTGTTATTTTGTTTTCAGGATTGTAAAATAATAGACAACACCCAATTTGAGCATATATCTGATTTTGGGGGAAAAAAATCAGTTATGACATTTAGTGGATATATGTACAAGATGCAGTCCATAAATTTCAAGCCTGACATAGAAGAACATTAATAATGATTGCAACGATCATGCTACCTGATACATACATTGTTTCAGGATTATAAACAGTGCATTTCCTTTCTGGTCACATCATTCATTACATTGGGGAAGCTCATTTAAATTGGCATGTTGCATAATGCAGAATAATTAAAAAATTGAATACAGATTACATTTTTAAATAGAGAAGGAATTTCATCCAGTGATATTAAACAGTGCATTGACGATGTATATAGAGAAGCTTCCTCTTCATATTCTACCATGAAGGTGTTTCCTAAAACAAATATGTTTAGCACCTTGTATCAACATTTGCATATACATAAGGTTAGTGAAGAAGGATGCTCCAAATTCTTTCAGCAATTCAAATGCAAGTATGCATGAAATGTGGTCAGAAATTCTATAACCTTTGTCATGATAACCAGAGGGGAATATTGCAATCCATCATCATAGAAGTTGAACCAATGGTCTTCTACTATGATCTCTCTTTCAAAAGAGGAGGAGGTTGAAGCACACCCTAGAAAGGCCAAACAGTCCATAAAAATCATGGGGACCTTTTTTGAGACTGCAGGGTAATTCTGATGATAGACATCATAGAAAGGAACACACCAGTGACTGGGAAGCTCTAATCTGAATTACTGTATCAACTGTGGAGTGTCATCAAGGAAAAAAGACATGAAATGCTGAGTCAAGGAGTTTCTCTGCTGCACAATAACATGTAAATTTGGAAAGGATAACTTTTTAAGGAAGGAAACACCCCAGGCTTAATTTTAGAGCACCTCCCCAGCATTTGCCATTTATAAGGACTGAGGAAAACCTAGAAAAAAACCTGAGTAAGGGAGGATGGTCCTGGAGAAATCTATTCCCAAACCTCCCACTTACTAGTCAATGCCTTAACAACCTCGGCCACAGTGGCAGTACAGCTGCGGTGAACACATGTGACTTCCAGGTGCTGGATCATTTCCCATATAGCCAGATCTTGCTTACAGCAATTATAACCTGTTTTCAAAACTGAAATCTGGTCTCCCAGGGCAGAGACTCTTGAGCACAGACTGTTTTGTTTTAGATAGATTTAGTTTGATCTATAAATGTGAGAAATGCATGAAAGTAAAGGGAGATTAAGTTGAAAAAGATACTTGTATTTTTATTTTATCACATACCAAACATTGTCAGGCCAGAAACTTATGGACCACACTATGTATATATTTTATTACAAAAACTTTTATTGTTGTTGACTGAGAGATTATAGTGACTGACATACAAAGATTTCATACCAGTTATATGGTTGCCATACAACTAAAGTGATATTTTTTTTATCTCTATAAACATATTGAATACCACTTTTTGCCAATATATGCAGGTTAAGTAATGTGTTACCATATAAAAGTATTTTTAAAGAATGCATTCCCAGAACTGACTAATAATTTGTTCACAGTGAATAGAATTATTCAGTCAAATGTAAATATAAGTATTGTGAACTTTCAAATAAGTAATCAAAGTCTTTCTAAACAAATTTGGTCACTTAACTGTGGGAATGGATTTTATCATTTTTCTATCAGTAATTTTTATCATTCTGTTCCTCATTTGAGAATGTGATAACCAGCAAATATTGTGCATATATTGTGAGATTTGTCAAAAGTTTAAAGTATGGCTTGGCTGATAAACCTTATGGGTTTGAAGTGTGTTATCTCTTTCACTTAAACATGCAGCCAGTTTACCTGGGCTTTCGCATCACACACGATGGGAACAATAGCAGGTATCATCCACACTATTCTTCTATTATCAGTTTCAGTAGTGATGATGCAAATGTGGATAGATGCTTTGTTATTTCTTTGATTCTCACCAGAACCTATTTTTCTTTTAAGTTCTTGTGAGCTAAATTGCATTGGTGTTTACAAGAGTCTTGCAGTGAAAAGTTTTTATCATTTGTTTGTACATAATAAAATGCAACATTATTATGATTACAGATGTTGAAGGAGAAGTTATAATATTGATAAAAGAAAAGATCCAAAAGTATAAATGAATATTATAAGAGAAAAGTTACAGAACAGGGATGCATAGCAAAGCATTAGAATGCACTTGTGCTGAGGCAGGTTGGTTCAAACTAGTGCAGGTTTTGGGGAAATATTTCATTTTTGCTATAATCTGTATAAATAAGATCAAAGGTCATTAGTGTTATAGATATTTCATATAAACTTTAAAGTAAATAATAATATGTGAGACACCACAGGATGTGTGAGATTGCTAACATTTGTGAACAGGACTTACAGTTCAAATCCTCAATTCAGGGTTTTTCAATGTTTTCCTCATCCTCATCAATGGCCACACTTTGGTTTGGAATGCTTCTTTCCAAAATTCCTTTCCAGTTTATCATTTCAGCTTGTATCATCTGTGCCCACTGCATATGTCAGAGTAATAAAAATGAGCATTAAATGCATTAAAAATATTTTAAAATATTCTGTTCTGTATGTGAGGTAAGTCTGGGACAGCCAGTACTAAGAGCTATGATATCTGGGATTCACTTTTTATTTGTTTAATGCCCATTTTAACTTCTAAGGCATCACAGGCAGTAAACTTGATGATGCATGAGATGAAATGATAAACTGGGAAAGGAGATTTTTTTTAAAAGAAGGAAGCGTTCCAGGCCGAAGTTTAGGGTACCTCTGTAGCATTTGCCATTTATGAGGACTGAGGAAAACCTGGAAAAATCCTGTAAGGGAGGATGGTTCTGGCGGGAATTGAACCCCAGACCTGCTCATGAATCAGATCTAAGAGATTCACTTGGGAGGCCTCTGGGTAGTTCCCTCAGGATACTTATTTCTGTTGAGTTTCTTTACCTCATTTTGCATTGATACTGGCACAAAGAATTCCAGACCACCATGGGGAACCAAGGTTGTTAAGGTTCCAAATCTGAACAGAATTCTCACTGATGGCAGAAAACCAAGACTGCAAGACTGGCATTCAGTCCTGCCAGTCATATTAGTGCACTTGTGGCTGCCATTCTGGTATGAGAAGGAGAGAGAAAGAGAAAAAGAAAATAAAGAAACTTGATGGAAAACTAGGAAAATGAGAATCCCAAGAAAAATATGGAAAATCCTAATTTGTCCCCTGTGGAGGCAAACTTGGTTTAGCCATCATGTAAACATAGGTGTATAACTGTTGTAAAAATTTAATTAAAATTTTTTGTTGGAGGTTTGTAGAATAATATTGTCCTTAATTTAATAATATTTCTTTCAACTCTTGAATTGCATAGAAAGATGATAGGAGTGGAGATAGCTTCAATATTCATTTTATTCAAGATTGAAACCTTCTTGGCACTTAATTGAAATTATAGCTTGTCAAACTCCAAGCTTTTGGCCATCTTTACTTTAAAACCACTCTCACAGTAATTAATTAATTAATTAATTAATTAATTGAAATTTTATTTTTTGAAACATTTACCAGTTAAGCTTATATATATTTTGTCCACAAAGAAACTCTAAAAAGCAAGAATTAGTTTGTTATTTTATGTAATATGTAAATAATAGGTTGTGTTTAAAATATTATTTTATTAGAATGCATACTTTGAATTAATTTATGTAATAAAAACAATAATAATATTATTCAATATTAATGCAGTATTTCTGCCCTTGTTGTTTACATCTGTTTACTATTACTAAAGATATTCTTATTATACAATACATTAATCAACATACATTTTTAATGTATTTTAAAATTTGTATGCGGATAACAAATTATACAATACTTTTGCAATATATTATAAGGATTCTTATCAAAACTTCACAGCATTTTCTATATACATAGTTCATTATTTATAGAATCATATATCTGTACATCATGTATTTATTCAACATAAGGTTATTTTTCACTAAAATACTACCTTAAACACATATAAAGAAACTACTGTTAAAGTTTTTTCTTGCTTGAATATATCTACATGAATCTCTAGCAAGTAATGAATAAAGTATTCTTGTGCAAGGTTTACTTTAGCATTGCTGATTGTACCCTATAACTCAAAAAAATTGTAATAATTGTGGATATACTAAACCATTAACACTTTTTAATTAGTTCAGATAATTAGCTAAGTATCTATACAATATGCATTATTATTTATTTCTTAATAAGCATAATCTGTTTGTTAATCTCAGCACAAGATTTTATCAGTATGAAAACATAAAAATGAATGGTGATCCACAGCAGCAGTTCTTAAATTTTCCTTAATCATGGACCTCCTTTAACATTTCTTAATATTGCAAAACCTAAAGATTTAACTCAAAGTTTAAAGAGTTAAATTTGCATACTATATATTCTCACCAAGACAGCCTGGGTTCAACTAGTGCCATAAGTGGAATTTATGTCAGACAAAGCAGCACCTGGGCAAATTAATCAATAAATATTAAATTAAATGCACTATTAAAATCTTTACAGCTGGAGAGCTCATGTTAGGCAACTGCAAGAGAGAATTTTAAGTCTTATTTGTTAATGTCTGTGATTGTTCATACATAGCAAAACAACAGTAGAAGTTAAACCAATATAAAATGCTTTGCAAAGCTTAAAGGATAACATATATATGACATTCTTTGAAGCACAGTTAGAAAATGAAGTAATGCTAAATTCTCTGGATAAATTAGGAATGTAGAACAAATGACATGGCGTAAATAGCGCATACATTTGAATTTAGGGCATTGGCAAGAATATGAGCCTGTGACTGGCTGAGGTAGTTTGGATGAGTTAAGTTGCAGTGAAATATATTTTTAAGGCTAGGGAGATGTTCTAAAATTAAGACGGTACAAATTTAAAAAATTACTTAAAGATGAAGGCATTAATGAAGCATTCTTCTGAAATTGTTTAATGCTCTTAATTCCAGTGACATATGTGGTAATAAGATTATTGAATTTCTTATTGGAAGTTTTTGGTTTGCTTTGGAATTTTTTATGTATTCAAGAATAAATGCTGTCAACAAGACAGTAATTTTGTGGAATCCCCAGAAGAGCCTTATGGACCACAGTTTGAGAACTGCTGATGTACAAGATCTCTGATTGCAACTTGAGATTGAAGTGCTATAAACCTTTTTATTAGAAAGTTAATGATTTCTATATAAACGTGCAGCAATAATGAACTAAAATTTAAAAATAGCACTTGTTTGGTTTTGGCTCCTAATGTTTCATGACATTATAATTACAAAATAGTATATAAGCAAAAACAAAAGAAAATTGAATACATACTGAAGTAGAGTCCATGTCTTCGGCTCATCCATGAAACACTGCTTCCTCCCTTCACCTTCAAATTATAGCAATAGCAATAAAGAAAGAATTGAGAAAGCAAAGAAAAAGAAAACATAAAGAACTACAAAACAAAATTAAGAGTGATAAAAGGAAGTCCAGCCTAGATTTGTTACTTTGCTATGCATCCTGTTCTTCTGTAAGTTATCTAATTTATTGTCATTCTGGGGCTAGTAGTTTAAGATTGGTAAGGAAAGAACATTCAAAGATTGGGAATGGCAGAAGTTCTGTGGCTTGGAGGAAGGTTAACTATTTCACAGGTTAGTTACACCGAGACACTGCTATAGTAACAGTGGAAGTGCTGTGATAGTAAAAAGACCATAACCTTGTTAATCAGTGCTTTGTATTTAGATTTTTTGGCTTTTTGCATTTTGATATTAAATTTTGCAGGAGATACCTTTATTCTTGACCTTTAAGTTTGAAACAAAATGTAAACATGGTTTTTGGAAAGTAAGAGGTATTTTAAATTGATCATATCTTTAGTAATTTCTATGTGGTTTTGAAAATTGTACCCTCTCATGTTACAAAAGTTTTTTATTATTGATTTTGCATGCCCGCTACCAAGGTCTTTGAGGACAATGAACAATTGATGCCTTAAGTTAACCTGAGCCCTGTTTCGTATAACTTACAAATATGTTTCATATAACAGGTATACAATTGACACTTGTCACAAGGCAAATTTCTGCAACATAAAGCTGACTATTAAGTAAAAACAAATTGTCAATAAATGACTGTTTTAATGTTCATAGAAGTACAAGAATCTAAAACTCTTTGCTATTTACCAAGTATTAATATTTACTTTCTGATCATAGTGTAATGTAATTGAAATGTGATAAAGTGCAATGTATTTATAATCTTATCAATTAATGGAATTACTTTTATTAGCACATTATTATCTGTAATAATCTATATTAAAAGGATGATTTTTGTTGCTTTACTGCATATTTTTAATATAAATATAACCCAGCAACACAAACGATAAGGTAACTAAGGCCGTTAATGTTAATCAGCTACAAAATTAATGCCAGATAAGCTATAGGAGCACTGAAGAAAACGTAATATTTGCTGCTTTCTGTTTCAAATTTTGAAAAAAAATTAAAATTCTACAAACTCATTTTTGTTTGGCTAAAATTATTGCTGTCACACATGCTATGACAGGTAAACATTCTTGTGTCAAATTTGTTGACGATTTTATAAATATGTGAGGTTGTCACTATTGTATGTGACTTTATTATGTTTCATAAAATAAATATCTCCAACAAATGATCACTTTTTATCAATGACATTAAAATTTTTATGAAACATAATATGATAAATTGGTTGTGACAATTTGCCTTGACAAATTTCTCATGCTTTATGAAATGGAAAGTTGTCAGGCTATTGAAAACTAAAACTATTACCTGTCACCTGTTGAATTGTCAATTTTTATGGAACAGGTCCCTGGCTATCAACTTTTCAGGACAATGGAAAAATCTGGAAATAAAACCTTACCCATATAGCTTGAAAGGGTTTGCCTCTACTTTTACTTTGGTTGAGAGCCAATATATGAACTATCTGCACTATGGAGATGACCACAGAGCAAATATTTTTAATGCTACCATGATAAATCTATTGAAAAAATTTGAAAGTATTGTATTTTAAGTTGCGATGCTTGTTTGAATTTTGTATACTATAGCTTGACTAACTTATTTAATTTTTGGATATATTTTTTGTATTCATTGTTAGTTATTTGCTCCTCACTGCTTGTTAAGCTATTTTCTCTCCCTCTCGCAAAGAATGTAATCAGATACAGTAAGGTTGATTTACGGGCCACTTATTTAAATTTTGGACATATTTTTTGTATTCATCGTTAGCTATTTGCTCCTCACTGCTTGTTGAGCTATTTTCTCTCCCTCTCGCAAAGAATGTAATCAGATACAATAAGGTTGAGTTACGGTCCACATGAGCATGGCTGCTTACTGGGGAAGTGCAGTTGCCACAATCAGTAAAAGTAAGATAGGGTTGCCTCATATAAAGTTAGTATTTTAATTTTAGTATTTATATCTTCACTGAAACCATAAAATGACGCAGTATTTAAAACTAATTTTTAATAAGCACTAACAGTATTATAAGAGATGTCATGCCCCTGAGCACTATTCCTGTATTTCATCTAACTATTCTTCTTAAGAACACATTTCTTGTTATTGAAAATTCTGTCTGGCATAAGTTTTAACAGGTTGGCCAACAGCTTCTCTTCCTGGAACATCATTGCCGGGTATTTTCTTGTCACCTAACCACTTCTTTGCAAGAAACTGTTTTTACATATGTATTGTACATAACAACCCAAACTGCCTGACTATATATGTGTGTGTATATATACACACATATATATATACACACATACATAAATATATTTTAATAGTTTATTTATTGCCATTTTGCATTATTCTTCTTGTGACGTCTCTAGATTGTGGAATGTAATGAATTAATGATGGTGCAAATGAGCTGAGTACTTGGCACCTTAAAGTTTTCTGGAATTCAGTTTCTCAGGGTAAGGAAAAACTCTGAAAGAAATCTTACCCAGACAACTTGACTTGAGCGAATTCGAACCCAGGACCTCCAGATTAGTAGTTGCAAATGCTACCAGTAGACCACAGAAGTGGTCAAGACTATATTTATGTAGGATTGTAACTTACAAAGAACAGTTAGCACACAGTTTATAAAGCCCAGAGTAATGCACAATCACTTGCTTAAAAAATCTCCCTTAAACTAACTACAAGCTGCCATGCGCACTGAATTATAATACCTAGAGATAACTGACTTCTCCCAATAAACAACTGTGTTCTACCAGCCCATAACTCCAATAACCTCATTGTATAAGCAGTGAGTGTAATTTTTTATAAACCTGTTTGTTTTTTTGTATAAGTAGACGTTTTTATTTTGTAACTGGCTTGAATGCTTATAAAAATATTATTATTTTGAAATACCTCTTACTTTTAGAAATTCAAATATAAAATAAATTGCAAGAGGCTCTTGAAGATGATAGGTGAAAAGAAAATATCTTAAAGAGCAAGAGTCATTTAACTGATACAAGATTAAGTGAATGAATGCCTTACTTATACAAACATATTGGTTTTAATGCAAATGAGAAAAATACGTTCATAAGAAAGTTTAGGAGAGTAGCCAAAATGTGGAATGAGGAAGTGTTTAAGGAGCTAGGTAATAATTTGTATAATAATTTGAATGTAAGATACTGTCACAAAGGAAGAAATTTACAGATCTCTGTAAACTAGTTGGTTAGCATGGAAAGAGGCTGAAAAGTTATTTTATTTGCATGCCTCATATGACTAAATATGAGAGTGGTTTGATAAGTAACTTGGTTTGCATACTAATAGAGGTAACAACAACATCTATATGTGTCATAAAGTTTGTTTTCTCTCTGGAAATGCTAATTGGAACTTGTACAGTGAAGCTAATCATATAATTAACATCATTGTATTTGAGCCAAACCACATACAAGTAAGTGGAGCCAATAAAAGTGTGTAGTTTGACTGAATCAGACAATGAATGATTTTAATTATTTGTTTTCAATGTTCAATATTCTATAGTCCTAAGTCATAAGGATGCTAATTTGCTGTGGCAGTTGTTGAAAAACAAGCAATTTGCATGACAGTGAAAAGCGATAAGATTGGAATTTGTGGTGTTATTAAATTCTTTTTCCTGGAAGGAACATCAACAAAGGAATTTCATGAGAGTATTTTACCTATATTGGGTGACACATGCCCTCCCTATGGAGCTATTCAACTTTGAGTAAATGAATTCAATGTGACAAGCATTGAAGATGTATCACGTCCTAGAACTCCAAAATCAGCTGTGAGGTCCATAGAGTCCAATAAAAGTCCATGACGATGCTTAGACTGACAGACGAGTGAAAGTGAGCAAGTTAGCAAAGACCATGGGCATTTTAACTGAGCATATGTAATTTATTTTGCAAAACGAAAAAAACTTTGTGCAAGATGGGTGCCACATCTGCTAACTCCAAAACAAAAACATGCAAACATTGGCCAACTGTTTGGAAATGTTTAAGAAGAATCTAACAGTTCATTTTGTGACAATAGATGAAATGCATTCCATTCACTGGAAAGGTGATGGCTTCGGTTTTTTGGGATGCAAAAAGAATTGACTACTTGGAGAAGGAGGGAAAAAAACCATTACTGGGGAATACAATGCATTTCTTTTGAGGAGACTGAGGACAGCAATCATAGAAAAACGTTCTGGAATGACCAGAAAGGTGTTGTATATGCATTTAACCATATCAGTCAGGAAAAAGTTCCCAATTTACAATTTGAAATACTTATGCATCCACCCTGTTCACTTTGTCTCACTCCCTTGTATTATATCTGTTTTCAAAACTAGCCTAGCATGATACCAATTTTAAGTCAAATGAAGAGATTATATAGGAGGTAAACGAATCTTACAAGCTCCTCAAAGAAACCCACTGCCACCAGGAATCACGAACCTGGAAAAACATTGAAGCAAGTGTATTGAACTTTGAGGGGACTAGTTGCAAAACTAAACTTGTTCTCTTTAATATCAAACCATGCTACTTATCAAACAGTCTTGTATGTTTGTACATTAGTAGAACATTGTTCTCAGCATGAAAATGCAAATTTATATTTTAGGTATTTTTCTGAGGTTTCAATGACATTTAAATTTGCTTAATGTATGAATCTGTAAACAAGGCATCTTCCCTCTTCCCCTTTATATAGTAAAGCATAATTGCTTTTAGCTAATGTTGAATGTACATGAACCTCTGCTCTTTATATGATTTTTCACCAGTTGATAACTAAGAGTAATAATGTTGAAATAACTAGTGTGTCTCATTTTTACTATATTTGTTCAATGTGTTTTTCTTTGCAGCCAGTGTACTTGAAGTTGGAAATAATCTCCAATGCAGGTATGATTCCTTGTGCCTGCATCAGTGAAAACAAGCCTCCTACAAACTGCTTTGGCCTTCACAGTTGTGTATGCCTGCCTGCCGATGCACGTGTCCCTTCCACTCGCTGGTTGCCTTGTCGAACCCTTCAAAGTGGAAAGTTAGACCACTTAGCCTTATCTTCCATGCTACTTGCTACACGTAGCACAGCTGATAAACTGAATGGTGCTGAAAACCATCTCTTACTTCCACCAACCTCACATGTTTCATTGCAGCATGAACCTTACACCCCTTCACCTTCCCCTTCCCCATCTGTATCATCTGATACTGAATTTGCACATGATGAAGGTAGCAATAAACAGGAGGTTTTGCCAGAGCCACAAAATGAGACTAAAATATCAGGTAGAGTCTTAAGTGCAGCAAATGGAAACAGTTCAATAAATGCTGAAAAAAATAAAGTATTGAGTTCATTAGAGATGTTAGAGACAGTTGTTGAAACCAAAACTCCTGAACAAAATGTGTCTGAGGACAGTACCTGTCCATTGGGACAAGTTCCGGCAGAACTGAAAGCTTTAGAGGGGGAAACAAAATGCAATTTTGTGTCCAAACATCGCAGTAATGTACGTAGAAGAAATAGATCTGAAACTGAAACTAGTAGTGCTATTCCAAAATCAGAAGTAAAACGAATTAAATCAGCACCTGCTGTGGAACAAAGTTCAGCCATGCATGCTTGTTTGTGTATCAGTGATTCCTTGTGTCTTGTGCGCAAAAGTCCTTTGCGATCTCGTACTGTTAGTAGAATTCGTCTCTTGTCAAATAACAGTTCTCAGGAAATTAGTAGGCTTAATAGTCATCACAGTTCTTCTGATGAAGACTGGTTTGATGAAGTAGATGCTTCACCCTCGGCAAAATCTCATCATTTAGAATGTATTGATAAAAAAGAATCTCATACTGTGGTATCTCAGTCATCTGATGAAGCCTCAGCCATCAGAGATGAGTATATCAGGAACAATGTAGAATCTGACAATACTTATTCATTACAGCATGTTTCTGATACATTGTGTGATGTAGACAGACTACCTCAAAATGACCAAGTACTTTCTTCAGAATATGCTATAACCACTTCAGTTGTAACTCACCAAGATTTGAAATACAAGGATACTTCAGATTTAGTGGAAACAACATGTGAAACTGTTAACATGAACTTAAAGGAACAATCTTACCACTTCAGTAGCGGCAGCATACCAAATACCCTTAAATCTGGTAAGAATTTAAATTTAAAAACTGAAGGAAATGTGTTACCCATTAGCACTGGAGAGGGAAGTGCAGTGTCAGTATTAACCCAACAGTTTGCAGCAGCAGATGCAACAGGCAACCCTGTTAAGTCAAAAACAAAGAAACAATGCAGAAAATCTGAATGTGGATATAATTGTTGTGAGCTTCTGTGATTATAGTGGCAGGAAAGAAGTTTTTTTTTTTCCCACCCCAAAAAAGTAATTTTAATACAAGAAACATTTTTTTATCAACCTTTACCTCTTATCTTTTTCATCACTTTTTGTCAATCAGTATCAAAGTTGGAATTATTTGTAGATTTTGACTCATTGGGCTTCTTATTAACAGTAAAATTTAACAAAGTCTGTTTGTTGCTGTTTTATGTTGTAGTGTGTGTTTTGGTTTTTTTTAATTTCAAGTTGCTGCCAGATGCCTCCTAAATGTTTTTGCAATGCATGAAAGTACTTTTACATAGATTTTGTGCTGTGATTTTTATGAATGAAAGGATATGGCTGTTTAAAATTAAGATGCACCTCAAAGGTTAATTTTGATTTTCTAGTTAGTTAGAAAATTAATTAATGCTACAAGAACTTAAGAATGGAAGATAATTATCTGGTATCTATCTATTTTAAAGAACTGAATGTTGCAAAGAAGAAATTTGCATGAATTTCGAAGGAAAATTTTAAACATTTCTGAGAGCATCGTTTTTACATATTAAAGCTGCTTTCAGTATTTCTTGAATAATAAATATAAACACTTTTACTATGTGCAGCTGCAATTTAATGTCTTAATAAATGTATATATCTTCTTTTCTTCATTATCAGTGTTGCTGATATCTAAGTTAACAACCATATATTGTAATTACGATGTATGATTGAGTCAAACTACACACTCTAATTGGCTCCACTTGTTTAAATGTAGAACATGTTTCCCAGACTATCATCCACATCTTCAGCTAACTGTCAACTGCTGGATAATTCACAGTATTGCTTTGGGGATGTATATTCTGCTATGGTGGAGGTGTGATAAACTTAAAGTTAATCCCAGAAATGTCAAATTTCATTAATCTGTCTCTGTAATTATAAATTTAGATTTTCCCCCATGTTGCTCAGGGACCTACAGAGCCAGCAACATGGGAGAAAATCTACATTTATAAATACAGAGACAGATTAATGAAATTTGACACTTCTGGGGATAAAAACTTAACTTTAAGTTCATCACATCTCCTCCATAGCAGAATGTGCATCCCTAAAGTAATACCATGAATTATCCAGCAGTTGACAGCTGAGTATGTGAATGACGATCTGGGATACATGCTCAACATTTAAAAAAGTGGAGCCTCTAAGAGTGTGTAGTTCATCTCCATGATACAATTAATCTTAATTATATGATTAACTTCACTCTACGAGTTCCAATTAGTATTTCAAGTTAAAAAAGAGTATATGTAGTTTTTACATGTAGTATTTATTTTATCAATCTGAGCTAGATTTCTTATGAAGGCAGAACACTAATAAGCAGTACAAACAATTTCTATTTACAATTTCCCATATTTTAGAGCTAATGCTCATATACAAAACATTTCAAGATAAAAATGGCTATCCCAGAATATTGGCAAACCTTTTTTTTTCTCTTGTTCCGTTCATCAGTTTCCTAGATAAGTTTTTTGGCACAAAATACTAGCAGTTAATTTCAACATATCATATATGACCAGTAAGAGTTAAATAAATGCTCTAATAAAGTGTGTGAGGGATGATAAAAGCTTTTAGCTGTTATGTTTCCAACCACACTTTTTCTTTCACATTGTCCACAACTTTCAATAATACTGCAAAGTCTCCACCATCACAAAAACTCCATGAACTGCTGCACTCTTTTCTTTGTTCATTCCAAAAATAGTTTTAAAAAATCCATTTTTAGAGGAAGGCTTAATTCTCGGTGTAACATAAAAATTACCAAAATTTTATTAATAAAGTTAGGTTCACTTCTTTCTTTAAAGCCCCCTGCACTGTATAGAAGCATTTCATATGTGTTTCTTTGTTCTATGCACAAGTAATGAATAAATGAATGCAAAACATGTTGAAAAATATGTAACTCTAATGAGAATGTGTTAAGTGTGGAAATATTAGGAGCTCAAGAAAACTAATGGTTCTGTGCAACTATTATAATGCAAAGAGACATAGCTATTTGAATGTCAAAGTTTAGGAAGCCAAACATTTTTGTCATTGTTTAGTAATTGCTGCTTAAAAGTGTATAGCCATTAAATTTGTTTTTGAAACATTGGTAGCACTGCCACTATGCCTGTACTTGACTTACTCTTTAAATAACATGAAGAAAAATGCAGAATCTTGCAAAGTATTACTACATATTTTTAGGATTTATCATTTTTTTGATTTGAGAGTATTATGGCAGCTTCTTCATATCAACATAATGCATCGAATAAGTATCTCCCATTTTAATTTGATATGCTAATTTAAGACATCATTAACCGCTGTGAATTTTTGTTTGTAGAGTTGTAAAAGCTTGAGAGCTTGAAAAGAACAAGAAATAATAAATCTGACATATTGGAATTTAATTTAATTAATTCTTTCTGCTAAACCAGCAGATGTGTAAAGGTTAGTTTAAAATAGGTTTATAATATAGATTTTAATAGCAGGAATTTTCACAGTGAAATATAATATAACAACCTATTTTTTGAGGAAATCACTCAAATTTCAATAATTTTGTTCCACTTGGACATGTTTCAAAAACTGTTGCCTTCATCATCAATGGTTCCACTGTGAGCTTCCCAGAATGGTATTAAGATGTCACTCTGTGAATTTTATGAACTTAGTGATAAAGCTACTGTTGTTTGAAAAATCAAAATTAATTAAAGTTTCCTTGTTTTTGTTTATGAATATATTTTCCCAACACTGTGTTAATTCTGTTGGTTTTTGAAGAGCTTTTAAGAGTTTAGGTTCATGTTGAAATTGACAGTGGAACTGCTGCTGATGATGATGAATACAACAGCTTTCGAAATATGTCCAAGTAAGTGGAACAAAATTAGTTAAATTTGAGTGATTTCTTCAAAATTAAGTTGTTATATTCACTTTATAATGTTTTTTGGTATGCAAAGAACTAACTTTTTGTGATTAAGTTTATCATTTTGAACCTGCAAAACATACTATAGAGAACCATTTAAAAAATTAAGTCACTGGTACTCGTAACACATTTATCACATATTGCTTGGCAGAGTTCACTAATGCATTTCTCATTGACGTGGCAAAATATTTTTGTGATTAGTTTCTTCCTTTCTCTTAAGATCGTGTGAATTCCTTTGAAGGCAGCTAAAACTGGTATTGCAATCTTCAAAGTATATCTCTATGATGAATTTGTATATTAGTTATGGTGACACTTTTGAAAAATGCAATACTTTCTTGAAGAAAGTTCTCTTTTCTCTTTCATTGTCTCAGGTTTTTTTGTTCAGTTTCTTTTATTTAAATTCTGCTCCATATACAATGAATGATATGATGTTGACTTTGAAAAGATTTGTAACTAATGATAGTAATAATTGCTTAATATAACTTAACTTAAGTATTCATTTTTCACACTAAACTCCATTCACTTACACAAAAGTAAGATGCATTTCGAGAGAATCTCTCCCATCTTCAGTTGCTCACTGAACCGCTGTTACTCGAAACTATGGTTGGACGAATGGATGTTCCTGTGGTGGCCTTTGTTGGTTGAATTAGTAAGTTGCTGAGCTCATCCATGGGAAGAAACTCGAAATTCATTAGGTTTTCTCTATTTTTTAATATGAAAATTTTTTTCCTAAGTGGATAACTCCAATGGGTTGTGAAGATGTTTCAGCAGATGGATAGTGTGAAAAATGAATACCTAAGTTTAGGTTATATTGCCACTCCATTGTCAACATCTTCGTAAGTACAATATTTAAATTGCTTGATAGTTGAATCACTTGTTTTCCTAATAGCACTTAAGAGCATGGATGGCTCTTCTTGGAAGTTGCTTCCTTAAGAAATTTCAATATTTTTTTTTTTAATCTATTACTTAACATGTTTTTTTGGGTAAAAATGTCTGTAGCAGACTTCCACCTTGTGCCTAACATTTGTATTTACAGTTATCTATATGGGGACTTGGTTTTCAGTTGCAGAGCAAACCAAAGCCTTGAAAAGCTTGTGGAGATCAGTGGAGGCAAGAGATTAGGTAGGAAGGAATAACCTCTTACCTAGAGTCATTATGTGTATGCATCACCTGAAATGTCACCTTTCATTACGTGTATTGCGGATTCTATCCCGGCCAGGATCTATGGATTTTTTCAGGCATAAAAATCCAAAGTATGGCTTCCTTTGGGAGGGAAGTAAAGCTGTGGGTCCCATAACATACATTTACAGTATGATAAAGAACCTCAAGCCTGAAAAAAAGAGGCCTCTGAGCAAAATTTGTTGGTCGTTCCACACCCTGATTTGAATAGGACGCTGATGACCTGAGATGTTAAAGAGCATCCGTAAATAAACAAAATCAAAAGAATCATCTCATGTGTTACTGCCAAGGGCAGCTGAGATTGTTAAGGTACTAGCTTGTGAGCAGGTAATCTGGGGTTCCGTTCTCACCAGGATCATCCTCCCTGACTGAAGTTTTATCCAGATTTTCCTCAATCCTTATAAATAGTAAATTCTGGGGAGGTACCCAAAATGTAGGCCTGGAATGCTTTTTTCCTTTAAAAAAAATCCTTTCCTAGTTTATTATTTTACCTCATGTCATCATTGTCCACCACATGCGACGCATCAGCAGTTAAAATGGATGTTAAACAACATTAAAAAAATTTCACATGCTTTCACAGAAAAGATTGCCTCAAGCCTTATACAGCCTCATTGTTGGGTTACAAAGTTTAATAAAATATTTTAAAAGACTATTAGATAATTATAGTGAAACATTTATACATATTAATGGCAACAAAGGCATATGTATATTAAAAATGGGAAAACTTGCATTATTTCAGCACCAAAAAATATTACATTTGAAATAACAATGCTTTCATGCTAACACTCTCCAGAGCATTCATGAAGTAATATAATCATTTGTTTTGTGGAGTAGTCGCTTTATTTCGTTTTATGTTAGTTGAATGTATACAAAAATGAACACTATACAAAGGTTACATTCTAAGCCTTTTTCTTTGTTACTATTGAAAGAGAAAATTAAAAATTAAAATGCTATATAGACTAACCCCAAGTATTAATTTGAATCAAATTGTGATTTCAAAACATAGAAAATATGCAAAGCTTTCTGTAGAGACAGACTTCATCCTGCAGTTTCGTGATTTTAATCAAAGGATCATTGACAAATTTGAAACCATGAAAACCAAGAGAAAGCATTTTGTTTAGATATGTATATTACTGCAGTATATATTAATTCTCTCCTTCTCTTTCTGCTTGTTATGTTCAGCCACTCAAGTATGAATGTAATTCTAGTTAGGTTCTAGGTTCTAGAAGCTTACAATGGTATTCAGTAGTAAAGTGTGCACCCGGGTTTTATGCTGCTGCTATGGAATGTTGTTTCCAATCTCTGGTAAAAATGTTATTGTATCTTAATTCACCACTGATAATCCTCTCTTTCATGTCCCTTCATATGAGCTATAGCTCTGCACTTCATGTCTGCTGAAGAAGACTTTACATAGTATGGCCATCATCTTTTCCGACTCCTTCTTGCAGAATTTCCATAGACCATCCTACAATGATGCCTCTTTCCCAGGACCCAAGGGAACAAAAATTCATTAGGTGATTTCATGCAATTGATGAATAGAATTAGAGTTAAGACCTTCTCTCCTGACCAATCAGCTGTAAATAATTAATATTGGTAAAATGTAGGAACATTTTTCAGATTATAGCCAACGATGCTGCTGAGTATTTATAATAACACAATCAAACATAGCCACAAATAAGTGCCATATAAAATTGCGTAGATATAAAGTTATTTGAAAAAAAAAAATTAGGTTAGTCTATAAAATAATGCCATAATTAAATGCATAACATATTACATAAAACATACACTTAAATTGATTATGTATATTATGGTAGACCCCGACTATCCATAACTTTGGTACTGGGACAGTGTTAAAACACCAAAAGGTCTAATAACAACAGGAACAAAAAATTTATTGAAACATATTTAAGTTGTAGAAAAGAAAATGGTGTTCTAAAAACATTTTTAAATACTTTCACATACACTCTGCTGCACTGTATTTTGTACAGTACCTATAAAACACAATATTTATTGTGAAAAAATGTAATATTTTTCTGTTTTAAGCATGAAATCCTAATCTTAGCTGCTAAGTCTCTGCACTTCTTTAGGCACAAAATATTCATAGTTTTTGAAGAAGGATACAAGAGCATATATTACTGCCACAGGTGGCCAAGGTCGTTAAGGCGCGGACTCGTGAGCGGGAGATCTAGGGTTCGAATCCCTCCAGGACCGTCTCCCCTGACTGAGGTTTTTTCCAAGTTTTTCTCAGTCCTCATAAATGGCAAATGCTGGGGAGGTACTCTAAACTTAGACCTTGAACAATTCCTTCCTTAAAAATAAATCCTTTCCCATATATCCTTTCATCTCATGTATCGTCAGTGTCCATCGCCTGTGGTGCCTCTGTAGCAAAAACAGGCATTAAACACTATTCGTTCATTGAAGAGCATATCAAATGCTTGTTTATTTTCTGTATGATAAACTTCATCTACCAGCCCATCATCGTTGCTTTCATAGTTTTTGTCAGGATTCTGCTTCATAGCTGAAGCAAAGATTTGATCATCCAGCTCTTCATTGGTGCTGAAGTCAGCATCACCTTCAAGCAATCATTCCAACATTTGAATTGGCAAAAACATATGTTTGATAATATTCTGTCTTTAGAAATGTCACATTTTTTCCCATTTCTTTTAGAAGTTCTATTTTTTCTGTGATGTTAAGTTACAATACATGCATGTTTTGACATTGCAAATAATGTATTGTACATGGACAAATTGCAGCTGACAACATAGGGACACTAATTTGGTACAGTTAAGAACTTTTTTTTTTACATGTCATAATGGGTGAGATGGTTTGAAGGACAAACACCTCCACATAAAATTGGTGAGAATTGCATATTATTGAGGAAATGGTGG
Source organism: Metallyticus violacea (assembly GCA_030762175.1). Classification (NCBI taxonomy): domain Eukaryota; kingdom Metazoa; phylum Arthropoda; class Insecta; order Mantodea; family Metallyticidae; genus Metallyticus; species Metallyticus violacea. Next base: position 73,035,391 of record CM060837.1, on the reverse strand, counting down.
AAGCAGCAAAGATATAGGTGATAGGGTTGAAGAGCTGAAAAACTCTACATTATTCAGGAGAGGATAAAAGCTGCTGGTATGGTATAGGTGAACAAAGCATACTGAGCTATATCTGACTTTGATTAATGTAAATCAGTTGAAATTGACTTTTCTGTTTGCTTTGTGACCACTGCTGAAAATTCTTTAACACTGCATAAATTGGAATTCAGGAATAGTACTGCTTTTTGAATAATTAAAATTCTACCTTCAATATCATAATAAAAGATAAAAAATTAAAATTATATAAGAAAAGTAATCAAAGTTTTCAATAGGAATTTTAAGGTAAATAAGGTTATACATTAACATTTTAAAAAATGGAGTCGAAATTGTAACATACACACCACTAAAATTCAATAAAATGGAAGACTAGTTTTGGGAGCCATCGCTCCTATCATCAGTTCCTGGTCGACTTTAATATTTGACGCCACTGTTACAAAAGTTCACTATATTTTATACAATTACAAGGTTATACGTGTTTAAAATAAAAAAGATTCTACTGTAATAAGCAATATTAAGGCAATATATCATAATCATTATATTTATTTTACTGGTAACCACCATTTTTGAAATTCAAGTTAACTCTACAAATCTCACAAGATAATCAATTTACAATATCAATTCAAAATAACAGACTACATTCATATATAAACAGAACATCCAAACCAAAATTGGCAACCAATATAACAACATAATAATATATATTAAGTACAATGATAATGACCTAAAAGTATAGCAGTTCAATGTATAAGAGTAATTATAAATTATTAATACCAATATATACTTGGAACTACATTAGACAGTAGTAAATACAATAACATTCAAAACATAACAATTATCAACTAATGATGAGCAAACGCATTATCAAAAATTAAATTATGGACTTGTATAAAAAATAGTTCTTTCACACTAGGTGTTTATAGTACGTTGGTTAAAAAAGAAGAATCAAACTTGAAAAATTTGGGTCATGGCCAAGAGTCAAATTGAGATTTTTGGTCATATGTGCTGACACTAACCAACTGAACTATGTCCTCCAAGCACAAAACCATGAACCTTTCTCATCTGATGCTATATATCCCAAGAGATTTATTCCTTAAGTCACTACTCATAATGCCACAAGTATTATAACCATATACCAATTAACCCCTGCATAGTTGGTGGTTAAGCTAAAGCTCAGGTTAAATGTACTGATAGCATTACAAGTTGTATCTTAGAGAATAAATCTCTCATAGCAGAGAAAACCCAAGATTTCTTAGGTTAGAATCAGATTAGAAAGGTTCGTAGCTCTGCTTGGAGGACATGGTAGCTCAATTAGTGTGTCAGCACAGATGGCCAAAGATCCATGGTTCCAATCCAGGTTGTGATTCAAATTTTTCAAGTTTAATTCTTCCTTTCCAATTATATTATATTAGGTTTTTATCAATATCAATACTAGTGAAAAATACTTAAGTACAATATGTCCCATGTATATTCAATAATTTAGTTATCATGAGTACCCTCACGGGAATTCAGACAGCCTGGTATCTTTTATCACAAACCTATGTTATTATAACATTACAGAGCCATCCTTATGGTATATTTATCAGAAATAGACTTTCCAATAATTTCCACATCCCATGTCAGCCTATATTACACAAAAAGCCATGCTTCACCACTGCACATAAGCCCATATCAAAATTATTATTAGCAGCTTCATCAGCATATAACATGGTTTTACAGTCATATTACTATGCAACATGTGTTAAAAAAAGGGAGAACCCCTTAATTGAAGGCACTCATTAACAGTTTAGACAGTTCCATTGCACAAAATTGACCAACTTGCAGCATAGTCTGTCTGTTTATTGCTAGAGTATTTTGAACTGTTGTTCACTATAACGTGAATGTGTTTGGTGTTGAAAATGTCCTATATTAAAGAGTTGCATCTTAATTTTCAGCCATTTTTATATGTATGTAGCATTTTTTTTTTTTCCCTTGTTTTAACTAAGTCAGTATATAGTAGCTCACTGTTGTATTTTGTGACTTTGTGTTTTGCTATAATGTTTACTTAGAACACAGTAGTAAAAAATAATAAATATAGTTGGTTATTCTATTGAGAAGACTGTAATCATAGTTAATATTACTGTGCAAATAAAATGATTACAAAAATAAGTAAATCGTTCACTTTCTGTTTAATTTTCCTGTATATTAGATGTTATGTTATTACAAATGGTAGATGGTCATAACCCTTTACCAGAATCCTGAATTTTAAAGGATGTAAAAGACAGCTGAGAAAGAATTGAAAGGCAGCTCTAAAAATGGCACTTGTGATTGTATTTAAGAGTAGTATAATTTCATTGTTTCATTATTTTGCATATGTGTTTTGTGTTTTGCATATGTAATTTTATTTTTTGCCAATTATTTCTTGTAGCAATGGAATAGATCCTAACCACAATAACATTTGCAGCATTCGTTGGTCTTTAGTAACATTGCCCTAGGCAGTCAGGTTTTTAAACACCATTCTACTTAAAGAACTACTAAGTAAAAATAAAACAATTTGAAAGAGAATGCAGCTTAAGAAAAGCATCTTCGGTTGAACAGTAAGTAGTCAGTATTTATTTATTTTTTGTGTATGTGTGTGTGTGCATGCATGTGCCAAAGCTATTTGCCAATAGATTTAGTTGTTGAAATGAATTAGGTAGCACATCGAGTAAGGTACAAAGATGGGAAAGTCTGAGTGGTGTTGAACAGAATGTGGATAAAATGATCTTTAGTTGACAGCAAAGAATTTATACAATTTTTGGTTTAAAAAAATAAGTATAAAAGATAAAAGGCGTAATCAAATTAGGTACCCATATTTTCAGTTTCGTTACATTACTTTTGCACATCATTTCTCCAGCATTAGAATAAAATCTTGATTCCATAACTAGCTTACTTGCCACAGTTACCGTGAACCAGAGAACTGGCAGATCCAGGGTTATCACTATTCCATAATTCATTATCCTGGAATTTTCTGTCAAGGATGGTGTAGGTCATTAAAGTTAAAATGTGGGAAAACAAATCATTATATAATATATGGAAAAATAGTTTAGTATAAGATGACCAAAAGAGTTCTGTTTCAGATCAGACATTTCAAAGCATTATATTCTGAACAAAATATCTTTAATATTAAATATAGATAGTTATTACTATTTAGGATGTTCTGCCAACATGATGCAATATTATGAATTCCATAGTGAATTAGAATGGGAATCAAAATATCCATCTTGAGAAGTTCCCTAATCTGCAAAGGTTCAGAATCGCTATTCTCAAAGGTGACTATCTAAAGATAGGAAAAGATGATAATCTGATGGTGCGATACCTGGAGAATCTTAACCAAGACTGATGATGGTTTCATGAGCCACCTTACATGCATTTGAGTTTGCTTTATCACATTAAAGAATAACGCCTTTACAATTCATAAGTGCAGTTTTTCATGGACATATTCCAGCTGATTTAGAGTACACATTGGTGTTGGTTATTTAGGCAGCTGGCAGCAGCTCACAATCCACAATGTGCCCCAGAATCCAACAAATATAGAGCATAATCTTTTGGTGCTGTGATGATGGTGATAATAATAACTTATTCACCCATAGACATGCAATATATATTCCAGATTTGTTACATTGAAATTACATAATTAGCTTTCATTTCCTAATATCAGTTTTGGTCAATAGTTTATTATTACTTGTGAGTGACAGAAAATTTTATTTATTTATTGTTTTGTTCCCCTCCATTGTATCCTACATAATAAACAGCTACTGCTTATCTGTTACAATTACAAGAGATTATATCTGGCAGTTCCCTACAATACACTATGTACAAATAAATTTGAGGCTCTGGTATCACTAACATAAATATATTATGGTTCCAAACAGAACATAATTATGTATATCAATAAATTGCGTTGTGTGATCTGAAATTTGGAAATCTGTATTAATTTATAGTAGTCAGTTTAGATTCACTTATATTTGTTATTATGTAATCTATTGCTCTGCATGACTGTTTAGTAATTCAAGTTGGACCTGACATTATGTCTAAGATTAAAACTATATAACATATCTACAAATTCTATGATAGCATTTTCTAAATTAAGATCATTCATAATTTCACAATTATCTTTAAGAGGCGCCTTTAAGAACTCTTCTATATAACACAAAATCATTCAGTTTTGAGTTTGGCCACCTGTAAAAATTACAAATTATCATCAATGTAAATGCGAACCTATTATTTGAAATGTCATTTCTTTACAGCATTTCTTCTCCAACATTTTATTTTACTGAATTTTATCTGTCTCTTTTTTTTCTTCTCTCTCTCTTCTTTTTCTGTTTGCATACATTACTACTTCACTTCTGTGCTCTTTTCAGCAAAACAAGTCAAATCTGTTTATAATTTAGAAATTTTGACTGTTCCTCATTTTAGATATGTCCAGTTATATGAGGAGTTACCTCTGCTTAAATTGTTTCTAATAAGTTAATCTTATTAGATATATAATACTGCATACTTTGATGCAACACTCTTAAGTGAAATGTGTTGAACCATTTTTTCTGCTGCATCTGGTTTTGTGCTTTGATCATTTACAAGACAATCAGATCGCTTATCTGAATTTTCACCTAGGACATTTACTGCTAAGCTATTGGACAATTTATTCATTACTTTGTGTCTTTTGAACTAACTCTGATGCTAAACAACCTTTACCTCAAGAGTTCAGGAGCAGTCCATGTTCTGTGTGATATTACATCTGTAGGTAATCAACATTTCCAAAGAATACATTTGCATACCCAGAACATAAAAGCTTGAGTTTCCTATTAGTTTTTCTTACAGTTATGTTTACATGTGAGGAATGTGCTAAATCATAACATATTCATAACAATAAGGTTTGAGCTTTTTGACTTTCCAAAACTATGCATTTCACTCGCAACAATTTCAGCTTCATTGCAATATATCGCTGGCACCTGCCAGTATTATTTGTATCATGTGCATCATATTCTGAAGAGGGGATATTTGAAATTACTGCGTAACATCTAAAAATTGCCCGTAATTTCGTCACCGTAGGAGCAAGACCTCAGGGTTGACTGTCGCTGTAAATCGCAACTTTGGGTTTCCGCCGAGATGAGGATAATATTGTTTTACCAGTTTTTACGTTGTTACCTTCTTGATCACTTGTTTTCTTTTCTTTGAGCCGGGATTTTTTACAACTAACGGTAGTAGTGCAAAAGAATTTCTTGACTCTACAATTACTTTTCTTTCCACTGTTCCTATACACATGACATATTCCCTCTTTCTCTGCTTCTCCCAAGAGGTTTTTCGTGTATCCGTTTCCGAAATAACATCTTTTAGCTTTTGGTCTTCATTTTTTAATTCAAATTATTGTTCAGGGTTTATATACTTTTATGTAACGAGGTAACTCTGTCGTCTGCACGATCATGTTGCATGCTACCTATGTTCCGAGAAAGCAAAAGAGGCATCTTCTCAGCGACCGAATTTATATTTCCTAGCTGATGGAGAAAAAGCAGTATGATTCCTGCACTGACAAGTTGCTGTGCCATGTGCTCACAAGGCTATTGTTCGCCTCTTTAGTCGCAAAGAGAGCCTCATTAGCCATTGTTATTGGTCCTCCTGTGCGTATTCGTCCTCAAGGATTTCATTGCCTTCCTGGAACTTCGCGAACCATTTTTGCATTATCCATTCTCAGCATCAACACCGAATTGGCGTATTTTCTATACCATTGGAGTTGCATTGCTCTCGAGTATTCATAGAGAATAATATAAGCTCGTCATATTATCTTTGGGGTACTCATTTTTTATCGTTCATTTCGGAATACTGGCTAACACTAAGAAAACTTGTACCTACCAGTGAATGGCTTTAACTCTCGGCAAAATGCTTTCCCACCATAGCCTTATTTGTTGCCAGCACTTGAGATTTGAGCATCGCAAAAACCGACAATTTTTTTGGTCAACTGTATAATTATAAGAGTATAGTGCGACATCTTGCAAAAGATTATGCGCAGCCCGCTAGGTTGGGCAATGAATGGGATGGAAAAAGAGCTGGACTAATTGACTGCAATAGAAGAGCTGAGAGACGATGTTAAGCAATGCTGTAATATATGCTCAACTTTGCAATTCAAAGAACGCATCTTTACGTTACTAAACCGGGTATCTTAATATCATGTGTAACACATATAAGCAGTGCCCTATGTTTACGACCTAAAATATTCAAATATACAAGTATATATGACTGATTAATTTGCATAAAAACAATTGGACGTAGGTGCGATGAAATGAAAGTTGTTAAAACGGAAACAAAATAATAACGATAGGCAGCTGTGATTGTTTGGAATTCCTTTACATATCCATACCGGATTGGTATGATTCACATGAGCTAAACAATCGCTTTTTTTTATATTTTGTTTTGTTTATTAATGAGTAGCGTTTAACGCCCGTTTTTACTACTGGGGCACTACAGGTGGTCGCTGTAAGCGTAAATGGTAATACTGATATTACGGAAGAAAAGTTTGACGACTGGTTATAATATTTGGCGATAGGAATACGAGTCACCAGATTGAATAAAGCACAGTTGGGTAAGTAATTTTGAACTGTCCATGGGAAACATATAGGTCCAGAAACTAACATTTCAGATAACATGATTACAATTCTATTATTAAAACGGTCATATTTATGTATTGTTATGTGAAGATAATGAGGCTTTATTAGTAGACAAAGACTAAACGAAATTTTTTTAGACCTGAAAAAGATTTGAGAACCATGCAATACTTCTTCAGAAAAATAAAATAAAATACCAGGAGCCAGTATGCATAAGTTAAAAGCCTGTCATGTTGATTATTGATTTCTAGTGCGCCCTAATGTTTAGTAGAAGCTACTATAAAGATATTTTTGTAACCTGAAAACTTAATTTCTTCCTACTAGCTTTATTTGCAAATAATGCTAACTTTGTTGCCACCACAAACGTTGCTCTCTGCTATATTGAACTGTGTTATAGAGAATTAAACTCTTTCAGCCTTTGTTGCGATATTTTTGTCAGTATAAAGAATTACTTTACACTTGAAAGTAGCGTAATAACATGTTATCTGTTTGCCTTCCGTTTCGTGACTACCTTGTTAAAGCACTGTACGCAATGACAGGCCAGCAATAAATGGAACGAAGTCAGAATTGCAGCAATGCATTATGACGTAATAAACAAATTCGAACGAAGTTGCCGGCGAACTAAGCAACAGATTCGGCATCGAATCTAATGTAGTACAGTTATAATGTCTTCTGCCATTGAAAAAGAACACGACTGCCAAAGTACCGACACTTAATCGGATATGGACGTCGTACATGTTATTTTCGAAACTAAAGGAGAAGTTGTACCGCCCAGTCCAGCCCAAAAGTAGGGTAAGCCAAAAATCTTTTGCAAGTTGTCGCATTATAAGTGAGAATTAAAAATGATCACATGATTAAGGTTGAATTTGGAATAACTTTTAATCAATTGTGAACCGTATGGTCAAAATAGTTCATTATAATTAAATGACATGGAATGTATTGGATGGGTCAATATTCACCCATCATTTTGATGCGCGCAAAAAGACGAATAAAGAATAACATGTGATTGCTAGGTATAATCACCAAGCAATGCCATTTAGTAAACAACTTTTTTTTTAAAAAAAAAAAAAGTGTGATTCTGCACTAGTGATGCAGCGATCAATTAGACATTATTATAACATTAGATAACACGGGCACACAATTAACGTGAATGCATAAGTTTCGAACTACGGCATATGAAAAGGCATAGGCAAACCAAGAACTACGCGAACGCCAGAAAACTTCGATCGCGTAGGGATTGGTTTTAAACGAAGGCTTGAGCGATAACCACGCAGATATGCACACTTTGGGTCGGATTTTGCAGAAAGACGTGAATTTCCACCCATATAAACTTCAGACATTGAGAGTGCTGCAAGGGCATTTTCTGAGCAATTTATTGTAACACGGCAGGCAGATACCGCCACGAGTGGCCGAAGTCATTAAGGTGCGGACTCGTGAGTGGGAGGACTGGGATTCGATTTCGACAGGACTGTCCTCCCCGACAGGTTTTTTCCGAATTTTCCTCATAAATGGCAAATGCCGGGTAGGTACCCTAAGCTTATGCCTGGAACGCTTCTTTCCTTTAAAAAATAAATTATAATCCTTATCCAACTTATCATTTCATATATCATAAGTATCACCTCTTGTGATGCTTCAGTAGTTAAAACGGGCGTTAAACACTATTTAAAAAAAAGCCTTTCGGCGAGTGATAATGTCCGACGAAACAAAAATTCAGTTGTATGACAACGTTGACAAATGAATGAAATTGAACCGCATCCTCAAAAACTCCGTGTGGTGTAGTGGTAACCATACTTGCCTTTTAAACTCTAAACTCAAGATCGCGGGTTCAAACCCGGCCAAGATTGGTAGATTTTTTTCGGGCGTAAAAATCCTAAGTATGGCTTCCTTCGGAAGGGAATTAAAGCCGTGGGTCCCGTGTCGTACATTCACGGCACGAAAAAACCTCAAGCCTGAAAGAAGAGGCCTCTGAGCCAAATTCATCGGCCGTTTCACTCCCGGAATTGAATGGGACGCTGATGACCTGAGATGTTTAAAGAGCGTCCATAAATAAATCAAATCAGGAACTCCATCAGTAACCTCTCCATGAGCAAAAGGTAAAGATTAGGTGCGGATTTTCACATTCAAGTTTATTGGTCAGCACTTTGTTGAAAATAAAAATGGCAATTGTTTTAATGTCGGACCGCTATGTTATGTTGAATGAGTCCGTGTTTCCACAGATACACAATCTCGAATTTGACCTAGCATCAATCTGTTTTCAACAAGATAGAGCAAAGGCGCACGCCGCACTAATGGCATTATAAAGATAGGGTTTAGAGGGAGGTTAATTTCATGCAATGAAGACATTCTCCATATATGTCGGTTTGTAATTTTTTTCCTCTAAAGATATTTGAAACAGAAAGTCTTTGCCACACTGCTAGATGATTTGGACACATTAATGTAAAGAATTAGGGACAAAATGCATGCCATACCACCAACAATGCCTATGGTACTTGCCATGAGTGTATCGATAGCAATGAAGGGGAATTGAAAGGGGTAATTTCTGGAAAGTTTCAAAATGGTATGTGAACACTTCCCGAAACTGTATAATGCTGGATTTAGAATGCATAATATAAAGTGTTATTCTTTCGTTAATGTATTAAAATGCTTTGAACTCTCTCCAAACATGTCGTTAGGTTTTTTTTTTTTCCATCCCAATATTATTATGACCAAGAAAACAAATGCATATCAAATAGTATATGGCAGACACCAGCAGTATTGAAGGTAAGCACGATCAAATGAACTATTTCAAATATAAAGAATGATGTATTTATTTTTCATATAAAATGAATTGAAAGTATTATATTTAAAATTTATTATAATAAATTACATAAGTGATTCAATTTTAATAAAAAATGCTTCATTTTTAGCAACACTGACAAATTTGAGTTTTCCAAATATACTTTATAAAATTAAATTATATAAAATAAAAGTTTAATCATATAAACAATATAAAACTTTTTGAATCATTAGTTCATAAATAACATCCATATGAGAGGAGGTGGCATCCACCAAAACAAGAAAGAAAAGCCAGATAAGCGTGGGCTGTAAACCAAGTACCTTTTTGAGATTGGAGCAATTGTTTATAATTGACTACAGGTGGGGGATCAAAGTGATTTCCATTTGTCTGAGATATACTTAGGGGAATTGAAAATGTTTGTGCACATTGTTGGGAGTTGAGTGCATTGAGCTGTATGTGTCCCCATAACAAATAATCTAAGGAATTAAGGCAGGGATGAACAGACTAACTTACTGGGCTTCCTCAATCAATCTATTACTCTTTAAATAAATGGCTGTGTTAGTTTTCTGAATGTTGCAGAGAAAATGTAGTTGTTCTACATTATGTTTGAGCCACACCTGTAGCCTTTGATTGTATTATGTATCAATCAGCAGGATAGGCATTTGTTTACTATTATATGATGATAAACATGTTGGGTAGACTTCACAAAAGATGGGATTATTGATTTCCCTGTGTGGGCTGATTATTTATTATATAATAGTATACAACTGCCTGTCTTGCTGCAGGATACAACATATAATTAAAGGCTACCTACAGATATGGTTCAAACATAATGGAGCACAACTCCATTTTCTCTGCAATATTATCACAAGTAGCATACTTTTAAAGTGGTCACAAAAAACATGTCTCATTCATAAGATTCTAAATAGCTGATAGAAGATACCAAGAATTTTGATGCTCTTTCTAAGCCCAATGACTGACCCCATAATAAAAGTGGCCCCTCTTCGTTATATTTTGCAGATGTCTGGCAACAGTATGTCTGAGCTACAAATTTCTTTAAAAATAATGAACCAGGGCAATAAAACAATTTCAAGTATATTTTTTCACATCTGCTATTGCATTAATTTCTATCATGATTTTCAGTTATTGAAGATAAGGAAAATCTATGCTCTGGTTACAAAATAATCTCAGTTCACCAATTTAAAATAGACTTTTAGAATGCAGCATATTATCTGTTATACTAATCTAATGCCATATAATTTGTTGTAATGATATTGTAATTATCTTTAGCATAAAAGTTGATTTTACTTATCACCTAGTTGTTTTTTTAAGTAGCAGAACATGATATGTTTCATGATCTACCTTTTTCAGGTCCTGTGAGTGATATCCACATCATTTGCCATTTAAATTATTTAATGATTATAATGTATTTACTCTAGGGTCTTGTCAATATAATAATAGCAGCATTAAATACCTCATAATAAAAAAAAAATACTTGGTATCAAGACTAAAATATGTATAGATATAAGGCATCTCTATTTAATATATACCAATTGCTTCATCCCCTCATTTCATTTCAGTTCATTTGATAATGATATGGCCCTCTGGGACATGTCAGTGTAAATTACAATCATTGTTACATTTTGTATTCTCTTTAAGAATAGGTTTGTAGTTGCAATGAAAGATAGAACATTTGAAATTGACAAAGTTTTTCAAAATCAATGAATATATGCATGTTTAGCCATTGTTCCTATAGAGGTCATAAATTTAAAAAAGGAATTACAATAAAATATAGCAGCTATAGGTTTTCTTTAGATATATTAATTGTATGTTGGCTAGCATTCAAGATTTTAACAGTATGAAACACAAGAAAATTAATTTTTTTGTTTTACAGGATTGGCCTGCAGTGGGGACAAGGAGCAGTGGAGTAATGAGGAGGAACTATTGCCAGCACCACAGCACAATATCTCCTCATCACACATATTAGACACTACTACAATAACACGCTACATACATATAAAACATTCTGACTCTCCTGTAAGAATATTCAAAGAAACGACAGTGTAACATTTACTTCTTTTATTCTAAAAATTTACAGAAGTGCTCATTTTTACAATCCATTTTTGTTTGAGCAAATTAAACTAAAAGGTAATATACATTATTTTTTTTCATAAACTTATATAAAAGTTTTAAATGGTTATAAGATGTTTTATTCTATAATAATTAGTATATTTTAAAGTAATGTTTAAAATATTTAGTTTTATAATGTGACGTCTTTTGAACATGTTTGAGGCCATTTTAATATTTGAAAACATAGTTCAAATATGTAAACAAAAATATTGGTGCTGTTCATTAACTGACAATTATCATTTGTGTAATTTAATTTACTGCATTATAAGTACTTAATTACTAAAAAAATTTTAGAGAAGGTTAATTTATGCTCCAACATGCCCTTGGATTTCTTTTTCTGGAAGATAGAAAAATGCCTACTTATTTTATTAATTCATTAAAACAATATAAAATAAGTTTAGCCTGGTTTAAACTAGAAATAAAACTACTTAAAATCATGTCAACACATTAAAACTCTTTTGATATTCCACTTTTTAAAAACTTATTTTAAAGTACACTGGGACATGTTTCGTGAGGCACTCGCTCACATTGTCAACCATTCAATTTAATTGAATAATTTTAGCCTATTTTTCATAAAGTGTTTTGTATGTCAACATTTGGTGGCATATATCAAAGTATATTATAAAGATTATGCACTGCATATAGAGAAAGCACAAGCAAAAATTATGCAATATCTGTGTTATCGTTTTAATTTTTTTTTTTGCATTTAGGAATTTGATTTCTTGATGAAAACTGTAGAAATTAGGCCAGACATGATAAGGTTGGAATTTAATGCTCTGATAAGTTTACTAGTAATTAAAGAGTATTTATGGTATTTTTAATGATAGCAGAAACATAAGAAATTTATATGTGACAAGGTCATTTTTGCATGCTGTGTTTAGCAGAGATGCCCATTTGAACTCTCATTTTGTGAACAAATTTGATCTGGAAAAATGACAAATGGTATTTGTTGAATTGCATTAGATGACTCCTTGTGAATTTATAGACACGGCATCCTTTGGATAACCTCAGATTAATTGAGCTTATTGCATACCTTTAGTGTACCAATTCAGATTGAAGTCAGGTGTTCAGAGTTAAAATTGAGTGCTTGCTGATAAGGTGTGTTAAGCACACTAATATAGGAGTGAGTTTGTTCTCAACATGCCAATAATTCCTAACAACCTTTGAAGTGCCCAGATGTTGAATGAGGGCAGTCATGTCTATGCTGAATTTTATGCACAATGGAAATTCATGACTATGTGTTATGAATATACCAGCACCCTAACCTAAGGTTCATTTAACTACATTTTTCTTTTGGGAAGCATACCACTGTTTTTGGAATGGAAATTTATGCTCTAATTCAATGCATACATGAAAGTATAACTAGAGGTTACTGTGATACATCTTTATTTTTTTCGAATGACCAAACTGCACATAGGGCCTTAATGTTACATCAGGACTGGTTTTAGAGTGCTTGAATCTTGTCTTGGCAGACAATAATGACATTCAGATCTTTTGGGTACTAAGTCACTGTGGCTTGGATATGAAAAAGCTGATAAACTTGATCAACAAGGAGCAGCTTCAAATTTTATTGGACCAGAGAGCTCTAGGCAGACCTAATTATTCTGTAAAAGAAGCTATTAAAATCTGGTCAAATGCTCAACATTATAAAACTAGGAATCAAGATTCAGGAATTAGGTATGGCAAACTATTTATTAAAAGACCATGTAAGAAAAGAACTGAAAAGAATTTAAAAATGATTGAGTTGTCTCAATCATTTTAAATTCTTAGTATTAAACATCAATGTTACAAAAGTCCACCATATTTAACTAAAGAGCTGAAAGCTTATTTCAGTATAACAAATTTCAGCTGAACATAATTACTACTATCTCACTGGTCACTTTCCTGTGAAAAAGCATCTTAATACAGTGGACTAGTTTTGGAGCAACTTGGACTGCAAACTCTGTGGGAAGGAACTTGGAATCGCATGCTCCTGTGAAGCTTTAGCTTGCAGAAGATATTATATTTTTGGGAAACTAAATTCAGTAACTGATAATTAAGATCATTGTATGATTAACTTCATTGTACAAGTTCCAATTAATCTTTCTAGTTAATAACTGATGCTTTGAATAAACATTCTACTGTTACTGCACTGTACTCCTTGGACTAATGAATGGGTTATAAAACAATATAGGTGGTAGAATAAGCCTTTGGCTGCAGTGCATTCAAAGAAATGACATGCTTACATTTTTTCTTTCTATTCTGTGAATTTGTTTTACTAATGAGTTCCAACTAAAACAACCAAATTGGTTATGCTTTTAGTATGCTCATTTCCTTACTTCAACATTTTTATTTGTTTATTTATTCATTTGCTTGTTTTTTCATCTAGAGGCTATGTAAAGTAACTTAATGCATTTAAATATTGTACTTACAAAGCTGTTGACAATGGAGTGGCAATATAACCTTAACTTATGTATTCACTTTACACTATACACTATACTCCATTCACAAGTGTAAGCAAAGTGTAAAGTGAATACATAAGTTAAGGTTAATGCATTTATTTTCATATTTCTTCCTTTCTGCTTTTTCAATAATGCTTTGTTCTCTCACTGTTGTGTTTTCCTTCTCTCTTCCATACAAATGTTATTACATTTCATTCTTTCCTTTACCTGAAAACTTTTATGTTATGTTCCCACATGCATATATGTTACTTGAATGTAGTAGGGAGCAGTTTGAATGTCATTGCAAAGTTAAAACTGTAGTTATGAGCCGTAGATTATTTATCCACTACACCTAACATGGTGTTCAGATCTGACCACAACATCACAAATCAGACATGTGTAGATTTAGGTTCTGTTTTGGTTCACAGGTGGTATTTTATTTCCCATCTACTCTACATATGTGTAGAACTTTTTTATTTGCAAACTGGGGAGTCCCAAATAAGGACAGAACATCCTTCCCCTTTTTTTAATATGTAAACATTAGTGGTTGAATGGGTGCCATTGTTCAACAGCTGTTTTCCCTCAATACTCTTTTAGGTATCTCTTGAAACAAAACAAACAATAACAAAAATGAAGGTCAAACAAAAGCTTTAAAAAAGTTTTAAACTTTACCATAGACTACTACTACTACATATTTTTGTTTGCTAATGGTTTGAGTGTTCTCTGCACAATGAATTGACGAGTATCTTTGCATCATAAGCATTCAGGCTAATCAATGTGCTGGACAGATGTTTTAACTTAGCAAATTAAGATATTCAGGTCACCAAATTGACAAAGAAATGAAAACTATAGTATATAAATGAATCAGTAACCATTTGTCCCTAATTTGAGTAGGGTTGCCAGATCTTCATATGTATATAGAAATTGCCTATGCTTAGAAATCATTTTTTTAATGAAAGAAAAACTGTCAATTGAAACCTATTATAGAATATCTAAAATTTTAATGTTTATTAAGCTGTTGTTTTTTAAAATCTGACTATTTTCAGCTACATACAGCATTGGCATTTGACTTCACAAGCAGTTAACAGTTCATAGTAATCATTAAGTGCATGAATTAATATTAATGTACTGCAAGAGGAATTGAAACTGTTAAAAAGAATGTCAACAACAATATCAGTTTTCTGCAGTATCTGTATGTATTTGAAGAGCAATAAAGGCATAAAAAATTTCATCCAAATTAATAGATAGAATAAAAAGATAGTTTTATGATAGGCATTGGTAATTCTATTCCTTTCAAATCTAACAGAGTGAAATGAAAAGATGTATGATTACATAAATTTGGCCATAGAGATTAAGGTTATTTAAAAAGAAGCCAAGTAATACCAATAATAATAACAGTTGGAGTAATCTTACAAAAGCTCAAAAAGTACCTCCACATCATTGGACCAACAGGAAAAGTGCACAAATGCGACTACCATGCACTGAACTCTCTCAAAAATTCTTTTAACTCTGAATAATTCTGGAGATTTGCAGCAACTCATTGTTGAGATAAATAAATGCTATGCCATGCACATGATTTTAGTTGTCTACTACTAGCGCTACTCAGATTGCAGCTCAGCATATGCTATCAGTCTGTGCTAAGAACATTTGTTTACTTTAAGTGAAAGTATTTTTTACCCTTTTTTCTTATTATTTTTTTTAAATAAAAGATTAAAGGAATTTGGGAACCTTTTAGGACTCTGATTCAAGAAAATTTAGGGATAATCCCACTTCTAATTTTATCTAATTAAAATTGATCAAGTCAGTATAATTTTACATAGTAAAATCTCTTATATACAGTAGCTATGAGATAGATCGCGAGTTCAATCCCAGCCAAGGTCTATGGAATTTTTGGGCGTAAAAATTGTAAGTATGGTGTCCTTTGGAAGAGAAGTGAAGTCATGGGTCCTGTGTCTTTATGACATGACATGAAAAAAAACCTCAAGCATGAAAGAAGAGGCCTCTAAGCAAAATTTACCAGCTCTTCATGCTCTTAATTATATACTGATGACCTGAGATGTTAAAGAGCATCCGTAAATAAAACAAATCAATCAACAATCAAGCTATGAGCCAAAACCGGTGTCAGATAATAGGAAAGCACTATTTTAAATTATGCAAAAACATGCTGCATGAACTTTTTTTCATGCAGATGTTAAGCATTTTTCATGTGGATTTTTAAAAATTAAATTTTGAAATATAGGCTTTACTTTCAGTACTTAACACTGCACATTCATCTGTTAGTTCAAAATAAAAAAAATATATTTAAATTACCACATCTGATATAGTGTTAATGAATATAACATTAAATCAATTCCTCCACTGTCCTACTAATACCTTTTTCCACTTTATCTAATAGCTGCAGCTTCTATTTAAGCATAAGAACATTTTGCTTGTGCTTCATGGACTCCATCGTGCAACAGCAGGTTAATTCACTTTAGCTACTATCCACAGGTGTGGCAGTGTTTCATTGCAATGTTATCGTGTGCCCGCTATTGTGAAGTGTGAATTTACACCATGTTGGCATCACCACACTCGTCACATGAAGTCATGCCGTGTCCATACAGTGCATCTATGATGCAATTAGAAGAGAGCGAAAATTCCATCAAATTTACTACATGTCTAAAACTGGGATGTTTTTTATTCTTTGCTCTCTCTTTCTTTTCTTGTTGAAAAGTTCAATGGTTTTGGTATTGCCAATTTTTGGGTGCCAGATAACAGAGATTTTACTGTATTATTTTCCATTACATAGTAAAACCTCAGTTAACTAAAACTTTATCAGTCAAAATCCAGTCTAACTGAAACAACCAATCATATTTTACAACTGTGTATTTTGTTGTGTTGCTAATTAAGCAAGGAATCTTCATCAGCAGATGCCCAACTAATAAAAAACCGATGTTAAGACATTGCTGACAAAAATATTATTATTTTTTTTTTTTAAATTGATTACATGTGGTATTTATTATGCATTATATTTATCCACTTTATATGACTTTTTTGCTATTATATAAGATTTTTCATCAGCAAATTATTAATTTTGTATGTTTTTATCTTTGAAAATAGGTGTCAAAATGTATCCTTTTACAGTCTCTTAATTTTGGTTAACAGACATTTTACTTTGGTTCTGAGTTCTCAGATATGTGAACAGATAAAAAAGTGGGGAGGAGGAAAAAAAATTATTTTGCTGCACCAGAGGTTTAGAATTACAATGATAACAGAAATGTTCAATTTCTGAAATAAAGTGCAGAAAGGTACTTCATAATATTTCAATTATTTTGTTTCAAACTATCAGAATGTTCTTCTCTTATGATTTTCAATTCCACAGTTGTCTAAAGGAAGTTGCAATTCGGTATGTTCTTTTGTCTAATTCTTAAATGTTTTTAAAAGGCAGAGTTTACTTTTAACAGAGTTGTATCAGTAAATTGTATGAACAGAAACATGAAATCTATAATTCAGAGTCTGAACATTTTTTAAAGACTATGTTATAGAGAATTAAACAAATTTGTATTACTAAATGAGGGGACTCCCTGATATTAATAAATTTTAAAACTCATTAGTTTCTTTCATATATAAGAGAAATCCAGAGGCATGCATGTTGAGAGATAACAAATACCTGAAGTACATAAGATTTCACTTAGAATTATGAAGAAAAATTGGCAGTAATTCCCATTTAGCATGGACATTCTTCTTTGAAATCAAATACTAATTTTTTTCATTAATTTGAAAGTTTGTTTTTCAGAATTTACAGAAATGAAAATTGCTATAATTCTTTTCTTCTACTATGGAATGTCTTATTGTATGTAAGTGTAGATTAAATTACTTAAAATATTCATATACTAAGTTTGAATTGCAGCTATATTCCTCTCTTGTGTTTTCCAAAACTTTAATAACAATAATAATATGAAAAACAAGGGTATCTCAGCATTTTTATACTATTACAGAAAATATGACCAAGTACTGCTTGGAAGCATGCACATGTTTCATTGTAACTGTGCAAATATAGACCTTACATCTTAAGTACAAAAATATCTTGAAAGCTTTGTGTTGCAAAACATGGCTTTGATACTTAGTTTTTGTATACATTAAATTATTTTATAAGACAGCTGCCAATAGTTTTATTGGCTTTACAGGGTTCTCATAATGTTATTAGAAATATTTTGTGTTTGTGAATGAATGTAATTTTTCATATTCCATACCTTTAACATCTGCAGACCTGTGGTGACTGTATATTATAAAATCCGTATTGTTGTGCATATATATTCTGTAGAGTGTGATTTGTCACTCATCAGGCATAAGTCATGGTGTTAGAATGGTTGTAGAACACTCATATTTAAAAGTATAATCAGTCAGTAAAGAAAACATAAAGGTGGTATGTTGTGATAGATTATATAAGTATATATATTTATTATAGATTAAACTCTTGTTTTATGTATAAGCTCGTACATTTTAAAATATTTATTTCAGTGGTGCTCTAACTGTCCTATAAAAAGTTATTTATTCTCTTATGGATGCACCTGCCAGAAAGTAGAACTTATTTAAATTCATATTTGCTAAGTTTGTTTGTGTAATTTTATCTCTTCAAAGCATTTTAAAAACAGTATTTCATGGTACAGGAACATATTCGCTAACCTTTAAATATATTTATTTTTGCTTGTCTGAAAATTTGTACCAATATCTGATTGTTGAAAAATCACAGACACTTGCTAAATGCATAGCATTAAGCATTGCAGTGGGAATTTTAGTTTAAGTGACATCTTCTTGAAAGTTGCATCCATCACTTTAATTAGTTTCAGCTAGAGGCTTTCTTAGATGTATTGAAATTGATCTTGTTAGCACTGCTTCCCTTGTAAGATATTAATATATTTTTTGTTGTTCTTCATTTAATGTTCCTCATCTATACAGAGTCTAAAGGCCTAATTTAAATGCTGGCACATATGAAGTAACTTCTGAATAAGGAGGCACTTAGGGCTTCATGATGAAAGTTTCAATAATAAGCAATTTAGTAGATGACAGTAAATTATTACTGGTGCTTAAAATGAATTCCAACTAGAAAGTGAAAGATTCATGGGTTTGCATTGAACTAGATTATACACAGAGAAGTTTTTATGCTTTGCACAGAAGATATGATAGCAGCTTACCCTCACGTATGAACAGCATTGGTCAGCATGCTTATAAACAATCTTATAGTGAAATATCCATATAAATATTAACATATATTATTTTCAGGACATCCATTGAGGTTGTAAGGTTAAGCCTACCCAAAATTAGTAAGTTGGCTCATATGTGCTAATTTTTATTGATGAATATATTTCCTTATTTTAGCTAGTGTGCTCTCTGTGACTAGATAAGCCAATCACCTGCCTGCCTTTTGCAAGTGTAATAGTGATTTTCCAAGTCACTGTCCATGAGAGGTGAACAGAGTCTTTCTTGAAGTTTTCGTTAATATATAAGCAAGCTTTGTTCTCATCCTACTTGGTTATATCTTCCTGCGTCTGCTCTCTTATAGGACCTAAAGCCCAAAAGAAGAAATGGGATGCAGATGATATCAATTTGTTGTATTTCACTATTTTTTATTGTATTTGTTGAGGTAGAATGAAGTAATTATTTCATGTTAACAGTAAATACTGTTTACTATGAATATTCTTTTTAAAACTCATTCTTAAACTCCCTTAATCATATCACAGATTGCACTATGCCATGGACCATATGTTAGGTTGGTAACATTTCATTTATAATTGTTTTTCCTCTATTTCTATGTAATTGTCAGCTGTAGCAGAATGGTGCTGTATCTTATTTGATTTATTGAGAGGTATGACAAAAAGCTTAGTGCAACATCAAAAATTCATTGGTTCAAGTGATGGATGTATAACCACAGAAAAAAAAAATGGGAGAATTGACTTTTTATGCAAAACAGTGTGTTGTGGAATACAAAATTTTAATATTTAATGTAATTTAATTTAATAATGACATATTGATTGTCATAATAGCATAATTTTAAATATTAAAACATTTTGTAACATTAAAGAGCCATTTTCATGGTATATTAGTTTAAATTAGATTTTCCATTAATTTTGACATCCCATATCTTATCTTCCCTAAACAAAACATTATGTTTTGCTTTCGATTATTTTAGAAATTTACTTGACCATGAAGGTAAAACCAAGCTTTGTTGGTGGAAAAAAAAATTAAATTTGGATCAATTTCTCTGCTACTAAAACTATTGAAAATCAAATTTAAAAATTGAGGGTGATGGTATGTTCATGCTGTTGTAATTGCTATATTACCATGATTCTGTGTGTTTTTAATTTAAGAAGTTATGTAATGTTATTTCTAAGCTCTTTGATATTCCAGAGACTTCTGTACAATATGTTGTAATCCTGTGGCTAACTCATCTAATTTTTTTTCTGTAAAATTAAAATTCCTTTTATTACTATTTTGTCATGGCAAAAACCTGCAATATACACTTTTCCTACAAGTTTTTTTGTAGTGTTGGGACTGATCTATCTGGACATTTTTTTGGAAATATCCCTTTTTTCTGCCACAAAATTTTGTTCTAATGTACATACATAAAAATTATGTTCCTGTACACTGTGTTTTACTACTGGCATTACTAAACATGCAATATAACTGTATTCAAATCTACTATACTATTGACACAGCTGTGCATTGCAAAGCTTTCTGAGGGACTGAGCAACTGCAAGTGAACTGTTGACTCTTGTGTTTTCAACCACACCTCGCTAATTTTCTTATCAAGTGACAAGCAGATGATAGATTGGGGGGAGGCTGTAAAGAACATGTGTACAAAGCATAAAAACTGTCTTGTATTTTCATTTTTTTGAAACGTGTGTGTTTTGTATGATTGGATTGTGAACCATATCTTGGGTGGTATGTTTTACTTGCAATGATATGAGCACAAGCCAGAAACCATATAATCTAAAAGATGAATCTAAGGCATGCTTTAGGCCAGCACACTTATATTACAGAGAGAGAGAGGTTTCCTGTTACCAGATTTATTTGCAAATATGACCCCTTTCTAATACGATTTTATCATCAGAATGCAAAAGAAATGGCTAGTAAGTGCTTATATCACCAAAAGAATATGGGAATGGGAGGAGGGTAGGTAATTCATAAGTATTTATTTGTTTGAAATATTTATTAAATTTTTTAGTAAAACAGAATATGTGCAGTACACTACTCTCTCAAATTATATATTTTTTAGTGCATGCAGTACTTTTAACTTTAAATCTACCTTCAAAGAAATGCATTGATCATCATTTGAAATGACTTAATAATCTTACTATTGTCACGTTTCATTTTGCCACTTCCAAGCTTCTAACCATGTTATTCATAATATCTTATATGTGATTAATAGATGCAGGAGTAGGAAAAGAGTACTACATACTTAAATTGTGTTAGAAATTTTCCAAAAATTAAGCAAGAGATGGTTTATCCTACATTAATGTTTTCAGTTGTTAACACTAACTCCACTTACTTTTTTAAAACTTTGAAAGTGTTAACAACTGAAAACATTAATGTAGGATATATTACCACTCCATTGTCTACAGCTTTGTAAGTACAATTTTTACTTAATTATACAAGAGATAGTTGTTTGTAAAAATTAAATTAGTTGTTTCTTTCAAAATCAGATATGGGAATCAACATACCTAGTCTTGCCACAATTTCTGTCTCTTGTTTAAGAAGAGCTGTATTCTTTGAAATAAAAGACTCAAAAAAACTATAACCAATTTCATTTTATTCACTAATGAACATCTATCAGCATCATCAGTTGTTAAAAATTATAACATTTGGTCTTGGTACATGACTTTAGTTTGTAGGCCAGTTTGATATTGCAGCACAAATGACTCCAAAAGTACAGGTGTACACAGAAACAGGCCATAATTTTAAACATGTATAGCTTCACTCTTGGTAGTATAATTAAAAAAAATTAGTGACAGAAAGATAAACTCAAAATTTTTAGTAACTACCTCATAGACACTTAATGCATACTCCAGACATCAAGGCAATATTTCCAGTCATGCCACACATACTTTAACATATCTATTGAAATAGACTCATTGGCAATGTTCACGGAAAGCAATTCATTTTGAAGGTCATCAGGTTTCAACTTATGCAGTAGTTGCAGTTTGAAAGGGTGAAACCTCAGACAAATAGTAGGATCTTGGGCACTGCATTTAGGCATGTTTAACTGCAGGCTAACTGTACACATAGACTTCTTAGGACTGCATACAAACATCTACCACTTATGTTTCCACAATTTTAGGCTTCCATTAACTCCTAAATAACTGCAGAATTCAAATTGAATTTAAATATAAACTTTCACAATTTGCTTTAATTCAACAACACAAGGAATAACAAGCGAAAAAGTACCAACCAATATAAACAGTGCTATTTTGCTTATGGTGCATTTTATTGCTTTTGTTCGCAATGAAACATTGTACATTATTCAAAATAGGAATTCTTTGAGCCATTCTTTCTAGTATCATTTTTGTAATTAAATGGTTTCTAAATTATAACAGTTTATAATCACAAAGTGTTAATGTGGACAAATTATACTTCTCACCATCACTTGAGATGGCCCTTACTAGAATGAAGTTTAGCACAAACTTTGCTCTCCAAGATAGTCCATATATTGTAGTTCAGCAGATTCAGGTGTAGGCTACCCGTGAATCAGCTTAGTATAGCAGTGAATTCACATTATTTCTTAGCCATGCTTGGGGTTGTTTGTTCTTTGGGAGTCTAAACTGAGTATTAATGAAAGACCCAAATTCTTCTACTGGATAGTAATATGTTCAAGGACCTCACATTTTATAGATGTTTTCTTGATAATGCCTATTTTATGAAAAGATGTCACTCACCAAACCAATGATGCCAGGTAATGTTCTCTGTTAGCCCCAGGGATCTATTCTTAGCTCCCTCAGAGCATACATTTTGTATTTTTCTTCATTGATAAAAATATTCGTATTTTGAGCATGCAACTGAAGGGGCCTTTTTGTTTCTTCATACCTGAATTTTTTCAGATGAGTACTAACAGATGATCCACAGACTGTCAATAAGCTTTTATATGAATTCCTGATGATGCAAGATGTGGATCTGGTGGAAATATTTAGCTCCTGAATCACCATTTCTTTGCTAATAGAATATATTTTAGCATATCTACTGATGCTCTCATTTTGACTACCAGATTTCAGATTGTCTTCAGTAGAATAAAATTAATTTGAAATCTAATTAGCTTAGGAACCATTAGTAGAGAAAATTTTATAAGTTAATTGGAAATATTTAGCTCCTGGATCACGATTTCTTTGCTAATAGAATGGATTTTAGCATATCTGCTGATGCTCTGTATTGACTACCAGATCTCAGTAGAATAAAATCAGTTTGAAATCTAATTAGCTTAGGAACCATTCAATGGAGCAAATTTTATAAGTTAATAATTAAACCATTAAGTTGATATTACATTTTGAGCTCTGCTTTTCAATAAAAACTTCAGATCATGTTTCACAGGCCATTGCCTTCATCATCAGATATAAGTCAACTGCAAGACCTCCTGCCTAATGGATGACTTGGTTGGTATGCCTCAGACAGACACTTGATGAACTTATGGATCAGCTTGTCCTCCATCAGGATCTCAAACTTTATAATAACCTTTTCTATGAAACATTTTTCTCGTGTCTCCAGATTCAATGCCCTATCAACAAATTTTTTACCAGTGTGCTTTTATTTTCTGTATTATGGATATTACCCCAAAAATGATGAGCAACTGCTGATTTCTCTGTCTGTTTGGTATTTGATGTTTCTGCAGCATTCCTCAAGCTTAACTCCTAAACTTCATTTCCTTTGTATACTTTGCTGCAATCCAAGCAATCAATTCTATAAATATCGGATTTCTTCTCATTTAATATTCTGTGCAATCATCCAGAATTAACTAGGTTATTTAGGTTAAATTTGTGTATTAGGACCAATGTGATGATGTGTTATCTTCTGAAAATTCCTGGTTACCCACAAATTATCAATAACTTTAAATGGTAGCTTACCTTTCAGTGTCAGTATTGTGATATGTTTTAATTCTATTCTATTTTAAAATATTTTCATCTTCTTACCCACTGTCTTGCTGCTGTATCCATTGTTCTGTGCAGTTTTTATTATGTGCAAGTATTCGAAGTTATACTCTTGATTCATTCATAGACAGCCAGTATGTAGGCTAAGCTGTTCAATACTGCATGTTTATGCATTCTAGGTTTGAAACTGTCTACTTTTATATAATTTGTTCAAATGGATGCTCTTTCTATATATTTCATTCTCTAAACTTCAGCCTATTTTAACCATTTTCAAAACTAGGAAAGGGTTCATTCTATATGCTTCTATTTACACTGAGAATTTGTTTTCTTTATCCTGTATGTTCAACAATTTGAAAGTATCTTGCAAATGCTTTTTGTTGGCCACTACAAAAATATCATCCACAAATCAAGGTTTGTATAAATCAAGGTAGTTGAATTATTTCTTCTCTTTCTTGCGGGTAAGCAGAGCTCAATAGTACAATATTGACTCAATGGTTTAAGTATTAACTTCCCTGAATTTCTTTATAGTATGGTACAAAATTTTCAATTAATATTTGTTTCAGCAACCTGAAAATCTCTTTGGGTTTCTTAACAGCACTTGTAACTCTCTTTTACTTTATACCTCATTCTGGTCTATCATTTTATGAGGGCCAAACTAGGCACATTTAAGAGAATAATGTTTTGATTCATAGTTACAGATGAAATTTACCCTCATCTGTTTTTGTTGCAGTTTTAGGGTTAACAACATAGAGCACAGAACTTGTGGCAAGACTGCTTTTTATAGCTATTCAATGTGTGCATTCTTTTTTCAACACTTGTGATTAAAGTATCATAATTTCAGATTACAATTTTTCCTTTCTTTTTTCCTCTGTTCTTGTCTGTCTGCCCATACATTTTGTTCAGCAGCTCATTTTTTAATTGTTATGTTGATTTTTTCTTCTTTTTTATTATATCCATTCTAGAATACTTTATGGCATCTTTTCTTATGTTACGCTCTTTCTGTGTCCATATCATTCCAGTTGCTTTAATTGTATGAAATCTAAATTTAAATTATTTGCATTATTCTTTCTCTAATAATTTCTCCATAATATCAATCCATCTAACTATAACTGGTTGGGTTTTTTAATATTACTTTTAACTGTAACTGCTTGGGTTTTTAATATCTTCTTCTTCTTCTTCTTCTTCTTCTTCTTCTTCTTCTTCTTCTTCTTCTTCTTCTTCTTCTTCTTCTTCTTCAGTTGAATGGAGAATTTATCCGTTGCATTAACCACCAACTTGGCTTTAGCCTTTTCATAAGACATTATCAGATTATAAGGCAGTAATTGCAACTTTTGATCTGCCATACCTATGATATTTGTGAGTTCCTTCTGCTGCCTCTTCAGTTAACACTTCATGATGGAGAGGAAATTCCAACATTTGATTGAAAAAATATTTTAATTCAATATAACTGAAAGCCTAGGACTATCTATAATGCAATGGAATCTTATTTGCAAAAATATAATTGTAGTATAAATACATATGAAGTGTGGCATGTTGATTCATCTAAGTGGCTAGATAACAATAAAATATTATCTTTTAGTTTTTAACCATTGGGACTTCAAAATACTGGATTCCAAACATTTCCAAACTAAAAACTTCTCAGGACTGAATTTTAAATATAACCATTGAACCACATTAAAAAGCAATCATTTGCTATTTCACTTCATCAGAGATAAGGGCATAGTTATTTCTGAAGTTTTGCATGTTAAAAGTATTTGTTTCATTCAGTTATTTTGCTTTTTGCTTCCTATAGTTCAAGCACATACATTTCAAATAGTTTGCTTGTGAGCTAAGAAGTAAATATGAGTTCATCATAACTACTACTCAAAACTACTTAATATAGTAATCAATGAAAATCTATCTAAACAAACCCAAATGTATATTCAACATTAGAAGTTGTTATAGTGAAGCAATCTAATATTAATTCAAATAGAGAATCTGTGTCACACATTACCTTTACTTACTTGCATTTGCTAGGATATATTTTGGGAGCAATTGCACCAGTCCAGTGAGTGATCCATTTATATCAACATGGAGACATCTAGTGTTAACTTGCATCCTACTTGGTTGGTATGATGAATCTACTGAGCTAATCTGGGGGAGAAATGTCAAAGTTCATAACACATGTTTCGTTCTTTTTGATATGAATTAATTTTTTTCCATGATTTAGTTCCCGTGCTATATATGTGCACTTCAAGAGTTTGGCAACCAGTTTTATACCATGGTTTATGGAAAAGAAATTGACAGCTACTGTTGATTTTTAAATTTGCTTCCATTCTAATGCAGCTGAGGTGTTTGTTAAGTGTAGTTACCTGCTATGTTTGGTTTTACATATATCTAATGACATTCTGAGCAATTAATTTGATATATACCTAGATTTTTGTATGATGAGATGTGCTTATTAAGTTCTGGATGCTGTACCTGTTATGTGACACCAAGTTTATGTTGTACTCTTTGCAAATTTTCTTGAATCTGCTGTCTGCCCAGGAATGGTGTGTACACTTTTTTAGCTGGTAGCTTTCTTAATCTGTTTTAAGATGGTGCTCTATTTTATTGCTTTTACATAAAACAATGATATAAAACCTGTTGCCAAACTGCTGAAGTGCAAATATAGCAGCGGAACTAACAACACGGGAAAAATTTATATGCAAAAGAAGAATAAGGATCATGTCATGAATTTTGACATCCCTCAACCAAATCAGCTCAGTAAATTCATCACATCAACCCAGCAAGATGTACATAAGTCAACACTAGATGTCTCTAAGTTGATACGCATGCAGAGGTACTTCCAGTTCACTCGGCAGTCATTCTAGATCTGAGGATGAGAGCAAATGCAAATAAGTGTAATGTGTTATAACACTGATTCTGTATCTAGTTAATAAAACCCCAGATGGTATTCAACTGTGGAGTGAATTGAATCTGAACAAAGGCAATGCCTGAGGCCTAATATTTCATATTTCTAGTCATGGAAGTGGCTGATGCAATATAATAGATGCTGTGCAGGTATTAACAGCTGAACTTCAGATCGTTGGAAAGTCAGCTGTTCTTATGAGATTTTTGAATTGTGTATAAGAAACAGCACATTAAATGTTTGCATTCAGTATGGAAATACACTGTCTTCACTGACTGATTCTGTAGGTTTATGTTTATTTTATACATAGCTAGAAACCAGACTGTTATTGCTTCATTAGAGCTGTAAGTTGTAGGAAAGCTTCTTAGGCAGTCAGTAAAGTTGTAATTTGATTGGTACACAGTATTATTGCTCCTAAGCTAAATAATGTATTTTGGAAATCTGTAGTACAGTATTCTAGTGGTTGTGATAGCAGTTCAGTTTTTGTTTATTTTATTTTGTTGTACAATATGTAAACTTTTATCAGAGAGAAAATGTATCCTTGTTTGTATTATGATCGACAATCAATAGCTCTTGTTATATCTTGTGATTTTATATGCTCTTGTAAAATACACATTAATACATTGTTGTACAAGGGAAGAGAGAGGATAAGTTCATGATTGGAGATATTCTGTATGTCATTCATTTGGTTGAAGTTTACATAGTTCTTGGGTTCCTTCCTCTGATTTAAATTTTAAATAAGGCTATCTGAAATTTACTGCTAAATATGTATATGGAAAATTAACCTGTTTCTCAGTCTTTTAAAAGAGAGGATAGGGTAAGAGCATAAGAACTGCTCTTACCATTAACTTTACAGAGTGAATCACCTAAAACTACCACTGCTAATATTTATGAAACAAAAGATGCTATTGATGTAAGCCAAGTAGTTTACAAGAGGTTGTCATTTAAAGGCTTGGAATTTCCAACTCTTTTTGAAGAATTTGCATGATCATTCTGCTGGAAGCAATACATTCCCCTGATTGTTAGGCCAACAATTTATGGAATTTATCAACAATTTGCATATCTCTCAGCTTACACAGTACAGGAAAGCACAGCATTCTTCCTGCATTTTCTATACATTGGTATCATGTCAGTTTTTTCAGCATAGTAACACTCCAATTTCAGTTCACTGAGTATTTAAAGAAATGTAAACGTGTACTTACACCAAGAGGTGTGGTAAGTAGAAATGTGTGGTACATGTACAGCTTAAGCATTTAAATGGGGCAGACAAATTTTTAAAAGTTTCATATGATTATGGCCCAAACTTTTAGACCCTGCAACCAAAATGTTGATAATTTTCACAAAATGTGAGCAAATATTTGCTGTTTTTGAGGGAATGTGTAGCTTTTTGCCTAATGATAATGGGAGTTCTCTAAAGAGGGTCTAAAAGTCCAAGCCCTAAATATGACGATATCTTGTGAAATATTTGGCCTGGAATCACACAAAAACCCTTTTGACATTTTATTCTCACCTTGTTTTATTTTCATTAAGTCAATAGGCATTGTTCCATTGAAAAAAATTGTAACTATCTTCTAATATACTTTCTAGCAATTGTTGAAATCTTTGTATGGGCTACATTAATGAGCCCTTGTCTGAACTTCAATTTGATGAAAATAGCGCATCAATAACACCATTTGTTTAAAAAATATTTCCAGTGGTCATGTTAGGTGATTCACTCTGAATAATAAAAAAAAGGAGGGGAAAAAACTATCAATTTGCATAATGTATTGTAATGTTTTTTAGAAATAAAAGGAAAAAATTATTGAAACATTGAAAATATGAAAATATAATCATTTTGCATGTATATCATTTTTAAAAGAATTTTATTCTCTGTGTTACATGCACTTTACTTACAGTTCAACTGATTTAGAAATTAGAATAGGAAAATAAAATACTGTTCTGAAACAGTAGGGATGGAGAATTAAGTAATTTTTTTCAGATAATCCTAAATTCCAGAAACCCCATTTATTTTAAAGGAAAAAATGTTTTGAGAAAATATCACCCAGTTTGGAACAATTGGTATTGCATGCCATTATCCGCTTCAACATTTCAACACTTTCATAATTTTTTATTCTTCTCACAGCCTCAATTTTTTTAAAATTATCATCACTCACATTTCTGTTTACTCAACATTTCAATTAAAATTTTATCATAATTCTGTATGTTCATTCAAAACATATTTTCACACTTTTGAATATATAATGCTTCAAACTTCAGGTACAATCATAAGTTGCCAATAGAATATTTCTTCGCACCTACTGAAAACAGCCAACACCAGCCATGAAAGCCTAAAGAATGTCATATTTTATTTGTATTTTACAAATATCCTCTCTCTTGCCATTACATTTTCATTCATCATGTAGTCAAAAAACTTTCTTGTTTATGTGGTCAGGTGACCAGTTCCTAAATTTTAGTTCCTTAATAGCACCAGTTTATATTGATATCCTTCAATGCCTTACAGGCACTTTAGCAAATACTAATTTTAACATGCTATGGGTTTAAAAACTTCATGAGCATATATTTTACTACAAGAGAGTTAAAGACAAAACTTGTTTTCTGCATTTCATACATTATTTATGCACATCAAGGACACTGAAGCTATTTATTAATTTTATTTCAATAATCAAATGGCTCATTTCAGGTGCTAAAGAAGATGTGCATATATTTCACATATACTATTAATTGTAGTGGAAGAAAAAATTTTGAATTTCTTTGGTTAAAACAGAAGATAAGAAAAATATGCATAAACTGAGTATACTATGTTAAAGGAATAACATAAAAAATTGTGTCTGCATATGTAGTAGAGTATTTGAAAGGTACTAGATGTTTTGGATCTTAATGAAACACTAGTTAAATAAACTGTCTTTCTAGCAGAAGTTGTAATAAAGAATATAAAAAGTTAATAAACTGCTGTAAATGTTTTAGAATGTAACAACTGTAGACTAACCTCTATGCATATGTGATTAAAATTGTAAAGCACTAGGCCCAGAGTATTGCATATCCTATTGCATTCATGTGTGTAGGAAACAGGTTTTGTAAATTTTTCTGCCAAAGTAAGAAACATTATTTCCATGACTATTAATAACAACCTTAACTTTTAAGAACACCAAACTAATATTTTTTTTTTATTTGCAAAAGCACATCAATGCAAAGGTTCTCAGTAGTACTTCACTTATACTTTAAAACTGATGCTACCTTTTTTATTAAGTTTGTTTACAGGTAACTAATTTTGGTTTGGAAGGGGCTAAAGATCTGATAAAAATATTTTTATTACTTCCCCCCCATTGTAGTTGAATAATGTATAATTGGGAATCACTCTGAGCAGATAATTAAGGAGACACACAGGTGAAGCTTTGGTGAGTGAGCAACTTACCTAGCAGTGCCAAGCTCCATTTGTACAGACTATGAGGATCACATTACAAGAAGGTGATGGCTATTGAGCAGGTTCCTAATCTGCATGTGCTACAGTTGCCACATTTTCCTCATTAACAATTATAAAGCCTTTGAGTATAATAAAATGCTTATTTGCCTAGGGATAGAGACTCTCTCTCTCTCTCTCTCTCTCTCTCTCTCTCTCTCTCTCTCTGACAGCACCAATAATATTTTAACTTCAGTCAATAGTCTAGAATTTAACAATTGACAAACTTCAGTTGTGTCAAATGGAGCTTACCTACAGCTGCAGGAGAGTTTATCAGTGTTATTATTGAGATATTATTGAGCTTGTTAATGAGGATAACATGGCAGTTATATATAGTATGGCTCTATTGAACTGATAATGTTAAATTTTTGTAACTTGGCATTTGCTCAGCAAAGTTGCACCTGTGACTGTAGCCTTGCTTGAGGTTTATGTGGATAATAACCATGTGCAACCAAAAATACATTTTATCTCATTATTTTCTTTATGTTTATTAAATTTATGAAATCTTTTAAAACCAGTATCCTAAAACTTCTTTTAAAACAAATAAAGCCATCAGAGATATAAAATGTAAATTTAAAGTACAGTGTGTTCTTGATTATCCATGCTTATGACAGGAGAAAGAGCCAGGAAAAAAAAAAACAATAATTTGAAATTTTGTTCATATTGCATGTACTTTGTTATATTTGACTTGATTTAATTCTGTTTTTATTTTTATGTGTGAAATGCTTCAATTATGAATAAAATTTATATACCCCCTAATATTTATAGAGCATGTAAAAGAAATGTTAAAACCCTCCATTGAGCTAATTGCCCTCAGAGAACAATATTGTTATTCAGAAGGAAAGAATGTGGAAATAATTACCTAGAAAAGTATGTAATGGAGTAGATTTGATGGAATTAGGTAGGTTTAAAACTAAGTGCAGGATAGTTGAAAGAATTGTTAAATATTTATACAGAGTAATAAATATTAAAATAAAACTGTTTCCCCTTCAAATCCTCCTCAGTTGCTATTTTCAGGTTCAAATTGCCAACTGTAATGTTCTGAGTGTGTTCATTTATTTGCATTGTGTTGAGCAGATAGAACATGCAATGTAAGGGCAGCTTCTATTATTATTTCTTTAATACTTATATTAAACATTCCTATCAAATCAAAAGTAACAATCTTAGAAACATTATCTTTCAATCAGTCCTCATATTTTGGCCACTTTCATTACTGTGCATAATAAATTTCTTTCAGAAATTAACCACTTATGGTAAATCCAGAAGTCAGGTAATCTATGCTTGGAAGCCAAGAATGCACTGTACTCTAAACTCTTTTATTAGTTATACGTAAGAGGATATTAATGCCCTGTTGCTTAAAAGGAACCTTTGTAGCTGCAACATATCTGTTATGTGTGACATAAGGGTAAATAATAAAGCACTTTGTTATTAAATGCTGTCCTGCTTTGTACTTATTAACTAGCGAAGGTAACAAAACAAACTGCTATGCAACAAAACATGGTAATAAATGTGACACCATACATTGTACATCTAAATGAAAACAATATGCTGCATATTTTATTATTATATTTATTTAGTGGCTAGCAATAAAGATGTTTAACATTAGTTCAGCATAAGATTTGCTTACTCTTGTTCAGTGATGAAATTTAAATACTAGTATTTTGAATGGAATATTTTTAACACTGTGCTAAGGTTTTTGAGTAAGATATTTTGGCACAACAAGTTGCTGGATGAAGCGATGGGGGAGACGTGTTTCATATGAAAAACCTGAAGTAAAGGAATGACCTGCTATGTTTCATATTCCTAGTTAATTCAAGTCTTCATGTATTTAAATTAAAATTCTTTTGGTTATACTTTGCACTCGTAGAATAGATTTAGTATTTACAGAAGAATAAAAATTCAGAACTGTCTTAGATGTAATGAAAGTATTGTATTGTAATTATTTTCATCTTTAGTCCAATAATGATATACAACAAACAGCATAAACATAATTAAAAGAAAAGACACATTTGTAATTACAGTGAAACCTCAATTCTCAGAAGCATTGTCTTCCCTGATTCTTTGTTAAATTTATGTGGTCCCAGACATAATTTCATTTAAAGCAATAGGAATAAAACCCACATTGATAATTCTTTGAAGTATAGCTCACCAGTATCTGTCACATGCATGCAAACTCACACACATACACACAGATTGTATCTTCAGTTGATCATATTTTTAATCACAATTCACTAATAAATTGCAGCAAGTCAGTACAGTATTTTTGAAACATACTGTAGCAAGGCAAACATTGTTTTCTCACATGTAAAGTGGCAAAATGCATCATTGAATGGAGCATGGGAAAACAAAAGATGTAGCATAGCACCATATATTTGTGATGGGGGGAAGGATGAATTAGAAATGAAGATGCACAAGACAGATAATAGACAATGCAATTGCAAATGAACTCTCACAATAAGAAATTCTTGTTTTCATTATCCATAGTAAATTCTTGTAGTACATACACAGTATGAAAAGGAAACTAGACTTTTATTATTACCAAAGTCAAGGCGCATTCCATAAAACATGTGAGGATACTTGATGAAAAGGCCTAAAGGCTATTTTACACAATAAGTGTTTAGCCCATAGACTGGTCAATGGTTTTGATCGCTCTTTAATAGATAAGAAGATTAATAAATACATAAGACTTAATGTGATTAAGGATTTGCTTACTATCCATAAAATTTTAAAAAATAATGTAATGTTTATCCCACTGAATAAATATAGCTTAAAAACCTACTCAAAAATATAACTATAGATGCAATCTCAGCAGACAAAAAACCAGAGGTATACCAAATCACCTATGAAGATTTAGCAGAAAAAGGATGTGGAAACAAGGAAGATTTTTGTTGATGTGGTTTATTTATGAATGCTCTTCTCAGGTCACCAGTGTCCCATTCAATTCAGGGCATCAAACTGCTGATAAATTTTGCTCAGAGAACTCTTCTTTCAGGCTTGAGGTTCTTTTATGTGCCATAAATCTATGACATGGGACCCAAAGCTCTTCCAAAGGAAGTCATACTTAGGATTTTTAAGCCCAAAAATCCATTGAACCCCCTGGTTGGGATTGAACCCATGATGGAAACGGGGAAAAAAATTAGAAATACAAATAGATAAATCAGCAGTTGCAGCACATTTTTGGACAGAAAATTATGACATCTGAACACAAGCTAAATTATTGAAAGCCATAAGAAATCTGTTAGCAATTTTGGAGAAGATTTTTATTTTAGAAAACAAAGATTGAGTTATGAACTATAACTAGTTCAAATATTGTGGAAAATAAGGAAAATATGCAACAGAAGAGAAAATAATGTAAAGCATTCCTTTAAAAGGAGTAAGGAAGCAATTAGAAGACATAGAAATTAAAACTTGTCCAGTGATGTAACAGAAAAGACTTCAATAACTTCGATTATTTCAGTAAAACAAATCTGAGGATGAGGAAGTACTGATAAGGCTAATAAAGATGGAAGCAATGACTTGTATGGTTGAGAACAGATGTGGGGAACTGAAAGGGTTAAGGCATGGTTTTGAACATGGTTAGTATCCTTATTGCAGAAAAGAAGTACCCGTATAAAACATTTGAGTGTAATGGAACAAATGATTGGAAAAATAAGTTTATAAAACTAAAATTGTTTAAATAAAAGAGCAACTATAGAAAAAACATTAAAAAAAAGCTGTAACAGGTTAAGACAGTGTCTGTCTATATCAAAAAATAAGTGGAAATGAACAGTATGTAGAAATAATGAAGAGAGCTCAGGGCCTATAGGCATTTCTCAAAAAGTTACGTCGAGTTGGTAACATGTAAGGAAGTTATACTACAAGCAATCATTGACATTAATTCCATTCAACACTGGTTTTGACAGAAAAGTAGAAGCCATTCTTTCAACTCTGAAATCTATTTATTTGTATTAAATGAACAGTTTTAAAAAAAAGTAATAATAATATAGCAATTGCTTCATAAACCTAATACAATCTTCCAAGATCATAGAGGATTTTTGATGTTTTTTTTTTTTGAATAGTGTTTAATGCCCGTTTTTATTACTGTGGCACCACAAGCGGTGGACACTGATGATACATGAAATAAAATGTTATATTGGGAAAGGATTTTTTAAGGAAGGAAATGTTCCAGGCCTAAGTTTAGGGTACCTCCCTGGCATTTGCCATTTATGAGGACTGAGGAAAACCTGAAAAAAAAAACCCAGTCAGGGAGGACGGTCCTGGCAGTATTCGAATCCCAGATCTCCCACTCACGAGTCTGCATCTTAACGAACTCGGCCACCCGTAGCAGTATAAAAGTTATAAAATATCATACTTAAGAAAAGTAAACAAGAGTATCTTGCAATAGATACCAACAAACAGCACAAGTATAATTCTTGATATACCCATTGAAAAACTAACTAATCATTGATCCAATAAAATGATAATTAAGCAGGTTCACAAGAGAAGCATTGGGAACAAATATGCAAGAGCCAAAATTAATTCCAAACCCACCGTAAAATTAGCAATGGCAACATTCAGAATAAAACATGACTGTGTCTACCCAAAATTGGCATTTACCAGTCCCCAGAACACTTTAACACTAGCACAAGGAAACAAATTATAAATGTAATGAAGATCTCTTTCTTTCATTTGTGTTGATAGTATTTATTAAAAATATTGGAGTGCTAGGGGCCAATTGATTGACCAATAATTGAAAATTAGATAATGTATGGAGGAACACTCAGAAAGTTTCTGGATATGGACAATAAATTAATGATAATGTGAAACTTATCACATCATCTTAAAATATTCCATATATATACTCTTGGCCATCCTTTTCAACTAAGACTGGAAGCACTGGCATCATTCTAATTGGTGATAAGTTTTCTTATATGCTGTAGCAGCATCTTTTGGGCCTGAAAATCGCTTCCCCCATAGTCTGTTCTTCACCTAAGGAGACAGAAGAAGTTGAGGGGTGCAAGATCAGGACCGTAAGAAGGATGAGTGGCAAGCCTCATAGGGATACTCATGGGACAATGACAATATGGGTGAGGCTTAGTCATGGTGAAGCATGATGCCTCTTAAGTCTGTTTCTTGGTTGCTTTTCACATACCTCTTGAAAAACTTACAGGAGACAAAATTATTGTATACCTCTCTATAGTAACTGTCCAATCTTCACAGAGAATTGTTGCCACATGACCACTAATGTGAAGAATTTCACCAGCACTTTCTTCCCTAACTTCTTGCTCTCTTGACTTTTATTGGGGGTATTTTTTTTAATAATGTTTAACACCCATTTAAGGCATCACAGGTGCTGGACACTGAGGATATATGAGATTAAACAATAATTTGAGAAAGAACTTTTTTTTTTTTTTAAGGAAGGAAGTATTACAAGCCTAAGTTTATGGGTACCTCCCCCAAATTTGCCATATTATTGAAAAAATCTCAGTTTGGAAGGACAGACCTGGCAGGAATTGAACCCCAGACCTTCCCCTTCATGAATCTTAGCCTTAATGACCTATAATGAATGAATAGTGTTTAACGCCCGTTTTTGCTACAGAGGCACCACAGGCGATGGACACTGATGATGCATGAGATGAAATGATATATTGGGAAAGGATTTTATGGAAGGAATCGTTCCAGGCCTAAGTTTAGGGTACCTCCCTGGCATTTGCCATTTATGAGGACTGAGGAAAACCTGGGAAA
The DNA here is from genome assembly GCA_030762175.1 of Metallyticus violacea. Lineage (NCBI taxonomy): Eukaryota > Metazoa > Arthropoda > Insecta > Mantodea > Metallyticidae > Metallyticus > Metallyticus violacea. The sequence goes on along the minus strand of CM060837.1, from coordinate 72,999,229 downwards.
AACCTCAGTCAGGAAGGACGGTCCTGGCGGTATTCGAACCCAGACCTCCGGCTCACGAGTCCGAGACTTAACGACCTCGGCCACCCGTGGCGGTAAAGCTTAGCTTAATGACCTAGATGACCACACAATCATGGGGGAACGTTATCTGGAAAGATGCAAACTGATTACTGATGCTTTGTTTCCAGATCATATTTAATGTCCATTCATGATCATTATCTGTTAAGGTTTCAGAAACAATATAAAATGGCAATAGTTCCCATAATTGTATCCTTGAGACATTTTGCAGCACCATTCCACTGGAGTGATCTGCCCCTCACTGAGCAAGAATAAATTTCTCTAACTCTTAAGTAATGATGTAAAATTTTAGGCACTTCCTAATATAATATTAAGGGATGCCTCTAAATCCTCATAGACCATTTCGGAGTCTTATTGCAACATTTCTTTCAACCTATATTTTTGAGGCCATGCAGGTAGCAGCTGCAGAAATTATATTGATTTACAGATAAAAGTAAGGGCAACAATGTGGCATTAATATTTACACATTATGTCAAACAGCTTACTCAGATCCAGAAATTTTGGAGTATACCTGGTATATAATGTATTAGCCTAAAATGTACTTTAATGCAGTGCTGCAACCTACATCAATGACTATAATGATAGTAAAGCATAAAAAATAAAAATTACTTATTGGCTATTTTAACCACTATTTGTTGTCAATGTTAGTTAAGTTTGCTTTTTACTCCCGTGCATCCAAAATCTTATAATCGTTGCTTAATATGAAGCACCAACTTATTTAATAGTATTTAGTGACATCAATAATAATCAAAAAAGAACATTTATATTGTAAAATAAGCATAAACATTAAACAGTTTATTGTGTAATGCTGCTATATAAGCCAATATTTCCATGCTTAAAACCAGCTTCCAAATAACCTAAATCACTATGATTGCAATTTGTAAAAGTACTTAAAGATGAAAATTATAATTTCTTTTGAAAGTGGAACCATCAGATATAAAAAACAACTACATCAACATGCATATATAATCAAAACATTTCCAATTTTTTGTTCATTAGACCTCATTAATATGTTGGCAAGTTATATAAATAATTTTAGGTGTTAATGGAATCTCAATGCTCATCCAGAAAATATAAATTGAAGAGAGATTTTAAAGGGAATTTGAAATATAATGAGTGAAGTCTTATAAGGAATGATGTGTATTATTAAAAAAGAAACTGCACATTATTAAACACCATGTTATATACCACCATTATGCTGTTAAATACTAAATTATGACATTTAATTCTCTCTGAACAAGATTAACCAGCTCTTAGTAGTTTTCTTATTACAGTTTTCACTATAACAATGTTTACATATGTTATATGAAGTTAAATAGTGTTTAGTCCCAGAAATACAGTAACAGTTCATGTATATGTGAGAGAAGAAAATGCATGCAATAATATTTATGACGCTGTACTGCAAAATTACCTGTATACATTTAAACTTCAGACAGAAAATGCACAATCAATGCATATATAAGCTTCTAGGATATAAACATAAAATTTCCATCACAATTATTGGTGTATTCCACAAACTAACTCTATTTTATACTTAAAGATGCCATGTACTAGAATACAGAAATAAATCTAACTTGAATGCTTATTGGCTCTAAGGTATGTGAAATGTTATTTTAAGGAATAGAAAAACTACTTGGCTACAAAGAGTGCAATATATTCCTTGTGAGTTTATTATTAATATGCTTATTGCCATTACAGGGTTGACAGTTTGATTTAACACTGAAACAAGTCAAAATTAATAATATTTATATTGTCATATCAGTAACACCAGGTATACTATTTACATTCAAGGATTTTTGTATTAAAGGCTTTAAATTACTTCTTGCTAAATAGAATAAAATTTAAAAGTATTATCTTAAAAACTTTTTTTTCCCTCTCTCAGATATTTAACTAAAGATGATCTTAGCACAGTATTAACAGAAATGCTAAAAGCATGATTTCACGACTTTAGAATTGTATATTTTATGAGACATAGCTGCACAATTGTACTTTTTTTTTCTTTCTTTTTCTTTCTTTCTTCCCCCTCCCCCCCGCTCACTTCACTGAACTAAATAGTCCCTTTATATCTTACAGAGTAGTCAGACTATTACACTTCAGCACGCTCTGTACACTGAATGCTTAAGGAAGGAATTGTGGTAGTTGCAATTAGGTTTCATCATTGGAGTGGTCTTATGAGGTAACCACAAACACCTCATTAAAAAAAAAAAAAAAAAAAAAAAGAGCTGTGAATGGGAGACTAATATTGATAATATATTAGTTTGATTGTGGTATTATTTTTGCTAAAGTGTCGTTAAAAGTAATTTAAATTTAATTTATTGTTTTTATGGTCAGTCATATCATTAGAGACAGTTTTCTTGACATTCACCACATATATGATTACAAAGTGAGTAACATTATGAAAAACTTTTAAATTTTAAATCTTTGTCAATCAAATCGGTTTTATTATGAATAACTTTTAAGCTCCTTTATGATATTATTATTATTATTATTATTATTATTATTATTATTATTATTATTATTATTATTAGTTATTCAGTAATCCCAAAAATTAAATCTTCAAACAAAATGTTATATTATAATTATAGCATTACATACATACTTTGGAAAATGTAACATTGACAGTTATAAAGTCTAATAGCTTATGATTATACCCATTAATTACACATTTTTCTCTAAATTACTGTAAACTGTAGAGACTGTTTTCTACCAAATGTTTGCAATACTCAATTTTTAAAAACTTGAGCATCTAAATTTACATATTTCCAGAGGAAATGTATAACACGACTTTATCCAGTTACTTTATTTAGAAGTCTTCTGTAGCCTATGGAATGGTTTATCCTCTCTGTCATGAGTTTTATGAATACCCATGTATTAGGTTGATGCAAAAATTCTTAAAAGTTTGAGACAAATAGCATGAAAAATTAATCAAAAATATTTATATTCTCCATTATCTATGATTGCCTCACAACACTAATCTTGAATAAAAATGGTAGCTGATGTTCATGAGTTAACCAATACAAGTGAACAGAAATGCGCAACTAGCTGTTGGACACAAGAGTCCACCCGGATTCCTACCTACCCAACTTCTACAAATGATCCATCAGTCATGAACAGCTGATGATGTGGAAAAATGTCCACGAAACATATGCCCTGAGTAAAATCTCATTTAAGTGAAACTGGAAAGAGTGTTCTAATATTCCAACTCACAGAGATTATTAGTGCATGTTTCACTGTGTTTGATTCCAAATTGAATGAATATTGAATTCATAATGTTATTTATTATTCAATGAAAGCAGCTGTTCATATGGATAGTATTGCATTCTAAATATATCTAAGCAGTAGTAAGATTTCATGCTTTATTTTTGACTTATCAATACACTTAATTTTAGGCCTTCAAAAATTTGTGCAGAACTTACACATCCCTTTATCTTTGATTTTTTTATTTGTTGTTTTGTGTATAATAGAACCTTCCAGTATTATTATATTACACTCCTTAAAATTAAGTATTATTTTTCATTGGTACATTCAGGATCAGGGAAATTTTTTACTTCTTCAGAAGCATATCATTCTGTCAGTGAGATTATTAAAAGTTAATAAATGTTTAACTCAGCTATTATTTCAGTGCTTATAGGATTAATGCTAATTCTGTGCATGTCATTTGTCCAATCATCTTAGTCCAAAGGCATACATATCCAATATCCCAAAGCCATAAAAGGGAAATTGTCCATTCTTCCAGCAAACTTTGTCGCCGAGATTTTAAACTGAATTAATTACTACACAAAGTAACATGATTGTTTCCTTTTATCTAAACATAAGAAAAGATGTTCTTCACAAGAAAATCCAAACTAAAACCAAAATTAAATACTAAAGTGTGTTCTAAAATGAGATCATGATGCAGTTAAATGTAAGTAATTACTCGTTTCTATTGCATGTGCCCAGGGCTAGAAACAATAAAAATATGATGTTTATAAGTTTAATTGCCATTTCTAATTGCATAAAGTAATATTTTTTGCCAAACATTGTTAAACAAAATAATGTAACCACTTTATTTTTTAACTTATATATATATAGGAGGTGCACATCATTTTATAGAGTATGTTTGTTGTTACAGTGCATATTATAATGTTTGTAGAATGTACAAAACATTTTATTGTATAATAAAATATGTATTTGTGATGCCCTGGTTATTTATTTTAAATAGCACATCATGTAAAGTCCAGCAATAGCATCCCAGACTTCTTATTAAAAAAATGTGCTTCAATGTTAGTACACCCTCTCACAGATATCTGTAATTGTTCACTTGAGCAAACAGCCTTTCCTCAATCTCTTAATATAGCAAAAGTTAAACTCTTGTTTAAGAAATGAAAAAAACAACTTTGAACAATTACAGACCAGTATGTCTACTGTCTGGATTCAGCAAAGTAATTGAAAAGATCTTCTATAATAGCTTATTAAAATTTGTAGAAAATAAAAAAACTTATCACTGACAACCAACAACCTCAGAAAAAAGAAATGAACAGAAGCTGCATTGTTCCACTTCATCAGTCATATCCTAAATGCTGTAAACAACAAAAAGAATATATTAGGTATATTTTTTGACCTATCTAAAGCATTTGACATATTGAATCATGAATTACTCTTCACAAAACTAGAAAATTCAGGAATAAGAGAGCATGCCCTAAACTGAATCAAATCATACCTAATTAGAGAGCGCAAATAATAGAAATAAAGCATATGAAGCATGGTGAAAAAAAAATTGACATTTGACAAAAGGGAGTATCATTGCTGTAGTACACCACCACGGGTAGCTGAGGTAATTAAGGCGCGGACTTGTGAGTGAGAGGTCTGGGGTTTGAATCCTGCTGCGACCGTCCTCCCTGACAGGTTTTTTCCAGGTTTCCCTCAGTCCTCATAACTGGCAAATGCTGGGGAGGTACCCTAAACTTAGGCCTGGAATGTTTCCTTCCTTAAAAAAAAAATCCTTTCCCAATATTTAATTTCTATCTCATGTATCACCAATGTTCACCACCTGTGGTGCCTCAGTAGTAAAAATGGGCGTTAAACACCATTAAAAAAAAAAATGCTGCAGTACTGGTCAGTACTAAAACCAATTCATTTCTAATACAAATAACGACTGAGAACTTCCTGCAAACTGCTGTTTAAAAACCTTACAATTTTTCTTTATGATTGTGTGTGTGTGTGTGTGTATATATATATATATATATACACATGAAAAATAATGTAACACTATTAACAATGTAACTAAATTAACAATTAGAAATGCAGAAAAGGATAAAACACTAAGAAAAAGTCACAGATTTGCAATCACTATATTTCGAACTCTAGAGTTCTTCTGTGACAAAAAGACACATCTTATCTGATCCAATCCGATTCGATCAAGTTAGCAAATGCAATACTCATATTTTAAATTTTCAGAAGAGTATGAGGACATCCTCATACTCTTCTGAAAAGTTTCTTATTTTTAATATATCTAACAGATGTATAATCAATGCTCGTTTCTTTTTTTTTTTTTTCTTGCATCTGGTAAATGTATAATCAATGCTTCAAAAACAATCTTCCTGGTTAGCAATGGGTGCTGACCTAGCGAGCCGAGCCGAGCCGAGCCGAGCCGAGCCGAGCCGAGCCGAGCCGAGCCGAGCCGAGCCGAGCCGAGCCGAGCCGAGCCGAGCCGAGCCGAGCCGAGCCGAGCCGAGCCGAGCCGAGCCGAGCCGAGCCGAGCCGAGCCGAGCCGAGCCGAGCCGAGCCGAGCCGAGCCGAGCCGAGCCGAGCCGAGCCGAGCCGAGCCGAGCCGAGCCGAGCCGAGCCGAGCCGAGCCGAGCCGAGCCGAGCCGAGCCGAGCCGAGCCGAGCCGAGCCGAGCCGAGCCGAGCCGAGCCGAGCCGAGCCGAGCCGAGCCGAGCCGAGCCGAGCCGAGCCGAGCCGAGCCGAGCCGAGCCGAGCCGAGCCGAGCCGAGCCGAGCCGAGCCGAGCCGAGCCGAGCCGAGCCGAGCCGAGCCGAGCCGAGCCGAGCCGAGCCGAGCCGAGCCGAGCCGAGCCGAGCCGAGCCGAGCCGAGCCGAGCCGAGCCGAGCCGAGCCGAGCCGAGCCGAGCCGAGCCGAGCCGAGCCGAGCCGAGCCGAGCCGAGCCGAGCCGAGCCGAGCCGAGCCGAGCCGAGCCGAGCCGAGCCGAGCCGAGCCGAGCCGAGCCGAGCCGAGCCGAGCCGAGCCGAGCCGAGCCGAGCCGAGCCGAGCCGAGCCGAGCCGAGCCGAGCCGAGCCGAGCCGAGCCGAGCCGAGCCGAGCCGAGCCGAGCCGAGCCGAGCCGAGCCGAGCCGAGCCGAGCCGAGCCGAGCCGAGCCGAGCCGAGCCGAGCCGAGCCGAGCCGAGCCGAGCCGAGCCGAGCCGAGCCGAGCCGAGCCGAGCCGAGCCGAGCCGAGCCGAGCCGAGCCGAGCCGAGCCGAGCCGAGCCGAGCCGAGCCGAGCCGAGAAATTTGTAGAAATTTCATCAGACAACCCTCATGAGATGCAAAAAGGCTACATCCAGAGGCTGGATCAAGTGATCTGAGTGAGGAGGGAAGCAAACAAAATGAATCTGGGTTCCTTACATATGATGGGGAAAGGTAATCTCCAATAAGAACCTTAGTGCCAACTTATTTTTTTGTAATCTGGTAGAACAAGACTGAAAAACAGTCCTTGAAGATTGCAGAGTCTATTACAATAGCAACCTTTGGGCCCACCTTCAGTTTGTGTATCCAAAAGCCTCTCTTCTTTCACCTTATAAAGATAATATTATTCACCTCCTCTACATTACCATAGAGCATAAGGGACATGCAAGTTTTTAAGTAATTCATGACCCTTTCCACATAACCATTCCCTCTTTTGCAAATACCTCTGTTGTTTCCAGGATAAACTGTAAGATTTGTCTCCTTTCTAGATTTACTGTAGATTATTAAAATACTGATTGATGATATTGTTATCAACTGTTGAGTGTTCTCTTTTAATATTGCAGCAAACTCTGGCAAAAATATTTGTATGTTGATTTAAGAACAGTTTTCCACAATCATAGTGAGGCATATTATCATTGTTTGTAAACTACGTTATATTCTTCCTGTTTTGTCTAAATAGCACTTCATAGTTAAATATTAAAAGTTACATTTTTTATCATTGTAATAGGTGTCTAATTTCCTGCCATAGCAGTCAAATGAAAGAGCCAGGAGATCAATGGTATGCAGTTTACTTGGATAAATTTTTCATCCAAGTAAACTGCATACCATTGATCTCCTGGCTCTTAAAAGTTACATTTTTTAACATTGTAATAGGTGTCTAATTTCCTGCCATAGCAGTCAAATGAAAGAGCCAGGAGATCAATGGTATGCAGTTTACTTGGATAAATTTTTCATCCAAGTAAACTGCATACCATTGATCTCCTGGCTCTTTCATTTGACTGCTATGGCAGGAAATTAGACACCTATTACAATGATAAAAAATGTAACTTTTAATATTTAACTATGTGAAGAGTAAAAATATACACATCCATGACAATATCAATTTGACCAGCATTCAGAAATCATGAAATACAACTTTACTAGCATTCCCTGAAACTAATATCTTATTTTCCTATTCTCAGTATATGTATACATTAACAAAAAAGTACTTATTTCTCTGTACACTAGAAAAAATTTCAAGCTTTAAAAGAACTGATGTTCACAGTTGAAACTTTGAAAGAAACTCTCTGTGCTGCCACTTATGGTAAGACCGCCACCGGTGGCCGAGGTCGTTAAGGCACGGACTCGTGAGCGGGAGGTCTGCGGTTCGAATCCCGCCAGGACCGTCCTCCCTGACTGGGGTTTTTTCCAGGTTTTCCTCAGTCTTCATAACTGGCAAATGCCGGGGAGGTACCTAAACTTAGGCCTGGAACGCTTCCTTCCTTAAAAAAAAAATCCTTTCCGAATTTATCATTTCATTTCATGTATCATCAGTGTCCACCGCCTGTGGTGCCTCAGTAGTGAAAACGGGCGTTAAACACTACTCAAAAAAAAAAAAACTTATGGTATGCAAACAAGTTCAGTAATTTATGGTAAACATAACTAGTACCTATTGCCTAAAGCAATTACTTTTATTCAACTAGAATATATTAGCTGTTATGAAATTCTAAATCTCTTTTTCCAAAGTTGGACCAATGTAACCCCATCTTACAGGATGGTATGTTAATTTTTAAAATATTTAAGTCTCTGTATATCAAAGTTACATATAATTCTTATTTGTTTTTTAAATTTTTAGTACATGTAGGCATTTATTCGTGTATTATGTATTCTTTTAATTCAAAATACATGTCTGTGTGCCATGCTGTTGCACATGCTGTCATTTTAATTGAAAGCAATGGATGCATACCCCCCTGGTTTTTAATACTTTTTTCCCCCCATTAAAATGCCATGAGGATTTACATTCAATGAACTGGGAAATTAAAAGGTGGCTTATTATTATTTTTTTTAAATTTTTTATTGCATTTTATATCAATGTCTATACTATTATCAAAAATATTAAATGTTGGAGTTTTAGATTAATAAAGCACTGGATGGGTTCTGAAAGAATAGATGGGTTACAGATATGAAAGTAAAGTTGAAAATCTCTCAGTTGGGTCATCTTTCCAAATTATTCATGGTTCTCTTGGTAGACATTTACTGTAGTAAGTTCCAAATACTCATTTTAGGAAGACTCACATTTTATCAGTATTGTTGCGCAATTAATTATATTGTATGGTTGCCAGTAACTTCGCCTTCGTGATAATTGGCAGTTGGCTATATTGATTTTGAGAAGTGCAAAGATTGAAAGAATCATGTTTGTAAGCCTATGTGTGTTGGTGGTCCTAGTAAATGTTAACGTCAATGTTCGCTGTTAAATAATTAATAATTTTGTGGAAACATGTAAGCATTATAATTATTTTATTAAATATATTTTGGCCTAGTGTAGGTTATAAGTACACACCTATAATTAATAATGTAAAATAATTACTTTTCTCGTTTTTTTTGGTGCAATTTCAGTAACAATGACATTAAATCACTCCAGAGTTAGGTTATGAATGCGTTATTGATAGAAATACATTATAGGAATATTCAATTTAGAAGAGTTGTTATGTTTAATGAAAGGAAATACGCACGGATGTGCGTAAGTTGAATTAGTCTTTTGTATAGTCCTTGATTGACTTTGTCCTACTGCAGTACTTTATAATGTGGTATTTTTCATATTCTTTTTCGCACAATTTGGAGCAATGTTTAAAACGTGATAAAACATCCACATGCACGATATTTAAAACGTTTCCACTTATATATAGTATATAATGCATTTTGATTACAAGATACAAGAATTGTTGATAATAAGGTATGTGCATATATTGTGAAAAAAACGTAAGTCACTAATAATATCAGAGAATTTTCACGGCAGCAAGTAAAGATTGTACCAAAGTGTCCAAATACACTCTTGATTGTTAAAAGTGCAAATTTCATGTTCATAATAACCATATGGAAATGATGGAATTCTTCTCATTTGTTGGTTTGACGAGGCCATTGGGATTCTTCATGTCTGTGTGCGCATCCTACTTCATCACTGATCATATATATTTTGCTGTGGATGCATTTTGTGCAATATTAGCACCAATTTCTCAGGATCACATTCTGCATTCTAGGTGTGCCATAATTCTCCCTTGATCAAATTCAGACACCTGCTGATATTGCTGTCATATTTTTAATAAGTCATAACCATTCCTTATGAGAAAATGTGGGGTTGGTTTAGTGTGTCTCTTATGGGCATTCCTTATTAGTTACTTCTGTTTAATAGTATTAAGATTTTAGAGTTTTTATTCACAGTTACGTATTGCCATATGTTTAACTTGTTTTAAAAATTGTAGAATGGATGCTGATCTTTATGATGAATTTGGAAATTATATTGGACCTGAACTTGATTCTGATGATGAGGAAGAAGAACGTTATGGAGAGCAGGAACCAGAAAGCATGGATTATGATGTAAGTACTGACAAAATAATCTTTATTTCAGTAATGAAGACATGTAAAGTATAATAAAACTAACCCTCTGAATTCAAAGCAGCTTATGCTTGCATTACTGCATAAATTCAAACTCTGAAAATACAAGAGCATTGCCTTTTTCATCAAAGTGAATTTCAGAAAGCTGTTAGATATGAATGATTTTATACTGTGTATATACAGGGCTTATTAACTGTGACTAACTAAATATTATTTGTAAATAACATGCATCTCATATTAAACATCTCTTAATACGTGATTATAAGTTAATAAGAAACTATAGATTTTGTGTTGCTTAAATTTAAGTTTGCTAATAAAGTTGCCACTTAATCATTGATTTATAGTTAAGAGAGTTTTATAAAAATAATAGATGCAAATGTGTTTGAAAATTTCAAACTCATTCTGTTAAGATCTGTAAATAGAATTTATATCCCATGTTAAATATCTGTTTATTTTAATTATAAATTAATATTATATTAAGCAACTGTAGCTCTAGGACATGTCCTATATCATGTAAAATGATTAAAAGGATGAATAAATAAATAATATTCAGAACTGGCACAAAGGTAAGGATTAGCAAATGTAGATAAGACAGTCTTCTCACAGGACTCAAAAATTTTTTTTAATTTCACAGATTTCAGGTGAAACTTATATATTAGTAAAACTTTTTAAAGGTCCCTAGAATAATAAGAGAGCAAATATAAACATTATTAGGAGATGATGTGAATGAGTTGAAAGCTATTAATCCATTCACCACCCTCAAAATGTTCATGGACACTTATAGAAAATTGAACCAAGATAGGGAAAATGGCCCCATAGTGTGCTGACATTATTGTAGTATCAACTACTAGAAATGCACTAGATAGCAGCACACAGTAGGATTAAGGGGTAAAGCTGGAAAAATGGAAGTTCCATCAATTCATTCACACATACATACACTTAACTTGAGTGAATGCTAGAAACCATAGGACCCAGTGGTTTACTGTGGCTTGCTACAGCCTAATGGTCTCTACATGCTTCCTATACAGTGTAATGGTAAAATCATATAATGGTTGACAACTCTAAAAATAAACAAAGAACCACTGAAAGTAATGCACTGACCACCCTGGCATGGAAAAATGGAAGACATACATACATACAAACAAACAAACAAACAAATGTTAAAGTTTGGAATTTTGCTATATTAATAATGCACAATGCAAGCGTGAAGATTGGTGCATGGAACCACAGACTGCAAATTGCTAGCATCATGCAATTATAATGTTTCCAATCACTCTGCTGTTATTTTACATGAGGTTATTATTGCTTGCAATGCATACCCACTGGCTTAGCCATATAAAGGTTTCAATAAGATTTTACGTTAAAGCCTGAATATTGTTTATGACATGAATCTGTTCTAATACACATCAGACAGAATTTTGTCTAATGTGGCATATGTACTGTAGAATTCCAGGATTTTAAGTGCCTTGTTTATTTTACACCTCTTAGAGTTTCTGTTTATAGACCAAAGGCATTGTAGCAATCATAGGAGCCATAGGTTTTCAATGTAGAATGTTTCATGTGTTAGTTTGTAAACCAGTTCTTAAAAATGCAATTCCACCCACTGCACATTTTGGGAAACATGCATAGCTTTTTAAGGGTCATTTAATTTTAAGTTCACTTAAGTAAGAGTGTTGATCCTGGTGGTATAGTGGTTACCATACTTGCCTTCTAAACCCAATATCGTGGGTTCGAACCTGGCCAGGACCAATGGATTTTTTCGGGCGTAAAAATCCATTGTATGGCTTCCTTTGGAAGGAAAGTAAAGCCGTGGGTCCCGTGTCATACATTTATGGCATGAAAAAGAACCTCAAGCCTGAAAAAGAGGCCTCTGAGCAAAATTAGTAGGCCGTTTCATGCTCTGAGTTGAATGGGACGCTGATGATCTGAGATGTTAAAGAGCGTCCATAAATAAATCAATAATAAAAAAAAAAACTTAAGTTAGCAGGTTCTGAAAGGTAATTGAAATGATTGTTATATCAAATATGGGGAGCGTAAGTCATTACGTAAGTTACATATGGATATAGAACTTAAACATAAAGAGTAATGATTTAAAAAATACTTTTAATTTCTCAACATAACATCCCTATGCATTGAGGTACTGTTTCATCATTTCAGAAGCTCCTGAAACTCAGCAGTGTAAACTTCTTTGGCTGCTGTCAGAATCAACCATTTCTTTTGGGTTAATTCTTTCCTCCAGATATCAGCACCTTTGCATTCTAACATGATATGACTTTCATCCTCTTTCTCCCCACATATATGGTGTACATCTTCATTCCTTCTCCTGTAACCTTTCATTCTCCACATTCCAACTTAAACCATGACACTACCCTCTCATTGATCTTATTACATTTCCTAATATACATCTCTTTTCCTCATTCGTTTCAAAAATCACTATAAAATTTGAAAGAACTGGTTTTTTCTATCATTGCCAATGTTCTGTTTATCAATATCTTCCAACTGGTATCTGACTATTTTCCCAAATCCTGTCCACATATTCACTTTTCCTAACCATATATTATCCATAACATTTATTATAAGTTTGAGTCTGATCCCCAATTCTTTGAATGTATACACTTTTCTTGTCTACTTAAACAAATTTTTCAAAATATGTTCCTGAACCAATATTTTAATACTTTCTCCATAATCATCCCTCTTACACTGACTTTATCTAATTCACTCCTTCCCCTGCAGCATTGTACAATACTCTTAAAATCAATTTACAAAACATTTTCAGTAATACAGTCATCTTATTCCATCCTCCTCTCCCTAAATCTCAGTTTCATTTAGACATCTCAATTCAACTAGGTCTTATACACATGTTCCAGATGCTTACATCCATCATAGGAGCTAAATACAAGCATATACCTACCAACTTTAATGCAGCTTTTATTTTTGCCATGGCAATTTCTTTATGTTTTCCCCATCCTACTGTATTACATTATATATCTAAATATATAAAAGCCTTAGCAAATTGAATTTCTTTGCCCAGAAATAACCACCTCTTGTCTTTTCTTAATTTATTACCTTTTTTGAATACTATGATTTTAGTTTTATCAACATTCAGTTTAAGACCCTATTTTTTATAATACTTTTTAATTTCATTTATCATATTTCTTAAACCTATCACCAAGATTGAACTCATCAGTAGGTCATCTGCATATAACAGTCCTGGAATTTTTTTTTATTAACTATAGGCAAATACTTATTAACCACCTTTAATCCCACTAACATATGTTCCATAAAAAAGTTAAACAATATAGGGCTTAATTTACATCCCTGTCTCAGTCATCTCTCTTGTTCTATTTTTTCTGTTACTTCTCCTTTCCCCTCTTTTATACAAAATGTATTTTATTTACATAATTCCTTTAAAGTATTCACTACAGCTCTATTTAATCCTTTTTTTTTTTTTTTTTGTAATTTTATACCACTGGGATTCTCTTATTATACTGATGTAAGCTTTCTCTAAGTGTGCAAACATAGTATATATCCAGGAAACTTTATGCATCCTGAAACATGTAACAGTGAATATCTGTGTTATCAGGATGAGGCTGCTGAGGAGCGTGATGGTGATGAGGACACATCAGTTCCAATGCCAGTAGTGTTACATGAAGACAAGCGCTACTATCCTGCAGCACTGGAGATATATGGTAATGAAGTGGAAACCATAGTGCAAGAAGAAGACAACCAGCCTCTAGATAAACCTCTTATTGAACCAATCAAAAAGAAAAAGTTCCAGCTCAAACTGGATCAGGATCTGCCTGAGACAGTCTACAGTATGGAGTAAGTTCAGGTTTTAGTTCATGTTACTTCATCAACCTTCAAAGAATTTGCAACTGCCGAATGAAACATTTTTCTTGTAATCCAATGATTTTACAAATACAAAATGGACCCCCACCCTAAAAAAAGCACAACATTTGAAGGGCTGCATCTCCTGAAACACATAACATTTATTTATAATTCATTTACTATTGGAAAGAATCTACTCTTTTTAATATCCTGATACTGTCACATTCTACGCCTGAGGAAGTGACTAGGGGGAATAGCTCAGGTTATAAATTGTTAAATGATACACCAAGAAATATTTTTCTCTAAAAAGGACTTAATAAAAATGTTTGCAAGCTAGTTCTGCCATGGTGGCAAGAACTCAATTAAGTACAGAGAAGGCAGAGGTGCTGCAGCCTATGCTAAGTTTTACTTACAAAAGTTTAACACCATCCTACCATTGGTAAGTGTCTCAATTGTAACTTGGTGTGGCCGAACTTGGTCCTCTGGGCATCGTGGCTTGGCCCTGGCAGGGGCGACATGGACAAAGTTGTGAATCTGGATGACCGTTGAGTTAGCCTAGAGTGAAGAGTGATCATTCTCTTTGTAATTCTGGCCCATCTTTAATCCAAGTGTTGTTCATTCAGGGCCACTTTTGCATAGATGCATGTTGCTGGTATAGCATTTCCTGATGCCTGGGAGCTATAGTAAGTAACCTAATTTTATTGCAGACATTAGGCCAATTTGCATGGTGTAATATTACGTTGAGTACATTGATAGATCACTTTCTGCCTATTCTATTTGTATTATGAAAACCTTATTGTCTTTTCCACCAAGTTAGATTGTGACAATGTAAGGATTAATGAAACATGATGCAAAACAATGCATTTTTAGATATATTTATTGCTTCAAAATTCAAGAAATGAATACCAGTAATTAATCAATTATGGCCTAAATGATCACTATTTGTGTGAACCATTTGTGCATATCTTCTCCATTGCCCAATAGCAAAATATATTTGTCTTTGTTGAAGCCCAAATTTCAAGATTGTATTGTTTTAAATGTTTTAATATCATGACTTCTTGTCTTGCCTTTTGCACTTGACTCCAAACAAAATGGTTCACAGGATTAAGATCTGGACTAAAGGGTTACTATAAACTTCTCCATTGCCCAATAGCAGAATATATTTGTCTTTGATGAAGCCCAAATTTCAAGAATGTATTGTTTTAAATGTTTTAATATCATGAATTCTTGTCTTGGCTTTTGCACTTGACTCTAAACAAAATAGTTCACATAATTAAGATCTGGACTAAAGGATCACTATAAACTTGGCACATGCTTGGGTTAAACAGTTCTGGCTGATTGTACTTTTTCACAATTTGCTGGCCAAATAAATTGTCATTTTCATGCCACACCAATGGAAATTTTATCTTTGTTTCTTAAGCAGCTCATTATTCATTAAATGAAAACTCAATGCAAAAGAAAACAAATAAAGATGATTACAGAATAAATGACAAAGCCTACTAAACTTGTGTAATGATTGGAAAAAAGCATGTGGTTTTGAACTGGCTTATAACACATTAAAAATTGTGCATAATAAATTATGAATAACTAAATAATAATACAATACTTTTCCAAATAACCAAGGATTGTGTAATTTTTCTGTGAAATAATCTCAAGTACAGTCATTAGCATTTGGATTATGAACATACAAATTTAATATCTGCCCACTGTATGTATGAAATACATCAAGGTTAACTATAATGAATACAGTTTTTTTTTGCAGATTTTTAATATTTAGTTATAAATAGATTAAATGCCCACTCACAATGAAATGTAAATGCAATATAAACATAAAACTTTATATATGTTACTTTATGAAAGTATTCACTTTATGGATTATGTAAGCGGGAGAAAAAAAAGTTCACATGAGCATTTTATGCTTATGTGACAGTTTGCTAACTTCAAACTTATATGCTTGTGCCTATGTGACATAGTGCCATCTCTTGGGCTTTACTCATAGGTCATTTTTTCCATCTGGCCTTTGCTTAAAATAGTGATTTTATAAAACTAGTTTGATATGGAGTTGTTTGATGAAAAATTAATACCTTATTAGCTTTTTAAAAAATTGAGTCGTAATTGTAACATACACACCACTAAAATTCAATAAAATGGAAGACTAGTTTCAGGAGTTTCAATTTTTTAAAATGTTAATATTTGACACCACTGTTACAAAAGTTCACTATATTTTATACCTTATTAGCTATCTTTATGACAAGCATGACATATATTATAAAGATAATTATGGAAGAGACTCACAAAAGATATTGATTATGAAGATATGTATGTCTGCATGCATGTATATACATTTACAAATGTATGTTATTATTGCCTTTAATATGAGAAAAGTATACTTTTTCAGTAATATGTTCTGAAAATGGGTATTTTCACATCAGTTAAATACCAAGGTTAAGGTTATATTAGTGTTGATGTGCTTGGAAATGAAATTGTCATGACTATGTTGTTATAGAAAAGAATTAAATAGAATTAAAATGTAAATTGGAACTTGCACAGTGAAGCTAATCATACAATTCATATCATTGTATGATTCAGTTGAACTACACAATCTTAATGCTTCACTCAATTGTCATAATGTATGGAACTGGTTTCGAGAACATTTAGTTCTCATCTTCAGCCAGGCTAAAGTCCAACTGTTGGATCATTCGTTGGGCTGGGGAATGTATTTTCTGCTCTGGTGATGGTGTGATAAACTTGTAGTTTATTTTTTAATCTCTGGCAGTGTCGAAGTTCATTAGACTGTCTTTGTATGTATAGATGTAGATTTTCTCCCAGGTTGCTAGTTCCATAGGTCCTTGTACTGCAATTAAAAATGGTTTTAAGAAAGAACTAGTACACAAAAAGGTCCAGAAATTCAAGAGACAAAAAGATATCAAAGAAACCACAACACTTTCAGTAAGAAAAGATAAGCTAATTTTTAAAAAATTCACATGTCATCCATGGACTACAAAAAATGTCAGAATATTCTTAAAGATTTTAATATCAGGTTGGCACCGGTTAACAGATTTAATGTTAAAAACCTATTGATAGACACTGTTAATGACAATATTCCAGAAGAGAAAAAAGCAGGTATTTACAAAAATTGTGCAGAATGTGAAAAATTCTGCGTTTGAAAAACAAAGAGGAACATATACACGCAGTTAAAGGAACATTTCTGGAACATAAAGTGCAAGCAAATAGAGAAATCATCAGTAGCCTATCATTTTTGGATAGAAAATCATAACATAGTGAATAAAGCAAAATTATTAAAATCAGTACAAGGACCTACTGAACTAGCAACTTGGGAGAAAAGCTACACCTAAAAATACAAAGACAGTCTAATGAACTTTGACACTGCTGGGGATGAAAACATAATCTACAAGTTTATCACACCTCCACTAGCAGAGAATGCACATTCCCACAGCTTAACGAATTATCAGACAGTTGAATTTTAGCTAAGCTGATGAGAACAAAATGTCCTCAAAACCAGTTCTATATATTATGACAAGTAAGTGCAGCATTAAGAGTGTTTAGCTCAACTAAATCAAACAATAATATCCAGAAAAATATCTATATCAAGAAACATTAACCATGTCTAATGAATTTTGACACTCCTGTAATAGACAATCCCCTCTTCAAATTTGTCAAAACACCACTATAGACGTCCAACATGAATGTTCTGGAAGCTCCTGACTGTCAACATGTTGCTAAGGATGTGAGCGAATGCTCATTGAAACATGTCCTAAGTGAAAAAAATTGTTAAGCGAAGCAAGCATGAATGTTAAATTTCAATATTCAGTTTGGAATCGAATACAGTGAAACATGGCATTAATAATCACTTCTGAATCAAAATATTAGAATGCTCTTTATGGTTTTACTTACACCAGATTTACTCAGGACATGTAAGTGAAACCATAAAGAGTGTCCTAAATATTTTGACTCAAAAGAGATTAGGAATGTTGTAAGTTTATGCTATAATAAATTGAGGGAATGAGTTGGAAACTATATTTTTCGTAATTGACAATTTGTTATAAATTAGCATACTACTTTTTACATCCTACCTAATAAAGTTTATCTTATATATCATAACAGTTTATCTTTAAATATGATCATGTTTGCTGCAGTTGGTTTCAAATTTTGTTTAAATACTTTTTTATATGTAAAGCAAAGTTTCTGAAGAATAAATTTGTAAGCATTGGTTTTGAAAGAAGTCAATACTTTTTATTTCAATTAATTTAAATAAATTTTTTGTTCACTTACATAAAAAGTTTATCATCAATTTTATCAAAATATAATTCTATATTTAATAAATTGTTATAGTATGCGAATATGTATTTTTAAAAATTGCTAGATCAACTATTTTGAACTGCCACAGGTAGCCAAGGTCATTAAGGCTTGGATTTGTGAGTGGGAGATCTGGAGTTGATTCCTGCCTGGACCATCCTCCCTCACTGACGATTTTTCCAGGTTTTCTTAAGTCCTCATACATGGTCAATGCTGGGGAGGTTCCCTAAATTTAGAACTGCAGCAACAATTTGCAACAGCAATTCATATAGATATGAAAAACACCTTAGGGGACTCTGCACCATCATTTTCGACTGTTTCCAAGTGAATATGGAGTTTAAATACAGCCGTGAAAGCTTGAAAGATGACTTATGCAGCAGATGAGCAAAATCCGTCACATCAGAAATTATCAATAAAGTGCGTGACATGTTTCGGGAGAATTTCTGATTAAATGTGTCCAAAACTATTGAAGCTCTGGGAACTTCAGGGGAATGCATGTTTCACATTTTGAGAGGAGAATTGTATTTGAGAAAATTATCAGTAAAATGAGTACCACGCTGCTGACTCAGGACCAAAAGTAATTCAGAGTGCAAAGTTTGACCCATTTTCAGAGTAATCCCACCAACTTTATGCATTAATTTGTGACCAATGATGCAAAATGGATGCCTGCTACACATCTGAAACAAAACAGAACTAAACTTTTAAAACATCAAAGAAGGCCAAGTGTGTGAAATTTGCCATGGACACCCCATTAGTTTTCTAGGATGCTAAGGGTCTAGTGCTAATTGATTATCTTCCCATTGGAACATCTATTATTGAAGATTATCTTCCCATTGGAACACCTATCACTGAACATATTATGCTAACCTTTTGGACCTATGCAAGACAAACATATGCAAGAAAAGGTTGGGTTTGTCAAAGAAGAAAGTCATCTTGCATCAAGACAGTGCTTGCCTTCATACATCATTGCAATGTCAAAAATCAATGATTGGAGTGCAATTTGCTGCCACATCCACTTTATTCCCTTTGACGTGGTTCCATCTGAGTCCATCTGTTCTCTAAACTGAAAAAATTTCTTGGTGGAAAGATATTTTCATCTGGTGAAGAGCTTAAATCATCATATTTTGCAGGCTTAGAGGAATCTGACCTTTGTGATGGGATAAAGGCTTTGTAGCATCACTGGACAAAGTCCATTAGTGTCAAGGGAGATTATATTGAAAAATAAGAATAATTTGGAAAACTGTGCCATCATTTTTTACTTCCCAAGAAATTTTCAAATTATCTTCTTTTTAAAACAAAGATACTGAGTAGTGAACATCTCAGTATAACTTTATTTTTATTAATTTTTCAGATTTTTGGGCGATATGATGGATAACCCCAACCTGATTCGAAATGTAGCACTTGTGGGTCATCTTCACCATGGAAAGACAACATTTGTAGATTGCTTAATTCGACAGACACATCCAGGATTTCGTTCCACTGAAGAGCGTGACCTGCGTTACACCGATACACTTTTCACGGAACAGGAGCGAGGTGTGGGAATAAAAGCTATACCAGTCACTTTGGTATTGCCCAATGTGAAGAACAAATCATATCTTGTGAATGTGTTTGACACACCAGGTAAGTACGGTGCATTATATGGCAAAGTATTTTGCTTATTAAATGATGTTTCCTTGTAAAGATATTTAGAAATATTACAAAAGCTATCCAAATGATTGATTCTCAGAAAACCGGTAATAAAGTGTTTTGTGAGCACAGTAGAAACTCAATTCATCATTTTTGGAGGGACCAGGTTTAACAAACAATGGATGCAGGAAAATGATAAGACATGCGAAGTGCATAAATCAAAAATAAATAAAGCCAGTATTTAAGCAAAAACTTTATTTTGCAACAATTTTACATGCTACCATGTACATATTTTACATTTTGTTGTCAATCTCTTGGTGATCTAGGGTAAACGTACTTGCCTCATAGACCTAAGATTACAGGTTCAATTCCAGCTAGGGTTGATGGATTTTTTGGGGTGTAAAAATCCTAAATATGGTTCCTTTGGAAGGGAAGTCCAGAGGGTCCTGGTCATATATTTATATATTTATATATTTATTTATATATTTATATGGCACGTAAATTAACATCAAACCTGAAAGCAAAGGTCTCTAATCAAAATTTATCCGCCATTTCAAGCCCTGAATTGAAAGGAACGCTGATGACCTGAGAAATTAAAGATCAAACATTCAGAGGGTCCCTAGGGTCCTGGTCATATATTTATGGCGCATAAATTAACATCAAGCCTGAAAGCAAAGGTCTCTAAGCAAAATTTATCAGCCATTTCAAGCCCTGAATTGAATGGAATGCTGATGACCTGAGAAATTAAAGATCAAACATTTTGTCACTTTCTTTGAAATAAGTTATTAATGATATTTTCTTCTTTTCATGCAAAATGAATTTTCCACATTCAACACTTTCTGTTGCTCACTACCATCTATACCGTCATTATCATGTGCATAGAATACTCTCATACAGTTTCACATGCTCTCAGAGTTTGGCAAACATTGGCATGGCTTCGGCTGTTGCATCATCTTCCCCCTATTCCTCACTCCCCTCCCCCATATCAAAACACTTGCAACTCTTCCCACTTTGTGGCACACTTCAGCAACACTTTGAATGCCACATGTGACCTTGTCCATGTCCACTGCCTCATTGTTGTCAAAACTAGCAACAGCAGCAACTTTGGCCAATTCTCCTCATTATCCGTTAACTCCCAAGGCATCCATGGTATCCAAAGTGTTTGAACAAACACTATTGGCCCAACTGGAGCCACTGTTAACTCAGCTGATTCCAGAGCACAGTTTGGCTTCAAACCAAAACACTGGACCACTTGGCAATTACTGAGAGTGACGGAGAAAGCTGTATTGGAATTTGGCACGCATGTTCTCTGCCACTGTGCTACTTGACATTGATAAAGCATTCCCAAGCACTTGGCACACAGGGCTCGTTTATAAGCTCATGCGAGCTGGGCTGCGGCATGCAGTTATAGAGTTAATTGATAGTTTTCCCTCAGAACGTGTTTCGTGTGTCAAAGTTGAAGGTTGAAGATCAGACATGCAAAAGACACAGATGGGATTATCAGAAGGAGCATGGTATCACCAACTTTCTTCTCTGTTGACATGTCGGATTTTCTTACAAGACATAGCACATTTACTTATCAGTATGCTGATGACATTCTTATTTTGGCTCAAAGCAGAAACTTATATTTTGCACTAAATCAACTCCCCTGACACCTTACCCAGGCAGAGAAATGGAGTGAGAAATGGTAAGAAGAGAGAGGCAAGTCTCAACACCAAGCTCTACAGACCAGTGAATGCAGTGACTCTGAGTCTGCAGGACCAGGCACTTACCTGGAGGAACTGGGTGATGTACCTTGTAATTACCTTGTACCAGGGGCTGACTTTCCAACCCCACGTGCAAGAACAAAGTGCATAGGCTGCAGTTGCTATTTCAAAATTGACTCCAACTTTTAAACTAAACTTTATTTCAATTTGCATCAAAATGCAAATTTATAAGGTCGTTATTCTGGCAATAATGTTGAATTCTAGTGAGATTTGGGTCTACACAGCTTCATCCTATGTTGCATATTTGCAAAAGGTGCAAAACATCACCTTAAGGAGAATTTTTGGTGCTTATTTTATGTTTTCCGCACTTTTCCTCCATGAAACTTGGGTGCATTAACGACACCATAAGGAGACTAGCACAGGGAAGCATATATATTCTACGCTAGACATCCAAACCGGTTAGTCCCATCCCTGATCCATCACCCATCTAACTCACAACATTACTGAACATGACATAACAGCAGACAACTGGTATACAGGGATATGTAGCCACCTAGTGGCCAGGCCTTCTCCATAGCACCATGGAGTCGGCCTCGAAAGGTGTAAGGTGCATTGGCTATTATCATCATCTTGCAGCTGTAAAAGTATTGTCAACTATGGGAAGTTCAAGCCACACTTTCTCAGATCAAGCGTTATGCAAATCTGTACATGTGATTATTATTGCTTCACTATTCTATAGTTTGAAAATGATTGTTCAAGGATAGAATTTCTTTGGGACTGAACTTTTTGAATGAATAATGTGGTAAAACATACTTTGAGGAACTATAAATTGAACGATACATGCATGAAAACAATGGTTTTGGGAACAATAGATTCAGGTTCCATTGTAGTAAAGAATCATTCCCAAAAATAGGAGATCTACATTCTTTCCCATAAGTGCATACTTTTTATAGGGCCATTATAAAGAGAGAAAAAAAATGGTGAAATCTAACAATTGACTAGTCTGTTAATTAGATGGAAATTCCATTTTATCATGTGTAGACTGGGTAAGTTCACTCAGCTTGTCATTTGGATGGGTACCTGAGTGTTTTCTGTAGTATGAAGTCTGTTAAAATAACATCCAATCTTTCAAAATTCTGTACCAAAGTGTTGTAACAAAAGGTGGTTTATATCACTAATTAGCTCTGACCCTGATTATACTACTTCTATTTGCTGTGCAGTGTTATCTTATTTTAGTTGAGTTCCATGCTACTTATTTTGCAACAGTGCTGTGAATGTTCTGCAATTATTCAGGTGGAAAGCTATCATGAGCAGCACATTAGCATTAAATTTTGGATGAAACTTCATAAATGCTTTACTGAGACTCATGAGACAATGAAAGATCTTTAAGAAGATGCATATTTAGGCTGTACTCAGTGCTATGAGTTGTATATACGATTTAAAAACAATTGGAAGTCTGTAGTTGATACCATATCTTGGATGACCATGACATCAAGTGATGTTCATGCAGCCAAAGTTAAGAGATCATCCATGAATTTTGACACCTGTTTTCTCCAGAAATTGCCAAAGTGTGTAACATTTTTGTGAGACAGTGTTACAAAATATTGACAGAAAAGCATGCTATGAATTGTGTTGTAGCAAAGTTTGTACATTGACTGTTGACACAAGAACAAAGACAACTGTGTTACCTCCTGTCAGGAGCTTTTGAGTCACTTTATAATGAGGATGCAATTTTATGAATAGAATAATAAGTGGTGGTGATACATTGATCTACAGATACTATGCTGAGACAAAAGTTCAGTCATTACTATAGGTTGAAAAATTTTCACCAGTACTCAAAAAAGCTTGTCAGATCAGGTCAAATGTCAAAGTGATGTTGATAGCTTAAATATTAATTCAATTTGGAATTAAACACAGTGAAACACTCATTAATAATCTCTTCTGAGTAGGATATTTAGAACACTCTTTATATGGAAAAAGTTCCCCGAAATATATGTCCTGAGTAAATCTCTGTAAGTGAAACCATAAAGAGTGTTCTAAATATCCTACTCAGAAGAGATTATTGATGTGGATAGTTTTCTTTGACATTCAGGGTGTTACCATGAATTTCTGTCAGCGGTTCAAATTGTTTCACTAGCATTGCCAAGATAACCTCAGATGTCTCTGAGAAACCATGAGGAGGAAAAAGCCTACAATTCATGGATCTTGCAACTCGATAACACACCACATTCAACATTCAACATTGCTTGTGTGTGAATTTTATGCAAGACTTGGCACCTGCAGACTTTTTTATATCAACAGCTGAAATTCACAATGAAGGATAAAATTCAACACAGTTGAGGGGGTAAAACAAGATTTGTAGACAGAGCTTCATGCAATCTATAAAAATGGACATCAGGACTGCTTTCACAAGCTCAAGCTGCATTGGAAGAGGTGTATCAATAGAAGGGGATATTACTTCAAGAGAGACAAAGCCAAGTAAGGTAGATGCAGGTAGGCCCAAATTTTAAAACATTAAAATGTTTGGTTATTTTTTTGAACAGACTTCATATAAACCTTGCCAAATGGGTTAGAGGTAGCTAGATCTTAGTGCTGGGCACACTGCCTCTATCACATATTAAGTCACTTGTTATTGAATCACATTGAAATAAAATAGAAATATTTTGTGAAGACTAAGGGTCATATTATAGGTTCTCTGAAACTACCTTTTATGTTTTTATGTACTTAAAATAGGTTTTTGTGGTATGGTTTTGCAATAATTATATCAATCATATTTTAAGTTTTTCTAATTTAGTGAGGATTATATATTACTTATTTATAAAAGTATTCAATTTCAGAAATACATATAGCACAAAATCTCCAATAAATAAAATATTTTAAAATACTTAAAAACACTTCCATGGCGTAACTTCCAATGAACAAGGAAGCAGTCTGAGTTAAAAACATTTAAAATATTGATACAATGATAAAACACCCTTAATGTTTCACTCTCAAAATTTAAACATATTAAGCATTTTAAAATATTTTATCTACTGGAGATTTTAAACTGTTTTTCACTATATTGATTCCTGAATATATACAGCACATTTTATTGCTTCTTTTGTAAAGTTCTCACAATGGAAGATGGTATCCTGTGAAGCTAATCATATAATTGATATCATTGTATGATTCAGTTGAACTCTTCTCTCTTAATACTTCATTTACTTATCATAATGTATGGAACTGGTTTCGAGGATGAGAACTAAATGCCATACATTATGACAAGTAAGAGTGTGTAGTTCAACTGAATCATACAATGATATCAGCCATAATTTTAGTTTTATCCTGATACTTTCAGTCCCCATTCTCCAAAGAAACTCAATTTCATCTATAACTACCTTTAAACCAATCACTAACATTGAACACACTACAAGATCATCAGCTTAAAGTAGACTTGGAACATCCACATTTTTAATTGCAGGCATATGAATGTTAAAATTTTTCAAATAATCCAAGATATCATCAATAAATAAGTTAAAAAATATCAGGCTCAACTTACAGTCTTGCCTAAAACCTCTCTCTTGCTTTACTAAATCAGTTGCCTCTCCAATAACATTTAACACAAAATCTATTTTGATCATTTATCTCCTGAAGTATTTATTTAATTTATACCAAAGCATTTCTCTAACTACTCTATAATAAGCTTTTTCCAAATCAATAAATACAGCATACAATCTGCTCATTTTCTTTAATAAACATTTATCTTTGTTTTACTTATGAATATATTATCCCCTGTTCCTTTTTCCTTCCTAATACCCCAAGATTGTGGGTTTAATCCTGGCCAGTGTTGATGGATTTTTTCAGATTTTTTGGGCGTGAAAATCCGAAGTATGGCTTTCTTTGGAAGGGAAGTAAAGCCATGGGTCCCATGTCAAAGATTTACGGCACAAAAAAGAACATCAAGCCTCAAAGAAGAGAACTCTGAACAAAATTCATCAGCTGTTACAGGACCAGAATTGAATGGGACGCTGATAACCTGATGTTCAGCATCTTTAAATAATAACCTTCTAAATACCAGCCTGATAAGGAGATATTTTTTTATCATCATCAGACGAATCCTGAATTCTCTCAATTATAATCCCTGTAAAAAATTTTACAAAGTTGGACATCAGAGCTATTTCTCTATAATTGTTAGAGTTTTCTCACTTCCTCTACCCTTATATATGTGGTTAATGATTGCTGTTTGCAAATTTTCAGGAACCCTCTTTCTTTCTTTAATTATATTCATAAGCCTAATATAAAAAAATTATATTATAATGTTTACATTCTTTTCATTACAGGTTTACAAGTAATAAACTTTATATTACATTTCTTACAATAAATACAGAGTCTGGCACATTTCTTCTCATGTACTCCACATCATGCCTCCCTGGCCGTAAAAATGATTAAGAACCCAAAGACTAAACTGTAATCTGTTTCTGTTGGTCCTGGTGATATAGTGGTAGCCATACTTACCTTCTAAACCCAAGATTGCAGGTTCGAACCTGGCCAGGATCGATGGATTTTTTTCAGGCATAAAAATCCTAAATATGGCTTCCTTCGGAAGGGAAATAAAGCCTTGGGTCCCGTGTCACACATTTACGGCATGATAAAGAACCTCAAGTGAAAAAAGAGGCCTCTGAGCAAAATTTGTCAGCCATTTCACGCCCTGAGTAGAATGGGACGCTGATGACCTGAGATGTTAAAGAGCGTCCGTAAATAAATCAATTCAGCAATCTGTTTCTGCAGTTCTTTTTGTTTCCTCTGTCTTCACTCTCCTTATCCATTTCTCCTGAACTCTTTCTAAAATTTTTTATTCTTTCATACTCTCTAACTGCCAGCAATTTAATTGCTACAATATCATCTTTTATTACATACCATTTTGAAACTCCAAATAGCTTCGTTCCAGTTATCATATCTTTGCAATGACATTTATTATTAATTCATTCATTCAGTGAACATATATACACACACACACACATTAATAATATTAAATGTTGTAGGACATGTAAACTTCTCAGATGAAGTGACTGCAGCAATGAGACTAAGTGATGGAGTTGTGCTGTTTGTTGATGCAGCTGAGGGGGTGATGCTGAACACAGAAAGGCTCCTGAAGCATGCAGTTCAGGTAAATAGGAGTCTATTTCAGAGAAAGCATATGTATCATAGTATTTTATTTAAACGTATTAAGGAGAAATGCTTCTATTCAGTCCCCAGATAAAAAGATGAAGATAGTGGTATTAATGATCTCTGACTAATTATTATCTAATAATATATAGCTAAGTTTGTGATGTAGATGAAACATTTTCCAAATGCTTTTTGTAAACTGCAACAATTTAGTAGCTAATGAGAAGTAAATATATGTGTGTGTGCTCATGAGTTGGTGTTTTTTAAGGAAGTTTTTTAACATTAATGTTAATTTATATTATGAAATTTAGTTGGAATTTTTACACTGAAACTTACCAATATTTTTTATATCACAAATGTTTCAAAAAAGAATTAATAACAAACTAATAAAAAAAAATTACCAAAGACCGAAAGGCATAAAAGACCAAGTACTTTGGATAACATGAAGAAAAAAATGTTTTCAAAATACTCACTTCATCCTTTGGCAGACAATAAATTCAGAAAAAATATTCAAGTAATACAACATTGTCCTAGCAACAAATTTAGACTCAGTAAGTTATTAAAAATATCATACAAAGATAAAATTGCAAAGAATGTAACCAAATATATATTGATCAAACAAAATGAAATTTAGGCATAAGAACAAAAGTGCATTTCAGATACAAGGAAACAGAAAAGTCACAAAATAGATACAGAAACAAAAGTATTAAAAACAGCAAGAAACCATGCAGATCTAATATTTGGGAAAGAATTTTTGTACTTAAAAACAAACTATTTCCAATGAATTTTGGAATCCCACTTGAAGATGACCTAATCAGGAAGTTCAATCAGACTACCACAAGAAGAAGAGAAAAATTAGAAAAGGCAACAATGTCTGGAGAGAATAGCCGAGGATGAACATAAGTACACTTGAAACTGTCTGGAATATAAAAAAAGTTAGTGAAATTCCAGTGTCAAATAATCTAATCAAATATCGTGAACATGTGCTTTGTTAGTATGAAGAGAGCAGGGCTTGCTTACTTTATGCCAGCAAAGTCATGAAAAGTATACTGGTCTTAGAAGAAAGTCACTGCAGACAAATAAAGTTGAAGTAATGCATATGAATATGACTTGCAGAAATTCATCTGCAAATAAACAGTGGGCAGCTTGCAGCCAGTAATTTAATGAGTATTGAAATAGAAACAGGATATTTGGAAGTGGACTTGAAACGCAACTTACACAAAAGTTTATTGTGCCCTCATATGAACATAATGGGACCATATGGCACCATAAACCCTGCCTTCTAGCTGTCCTC
The DNA here is from genome assembly GCA_030762175.1 of Metallyticus violacea. NCBI lineage: Eukaryota > Metazoa > Arthropoda > Insecta > Mantodea > Metallyticidae > Metallyticus > Metallyticus violacea. The sequence goes on along the minus strand of CM060837.1, from coordinate 72,971,204 downwards.
AGACAAATCCTCTCAGGCATTTTCGGTGAATCCATATCACTTCAGGAACCTGAAGGGGGGGACCAGCTCAGTGGAAGCCAGTCCTGGTGTTGTGGTGGTAACCATACTTGCCTCCTAAATCCCAAGATTGCAGGTTTGATCCTGGCTAGGACCTATGGATTTGTTTTTGAAGGAAACATTCTAGGTCTAAGTGTAGGGTACCACCCTAGCATTTGCCATTTAATAGGACTGAGGAAAACCTGGAAAAAACCTCAGTCAAGGAGGATGGACCTGGCAGGATTTGAACCCCTGACCTGCTGCTCACCTTAAACGCCTCAGCCACCCAGGTGGTTTGAAGTAAGAGTGGGGTTGGGTTTTCATCCGTTTGTGCGTAAATACTTTCATAGCTTTGTTGCTGTTGTATTGCCAGCCTCCCATTTCTTCTCCTCTTCCTCTTCTTCTACTTCCTCTTCTTCTTCTTCGTCCTCCTCCTCCTCCTTCTTGTCGTTGTTGTTGTTGTTGTTCTTCTTCTTCTTGTTCTTGTTCTTCTTCTTCTTCTTCAAGGCATTTTATATTGTTTTAACTTCTGCTATTTTTTTCCATATAAACAATTATAGGCTTTCTGTTAAAACCAAAGTCTCTCTTGCTGGTTGCCTAATATGCAATGTCCAATTGTAAGGATTTTGATGATCATTTAATTTAACACTTATTGATGCATTATTGGCTCATGTCCCTGAGAGTTACCTCAAAGAAAGAGAGAGAGCAGCATATTTTTGCATAGAGTGGTCATAATTAAAATCATCCAACCACAAATGAGTCATGTAAAAGCTAGCCAACTGAAGAGATGGAACCCTTAAAAACAAGACTTTAACTTTTCGGAAACTTACTGATAAAAAATTTGAAGATGGAGGAAAGTCCACTGAAACTAATTAATGAAGTTGACAAAAAAATTATTAATAATGCAAAAACAATAATACCCAGAAGAAAGAGTATTAGGTGCAAATCTTTTTGGAATCAGAGATATCACATTAAAAGAGACTGAAATAACACTAGAAATATAGCAGAAGCAACAAAAGATCCTAACTTAGTGAGAGATTGAAGAAAGAATACTGCATTTCTAAACAGAGAAATAAAATATGCTAAGAAGGCATAATATAATAAAGTTCTTAGTTCCCTTGACTATAGAAGTAATACCACTAAATCACATAAATATATTAATACATTAAACAATGTCCCAGATACAAGAACCTCTTATTATCAACAACAAAATCCTCATTCATGATAAAGACAATGCCAACAGATTCACAAAATTGCATATAAATTAAATAGAGATAATGGGAAATGAAACAAAATATTAAAAAGGCATAAGCCCAAGGTATTTGCAGGTCAACATATCTATTTAATTGATGACTTTAAAACTCAAGAAGTTGTCAAGCAATATTATATCTGAAGAACAAAAAGAGAAAATTCATAGTGAGTACATCAAGAATTTAGGATGCACAGCCAAGAAAGCACAATTGAACATATTTAACAAGATGTGGAACAATAAAGATAGCATTCCTGTTATATGGAAAACAGCCATAATTATTCCATTTAAGAAGAAAGACAAACCAGGTGGCGAGTTGGATTGTTATAGGCATCTATCCTTAGCCTCAGTACTTGCTAAAACAATGGGGAAAATAGTCACTACAAGATTAACTTATTATATGCACAAAATCTCCTTTCATACTGTCAAGTAGGTTTCAGAAAGCAATATTTAACAAGTAATCAGGTTTTGCATTTAACAAAGGATTTTATAAATGTCTTAAAAAAAATAATGCATATTCTCTTTTTTGACTCAAAAATACCTTTGACAAAGTATGGAGAGAGAAGCTTATTTAAAAGATTAGTAATGTTGTAATAAAAGGAAATATGTTAAGACGGCTCATGAGTCTATCATCACAAAGGTACATAGCTATAAAATGGAATGATATCCTCTCTAAATGGTGTACAACTAAAGTAGGCCTTCCTCAAGGTGCTGTCTCCATTTTCATAGATGACATGAGGGGAAGGGAAAAAAAAAAAACAACAGAATTAATTAACAGCATTACAAAAAACTAAAAAATAAAATGCAGAGAATTATCAGTAGTATGGAAACTTGGGGTCCACCAATAATATGGTAATAAACACTACAGATGATTTGGAATTTAAAATCAATATGAGCTATTAAAAGAGAGAGGACACACTAAATATCTTGGAATAACACCTGACAAAAAAACTTTTCTTCTCTGAACAGACCGCAATATAACTAAGAAAGTGAAAAAGAACAACAACATTAAGAATGGCAATACTGGGACAGAAATTAAAAAGTAATCAATACAGCAATAAATGGTTTCACATTCCTAACAGCACACAAGAATTAAAAAAAAATCAACAGACTTAAAAAATTATACACAGAAAAAAGAATTAGACAAAATTTTAAAAATAAACACCTAATCTGCTGTTATACCAACTGACCTTTAACAATATAAAGATATCAGCATGAAGCTAAATCTGGTTACAATGGTCTCTAAGGAGAATGACCAACCTTAAGTATTAAGATTAACAGAACTTAGTACACTAAACAACTATTATCTGACATATACATCTGATGCATAGTGTAGGTAGAGCATATACAGATGGATTGCTTAAAAATGGAGAAGGAGGCTTTGGTATATACTGTGAAGAATTCTCTCATTATACACCTTAAGGACATTTTAAAAGAATTCAGTCAAGATTGTAACATACACATCACTAAAATTCAATAGAATGGAAGACTAGTTTCGAAACTAGTTCCGAAATTAGTCTTCCATTCAACATGTGTATGTTACAATCTCGACTCAATTTTTTTAAAATGTTAATATTTGACATCGCTGTTACAAAAGTTCACTATATTTTATACCTTAAGGACGGCATGCTAACAATTTTGATGACAAAATAATGGACATTAGAGCAGCTTTAGAAAATCTATTATATAGATCTAACATAAATAAAAGAAGTGTTATCTTAAGGACTGTAAAACAACACTACATATTCTAATGAATTATAGTTCAAAAATACAGACATAGTTTTAGAGTGGATCCTGAGTCATGTGAGATTAAAGGGGAATGTTAACAACAACAAAAACAAAAAAAAAAAAAAAAAGCCACCATAAAATTAAAACCATCCTTTGAACTAGAACTTCCTTGCAAATTGAAACTCATAAAAGATTAATAATTGAACAAGAACAACAAAAACTTATAAAAAAACCATATGAAGATCAAAAGTCTTTCAAACATTTTTTATTGAAACCAAGAAAAATTAGAGTTGCCCAGTTTTGCCTAATTTATGGGCATGTTTGTCTGTCAGAGCATTTCTTCAGGATAAAATTAATCAAAGGTAGTTACTGCCCATGGTGTAAGGATGGGATGCTATTCTAAACAAAGAAATGTACTGAAATGCAGCCAACTTGATAGCAACAAACAAGTGAAAAATAATTTGGAATTTTTTATTGGGAGGTAAGGGAAAAATGATAAATATCAGCACCTCATTGGCCACTAGCAACCAACCAGCCAATCAATTTTGTTATAATTTTTAAAATTTTTTTCTCTTATTAATATATTTCTCTTTTTTTTCTATTCCATGGCCTTTTCCCTTGTGTGTTTTATTTGTTTACAGCCATTATATTACCTTTGATATTCAGTATTTACTTGTACCACCTGCACTTGTCTTCTTCTTCTGCCTTTGAAGAAAATGTAAGTTGCTTGAAATATTGCAAAATTTATGTTAATATTTAAGTGTTTAATTAATTTCTGCTTCTCTAGTTATTGCTCTACACACACACACACACACACACACACACACACACACACACACACACACACACACACACACACACACACACACACACACACACACACACACACACACACACACACACACACACACACACACACACACACACACACACACACACACACACACACACACACACACACACACACACACACACACACACACACACACACACACACACACACACACACACACACACACACACACACACACACACACACACACACACACACACACACACACACACACACACACACACACACACACACACACACACACACACACACACACACACACACACACACACACACACACACACACACACACACACACACACACACACACACACACACCCACCCACCCACCCACCCACCCACCCACCCACCCACCCACCCACCCACCCACCCACCCACCCACCCACCCACCCACCCACCCACCCACCCACCCACCCACCCACCCACCCACCCACCCACCCACCCACCCACCCACCCACCCACCCACCCACCCACCCACCCACCCACCCACCCACCCACCCACCCACCCACCCACCCACCCACCCACCCACCCACCCACCCACCCACCCACCCACCCACCCACCCACCCACCCACCCACCCACCCACCCACCCACCCACCCACCCACCCACCCACCCACCCACCCACCCACCCACCCACCCACCCACCCACCCACCCACCCACCCACCCACCCACCCACCCACCCACCCACCCACCCACCCACCCACCCACCCACCCACCCACCCACCCACCCACCCACCCACCCACCCACCCACCCACCCACCCACCCACCCACCCACCCACCCACCCACCCACCCACCCACCCACCCACCCACCCACCCACCCACCCACCCACCCACCCACCCACCCACCCACCCACCCACCCACCCACCCACCCACCCACCCACCCACCCACCCACCCACCCACCCACCCACCCACCCACCCACCCACCCACCCACCCACCCACCCACCCACCCACCCACCCACCCACCCACCCACCCACCCACCCACCCACCCACCCACCCACCCACCCACCCACCCACCCACCCACCCACCCACCCACCCACCCACCCACCCACCCACCCACCCACCCACCCACCCACCCACCCACCCACCCACCCACCCACCCACCCACCCACCCACCCACCCACCCACCCACCCACCCACCCACCCACCCACCCACCCACCCACCCACCCACCCACCCACCCACCCACCCACCCACCCACCCACCCACCCACCCACCCACCCACCCACCCACCCACCCACCCACCCACCCACCCACCCACCCACCCACCCACCCACCCACCCACCCACCCACCCACCCACCCACCCACCCACCCACCCACCCACCCACCCACCCACCCACCCACCCACCCACCCACCCACCCACCCACCCACGCACGCACGCACGCACAGTAGAACTTGTTCAAAGTGGAAAATGTGGAAATCTACCTGAAGTGGATGAAATCTTTGGCTTCAGCACATTTAACACATTACATGGAACTTTTTTTTATAAAATTAAATTAAATTTTGCAGAAATGGAAACAATATTTTAAGATTTTTTGTAAAAACTCCATGTATAATGTGAAAATATATTCATAAAATAAAGTTCAACATTTTAAAACCTTCATTTCTATACTACAGTGGATAATGGGCAAATGTATACCCCTGTCATTATTGTTATATTGCGGAAGAGGGTGGATTTCGTTCCATTCATTCTTCAAGGACAGCTTACTGCAGCCTAACAAGACATCCTATTTTTGGCAGGATATTTCCTGGAATTGCAGAACAGTACAATAATTCAATTTGACTTTGAAGCAAGGTGTCTACCTGGATCTTCTGTGCATCCTATCAGTTGACTTGTAACATTTAAAGCAAGATCATCATGGCTAATAAGTATGTGTCATTAACACTTAATGGAAAAGTGAAAGTAATGGAAGCAATTGAGAAAGATAAACGTCCTGTGCTTGGGATAATGTTGCGGTTCAGATGAAGTAAAATACAACTTTACAAAATGCTAAAAATAAAGATAAAATTATAGACAAATGGCTGAAGTGAAAAGATATAAAAACCAGGAATGAGGTAAAGAATGAGATAATGTGGAAATGGTTTGTGAGTGTGCCAGCAAAGAACTTGCCGTTATCTGGACAAATGCTACAGAGGGCTCTTTCCATCATTAAAATATTTTGGAATAAAATGTTTAAGGTGTTTTCAGAATAACTGGAAAGCTTGGAAGCAGTACATAACATGAGATGAAATGAGAAATGCAGTGAAGCTAAAGATGTGCAAGAAAGTGTATCAACAAAATGGAAGCAGAAACTGCAGACTCTAATTACGGACTATCATCCAAAAACCATACTTAATGACAAAATAAGGGTTGTTTTATTGCACCTTACCCTCCAAATCGTGTAGAATTTGAGGCGAAAAGTGCATGGAGTTAAAAATGTTTAAAGGCTCACCATTTTTTTTGTGTGGAAACATGCATGAACCATTTTTAAGTGTAATATTGTACATATATGATATTGTATTTTCTTTAGTTGCAAAACTTGGCCAATTCAGAAAAATATTTTGATCTCCTGGGATTCCACTTTGAATTTTCTAAGTTTATACACACACACATATTTTAAAGCACCACAGGCAGAGGACGCTGATGATATATGAAATGAAATGGAAACTAGGATGTTTTTTTTTAAATGAAGGAAGCACTTAGACCTTAGGGTACCTCCCCAGGAAAACCTGGAAGAAACTGAATCGGAAAGCACAGTCCTGGTGGGATTCGAACCCCAGACCTTCTGCCAACAAGTACATGCCTTAACAACCTCGGCCACATGTGGAAGTTTTTTATGAGTTGATTTGACATGGAATGACCCTAGTAATTAAAAGAGGACCTTTAATATATAAACAATCTCAGAGTTATATATCGAGGGCTTAATATATCCAAGCAACTCAGAGAACTGTTAATTTTATTGTATTAACAAGTTTGTAAAGAAATTTAGAGTGATAAATTCTTTTCTTTATTCATTCACTGATAATTTATGATTCAGGAAAAAATGGAGATTGTTGTATGCATCAACAAGATAGACAGACTGATTCTGGAGCTGAAACTACCTCCTCAAGATGCTTACTACAAAATACGACACATAGTGGAAGAGATTAATGGGTTATTAGGGTGAGTATTTTGTTTTTCTGCATATTTTAAATGATTTGGAATTGCTCAGCTTCTCTAATCCTTGTTTCATTTCCATAGTTGCAGTCAGGTAACTTATCTTTCTCTACTATTTTAAAATTTTGACTCAGTTGTGAAAAATAATATCCAGAACAGTGCAACTAATGCTGAATGGCCAAGGTCTTAGAATTCATTATTTATAATGATTATTACAAAATAAGCAATAGTAAATATAATATTTCATTTCGTGTGGGAACCAATTAATAATATATAAGCTATAGCGCTTTTCCAACTAAGAAACCAGTGAAAAACATTTTTGTTGCTAATGATAACTATAGTATAAATGCTATCTTGTTTTTGGATTCTGTCTATTCCATTTCATTATATATCTGTAATGATTGTATTTTATTTATTTAGTTCATTAATGAGCATTTTTAGTGTTCTGGTAGTTACATTTTATGGGAACAAATTAAGATCATTAACCTTTTTCTGACTTCATTGTATTATTCCCCAAAATTATATCTTTCACAGTAACAAGGTGTTGGCCTGTCACCCATGTGGAGGACAATGAGTTGCTTCCTCATCTGCTGGCATAGATTGATAGATTACAGAAATTAGCAAGCTCAACTGACAAGAATGTCACCCAACTTCTAGGGTAGATTATTCCCTTTAAGACATAATTATTGTAAATAATTATCAGAATATGATACACCATTCTTTTGAAAAGTCTATTCCTACTTCTTTTCTAGGCATTGTTAAAATACCTATGCTTTTTAAGTACTGTGTGTAGACATAAAAAACTAAAAAACCAGTCTAAATTTGCATTAGATGTCATTATCAGTCTATGTCATAAATTGCATTTTAACTAAACATATTGTTCCTTCTCATAAGGTTTTTTTTTATTCCCCCAAAGAATATTGACTCATAATGATGTACTAAATTTAATTACTACCCACTTTTTAGGCATTGTCTTAGTTATTTTATGATTGCTACCAAATCCTACTGCAGAAGACTGCTACTTCTACTCTTATTTTGAGAAGCCCATATGTAAGTAAATTTTAGATCTCCTAATTTCTGCGGCATATTTTATTGAATTTGAGCATTACCCAAGAAACTTGAAATGCTAATTAGAATTTGTGCAGTGAAACTAATCATATAATTAAGATTATTGTATGAATGAATTGAACTACACATTCTTATTGGCTGCACTTGTTTAAATGTATAAATGTTTCACAGACCCTTGTCCACAACCTCAACTATGAACTTAGTTCTACTCTTGGTTCATATCTATGTCAAATGCAAAACTTGATTGATTTTAGTACTTCTTATAGAAGCCCAAATTTTAACCTATATTTTAAAATCCTCTCAGTGCATATAAGAATGTCGTTTACATGTTCCATTGTAAATTTTGTCAAGACTTCTATATTGGTTTAACATCAACAGTAGTTTCGCTATAGATGAACAATCACAGATGCTCAGTGAAAACTAAAATGCTCATTACTAGTTGAGCAGCATATGTGGTATCTCATGATTCAAATTTTGACAACTGTTTCTCATTAATTCTTATTTATGTTTTGCCTTCCTCAGCTTCAGAAAGTGCACAGAGAGAGAGGGAGATGGTTGCTGTAGTCTTTCACAAAGCTTGCACTTCTCCTGGCTTTAAAGTTATTATCTAGTTCTATTTTATTATTTTTTCTTGAATAATAATAACACTGTCTTACTTTATTCTCTATTTTTCAATGTCATCCATTTGTTTTATAACTGTTCTGTCACTAGTCACATTAAACACTTGGTTTTACACACTGTCAGATACAAGGTTTGATTCATCAGGTTGCCACTAATAGCTGGCTTGTTAACTTTTCATTCTCTTACTGAAGAAGAGCTAATATGCTATGTCCCACTATAAAGATTTTCATGATGCATTATCAACTCATGTCTCTGAGCATTACATTAGAGATAGTAGCAATATTTTTTGCATAAATGGCTTACACTGCCTGGTTTAAATCTTACTTGTTAATATTCCGTATTCTACTTCATTATTATTCATTTTTTTCAATTATTAATATATATCTCTTTTATACTTTCCCTCCCTTACCATTTCCCCATGTTGCTTGATTTATCTGTTTCTAGTATTGTGTTACCTTTAAGATTCAATATTTCCTTTTGCTACCTTCACTTGTCTTCTGTCTTTAAAGAAGAACACAAGTTATTCAAAATATTGCAATATTTGTGTTACTGTTTGTTTTATCTATTTCTATTTCTCTAGTTATTATTTTAGTCACATTATTTCAACAATTTCTTTATTCTCATTTTATTTTTTATATATATAGTGCTTCCAAAATATGCCCTTATTGCTCACATGGGATTTTGCATCTTGGCAGCTTGTTATGCCATAGCCAGTTGAGCTTATGCTCCAACATAACCATTTTGGTGGAACTGCAACATGTCTGTTTGAAAAGTACAGAAGCTGTGGGTCAATTAACACTTCAGTCACTGATGAATGAAACCATTCACAATAATGTACATGCACTATGATTACCTTGTTGTAGACAATAGACACTTGTAAGATTTGAACAATTTTGTTGCTCTATGTGCAAAAGACACTTAAATCCCAACTTGTGCTAATTTTTGTAGAGATTTGGTTGACATATGTTCAAGATTCATACCAATTTCATTTAATATATCTTCTGTTAAAATTGTACCTCTTCGTGTGTTTCTTGTTTCGCACTGAATCAGTAGTATCATATTTACTCACAAGATCCTGATTGCAGGATGGAGGCAGTTTCCCAGAGAACTTCCAAATAATTTCTTCATGAATGCTTCAAGCTGGTTCGTATTTATAACAACATTTACACACAAAAATATGTTGCTTTAAAGTCTTCACGGACGAATATAGACTATATATTCTTAATTATCTATTGAGTTGATTTGATATTTTTAATTTCTGACACAAAATTTAATTTTATATTGAATATAGACTACTTTTTGGAAGTTCATGGACAGAGGTAGGCAATTATGAGTGGTATGTGGAATGACCATGGCTGAGATGCAAAATCCGGTGCAAGCAGTGAGGACATATTCTGGAAACTTTTATACACACCTGGTGAATCATCTAAAATTTGCACTACAAATATGGGAGGTGTATTGATGTGCTGCTTTCACAAATTTTTTTTTTTTTTTGAGAGAAGGGAGCTGATAATTGAAGCCCATGCACAGATGTTAATAATTATTAGAATGTGTTTTTCTTGAATAAAGTTACATTTTTTCATATGGAACAATGCCTATTGACATCAAGAAAATAAAATTACAAGCTAATTGATTGTCAATGAATTTTTTGTATGATTCTGGTGTAAGCAGTGTACAAGCTCCATTGTCAACAGCTTCGTAAGTACAATAATTTATATCAATAGTATCTTCCATTCCAAAAATGCAAGTTTTAGGTGATTCTCCGTGTGTGTGCGTGCGTGCACATGCGTGTGTGCGCACACCTCAGGGCATTGCCAAGAATATATTTTGACAGAAACAGTTCAGCAGAATATTTCATTAAATTTCATGCATAGAGTACATAAGATTTTGTTATTTAGCACAATGAAAAGTGACATAATTAAGATTTTATTGTGGTTTTTTTTACAGATTATACTGTGAAGGCACATCTAAAATTGTATCACCAATTCTAGGGAATGTGTGCTTTGCAAGTTCCCAATATGCAGTGTGCTTCACATTAAAATCATTTGCCAACATCTATGCCCAGACTTTTGATGGTGTCAATATCAGCGATTTTGCTCGCCGACTTTGGGGAGACATTTACTTCAACAGCAAAACGTATGTAGTATAACAGCTATTAGTCTTTTCCCTCCCTCTTTTTCTCTTTTTTTTTTCTCTCTCTTTAATAGACTTTAGAGAGTTAATTTGCATTTGGGAGTTTTGGGAAGATCAAATCATATTGAGAAATATGATATGTTAGGTTTATTATATTTATGAACTTCCCTTAACATCTTTGGTTCAGAGCATGAAAAGGCTGATAAAATGGAACCAATTCAAAAGGAAATTTTAATGTAAATGGATGAGATTTCTCTTGCTGAATTTTTAGCCATATAAGAAAGATAAATGTTACATAACTTTTAATATCACTAGAACCAGAGTGATTACGAGACATAGCATTTCTTAAAAAAATTTAAGGGAAAATACATTTTGACTCAGCCAAAGATCTGTCACTAATTTTCTTTTGTACATATAATATAGTAAGGGCATTTAATATTTAAAGTGCAAAATTATATTGGCTTATATACTGTATTTACTTGCAGAAAAGATGCCACACATAATGTATGCATCCTAAAATATTTTGATAAAATTCAGCAAAATACAAACAAACAAATGAACAACAAATTCTATGCATAAAATAGGATATGTACATTTTGAGTAATACAAAAATCATAATGTTGGTGTACTGTTTGATTTGCCAGTAAACGTTTAAAACAGTAAGTTAATTTAAATTTATCATAATCTTTTTTTTCTAAAATGCATGAGAATCTTACCAAAATTGGTTCTGTTTAACATGCAAAATATAAACTTCCCAAATAGCACATTATGGTAGCCATCACAGTGGAACTTCTATCTGTTGTTCAATTTATGTGGTCCCAAACCTTTTACCTTATATCTTACATAAATAAAACCCGCATTCATCTTTCCTTGAAATATGGTTTTCTCGCACTATTCGTTCAAAAAGTTCAGTCTCAAAAAATTTCTATCCTCGAACGATTGTTTTCAAACTGGAATAATGAAGCAGTAATCATTGCATGTACAGAGTTGCATCACATTTGACCCGAGAAAGCTTGATTTGACCTCCCCGTAGTACCGATACTTTTGGGGCTGCAGGATGATGATGATGATAGCCGATGTATTGGTATTGGTCTGGTATTGGTTTGGAAGCTCTGATTTTTTTCCCTAATTTTTTTTTCCTCGCATTAATACATACCTAAATTCTTATTTTTAAACATTGAGAGAAAAACTACATATTTTATGTGAGAAAATAAAGTATATCTTTTTATGAAATATGTAAACAAAATTTGCCATTAGATTTTTTTGTCCATGTTATATGTTAAAGTGATCTTTTCTTTATATTAGACGAAGATTCACGAAAAAACCTCCACATGGATCAGCTCAGAGAAGTTTTGTGGAATTTATTCTTGAACCATTGTACAAGGTATTTGCACAGGTGAGTATAAGAACTGTAAAAAGTACAAACCTTAGAAGAAAATATTTATATCAAATAATTTTTATATCATAATCAAACCTCAATTAATCATTTTTAATGGAAATAAAACAAAAATATGAATTTAGTAAAACAATAGCTGCAGATAATATTAAACATATTTATTACTAAATTTAAGACCAACTTTGTGTCTAATCTAATAGAGTTAAACAACATATATTCTTAATTAGTTGATGAGTTGACCTCATAGCTGATAATGCGGGCATTAGCCTGCAAATCATATTCCAAATAATTTAATGGAAGGTGGAGCATAAGAGTATTAAATAGACTCACCAACTAATTAAGAATATATTTATTTTTATTTACATTTACAGTAATAATTCAACATAATTGCTGATCTTGGGCTATTAAGTGAAATGATTACATTTAAGTTCAGGGGATAATTTCTTCAAACTTAGGTAATAATGACTATCAAGTTAGTTCATTTGGATAGTAGAGCCCATAACAGAACTGCACTTCAATGTAAACTCTTGTACTTTTGCTTTAATTTTGCGAGGAAATATAAGAGAAGTGAGTTTGTTTAGTTCAGTCAACATTTATATAAATTTCGACCAACTGTAACTTAAGGGATATAACCCCTTTTGATTAAGATAAATTGCAGTAAACAATGAAAGAGTTATAAGTACAAGACAAAATACCAGCATGTTATTATGATCACTTTATATATCAGCTGTGCTTTTTTGTCAATCTATCATCATTGCAATTGTACTGTATTTGTTTAACGGACAATTTTTAAAACTGAATTAACTTTTAAGTGAAAAGAATATGGTACTTTTCAATATATGTAATCAGTAACCACTTGATGGAATAACTGACTAACATGATGCATTTTATTTGTGAACGAATATCTGCAACGGGCGGCCGAGGTCGTTAGGCGCAAACTCGGAGTGGGAGGTCTGGGGTTTGAATCCTTCCAGGACTGTCCTCCCTGACAAGTTTTTTCCAGGATTTCTTCAGTCCTCATAAATGGCAAATGCCAGGGAAATACCCTAAACTTCGGCCTGGAACAATTTCTTCCTTAAAAATAAATCCTTTCCCAATATATTATTTCATCTCATGTATCATCAGTGTCCAATGCCTGTGGTGCCTCGGTAGCAAAAATGGACTTTAAATGCTATTCATTCATTCTATTCGTGAACGAATATATCCTCAAAGCTTTTGCATTCAGAAAGATAACGGCTTAGTTCATTTAATTTTAATATCTAATAAGATATGATGTTATCTGCACATTAATTGGGAGTTTTGATAAGAAAGTAATGTTTTTTGTTTTATAATAAGTGCCTTTATTCAGTTTACCTCAAACTTTAAAAGCAAAAAGTACTTTCCCATTTAGCATGTCAAATTAAATATATACTCATAGTACTTTACCATATCTGTTATAGTAGGTGTCTTACATGGTAATTCATAATTGCAGTGCCTATTACCAACACAAATTTAGCACAATAGATCTTCAGGTTGCAGTGCCATGATCACAAAAATTAAATGAATAAACAATTATAACAAATGTTCACTTCTCAGGGCTACCCTAATAATTATTTTTTTAAATGGTACTGCACCACAACCTTAAGGTCAAAAGATAGATGATAATTTGGCCAAATGAATTCAGGGGACTTTGTGTCCTAAGTTTCGTAGGCATTCACATAAAGAACTAAAGTAAAACTCTTGAAAAAATGCCAATCATGAATAAAAATGTATGGGAAGCGTAAATGCTACTATTAAGCTATGATGTCAATCTAATCACTTATTCGTCATTGCAATTCACCTGCCAGTACCAGCAATAAAAACAGTTGAGAACTTTAGCGGAATACAATCTACTCCTTTCTAACTAATTTGCTTTGTGAATTTATGAGAGTGAATGAAATATAAACCATAATTTTTATTTTGCTGCTGTGAATTGCACACAGAGTAAGACAGCCTTTGAGATATTACATATAAGGGTTTCAGGAGTAGGGGAAAAACTGGTTTCCCTTGAAGAGCTGTTTAATTGTCAGTAGCATCATGTCCAAGATACACTCATCAATGTGCAGTGCATTATTATTAACTTTTTAGTACAAGAGGGCTTAAATCTTGCCAAAGTTTTCAAAGATTAGACACACATTATGTGGATAAGATACTGCGCTTTTTTTTTTTAATGGTGTTTAATGCCAGTTTTTACTACTGAGGCACCACAGGTGGTGAACACTTATGTTACAAGAGATGAAATTATATATTGGGAAAGAATTTTTTTTAAGGAAGGAAGCGTTCCAGGCCTAAGTTTAGGGTACCTCTCCAGCATTTGCCATTTATGAGGACTGAGGAAAACCTGGAAAAAACCTCAGTCCAGGAGGATGGTCATGGCGGGATTCAAATTCCAGATCTCCTGCTCACGAGTCCACACCTTAAAGACCTCGGCCACCTTTGGTAGTATAAGATACTGCCTAAGGCACAAATATATGAATGGCATAAAAGTTTCACAGAAGGATGAGAAACTGTGCAAAATAAATCACCAATGTTGACTGGAATGAGTATAACTGAAACAAACATTCAGGTCATTCCAGACCTTATTGACTGTGGCCAATGTTTGACAATTTCTAAAATTGTTTCAGAGCTTGGGAAGTGTTCAATTCATAGTTTCAGATGACATGTATGAAAGCATGAAAGCATGAGCAAGGTGAGTTCCTCAAATTCTCACTGAAGCTGCATGTGTGGAAGTGTGACACAGATTTTTGACTGAATGCCAAGATCAAGGAGAAATGTTTCTGTGCCAAAATTTAACCTATGATAAAATATGGGTACGTCGCTCTACTCCTGAATCAAAGCAAAAACTTAACGTCAGCTGGGAAGGTTCTTTTGACAGTTTTGTGGGACTCCCAAGGCATTTTGTTTATAAATATTTAACAATCAATGCAACTTATTACTACCAGCTTCTGGTTGTTGTTGATTTGGTTTTTTTACGGACACTCTTTAACATCTCAGGTCATCAGCGTCCCATTCAAATCAGGGTGTAACGGCTGACAAATTTTGCTCAGAGGTCTCTTTTTTCAGGCTTGAGGTTCTTTATTGTGCTGTAAATGTATGACATGGGACCCATGGCTTTACTTCCCTTCAGAATAAAGTCATACTTAGGATTTTTACACCAGAAAAAACCCATCAATCCATCAACCCGCGATCTTGGGTTTAGAAGGCAAGTATGGTTACCACTACACCACCAGGACTGACCCAGCTTCTGGTTGAGGGAAAATATACTTGGCAAAAATTGCTTACTACCAGTTTGAGTACTTCTCCAAGACAGTATTTCCAGATAATTGCTTTGATAAAGAAAAGCATGAGGAAATTCACTGAACAGTATTGGCACATTCTCCCTATAGTCCAGACTAATCACTTTGGTCACTATATGTTTGCACCTTTAAAAGAACCCTTCAGAGGTCAGCAATTCAACAGCAACAAAGATGTGGAAATATTTATGCACAATTGGTTGAAACCCAACCCCACTCTTTCTTTGATAATGGCTTTAAAGAAGTACTTGCTGGGGAAAATTTGGTTGTAAATTGGAAAAAATTATTTAGAAAAATGAGAAGTGTTCCATTTTAATTTAATTTAGTTTCAATAAATAACAATATATATATAATATTGAATTTGATTCACCCTTTTACTTTCCTTATTATAATATTGCCAATATGTTTGAGAACCATATTATGTTCTTTAAAACAATTTTTCTCAGAGCACAAAACTCCACACTTCATAAAAGCTCAGTATGCACATCTATCAAACCTGCTAAAATCAGCAGTAAGTACTAAACTTAAACCAATAAGAAAGCAAAAGAATCTTGACATTATATATTACATAACTGATGGCATCACAACAGTAATCTGTGGCAAAATTCATATTCCTTCCAACATAGACTTTAGTAGCCAGAGATTGTCATGGTAAAGTTTCCAGCTTATACTGCACCGAAAACTTTATTGTGATAAAATATCTATTATGTTCAAGTTACTAATGGAAAAGAAGCTACATTTAATAAATTGATTAAATAAGTTGAATTATAATTTGTTATCTGAATCTTAACAAAGGATGTAAACATAATGTTCCAGGTTGTGGGAGATGTAGACACAACTCTTCCTGCTGTATTGGACGAGCTTGGCATAAGACTCAACAAGGAAGAAATGAAGATTAATATCAGGCCATTGCTCAGACTTATTTGCAATAAATTTCTTGGAGATTTCAATGGTAATCTACAGCATTAAATACAGAGCCCTATTTTGGATGCGTAGCTGGCTTAATGGGGATTTGCTTGGCATCGGAAAGCATGCTGTTTGCCGTTGGAGTCAAATATTCATAACCCCTTAAATTCAAGTGCATAGATTTCAACAGCACACCAAAACAACTTTTTGGTCATACAATGGTATTTTGTATACAAGAGTGGGTTTTTCTGCACTCCAGTATCTATTGTTTTCTCTTATTACATTGCCATGTAAACAAAACCATGCATTATCTGTAAAAAAAATTATACACGGGTCAGTAGAGTGAACACTAACAAATTTTAGTGACATTCCAAGTTGAGATTTGCCAAATTCTTGATTCCAAATTCTTGGAAATTTCTTATGCTTTCGTTCTATCTTTTCTCCAATGTCATAGGGTTTTTCATCTGCGAGAACTTTTACTTTCAGTTTATCAAGAACAGATCCAGTTTCTGTAAATCTATTTACAAGATTACGAACCATTTCTCTGTCAGGTACATGATCAGCAGGGAATCTGTTTTAAATCACCGTCTCATTTCTCTAATGAGTTTGTCATCACATAGGAATCATAATGAAGTTTCTGTGTGCTAAAGTATACAGATTTTTTGGCATTATAACAGCATTAACTCACTATAACACTGAAATACATCCTCACAATGTACAACTTATGTACAGCACAAAGATTTAGTGTCAGCACACAGAGATGTGGGAAAGTGGAGGGGAAACAGGCAAATCCCTGTTAAGCCAGCTATGCATCCAAATGAAGACTCTGTACTCTCTGCAGAAATTGCATTTTCCCCCAAAGCTATATTTCTTTTATTTTATTAAAACACATTGAAGCTAAATGATTATTTTTAACTCATAACTGTTTCCTGCAAAATACTTGCCCATAGGTTTTGTTGACATGTGTGTGGAACACATTCCTTCACCAGCAGACAATGCAAAAATGAAGGTACAGCATATCTACACTGGACCAGTAGATTCTGACATTGGTCTGGACATGTGTGCTTGCGATCCAGAGGTAATTAATAGTAATATTTTAAGTATAATTCTTTAATGGAATTAAATAGGTACTTCATTTCAGTTACAAGAGGCAATATTTGGCATATCAACCTTGAACCTTTATATTCGTGATTTGTTAACATAATTAATAATGGGGCATATTTTCATAGACATCAAGTCGGTCCTGGTGGTGTAGTGGTTACCATACTTGCCTCCTATACCCAAAACGCGGGTTCGAACCCGGCCAGGACCGATGGATTTTTTCGGGCGTAAAAATCCTAAGTATGGCTTCCTTCGGAAGGGAAGTAAAGCCGTGGGTCCCGTGTCGTACATTTGCGGCACGAAAAAGAACCTCAAGCCTGAAAAAGAGGCCTCTGAGCAAAATTTGTCGGCCGTTTCACGCCCTGAGTTGAATGGGACGCTGATGACCTGAGCTGTTAAAGAGCGTCCTTAAATAAATCAATCAATCAAAATCAATAGACATCAAATCTTTCAAACACATGTGTAACTTTTTGCAAGACTTCTCAATTGAATTAGTATTTCATATGGCAAGCTGCAACTTACTTTTAATTGTGAACCACTGTATCTAAAATGATTAATAAATAATTGGAATTATTCAACATGAGAGATTAATGCTGCTCTCTTACATAAATGTAAAACTAATTTAATTGAATTTATCTAAATGTTAAATGCAGTTAGTTTTATATGCTTTCAAATTATTATTATTATTATTATTATTATTATTATTATTATTATTATTATTATTATTATTATTATTATTATTATTAAATGGAATTATTCAACATCAGAGATTAATGCTGCTCTCTTACATAAATGTAAAACTAATTTAATTGAATTTATCTAAATGTTAAATGCAGTTAGTTTATATGCTTTCAAATTATTATTATTATTATTATTATTATTATTATTATTATTATTATTATGCAGCGTTCTCCTTCTGCTAAGATCAGAAGTTGATTTTGACAATAGAAAGTTACTCTGTAACAGCCTTGCTGTCTGCTGAGGGACATTATATGTGTTCGAAATCCTGGCTTGCATTTTTTGTTTCTTTCATTATTTGTTAGTAGAAAGTAATTTATTATACTCTGAAGTGGAGTTCTCGGGTATGGGGAGCATCACCATAGGTGCCAAAGGTGATTACTCTGGTTGTCAGCTTCTTCGGGGCAACATACGTTGCATCAAGTATTAGATGCAGGGGTTTCTTTAACACCTGTTTTTACTACTGAGGCACCACAGGCGGTGGACACTGGTGATACATGAGATGAAGTGAAAGGAAATGATGTGGGAAAGGAGTATTTTTTTTTGCCAGTAATGAGGACTGAGGAAAACCTGGAAAAAACCCCAGTCAGAGAGGACGGTCCTGGTGAGATTCAAACCCCAGACCTCCCGCTCACGAGTCTGCGCCTTAATGATCTCTGCCACCCATGGCAGTGATGTGGGTGGTGCAGCTAACATCAGTCATCTTAGGGAGTTGTCTTAAGTTTCCTCAATGATGTGCATCTCAGGGAACATTTGCTATTTTTCTTTGTGCCTTTACACAACAGAAGGGAATAGGATGTTCATTCACATTAAGCATGAGGAATTATATAATTTGCTGAATGGTTTATTTATTTTCTTCTATATTATAACTGATCTTTTGTCCTAAATTGGAATTGACTACACTGTGACCTTGTCCTAAATACTAATGGCATTTCATCCTCTAGCAAGTTTGTGATTTGTGTTGGCCGTGGACTTCCGAGTCTATGTAAACATTTCCTTAGTAACACAAACAGTGTGAACAGTGGAGTGTGTTTGTGAAACTTAAAGAGAGTTTTAATGTGACGACATGATTTTTAGTGTTTTACTTTAAATCAAAATAAGATTACCAAATATTAATTTATCTTGTAAACTAGTCATTGACAAATAGAACAGCAAGGACCATATCACGTGGTCTATACTCGGGGAACAATATTACTACTGATGGCAATGAGTTGCACAAATGTTACATATACTTCACATGTATTTAATAATTTAAGAATGACTCTTGCTAAGTGTGCACTCTTTATGCTTTAACTTCTGATACATCCTCTACATTATTTTTACGCAGTCACTTTATGATATCTCCTACTTGTGGTATTACTGACGACTCCTCATGCATTCTCCATGCTTGACTATCTACATGCTCTCTGCGGTGTAACTTTTGATTGCCTGCCCTGAACTATGAGAGTTGCCTCTTTATATATTAGGCGTATGGTCCACATGGGCTCCCCAAGTCTACAGGACCACAAAAGTAAGCCCATGCTCACTGTGACACTTTAAAATTTTGAAATAATGAAAACTGATTGGCTCATTTACCATGGAATGTTCGAAAATGGCACATTTATCATCAAAAGTTTGAGAATGGTGTGGTGAAATGGTACATCCTCATGCTGCCAACCTAAAAAACACCATAGCTTCCCCAAACCACAGAAAAGTCATTAGGTATAAATTTAGGGTTGGTTTTTCTCTTTCACTTTTGCTATTGCATAACCTGGAAATCTCTCTCTACTTGTATTCACATTATATATATATATATGGAAATGAATTAGAATAAGTATATGAAATACTTATTCTAATAACACATAGAAATGTACCCTTAATGTATACATAATTACCTTTTTATATATTAATGAAAATTACAATAAAATACTATGTAGATGCTCAAAGTGCTTGCCCTTTGCTGTGAAGCATGCCTGAATCCTTTTGAAAAGATTTTGAGACGCTCCATAATTCATCCTCCCGAATATTGTAAACTACCTCATAGATATTTTGTTTCAGACCTCCACAGTTTTATTTCTAGTATAGCAGTAATTTTGTATGGATAAAGATGCAGCAGCTGAATGTGATTTTAAAAAGGACAGGAAAGATGAGAAATGTTGGCAAGGAAGAGAAATTGAGGTGGTTAACAAATTTGATTACTTAAGAGTAAGATTAAGTAATAAAGGTGGATGGAGTGATCAAAAGAAGATGATAAGTTTTCTCTGAAAGCTACAAGGGCATGTTTAGATAAAACACCCAAGTAAATTGGTTGGAATTTGTATATGAATCAGTGATGGAGGCCAAAATGCTCTATGGAGTAGAGATTTGGGGTTTGGAAGAAGGATAGGCTAATGTGAATTTAATGCACAGAAACTTCTGTAAACAAATATTGGGCTTACCAAGAGCCTCACAAATGGTGTTGCTCAAGTAGAACTAGGAAGATAGATAGTAAAGGGAAAATTATGGAAAGAGTATTGAAATATTGGTTTAGAATTAGAAATTCAGATGAACATAATATTTTATATCAGTGTTTGGTAGGTCAGCAAAGGCTTAATCAAGATACTACTTGGCTTAACAAGGTTAAGGAAAATCAGAAAAAAATTGTTTGGGGACATGTGGAGAACTAGAGGAGCATTAGAAAGGATTTTCTGGAAAGAAATTAGGTTAAGAATTGAAGATTTGAAAGACAAGAAATATTTGCTAGTTTTAATTTCAAAATTTGAAATTTCTCTTTATAGAGAAATAAAAGGGGTTTGGGATAGGGAAATTATGTTGAAATATGTGATAAAGCAGCAAGAGAAGGCTTTGTATGGGCAAGAACAGGAGTTGTGAAATTGAAGGGTTTAAGAGTAAGGGGGAAGCTGGATAAATGTCCATTATGTAGTAACCATAAAGAAATAATGTGCATATATTATTAGAATGTAAGGAAACTAAGTTTCTTAGAAAGAAGTTAGAAATACAGAGATGGTCCAATCTACCAAAATAAATTGCAGGGAAAAGATGTTGAATCTTAGGTGCATTAAAAGTAAAATTACTTAAAATGATGTTTTATTTTTAAAAGTTTTAAGAATGGAACATCATGAGTTTTTGTAATGTGTTAACATGATTTTAAGTAATTTTATTTTTAATCTACCTAAGATTTTATGACTGTTTCACTATGTGGATTCCTGCATTCATCATTAACATGTTGAATGTTAAATCAAGAAAAACATGGTGTAAATTGGCATTTATTTAGGTAAAGTGAGAGCAAAATGGTTGACAAAAGTTAGAAAGCAAGGCAATGAAGAAAGTGTAGAGTGTGAAAGGTTAGATTGAAATATTAGGAAGAGCCCCTATAACTTGGTAGCTACAGTTTTATGGTCTATCAAACCCCAGGAAACACAACAGCATAGGATAGTGAGTTATAATGTGCTAAATTATTTAATAATATTCAAGATAATTTTAAAATGGTATATAGTTAAAGTTGGATACAAACAAATGTAATTTAAAAATCATTTATGGATTTGTTAAATAAATATTCTATTCTTTATCCATTTCACATTATTTCTTAAATATTTTCAGGCTAGGCTTATGGTACATAGCACTAAAATGTACCCAACTGAGGACTGCACTTTCTTTCAAGTATTGGCACGTGTAATGAGTGGCACATTACATGCTGGCCAAGAAGTGCGTGTGCTTGGTGAAAATTATACACTTGCAGATGAAGAGGATTCACGAATTCTTACTGTTGGACGACTTTGGATATATGAGGCTAGGTAAGCTAATTTATTTAATTACATTAATGAATTAGCATTAACACTGCTCATGCACATTCTGTGCTTTAGAAATTCATGAAAATTACATTGTCAAGTAGTTATAATTGTTGTACTATACGCTGCTCTCTAAGGTTAAAATTTTGGCAGTTTAGCAGCTCTATGGTTGAGCTTTTTGAAATGTATATTTCCGTGATATATACTCCAGGAATCACTCCAATTTCACAAATTTTTACTAATATACTTTGATATATTTATATGCTTAGAAGCTCTTGACAGTGAAGCAATAAACTATTCCAAACATGTTTTGAATTGTTGACATGAAATTCACTTACAGAGTTTTTAAATAAGGGTATGTTTTGGGAATGATTATTTATATGGTTATGTGTTCCTCTCTTCAGCTGTTGACCGACTGCTTGGTAAGATTTGGGGTGTTGCTTCTCTGTCAGTATCTGATGGATGGAATAGGAATTTACTGCATTTGTCCAGAGGTGAAATGTCATAGTTCAATAATTTATCTTAATTTTTTAGAATGATTTTTTTTTTTCCAATTTGGATAGTTCTATTGGAGTATGTATGTCTTTTAATAAAATGGCTTATTGGTTAATTTCATGGTTGTGTTCCCAAAAATGAGTTGCAACTGCCGATATTTTCAGGTTTAACTGGACATTTCTAAAAAGTTCTCTGTTCTTGGTTTCCTAAATTTTTCTTAGTTTTCCATATGTATTTTAAATTGCAATCTAAGCATTCTATAGCGTACATGCCTGATTTTTTTCTCCAATGTTATGCTATTCTTTTAGCCAGGAACTTAAAAACCTTTTATATTGAAATTTTGTGGGACTATTTTAGATTTTTTTTTGATTTGTTTATTTAAGGATGCTCTTTAACATCACAGGTTATCAGTGTTCTATTCTATTCAGGGTATGAAACGGCTGACAAATTTTGCTCAGGGGCCTCTTCTTTCAGGCTTGAGGTTCTTTTTTGTGCCGTAAATGTACGACATGGGACCCACGGCTTTACTTCCCTTCTGAAGGAAGCCATACTTAGGATTTTTACACCCCAAAAAATCCATCGATCCTGGCCGGGTTTGAACCCGCAACCTTGGGTTTAGGAGGCAAGTATGGTTACCACTATGCCACCAGGACCAACGTGCTATTTTAGGCCATATTCTTTGATTTTACTAACTTATGATATTCGGGATGATAGGGGAATTTGCTGTATTTGTAATTCTCTTGTTTATTTTTAAATGTAGAAATGTCTTTAATATACTTTTTCTTTTGAATTTGTTAATTTTTTTAATTATTGTGTTAGTGCAATATTATTGATTATTGTTTAATTGAATAATATATATACTGTAATCTGTTGTTATGAGTGGGAAATTAACTAGTCTTGTACCAAATTATTGAAAATGGCATATTTTTGTGGAATTGGGTTATAATTATAATTTTTATATAGTAATCCCTATGTGTGTCTTTTCTATAAATCCGAAAGTTGAGTTTGAGTTTCTAATGATTTTTAAGTCTAGAAATTGAGTTCTACATTTTATTTTGGTTTCTAAGATGAATTTTATGGTTTCCTCTTGTAAAGTGAGGAGTTTTAGAGCATCTGATAAATGTTTCTTTTATTGTTGCAAATACATCATCTACATATCTGTACCACATTTTAAAAATTACCGAAAAGTATTTATGATGTGTATTTATGAAAAACTCATTAAAAGTTTGACAGAAATGAAAAAAGGGGTTTTTCATAGCCAATCCTGGTATAGTTTGTAAATTTTTTGTTTGAATATGAAAAAATGTTGTGGCATAAATTTATGAGTTTTATTGAATCTTCTATTTCTTCTGTTTATAAATATATAGATTTTAGCCATTTTCTAAGAGGTCTGTAAGTTTTTTTGTGCGAATTCTGGGGAATAAAGTCTAATATCAAAAGGTAACGTTAGTCATCACTTAATTTTTTTATACTTTTTGAATCCTTAATTTTACATGAAATTGACATTCTACTAAATATAGTTTCAAATAGTGGGAATTCACAAGTGAAATATTAATTAAACAGTGATTAAACAATTTTGAAAGTGCTCATTCAAATTTAACTAATTGTACTAATTTATTTCGACATGGTTCAAAGGGTGATGCTTTCAATATCAGCATGGTTTCACTGTCAGTCATCAGGGAAGACAACTGCTTTCAAAACATGTCCAAGTAAGCTGGTAAAAATTAGTGAAATTTGAGTGATTTCTTAACAAAATTGTTAAATTATTTGTGCATTTCATTGTGAGAATTCACTATTCAAAACTGTAGTTAAACATGTGTCCATAATTAAATTTTACTAAAGCAGGATCTTTTACAGAACCAATGGTAAGTCTGTTTCTTTCCTTGGCTGAGTGTGCTTGTATTAGAGAAAGCCTTTCAGCACTGCCATTTATGACCTGATATTGCAAAAGAAATTGAGCCATCTTAAAATCTCTGCACACTGTTCAATTTTGTAAAATTTTATATAATTTTTCTTGCCTTCACTCTTGCTTTCCTATCATATGTAGGGACAAATTTCTTTAAATTTAAAAACAGATTAAACATTTTCTGTTATGAATTTATACACCTCGCTACTGGGTTTTGCCAGCATGAGTCACATTTCAACACTTAGAACTTCTAAACATCAATTCAATTAGTCTATAGTCAATGTCTGCATTCTTTGCTTTTGTGGTGTTACCAACATTGAACACAGAAAGAATGCTGAATATTACTCTTCAAGCATATGAAACAAAAGTGAATAAATAACACTGATATAAAAAATGTGGACAAATTAGTGTATCAAAGTTTCATTCTCCATAGGAACAGAGCATATTATATAGCAGATAAAGCTTTTAATTTAGCATTCAGTAAAGAGCACACTGGTGTAGATATAAAAAAGCAAAAATGCTGTAATCTCTTAAGTTGAAGCAAGACAGACAACAAAGTGATATATTCCTTTTGTCATCATTTATTATTTATAGCAGGAAGTATTCCTTCCTGCTATAAATTGCAGGCAGCATGATGCTTCACATTAAAAGAAACATTATGAAAATTACATTAAAGAATCTTTCTTATAAAATGTAATAAAAAATACTAACAATGTATCTTTTTCAAGCATTATGAATAAGGGCAAACATTTCTAAACTTCTGTGGCTCTTTAGTACTTTCACTGTTTCAGATATAAAGTGGAAGTCAACAGAGTTCCTGCTGGAAATTGGGTTCTTATTGAAGGAATTGATCAACCAATTGTTAAGACTTCTACAATAACTGATCTCACTACATCAGATGAGCTATATATATTTCGTCCTTTGAAGTTCAACACCCAATCGGTAATCAAAATTGCAGTAGAGCCTGTAAATCCTTCAGAACTACCAAAGATGTTGGATGGTCTGCGTAAAGTGAATAAATCTTATCCACTTTTGGCAACACGTGTTGAAGAATCTGGAGAGCATATTGTGTTGGGCACAGGAGAGCTTTATCTTGATTGCGTCATGCATGATCTCCGCAAAATGTATTCTGAAATAGGTAAGTGATAATTCTGAAGCTCCAGTGCAATATCTGAATAATGATAAGCATTAGAGGGATGCAAAGAATGTTAAAAATCATAAACTTTAAACTGAAGCAAAGTTTACTTTTTTTTTGCAGATATCAAAGTTGCAGATCCTGTGGTTGCTTTCTGTGAGACAGTAGTAGAGACATCGTCTTTGAAGTGTTTTGCTGAGACGCCCAACAAAAAGAACAAAATCACAATGATTGCAGAACCTTTAGAGAAAGGACTTGCAGAGGATATTGAGAATGAAGTAGTACAAATTACTTGGAACAAGTATGTCTGCATAATAAAATAGCTTGAATATATTCTTTAGATATTAGACACAGTAAGTACATATAAGGAAGTTTCATCAGTTTAACTTTAGCTTCTTGCTTTGCATCTTTAAATGTCTCATTTACTAATTCTTGTGATATGCTATATGAAACTTTTTTGGAAATAATAATTCAGGCAGTTTATCTCTTTGTTTTATTAAAGGTCCTCATTCTGATAATCAGAAGTTAAATTTGCCAATGAGAAGTTATTGTGTGACAGCCTCGCCATCTGCAGAGAGAAATCATGCCATGTGGCTGTAACTGATAGCATGCAATTTTTGTTTCTTTCATTATTAATTAGCTGCCCTCTACTGTGAGAGATGTGTGAATCCTTTTAAAAAATTTTTGAGACATTTGTCATAATTCATCTCCCAATTTTTTTATTTCAGCACCTCCATGGTTTTTATTTCAGGTGCAGCAGTACCTTTATATGACTGAAGATGCATAAGCTTAGTGATTATATATGCACTGCAGACAGATATACCAACTTGGTGATCTAATTGTGTTATAGACTTTTGATGGGAAATTTCTCATCAGTAGCCTATTTCATTAAGCTTCTCTTTTATTAAAACCCAGAATTTTGTTCTCAGCATGTTGTCAATAATAATACCTTAAGTTTTAACTTCATTCACCAATCTGAAAATTGCACCTCCTAATGGAGATTTTATACCTGGAAATATAGCACAACTCCGGTACTTGTACAACTTCTTTTGCACTAACAATAAGAAATATATCCTAAACTTAGGTATTCATTTTTTTACACTAAACTCCATTTACTTACATAAAAGTAAGATGCGTTTCGGGAGAATCTCTCCCATCTTCAGTTGCTCAACGAACTGCCGTTACTCGAAATGATGACTGGACACCTAGATGTTTCTGTGGTGGCCTCTGTTGGTTGAAGTAGGAAATTGCTGAGTTCATCCATAGCAGTAAACTGGAAATTCATTAGGTTTTCTCTATTTTTTAATATATAAATTTTTTTCCCAAGTGGATAACTCCAATGGGTTGTGAAGATGTTTCAGCAGTTTAATTTCTGGTTTTATTTCATGGTTTTTGGTCCAAAAGTGAGCTACTACTGCTGATTTATCCACCTGCTTAAACTGAATATTCCTAAAATGTTCTTTCCTCCGAATTTCCAAACTTCTCTTTGTTTTGCCTAAGTAGGTCTACCCACAATCTGCACATTTTGTTTCGTAAATTCCTGATTTCTGTTCTGTTGATATGGAGTCTTTTACTGTGCAATCTAATAAATTCTTGATGTATCTGTTCTTTGGGACTAACATTATCCTATGTTTTTTGAAAATTTTCTCGAACTTGTTTTGGTAAATTGGGTGGTAGGTGAAAATTTTGAATTTGTATTCTTTTTTTGTGGTTTTCAGTGTGGAAACTTCTCTTATCCCTTTTTGTTTTTTAGATTTATTGATAATTTTTATCACTGTGTCTTTGTTGAAACCATTGATTATAGCTGTCTTTATTATTTGTTTGTATTCATCAATCTGTGTGCCAAACTGTGAAATACTGCATACTTATGTAAAATGGGGTTATAACTCTCATTTTTTATGTAGTTTTCCGTATGTGTTTGTTTTCTGTAAATTCCAAAATTTAAACATTCTCCATTTCTTATAATTTTTAAGTCTAGAAATGGTAGCCTAAGTAAAAAAAAATTTAACATCAGTTTTATTGAGAATTGTGATCCTTGGAAGGTAAACCATGTTTATAAATTCTAATTGTGTAGTTGAATCAGGACATGGTATTTGCTTAACATAGAACATAGCTGCCATTCCAGCTATTTCTAACCCATTTCAGGAGCAAAGTAACAAAAATGATTTCCTGCCATTGAATCTTAATTCATGAATGTACTACATGAATTTCAGAAAACGTCTTGGAGAATTCTTCCAAACAAAATATGACTGGGATTTGCTGGCTGCTCGATCCATTTGGGCATTTGGTCCTGATGCAACAGGTCCAAACATTCTGGTAGATGATACTCTTCCTTCAGAAGTGGACAAAGGCTTACTTGGTTCTGTGCGGGATTCCATTGTGCAAGGTTTCCAGTGGGGAACTCGAGAGGGTCCTTTATGTGAAGAACCCATTCGTAATGTTAAGTTCAAAATTCTGGATGCAGTTATAGCACAAGAACCACTTCACCGAGGTGGAGGTATGAGTTTTATTATCATTTTATACAAAGAAAAGCTTTCTTTTTCTTTATGTTGCCTTTTGTCAGTGTGATATTAATTGCATAATTATTTGATATTTTAGAGCAAATGTAATAATTGTAAGGTTTGAATGGTGATGTCATAAGCTAATTTAATCCTTTCCCCAGCACACCTTTATTCAACCTTTGCTGTGGTCAAACTTTGGCTGTATATAGTAAGCAATCACTACAAAAACAAAAACCATGAAAAATGGAAGCAACAATTTATGTAGTGTAGAAGGTGAAAACATAAGTTAAAATGTCTTGATGAAAAATATAATTTACAATGAAACATTTTTTATGATAATGACAAATTTAGATCTACCTAAAATCTGAGTAAACATCATTAATTCCTTCAAGATCATTGTATGATTGAATTGAATTACACTCTCTTATTGCTCCGCTTTTTGTTTATAATATGTAGAACTAGTTTCACGAACCTTCTGTTCGCATCTTAAGCTAATTATGACCTGAATCAATGCAGTGTTTGGCTACTGCTGATTCCTCAGGATAGTGAAACTAAATGTGGCATTTATGTTCGTTGCATCATCCTTCCACTGTTGTGTCTCTGTCGTATACATGGTGTTAATGAATTACTCCAAAGTAATTTCAGAGTGTAGAAATGTCATGTTTGAGCAATTTGAGATAGGCAATGTATGGCCCACAACTAAATATAATACAGTTTTATGGTGTTAAGCATTTTTACATCAGAAACTGATAATTTGGTGTTAAAGCCAAAATAGGTGAAAAATTGGTTTAGATTGTCTTTAAAATTGCCTTGTAAGCATAGAAAAGCCTATTTTCCACATCTTGTCATCAGTATTTTCAAGATTTAGTGCCATAAAATCCCTAAAATCTTGAACTAATCATTTTACAGTTTGACATTGAACACCTATTAACTGCCTTC
Source organism: Metallyticus violacea (assembly GCA_030762175.1). NCBI lineage: Eukaryota > Metazoa > Arthropoda > Insecta > Mantodea > Metallyticidae > Metallyticus > Metallyticus violacea. Next base: position 72,942,178 of record CM060837.1, on the reverse strand, counting down.
TTGCATTAAGTAGTCCATTCTAGAGGGATTTCTTTAACTGCTTGTGTGGTGTAATGCATAACACAAAATCTGATGTTCTACAGGCCTGGGTTCAGTTCTTGTCATGCCTTTCAATTTTTGTGTTATGTGTATTAATATGATGTGCTGCAATACGCATACTAAAGAATTATGTATGAAATTTACTTAATACTTTCAAGTTTTATTCTCTTTCTCAAAAATGAATGTATTACCAACATACAAGGGCTAAAAAGGTTACTACCAACATGATGACTAAAACTTAATTTACCTTACACATACTTAACTGCCTTATTGAATAATGTAGCCTACTCTAGAGGGAGCTCTTTAACTGCTTGTGTGGCATAATGCAAAAGCTGATGTTCCACAGGTTGCGGGTATGTTCATATGTTTTTTTTTTTTTTTATTTATTTATTCTGGTAGAGCTAAGGCCATTAGGCCATCTCTTCCACTATGCCAATCTAATAATAAAATACATTAAGTTATAGCGACAATATTACGTTGAACAACACACTCTTAATGCTTCACTTGCTTGTCATAATATATAGAACCGGTTTCGAGAACATTTCGTTCTCATCATCAGCCAGTATTTCATTATTTTAATATCCATTCTTGAAACGTCAAGTAAATTTGGAATATACAGAAAGGATACACACACAGATAATCACATCAATGCTGACAGTTTTAACCCCACAGTGCACAAACATGCAGTTATCAACAGTTTAACACACCGGCTAGTTAACTTACAAATTATCAAAGAAGAATATTTTAATGAATACAAACAAATTAAAGAAACAGTTAAAATGGTGTTATAAAAGAACTAGTGCACAAAAAGGTACAAAAGATAAAAACATATCAAAGGAACCATAACACTTTCAACAAGAAAAGATAAGCTAATTATTAAAAAAGTCACATATCATCCATGGGCTGCAAAAATGTTAATGACAGTATTCTACAAGAGAAAAAAAGCAGGTATTTACAGAATAAATTGTACAGAATGTGAAAAAATTCACATTGGAAAAACAAAGAGAAATATAGGCACATGGTTAAAGGAACATTTTAGGAACATAAAATACAAGCAAATAAAGAAATCAGTAGTAGCTTATCATTTTTGAACAGAAAATCACAACATATTGAATAAAACAAAATTATTAAAATCAGTACAAGGACCTACAGAACTAGCAACATGGGAGAAAAAATCTACATCTACAAATACAAAGACAGTCTAATGAACTTTGACACTGTCAGAAATGAAAACAAACTACAAGTTTATCATACCACCACCAGAGCAGAATGCACATTCCCACAGCTAAACGAATTATCTGACAGTTGAATTTTAGCCCGGCTGATAATGAGAACGAAATGTTCTTGAAACCGGCTCTATGTATTATGACAAGTAAGTGAAACATTCAGAGTGTGTAGTTTAACTAAATCATACAATAATATCAATTAATAATTTCAGTTAGTTTTGTGATACTTATTCTTTATGTACATGTTTTATATGGATATGTTTTTGGTAATACCTGTTCTCACTATACTATCTTACAGAGCATTCCAAGTATTCAAGAATGGCAGCATTAATTCTGGACACTTTTTGTAAACATTATTTTATCCTTTTTAAATTTTACAAGTTGTACAAAGGATATGTTGTGCTAAATCAACAGATGGCATATTTATTTTGTCTGTGATGTTTCTATACCATATTCATTATCTTTAAAAAAGATGAAATGTACTACATTCTGCATAGATATTAGAAGCAAATTCAATTAACTTTCAATAACTTCAATAATTCCATCTTAGTGCAGCAAGCAGCATAATTGGTGTGGAATTATTGTATTTTCGACTAACAGAGCTCTTTATTCAATTGTTGTATTCTTTCAGTACCTAAGTCATCAATGTATAGCAGTTGGCAACTAACTTTTGTGAAGTGAACATCTTTCAGAGTGAGTTGAAAAGTGTTCCTGTAATTTGAAATAATGGCTCCTTAGACAAAACGTGGTGATTGGTTATCAAGTAAAAAGAGTAAGTTAGTAACTCTTCTTGAAGAAGGCTATTCCTATGAAGAAATAACAAAGATATTGGATGGTGGTGCTACAAAATCAGACATTAGGAGAGTTTGCAAGCGGTACGAAGTAACTGGGAGCATAAAAATATCCAAGAAATGGCAGAAAACATAACTAACTGTTCAATACTACCGCAAAATCTGCCACATTTTTCTACAAGATGGCCTATGTATGGCAAAAGATATAAATGCCATCTTGAGAATTTCTGAGCCACAACTTTCAGACAAAAATTTTAGAAAAATGACTACGAGCAAGGACTCCAAGAATGAAGCCTTTTCTCAACCCAAAGCAAAGGCAGTTGCGTGTGGAGTGAACTTTAGCACAAAGGATTAGATGCAAAAAGACTGGGGTAAAGTCATTTAGAGCAATGAAATGAAGATCAACATCTTTGGAAATGATGGTATCAAGTATGTGCATCGCCAAACAGGTGAGAACATGTAAACTGAGTGCGCCAAGCCACTATGAAGCATCTTATCAGCGTTATGGTATGGGAAACCGTGGCAAGGCATGTTTTCAGACACTTCGCAGTGTTAGAGGGCAACATTAATGCCAAAATATCAAGAAGAGGTCTTAGGCTCAAAACTGCTGTTTACTATTTGTGATTTGTTTGGGGGTTACAACCAGCGATGTACCTTCCAGCAGGATGGTGCAAAGTGTCATACTGCTCAAATCAATCAGAAATGATTCAAGGACCATCATGTTACTGTCCTCCCTTTGCCAGGGAACAATCCTAACATCAAGCCAATTGAAAATTTGTGGTCAAGACTGAATGATTTGTGTCAGGTCGGAATTCCAGTAACAAGAGGGAGCTGCTAGAGGCTATCTTCCAATCTTACAGTGATAACATCAGAAGATCTCCATTGTTTGGTGGACTCAGTGCCAAGAAGAATTGAGGCAGTAATCAAATCAAAAGGATATCCAACAAAATATTAACACAAAGCAGTTACAATAATCCATATGAATGTGTCCAAAATGTACAATTTACAGCTGTTGTTTTGATAAGTACTAATTGTAATTTAGTTTGCTCATTTTTTAAATATTGGGACATGTATGTCTAGTTTTCCTAAAAATTTGACTTCAATAAAAGCATAAATTTCAATTGAAATTAAAAGCTCAATGTAATATTTAACAACATTCTCTAAAGTGTTCAGAATTAATTCCATTACTGTATCTATTTTCTTCCAACATTCTTTAATTCCCTGTAATTCAACTGTAGTACAATCAAATTTTTTTGTTTGTTGATTTAGGTCAAATCATTCCAACAGCTAGACGAGTGGCATACTCAGCCTTTCTTATGGCAACTCCTAGGCTTATGGAACCTTATTTGTTTGTGGAGGTGCAAGCCCCAGCAGACTGTGTATCTGCAGTGTATACTGTACTGGCCAAGCGCAGGTATGTAGTCATTTCATTTACTTCAGTTCTTTTGCCTCTTCAGTACTTTTAGTGTTTAGTTTAGTTTAGGATTTAAGGTTTGTTCCCATACTTTTACTTATACCTAGTGTTACCCCATTCTGAAATGTGAAAATTGCTGACATTCTTCCTGTTATCAACATATTTCATGTACCAACTTCATTATTTATATCACTGCAGTAATCTGCACATTTCTCACTAGACTTAATTTTTTAAATTATTTCTTACTACTATACCAATAGTTAAACATGTTTGCATGTAAAATGTCTGAAATTGAATCCTTACACAGAATCAATGGTAAGTCTATTTCTTTCTTTGGTCTATTGTGTTTGTACTGAGTCTTTCATAATTTTGTCATCCATGGCAGGTGATTGATTGGCAGTCAGAGCAATAACTCCTAGCTAAGTGGATGTAATATCTGCACCTAATACAAGTTTGCACAATTAGAATTAGAATGAGCACATATATTATAACAGGTGTTGAAAATGTTTTCCTTCTACATCTTTACGTTTTTAACATCTTTTTAGAAAATTGTTGTTCACACATTAAGTTCATTTTTTGAAAATGAATCGATTTCACTTTTTATTTTCTTTCAGTTCTTCTACTTTGTGGGAGTTTGTTCCATAACTTTATTCTTCAACTTCTCCCATAAATAAAAATTGAATTAGAGGACCATGCAGGCTATAATTCCATATTAATATCCTCTCTTCAAAAAATGTTTGAATGAAATTGAATGGCTCGCCAGTTTTGTAGTGGCAGAGTGTTGTTAATCAAATATAAGTTACAGCTTATGACACCATTCTTCTCCTTCATGCTTCTTGTCCGTCTTCTTGGTCTAGTGGTAGTCTAGTCATAAACCCAAGATCATAGGTTCAGTCCCCGACCAGGATCAATGGATTATTTTCAGGCATAAAAATCATAAATGACTTCCTTTGGAAGGGAAGTGAAGACATGGTCCCATGTTGTAGATTTATGGCATGTAAAAGAAGCTCAAGCTTGAAAGTGAGCAAAATATATTGACCATTTCATGCCCTGAATTGAATGACACACTATTGGGGAGCTTGTATAAGTATCACTGAATAATGAGGAGAATTTCCTTTCATACTTCCACCTTTATTGGTACACATATCACCGTTTTACAACTTAACAAGCCTGCTCCTTAGTAACAGGCTAGAAAACAAATATTGTGCTAGTTCAAAGATGGAGCAAGAGTGTCTATTCTACTGTGGTTCCCAGACAATCTGGTCTATCTCCAGTGGGATGAGACTAGTGTGCAGGCCTGCTTACTCCTCCACCATCCAGTAAACGAAGGATGATCATCCAGTCTCTTTCATCTCTCTGTGGTATTAGAGCCTTTATTTGCGATTTTCTTCACACATGTCATGGTCTAGAGTCTTCATGGAGGAGGACATTTCCTTGGTGGGCCTCATTGGTTGCAAGTGTTTTCACTTCATGATAATTCCTCAGCTTAAACGGGTAATCTCTTTCCACTGCTTCAAAAAATACAGAAGAGCCTTCTGCCTTGATTGAAAGTCTGAGGCGATATTTTTCCTTGTCACCAGTTCCTCTCCAAAAGGGGTGGCTGTTAGCTTCTTACCAACTAGAAAGTGAAATGAAGTTAGCATGTCACCAGCTTTCATGTCTATGGTAATGTGTCTACTGTTAGCTTATCGCTGACAAGTATGGTATGGATGCCTTCTTTGTCCATTGCAAATGCCCTAGAACCTTTCATAGGCAATGTTTGGTAGAACTAACCACCCTATCCCAGAATTCTCTCCACCAAACTGTCCATGATGAGATGAACTTCCAAGATATTCCATGGTATGCACAATAATGTTGTATGCTGGAGTCTACTAATATCTTTTCCAGTTCTATGAGTTCTCTATTGGCCACAGAGAAGGCGTGCATATTGTCTGAGTACATTGTATGTGGTATAGCCTGGATTGCAAAGTCATAAAAATTTTGGTTATAGACATACACAAAGATAGTTCACGGTGGAGTGTGCAAATATTTATACATGTAAACAAAGCTATATGATTTTTTAACATCACTTATGCATTTGACATAAAGGGCAGCAAAGCACCAGTTACAGCAAATAATTGTGTAGGTTGTACATGATCAGGTGGTAGAGGGGCCTCCATCTCTATGAACTGGGTGTTTTTACTATTTGTAGAGGAGGCATGACTGTAATGCCTTCTTGATGGCTTCTCACTCGGAGAATCCAGAATTCTTCACTTAGCTCCCCTAATACTATGCCTATTCATAAATGGAGTCTTATGTGGGTATCTTTGATCAGCATTTATGTCAAGTGGTGTTGACTGTCTAGTATTATTGGGTGCCTCTGCATGGTAGACAACTCAGCTATTAACTCTGCCTCCTAGTCGAATAACACCATCTAGGATGGATTGTATCATGCAAGTTTTGATGTGTTGAGCAACTGTTCATCTGGTTGTAATGCTTCTACCTCAGTAGGAAATGTTTCTTGTTGGACATTTTTGATCCAATACATGCAAGTAAATCGCAATTCTGCAACTGTCAGTGCTTGAGGCATGGGTAGATCTCTTTCAGAGCTTCAACGAATTGAACTCAAGCTGTGACATGTAATAATCTCCAGTATGTACCATACCTTAAGCATCCAGGCACTACAACAATTTCTGGCATTTTTCTTACCTCTGGTAGTAACAAATGTATAATTGTTACATCAACTGGCCAGGCCTGCAAAATTTAGATAATTGGTTAAAAGCTAATAAGTTAATATTAAACATCGACAGGACTAGCTATATAAATTTCAATAAACATACTCCACTTAATAATTCATGTATCATAGAAATTGAAAATACACCTATAAAAAATCTAAATTGTACAAAATTTCTAGGTATCACAATTGACTCAGACTTATCTTGGAATGATCGCATTCTTACCTTATGTAATAATTTAAGCCGAAAATCCTATGCAATGCGCATATTAACTAGGATCTGTAATATGGATACTTTAAGAATAGTATACTTTGGCCACATATACTCTAAATTACCTTATGGCATAACCTTCTGGGGAGCAGCAAGTTTGTCAGCTATGGTTTTTAAATGGCAAAAGAAAATATTATGAATAATGCAGCAATTACCAACTCATGCTCCTAGTAGGCCATTTTTTGAGGAATTAAATATTCTATCATTACCATTCATATATATATGAAACATAAAAATAAAGAAACACCATTAACAATATAACAAATTAACACTAATAATAAAAGTAGATAAAGATAAAACACAGAGAAAGAGTCACACTTGAAACTGCAGTTTCAAGTGTGACTCTTTCTCTGTGTTTTATCTTTATCTACTTTTATTATTAGTGTTAATTTATATATATATATATTAGAAACTATATCTTTTGTGCATAACAAACAACTTTTTAGGAATAATGATTATCATGTGCATCACACTAGATCTGCTGGTCAAATTCACCTACAACATCACAGACTTACACAAAGCATTAATTATGTGACACATAGAGGTGCAATTCTATACAATAAAATACTTAAATCATTTAAAAGCAATTCAAGCATAAAATTTAAAAAATGTGTTAAAAATTTATTGTTAAAGCATAATTTTTATACTGTGAAGGGATTCTTAGAAACTTAAGTTGTAGTTAGTTATGTATATTTAGAAACTAAGGTATAGTTAGTTATGTATATATGTAATCTTGTAGTTATGTTTTGACGAATCCAAATGTGCAAACTGTACATAAATCGGTGAATAAAAACTTTGAACCTTGAATCGTCTTATGCAAGCCAGCTTGGGCCAGGCCACCATGATTCTAGCAATGGTAACTGGTTAGCATCTACTTCCTGTGTCAGATAATCTGCAGGATTTTGGACTCCAGGGCAGTGTGGCAAACTATTTCCATGACATGATTGCAATCAAAGGTCTTCCATTTGTTTGAGTAGTTCCATTACCATCATAATACTACAGTAGAATCGTTCCATAGAGTTGCCTTGTTCAATCCATACAAGTTTCCTGACAAAAGTAGTGAAGGAGGCATATCCCTAATGCAGCTAGCAGTTCTAATCTTGGGAGTGTCACCTTTACTGGTGCTAGCCTGTTTTTGCTGCAGGCAATTTGCACCAATTTTCATCTGTCGACCTTATATATGTGTATAACTGCTATATATGTCCTCATAGAAGCATCAGAAAAGACATGTATGTCTGATCCTTTTTTTGTTTCCCTGTCCCTATCCCCCTGGTTTGCATATTGAGGACAAATGATGGAGTTTGTTGGTCCAAGAATCCCAATTCTTTGCTAAATCATGAGATAACTCTTCCCAAGCCAATCCTCTGAGCCACAAATCCTCAAAGATCAGTTTTACAACAATTCCTTCAGGGGCTAAGGTCCAAATCACAGGATTGGGCAGTGGCTCAAAGAACATTTCTCTTTGTTTCTGGTTTGTTCTTTAGGTTGCAAGCAATTCTTTCTTTGCTAATAAATATGCATTCATTGTCCCAATCTACATTCAGTGCACCTGTTTGCCTGGGGTGCCTCTGTAGCAAAAATGGGCATTAAACACTATTCATTATTAGTGCACCTGTTATTGATTTGTCTTCTGGCCCTTTTGTGTGCCATATTCCTTTCAGTGTTTCAAAGTTGGTCATCCACTTGGAAAGTGGGAGTTTGATCTTCAGTGAAGAGTGGTAAGTTCCTGATATATAATGATAATTTCATTGTCATCCTTTGCATTTGTAGTAATATCTTCCATGAACTTAAATTTGGTACTAGTGCAGATGCAACTGGATACTTGTCTGGATTAAATACTGCCAATTCCCTTATAGTGACTGATAAAGAGAAAGTGTTAGATATGTAAGCCTAAATGGTGGGCATTTTAAGCAATAAGAAATCACATCATCTAATCTAATGTATCATAAACTCCTGTCCTCTCCTTGCTTGATGTGATATCATAGAAATCTAGTGAGGTCTCTATCATCCTTATTGAAGGTTAATTGGAGAAATGCTTGATCACCATCACATACAATTGCCTTGAAATGTTTTCTAAATCTTAGCAATGTCTCGAGAACTTCAGGCAACAGGTTGGGGCCCATTTCTAGCTCTTCATTTAGTGATGGAGAGTCTGGTTTGTTGTGCAATGTGTCAAAGACAACTTTTGATTTGTGCTGCTTGTCATGTTTTTTCTCACAAGGTGGTGTGGTAAGTAATACATATCTCCAGAAGTATCCTTTTCGGGAACAGCCTCTTCTTATCCCTTTATATATAGTCCAGCATGTGGTTGATAAATGAACCTTATTTCATCACTCCCCTTTAGTTTATTCTCTTAAGGAAGAGAACCATTTTTCTGCAATCGTGAGGTTGTTGGAAAAGAGCATGCCCTTCTTCCGAGGTAGTGAAACAACTCTCCTCCCGTTTTCTCTGTGTTATGAAATATGGAATTCCTGAAGAATGCTCCAACATTTGCTCCTGATGTCCATTAACACCAATTGTTTCAAGCTACCAAAATTGACATTAACCTTCATCGGAGACCTCATTTATTCATGTGAAATATAGTGAACTGTTATTTAACTGATAGTAGTGCCGGATCTAGTGCTGCTGATTACATGCATGAATATTGTAAACAATAGAACAAAAGCACAAGATATTCTCATTGACTGTTTCATTGTTACAATTTTACAATAGGAGTCTGCGTCAGTGAGAACTTCGATCAGAAGATCTGATGACTCAGTCCTGCAGATCTGCTAATTTGATTTTCTTGAGGAACACCAGGACGGTTATATTTTGTGGTGGCATGGGTTGTGACTTGTAGGTGTTGTGACTTTCAAATGCTGCAATCTTGACATGAGCTTTCGTCGAAAAACCCACCATCTGAAATGAAATTTTCCTTATAGGGACTTAAGTCTTGCTGCCAGTAACTGAGCTCCAGTGAGTCTATCAGTGAGTTATGGATGAAGCTAAGGTAACTACCAGCGTACAGGATACAGTGCGTCAGCTTCTGTCTTCCTGTTGGTCCCTTAATCCACAGGCAAATAATCTGCAGATAAATTGGAATTGACTACTCAAATTTTGCCAACGGAAGTAGGCATAGTGCCATTATTGCAGATCAAAAGGTGTTGACCTTTGCACAGTGGCAAAACACCTTCCTTAGTTTAAAGTCTGGTCTTTATTGTGATCTTGTCTAAGGCACAAAAAACATTTTGCTATCTTTAGTTTCTCAGTCCTAGTTTTGGGATCTTGTACTTGTTGGTAGTCTTAGCCCCAGTAGCCTTTATTTTCACAATATAGGTAAAATGGTTTAGGAGATTGTGTGTTCTTTTCTTTACTTTTGTTCGCATTTACATGAAGTGCAGCTGTCATGGCAAAATAACTCCTCACAGCTATTCCCAGGTTTCAGCACCAGATGTTGGGAGGTTACAAGTATCACTGAATAATGAGGATGATTGCCTTTCACACAACACTTCCACCTTTATTGCCACACAAGTCATACATTTTACAACCTATAGGCCTGCTCCCTATTGGCAGGTTCCAGAAATACAAATATTATGGCTGGTTCAAAGATAATAAAAGAGTGTCTATTCCACCATGGTTCCTCTGCATAACCTGATAATTGGAAATGTTAAAGAGCATCTGTAAATAAACCAAATAAATATAATTTATACATTGTATATCTGAAATTATATGATTTTATTTTATATTTAAAAAGAAAAAAAATATTCGCTATTCGCATTTGTAACTGGTAATCACTAGAATTTTATTCATTTACCAACATATTCTTCAAATATATATTTTAATTTCAGTGCTTGTAACACACAAATTATTTTGAGCCAATAATACTTTTCATTATGATTGAATATATTACTAGATAAATTGCCTAACTCTATATCACATATAAGCAAATTCTTATTGTTTACTAACACAAACTCTGGAAATTTACTGAGCATTACTTTGAATCTATTAAAATTATTCATCCCTGTTTATTTGTTGGTTCAAAAATATATCTTAAGATTTTAAGTAAATCAATAATTACATTTATGTTTCTTCAGTATAAAGCATTAAATCAGCATGCATTTTTAATGAATTCTAGACTGAAAATATGTTCTTAGAATCAAATATATAATATGCACAATGCATATTAAATAACTTTAAAAATGTCATTTTTGTTTTTATCATAGAAATATTTTTGGTAGAAACCAATTTTTACAAAAGTTTCTTATTATTAATGACTTAATTTATAATAAAACCAGTATATACTTCTTGATGTAACTCTCAGTTACATTTCGTGTTTATCAATAATTACAATAATATCTGGCCCTGATCATGCCTCCTTAGACTCCTGGGTTATTATGTTTGTGGAGGACTGTAAATATGTTTATATTCTTGTTTTACTGTAAATACATACCAAAATTGGATAAGAATTTATGGCACATCTTCATAAAAACCGCCATGGGTGGCCGAGGTTGTTAAGGTGTGGACTTGTGAGCAGGAGGTCTGGGGTTCGATTCATACCAAGACCATCCTTCCTGACTAATGTTTTTCCAGGTTTTCCTCATTCCTCATAAATGGCAAGTGCTGGAGAAGTATAAGGCCTGGAATGCTTCCTTCCTTAAAAAATACCCAATTTATCATTTATTTCATGTATATCATCAATGTTTACTGTCTATGGTGCCTCAGTAGTAAAAATGGGGTTAAACACTATTAAAAAAATAAAAAATCTTATAAATAGCTTTCATACAATAACTTAATTTCAATCTTGTTGATTTCATTTATTGTATTGTTATTTTTAGATGTATTGATACAGTTAAAACTAGTAATGTTTTTGATAAAACTGAAGATAAGATTTTTTTTGCAGAGGTCATGTGACTCAGGATGCTCCTGTTCCTGGATCTCCATTGTATACCATTAAGGCATTCATTCCAGCTATTGATTCTTTTGGCTTTGAGACAGATCTGCGAACACACACACAGGGCCAAGCATTTTGTTTATCAGTATTTCATCATTGGCAGGTATACTGCTCTGTGTTTGCATTATAAACTATATTATAGTTTACTTAAATGTAAATTGGAACTTACACAGTGAAGCCAATCATATTAATGGATATCATTGTATGATTCAGTTGAACTACACACTCTATATTATAGTATTTAAGACTAAATGTTTTTAGTTAATTACAGTTTTGCATAAAGAAATAACAAAAGCACCATTTTTAAAATATTGTTAGCTGACAATTTGAGATCCTGGGTAAGCAGAAAACTAACAGATGAAACTTTTAAGATTAATAATAAATGGATTTTTATTTCATTTATGTTAACATATTAAGTTTAATGTTTTAGGAGAATCAATTACATAATCTTATTTCTCCACTTACCAAACATTTATTGGTAAAACATGTTTTATGGACTCTTGTGCACTTCCTCAGTTACTAGTCATTGACAAATGTGGACAAGGGCCCACAAAACAAGTTTTACCAATAAATGTTAGTAAGTAGAGAAATAAAATTATGTAATCAACTCACCAAATAAAATATTTAATTTATTATTATATTCTCCACTGTGAAAGTCCTACAAAGTTGCATTTAAGCAGTATAAGTTATTTTGTTTATTGAAGTGATATAAAATTAATATTCAGGAGTGATATTTTATGTAAGAATTTTGCTTACATCATCAAAATTAAATAAAATGAATTTCAGAAAGAATAATAACTGAATTCATTTATTTTTTAAATGTGATTTTTTACACATTATAACAATAATTCTGTGTTTCATCTGTCAAACAAGCATTTTATTAGTCTTGATTGCATTTTTTAAGCATTTCCTTGCACCATTCAACAGGTGTGCTTTTCTCAGCTTCTGTCAGAATATATAAAACCCATTAAGCATACAGATTTCCACTAGGAAGAAGTTTATGGAGGATTATTTGTATTGCACTCATAACAAACATGACTAAAAATGTCCAAATCTTGACATAGGTGATTCAATTAGCTTCTTTTTAATTTTAATCTCCGTAATAATTTTATGCACAGCATTGATATTTCTGTCACTGGGCTCTATAGCAAATCACTGCTGATGTAAGTACGAGGGTATGGTGAAGTTCCTGACCTTGCAAAGAGATGGCTTTGATATCAATGAAATTTGTCATTTTGCTACATGTTTTGCAATAATGTTAAGTCAATTGTCAACTTCATCTACTGAATAGTTTTGTTTGTATAGCTGTTGGAAAATAGATGTATTGTGCGTGTTTCGTTCAAATGGAAAAAGTGGAACACCATGACATCATAAAATCCTGTGTTTTGGATGGTATATTGCCAAGGAAATTCATCCAAAGTTGATGTAGGTTTAAAAGAAGTCTGATCTTTCAACTCTTATGAAATGAGCATCAGAATTTTAATGCAGCCATACTTCTCTTGAATATGATCCATATGAAGGACTCTCAAAACTGCAACCAAGAGGAAAACATTGAGAAAATATACAATATGATAATGGATGATTGGCAATTAAAGGTGCATGAAATAGCACCATAGGCATAACGGAAGAATATGTACAGTACATTTTACATGAACTAAAGATGAGAAAGCTTAGTGCAAGATGGGTCAGCATTTGTTGAATGCTGATCAAAAGCAAATGCAAAAACAAATTTCACAGCAATGTTTGGACCATTTTAAAAAGAATCCAGCTGATTTTGTGCATCTATTTGTTACAATGGATAAGACATGGGTCCTCCAGAAATGTAACAGCAATCAAACCTGTGGGTGAAAGCCAGTGTCATCTGCCAGAAAGGTTTAGAAAGTGTTTTCTAGGATGCAAAAGGGATTATTCTTATTGATTATCTTGCAGAAAAAATAACTGGTGATTACTATGCAAATCTTCTGGACCAATTGAATGAAAAAATTTGTGAGAGGAGGCATGGATTACAAATGAAAAAAATCATCTTTCACCAGAACAATTCACCTGCCCACAAAGGTGCCTTGACAATGTAAAAACGTAGGGTTTTGAAGTATGAATTGCTGGAACATCCACCTTATTCACCAGATTTGGCACCTTCTGACTTCCACTGAAGAAATTCCATATGTGAAGAAATTTTTGACTGGAAAATATTTTGCACCGTTGAAGAGGTTATTGCAACCATAGATGGGGATTTTGCAGACCTTCCAGCATTGCACTTCAGGGATAGAGTCTACTCACTAGAAAATCATTGGACTAAATAGAAAAATAAATGCATTTTTGATCTAGAATACACAGTTTTTCACTTCAGGCCAAGAACTTTTCACCTCGCCCTAGTATGTCACACTTAAATTCTGCTAACCAATCCTTACTAATGGTGTTCCATTTTTAATTCATAGCCATAAATCATTTAATTTGATAAGATTGCCAACATAAAAGATATCTAGCAGCATATAGCAAATATTGTTTTTATTTATAAACAGCAGTTGCCTTGAAAACTGAGCATTTATTATCAGACAAAAGACAGTCCAGATAGTTTATTGCTATACATATCAGTAAGTCCCATTGTACATTTTACATTTTGTGGATTATAGATTTAGAAATATCATTATTCCGAACACGAGTATTTGACTTTCCAGTTCATAAAAGATTTTATTTGAGACATATGTGTAAATTTAAAGTACAAAGTTTGCTATAGTGTGCAGTAATTAAATTTAACTTTGAGACAGACAGGATATAGTTACCAAGGGAAAGTTTGAAAAATTCTCTTTCTGAATTATAAATTCATTAATAAATATTATATTAATCAGTATTTAAATATGACAGCTAAATTGACATTTTTAATGATAGAAAGAAATGTTAAATGAAGTCATGTGAAATCATTTTGAAACTCATTTATTTCTATTTTGCAGACGTTTATAAATAAAACACTTAGGTGAAATTTAAAGGATTAATAAAAGCACTGCTCTTAATAACTTATTGTTCCAGATTGTTCCTGGTGATCCACTGGACAAAAGTATTGTGATCAGGCCATTGGAGCCACAGCCAGCTACACATTTAGCTCGTGAGTTTATGATCAAGACTCGGCGGCGTAAAGGTCTTAGTGAGGATGTATCTATTAACAAGTTTTTCGATGATCCTATGTTGTTGGAGCTAGCAAGACAAGATGTTATGTTAAACTATCCTCTGTAATTTTCTGTAATCATTAAGTCATCACCTTTGTAATTAATGTATTTGTTTTTAAATGAAATAGATAATTTTTTCTGAATAGTTATGATATATATTTATACCTTTGAAGGAATCCACACAGTAAAACGAAAATATAACTTCTTTGTTTATTAAAAAGTTAAAATAATCAACACTCATGAGCGTTTCACTCCTTTAATTATTAAAATAACAGGACATGTTTCATCTCAGTTGTACTCAGTTGACAATGTGAGCGATATGTTCACGAAACATGTCCTCTTATTTTAATAATTAAAGGAGTGAAATGCTCATGAGTTTTGATTATTTTAACTTTTTAATAAACAAAGAAGTTATGATATATATTTACCATTACTTTCATCATTTACTTTATGATTCTTCCTTTGCAGTTGCCTGAATGAATCATGAAATTTCCTGTAAGAGATGAAGTATTATCAAAATGTTATTGGCAGTTAAGTAGACTATCAAAGTTAGTAATATGAGTTCACTACAAGTTTTTTTTAAATGGACATGTTCCAGGAACACTTGTACCCATAATCAGCAGTATACTAACTGGAGAAAGAGCCCACTAAAGATGGCAGAAGGAACTTGTTACAAATATTCAACATTTAATCTTGAAACACACTTATAAGGAAGAGGAATACCTGGCTTGTGGATACAAAGTTATTTAGCTAACAAGTTTAGTTATTTAAGAGCATTGTAGATTTGAGTCCAACCACACACTCTTATTAGCTGCACTTGTTTAAATGTAGAACATGTTTCACAGATCATCGTCCACATCCTCAGCTAACCAATAATTGCTGGATAATTTGTGTTGCTTTGGGGATGCATATTCTGCTCTGGTGGAGATTTTGAACTTAAATGTTATGTTTTCATGCTCACAAGTGCCGAAGTTCATTAATCTGTCTCTTTATTTAAAAATGTAGATTTTCTCCTATGTTGCTAACTCTGTAGATCCCTATACTAATTTTAATAATTTTGCTTTTTTCACTCTGTCATGATTTTATGTCCAGAAGTAAGGTGCTAACACTGATTTCTCCATTCGTTTATTTTATATTCCTGAAGTATTTTTTTAACTGTGTGCATGTTTCTCTTTGTTTTTCCAATATATACTTTTTTGCATTCTGCACATCTTATTTAGTAAATGCCTGTTTTTTTCTCCAGTGGAATACTGTCATTAATATTAAAATCTTTTAGAATATTTTGAAATTTTTGGGTAGCCCATGGATATGTGAATTCAATGTTCTGCATTTAAACAAGTAAGTGGGTCTAATTAGAGTGAAATTATACATGTTCTTAATTATATGATTAGCTTCATTGTACTAAAGTTCCAATTAGCATTTCTGGTTTAGTTAGTTTTATTTTATTTATTTATTTATTTATTTATTTATTTATGTCTTTTAACATATTTCATTATTAGCATTCCATTAAATTCAGGATTTGAAATGTGCAATAAATTTTGGTAAGGGGCCTCTTCTTTCAGGCTTGTTATTTTATGTGCCATAAATCTACTACATGGAATCAATGGCTCTACTTCTCTACCAATGGAAGCCATTAGAATTTTTATACCCTAAAAACCCATTGACCCAGGCTGGGTTTCAACGCATGACCTTGGGTCTACCAGGTAAATATGGTTACCACTAGACCACCATGACCAATCTTTAACTAAAAGAGAACAGTGTACAGCTGTATACCACATTATCCCTTCAGACTTAAAACACTATCATCCATTTATTCTTACATCTTCAGCATCCTTCAGGGATCTCTACTGGGGTTTTTTGTTTCTCATATACATTAATGACCTTCCTAACCTATTAAAAATCAATAATAGTGATTTCACATTCTATGCTATTGACACAACTATACTAATCTGCATTAAAACTGATATGGAATAAATAAACATGCAACATTTTGAGCATTTACCTGGAAAAGTACCTGATCTATTTAAAATCCTATCCTAACATAACTAAAACCAAATACATAAATTCCTCACCCAATGGAATTAATCCTGCCAACTCTTAATATGCTACATAGGAACCAGCGGATAATGCAAATTAGCACAGTTAATTTTCTGGATATCAATATTTGTTACTCTGAATGTAAACCTTTGGGACAATATGCTATTAATTTTATGGTGGAAATAATGGCTATTAGAGCTGGTTTAGAAAATCTGCTGTATAGACTTATCATAAAATTATCTTAAGTGACTCTAAAGCCGCACTACAAAGTATAATAAATTACAGTTACCCACCAACATACAGTATAAATGAAATAAAAAAATTATATCATACAGTCCAGATTGCAAATACAGAAGTAGTTTTACAGCGGATCCTGAGCCATGTGGGATTAAAAGGAGAACAAGATTGCTGATAAATGCAAAAAAGCAGCCACCATGAAATTAAAACTATCATTTGATCTGTAAATTCCTTGTAAATTGAAACTCATAAAAAGATTAATAACTGAATGAGAACAACAAAATACCGTACAAAAATTTAGAGAAAAACCATATGAAGATCTAAAAACTTTCAAACATATTTTACTGAAACCAAGGAAAACTGGAGTTGTTCAATTATTTGGATAACTTAATTGTTGGGCATGATTGCCCATCAGAACATCCTTCAGAATGAAATTAAGGACAACCACTGCCCATTGGGTATGTGAATACTATCCTAAACAAAGAAATGTACTGAAATGCAACCAACTTAATAGCAACATATAAATGAAAAATAATTTGGAAGCTCTATTAGGGAGCTTGGAAAAAAATTATAAAAATCAGCATACCCAATGGCCACCATTACCAACCAACCAATTATAAACTGAATTGACAGGCTCACACCAACATGTTTATTATAAATTCAATAAATCAATATATCAATATATCTTCTTTTACAACTGTCCCAAATAGTTCCTCAAAACATAATAAAACAGTATATTATTCGTTATTTCATTCCTATTTTGAATATTGTGGTATGATATGGGGTGCAGTATCAAGTCAAACCTTTAAGCACATAATTAAGATTGTCAGTCCCTGAGCTAGTAACATGGGGGAGAAAACCTGTATTTATTAATAAGTAGACAGATTACTCTGAACTTTGATACTTCAGGGAATGAAAACATAAAACTTTATGTTCATATACCTCCACTAGAGCAGAATATGCATCCCCAAAGAAACACAATGAACTATTCAGCAGTCACCATTAGCTGAGCATGTGGATATTGGTCTATAAAACATGTTCTAATTATAAATTATAATTATTAGTGGAGCATATAAGAGTGTGTAGTTTGATTCTGTTATATAATAACCTTAATTATATGATTTGCTACACAACACAAGTTCCAGTTAGCACTTCAGTCTTTAATCATATAAACAAAAAAGAGGTGTTAGAATTGTTACTAACTTTAAATACAGGGGAATCATATAGACAAATATTTCCTAAACATAAAATACTTACCCTTATAGGATTATACAGATACTCTGTAGGAGTGTAGATATATTATTCCCTTTTTGAGTTCTCCTTTCTTTCAAGATGATTTTTTTTTCTTTTGTTCTGTTTTAATGTGGGTATTTGGTATACAATGAAACTCAAGTTATGTTAATATTTGTTTTATTTTCCACGTGGCAAACTGGAAGACTGCTCTTTATCAGCCCTTGTCTGCAATCAAACAGCTGGAATTTCTTCTTGCAATGCACATAATAGCCAAGGTTTTCTAGTGTAATCCCTCTGTGTAGGTTTCTCCATGTGGAAAACAATGATCTTTGTGGACCTCTTGAAATAGTTGTGTGAGTTGAACAAGCTATAGGAACTCTTTCGTATTAATGCTATTGAAGAGTTTTGTAGAGGTATGTGAGATGTGTAAAATGCTTGATATTGATGTAAATACTCTAAGATGGATAGTCCATCAGACAAGCAGATGCTCTTGCAGTGCCTGCAAAAGAGTATTACTAAATTTATTTTTACGTTTCATCATTTTATAATTTCATCACCCAAATCAAAAAATATTTCTTATTTCATAAGAACTTGCTATAAAACAAATGTCTCCAATCACAATCTAAAATCAACGTTCCAACTTAAGCTCTGATTAAGCAATAAAAGAGTATGCACATTTGGAATGTACGAAGATAAGAGAGATTGTGAGTTCCATTTTTGATCATTTATTCCCCATGAATAATCCTCCAAAAAGTGCTGCTAGGCTAGTTAAAATTTGAAATTCAATGTTATTTCCAGCAGTCAGAAAACTATTGAAGATGCTAGCAATGCTTTAATCATTTTCCACTCTCAGGTGCCTTAGAAACTCCACAAATGAGAACAGATTGAGTGGACTTGTTCTTATTAATACTCACAGAGACAGTGTAACTGCAACAGACATTGTTAAAGAACTGTTGGAAAAAATCAGGCAATTTCATTTTTTTATGTAATGATTATATATTATAATATTGTCTAAATATAAATATTTCAATATATATTGTGTAAAACATAAAGGCTAATCCTGGATTCTGTGCTTCTAATATTCAACTATCCATTTTGTAAAATTGATAAAGCATTTTTTGTTAAAATGAGTATTCATATATTTTATTCCCAAGTTATTTCAAATACAAAACTAAACTCCTCCCTTCCCCCCTTTGAAAATATTCTGACTACATAACTAGATATGTGTAATTATCATTGTAAATTAAAGCACATGCATGCCGTTCACTAAACATGAAAACCATAATACCAGAAGCACATTTGACTTCCTTTTACACTCCTACAAAGTATTAAAAAAATAAATAAACTTCACATAGCTAAATTTTATATTTGCTTCAATATTTAGAGATGGAGAAGATAACTAATTTTTTTGAAATCAGTTATGCTCCAAAAATTGTGAAGGCATTCTCTTGGAAACATAAGAAGAATTAGCAAGCTCTTTATGGTCATATGTAAATAGTATGAATATTTACATTTTCAGCTCTATTATGCTTAATAAGCTTATTCTGGCTTTTTTAATAGTGTTCAATGTCTGGTGGGTTTTTTTTTTTTTTTTTAACCAAGGTATCACAGGTAATGGACTGATATACATACATATAATGAAATAATAAAGTGGGAAACAAGTTTATTTATGGGTATTCCAGGCTTAAGTTTAGAGTACCTCTCTGACATTTGCCATTGATGAGGAATGAGTAAAACCTGGAAGAAACCTCACTCAGAAAGTATGGTCCTTGCAGAATCAAACCACAGATCTCTTGTTCACAAACTCATTCCTTATCAGCATCAGCCGCCCATGTTGATGTGTTCATTTTAGAATGAGCCTATCAGATTTTTTTTTCTCAATTTCTGGGGATAGACATAAACATAAATAAAAACTACTGTTCTAATGTGCTGTATGTTAGTTTGCCATTAAGGTGAATACATGTTTTAAAAGAAGAAAATGTTCAATCTACTTAATTAATGATGCTTTTCTGAAGAGTGAATATTTTTGAATAGACCTTCTATGATCCTAATTTTGCAGCAGGCCATATTTAAGTTTATTAAGATGGCAAGCATGCCTCAAACAAATAATTGATTATTGTATGATTTAGTTAAACTACACACTCTTAACGCTTCACTTACTTGTCATTAAGAGTATGTAGTTCAACTAAATCATACAATAATATCACTTATATGGTTGGCTTCACTATGCAAGTTCCAATTTACATTTTAATATCTCAAACAGTTTCTAAACTCATTCTGGACTTTGGGACGTCCGTAACATATTCCTTAAAGGTGAACAACTCTCTTCACTAAAGCATTACTTTCTGAAAGACAGAGATAGTGCAACAAGCTTGTATGGAATCTTTTTTTTTTTTCCACTGAAGAATTTTAAATATTCATATTATTTAGAACAAAGTATAGCTTCCCCCATCTCCATTCCACTTTGCTATCTTTCCTTAAGTTCCATACTCCCTTAAATAAGAACTTTCATGAAACATATTAACTTTATTCAGACCAAGGTCATCTATAATGGACAATTTTTAATTTTTTTTTTCTTTCAGGAGAAGATCTCAATATTATGCATTTGATAGTTATGTTATCTTCTGTATGAACATACATTGTGAAAGGTGCAGACCTAGAAATATTTGATAGGAGGGGCCTGATCAACTACACCATATGGATGTATCAAAATTAAGGTTATAATAGAGCAGTTGCTAACTAAATATTTAAGTAAATAAAATAATAATTAAATTACAGCTGTGATGCAGATTCTATTTGTAAATAATAAGCCATAGACCCACAGAAAATTTCCAATCTTTTTAAAAGTCCTATTCAGTTTACATTCCAAAGAATGTTACTGTTGTATTAGTTCCATGAATACAATATGTAAATAAAAATAAATTAATCACACCTAGAAAAAAATTGTACTGTAATAATAATGCTCTAACTCACATGCCATTGAAGCTGTAATCTCCTGGGATGTTTTCTTGCAAAAAGTTTAACTACTTTCTCTGCAATCACCTCAGTGTTGCGATGAACATTAAGTAGCATCAAACTATTCAGTCTATCCTGTTGCATATTTTATCTTAGAGAGGTTTTAATGTTAAAAATGACCTTTTGGCCGCGTACGTTGTTACTGGTATGATGCACATTATGATTACAAGTTTCCTGATGTTTGAAGACAAGTTGCTTTTGGTGTGGAGAAGAAGAGCTTCAATAGTCGTTTTCGGTTTACTTCGTTGAGTTTCCAAAAAGTTACACCATATTTTTAATTCACCTTGAAGCTCTGTAATGGTTCCTGACAAGTCTTGTCCATAAATGCTTGCACTTTTTACAAATACGTCAATATTTGAATTCAGGCCTCTCCAAAAGGCTGGAATCAAGGACTGAAGTTTAAGGATGTGGTTGTGTTTATAACGTGAGAATCTAGTGGACAATTCATTTAAAACGTAATCCAAGAATGGAAGAATTACTACAATTGGATGTTATTCCAGGCATCTTAACTTCTACATCAGCATCTGCTGAAGTGATAGCGTTTTCAAAAACAGAATGAAAAGTATGATTTTCTCGACATTCCGTAACATTGAACTAGATCAATGCTCAGATTTTGTAGTTTTGAAAGGCTAACAGTTATTCCGACTATTTCAGCTATGGTAACTAGAGCAATTATGAACTCGAACTTTAGGATAGAGTTGAGTAAAATTTGTGTATTTTTACTCAAAGACTCTGCTTCTTCTAGGAATAACAAGATTGTAAGGAAAATCTTAAATTGTAAAATAGCATCGTGCCGCTCAATCCATAGAGTTTCACGCAATGATATCAATTTAGTTTTTATTTATGCTGAGAATACAGCTTATGATTTTGTCTTGCATGAGCGATGACCGTTTATTAGACTCCCAAATGAAATTCATAATTTCGCCGATTGTGTCAAGTGCTTGTCTAATGGAAGTAATAGAACACGCTTTAGAAAACGACAGATTCAGGCAATGCGCGGATTTGCGCGACACGGCACTGTACTGAAAAATTTGCATCATCATCGTATCCTTGTCCACACAGGTTCGAAATGTCTAATCTCAAGTCTAGAAGTTCGTTCAGTATTAACTTACACAATCCTTCACCATTTAAATCGTGCATTTCAACAAATCTTAAAAATTCCACACATACAACAATTGTTCCTTTGTATCGATGTCCGTAGTTTCGTCAAGTATAATAGAAAATATTTCCCTCTCTTAATATCATTTATAATTTTGTTTTCAGTTATGATGGCACAACAATTTATCAAATCGTTTTGTACTGTTTTACTTATTAGAGTAGAATTGTTGGGTGACTTTGAAAGATGGCCTCCGAGAATTTCTTCTGCTGCCTAACTCGAAATTTAAGGAGTTCCTTAAAATTCCCTTTATTTTCATTTTCAAATCCGTGCTCTAAATCAATGACATCGTCATACCTGTGCCCTCGAATTGAAAAGTGGTAACGACCGCACAATGGAGACCATTTTCATAAGCTTTTAATTTACTCTTTTTTTTCACTTTTTTGTTCGATTGAACTTCAACATTTTGTTTTTCTCCTTCATACAATCCCCTAAAATGCTCACTTTTTAACTAGGGCCGTTTTATGATAATTGTTCTCTGAATGTTCCCTGAATATTTGAAGTGCCTTCTTAATTTTATTTAGAGGCTTAAAAACTGGAGATGGTAACTGAACCCTACTACGCCCCCCCCCTTTCTTTAGGACCAAATAGAACACACCCCCGACAGTAAGTATCTTCACCCTTTTACTGTAAGTAAGCTTAGGGAAACTGTATAATTAGGAATTTTAGAAACGCCTGCAATATCCGACTTCTAAAAATTACCGGAAAGTTGCAACTTTTTGGTGGAACCCAAGGACTAGCCAGGGCTTAATAAATGTTAGTGTCTTCAATGAGAAAATCTTAGGTCACAAAATGTCCTATGTCAAGTTCACCGCAATTACTAGATACAGTTCCTCATCCTAATGATGTTTCCGGTTCACATTTATTGCCACTACTGGTACTGGCATTCAAGTTTGTAACACAATCAATATTCGGCAATACTTTTTCGTATGTTTGATCCTTATCATCTGCTTCAGCACACATCCTTTTAACGAACTTTATTAAATTAGTTTGAATTTTGCGTTTCGACAATAACAATGGACCACCAAGGATCGAATTTCGAACTGCCACATCACTACATTGAGCACTATTGTAAGAGAAGTTCTTGTATCTGGAATATGTTGTTGAATTAACAATTAACACATCACAATTTTGAACCTTGAGGCTCAAATTAATGAAACAGTGCGTTTCAAATGAATAGTTAAATAGCACAAGTCGGCAGATTAGTTTTTTATTTGCCACTTTTCCATTATAGAAAACCGGCTCGGGTTTCCATTATTGAAAACGGCTCTGCAATCTGCAAATCGTTTCCTCCAAACCTATATTTAATTTTCGATTATTAAAATCGCGTGCGCCAATTAAATGAACATGTTTATACTATAATTACGTACGTTTACATTTCATTATATTATAATATATGAAACATAGCATATTAAGATATTATAATAAAATAACATTGTTGCCTATGACGGAGTGAACCCAGGTTCAATTCCTCATCAGATAGATTTTATGGCGAAAACTTTCTATTTCAATAGCTTCAACTTGATTTTAACATTATAAAATTTACTTTCTTGCAACTGGATATGTTACAAAAAACTGACGCAATAATGAAAAAGTAACATAAATATATACAAAAAATTGCTATTCGACAATTAAAATAACGAGTGCAAGAAGCACTAAGCACGGACCACTAAACTTTATAATTAGCCCCTCCCCTGGCCCCCCTCTGAATTCTCGACTGTATTGAGATATTTACCATCATTTTTATAAAATTCAAAAGAGACACTTCTTTAGAAGAACAACCATCTCCTAAAAGATTCTATAAATCAATTAATGATGATGGAACAAACTTCTCTTCTTTCCAGAGAGTACGGCAAGAGAAACTCTTAAATGCAAGTGATCATCTCTGTATTTTGTAAAAATGAAGCGTAAAAAGTCATGAAATGTTTTTGGTGATGTAAAATCATACTAATAGTGAGCAATGAAAATCTGCTGATTAAATTCAGGGGCGAAGTTTCTTAGGGGACTAAAAGAGTAATTTAAGGACTGTCCTCAGAAAACGGGAATATCTGGTAATCTTATATTAGAATCATTTGTCAAAGTGTTACTGTTAAAACGATGTTAAAGATAAATATATTTTTTCAAGATATTTCATAATGCAAAACTGAATAATTATTATTATTATTATTATTATTATTATTATTATTATTATTATTATTATTATTATTATTATTATTATTATTATTATCATTATTATCATCATCATCATCATCACCCTCGTTTATCTTGCATAATTGAATAACACCTATATTGTCTAAACTTTTTGTTCCAATTTGATTTCTTGAAATTAACTGCCGTTTTTAAAATATTGGTACATATATCTAAAGTTGAAACTTGAATAGGAGATGCTCAACAATGTTAAGAGAATAATCATGAAATAAACGGTGCACGTTTCCAATACATTTTTGCAATATGTAAAGATTGTCATATTTTAAAAGAATAAGAATATTAGCAGGGTATTACAATTTTTTAATATAGTGCACCCAACTAATTTTTTACATGCAGTTACAAGTGCAAGTTTTGAACTAAAAGTCAATGTTATTGTGACATTCTTCAGTAAAGACTGATTTCTTTGAGTCGCTTGCTTCAGTACCCATAGGCACGGTAACAATATATATATATGCATAATACATCACTACATATAGAGCACACCTACGCGTACCAACGTCGTGATGTAATTCGAACAAATGATAATTTTGGAGGGGATGTTGATTGTTGGTTGAGTGTAGAATGGGCTCTTTTTTTTTATGTTGATTTCGGCATCTTAACCATACGCGTTTAAAATAAAAGTTTTTAAAGAAGAATGTTGGGCGCAAAGTCTAAAGAATACAATTGAGTTTGAATCGATTAATATGGCAGGAGTAATGCCCATGACGTCTAGAACATCTGGTAGAAAACAGTGGACTTTACATGGTAAGAGAAATAAACAATGTTACCGGATGGACTCTACTAGCATCGGGCCTACAAATATGTTAATCGTTTATTTTCCTGTGACAATTTTATGTTTAAACATGGTAAAACATAACCCCATGTGTCTGAATCATTGTATGTGTGCACAACATAACCTCATTCCTGTAACTGTATAAACTGTTTATCTAGTAATGAGGTGTGTAGTAAAAGGTCCAAAAACGCTTTAAGTACCTAGTAAACGCAGTTGAAAATAATAATTGCTTGTGAATGTTGTGGTATTTCTGGAGAGGGTGGTAAAAGCTTTTCTTGCACATTTTCGCTCTCTTGTGCATCGATCTGGTGAAGTGCTTTCAAATACATTTTATTAGCAGGAATCTTTTGATGCAAAGTTTTTTTTATAGAATTGTTTCCTGGCTAATATTTATAATAGGTGGATGGAAAAGCACGTTACTTTTTACAGGAAAGATGCTTTGACTTTTTCTAAATTGGCCAATTGTCCCTTCATGAGGTATTGCCAGATGTTTTCTGGGCCGTAAGTGGCGATATCTTGATCACATATATAGGAGGGACAATTTACTAAGTTGCTTATGTGGTTCATTGGTTTTATTGCTGCTATTGCGCTGCCCTCAACAATTCCATACATGGCCAGGGGTTTTTATGGCATAACCATTAAATATTTTAATGTTTTGCAGTCCATATAAACCTGGTCTTTTTTCGATTTTGTCTGAAGGATATAGAAACAATTTTGATTTCATTTAGGTTGATTTTATTTCTGTTAATTTACTCTGGTGGTTGAAAGCTGTCTGGAGTTTATCCTATGACTATCCATATTGTCAGTATATGTGGAAGTTTTAACATCTTTTAATGCTTTTTTTTTTTGTGATGTCAGCTTGGCCATTATGAAAAGCAGAATTCTTATAGTTCTTGGCATGGAAAGTGGCCAGAGATTTTTGACGCTGAGAATATTGATATGATTATATAGAGATAATTTTGGAAATCAATTATTGTTTGTAGTTTTGCTTTGGGTATGTTTCTGCTAATGGTTTGTTATAATATATGGAAATAGGATGGAGTTTCCCTTGGGTCTTAACAGGTTACTTGTATGTCTTGTAGACACTGAACAGTGCGTAAGATGTATCTACCCCTTCAGAAATCAAAGGACAATTCCTCTAATTATCGGGAGTTTCCAGCTTCATCTTTTTCCCTGTGTAATATTTTTAAAGTAACTCTTCTGCAGCTTATTAGGACATGGCCTTGTTATAAACACTAGTTGAAATTTGGTATTATCTCTCCTAGCTTTGAAACCAACTGTTTAATGTGTTCATTAAAGATGCCATCAGGACCATACACTTCCGTATCTTTACAACTGCTAATAGCTGTTATAACTTCTTCCTCAGTGAACAATGCTGTTTCTTCTACCATCATATTGTTTAAATCTGTAAGTGATATATGACATCTATTTTTTATTTGAAGGATCAGCTGTATGTGATTTTCCCATGTTTCTAAAGGGAACTGCCTAGGGAATCTCATATGATTTCTATATGGTCTCTTGTACTAGTGCTGCTTCTCCTGCTCCTGTTAAGACATTTTAGCATGCTAGTTATTTCTTTGTACAGTTTCCTTATTCTGGAATATCCTAATTAGCAGGTCCAGCACAATTGTATCTTCCTCCAATTTCTTCTTACTGATTGCAGCAACCACATTTGATAAAACACCTGAAGCTGTCCAAAGGTAGGAAAAGGTGGGCAAAATGTAACATAACTTACATGAAATTGAAGCAGAAGTCATCAGGAGAAGATGTGAGCTGGTACCAAGCTAATAACTCATCCACCGAACCCGAGAAAAGCAATTTAATTTGTAGAAGATTTTGGCAGGTGTAGGGATGTGGACCCCATCACCCAGTGGAAAACCATTGCAATTACTACCCAAACATTGGAGGGAAAAACAATAGAATTTTAGGATAGGAGGAAATGTCCCAGAACAACAGGGAGTTGTGAGCTTGGATACAGAGGCAGCACCTCATTCCAGGCTGGGTTAGATTGGCCAATTCCAAGCCTGCATGAAATTTTCTTATCAAAAGCAACACAGGAAAGCAAACCGGATGGATTAAATGGATGTTGAACTGGCAAGGACGTAGGAACATGATTTTTGGAACATGGAATATCAGGAGCATAAATGACAAGAAAAGGAATTAGCTAAGGAGATCTCTCAAATAAAAGTGCATTATTTAGCAGTGATGCAGGCCAAAAAGAAAGGCCAAGGATGTGAAATCTTACTTGAGGGTGTTTGCTTATTTATTGCTGAATTTCACATGTTGAACATGTAAGGGGTACAGTGTGATTATTAGAGAGAAAGGAAAATGTTGATCACATTAAAGACTGGAAGTTTGTAAATGAGAGAATAATGGAAGTAGAAGAAGAAAATGGAATTCTATTGACTATCATTGTGGTGTATTGCCCAAACAAGATGACACAATTGAACAACAACAAAAACAAAGAAATCTTAAAAAGGAGATTAGCTGCTAGGTGAAGATAAAGACTTATAAACTTAAAAGGCTGAAGTTAGAACTGAATATACTGGGAGAATAGAAAAGGCAGTGGAGACATAATCTGTTTAAGAAATGGAGCATGTAGAAGAAACTTGGAACATCTTAAAAATATTGTCTTTTAAACAGTGAAAGAAATTTGTGGGTTCAGCAAGTTAGGAAGGGCAAAGATCACCAGATGGGAATGGAGGAGGTGAAAAAGAAATTGTGGAGAGCTTACTTAGCTGCTAACTTGGAGAATGATTACAAGACATAAAAATTAAAGAACCAATGAAAGAAATACAGTCAAGGAAGTGAATACCAAAGCCTGGGAGAGGTTAGGGCAATTCATGGAGATGTTATTAGCTGAAAAGCTGAAACTTTTCTACAAGGTGTTGAAAAATATGAGAAAGGAGAAGGATTGCCCCTTCAAATTTATAAAGGATAAAGATGGGAAATTGCTCACTAGGGATGATGAGATAATGGGGAAGTGGAAGGAATATTTTCAGGAACTGTAATGAGGTTGATAAAGAAAGTCAGAAGCAAGAAGAATACAAAAACAATAACATAGATGGAGCATATATAATGGAAGTAGACCTTTCCATAGTTATAAAGAAAATTATTCAGGAAAACAGCTGGCAATGATGGTATAACACGAGAAATAAATATGTGGGCCCAGAAGGAGAACTACTACTGCTCAGAGTTATTCGGCTGGTGTGGAGACAGAAAATCATCCCCAAGGATTGCGAGCTGTCAATCATTATCCTTATCTATAAAAAGGGGATAATCAGGAAATCTGCAACCACTGAGGAATTTCTCTGCCTAATGTGCCTGGGAAGGTCTACTTAAGGACTTGAGAGTTGACTTGAGATTTCAGATAAAAGACTAACTGGAAGAATCATAATGTGGATTCCGATGAGGATGCAGCAACCAAGATTTGATTTTTACGTTAAGGCAAATTAGTGAGAAACTTATAGAGCAGAAGCACACACATGCTACATGGACCTTGAGAAGACTTTCGAATTGGTGCCTTGGGTAGAGTGAAAGATTCTTAGGAAACAGAACATTTGAGACAAGCGTGATAGAAGCCATTAGAAGCTTCTATAAAACTTGCAGAAATCAAGTATGGACATCAGCAAAACTTCCCAAAGAATTTAGAACCACAGCAGTGTAGGCAATGTGACATTTTGTCACCCTAACTCATTGGGATGATGTAATGAAAGAGTGTAAGAGACATACTAAATGTTTTACTCTTGGCAGTTAGAAATTGTTGTCAGTGTAGATTTTGGAAGTAGTTTTTGCCGATGACACAGCCCTTGTGGCCAATTCAGCCATGAGCCTCCAAGCAAATTTGAAGGTGTGTCAAGAAGAGATGAGTAGAAAAGGCATGGTCATCAGTGCTGAGAAAATTATAATCATGGTCATCTCACGCAATTCAGTTCATCATACTATTAAACTTAGAGATCAGCAATTAGAGCAAGTCACTCACTTCAAATATCTTGGAGCAATCATTAGTCAGGATGGGAAATATGAACAGGAGATTAGCAATAGAATGGCTGCACAGATAAACTGTTTAATATCATTAATAGAGGATTTGCAGGTAAAGAAAAATCAGTAAGAGGACTAAAATGACAGTCTACCATTCAATCAAACTCCTCTTCTTGACTTACACTTCAAAGTCTTGGACTTTAAATACTCAACACTGTAACAGGCCACAGGTAGCAGACGTGCTTTCTTTGAGGAGGATGGAGAACAAGACGCATAGAGACCATGTGCACAACAAAACTCATAGATTATCTTTAAAAGTAAATCCTATGGATGAAATTGTGCAGGAGGCAGAGCTCCGCTACTATGGACATGTAAAAGGATGCCCAAGACCTGTTACCCATCACTTATGTGGGGAGTACATCATATTGCCAAGTGACAAGGGCACCCATGGATAAAATGGGAAAACAGTATAAAGGATGCATTTGCCATAAGAGGAATGGCCTTGAGGAAAACTAGAAAGAAAGTTCAGGACAGAGCAATATGGTACGCTCTCTGCTATACCTCTACACCACAAGGTAGATGAGATCTCTACAAAGAAGGAGATTTGGCAACAGAAAGGAAAAATGATGAGTGAGTGTTGGGAGTAGTGATGACATAACTGTCATTGCCAATAGCAAGAAATGCACTAGATTGCATGTTGGATACCTCTCAAGTATAGATTTAAAACTGTTTTAGCAAACTTAGTAAATATGTAAATAACCTAAACTAATGTAAGAAAATATTATTATAGGTATCCTCAAAAAACTTAAACCCTAACCTAAGCATTTTAAGATGTTGCTATTTACGCAAGTGAATCCTAAAATGTAACTCCTACATTAGATTTAAGTTAATGAGTTAATTATGCAAGTTTTATTCCCAATTCTTGAATAGGTTGATGAACAGTAAAATAAAATTATGTAACAGTTCCCAACCATGAAAAATAGTGGATGAACATAAAAAAATGATGTACAGAACTGCCCTGGTGACAAATAATGGAATATATAATTATGATGGTGCATGTTGCCAATAAAGAAAGGAGTGGAAATTATCAAAGCAGAAATAAACATTTGT
This sequence comes from Metallyticus violacea, assembly GCA_030762175.1. Classification (NCBI taxonomy): domain Eukaryota; kingdom Metazoa; phylum Arthropoda; class Insecta; order Mantodea; family Metallyticidae; genus Metallyticus; species Metallyticus violacea. Next base: position 72,911,884 of record CM060837.1, on the reverse strand, counting down.
AACATATGTAGAGGATGTAGAAAATTAACAGAGGTGTATAGGTGAGTGTAGTGACAGTTAATAAGGGAAGAGTACCGTGGATTTACGATATGTTATAAACACATTATATATTTTCAGATGGACCCAGAAGCTCTCTCAGGCGCCTTAGGAGTCAGCTTGCTGAAGATGGGTGTCCAGAATCTCAAGTTGTGCTTGCAAAGCAATTGCTAGAAGAACGTTGTGGTAAGAAAAACATGTTTCAGTAAAAAATTGTGTCATCATGTCAGGCTATATGTTGGGTTAATGAAAATATTTTAGATATACACATTCTAGAGGCACACTTGCTTGTTTAAATAAAGGTTCCTTCTGATTTACTGTCCACTGTAGAAATTTTTCAAAACTTAATTCTGGGAGAAGTCACTTTTACAATTTCACACCAAGTGAGCAGGTTAATTCTGGTTGGGTCTAATTATATATTTTTCTTAAGGTGTTATATAGTCCATGCATTTTATGTTTCTATGCTCGTGGAAGATGGCAATATACTGCAGCTGCATACACCCAATCTGCTATGCGACCAACAAAGCACATGAAAAGCAGCCCTTTTCAAAGACAGTGCTGCAAATGCAGTCGTTGTAACACCTTAATTGCATTTTGATTCACAGATTGCAGCTCAGCTTCCGAAAGCTTTTGTGTAAGTTGTTCATCTAAGGTTTTGATTTGTAATCCTTATTATTTATATTACCTAATATATATAAAATTTTCTGCTGTAAAACTCAACATAATAGTGCACACAAAAACAGATCAGGTGGTGCCATGGTCAAGTGGTTAGATTGCTTGCCTCCCACTGAGAAGGCTCAACTTTAGCCTTAAGTGAGATTTGTAGCAGAGAAAGCAACAGAATTTCTCTGGTATCCTGTACCATTCATTACACCATTGCTCTATTATCGTCTCATTTTCATCAAAGTGTAAAGCAACAGAAAGCTACCCCCATTATCTTTCCCAAGAACAAATGCACCATAATGATGATAAGGTTGTAGTGATGGATGCAGTTGGTCACCACACCATGAATAAATGAATTAATAATCCTATTGGCAACCATATGTTTCTTTGAATGGAAGCATGTGCAGCTAGTTACTGCTGAATACAGATCCCCTATTGGAAAGACAAATTGTGTGCACAAGAAGACTGTATTAAGTTATTTTTACTGTTAAATAATTTGTCACTTGCAAAGGATGAAAGATTGTGCAAAAACAAAAGCTTTATGTATATACAGAATGTTTATAAACTACACCGAAATAATTTCAGAAAGTGTAGAGATGACATGTTTAAGCAATTTGGGATAATAAACAAATGACCCATTTGTTCAAATTTCGAAGCTTAAGTTTCTAAAGTGCCAATACACTACTGGCTAATGAAGATTCCGCTCGAAAGCATAATACACATAACAAAGGCAAGTTTCTGAAAATATCACTCTGGCACCATGGCTGTGACATTAGCTTTTGAATAAGAGATATAATTTATTTTTGAGTTCCAGTCTCGTTCATCACTTTTTTTGTTTGTTGTCATTTTATAAAAATCAATTCTTGTTTACAGAAGGCATACTTATGGGTAATCTTTGAATATATGATACCAGCTCATTTGTTTTATATTTCCCACAGCTAACACTATGAAGTGTGTTGATTGCATAAAGATAAACCACCGGAGGTCAAAGCACACTTTTTTTTTTTTTCATTATATAGTGGAAGTGTGACTAAGCCGCACACACACAAGCATGACAATCACACCACATGCAAACAGTTCTAAAAGCACACAACCTCGAAAATTGCAAAATGTAAGCACTGAAGAAAGTAACACATGCCAAGAGTTGAACCCGCAGAACCTCAACTTTTGCATTATGCCACATAAGCAGTTAAAGAACCCCCTATAGAGTTTTAGTCATCATGTTAGTAGTAAACTTATTAGCTTATTTATGTTGGCAATACATTCATTATTGAGAAAAAGCATTAAGTAAATTTCATTCATAATTCTTTAGTATGCATATCACAGCACTTCATATTAAATAAAAAAAAATTAACAGCAGGACAAGAATTGAATCCAGATCTGCTGCACATCAGCTTTTGCATTATGTATTACGTGACACAAGCAGTTAAAAAGCTCCCACTAGAGTTGGCCATGTAATGCAAGGAGGTAATTAATAGATGTTCAGTGTCGCACTGTCACATGATTAATTTGAGATTTGAGGGATTTTTACGGCACTAAATCTTGAAAATTGGTAAAAACGAGCTGTGGAAAATTGATATTTTTATGTTTGCAAGACAATTTTAAAGACATTCTAAACCAATTTTTCACCTGGCTTGGCTTTAACACTTATTATCAGCTTCTGATGTAAAAATGTTTAACACATAAAACTGCATTATGTTTAGTTGTGGACCATACATTGCTTATCTCAAATTGCTTAAATATGACATCTGTACACTCTCTGAAGTTATTTCAGTGTAGTTCATAATACCCTGTATATTACACACACATACTTTTTTGTTAATGCACTAAATTTAAGTTATGAGGGAAGTTTGATGGGTACCTTGGTTTATATATGGAGGAAAAGAGTTACAATGTTAAAGGTTTTTGGAAAGAGGCAAGAAGACGTTTTGAAGATATAGAGACACAAAAACTGTTTAGTAACTGTTGGGAAGACATCACTGGAATTTTATGTTAAGGTGAAACGGGCATGGGAAAGGGAAATTTCGTAGATAAAACAAATAAGGAGAAAAGAGAGGGTATAGCATGGGCAAGAGCAGGCGTATGAAGTTAAAAGGTGAAAGAGGAGGTTTTACACAAGGGAAATGCCCATTATGTGGAGGGAAAGAAGACTTAAAACAAAGTGTTTGATTATAAGGAAACTGAAAACAGGAGAAATGAACTCATTAAGGTTAAATTTAAAAGGGATAATAGAATAAAAAGAGAATATTCATAAAAGAGTGCAGGAGTTGGGTCAGTGTTTATTTAAAGTTAAACAGAAGTGGAAATGGACAGTGAAGAGAGAAGAAGAAAATTCACACAAATAATAGTATATAGTCGATAAAATAATGGTATACACAGAGTAAGTTAGATATCATTTTGGTACCTGGGGTCGGGTCAGTTGGGGTCCCCTGGAATTCCAGCACGTTGTGCTAATGAACTGATGCAATAAAAGTGAATAATTGTTATTCTGTTTATTTGGAATTTAGATTTAGGCATTAGTATATCATTAATTATTATAAAAATTGTAATTGCGAGGGGTATATTTAAAATGGCTTGGGCCAGATAGATGGAGACCCCTTGTAGTTTGTATTTTCTTAGCATATACATAAATAAATAAATAATTAAATTTGTGTCCATCAAGGAAAGGGTTGTGTTTTGGGAACAGATAGTAATCTGAGGGAGTGAGATCATGTGAATATGATAGATGTGGAAGCATTTCAAATCATAGTCCAGTGAATGAGTGTAGGAATCAACACAGTGAAACTATTATAAAATCTGGTTTAGACTAAAAGTAAAACTACTTAAAATCATGTCAACACATTAAAACTCCCTTAATGTTCCAATTTAAAAACTTATAAGTTTTTAAAAAGTGGAACATCAAGAGAGTTTTAATGTGTTGACATGGTTTTAAGTAATTTTACCTTTAGTCTAAACCAGAATTCATAGTTCAGTCATTTGTCCTGAGCAGTATAGCTTGAATGCACTGATGCATTGTCATGATGAAACACCACCACCTTTTTAGGTATTCCCAGATGTTTTCAGGGATCACTGCTTTCATTCTCTAGAAAAGTGATTTTTTCTCCATCTTCTCGAAGAAATCTTATGAGAATTCCCTTAGCATTCCAAAAAAACTGAAGTTATCTCATTTTCAGCAGATGAAATGCACTACACCTTTGTGGAACTGGCTCACTTCGTGTGATCCACTGTTCATTTCTGATGTATAGTAATGAATCCATATATTGTCTATAGTCACAAAATGCTGTAAAAATCATTTAGATCCTTCTTACTTACCCAAATACTTCTAAAATTTAACAGAGAAAAGTTAAGACGATTTGGAGGATTAATTACTGGTCACTGACATTTCAGGAAACATCTCCAGAAAATGGGGCTCTTTCAAGGAGAACTGATCTGCAGACTCTGTACTCAGTACCCAGTACCATGAAACCACAAAACATATACTCTTAAGAGTCCTGGAGAGGAGGAGATTCCAACTCTTCGCTTGGAATCTCAACCACATAATAATATGGGTGATCCCCTCATGGGAGTAAGTACTCTGGATCTTATAAGGGATAAAGAGTTCAAACTGCTGTGAGTGGATAGGGGGTTGCATAAAAAGCTTATGGCTTAAATGCAAGAATCTATAAACTCTCCTCAAACCCCTTCATTACCACTACCACTACTAGGTTCTTCTTAAATATTTCCAAATGTTCTGCTGATGTTCGCATATGATTTTTGCTTTTGCTCCATTTGGCATTCATCTGCACATAGCTTTTTCAATGTAATTCATTATGGATTATAAAAGGAACCCACTCAGTTGAAATGCCTGTGGCCTCTGCTAATATGTGCAGTTTCACTTGTCTGTGAGCCAAAATAATATCATGGATTTTATTGATGATTTCTGCCCTCACAGCTGATTTTGGAGCTCCAGAACCTGGTGCATCTGCAATGCTTGTTCTGCTATGTTTGAACTCATTTACCGAAAGCCGAATGGTTTCATAGGAAGGATACGAATCACACAGTGTAGGCAAAATCCTCTCATGAATTCCTTCCAGATAAAAGAATTGAATCACACAGCTAATTCCAATCTTATGTATTTTTCACTGTCACTGGAAACACATGTGTTTAAAACATCTGCCAAACAACAAATTAACATTAGAATGACTTGTGACCATAGAATATTGAAACATAAAGAAAACTTTATGACCACATAAACAGATGTTGCCCTATATTAGTATGTAAACTAAGTTACTTATCAAACCATCCTTTAATATTTCATGTGGCAAAGGCTGTTATTGTGATGTCATCATTTATGTAATGTTTGTATAACATAATTTTCATCCTTTTGATTGAATTACTTAAAATAGTAATTACCAATTTAATTTCCAGAAATGGAAATCTAGGAGTGAAAAAATAACCACATCTTCTCAAGTACTTCCTTTCATGGTCCTTGCAGATTTGTATCCTTTGAAACCAAGCCTGGAAGCGAACATCCAGCCTTCTTCGAGTATATTTGCAAATTCTTGCAAGCACTCTCGAACACCCTCTTCTGTACTGCCAAATTATCCCTCTGGAAGTTTACCTTTCACTTTGGAAATAAGAAGTCATATGCCACTAGGTCAGGACAAGTAATCAACTAAAAATATGGCTCCTTCAGAAACTCACATGTCTGAATTACGGTTATTACATTGTCATAATCAACTTGAAGACCTAGAAGACCTGTCTTTGATTACCTCTCACAAATTTTCTTTAAATCTTCTGGCAGGCAAACTGTCATATACCTGTCAGCATTAACTGTTACCTTTCTCCAGAGGGACATTGGCCACATTTTCATTTTTCTGAAAGAAAGTGACCACCATCCTTAGCCCAATACTGTATGCATGCTTCGCTTTTGCCGGAGTCATTCAGAAAGGCCCTTACTACCAATAAGTGTTCTTCTGGATTTCTGGATCTTACTAGCAAATTCAGCTTTTCTCAGCTGTTATGATATCTGCTACACAATGTGAGATCCCATTTTCAAATTTTTAGATCATGTAGTAGTATTGTTCAACCTGACCTTGCTTTTGCCTATTGACAGCAAATGTGGTACGCACTAGGAACAAACTTTTTTGCACAGAGATGTTGGAGTACAATAATATGCCCTGGTAATGTACAATTGTCTGGGACAATTTGTGCTGCAATACCTTTTCACAAAAAATTAATCACAACAAGAATTAGCAATATATCTAAATTTGTCTGGATACGAATTTCTTCCTTAACAAAATCCATATTAGGTTTCAAATAAGTCCCAATTTCTGCAGAAACAAAACTTTTTATATTATGAATTGTATTGTGTGAAATACTATATGAACTAAATAATATTGACCTATGCATGTGTAATGCAGAGTGAGCCAAAAGTCACTACCCAATGTAAACAGATATTAATAAATATAGTTGTGATCTGTCCATTGATTTCAATTACACATCTTACGTATCTTATGCTTGTATTAATTTAAATTACACAACTTTTGTTTGTATCTGATAGTTTGTTAATGTAACCAGTAGAGTGCACTGGTATTAAATCAAACAGCAGATGTTCATTTGAGATAGTTGATTCATGATTATGAAGATGTTTGCAACTGCAGAAAGGGTTTTTGCTTTAAAAGCCTAATACAAAGGTGGCTATAATTTAATAATTAGTGAGTGGAATAAACATTTCAACACTATTCAACCAACAGGGAAGACGGTCTACAATTTACGGGAATGTTTTGAGGAATACTGGATCTGTAGTATACTGCCCGAGCACAGGTAGGCCTCATCAATGGTGAAAGTAAGCTGAATTTTTTACAAGTAATTATCTTGAGTTCTCCTACTCATCTGCTGTCTTGTGAACAGACTGTTTCAAGGACTTCTTTTTGGACAGTTTTACATGCAGCCAAATTCAAGTGTTGCATACATTGTCTTGTACATGGCCAATTGAAAAACAATCCTGATCATAGGTTTCAATTTTGCTAGCTAATATCAAATGAAATTAGGGTTAATGATGAGTTGTTTTTGTAAGATAATTTGGAGTGATGAGGCATCTTTCAAATTAACAGGCCACATCAAGAACAAAACTGCACCTATTGGGGTACTCCAAGATCCCTAGAATTGGCTTTGAGAAGTAGCAGAATCAACCAGGTGCTACTGTTTAAAGTAGAATCTCATTTCATGGAGTTATGGCCTTGGTTTTTTGATGGTACGGTCACTGTAGAGAAATACCTTGAAATGTTAGCTACTTATGTCATTCCGGGCTACAAATGCATTATAATAATTTCAACTTACTGTACCTTGAATATGATGACATTCCACCACATTATGCATTGCCAGTACAAAACTACATTGATCAGTCTTTTCATGGTAAAGTTATAAGAAAGTGAGAGTCAATAGAAATACTTTCTAGATCACCTTACATCAATGGATTCTTTTTGGGAGCCTACATTAAAGATGAAGTCTGTGTTACAAAACCACAAACACTTGAGGATTTAAAAGAAACTGTTCAATATATTTTTAAAGTAATCGAGACAAATACATGATTGTGTGAAGAAGTATGCCTAAGCATCTCTGATTGTCTGTTGAACTGTGTTTACAGAGACAGAAAACTTTTATAAATAATAATCATGTAACTTTAATAAAGTGGTAATTCCATCGTACTGTATTTTTCGTTAAAATGGGTAGTGTTTTGTCCCATTCTGTGTATTGTGTAAAAGTTAAATTTTAAAAAGATTCCCAGAAATGATCTGTCCTTGAGCTTGTAGATATTGTTGAAGATCTCTATTTTCTTTGTTGTTGGTGGCAAGAAACAATCGTTTGCACTCATTGATATTGTTTTTTCCTCTATTTAGAGAATGCACCAGTATCCAGGCAAAGACTTTGCATATTTCTGCCATTTCATTTTGTAGTTTTTACTGAAACTCATTGAAGGAAGGATGCGACTTTACTATTACCACAATGAATATGCTATGCCATGTCTCAATTGGGTTAGTTGTTCCTAGGGAGGCCCCTAGGAACATGGCCATAACAGTCCCATATGTAAAAATGACCTGAACCTTCTTGTCATCCTAGCAGATAATTATTTCAACAAGTTCAAACACCGGAGCAAGGGCTAGTTATGAACTCAGTTGGAGGGTGTAGAAGGCATTTTTAATATCATGACCATTATCACATTTGTCATATGGTATGAAAGCTAAAGCAATGATTGCATGAAACTGTGAGCTGTTTCATTTCCTTCTTGCATATAAGCTGGATCAATCCCTGCGTATTGACATTTGCACTACAAGATATATTCCAATGAAATACGCATCCTGCAATTTTAGTGTTTAGGAAAACTTTAATAGGCATTAATGGTACTACTTCATGATCTGTAAAAACAAAGGTACATGAAAGGTTTATTTGGAAGTGGCCCTGAATCTCTTCAGCTAGAGTTTCAAATACTTACATATAGATCTTGTTTTTTATTAGAGTCATGACCAAAGGAAACCCTGTCCTTTGACACTCCCATGGATTATGTAGAGCTGGCACAATATATTTAATACTGATCTAAATGCACCATTACATATATTGTCTAAATCGTAAAAGATGGTCTGGAGTTGTGAATATAGCCAGTTTAGTGTTCGCATTAAATGTGAGAAGCCACCATCTCCTGTACTTATCAACTTGAAAAAGTCTGTAATGACTTCCAAATCTTCCAGAGATTTAGAATTAGAAGGCACATTTTCCTTGCATACTCTTTGCTCCAAACTATTTAAGATTTTTCTTTTTGGAAGTTTTAAATAGGTCTCACCTGACAGACATGGCAATTCAGTATTGTGAATGCTTTTAGTTCATTGGATGACTGCGGCACTGATTATTAATATTTGCTACTACTTTCTTTGTTCTGCACCTCCCGTTATCACGAGCAATATGTATGACCACTTTATTTTACAATGTGATTTCTATCTAGCTGAACAATTGCCTTTACATTCACATCTCCATTCAGTGTTATTATTCCCTTCTCTATGCTTTGCCTACAAGTTCCTTTCCAAATTAATTTGTGTTTGCCTTTTTTGACGTCTTGAGATGGTGGGCATTCTGAATAACTACATGTTCAGTCCTTTTATACAAATAATTTAAATTTCAAACCTGAAAATGTTGGTGTTATTATAAATGTGTTGTTATAAATTATATTATTGTATATTATATAATAATTTTTTACACATACCTTTTTTTTGCTGCACTAGTTGCTGCTTGTTTTTAGAATTTTCGATTACGTGTTTCGGACATGTTTTGGAAGCAACAAGAACATGTTTCGAAAGCAATCATTCTCATCATCAGCTGTTGAGTCACTGAACAGCTGATGATGGGAGTGATTGCTTCAGAAACATGTCCTAGTTTTATGTAAGTTGAGTTAGTGTAAACAAGTTGAATACATAAGTATAGGATATATTACCACTCCATTGTCTACACCTTCATAAATACAATTTATTTAATTATGTTTAGCATATGAATAATCCTGCATACTATGCATTAAAAATCAACCATACAAGAACCATCCACAGTCTATGTATTGACTTCCTTGCTCGATTCTTTCTGCCTTAAACTACTGCCCACATTAATTTGTGTCAGAAATTTCAGTGCTTTATGTATTCACTTTGGAACATATTACAGATTATAGGGTTACAATTCTTTTGTCTATGTAATTTGTACTTTATATCATGCTTCCCTATAATAATCATTAAGTCATGATGTGACATTACAAGCACTGGAAAATTTTTATAAATATAATTTCCATTTGGTGCATTAATATAAAAGTACAATTACAATTTTCTAAATTTTTTTTTTTAATGAATCCCACAAGAATTTGAAAGATCTGTCCTTAAAATATTGGGAAGCAAGAGGAAAGATAAACTTATTGTTAAATTTCATGCAGGTATTATGGAGAGAGAGAGCGATATGCTCACACACATTTTTTATTTTAATTGTGTGAAAAATAATATTAAATTCCTGAATAAGAATTTTGAAAAATATGCAGTTATTTTGCTATTGTCATTTTATTTGTTCGAACAGATTTGGATGTAGACAGAGATGAAAATGCAAGGCTCGGTGTTTATTGGCTAATAAAAGCTTCAGAGCAAGGAAATATTGAGGCCACTAACATTCTGAAGCAATGTTTGGAAACAGGACAAGGTAAGTAATGAAAAACATTTATATCTGATTAATTTGTTATAAATTGTCATGCACTTGATTTTGAATATTGCATATGCTCTTTCAAAATCAACTCTTAAGTGAAAATTACTAATCATAAGAGAATTAATTTTTTTATCATTGTCATTCTAGCACTAAGTTAAATTTTTTTTTTTTTGAGATATGATGTTAGTAGCTTCTATTTAAAAAAAAAATGTAAAATTTAAAACTTTATGAGAATACAAGGTATCTATTGCATAAAAACATAAGGGACATTATTCATGAGTTCTGCAAGACTATAAAGGTTCCTTTCATTAATATAATAGCATTAATATCTGAAATATCTCAAAAGAGCAAGTTTTGAACTGAATGACTTTTTCCAAAATAACATCTATATGAAGGAGAGAGAAAGTAAATGGTCCTCTGTTACAGAATGACTCGTATAATAGTTTGTTTTAGTGTGATATTCTTTTGAAATATGGAAATATGCACAAGGTCACATCACCAATTTCACTGTAGTACTTTGGTCTTGAGATTTCGTTCTTATAAGAACAAACTCTACAATAACATGAACTCTGTCATGTTTTAAATGCTTTGCTTCAAGGCATAAGATCTGAGTTGCAGCTGTTCAAGACCTTCCATGGTGAGATAGATGTTTAAAATGCTGGGTTCAAATCCTGTTCATTCTGTATAAGATTTCTTACCAGTCATTCTAGAAATTCCTTATGGGACAGCTTTCTTCTACATGAAGTATTAATAATCTAGGTTCTCAATAAGTAATATTGGCCAAGTGAAAAAATGTCAGATTTGTCACTTTCCAATTCACTGCTACTGCTGCTGTGGGCATCCTGAGGTTTGAACACATGCTTATGTACATCCATATTTTCATCACCACAGTCAGCATCCATGATAGGAGGATTGTTCGTCTGCAAGCTCATTTGCAAGCTCAATTGAGAATGGAAAAGCTCAAATGATATATTAACTGAAGTTACACTGACACCCCAACTCTCTGGTTAATATAAGTATCAATTAAGTCCAATAAAGATTAAGAGTGAACAAAGAGTTCAGGATTTTTTTTTTCAAACAAACTGTTGATTGGAAATATTAAAAAAAAATTGTGTATGAAAAATGGGTTGCAGTAAAATTGACTTTCTAAAATTACTTTAGGATGCTTTTTTTTTTTTTTTTTTTTTTTTTGGGCACTTAGCTAGAAACTTAAAACACTCACCCTTACTTTTAGAAAATATCTGAGGCCATACCACATTATGTTACTACCCAGTATCTCTCCTATTTTTAAGGATGCTTGCAATAACTTCATACTGCAGGTAATTTTCGGATTTTTATTTATTGGTATCAAATGGAAAATATTACAATAATTATTTATTATTTGCATAGTAGTAAAATGTTTCATGAAAATGTTTACAGGAGTCACAGAGCATAATTATTTAGATGTCAAGGCCTGCCTGAGTATGTCACAGGATGAAAAATTGGCTCGCAGGGCAGCTAGAGAGATGTTTTCAAGGTAGGTTACATATTAATAAGCAATGATGTATTTAATCTCTTCTGAATTGAAATAATTAGAACACTCTTTGTGGTTTCACTTACATAAGATTTACTCAGAACATGTTTCCTGAAACAATTGCCCACCTTCTCAGCTTTAAACGAATTAATGCATGTTTCACTGTGTTTGATCAAATTGAATTAATATTGAAATGATGTACATATTGCAATTTTTTGACAGTGGCTTGCTTATCTAGTATATTATCCTGTCTTGGTTTCAAGAAGTTACACAGGAGTTACTTGAACAGATATGTTTGAGATTATTATTATAATAATAATAATGATGATGATGATAATAATAATAATAATAATAATAATAATAATAATTTACTGTCAATATACTCAATACAAATATCTGACATCAAAAGTAATTCACGAGGTATAAATAATTTACAAAATTAAATATAAAAATAATCCCTTATATTACTATTTATAGTACATCTAATATATACCAACTATATATTAGGTACTTTTTAAAGTCATATTTAAATTTATTTTTTCTATACGTCTTAATTAGCCAGTTGGTAATTTATTATACAGGATTAATAAGAATAACACCAAACAACCGTTAAGGAGTGATTCAGGGAATATATTTAAGTATTTTCTTATAGGAAATGTATGCCCCTATATGTCTTGTTATCAAGCTATGAGGCATTAAAGTTTTTCAAAAGATGTGTCAGGTAGATGAAGTTACACCAAAAAGGTTGTTATGCATCTTTAGCTACAAGGCATTGAGAGAGTGTTGGAATAAGAATAGTCACGTATCTTTAATTTTAAACAGTGAAAAACACTCTTAAATTGGCTTAGTAACTTGTGAGTATTTATTTAATTATACCATACTATAAGAGCAAAACAAAGATTTAAAAAGTGCATAAGTAATTATAAAAAATTTTCAAAATGCCAAACGTTGACTTTGATCATAGTTGATAGTATCGTTGTAATAATAGCTGAGCTCTTTAAAAAATACCTGGATTATCACAAATAGCATTAAATATATAAAGCTCCAGGCTATCAGTTCCTCTTCACTATTAACTGGTGTCTCGTACACAAGAAACATGTTCTCAAAGGAAAAATCCAAAGAGGTTAGATCTGGTGAATGCACTGGCCATGATGTCGGTACTCCTCTACCGATCCAACGATCAGGATACATTATATTTAGAAAATCCCTTATGTCATTGGAATAATGCACAGGTGCTCCATTGCCTTGGATCCACATTAACTGGCATATTCCTAAAGGAACATCATCCAGAAGTTCTGGCAAAGTATGCTGTAAAAGTTGTATGTAAATGTGCCCCATCAAATGTGGAAGTAGTAAATAGGTCAGGTGAATGTCTCATTAACAGTGCCAGCCCAGATGTTCATTGCAAATTGGTGTTGGTAATTTCCAATTCTAATAGCTCTAGAGATTTCCTGTGCCTAAATATGACTGTTATGTGTGTTAAACATGCCCTTGGGTGTAAATACCTTCTGACCATCCACAATATAGCTATAGAAATCTTGGTTGAGAAATGCATTTATGAAGAAACAGCTGGACAAACTGTAGTCAAGGTGGAAAGTCATCTGGCCCGAGTGCTTGAATTTGGAGATGATACAGATGTAATTGCTGTTCAGCAGAATTCTAGCAACCAAAGCCTTGCTTGTATGCATGGCATGCACTATTGCTCTTGTACTTGTAAATAGAGAATTGTGGAGCCTGTCAAGAACATCCTTTTCCAAAGCCACTGATCTTACATTTCTTTGGACTCCCGAATGATGCACTTGTTTTTGGGAAGATTTTGTTTCTCGCAGTTATTGATGTATGGCAGTAAAGATGCTATGATGAGGCTAATGTCTGCATGGGTAAAGCTGAATATAAAATTTCATGCCTTTTTCACATTTCTCCAAGCAGCACCAAAAACATAATGCGTATCTACCAGTTCTGCATATGTAAAGTTGAAAATTTTTACAATAGCCTGTAAAAATAAAAATCCTTCCAGTAAACAGAGCACTTTAGTATGTCCTGGTGTATGCTGAGATTGCCTACTGCGCCTCTTGTAGGAACCACAAAGTTGCTGTATAACATGCAATGCGATCTCTTTCCCATTTAAATATATGCAGATTTTAGATTAATGATGATATAAACAATGTTAAAAACATAATACAAGTAATATTCCAAAATGCAAATGAGAAAACGAATACAATGGGCAATCTGTTTGGCGAAATTTCATGTAACCCGATGTATCTTTTGAAAACATTTGATACCCTCTAGATCGATAACAAAACAGTTATAGCGATATATTCCCTGAAGGAAAATACTGAAATTGATCTCCTGAATCATACTTTAGAGCTTGGTGTTATTCTGACCCACCTTGCATATATCAAACCTTATTAATGGATCTTTATAAGTTGATTTAAAATATATATGTATTCTAAGAAAATTTTCCTTACCTCTAGTATTATAATTATTCATGTCACTGTTTATTATGTTATCAATTCCCTTCTTAAAGGGCATTAAATTACCCTATAATCCAACTATTATAAGGATACCCTTTTCCCAAAAATATTTTTGCATGACGCCATGAGCTAATCCATATATAAGTACATCATAGACATTTCTGAATTGAAATGCTATTCATGTTGGTAATAGCAGTACTTCCCCATACTTCTATTTATATCATAAAAATAAATAATCTATGCCATAATATATAGCTAAGAGTAGATTATCATCTAGATACAAAGATGTCTCAATGCATTTAAACTTGAGTTAATTTTTTAATTTAATTCTAATCCTAAGAAATTGTTAGTGATCTTTTCTATTTTCAAATTATTTAAGTATACTGCAACATCTGTCTCCTTATGTAAACTGGAATGTCCAGGCAGAATTAATTTACTTTTTTGAGAGTTAACCTTTAAATTAATATCATTTAAGTAAACTGACAACTCACTAATTGTTTCCCCTTAATTGTTTGAAACAACTCATTCAGGTGTCATTAGCATATGATCTAAAAATATTTGTTATGCTATATGGCAAGTTGTTTATATATATTAAGAACAATAGAGCTCCCAACACAGACCCCTGTGGTACACTCATAGTTACAATCTGTTGATTTGAGATCAATTTTCCTATTTTAGTACGTACTTCTGTTTTGCATGTCCTATTACTAAGGTAACGTCTGATCATATTATGTATTTTGGTAAATGCTGTTAAATCATTTCAGTCAAAATGTTACCTCATTCAGAAGTTTTTGTATACTATCAACAGTTTATAAATACCAGGTATAGTTTATTGATATTTTTAGTTTTATTTTAATATTTTCTAAGCTAGTTTGTTCATATATAACTATGTACTAAGTCACTTGTTATTAATATGAAAATATGTATACTAAATAAATTGAATTCAATTAAACTTATAATTAAGATCATGATTGAGTTAAACTACTCACTCTTATTGGATCTATTTACTTGTTAAATGTAGTACATGTTTCACAAACCATTGTCTCATTCATCAACTAACTGCCAACTGCTAGATAATTCCTTATGCTTTGGGTATGTATATTCTGCTCTAGTGGAGGTGTGATTTAGCTTAAAGTTTATGTTTTCATCCCTGGAAGTGTCAAAATTCATTAATCTGTCTTTGTATTTATAAATGTAGATTTTTTCCCACGTTGCTAACTCTGTAGGTCCTTGTCTAATTTTAATAATTTTGCTTTTCTCACTGTTTTCTGTCCAGAAATGAGATGCTACTGCTGATTTCTCCATTTGTTTGTATTTTATGTTCTTGCAGTATTCTTTTAACTGTTTGCCTATGTTTCTCTGTTTTTCAATATATATATTTTTTGCATTCTGCACATCTTATTTGGTAAATACTTGCCTTTTTTTTTCCAGTGGAATACTGTCATTAATATTGCATTTTTTAACTTTAAATTACACTTATTAAACACTAAATTAAATTTATTCAGTCGGTACATGGTATTAAAAACCATTAATTTTATACATATATGTAGATAAATGTTTACATTCTAATTGACAGAAATGCTGCTAATGCACTTCATGAAGTTCTTCCTTTTGTTATTAGATGACATTAGCATTTGCATGCACTGAGAAATCTGTGAACTGCATTATGTTAGATGATGGTGGAAATGGGGATGAGGCAAAGCTGGATTAATGGCAGAATGAGTGACAAGGGAAAATGGAAATCATGGAGAAATCCTGCCCAAATGCCACTTCATCTGCTACATATCTCACTAATAGTTGCTGGGATTGAATCAGGCCATCTCGGTGGGAGATGAAGTCTGGCTACTTGGCCTAAGTGCTGCCTTGTTACATAATGTAGTAATTGGTAAAAGTAGATAAGTAATATTGATAAGTCTGCATGAAATTATGTTAATTGTATGTGCTTCATTGTTTGTGATTTCCATTTTATGTACTAAAATTTGATGAATGCTTCACATTTAGTCTTTCATCAGGACAAGACTTCATCACAACAGATCAGTTGCAGAGAAAAATTCGATCTGTTGAGAAAAATGCAGGGAAATCAGCAAGACTGAACCAACAAACTATAGAAGATGAAAAAATAAAAGAAAACGGAGAAGAGATTCCCAGTGGAAAAGGTGATGATGGGGATCAGCAGGTGTCCAAAGAGGAAGTGCCTGAAGGTAAGTACTATTTGAAAATAATTAATTTATACAAATATGTTTAAAAAATGCAATTGCTGAATATACTATGATGTCCAAAATTTCAAATCATTATTAATTAAGATAAAGAAATATTTATATAACAAATGATTATAATATATTTCACTGTGAAAATTCCCGCTATTCAAAACTACTTAAAGAATTGTTGTTTGGCCAAAATAAAAAAAATAATAATAATTTCTGCATTATCTTTCATGTACTATAATATACTAATGCATTGGAATTCATGTATTCTGATTATAATAATGGATAGACAAACAGAACAAATGTCATAACTTGAAGCATTTTGATGTAAATTCACCAGAAATATCTTAGGTAGATTAAAAGTAAAACTACTTAAAATCATGTCAACACATTAAAACACTTTTGGCATTCCACTCTTAAAATGTTTTTAAAAAATCTGGGACATTTATATTTTATATACCTTTGAAGGAATCCATGCAGTAAAATGAAATATAACTTCTTTGTTTATTAAAAAGTTAAAATAATCAACACTCATGAGCATTTCACTCCTTTAATTATTAAAATAACAGGACATGTTTAGTGAACATATCGTTCACATTGTCAACTGATTGTACAATGTGAAGAGTTGACAATGTGAACGATATGTTCACGAAACATGTCCTGTTATTTTAATAATTAAAGGAGTGAAACGCTCATGAGTGTTGATTATTTTAACTTTTTAATAAACAAAGAAGAATCTGGGACATGTTTCATGAGACCTTGCTCACATTGTCAACCATTAATGACTAATGGATCAATCTAAATTGGCGGTGTAAATGACTGTGAGTGCTCTAGTGATCTATTGATGAACTTATAAAAAATGTTGTCTGCTTCTGGAATATCGAAATTCATGAGTCTGTGTTCATATTTTTTTATGAAAAAAATTTTGTATGAAATATTTGAGTTTGCATAATTAGATTTGGCATCACTGATCTTAATATTATGGTGTTTTGCATCCCTTTTGTTTCATGTGTTTCCATTTGTAATAGTGTTACTTGTTTTCTGTGTTTATGTTAAATCTTTACATGATAAAATTACCAAGTTTTCATTATGCTACATTACTAGGAAGGAATAAAGATAAGACTGCTATAATTGGACCTTGAACAAATATGGCTTTTTGACCTTGGTCTAATGGTCAATTCTTATTTATGGTAATCTGACGTTTCCATGAAGATTCCATTGGCACTTGTTATTGCTAATTATTTTATGGAAGGCTTTGAAACAGCTGCCTTAGAAACTGCCATTAAAAAGCCAGACTGTTGGTACCGGTATTTTGATAATGTCTTTGCAATATGGCCTCACATTGCAGATCATGAAATCTTTTTACAACATTTAAATAGTTTTCACACAAAAATTCATTTCACCATGGAAAAGCAAGAAAACAGTCTGCTTCTTTTTTTAGAGGTCATGGTGATTAAGCAATCTAACAGAACACTAGGACATAATGCTTACAGAAAACCCACTCAAACTGATCTTTACCTTCATAAGAACTCAAATCACCATCCACAGCAAAAGAAAGGCCTAATTAAAACTTTAGTAGAATGTGCCAATTACATTATCAGCCTCAGTTCATAAGTGAAGAACTTAAACACTTGAAATCAGTTTTTTATTAATAATGGTATACACGTGAAGAATTAAAAAAATTTACAATAATTGCTTCCTCTAAAGATCTGCTAGCTCCTAAAAGCAAAGATTACTTGTAATGTTTTTGGAATATTACTGACCATATTGGCAAAGTTAAAAGAAGCATTGGGTCATTATACTGTATACACCAACAATAAAGGTGTAACAAGTTCTCTGTTCTGCCAAGGCCGCATGTGACCCACTGTCAACAGCAGATATTCATAAAATTACATGCAACTGTGGAAGGTTTATGTTGGAACTAACAAAAGCAGCATAAAAATGTGTATTTTAAAACATAATATAAACTGTCATTTAGGACAATGGGAAAAATCAGTTGTTGCTGAGTAAGTAATCAACCTGGAAGACCACCACATGGTTTACAAAAACAGCAAGGTTCTTGCTTTTGACAGAAATTATCACAGCAGATTATATAGAGATGCAATTGAAATATTTAAACACCCCAATAATATAAACAGGAAAGAAGAAGGTTCGTAAACAGAATTCCAATTCCTGCTCTTAAGAAACATGTTAGAACTCCTCCTGTTGATCAATACCACAACTAACATGACTTTAACCATGCCACTTCCCCTTCCACTTCCCATGTCACAGCTGCACTATCATCTCAGTTATTGAAAACAAAGCTTCGTGCTTAGAATCAGCTGAAATATTTTATTCCTCTGAAGATGTCCACCATATTGTTGAGCAAAACAGGTCAACATAATTATGAATTGACCATTAGACCATGGCCAAAAAGCCTGGAAAAGTTTGTTAAATCCAAGACTTTGCCCATGAAATTCTACTTGTGTATTTAATAGTATTATTAATAAAGAGAGAAAAATTTTAAAAATAAGCATTTCTGTTAGGTTGTATTATATTGGGGCTTCATTTTGTTTTTCCCTGCTGACAGACTGGATCGGAAGCTGACAGGTAACAGATGCTTATATAATCAATGGAGTGTATTGCCACTGATAAGGCTGGTTAGTGTGTACTTAGTTTGGAATAATGAGGAGGTGCATTGTTATTATTGCATTTCGTTGCTCTATTTGTCATGGTTCATAGATTTAATACAGAACAATACATTTTCATTTTCTGTAAATTTTTAAGAAAAAAATCTTCATTGTTGTGCAGAATTTCAAAAACATTTTCAGTGACAGATATATAGTTTGAAAAATATTACTTAAATTCAAAACAACAGTACTAGTGTTGGGCAAGAAAATAAAATACTGGCATCATTTATTAACAGAGGAAAAACTGGTTGATATTGCTGCTTAATTAGAATAATTACTGTGAAAATCTCTTGCAAAGTTAGTACAAGTGGGGATCATCTATATACCAGCACATTCTAATACAAAATGCTAAAACTTCGTCCCTACAAGGTTACTGAAGTACATACTTTACAGACCACCAACTTTGGAAGGAAAAATTTCATCATATGTGAAAAGGTTAGCACAGTGTTAGAAGTTGCACTATAATCTCGCATTTGCCAGCCTGATCCATGTTCAGGGAAAAACAAAACAAAGACCCAATATGTTAACATGTAAGTTTGATGCAATGCATATAGGGTAAGCTCGTACTCACATAATTAAGATCATTGTGTGATTTGAGTCAAACTACACATTCTTGTTGCTCCATCTGTAGGTTGACTCAATCATACAGTGATCTTAATTATATGATTAGCTTGATTGTACAAGTTCCAATTAACACTTCTAGTCATACTCACATACTTAATATGATGCTACCCTCTTCTGCCTCCACTAAGATTAAGTTTACTCTCATAATTCTAGTTACTGACAATGGTAAAATGTGTTTCCATAGCGAGGAGTCATGACAAATGTAAGAAAAAGAATTAAGCAGCATTGTCATATGTTTCTATGTAAAATATATACTTTCTTGTAAGCTCTAAGGGATAGAGAAGAAAAGATATAAGGGTCAGTAAAATAAAAACCTTAAAAGCGTGATGGAAATTTGAAATATTGTGCAACTATTCTGTAAGTTGGCAGTACTGTTACTAATACCATAAAGTTTGTCCTATAGGCAGCACAATAGTGTAAACAATCAGAATGCAGTCACAGTATCAGTTTAAAGTTGGCCACCACACACTATGCATGAAAGAAAAACAGCATTCTATTATTTAATTAAGATCATTGTATGATTCAGTATTATAATATGTAGTACTAGTTTCACAAACCGTTTGCTCTCTGTGGGAATGTGTATTCTGCTCTGTATGTTTCAAATCAATTCAGCATTCCCACACATCTTATTTTGATTTAAAGTAAAACACTAAAAATCATGTCGTCACATTAAAACTCTCTTTAAGTTTCACAAACACACTTATAAAAGTAATTTTGGTACATGTTTCGTGAGGTACATTCCTCACATTGTCAACCAAAACGATGACGTTTTGGTTGACAATGTGAGGAATGTACCTCACGAAACATGTACCAAAATTACTTTTATAAGTGTGTTTGTGAAACTTAAAGAGAGTTTTAATGTGACGACATGATTTTTAGTGTTTTACTTTAAATCAAAATAAGATTAACAAAAGTTTCACTGTGTGGATTCCCAAATTCCGTAAACATATTCCCACACATATTTAAAATATGATACAGATATGTTTGATGATACATTTCCATAGTTAATAAAAAGCTCATTGATAATGCCATAAAACTTCTGAATATACAAGATAAACACATATCATTCGCATAGGAAAGAGAAATAGATAACAAGTTACCATTCTTGAACATTAAAATTATAAAGTGTCAAGAAAACCTGGAATTTGGAATATATAGAAAGAATACACATCCAGACAATCAGAACAAATGATTGTTTTAACTCTGCAACACGCAAACATGCAGTGATCAACATCTTAACATACAGGCTAGTTAATCTACACATTAGCAAAGAAGAATATTTTAAAGAATACAAACAAATAGAAAGTTAAAAATGGTTTTAAAAAAGAACTAATACACAAAAAAGTACAGAAATTCAAAAGGCAAACACTTATTAAAGAAACCACATCACTTTCAGCAGGAAAATATATTTTGATTTTTAAAAAATTCACATATCATCCATGGACTATGGAAAAATTTCAAAAAAATTTTAATATCAGGTTGCCCCTTTAAATAGATTTAATGTTAAAAATTCCCTGATAAACAATGTTAATGACAGTATTCCAGCAGATATTTACAAAATAAGTTATGCAGAATGTGAAAAAATCTACATTGGAAAAACAAAGAGAAACATAGGCACATGGTTAAAATAACATTTCAGGAACATAAAATACAAGCATTTGGAAAAATCAGCAGTGACATCTCATTTCTGAATAGAAAACTCGACATATTAAATAAAACAAAATTATTAAAATCAGTGCAAGGACCAACAGAATTAGCAACATAAGAGAAAATTTACATTGACAAGTACAAAGACAGTTAATGAACTTGGACACTTCTGGTGATGAAAACATAGGTTCATCACACCTTCACCAGAGCAGAATACACATTCCCACAGCATAACGAAGTATCCAGCAGTCAACTTTCTAGCTGATGATGCTCCTGAAAGGTTTGTGAAACTGGTTCTACATTTATAGACAAGTAAGTGGAGCAATAAGAGCGTGTAGTTTTTAATTATATGATTATTTTCACTGTACAAGTTCCAGTTAACATTTTTAGTTAATTCTCTTATTTGTTTACTGAAATGAAAAGTGTAAATACCAATTTAAATCCATTGATAATAAAGGCCGAACATAAAGCATATATATATATCACACTAGCACGTGTACGAGTGGAGTAGAAGTTCAGAAATATGTAGCTTCCATAATAGATGCACCTTGCCTGAATCAGGCACTTTAAATTGTGACACAAGCAGCAGTTGAAGCCATATGCTTGTATAACTAATTTGTGAAAATGGTTATATGGGAAATTAAAACCCTTATCATTCACATGCGTATGATTTGGTGGGAACAACAAAATCACATGAATGATTGTTATATCTGTGTGGTAATAGTATCAAGTTTGACTAGAAAACAAAAGCCAGTGTTATTTATCCAAATGTGCCATCAGCAATTAGACCAGTTCCTCACAGCGAAATTTTACTAGTACCAGTTTCCCCAAAGTAATTTGAAGATAGTAGCAGCACTGATGATTCAAATAAGCACTTAAGCTCAAGTGATTCAACTTAAGAACCTTCCACCACTAGAAATGTTGTACAGTTGTTTGATCAATCAGTTTTAGATGATTTAGTGCAGGATTTAAATTTGGGGAAAAAATAACCAGAGATCTTGGACTCCAGGTTGCAACAGCAGAATATATTTGCCGAAACTACTAAAAGTAGTCTATAGGATACAGCATGATTTAATTCCCAATTTCTTATATGCAAAATTAAAGGAGGATAATTTCATTGACCCACAGATAAGGAATCTTTTAAAGGATGATGATTTTGAAAATAAGCTAACAAATGTGGAATTGGCAGCCTGACATGCTCTCAAGGCATGGTAGAAGAATTGTTAATAATAGAAGGATGAACAATATGAATCTTTAGCGCGTTACTACAATGTTAAATAGGCTCTAAGATGTCACTCAAAGTGCATTTTCTCCATTCACACTTAGACTTTTTTCAAAAATTAGGTTGCTATAAGTGATGAACAGGGAGAACATTTTCATTAGCAGATAGCCATAATGGAAAAATATTATCAAGTTCATTGGGATACTGCAATGTTGGGAATTTTGCGTGTTTCGAAAGAGGGACAGTAATTCTGACTGCAAGAAAAAGCCACTAGACAGTAAGTGTTACTAGGACCTATGAAGTTACATGTTTTGCTATTTCTATTATTAATGTTTTAATCGATTTATATAAATTCATTTTATTGCACTTTTGACTAACAAGCCTTTCATTTTCCTAAAAATAGCAAATTTCAATTGACATTAAATTGCCAATTAAAAATTGCAGAATTTGATTTTTCTTGGATATCTTTTGAACAAAGCCAGATAGGGAAAATCCAAAGTCATTTTTGGAGTCGTTTTAAATAAGAAACAGCTATTTTCACTCTGGAGGTACGACAAAAAATTTCAAGTGTAATCATAATCATTAGTTTTGAACAATCCCCGAAATGTTCTTTGGTATGGTTTTCTAATTTCTTTTAATTTTTCCAATGTATATCTGATCACAGCCTTTGTAATTGATTTGGATATCTGACTTCCTTTCAGAAGGTATAAGATGTTTGCAGAAGATTTAAGTAAATTTTTAATACTGTGTACTTTTTCAGGAATTAAATTTTTTTTTTTTGTAAATGTATATTTCTAAACAGCAACATTATTTACAAAGAAAAATCATAAAAATACTGGACCCTCCTATTTATGTTGTTTATCAGATAATGGTTTTTCAGAACAGAAAAAGAACATTCATTATCCACTGTGATAATGGAAATATTCATTTACAGAATTACATTTTCACCACTGAGAATCTTACTTATACTTTTAATGGTTTCTAGGTCCAGATTGCCAAACATTATATTGCATTTATTTAATCAGTTTGGTACTTAAATGCTCGCTTGTCTTAGGATGTTGTCTAATTGTGAACAGAGATCTAACTGCAATGCATTTACTAAACAACATTAGTTTTGTATTAACAATGAGCATATAATGAAATGAAAGCCTACCCCTTGTCAGGTCTAACAAAGGATACTTCCAGAAATTCCTTAATAATGATTTAAATTGGGATATCAATGAATATTTAAGATTACCAGGTCTTAAATACATTGTTAGTACATTTCCTTTGTAAAACAAAATCCGCCATATTATAAGAAACAATTACTTCTTATTGCTGCTAATAAAGAACTAAATTATAGTAGCAGAAAATTTGCAAAAATAAGCATGTAATTATAAATCAGTTAGAATACTATGCATTAGGCAGCAAAATATAATAAAAGGTAAAAATAAAACTTTCTATAATGTTTGATAATTCACAAATATAATTTCTGTTCACTTACATCTTTTCAGATGGTAACCAATAAAAAAGGCATTTTGTCATAAATTTGGGCTCTAGTTATGATTATCTGATGAATTTATTAAAACTGTTTATTTTCTATTTGACAAATAGGATGCAAGCTAATTATAACACTTGTCTCTGTACCATAGAAGTATAACTTTGAAAGAAGTATTTTTATGATTCACATAGTCAAAAGTTTTTGAGAGGTCATAAAAAATTCAAAGTATATGAAGTCTACTATCAAGACATGTGAGAATTTCATAAGTTAGCGCAAAGGTTGCATTATTGGTGAATATATTTTTCCTAAACCTAAAATGTTTTGGCTAAAATATTATCTTCATATAACAGGCCTCTATTTTGATATCACTGATATTTGCCCTCCCTTATATATTGATTTAACAAATGAATATTTTAACCTGTTTGGGAAAGCTCATAGGTGCTTCCAAAATACATCCCATGTTGACATATTACACAAATGATTCAGTGCTAAGGTGGATGGAGAAGCATAGCCTAAATCTTTTTTAAAATACTCATACATAAAGATAATTTTTAGCAAGTTAAATTTGTCCTTGAAAACAGTTTCTTTCAAAATTAAACATGGAAGTTCCAGTAATCAATAAAAGAAAGCTTTTCAAATTTGTAATCAAAATCTAAGAAAATATAAATTAATATGGTCCTGTTTGTATAAGTGGTTTAAACTGCTGCACTTAGCGGGATCTTTTTTAGTGTAACTGAAAAAAAAAATTGCATTTTTAATTTTTTTTATAATCTTACTTTTTGC
This sequence comes from Metallyticus violacea, assembly GCA_030762175.1. Taxonomy (NCBI): domain Eukaryota; kingdom Metazoa; phylum Arthropoda; class Insecta; order Mantodea; family Metallyticidae; genus Metallyticus; species Metallyticus violacea. Next base: position 72,887,365 of record CM060837.1, on the reverse strand, counting down.
AGATTGGACTCAGCGTGGGGAGTATTCAGGGGAGAAGCTTACAGAAGACCACCTTGTCTCTGCAGCAGCAATGTATTCACGTGGAGAGTTGCCACTAGTGCATCGTATTTTGACGTTAAGTGACCCACAAGTTCGAGACATAGAAGCTATGAATTTTCTTCACAGGATATTTCTTCACCCCATTATTACCATTAACAATGTATATGAAAAATTAGTTGAAGCATTAGCCAAAAGAGGAGCACCATTACTTGCAAACCTCTTTCCGTTTGCTCTCTCAAATATTCAGACTTTGTTTTTGCTCTTTTTATATTCCATTTTGGGAACAGAAAGCCTTGTTCTTTTCATTCCTATGATACTTTATTATGTATCATTCTGTGTCATGGTGGTTTCAACATTTCAGATGATTCAGCGCAGGCGTGAGTTTAATGACTTTCGAGTATGGTCTCGTCTTTTCCTTAGTTACAGTGGAGGTAATCTGAATCCTGAAGAGGCAGAGTATCAGTACTGTAGCAGTAAGTTGCAACCATATGCCCATTTCTTTCTTGCTCTACTCATCAATCTCATGGTTTATCCTTTAATTGCACCGCAATGGACACCACAGTCTGAACTCACAATTCTTGCCTTCTTTTTGACATTCCTCACCTTATATGCCTTCATGGATAACAAACGTTCGCCAGATTTCTTGGCTCTGTTCTCATTTGCTGTACATGTACTTGCTAAATATCCCTATGAAACAGATGCTGTGGTAAGACAGGGTTGGAGATTTCTAGATATTCGCATACCAACTTTTGCTTCATATGTTGTGGGAAATGGTGTGGAATTTTGTCTCAATTTTCGAGCAGTGTTTTATCTGCTCATTCCTGCAGTTTTTGCCAAGCTTGCATCTCGAGATAATTGGCGTGGCACGTATAAATCCTTGATACCACACTGTGTTACCCTGTCATGGTGGCAAATGGCTGTGATATCTTCTCAAGGGGCCACATGGTACGGTTTGATACGCAGCACTCTGGCACTTGTGGGTCTGGTTCTCTTCTTACCACTAGCTGGACTGGCAACAGTATTGCTTCCTGTGGCAGCAATTGGAAAGTACATGGCTGACTCGGCAGTACTGTTCCGTGTTGTAGCAACAGTAACACTTGCTTCTTTACCCCTTGCTCTTTCATGGTATCTGGGACATCGCAGATCACATGGGATGGCAGGAGGATTCATTGACAAGCTGATATCTAGAATACAGGTAATGTATTTAATATTTTATAGAATTAATTCATGTTTCTTGTTAATTTTAGATTCACAGTATCATCCACATCTGTGGTACCATGACATATATTAGTATTGCTGAGTTGAAGTCATTATTAACTTAAAATATAATCATCTTACATGGTTTTTGCTTAGAAAAAAAAGATATAGTGTCATTTTTATTAACAGATATCAAAAGTTAACAAGCTGTTATTCTACTTTAAGTTCAAATTAACAAAAATTCTGTTTCATTAGCCAATGTTTAATAATATATCAAACCTTGTGTTACAATAACATCACCTTTCCCTTGTATTTAAAGAAACTATAAAATTGTTAACAGTTGGAAAATGTTGGCAAAATATGACTCTAGACATCAAAATTCTGTATTTGGACTTTTTAAGTATATTTTCTTACAGAGGAAGGACTCTGATATACAAGACTTTGAAATTTTGTTGAAAAAACACTTTTTATAAAAATACACTGTGTGAATAGCAATCATCTTAAAGTTATGAATGAAATAAGAAGAGTTTAGAATATGCTAAATAGAAACATGCCCTTCTCACCCTCTCCCCTGTTTGTTATGTAAAGGATTTATGCCAGTGGTTCTTTTTATTTTATAGTTAGGGACAAAGCTGACATTTCAGAATTTTTAGAATTATCATAAAGGTTATTGCAGTAATTGCATCAAAAAGAGAATGATACATAATATTCCCTTATTTGTAGGAATACTCAAATTATGAATAACTCATTCACTGTACCATTTTAATGGTGTTCTGGGAGCATTTGATTGTAAAATTCAATCTCCTATAGGCAACAGAACTGAAATTTATCTATTTGCAAGTGCTACTTTTTCATCACTGTTCAAATAATTGACAATCCTAAACTACAAATTAGGAAGTTTTGCAAGGAGGCCTAGATCAGCACATAATTCTATCTCCTTATACTGTAACAATGTAATATTGAACAATTCCCTCTTCAGCGTTCAGTTCAAAATAAATGTCCAATTTGGTTCAGGAGGTTACCTTTCTTTTCTTATAATGTTTCAGCTATATCCTGAAACCAACTCAATACAGGTGTAGTACAGTGCACACTAAAACATGCAACTAGATAGGAAGTGATAGGGATATGAAAAAGGCATTTTTCTGTTATAAATCTGAGATTAAGAATCAAATTCCAAAAATGTGAACAATAACTGTGGTAGCAGCTATATTAAATTGTTATGAAGGAGACAAGGCTGATTATTAGCATTATTTCTTTATACTTCTTAACTTGACCATTTATTTGTTTTAAAATTTAGAAAATGTTGTGCCTCTAATCGTCTTTAACATTCATTGTAATTTTTGCCAATAATGAATGACATGTAAACAAAAGTATGTTGAAGTTCATTGAAAGCACAGATTCAAAAATCTTTCCATGATTTATGACTTAACCCTCATATGTAAGTAAAATAAGTATTAAAATATATCAAATATTATTCTTATTCACCTACAATAGTAGATAATAGTATCTTAATACATCAGCCTTTGTTAAAGAGTGACATTGGCTTGCAATGTAGAGTTGACCAACTGAGGTAATTTGGTATGAAATCATCACAGCGTGCATCTTGATAAGAGCACATAGTCATTACTTCTAGTAGCTTCCTGTGAGAAAAACAAGCTATAGACGTATGGCAAAAAATTATACAGATTTTTCTAAAGCAATTTTGCAAATACAAAATAAAAAGTTATTAGACGAGCATCTAAAAATTAAGGGATTCTAAGGATAACATTGGGAAATCACATTTCAGGATGTGGAAACTCCCCAGTCTTCTTTCAACATGAAAATAAGGATATTACCACTTGCTAATTGTATCTGAATGGGGTTTTCTTTTTCAAAATTTGATCTTTGAGTTCTAGCAAAACATATCTAGACAAATGCAGCAAGATAGTAGACATTTTCAAAAAAAATTCCGTTGTGAAGAATGGGCAGAAAGTTTTACTAGGTGAAAGCTCATCGGTCTACAAGAATTGTGCTGATTATCAAAAAAATTTTAAATATAATATATCTTTTCCAAATTCTTCCCTGCAAAAATATTAGTTTACTTCCCCTTTTTTTTCTTTCTTTTCATCATCTTCTTCTTGTTCTCGTACAGTGGCTGAATAAAACCATATGAAATGCATCAGCATTGATTTCTGTATGTCATTTGACTCATGCTGGTATTGCATTGAATCAATCTCACACACAAACACACACACACACATGCATGCATGCATGCACACACAGATATATAGTACATGATAAAAGTAGTCCTTAATTGTATTTTATTCCTTATATTTTATAAGTTTGAGCATTTACATTTGCATTTTACACAATTGCCAAATAATATGCAACCAAAATACTGAAAAAAAAAGCAGTGTGCTTTTGGCAGATCCAATAACTCATTTATTGGATTCCCCTTTTAAATACCAAAAATAATAACCTTTTAACATTTACTTGTAGTAACTTTTTGAAACTCCAACTGTTGCTGTTCATAGTTACAGTTTTGTTTTCCTTTCCCTTCAGAAACAATGATAGATAATATGTTTGTTATTTATCCTAATTCATGTTCACACTAACTCCACTTCTTACACAATACTAGGACAGGTTTTGGAAGCAATTGTAAGATAACCAGTCAACAGCTGATGTTGGGAACGATTGCTTCCAAAACATGTCTTAATGTTGTGTAAGTAAGTGGTGTTTAGTGTGAACATGTTTAATACATGTATTAGGCTATATTACCACTGCATTGTTTACAGCTTCGTAAGTATAATTTATTTAACATTTGCTATTGCTCAAGTGTTAGCTTTGTATTTTGTAAAATGTACCATTTTCCTGTTTTTTCATATGCAGATAATTCTGGGTGTTGTGGCAGCAGTGGCATTACTTCTTCCTGTATTGTCGGATATGGGATCGAGATCGGAAACAGAGATAGATTACTCGGATGGTGGTAGAGGAAGTCTTAGCTGGGAGAAATACCAGAATTTCTGTCACCAGCCAGCTTGGGAGCAATCCTCAGTGGCACTTGTGCAGCTGCGATGCTCTCATCTCGCAGGTTCACCCATTAGCTGGGATGGATATGTTACTGATGTGCGAATAAGAAGCATCAGCAATGCCTTGGAAGCAGTGTTTTCTCGGTATGTGTACTATCAACTTCTAATGCATATTTTGATGATTACTTCAATTTAAAAACCCACCAAAGTTTTAAATATTTTGCCTTATAGATGTACAAAAAAAAAAATCTTTGTAGTTTTACTGAAGATATAAGGCACGAGTTATACTAATATGTGTTTAGAAGCTATTGACAGTGAAGCAACGAAATCTTCAAAAACAAATGTTTTTGAACGTGTTGAAACAAATTTCACATATAAATAATTAAATTTGGACATGTTTTGAAAACCTTTGTTCCCTTCCTCAGCTTTCAACTAACTGCATTGTAAGTTTAGGATTAATCTTATTTTGATTTAAAGTAAAACACTAAAAATCATGTCGTCATATTAAAACTCTCTTTAAGTTTCACAAACACAACATGTACCAAAATTACTTTTATAAGTGTGTTTGTGAAGCTTAAAGAGAGTTTTAATGTGACGACATGATTTTTAGTGTTTTACTTTAAATCAAAATAAGATTAACAAAAGTTTCACTGTCTGGATTCCGACATTCCGTAAACATAAAGTTTAGGGTTGTTTGGTGTGATTGCAGTTGGATTTCAGTCACTTCTCTGTCAACATCTGTTGGCTGGTATAGGAATTTACTGAATTTGTCCAGAGGTGAAATGCCAAAATGCATTAACATATTTCAATTTTGGGTGTGAAAATGTTTGCCAGTGTGGATAGTTCTTTAAGAGTAAGTATTTCTTTTAACAAAATGACTTCTTGGTTATTAGGCAGTTTTGATAATTGTTGATAGATTTTTTTATATTCAACCAAAAAATCTATCAAGTATTAGAACTGTATATGGGAAACCAAACTTGCTACACTTCTGGCAGAGACAGATTTATTAATTAATTATTTTTTAACACACTGATAAAACTTTGTGTAAATATTTAAAATGTGGTGCAGATATGTAGATGTAAATGCAATAACACCAAAGAAATATTCTACAAAAGCATTAAAACTCCTTAAATGTACAAGAGAAAACAAATAATTCACAATAGAATAATGGAGAACTCCCATTTTTAAACTACAAAAATCTTATAAACACAGACAAACTAACTTTGGTATTTGCAGAAAAGACACACATACAGATAACTATATAAAAACAATAGTTATTACCCAGTTCCACATAAATATGCCATTTTCAATAGTTTAATACACAAACTAGTTAAAGTCTCACAAATATATATATTATTCAATATGGCAATCAGTGGATACAGTACTAACAGTAATAAAAAAGATTAAATGATTCAAAAGACAAAAATCCATTAAATATATTTCTATACTTAGCAAGATCTCCATATTTCTTTCCAATATCACCTATCCTTTGCTTCACTTTATTCCATAGCCTTTGTCTATTCTTCTTTGTTTCACTTTATTCCATAGCCCTTGTCTATTCATTAACTGTTGTTCCTCCACTTCACCTATTCCACCTATTCTTGGTCTATTCTCTTAAATTTAACTAATCAACTTCTTTTCCCTTTAACTTTTTCTTGTATCTGTAAACAGTCTTTGACTATATGTATAATTTTTGAAACTGTTTACAGTGAAGTCATCATATTTAAAATGATACACTGATGATATGATAAATGATCATATTTAAAATGAAATGTTTCGGGAACCCTGGTTGGAACATTGTTCCGACTTAGGAAAATATAGTAAGTGAAGTGTGTAAATAAGTTACCCATAGTGTATCATTTTAAGTCTTTGACTATGTTTTCTTCTTCCCTTGATGCTATCTTATACCACTATTTCAAAATATGTTTAACTACCATGCCTTTTCTGCCAACTATTTCGAATTCCACCAATGCTACCCCATTTGTAGTTGCTCTCAGTAATCCCAACACTGTTTTATAAAATGCTCTGTGGATATGTTCGATATACTCCCACAATTTCTCTTTACTGCATATTTTAATCCCATACATAATTTTTTATTCAACCAATTGCTGAAGAAATTCTCTTGAGCCATGTTACACTAATGCTTGGAATCATCTTTAAACAGGTTCTTATAATATTCATAGTTAATTTTCCCTTTTCTAATGCAATCCTTCCCTGCTCTGTCCATCTTCCATTATTTAGCCTATCCCTTAAATAGTCCAATCCCTTTATATTTCAATTTCATTACCCTCCAGCCATCATTTCTCATCTCTTTTGAGTTTATTGCCATTCTTGCATACCATAATTTTCAATTAATTTTTATTTGTTTTTAATCTCCATTCTTTACAATATCCCGATATTGCTTGTATTGTTTTATTTAACCCTCTGCTTGTTAGTGCTACGTCAGTCCTGGTGGTGTAGTGGTTACCATATTTGCCTCCTAAACCCAAGATCGCGGGTTCCAACCCAGCCAGGACCGATGGATTTTTTGGGCATAAAAATCCTAAGTATGGCTTCCTACGGAAGGGAAATAAAGCCGTGGGTCCCATGTCATACATTTACGGCACGAAAAAGAACCTGAAGCCTTAAAGAGAGGCCTCTGAGCAAAAAATGTGTCGGCTGTTTCACGCCCTGAGTTGAATGGGATGCTGATGACCTGAGATATTAAAGAGCATCCATAAATAAATCAATCGATTGTTAGTGCTAAAGCTACTAAATCATCTGCAAACAATAATCCTGGGATATATTTATTATAGGGCAATGTCTACTCTCCTTTTCTATTTTCTTTAATATGTGGCCTATAAAAAGATTGAATAATATTTGGCTTAGTTTGCATCCTTGTCTTAATCCCAAATTATTAAATATCTATTCCATTATTTTATTTTCTGCACGTCTAACACAACACATATTTTCCCTATACAACATCTGTACTAACCCTATAAACTTCTTACCAACCCCCTTTTCCCTCAGCTTAGTCCAGAGTGCCTCACAGTTGATTATGTAAAATGCTTTTTCTGTATCTACAAAAAATATGTATACCCTTCCACTTTTATTAGCTAGATATTTATCTATGATTGTTCTTATAAAAATATTATCTATGGTGGATCTCCCCCTCTTGATTCCAGTCTGTAATGCAGGTATCTTCCCTTCTTTCTCCATCCAATCTTGTAACCTTTTAGCTAGCATCCCCTGTATATACTTTAATCATAGACAACAGGCTGATACCTCTATAATTCGCAGGATCATTTGCAAATCCTTTTCCCTTGTAAATTGGCACAATTACCCCTCATTCTGTGGAATTTTCCCACTACTTTTATTACATTAAACCATTTAACAAACAACATTCTTCTTAAACTTAGGTATTCATTTTTTTACACTAAACTCCACTTACTTACATAAAAGTAAGACACGTTTTGGGAGAATCTCTCCCATCTTCAGTTGCTCACCGAACCGCTGTTACTTGAAACAATGACTGGATACCCGGATGTTTCTGTGGTGGCCTCTTTTGGCTGAAATAGGAAATTGCTAAGTTCAGACATAGGAGATAACTCGAAATTCATTCTTCTTTTTTCCTCCACACGCCCCACCTTCCAATATTCCCTTGGTATGCTCTCTATTCCAGCAGCTTTATTACTTTTTAATTGTGTAAGCTGCTCTTTTATCTCATTTTGCCCTATTTCCTGAACCAATTCTCTAACATAATTATTAAATTTCCCTAATATCTTTGGTAGTGTTGTCAAATTTTTCCCCCCCAATAATTCCTTAAAATAGCTCCTCCATCTCCTGGGTCCAATTGAATTAATCTTACTCTTCCCTCTGCCCAATACCCTTTTCATAAGTTTCCATATTCTATTATTGTCCTATCCATTGCCGCTTTATAAATCTGATTTCCATTCTGCCACTCCATTCTTTCTTTTTTGTCTGTATTAGACATTTGTAAATCCATCTAGCTATTATGAGCTGCTCCTTCTCATAAATCTCTTCTGTTTGTTTCTCTTTAACTCCATTTATACTTTTTACTTTGCCAGCCAGCACTCTTCATCATATCAGCCCCTTGTCCAGACTGTGATGCAGTCTTTCCTTCTCATTTTACTGTCAGTCCCCTGGTGGTGTAGTGGTAACCATAATTGCCTCCTAAACCCAAGATTGCGGTTTCGATCCTGGCCAGGACCAATGGATTTTTTCAGGTGTAAAAATCCTAAGTATGGCTTCCATCGGGCCCCATGTTGTACATTCATAGCATGATAAAAAAACCTCAAGCCTGGAAAAAGAGGCCTGTGAGCAAAATTTGTCGGCCTTTCATGCCCTGAATTGAAAGGGATGCTGATGACCTGAAATGTTAAAGAGCATCCGTAAATAAACCAAATTAATCAAATCTCATTTTACTTCCTGCTCTTTTCATCAGCCCCTCTAACTATACCTTTGCTTCATCAGTCTTCTCTAATTAGTTGTGTAGCTCTTAGTTCTACATTTCTACCTTCATCCAACCCTAATTTTTTACAAAATAAGTTTCTTCTCTCTTCTCACCACCCAATATTTTCTAAAGTTCTTCCATGCTCAAAACTATCAATAATGTCCTCATCCTCTTTCACTTCACCTCCAATTTGAAATTTTGCTAATAAAGGAAAATGGTAGCTACTCAATAAAATATTCAAAACCTTAAAATCTGTACCATTATCTATATTTGTTGAACACAGCAAGGAATCAATCACACTTTGCTCGTTTTGATTAATGAAAGTAAAAGCTCTACATTTATCTCATGCATTTAGTACATTACACATTATTAAATTGTTTACCACAAAACTCAATCAATTTACTACCTTCTCCATTACTTATCTTGTCTCTATTTCACCGTTGCATAATTTGATTGCCATTTCTTAATTTGCATTTGCTTGGGATTGCATGAAATGATTCTTCTCCAACTCTTTATTTAAAATTACCCATTATCATAAAGTCTACCACATCATACTTTTGTTTTAACCACTCCATGTCCTTATCAAACCCTTTGTATAAATTGGGATAGAAAAATTTGACATACCTGGCAGGTTATGACCCTTATACTTAAATTTTTTTGCTCTTGTCTTGCCACCCAGACAAGAGTACCTCAAAACATTATAGGAAATTTAAAAAAGAATGGAGGCAGGAAAGATAACGTTCGTAACAAAAGGAGAAGGGACGGATTTGCTTGGGGTAGAGCAGGTATATTAGGGTTAAATGGATTAAAAGTAAAACAGGAAGAATGTTCATTATGTGAAGAAATAGAGAAAAATTTTCACTGTATAGTTGAATGTTTACAAACTAAATAATGGAGAGAAGGTATATGGATCAAGAAAGGGGACAATTTACTAGTAGCAAATGTGATATTAAAATTTTTTGGAATTGATAACAGGGAGTTTTGGAGAAAATTTGGTAATAACATAGGGAAGGTAAGAGAAAAATGGTGGATGAGAGTGATTAAAATTAAGGAAGAATATACAGGCTGTTAGTGAACTACACCATTTGCTATTGGTGTTCTCAAAATCCATATTATACACAAGAAATCCCTGTATATGATAGGAAAATTGGAGTTTGATGTGCAATTAGCACAAGATGCACAAGGTGCAGATGTCAGTGGCATGTCCAGCTACCAAAATGCAAAACCCTGTGCAATGGGTAAGGATATATTCTGGAATCCTATACTTTCCTTGTCAACCACAACAAAGCTTCTTTACACTAAAAGGTATTCAGAATTTTATAGGCCCATAGCAAATGAATGTTCACAGACTCTTTATCTCCTTGTAGGTTACACGACTGTGAGTACTGCTACTGGGTGCCCATGTATCCCTTGTGTTGTATGTTATTTAAAACCTCACAGACCATTCACAAACTGTTAATCTTAACAGTTAACTTAATCTTTGTAGACATTCTTGTTGATTGAAGCCAAGACTTGAAATTATAAAAATATCATAGCATTAAATGCTTTTGAATTACTTCTTTGTTAGAACGGCAGACATTATGCACTTAACAGCAGTTAACATTTTGTGCAACTGCATGATGGAAATCGTGTACTGTCTAGTGCTAAGCTAATTAATCTCTTTTCATGAGTGCAAACAAAAATCTTTTATTTTCATAGTTTTTTTGGAGTCTGGAAAATTAAATAATCTTGCTTACAATAATATTGCAAAACATAACAGGCATAAAATTGAAACTATTTGAAAATATACTTGTTTTAATTAGCATTATAGTTCATGTAGTATATTTTTTTCTTCTTCTCTTTTTGAATTTCAATCCTTTTAGTACAGTTTGTTTACTTTTTCCTCTTTTTTTTGTGAATTTTCTTATTTTTTCCCCTATTTGGTAGGTTGCCCCTGCCTTTACGAGATACACTGACTTGTTTCTATGGAGAGAAATATGACCCAGAATGTAATGGAGAAACTCCTGAGCATGCATTGAGTAGCTGTAAACTGCTGAAGGATTTAAAACTCAGGCATTCAAGATGTCATCTTGAGGCATGGAACAGGTATGGCTTAACTTAGAAAGCAGGCTCTAGAGTTTCACGTGCTCACAGGATGAAACTGCATGGAAAATAAAACTTGTGTTTGTGCGATTTAATTTTATGTCATCTAAACACTCTTAATGCTTCACTTTCTTGTCAAGTTAAGAGTGTTTAGATGACATAAAATTAAATCAAATGATTAGCTTCACTGTGTTTAGTTCCATATATAATTTTTTAAATAAGTTATAGGTCTTCGAACCGACAGGAACACTGAAAATTTTGACAAGTAAGTGAAGCATTAAGAGTGTTTAGATGACATAAAATTAAATCAAATTATTAGCTTCATTGTGTTTAGTTCCATATATACTTTTTTAAATTGTGTTTGTGCTTTAATTCTGAAGTTTTAGGTCTTTTGTTATGTTATGCATGCACTTATGTACACAGAAAGTGTTTGCTAGTTGGCTGCTTGGCCTAGTGAAAAGCAATGTGGCATGCCAGTGCATAGATAAAGTGTTTTATTTTAATTTTTTGCTTTCCTTTTTCCTGCAGACTTGTTTGATATTCTCTCCCCAAGATACAATTTATCATGCTTTTGGACAATTTTTTTTTTATATTCAGTAACCATAAATGGTTGAATGGAATGTGGCAGACTTTGCATAAAATTCTTATGTTAATGTTTGGAACTTAAATCAATCCACTCTTTCATTAATCAATAATTATCTGCTTTGATATTATTGTATGATTTAGTTGAACTACACACTCTTAATGCTTTACATACTTGTCATTACATTAAGAGTGTGTAGTTCTATCATACAATAATATTGAATGTATGATTTGGTTTCACTGTACAAGTTCCAATTAACATTTTAATTATCTGTTTTCTTTGTTTGAGAAGGTGATTAAATGTGACTGTATGCATCATTCTGAAAAGACCATCATTGTAAATGAAAATCAAATTTTGATTCTGAAAGTGTAATGGCTATTATTTATAGATATAATTTGTTTTATTATGGTTCTTATTGTTCATTGAACTGTAGAATTGTATTTTAGTGAAGCGAGATTATTTGAATTATGGACCTGCAGAACACTGTTGCACCTAGTAGAAGCCAGTCTTCAAGACCATATAATGCATGTGCAAATAGTAGCTTATAGTTAGTTTGAGGGAAGCTTTGTCAGCGAGTGGCTGTGTGTTCTTATGTTACTTGATGATTTTATCTTGTGCTAATTGTTCTTCATTAATTATGTCACCATATATAGTCTTATGGAATGTGTTTTATGTATAATACCTATGTGAAAACGGATTCTTGCAGAGAAGTGGCAAGGCAATTTGCAAGAAAGTACCCTGGCACTCGTGTTCCAGGTAGAGAAAAAGCTCGCCAACTTGTTAAAAATCTACAAGAGATAGGATCTCTCAATGACAAGAAATGTGTTCCATAATTATTATTCTTACACAGATGAAATACATGAGTTTCCTATGCAGATGTTGGCAATATATTGTTGCTGAGGGGCATAATTTTCAACATCACTAACACAGGTTAGTGCATATTAATATCAGTTTTAAATACGGTATCATTTTATGCTTGCATTAAATATATAAATGCTAATTAAAATGTAAATTGGAACTTGCACAGTGAAACCAATCATATGATTGATATTATTGTATGATTTAGTTGAACTGGACACTCTTAATGCTTGACTTACTTGTCATAATATATAGAACCAGTTTCGAGAACATTTCGTTCTCATCATCAGCCAGGCTAAAATTCAAATGTCGGATAATTCGTTAAGTTGTGGGAATGTGCATTCTGCTCTGGTGGCGGTGTGATAAACTTGTAGTTTATGTTTTCATCCTTGGCAGTGTCAAAGTTCATTAGACTGTCTTTGTATTTGTAGATGTACATTTTCTACCAAGTTGCTAGTTCTGTAGGTCCTTGTACTGATTTTAATAATTTGGTTTATTCACTATGTCATGGTTTTCTGTCCAAAAATGATATGCTACTTCTGATTTCTCTATTTTCTTGTGCGTTATGATCCTAAAATGTTCCTTTAACCATGTGCCTATGTTTCTCTTTGTTTTTCCAATGTAGATTTTTCTACATTCTGCACAATTTATTTTGTAAATGCCGGCTTTTTTCTTTTGTGAAATTACTGTCATTAACATTCTATCAGTAGGTTTTTAACATTAAATCAGTTAACCGGTGCCAACCTGATATTAAAATTTTTAAGAATATTCTGAAATTTTTTGTAGCCCATAGATGATATGTGAATTTTTTAAAAATTAACTTATCTTTTCTTGTTGAAATTTTTGTGATTTCTTTGACACGTTTGGGTCTCTTGAATTTCTGTACCTTATAGTGTACTAGTTCTTTTTTAAAAACCATTTTTAACTGCTGTTTCCTGTATTTGTTTGTATTCATTAGAACATTCTTCTTTGCTAATTTGTGGGTTAAGTAGCCAGTGTGTTAAACTGTTGATAACTGCATGTTTGTGCGCTGTGGGGTTAAAACTGTCAGCTTTGAGTGATTATCTGTGTGTGTATTCTTTCTGTATATTCCAAATTCCAGATTTCCGTGATGTTTCATTATTTTAATATTCAAGAATGGCAACATGTTATCTGTTTCTGTTTCGTATGTAAACGATATGTTCCTGTATTGTATATTCAAAAGTTTTAGGCATCATCAATGAGTACAGATATGTTGATGATATATTTGCCATAGTTAACAAAAAACTCATCATCAATGACATGTGATAAGTGATACCAACAGACATGAAATCGCAGAGGGTGTAGTTTAACTTAAATGGTATTGTAATTCAAATTACCTGCCAGTTTACTAGCACCTAAGAATGTACACATGGATTCATGAAACATATTCTGTCAATAATTATTAGTAAGTAGAGAAATAAAAATAACTGACTCAGCAGCTAAAACATTTAATTTATGATATAAGTGTTGTAGAGAGTATGCCTAATTCAGCTATAAATGGACAACATGGAACCTCTTTATGTTAAAGGAATCAATTTCAACTCCCATACTCACTAATAAGATTGAAAAATGGAGATTGCTGAAATTGACAACATTGATACAGTTGAAAGAGACTCTAGTAACAATGGCAGAATTTCAAAAAGAAGAAAAAATAAAAAAAAATGATGAAAGATTTAATATAATATATAATATTAATATCATCACCTAAAACATCTGTGGATGTTTCTGCAGTATTCCTATAGTGCTGAAGTGTGACTTTTTCTTAGTGTTTTATCCTTTTCTACTATTATAATTACTGTTCATTTGTTACATTGTTAATAGTGTTACTTTATTTAATTTTTCTTTTATATTATATAGATATATAAGTAGTTCTTCTTGCCATTGAAGAACTCCAGTAGTTTGAAATATAGCAATTTCAAGTGTGACTTTATCTAAGTGTTTTATTCTTATCTACTTTTATTATTACTGTTAATTTGTTACATTGTTAATAGTGTTATTTTATTTTTATTTTTTTATTTATTATATATATATTGGAACTGTCATTTTGCAATACTATCTGCTATTTAATCTGCAAAGTGATAAATCTGCTATTTAGCCAGCAAAGTTTAAGTGATAGCAAAAACCAGTAACGTTGAATTTTAAGTTTAACATGTAGTTATCATTTATAAATGAAAAAATTTTAAAAACCAAAGTTTTAATATTGACCCTTGGTGTGACAAATCAATTACATATATCATTTTGTATTTTTTGTTTGTTTTGACTACTAAAAAGCCCTTGAAAAATGTCAAGCTTTTGCAATATTCATTTTATTTAACATTTTTTAGGGTGAAATGACACCCTATCTGAGTGACTTCACTCATTGGTAACTAGGAATTAAGCAGTGAGGGCACAGAGAAGGTATCAAATTGCTTTATAAGGATGGAAGGAGGTCTGTGTCTCTCCATTTGCAAACTGATTCTTCATGAAGAATGGAACAAAAGAAACCAATGGTATTTTAGGATTTTTTTGAAAAAATGCAGCTAATTGGTTGCTTTTTAAAATATAAATTTCATGTAGTTTATTGAAGTTCGTAGGGTTTTATTTTAAGGAGAATGGCAAGATAAGCTGCTCCTCTACATTTTAACACATATTTTGCAGTAATATATTTCATAGACTTAATTTTAAAGCTTTCAAAATATTCATGAACTGCCACGGGTGGCCAAGGTTATTATGGTGCAGACTTATGAGCAGGAGGCCAGGGGTTCGATTCCCACCAGGACCATACTCCCTGACTGGGTTTTCTTTTTTCCAAGTCTCCCTCAGTCCTCAAAAATGGCAAATGCCAGGGAAGTACCGTAAACTTAGGATTGGAACATTTCCTTCTTTAAAAATATCCTTTCCCAATTTATCATTTCATCTCATATATAATCAGTGTCCACTGCCTGTGGTGGTACCTCAGTAGTAAAAATAGGCATTAAACACTATTAAAAAAAAGCAGCTTCACAGCATAACAAAACTGCATACCCAAGAATTAGGTTAGTGATGTGTGTGTGTGTCATGAATAACTCTTCAACTTTTGTTGTGCTGTGTATGTTTTAGTAGCTAATGTTAATTGTTTGTTTATTACTGATTTGGAAATTAATGACATCAGTCTTCAGTATGGTGAAACATGGATTAAGTGGCACAAATTTAATGAGAGATTCCGAAATCCTAGAACTTTTATAAACCTTTGTTAGCAGGCTTTGGATACTGGAGCATAACACCACATTATAAAGGACCTGGTCAAAGGAACACTGTAAAGAAAAAACAAATACAATAGCTAGTGGAAGAAGATCCTGAAAGAAGTACAGGGTGACCTTGAAAAAAGTAACCAAAATATACTGAGTATACAACAATTATAGTGCAACTATGTGCTCCCTTTTTACTTACACTGAAGAACTGTTTTGAAGATTTTGCAAAGTTCATCTGGACTAAGAAGAATGGCTATGAAGCACTACTCTTTCATTATCCTCCACAAAAGAATCACATGACAAATCAGGTCTTTGTGAAAGATATGAAAAAATTAAGTGTCTAGAAATCAGTTGTTGCTCATTCTTATGACCAATATATGAGATTGCTCCATCTTGTTGTAGCACTTGCTTGTGTATATCAAGGTTGTTTAGTGCACAAAGGTGTCCAAATACCCCTGAAAACATTCAATAACTTGCTCCTTGTATACTTCTGATGTAATGTTAATTCTTTTCCATGTGCATCCTCAAAATACAATTCATTGATGCCTTGGGAAGACACAGTGGCCCACACTCACTTTCTCCAAATGATCTTTGTGCATGTTCATCCAGTTTTTCCCAAAGAAGAAAATGAGCATTTTGTTCATTGACATGACCACTCGGTAGTACATCACATTCGTCAGACCACCACAAAAGTTATGAAGATACTGAGGATCTTGATACACATTGAACATAACATGTGTACAATAATGGACTTCAGCTCATGGAATATCAAGTTTAGCATAATATTTTCTTTTGTAAGAATTATAAGGGCAATTCAGAAACTAATCACTGTTGTTCCATAGTGCTAGTGGTATGGGAGTGCAGCCATTGTTACATCAACATAATCTGTTATTCAGCAAACTTCCACCTTTATTATTGGGAGCATTGTAGTGCCATACGGTTATTCATTTTTACCTCACAAAATGACTGGTGGACTAGGAAATTCTGCCAAATGCAAGGAGCATGGTGTGATAAGATTTCTTTGTGCCAAATATCTTTCAGTAACAGACATTCATCATGAATTGTGTGCTGTATATGGTCCAAACATTATGAGTGAAGGTGTTCATCAATGGATCTGATTTTTAAAGATGAAAGAACAACATTCATGATGAATCAAGGAGTGGTAGGGCTTCTGTAGTTAGTGATGATCTTACCAAGAAAGTTAATGAAAAAATTTGTGAGAACTATTGATTTATGGTCTCGGAACTTTCTGAACAATTTCCACAAATTTCTCAGACTGTTTTGTGTAAGGTTGTCACCCAATACTTTAGGCTACTGGAAGATCTGTGCTTATTGGGTACCGAAAATTCTAATAGAGGTCCACAAAACCAAACAAATGAGCTCTGCATTAGAATTTCTTTCATATTACAACACAAAAGAAGAAGGTTTTTGGACAGAATAGTGATTGGCAACGAGACTAGGGTAGCATATGTGAACACTGAGACAAAGCAGCAGTCTATAGAATGGAGTCATACTGTTCTTCAAACAAGCCAAAGAATGCCCGTCAAACTTTCTGAGCAAGGAAGCTTTGGCTGCCACATTTTGGGATGCAACCGAATCTTGTTTGTCAGTCAGTGAATGTGGCATGACATCACTTCTGAAGTTTACTGTGAGAATTTGAAAAACTGAGAAGAAGCATCTAGAACAAACATTGTGGTCTGCTGACATCTGGATTGTGTTCTTGCTTGCTTGCCCTCACAGGACCCTGCAAACACAAAACCTTTTAAGGCAATTCAAATGGGATGTTTTAGATCATCCCCTATACAGCCCCAACTTGGCTCTATCTGGTTTCCATCTGATCATTCACATGAAGGAGTGACTTGGAGTGCACCAGCACTTTGATGGTGATGAAAATCTTCAAAATACTGTTATAGGTTGGCTACATTCCAAGGTGGCCAAGCTTTAACAGAAGGGATTTTCAAATTGGTGAAATCTATGACAAGTGCTTGAATTGAAATGGCAATTATGTTGAAAAACAGTGTTAAGCTGCAGTTTTCAGATATACATAATAAACTATTTGTATATATGCAGGTGTTTTATTTTATAGCCGATCGGCTCATTCTGAACTGCCCTCATATTTTGCACAAAATCTACGGTTACCGTTTTTTTGGGGGACACTCTGTAGTTTTGGCAGGGGTATCTCATTGGATCGTTCTGAGAATGCTAAGAGAGAAACTGCTACAGCCTTACCAAATTCAGCATCTCTTTGAAGTAGATTGTGTCCCAAGAATTTTCCTCTGTGAACAGTTCCTTCAACAAGAAAGATTTTCAAACATGATATTGGCAATGAATGAAGCAATCTTCACTAGAAAGAGAATCATTCATTTTTACATACACATACATAGGCACATGAAAATCAACACACAATACATCAATACAATGTCCAGCACAGATTTTCAGTAAAGGTTTGGGCAGGTATTACAGACGTGTTAACCAGTCTATGAATTCTTCTACAGCATTGAGCAGGAGTGGTTTATCTCCAGTTTGTTAACTCTTTACTTTAAAATACTCTCCTAGTTCGATATTCCTCTGACAAAGAGAAGAATAATGTAGACTTTGCATGATGGCACCACTATACATGTAAGTAGGGCTGATCATGATCATTAACGTGAAACCTACCATGGATGATGAACTGAACCACCAAGATTTCTGAACCTTAATTACATAGATTTCTTCCTTTGGGGTGACAAAAACTAGGATATACTCCACTGAAGCAGCAAATGCTGAAACTTTGAGACAAAGAATTTTTCAGTCAGCAGAAGAAATAAAAAACATGCTGATGTTCTTGCCACAGCTCAACAAAGCTGAATAAAACAAAGAACATGAATGAAGAATAAGAGATTTGCACATTTTGAGCATTTTATTTGAAGTCTAGTAACATGTATTTACATATTCAAATTTGTTATGCTTTCATTCATAGAGTATTGTTTTATTGTTTGTTTAAGGCAAGGAGTTTGTAAACTTTCAGTTGCCTGTTGTTTTTATTTATATCTAGGTAAATAATTATGAATAATTGATTTTTTTAATTTATGTTCTGGTATCCCAGTACACTTAACTATGTTGTTGTTAATATTATACAGTTTTCTGCATTCCAGTAGATGATACTTTCTCATAATTATGTCTGGTTGATTGCATATTACACAGTAGATTTTTATTTTGTGCAGGAGTGTGCAAAGTAGTCATGGCCAATATTTAGTTGAAAGATTATTATTTTCTTGGTTTGATTCTGTTTATTTAATAGAACTATTATAATTAAAATACTTTTAATTAGAAATAATCCCATTAAATAATTTGATTTAGGCTTTTATGTATGCATTATACCATGTCTAATTTTCACACTAAGTAATTGCTTAATATTAATCTTGATAAATGTTTTCAAACATTGTTATGGCAGCTGTGGAATGCAAAGAATTAATTTCATGCTTTTACAGTATATTAAGTTAAGCATTAACATGAAGTACATGAATGCTGCATTGCAGGAATGTACAAAGTGAAACAGCAATTATCTCAGGAATTATTAATAGGGCCATGGCAAAAGTTATTAAAACAAAAATGCTCAAAATATCTTTTCCAGGTTAAGAGGAAAGTTACAGTTCCCCTTTCACCCTATATATCTTAACTTGCTTGATACATCTGGCACAAAAACTGTAGACTCATAATGAACATCTATTTCAGATATGAATTTGAAGTTAGTGTTAAAATGAAATCTGGAATGTGGGGTAAGGCTGCAGAAGTAACCCTTGTGGCAGAAGATTCATTTCGTAATTTCACTCTGGCTCTACGTCCTGGAGATCGAATATGGTTCACAGGGTTTCTTATGAATGGTG
Source organism: Metallyticus violacea (assembly GCA_030762175.1). Taxonomy (NCBI): domain Eukaryota; kingdom Metazoa; phylum Arthropoda; class Insecta; order Mantodea; family Metallyticidae; genus Metallyticus; species Metallyticus violacea. The sequence goes on along the minus strand of CM060837.1, from coordinate 72,868,049 downwards.
GTAACAAGGACAACAGTGACTGTTTACTAGGGGGATCAAGGCCTCAAGTAGAGTTAGAAGAAATTGGATGCCTTGGTTGCCATAAAAGCGAACTTCAGATTCACAAGAAGATAGCAGGAGGGGCTGTAAGGAGCAGCAGGGGCTCATCCCTCATGGAGTATGGGTATGCAGGACTGAAATCAGTGTTGAATTTCATTTTTAATCCTTTGGTTATATTTAAATAAAAAACATTAGATGTGATGGTGAACAAAGTGTATATTTTCTTAGCTCTTTGTACATTTGAAATGGATGATTAATGTTGAAAATGGTAGCAGCTCCTTTTAACAATATTATGAACTAGTAACTTGCTGTACCTTGTGATTTTGGCCCTGCTGTGAGTGGCTTTATAAGCAACACCTGTTAAAGATGCATGCAAGAGCCATATATTTTCTTATTATCACTGAGGCATCTATAAAGCACAGTTTGTATTTTGAGTTAGAATGAAATCAGTGAGTATTAATATATAGCAAAGATTAGAGAATCTTAATTTAGAACACATATATTGTTAGGTTCTGAATGGAATTTGATACTCTTAACTGTCATAAAGCCTTAAGAGATATTACAGTTTTTTATATCTCAGATTTAATTTCTGTCTGAAGTGTCAAAATATATTTTTGAATGATATGAAAGGACTGATAACTTTAAATGAATGAAATTCAGTTTATAGTGGCTGCATTTAAGAAACTCAGCAAGTTGGAAGCTTCATTTTACATAATTTTAAATTACCAAAACTATCAGGGGTTTTGGTTTGCATATGTTTTGAGAATGCATATTAATGGTTATGAACTTTAAATCTTGATTAGAGGTGTAGTAACAGTGGAACTTGTACCTTCAACAAAAAAAGAATATTTTATTTCTGTTATTTCTCTTCTTAAAAAGGAGAGAAGACTACAGATATATATATATGACAAGAGTGTTTGATGAGAACTGTTGCAATTCAAAAATATCTTTGTGCTCTCCTGCATGCTCAGCCATTGTGCCATGAGAAGTCATTCACAGTAACTAAACAAATGGGATAACGTATCTAAATGTTTTCTTGTGGTACAGGAAACTGACTGTCAATTAATATTTAATTTGTAATTGTATTTAATTTATGCAACATAGAAACTAGTCATTAACATGGATGTGTGTTTCTCCTGTGAACTCTACCAAAAATGTTTGGTAGCTGTGATAAAAGATACATTTAATAATTAAATGTTTACCTTCTTCTGCTTTTGGTAATTTTGAATTTAATATTATTTACTGCATTCCATTTTCCCTTTTCTTTCATAATAAAATTCCACCAAACCAAAAACTTTCTTGTATCGATAATGCACTCCATAAACCAGAAGGCTTGGTCATGAAACAATGACACATTTTTTTCTAAGTGGGTAGCTATATACCTTTGACACTTAAAAATGTGTGTTTTTTATATATTCGTTCTGTATTATAAAATATAAAGTATCCCCATAGGTCATAAACATTTAACATTATTATTAATTCTCAAAATATTCGTTGATAGTTTTGCATCAAAAAAGACATTTATAAAGTTACTTCCAGTTTTTTAACTTTTCTGGGTATTTTGTTTTTATTATTTAAATCTACAAACTGAATCATAGTAGCTAAAATGTCTACAGAGTCCCACACAAACAGCACTCGAGTGCAAACACTCCCTCTGAGCGGGAGAGTTATGGTTACAGCTTGTCAGCGCAGAGGTAGCCTTCTATAGGTAATGGAGTACAGGCAACATAGCTATCTGGTAGGATGCAGTCTGTATTGTCAGTAGTTATTTCACTTTGCTTATCTATGGGCTATATAATGGGGAAATTGATTAAGTAGGAAACAGGACATCAGGCATATTCATAAATATTGCTTGAGAAAATGCTTATTTTTTCTTAGCAACTGGAATCAATTCTCTATGCCTTATCTGCTACAAAATTTTGAAAAGTAGGAAAAAAAAATAATATAAGATATATTGATTGGAGAATATTGCAGTAAAATGTTCAGGAGTTGAAAATTGCATTATTACCTGAGGTAGGTTGAGATTTACAAATCTTCATTAATAATCGTTTTCATTTGCATGTTTCCAAGAACAAGAAGAGTAAATTTTAATGTCAAGTTTATGTTTTGTTAATTATTTACAGAAATATGATGAAGCCATGGTGTTTAATGAAGCAATGCTCCGCAAAAGTTACAAATTCACATATAAGACTATAATATCTGAGAAACCATTTACTGAAGATTCCTTCATAAAAGAATGCCTGATTGAAATGGCGAAAATGTGTCTAAATGAAGTGCATCAGTCAAAACGATTTCCCTATCATGCACCACAGTTGCTTACCACGTTACAGAAATAGCACGAGTGTCCAACAGCAATTCATAAATGTGGCATATTCCTTGGCACTCAGCTTGACACAGATATAGTGCTGGTAGTATGATATAGGAAGGATATTTCTGAAGTAAATGTTTTTAGATGGTATACCATGAAATTTTATACTTCATTTGTTTGGTTTGAAGTATTTTGCAAAAAAAAAGGGAGGGGAAGGAAGGAAGGATAAAATCAAATGTTGCACAGGAGAAAATTATTATTAAAATTGATAATTATGAGTTTATTTCTTTAAATTTCATTTAAACCAACAACCAAGGCAATATAACCTGGTAATGAGGAAAGAATTAGATCATAGGCCAGAGCCAGAGAAAATTAGTTTAAAAGTCCCTAATTATTGAATAAGAAGTTGCTAGCTTTTTTTATACAAAAAAGCTAGTTACTTAACTGAATGAACTGAATTTTACATGGATTTTAAACTTTTATTTATACTGTGTGTTATTTTTAACATATAGTGTATTATGATTCAAAACTACAATCAATGAAATAAAAATTTTAAAAGCAATATTTTTTAATTGCATCATAGAACATGCAGTAAATGCACACTACAATCAGTTGGATACCACTTTAAAAGACCCTTTCTTCACCATAATTTTTTACAGTAAAGAAATAGGCTGCTGAATTTAAATAAAATCATTCTTCCAATTGTAATGAAAATTTAGTAACTGAAGCAATCTAGAAAAACATTGAAAAAAATTTGCAATGCCAGCATATGAAAATGCTAACAGTATAACAGGTCCTGCTATGTTAAAAGCTGACCAGAAGTGCATCCTAAGGAACATTTTTCAGGAATGCTTGGAGGATATTTAAATGCAATGCAACCAATTTTCTGTTATATTATATCATTATTGATGAAACATGGATCCAACATTACCTACCAAAGAAGAAGCAGCAGTCTAATGGGTACAAGAGGGTGAAATATTCCCAAAGAAGATAAAATTTGTTTCATTAGCAGGAAAGGTAATGGGCAGTTTTCTCGGATCCTCAGGTTGATGCAAAGTTATGGTGTCAGAGACTATCTAGAAAAACAATAATCCATTATTGGAGAATTAAGTATTACTGGAAACCTGAAGGAAGTTATTAAAGTTGAAAAGTGCTTTTCCATCACAACAATGCACCTTTGCACACTTCAATTGCAGTATAAATTACACATTGAATTGCTGACACATATACTAAACACACCAGAATTGGCTCCTAGTGACTTTTTCCTCTTTTAGCATCTGAAGAAATGGGCTGAAGGTCACAGTCCAGACATGCTCATTTTGCAAAATCATATTACACTGCTAGGCAAAAAATGGCGTAACACTGAGAACACGGTTATGAAACTAGTTATAAAGGTAGGGAGGAAAAATGTAAAAGAGAATACTATTGTTATTGAAATGTGTAGTATCCCATGCATTTATGTTCATTGCTGAAATTTACATTTATATGTTTATTCACAACAGTGTGAAAACGTTTGGCTACAAGAACTCCCTCTTGTGCATTTTGTTTACTTTGTAGTATTGTTGCAGTGCACCTGTGAAGTTTTGCAAACCCACTAATCCAATATAATTGCAATTTTACAACAAAACATTGTTGTGATCATATACAGTGGTTTTTCACCAAGTAATCACTAGAGTTTCAAAATTAGGTATTGTAAAAATGCTATGGGATCCCTGTTGATTGAGCAAAAGCTTTTGTATTAACTGATAATGGGACACAGCTCTCATTTTGCAGCATGGATGTTCTACAAGCTGTGTGAATTTCAGGAACACAAATTATGGTGCCCTAGGTCTCCATTAGTTAGAGATAACCACTATTTTAACTTTGGAAGTTTTGAGAGGATATCATTTGACAGCAATTGAGGCTAGAAATTGCCAGGGGTCGCAATATTAACATTAGCAAATGGATATGCAAAAGAAGACTCAGGGAAACAAATTTAAACTCAAGGTGCCTGCTTTTTGTCAAGAGTGCAATTAGAGGAGGTGCAATAATAGTGTGGAGTGGAGGATTAATTTTTCCACAAATAATAAAAACTTTGCAACCCTAAAGATACAATATGAAGGTAATGAAATCGTTGAATCTAATAAAATAAAATTTCTTGGTGTTATGATTGAGCATAACATGAATTGGAAAGAGACCATATTGATTACATCTTACCCAAACTGAGCTCAGCATGTTTTACTCAGATCATTAATTCATTTTATAAATACGAGCATTCTAAAACAGAATATTATGCTTACTTCCATTCCTTAATAGATATAAAATAATGTTCTGGGGAAAATCAGTAAATGCTGAAAAGAATAATGTCAGGGGCAAAATGATTAACTCATTGTACACTACTACCTGTTCAAAACATTTGGAATTTTTATCATTAGCTTGTGAGTACATTCTAGCTGTACTTTTATTTGTAGTAGACAGCTCATAGATATCACAGCATAGAAACCAGACAAAGGCAAGACTTGCACACACACACACCAAGTAACAAGTTGCAGATACTCCAGTAAGGTGTTTTACTACAATGGTATAATTTAATTCACTTCCATCATCAATAAAGGAACTGCATATTAATAAAAAAAAGTTCAGGTTAGTTCAATAAAAGATATCATCACTCACAAACTCTACATGAGGAGGATTTCATCCAATGAAAAATAAGTCTACTAATTTTTCTCCATTGAATTAATCCAATTTTGTAAATATGTACAATTTAAGTTACCATTAAATTTTTTTTAATGTAAAATGGTATATTAATATAAATTATGTAAAAGATCTCTGACCATTTCTGACAAAATCTACATCTTTGAGTTAGATTAACTATTTTTAGAGTTAGCTAAAATCATAAGATTCACAGATTGAAGTGATGTGACATGATAGCTGATGCACATACTAATTTTGCATAACAGTACAGTTCTATATTAAAGTCCCCCCCCCCCCCCCCGCATTAACCCCTATGCTCCCCATATCACCGAGAACTTCATTTTAATATAATGCCCAACTCAGCATTGCTCGATACAGTATCTGGAGGAAGTAGGGATTGCCCTTTAAACTGACCTGCACCTGAATTCCATCTACTCAATAGGCTTGCTTGCTGTATCTTACTGAGCATATATGAATGTGTTGTGTTGCTCTAATGCTAGTTTTTTCAACTTTAAGAGTACAAATTTAAACATAAACATTTCACACATTAAAATTTACCCTAAATGGTAATAAAATATTAAGAGCATTAAAAATGTATTTGAAAATTAATAATTTTTTATAATAAATGTTTGGAATGTATTACATTACATACAAAACACACATGAATACAAAATATCAATGATATTTTCATCAAAATTCTAAGTAATTAAAATGTAAATTGGAACTTGCACAGTGAAGCCAATCATATAATTGATATTATTGAATGATTTAGTTAAACTGCACACTCTTGATGCTTCATTGTGTCTTCGAAAAGATTCATGCTTTTTTTACTTGGCAGTGTATATTGAAGATATAAAGAAGTTAGAAAGTGAGTTTAAATTAAAAAGAGAGAAAGAGAAAAAATTCTATGTTATTTCTTTCTCTGGCTGAGAACTTTCCAAACAACTCTCATATAAAATATTTTCGAGATTTCTGTTGCAAAACAATAAGTTTAATCCAAGTTTCATCTTCCAACAGGGCAGTACATCTTCAAAAGTGAACTGTGGTGGTTTGATTGTTCTGGTCATAAAGATACTGATCTATAAGTGCACATCACATAAGCATTGCATTAGTTGATGTAAAGCTAAATTTTTATTGCAGGAAATTGGTGTAATTTGTACAGTGATAGGTCTCAAGAATAAGAGAGCATTGCATTATTTCAATATTAGGTATTTCTTTGATGGTACCTGGGCATAGTGAATGGAAGCATTGTCCTGATCCATCCTGTCCATCCAAGATTTCATCTCTTTTGGGCAACTTTCTTCTTCAGTGACATCTATCTATTGGTAATCAGCAGTAGCCATATTTTGTACTTTAATATATATAATCCCTTGTTATATTATTAGATGCACCATGAATTTTAAATATGAGATTGTGAGGGTAAAAATAGCACTTATTTTTGCTAGCCTACAATGGAGAATTACACTTCTTTTATTAACATTTATATAAAGAATTTAAAATATATAATGTACATTTTTATGATTATAATAAGGATGCATTTATTAATTTTTGTCACTTAAGAAATTTAGTCTATTTGCCTTTGATTTGTCTTGGCACATAGTTAATGCACGATTATATTCTCTCTTGCATCTGTGGATGATACCAGACTTTTGACTATCTTCTAAATAAGCCAAGTGTTCATGATAACCACTTTCTTCTTCACCAGCTGCCAAACATTCTCAATAGGATTCATTGTATACTAGTGAATTTCTGGCCAGGCCTACAAAGGGACATTCTGTTCTTTGCAAAAATGCTATCACAGATTTTGCAATATGGCATTTGGCCCCATCTTGCATAAAAATAAATGGCTCTTCACTACTCTCTTAGTTGAGGCAGCAGCCTGCTTCTTAACACTTTTTGTACTGGTCCTGATGCATTGTCTCGTGAACATATACATGTCCAGAAACTCTGCCACTGATAACTGATCAATTTAACAGGATGTTTCAATCTGCACATCACAATCATACTTCCAAAATTTCAAAAGTGCTCTCAGATCTAACACAAACCTGAAGTAATGGAAAAGTCCAATGATAATTTGGGTTAAAAGTGGATTTCAGCTCATAAAAATGTACATATTTATTGATTGCTATAAGTCTTTGTTCTTGTGATTCTTTCCCCACATGAGACGTTTTGCAGACATAGTAGTGTTTAATTTGGGCTTGTGGGCAGGTCTTCAAGCTTTTAAATTAATTTTTAAAAGTATGTGCCTCATAGTTCTTTCAGATGCTGTGGTGCCAACGTCTTCAATATCAAATTTAATTTCTTTTGCACTAGAAAACCTGTTTCATTCATAAATCTTTTTAAGCAACATTCTGCCCTTGGGGTGAAAATTAGATTTTGGCCACTTTATTCCTGCTTTGAGGGGCTATTTCACACCAAATTCAATTTTCATCTTAATTTGCTTTTAGATGATTCAAATAGCTCCAATCTTCCAGAAATCTCTTGATTTGAAAAAGCATTAGTATTGACCAGTGCTTTTAACTCTGCAATCTTTTGAGGTGTGAAATCATATAATTTGCCCATCATTCTAGCAAGCACAGTTGAGTTTTCACACAGAATAACTGTTAGTGAACACACAATACTAAATTTCACATTTCAAATCATAAACAAACTAAAGCAAGACCTGAAATAGGTGTTCTAGTTTTTAGTATTACAGTAACTGATGTTTGTTTTAGCAATAATTTGGACTCTTTCAAGAATGAAATACATTATTGTACACATTAACACTCAGTGAAGGGTAACAATGATAAATGAGCCATATGATACATATAATAAATGAATTTGAATTACATAGCATCTAATAATATGGCCAGGAACTATATATAGTCTGCCTTTGAAGAACACAACTGTGTGAAATGTGGTGAAATTTGTGTGACTATTTAAGTGTAGCAGTATTAAACATGCAAGAGGAAAAAAATAATATCAGGGGAGACATGGCATATTTAGAAAAGAGCAAGAGGATAGGAATATAAAGTCATATAATACGTAAATTTATATTTTCTTTGTACACAAATGTTTATATACAGAGTGTTAATGAAATACACAGAAATAATTTCAGAGTGAGGAATGTCATATATAAGCAATTTGGGATAATAAACATATTCCCTATCTGTTCAATTTTGAAGCTATGGCTATAAATTTGAATAGTTTGGGATTTTCACAGTGAAATACCTCACAAATGATTTGTACTATGACTATAAGTTTCTAAAGCACCAGTATGCTACTAATGAAGATACCCCTCGAAAGTATAACACATGATGACAAAGGCATCTGGTGCCATGGCAATGACATTAGTTTTCGAGTAAGAGATGGTCATTTGTTTTTGAGTTAAACTTTCGTTCATCACTTTTTTTCATTTTGTTTTCTGACTAGCCTAATAATGCAGATTTTAGCTTATGTTTTAAATCGATATTTAATTTATACATTTAAATCTCAACATATCAATTCATATAATTACAACCTTTGTAGTTGTTGTACTTACCAATCAGAATGTATCCTGAGTATTTGTTAGGTAAATTAAGTTTTAGGCATCATGTTAGTAACAAGCTCATTAGCCATTGAATGTTGATAATACATTAATTGTTGAAAAAGAGAATAAAACTTGAAAACATTTAATACATTTCATTCATAATTCTTTAGTATGCATATTGCAAAATGTCATATTTAATAAAAAAAATAAAATTAATGCCATGCCAAGAATTGAACCCATGGTTTACAGAACATAAATTTTTGCATTATGCTACACAAGCAAAGAGCTCCTTCTAGGGTAGGCTACATAATGCAAGGAGACAGTTAATATATGATTGGTGTCACACTATCACGTGATTAGTTCGAGATTTGAGAAATTTTTATGGCATTAAATCTTGAAAACACTGATAACGAGCTGAGGAAAATCTTTATACCTCATAAGGCAGTTTTAAAGATATTATAAACTAATTTTTTACCCAGCTTCGCTATAACTCAGACTTATCACTATTTGATGCCAAAATGTTTAACATTATATAACTTTGTTATGTTTAGTTATGGACCATATATGACATCTCTAAACTCTGAAAATATTTTGGTGAAGTTCAATAACACTCTGTATATGATATTTAGTACTATCTTTGCGCTAAATTTTTTGGTAACTTTTAATGACACAACATGCCTTTTACTGTATTCCCATTTCCTCTCTATCCATGTCAATTGACGGAAAGATTACAAATGATATTAAACATGATAATAATCATAATAATTTCTATTATAAATATAACATTTTTTGTAATCATTGTTGATGAGTATGTTGTCATTCATTATTCTTGCATTTGCCAGTCTCCTTCATTGATCCCTTTCCCTGACAAGCTGGAATTTCAAAATCTGCATCCTGGAGATAGTTTATCAGGTTGTATAGATCCGCACAGCAAATAACACTGAAGTATTCTATCCATGGCATATTAGTCTCATCTTAGTCTGTAGGATGGGAAAAAGTTTTGGTTGATTAAATTATTTCAATAATACTTTGCATCTTTGTTATGCATTCTCTTCAGCTGCACTAGGTTGAGATATGAATCAGAAATTGCTGTTTTTAAGTCATGGCTTACTTTTATTAATACCACCCTCTGAAGATAATGGTCGGAAAGATTTTAAATTTAAAATCTACTGACTGGCTATTTTTCTAGAATGTTTTGTTGTCCTTGTTTTTTCTACAAAAATATTTCTGAAACAATGGATACAAAAGCTACATAAGTCGGTCCTGGTGGTGTAGTGGTTACCATACTTGCCTCCTATACCCAAAACGCGGGTTCGAACCCGGCCAGGACCGATGGATTTTTTCGGGCGTAAAAATCCTAAGTATGGCTTCCTTCGGAAGGGAAGTAAAGCCGTGGGTCCCGTGTCGTACATTTGCGGCACGAAAAAGAACCTCAAGCCTGAAAGAGAGGCCTCTGAGCAAAATTTGTCGGCCGTTTCACGCCCTAAGTTGAATGGGACGCTGATGACCTGAGCTGTTAAAGAGCGTCCTTAAATAAAAATAAAAAAAAAAAAATAAAAAAAAAAAAAAAAAAAAAGCTACATAAAGCTCAATTTTCTCTACGTAAGTGAGATGATATCTACAATTAACAACTAATTTAAAACTAAATTGGATACAATACATTCTAGGATAAGACAATAACAGGAGCCATAACATCTATTGCTGCAATGCAGAGCTTAACCTGCCAATCAAACAAGAGCTAGATATCAAAATGGCAATACTGAGACAGAAATTAAAAACACAACAGACTTTAATCGTGCCATTTTACCAACTCCCATTACAATATACACATATATCATGTGACTCTAATCTGGATATGATGATCTCCAAGAGGAATTACCTTCTAAAGTATTAAGATTGATAGCACTAAACAATTATCTCACTAATACATGTTGTAAAGTATATACGGATGGATCACTTAAAAATGGAGAAGCAGGCTTTGGAATATACAGTGAAGAAACCTGTGAGACAGTATGGTAACAATTTTGATGGCCAAATAATGGCCATTAGAGCAGCTCCGAGTCATGTGGGATCAAAAACAGAAAGAACATTGCTGATACTTAAAAAAAAAGAGAGAGAGAGAGAAGCCACTGTAAAAATTAAAACTATCTTTTGAACTAGAACTCTCTTCTAAATTAACTTGTCAAAAATCATCCAAACCATATGAAGATCTGCAGACTTTCAAACATCTTTTCTTTTATTGAAACCAAGAAAAATTGGAATTGTACTATTGCACTTAATTGTCTGGCATAATTGCCTGTCAGCACATTTCTTTAGGATGAAATTAATCATGGACTGTCACTGCTCACTGTGTATGGCTGTGAATACTATAAAAAAATTATAAATGGCAGCATCCCCAATTGCTACTAGCAACCAACAATGTATACAAATACATTAGGAACTTGTGAATGTCACACAGCATAATTATAAGGTATTTCTATTCATGGATGTGATATAATGAACTTTCTATATTGCAGAGTGAACCAACTATTTTTCTTCATTTGAAACGTACTTAAGATAATTTCCTCCCCTGTTGACAATTTTTATAGTTACAAATATAAACTGTGCACATGTACTAGATATCAGTTTAATAATGTATTTTGCATTTGTTTATGCTTTTTGAAAGCAAATATACATAAGTCCTATTAACAGAATTAGCACAATTGCCTGTATACAAGTAAATTTCTCATAAGATACAAATCTCCTTTCACAATTTTTGTATCACTAACTCCTAAATTCTAAAATATGTTCCAAATCAATAGGTTACAAAGGTATATTAAAAAATACTAATGACAGTAAACATTCATTTTATTTTGTAGAAAATGAAGACATTTCATGAGCTTTTGATCTATTTTAAGTTAAAAATAACTACAAAATATCACTTAAACAATTTAATACTAATACATGCGTAACAAAGCAATCCCTATCTATATAACAATTTTCCAAACTGAACCATTTCTTTACAGACTGAAACCAGCTAAAGACATAGAAAAATATAGCATAGAAGGTCATCTCTAGCAAATAAAGGACAGTAAAATATTGGAAGAACTATGAAATCAGGGGAAAAAGAAAGAAAAAAAAAGTGCTATTATAATTAGGTTTTCCTAGAAATGATGCAACTCTGTTACTCTGAACACTGCATGACATTAATGTCCAATAACGTTAGATTTGCTATCTACCACAGTGGGATTTACTTAAGGTAATTACAAATATAACACTTAATTTTACGTGATGATTTCTTTCTGACTTTCAATATCTTAAAAATGCATGTATATTAAAATTTGTACTAGGACAAGTTTAGGGAAACTTCAAATACAGAGCCTTTTATTAATTATATCATGCAGGGAATGAGATATACTATGTCTTTTTTTTTAACCAGGCCTTATTAAGTAGAAATATTTAAAATAAAATCATTGAATTCTTTTAGTTTGCCATCATTTTTTTTACCAGGTAAGCAAAATTTTCTAGATATCACATACTAAAATGTTTTTTACCAAAGTAAAAACTGCATGTATATTTTTCCATTTAACTTACCTAAGAAAGTAATATATATTTAATTTTTATATCCCCTTTTCTTATACTGAGCTATGAACATATTTTCTTGGAAATGTTCATTATGACTAGTCAGTTGAAGGAATTGAAACAATGCCTTAAAAATCATAAAATGAACATATCTTCCAAGAAATCTAAAGTTACAAATCATCAGATGTGTGAAATCAACAAATACATAATCATAATACAAAAACACAATTCAGTTTAGCTTTACACATCCTGTAATCCATTACTGAAAAGTTTGTTTTATAACATTCATCATTTTAAAATTTGACACAGTTATATCTTTGCATCATACATATTAGAAACCAGTCTGCACTTTTGCACTTAGTAACTAATATCATGAAATCCAGCATGTATTCCAGTGACATATCAAAACAAAACAAAAAACATACATAACTGCTGTAAGGAAACTGCATGAAATAATTAATGGCAGTTCTGTGTTACATTCACATGATATTACACCACTTCCTAGGGGTAGCTTGTAATTGGCTACTTTCACCCTCTGTCACGACTTCAAGACTTTCTTTCTTACTCTTCTTATTAAAGCTTTCACCATTCTCCTCCATATCTTCATTGGTAATCTTACTAACATCCTCTGTCATGTCGCCTTGTTCTTCTTCAGCCAATGCTGATACCTTCACCAGATGGACTGGTGTACTGCTCTTGCCGCTCTTTATCCTACTTGCAAATGCATTCATTGGAGAAGATATCATGGACAGAAATCCTGAAGAATTCCTCTGTTCTGCAGTACTTGCTCTGAATCTTTTAGTCTCTTGTTGCAGTTCATCCAGTGAATTAATATTTGACATTTTTCTCTTACCTGTCACATTTTCATCTTCTGCAGATGGAGGTTCTGCTGAAGTGCTATCAAACTCGGAACTACTTTCTTCTGCTGCAGAATTATTTGCAGAATCATCTAAATCGTTATCAGCTGCTAAATCACTAGTAGTTGTAGTAATACTTTTGCTGGATTTATGAAATGAACTTGTAACTGATCTGCTCTGACTGCCTTTATATTCCTGACCAAGAGCTTCAGAGGGATCTCTGTTCAATGATTTATTAAGCAGTGAAGAACGTAACTCAGCAGTTCGTCGATGAAGAGATACATTCAATGGAGGAAGTGGCCTTAATGAGCGCCGCCCTCTCAAACTGCAGAGCACTTCACCAAATGACCCATTTCTTGAATGTCTACTAATTTCTGTGACAGAAATTTGTTCATTTTCCAAAATTAGTATACTGTCATCCTGATCATTTTTCTGCAACACAATTACACTCTCATCTTGATTACCTTTCTGCTCTTGGAGTCTGGTACTTCTTCTTGGCGAAGATCTGATTGTCTCAGGCCAGTCAGAGCTTGTAGAGGGCAGAGCATCTTCCTTTTCTTGAGCATCTTCAACTGGTATTTCTACAACACTGCTATCATTCATATCTGCATTGATCAACATTTCAGTATTCATTCTCAAAATTCTTACATTTGGTTGCATATCAGGAGTGGAAGTCTGCTGCTGATCTGCTTCCGTCTCTTTCTTGCTTTTTTTTGTTGCTTTCTTTTCTTTGGTTTCACCTTCAATTTCATCTCCGTCAGTCTCAGGTTTATCAATTTTCTTTGTTTCTGCACTTTCTATCTTTTTATCCTTTCCAGTCTTTGGGCTATGCTTTCCCTTGGTTTTCGATGCCTTCTTTTCTTTGGAACTAGATTTTGTTTTTGGTGCTGGATTTGTACCATCCCCCATGTTTGCTGCATCCTGCTCTGTAGGTTTTTCTGGGTCTTCTTCTGGGTCTGCTGAAAGTCCATTTTCCATCTGAAAGTTAACCACATGATTTTAAGGTTATTTATAATTTATTGGCCAATTACTCCATGCTGCATCAAAATGTGTAACAAATAAATACAATGGCCCACTAATTTTAATGACATATTACTCTTGCAATTGCATTTCAGTTATCAATTTTAAGCATTCATTATGACATACAAAAGCATTTTGCAAGAGTGACAATGACATCATGGCTTAGCTGTCAAAACTGTATTCCACTGTGTCAAGCTGCATTCAGTCCCAGAGATCAGCTGTGGAATTTAGGGCAAATAGGGGCTGATTTTCTCCATTTTTTTCATTTTCTAGCACAATATACCGCAATGCGCAACTAAAGAATAAACTATGAAATTATTTCTGCTGTTGAAACAGGAATGTACAATACCAATTAGATAAGTGGCAAGGCATTAATCTCCACCATCATCACCACCACCACTAGCACAAACTTTTTGAAAGATCCTGCAAAAACTTATTTGTTTGAAATTTCTGTTGTGTTCATTGCATCCCAGCAAACATTGTGACAACTGCACAGATTATTTCCCACATATTAAATACTCATACAATTTTAATATTAATACAAGCATGCACATAATTTTATTTTTAAATGTGTAGTAGCATATGTTACTGTTGTTCTAAAGGTGCCCATCTGCATTCAGATATTTCTGACATCTTATATACATATATATAAAAGTGCATGCTTTTATCAACCAATATTAAAATTATATGAGCATTTAATATGCAGGTAGATAATGTTATGGTTTCCTGTGGTTGCACAGGGCTGCCTCTGCTGACATTTATTTGGAATACAGTTTGCTGGGATACATGATAGTTTGAACTAGTGGGTAAAGATAGGAACAGAAAATGTGAGCATTTTGGTATTGCTAACAAAGGGCATAGATAATAATGAAATAAGACAGGAAGGAACTTTTATAATGAAGAATGATGCCATGATAACTACCTGCTGCTATACTTCTGGCAAAAGAGGAAAAATGGTTCAAAAGCAATATGGTGTCACTAATTTTGTGTTAGATTATAAAAGAAGAGTAATTTGTACACTTTTAGCTAATGTGGAATCTAACACAATAAAGCAAATGTAATTTACTAAATTTACCAAGGCGTCAACTTTAACACACTTGCTTGCTTCACTTAACAGTTTTTTCCCCTGAGGACACCTTTCATGGACATTCACTTACACCTCAGCTACATGCTCATTCACGTGTAGCTGGGGATGCAAGCCGATGCTCATGAAACATGTCCTTAGGGAAAAAATTGGTAAATGAAGCAAGCAAGAGTGTTAAAGTAA
The DNA here is from genome assembly GCA_030762175.1 of Metallyticus violacea. Taxonomy (NCBI): domain Eukaryota; kingdom Metazoa; phylum Arthropoda; class Insecta; order Mantodea; family Metallyticidae; genus Metallyticus; species Metallyticus violacea. The sequence goes on along the minus strand of CM060837.1, from coordinate 72,852,816 downwards.
TAGTATTTGAAAATATGAGAGATAAGATACAATTATAGACAATGGCACATTCAATATAGAGCACAGTAGAACCATATAAAGTGTTATTAGAGTTGAAGATATTGAAAATGCATAGACAAGGACTGGAGTTACTACTTTGGAACCGGTTTCAGCAATAGATATTAAAAATACAATAACATTTTGTTTGTTAGCTTGTTGTAATATTTTAGCAAGTTAAGAGCCCCTGTGTTCTACCAAGCTTTCCCAGCATATGTTATTAACATGTTGCCTTACAAATTGCACGGAGCAAGAAGGCGGTGTAAGAATCAAAAGACTTCTGAATGCACTTCAATGTTTTTTTTTTGCTTAATTTTTTTAGATTAAAAAAAATGAAAGGATGCACCATTCAGAGAATAGCAGTAGATATAAATTATGATTTTGGTAATTTGTCTGCATGAGTTAATATTATGACCTAAATGGTAGTTTAGGTACTAAACAATGATAGGAAAGATGTTCAGGAAACATAGTTAAAAGATTAGGACCCTTAATACAACAATAACTAGGGAGAAAAGATTCAAAGTTATTGTAGCTAACAGATATGGTTATTATTAGTAATTAACATAAATAGGTATAAATTTATAATTGATATTGGTAATGCATATAAATATATGAAATTAGGGTATTTAATTGCAACTTAGCAAAACTTTTGTAATGAAAAACAAATGTTTAAGCTACTGAGTTGATTACACACATTAATTCTCTCCCCCCCCCCATTTACCAATGTTTATTGGCAGAGCATGTTTGCCCATATTCTTGGCTGCTAATTAAAATTGGGACTCTTGACAGCTGACTTACAGTGGGAGGTTACATTAATCCATCATTTGTTGGAATTTCAAAATTCATCAGGCCCTCTTCATATTTCTTGATGTAGATCATTTTTCACAAGCCAAATTTCAATGGTCAGTATGCTAATTTTAACAATTTTCTTTTCTATTTGATTCATTTTCCAAAAAATGGTTAGTTAATGTTTGTTTATATCTGATATTCCTAAAAGGTTCTTTATGTCTGACATTTATATTATATCTGATATTCCTAAAAGGTTCTTTATGTCTGACATTTATATTTATTTTTTCAGTGTTATATTAAAATTTGAACCAGATTAATCGTTCAGACTGTAAGAAAAGATCTACATCAAGAACTACGACTATAGCCTGATGAATTTTGAAATCCCAGCAGATGACCCATTCATTACAAAATTTTGTAACCTACGTTTCTCTGATTTGCTCTTAGAAGAATGATTGTAGTATTGGGTGTCATAATTAGAGACCTATTTGCCATTATAATACCCAGGATATATTATGAGATAGGTATACGCCACATTGGAGAAATAAAGAGTGTAGCTGATGCACCAGTTAAAACATTTAATTTATAAAATTGTATTATAATTATAATTTATTTATGTATTAAATCTTGAATTGACTGATATATAGAGTGCAGCCTAAATCCAGACAAATTAAACACTTTTTTTTTTAAATAAAATTTTATAAAATATTTAAAATTAAAAAAAAAAAAAAAAAAAAAAAAAAAAGCTCTTTTGCATGTCAGTAGTGTAAACTCCTCCTACCCCCACCTACCCTGCCACAATGACCACCTCCATCCTTGGCCGGAAGTGCTCATATGCTCTCTTAGAAACAGTGCTGTCCTTAATGGCAAATGCTGATTTGATAGCACTGCGTAAAGATGCCACATTAGAGTGTCTTGAACTGTTAGTAACCCTCTTGACTATGCTTCAAATATAACAATAGTGGGAGGTCAAATCATGGATGTTGGGGAGCCCGAATTCATTAGACCAGAACACGTTCACATTATACAACCATTTTTACTGAACAGCTCATATGTGTTGGTGCACGAACCTGCGGAAATACATGTTGCTTTCCTGAGGCCACAGTTTCAGCATATTAGTCGGAACACCTACATAAATTTCTTTTGTTTTAGCCTTCTGAAAGAAATACAGACTTTTACCATTAAAACGAGCAGAGAAAGCAGAAAGTAGTGTTACTTCTGCAGATATAGGTAGATAAACTATTTCAGTATAACATGTTAGCTATGATGGTTAGTGTTGTACTATAAATGTGAGGATAGTGGGTTGGAACCCCCATATCCTGAAGCTATTATTTTTTTCTGTTGGTGTTAAAGGAGATTTGTCACCATTATAATGATTTACCTGCTTACTTAGCAGAATAATCTATCGATTTATATTTACTACTGGGTAGACTGGTTTCTAGGATTTACCCAAGGTTACTTAATATGAATTAATTGCAAATTTCTATATATAACATGTAAAGAGTGAAAAACTCAGTTTTGTAATAAAGAGCAACATATTGCAACCAGAAAGTTACAAAGGAAAATGCATAGGTTACGGTATGCTTAACAAAAGAGATGGCTTTTTTATTTTGGTTGTGGCTCTAATACTACTCCTCCAAATATCATTCAGTATTGAGGAGTTTTGCTCTCTGTTATTGCTTGGGACTGGAGCTCCAGATTGCTCACGCATTAATGATAAGAGTGAAATGCGATGGCATGATGCCACCCTCAAATGGACATGACACCTAGCATTTCCGGACATGGGCTGGAAATTTTATTCTAGAATAATTCAGACATTCTGAGGGTTGTGAGCAAGCCATTGGTCATTCCTCTAGTTGATCTTGGAATCAACAGTAACTTTTTTCATCAGAAAAGAACTTATTTATCTCACTGTTTTGTTTTTCAACGAATACATTAACAGGTTGCACCAAGCAGTTCACTGTTCTGGCAGCCTCAGAGAGCATCTATTGTACTTTTATTGTTTATGTCTTATAACTAATGCAGATTCTCCTCTGCAATTTGACACATGATTAGCTCACTGAAATCCTCTGAAATCAACTCTTGAGCCCCTCCCACAACTGCTGGAGTCCTTGTTACATGTTCTCTCAAATGACTTCTCGATAGGTTAGCAGAACATTCCCCAATGTATTACCTTTAGACACAATGTTGTACATAATAGGACTCACGTACCCAAAGAACCAAATTATTTAAGTCGTCAAATACCCAGAGCGAAGACTTTAGATAATTGCAGCTCTTCAATTGTACTTTACACTCTTTCACAATAGCTCCACATACTAGAAGATTGGAAATTCACATTAAAATTGTCCAGATTTATGCGCTATACCCTATATAATACATTGATGAAAACAGAACTGACAGTATTAACTGTGAATAAGCAGCTTAGGGAAACATTATATTTTATATTAATACAACATAGATTTGATTCACTTTAAACACATGCAACAAAATAAAAAACTATTTATATATTCATTTTCTTGTGCAAAGAAAGGATTTATGCAAACCATATAAGTATGCATACCTTTTCTTTACACTCATTTACATCACTCTCACTATTAGCTGCTGGACCATTTTTTAAGCCATGATCTTCCTCCTTAGGCTGCTGTTCTGGCTGCATTGGCTCACTAGCTCCATCCTTTTGCAGTGAATTCTGCTCTTCAGCAGCAGCCGCCTGCATTTTTCTTTTTGCGGGTGGCACAACCTTCTTGCTTGGCAAACGTCTTCTCAGAACAGGCTTTGCAAATCTTGGAATGTTGGAAACCCGCTCTCTGTATAGCTCACCCTGTGAACAAAAAAATCACTTTTGATTCCACTTTTTGTAAAATGCTTTAATATCTGAAAATCATTTCCATGTAATTGTTGGTTCTTTTCTGTCACAGTACCAAATAGAAGATATATTGAATCAGGTATAACTGCTGTTGTGATTACATGTGTTACTTGTCAGGTGTTCTATTCTCAGTTATATAATTTTGTATCAAAGCTCTTTTGCTTTCATTTTGGCATAGTTCTTTTTTCTAAAAATTTAATGTGGTATACATTTGTAGATGATGCGATGATGTATTTGTAATAATACCAAAGAAATATTCATTCAAATGCTTTAAAAGTTATTAATTTACAAGAGAAAACCACCAAGACAGCACATAAAGAGGGGAGAAAAAAGGTGGGGGGAATCGTTAGAAACTTTGGTACTTACAGAAAAGACATACTACATTGCTATAATCAAATTCCATTTAAATATGCCATTTTCAATAGGTTGGCATGCAGACTAGTTAAAGTCTCACTCACAAAAACAAATTACAAAAAAGAATTTGTTATATGCATTATAACAATAATCAATGGATATACTCCTAACACATAGTAAAAAAGATTAATTCAAAATAAAAATATCCATGAAAGACATTTCTATGCAAATGCAGAAGGTTCACATTTCATCCAGAATATCATTACAAATTGGGGAAGATCACACATGGCATAAAATTAGCACTAAAAAATGAATGCAATATAAAATTCTTGCTAGGTTCTTCACTAAACGATAGCATACCACTAGAGAAAAAATTAGGCATATACTCAATAGAATGCTCCGAAAGTAAAACATAGAAATTTGGAAACCAAGAAGGAATAAACATTTTACAAATCCAGCTAAAACAAAAGGAAAAATTTGCAGTAACAACACATTTTTGGTAACAAAAATTAAAGAAGAAGCCATTTTGTTAAAAGAAGTAAATATTCCAAAAGAACAATTTGCACTGGAAAAAAATGTTACTGTAAAAAAATCAAGGGAAATTAATGAATTTTAACATTCCACCTCTGACTAAATCAGTACATTTCCATCCACCAAACAGATGTTGACAGAGAAACGACTCAGTTCCAGCCACTACCACACCAAGCAACTAAATTTACCAGTCAGCCAAAGGCTGATGATGGGAACAAATTTTCTCAAAGCATATCTTAATTTAAAAACTTATCAGTAAAGTGTGTGTCAATTTTGAAAAAAAATAAATGAGAAACTTGATACTATCTATATCTTCAAATAAAAATATCTACCATGTGCATTTTTAATGTTCACATTTTTCATGTTTTTAATCATAAATTCATCATTTAGATAATATAAATCTGTCCCCTAGTCATATTTTACTTGAAATTACACTGTTTCAGGCAAATCAATCTGTAATACAACATTGTCTATGATGCTGGTGTTACAAGCAGTGGCAGATTGGATGAGTAATATCACAACAAAAAAGTACTTTATTAATCTTATTTTGATTTAAAGGTCGTTCTGGTTGACAATGTGAGGAATGTACCTCACGAAACATGTACCAAAATTACTTTTATAAGTGTGTTTGTGAAACTTAAAGAGAGTTTTAATGTGACGACATGATTTTTAGTGTTTTACTTTAAATCAAAATATGATTAACAAAAGTTTCACTGTGTGGATTCCCAAATTCCGTAAACAAAGTACTTTATTGTTGAATAATGGTGGAATGGGCTCACATGTCAGAGTATGCATTGCATGAACATTGTTATAAGGACTACAGGAATATAAACCCTACCTATGTGAAACATTACAATTGCACACACATTAAAAATAAGCTTGAAGGGCTTTTTAATAAACAAAACCTTGTACAGCATGGATGAAGTGTTAATGTAAACACAAGAGAGGCTTTGTCATGCTTGATCCAAGAAAGTGCGCAGGAGGAAGCTGGTAGGAAACAGCAGCATTCTAAATTCACAATTTCCCAAGTATTCTACTCATAAATTTTCATTAATCTATGGTATACACAGAGCATTCACACATTCCCAACATCTTTTGATGAAATCTGCATACACACACTAAAGCTCTTGTTTTGTAATCCTTCAAATTTCTGCTCCTATATTGTCATTCAGTTTGTTCATAGTATGTGGGTTATCTCTATAGACTATTTTTTTTAATAGGGTTTCCCACAAATAATGAATCACATAGTAAAAATCTGGGAAATGTGCAGGCTAAAATCCTTTAGAAATAATTCTGTTTTATAAAATCTTCCTTATAGCCCCCAAAGAGTCACAGGCAATATGGACTGTGGCAGAACCTTGTTGAAAATAATGCATATTGTCTTTTATGATCAATTAATTGTTACAAAGAATGTTCAAGATTTGTGTATAACACCTCTATGAATTTACAGTATCTTTAAAAATATAGGTTCTATTATTCAATTTGCTGTCATGGCAACCACACACTAATCTTTTAATCTTGCAGGAAATTTCATGAATTATTTGTGGATTTTCTGTGCTCCAGAATCTATTATTCTGTGAACAGACTTAACCATGTAAATTAAACCATGCTTTATGAAAATGATTAAATGTTGATCAACAATACCATCATGAACGCTATATAAAACCCAATTACAGAAATGAATTCCACTTTTGTTGTAATGCAGCCGTAATTCTTTAAATATGATAACTCTATGTTTTCAATTTTAAAAGTTTAGTAGTTGTATGTACCAAAATTTTTTAATTGCCTAATTGTGCTATATAATGTAAAGATTTATTTACAGAACATTCTTGCGATGCCCCAATATCATCCAGCTTTTCTTGTTAGAACCCTATGTTTAGGCTTATAATTATTAGAGTTCAGCAATTCCATTTCTTTAAATCTATTGACCAGGTACCTATAACTGTACCTATATTTGGAGGCCGAATGCCAGGGAATCTGCTACCAATAGCCTACACACGTGCATGAATCTGTTTTGATGTTTCATATATAAACATTTGTTGTTATAAAGAACATTTTTCAGCTGATATTTAAATTATCTAAACAGCTAATTTAATGCAAACACACTTTAAATGTAATTCAAAAGAAGTACACAAGCAATTATGTCTTCTAACGCTCAAAATGTATAAGGCAATGACTGGTAACACAGAGCCCACATAATCATGTATTCTATTGCTAAACCTAAACCTGTACCAAGCAGTGAGTGGAAATGTATGGGTTCACTCAGCACATTACGCATCTAGAATGCTGCTGTTTACTTTGAGCTCTACCGGCTTCCTCCTACCTGCTTTCCCGGATTAAGCCTAACTCGAACTCTCCATATGTAAATATGGTATACTTAAGATAATTGTTAATTATATATAATAAGTGGAGCAATAAGAGTGTGTAGTTCGACATCATACAATGAACTTAATTATATGATTAGCCTCACTGTATACGTTCCAATTTGCATTTCTAGTTAATATGTATACTATTTTTGTTCTTTTCTTTGACAATGTTCGAAACTGTATTGACAATAAGTGCTATATTAAGGATGAGGAAAGGTCTTACCCTGAAAGGACTGCGGTAAAACTGGTTAGATGCAGCAGTATGCACTCTGTGGTAAGATGAAGCTGTCCTATAAAAGAAATAGATGCACAGGTAAACATTTATAATGCATCATATGGAAGGAAGTAGGTCCCATGTCATACATTTACGGCACAAAAGAGCCTCAACCCTGAAAGAAGATGCCTCTGAGCAAAATTTGTCGGCCGTTTCATGATCTGAATTGAATGGGACGCTGATGACCTGAGATGTTAAAGAACATCCATAAATAAATAAATCAATAAAAAAAATTAATTAAGTAAAAATTGTACTTACGAAGCTGTAGACAATGGAGTGGTAATATATCCTACATTAATGTGTTCAGTTGTTCACACTAACTCCACTTACTTTTTTAAAACTTTGGACTAGTTTCAGGAGAGGTTCCTCCCATCATCGACTGAATTGACTGATTCAGTCAATTAAGTTTTAATTCAGTCAAGTTTTAAAAAAGTAAGTGGAGTTAGTGTGAACAACTGAACACATTAATGTAGGATATAAAAAAAATTAAATCTACCTAACACTTCAACAAACTGCAATAATATAAATACCATGCAGCAATAATAAGAGAACGGTTATACTTACACTAGGGCTAGAATTGTTATGGTTTAGTATATTTTATATACATTTAACAGTTTTAATATTTAGGTCATATTCAGCACATTTTTATCTTTTCAAGCTTGGTTGAGCATTTCATTGAAAGCAACTGGATTTAAAAAATAAAAACTACTTTAGTGTCAAATTTATATGTCAGGATGTGTCTGTGATAGAAATGGAGTGATATGAAGGTAATTTTTTAGCCTAACAAAGAAAATGTAATTGTATTTACATAACAAATTCTTATTTAATCATCTTTTAACACCATCTGCACACCACTCACACAATATTTATCACTGCTTCATTTGAAGAAAATATTTCCTTTTTTAAATAGCTTTTTAGCTTTGGAAATAGATAATAGTCTGAAGGAGCTACATGTGGTGAATAAGGGGAATGATCAATAAATTAAAATAACACTTCATTAATTTTCTGCATTGCAATCAAGGACAGGTGTGTATGTTCCTCCCCCTCCCTCCAAAGCTTCGTCAGTAATCAAAATAATATGCCCCACCATTGTTTTACTTTGTTCTAAATAATCTGTTATTAAAATTTCTTCTTTGTTCCCATAAGCAAATGCAAGAAAATTTCCTGTTGAATTTTGGACACAAAATTTATTTGGGTGTTCCGTTCTTTTGATTGTGTTCGTCTCAAATCATGATGTATGATTTCAAAGATGCATTCATAGGAGATGTCCAAAGTTTCAGCTCAATATGTCATTCCTCCAAAATCATATCATGCACAGCAACAACTTTGGGAGTGGAACAGAAACAAGTTTTCCAGGATATTCATTTTTGACATCTGCTCTTTCTCTACTAAACTCCACAATCCAATTTTTATGGTAGCGTACAAAGGAAAATAATCCTTCAATGCATCCACAATATCTGCATAATTTTCCTTACTGGATTAGACTTAAAAAAATAAATATTATATCTCCAAACGATACTCAATTTTTAAAATTCACATACTTCTCTGCCACATATATTTTAAAAATTCACAATAAAAAATCAGTTATACTTATGACCACCAAAACTGGAGAAACTATTTACAAAACAACATACTTGAAAGAGAATCTGTTCAGCGAGAGAGGCAGAACAATCTTCTTCTACAGCAGTTATATTTTCTAAGTAAATATTATGTGCTTGAGTATGAAATGTACATGAATGACAAGTTAAACTGTTTGTATACCATCTTTAATTTATATAATTAACTATTTTTAAGATAATAGGCATCCAAATAGTTCACTAGAATGCAATATACATTTTAATTTACATGATGTTCCATTATTTGTCCAAAAGGTCCATGTCGTCATAGGTAGTAGACAAGCAACCTCAACTGTGTAACTAGAATGATTGCAGAGATATCATGTGTTAGGTTTATAAGGCTTTATTCGACAACAAAAGGCAATCTTTTTCATTTAAAAATTTGCGTAAGGTATTTATTTGCAACTCAATATACAATGGCAGGAGCTTGTGAAAATATGCTAGCATTTACTGTTTTAAATAAAATGTCTTGATATTCTTTAGCTCTACTTTTTCTCCTTCAAGTTGTCACACAGAGTATATAATTTACATCTCCAAAGTTAATTAGAAAAAAATACAATCATTAAATTTGTTATAGCATATTCTTGGAACTTTTAGGTAATAAGTGCATATTTTGGCAATTTTTAGAGCATAGAATCCTAAGCCCACTTAAACATTAAAACATCAACAGTGAGCAGGGGTTTTGTTTGACCTATGTCTCAAACCTTGGACTCATTCACAGCCAACATTTATGACTGGTTTCAAATCTCAGATTTGAAATGAAATTAAGGTTTGTTATGGGTGTTTCAAAATCCCTGCACATGTGACCTCAAAAAAGCCATATAGTCTGCAATATATGGGGATCTAAAAATAATTTTATAAAAGTATTTATGATGGAATTTGTTGTAATATTGTGAAACTATAATTTCAGCAATAACAACACAAAAATATACTGACACACATTAACTTCTGCAAATAAACTCATTCACAATAATTTCTATATTATGTAATATTAACATAAAATAACTTTGCACTAACTTTATATTTTTGCAATGACAATGTAAAAAAAAGTCATGGTTAGTTTAAAAATAACTGCCATGGATGGTTGAGGTCGTTAAGGTGAGGACTCGTGAGCAGGATGTCTGGGGTTTGAATCCCACCAGGATTGTCCTCCCAGACCGAGTTTTATTTTTTCCAGGTTTTCTGGCAAATGCTGGGGAGGTACCCTAAACTTAGGCCTAGAATGCTTCTTCCTTAAAAAATTCCTTTCCTAATATATGATTTTATCTCATGTATCATCAGTGTCCACTGCCTGTGGTGCCTCAATAGTAAAAACGAGTATTAAACCCTATTCAAAAAAATAAATTAAATTATTTCCTATTTTTTGCCGTATTTGCTTTCTAAATTAACAGTTTAAAGTTGGTTTGCAATTATTATGGATGAAAAGGGGATCATTTGGATTTAAACCGACTTGTTAATTTAATGAGTCAAAGACAGTACAATATTGTCATATACCAATTCTTATGTTCCTTTGTTAATTTGATTACCAAGCTAGCAATCAGCATGGTACATGACCTTCCTTACACTTAGGCCATTGGTCCTTACAAGACTATCATATACTTCAACAATGTTATGATGTAATGTATGAAAGCAATGAAGAATTAGTTAAAGACACATATCATGGTTTCCCTTAATTATTATACACCAGGTATGTTGTGCTATTCGTAGATCATAAGTAGAACATTCAGTGAATATGCAGAAAAGAGGATGTACTAAGCTTCGGATGTGACGTGATTTAAAACTGACATTTTGCCCATGTTTTTCTTTCATAGAACACAAAAGTGTGCAGTTGTTTTAAACAGTTCCCTATTAAATGAATGCACTCTGAATGAAACCTATTTACTTGAAATGTTATTTTATTTTTAAACTTGGCAAGTATTTCTGGAGCATCCTGGATAAAGAGAAGTGATGAAGGTCATCAAGGTATAGGACTGCAGAGACTACGGGAAGGCAATGTTACAATGAGATTTTAATGCATGTTGCATGAGTTGAGTACATCATGCAACCCTTTGGCTCAAAGCTACGATAATTATTTATGGATATAAAATAGCAAGCTACACAGACTGTGACCTGGTGAAACAGTTCCTAAAAATTACTCAATTATGGCAATTATATTAACATTCTTAACAAAAACTACTTTCCCCCTACTGATTGTTTACAGATTTTTGTTCACCACAAATGCTGTATACAAGTAGTGTGCTAAAATCTACTTATAAGCCAATCTCTGAATGATTTAAAATAATATATGAATAGCTTCAGGTTGCTATTTTATTGGATAAAAAAATTGTAAACTGAAGATTTATCTGGCACATTTCTTGCCTAAATTATGATTTTATAATTGCCTTATACATACCCATACAATAGTCTATTACTTTTCCCTACATGCTTTACATTAAGTACCTTTGATTAATCACTTAATGCATTATTCACTCATCGTTTGGAAACTTATGCCCCAATATCAATATCTTACCCAGATGTTCATGTCAATTACATTACCACCCCATTATACTTGTGCTTAAAATATATATAAAAAAACTTTCAAATGTGGAAGCAGATAACTGCATTTCAACATATTTAATCCCATGAAGTAATTTCCGATCACGCAGCTAATAATAAGACATTTATGTTAATAAATACAAATTATTGGTCAATCTACATTACTGTTAGTAAACACAATCTTAAATCCTGACCGACGGTCAGCGTGTGCTATGAGAGGACAGGCCCAACAACTTTCCTTTTACCCTTAGACGAATGCATATCAACACATGTTTTTTTTGTTTTGTTTACTGTACCTTTGTACACTTCCGGAGGTATAATAGTAGTTCCGACTTTCAGTACCACTACCACTGAACTGCCCTTGTGCATGGGTATTTCTTAGATAGTTATAAGGCCTGCGCCTCTCATTTGCTTTTTTCTGCGGCGTTTTTCCCATTACTGAAACATAAGTGGAACATTCAACTTTTGTGTTTACTTTAGGCTTGCCTTCGTCCTATTACACTTACTATCCGACTCAAATATAACGTATTTGTAGTATCTTTAAAAACATACACAAAGCTTCAATTATTGTGCCGCTATAATATTCTTACCTCTCTGCATAAAATGGCGACTCAAAATCAGCGGTGCCAAAATAATCGTGTAAGAAGGACTGAAAGTTGTATTAGCATTTGGCGATAACTGCCATTTGTAAATTTGAAGCTTCGTAAAAAGTTAACGAATTCAAATGCGTTTATGGAAACTCGTGAAAATATTACCATTTTTGTACACTGTATATTTATTATCCCTGTATTGTTTTGGGGAAAGTTGGCTATACGCTAATGAAGATTCTCCCGCCTTGTAATATATAATAAGTTTAGATTTAATTAATAAAAATAATCCTGTATTTTGCATACAATCGTTTTGGAAGGACAATTTACTACAAATGTTAAAATTGATTAGTCTAGTCTTAAACACGAAATGTTAAATTGCTTTGTTAGCCCATGGCTAATGAGCCAATCAGAGTACAGAGCTTGTTTTGAATTTTGTATCAGTTAGGAAGTTGTCAGCGTGGGGTGAAAACGAATTTAGATTGTGCTTCAGCAGTATTTCGCGTTGTAAATGTAAACATATGCAATTAAATTTATTGCCGTATAAGTTTCCGATAAATTCCGCATTCGGTTTTGTGGAATAAACCGTGGACATATTTTGTTTCGCGGAAGAGCATTGTTATTTTATGGGAGTGAAACAGAAGAGTTCGTTGATCATAATGTTTTGGTAATGTTGCTGTGATTGTTTTGGTGATAAATGAAGTTTTTTTTAAGATGTAAAAGTGCTTCAAAGTAAAAGGAGAAAATACTTGAAACAATAAATTTTGCATGTTTATGAGGTAGAAACATCAAGGAAGACTTTCTGCAATTATATAGGATCCGTTTAAGTAACTGCAACAAAGTCAAACACAATGACACAACATGGTAACATTATTGTTCTAAAACGTGATGGAAGAGATGGATCACGATATCCAGTTACAACGCGTACGTGTGTTATAGGAAGAGATTTGAACTGTGACATCAGAATTGTGTTACAGTCGGTATCCGAACAGCATTATTCAATTATATCATCAGATTTCGGCCCGGTAAGTATAACATGCTACAGTTAATGTTCTTATCGTAGTATGCTTTTGATTTCTAGATTCTAAACGTATTTAAGTAAAACTATATTGAACATCTTTAGTTTTGGAATATTTGAGGCAACAATGATTGCTCATATCTAGTTAAATTCCTGGAGCATTCCGTGAGTTCGGGATGTAGTCACAGAGACCAAGGAACGTAGAATTTGTCATTTACATTTACAAACAATATCATGTACAGCTGCATAAATGGTTACAATAAAAATGAAAAAGCAACACCTCAAAATTAAAAGTAACGAGGGAGACAATGCATATGGGCATCTTGTACTGGAATTTACTCGTAAGTTTCCATGAAACTTCCAGAGAGATCCATTGAGCAGGTAGACAATTCAGCTAAATTGTATTAACCTCTTTTTCAGGGCATGTGTTTCATTGGAGTTTGAACTTGTTCTTCTTCCTGCAGAGCTCCCAATAGGGGGATGAGAAATCCATGTTGAGAACCACCAGAATCAGAACACAAGTTATTTTCATTATGTATCAAAAGTGAATTTCATAATATAATGAAGCAGAATACAAAGAAAACACTTTGACTTAACACCAAATCATTAATGCTGTGATTGTGATGCTTAGCTGCAAACCCTTAAATAACACATGTGCACTGGAGGTGGAATGGCCACATGGGACTACTGCTATTTTGTGATATATGGTGGCTTCTTTTGATGTTGCAATTACAGTGAATGATTGCAGGTGTCCATGATGTGTGGTAACTTGATAAGTGCATGGATTGTTGACAGTTAATTTTAATTTTTTTTAATCCAAACCGAAATTTAGAATCTTTTATTGAAGCAGGAATTTAGTTGACATTGTAGATACTCGGAATGCATGCCATAAACAATGAAAATACATTGGTATGCATGAATGCATTTCTTTACAGGAATTCGTGAAGATGGGGATTACCTTGAACTCAAAGGAAAATGTCTGAGATAAGCATTTGTTGCTTTTGTACCCATACCTAACAGTGAAGCAGAATAATCCAAATTACTGTAAGACACCATAAACAGTTAATTTCATGTAATTGTTGGTAAATATCACTGCATTCATTCAGTGCTTATCTACAACTACATAAAAGTTTACAAATTACTAGCATTTCCTAAAGGGTTCATGACCCTTTTCACATGAACTGTCCATAAAGTATCAGTTTTTGCCGCCTCTATAAATGATCCTTACCTAATTTGTTTTTGACAACAAATTCTGTGTCACTACATTCATGCCCTTCTTTCCTGTTTGTGTTCAGTAACTGATACCATACAGTCCTGGATTGACTTCCACGTAATATCTGAACTAGCATTTAAATATCTCCTCCCTGTGGTTTAACATGTATGGTTCATTTAATCATTATAAACATATGGCAAGATTAGAGACAACAGGGACTACTGACCCCCCCCCCTTCAATCTTATGTGCTTTGTTATGTTTATTTATACCAAGAAACCCTCAATGTGGTGATAAAAACTGTCTACTGCTGCAGCAAATGTTCAATACAGAGAGAAGATGTTCTATACATGAGTTGAGTGATGTGGCAGAAAAAAGTATGAGCAAAGATGTGCCGGAAAGCATTCAAAGAAACTCAATATCACAGAAAATTGGATTGTATATATGTTAGAATTCATCCCAATTTTACTACTTTTTTCTTACAACGATTATCTATAAATTGTAGCCTTAAATTGCTTTATTGATTCCAAAGTAAAAAGCTGCAAAGCTCAGTGCTGTTTCTTGCCTGTATTATAATGCTAAAATTTGCAGAAATTATTGATACAAGCTTATATATTTGTTTGAATTGTTTTCAGTCGAAGCTGAGAAACTTAAGCGAAACAGTGACATTACTGAATGGTGCCGCAATTGGTCAGAATGAAGTGCTATTGCAGCATGGGGATATAATTACTGCTGGAGAAAGGTATTTGACTGTGTACCCCTTGCTCTTAGATTGGTAATGTAGTTATATCTGGGCCATTGAAACTTTGCACTTGATAGCTATCTTTTCAGTTGGCAATGCTACAGATTAACAAATGAACCCGTTTCACTTTTTGAACAAATTACAAAGTAGCACTATTGATCAGTCCTTGTGATGTAGCAGCTGCATTGTTGCTTGTTTTTCTTATTGTATGTGCAGCTGATTTCTATCACATGTTTGCAATTGAGTTACTATAGTAATTTGAACTGGTTTATTTGTAGTAGTTAGAAAATGTTTCAAAAAGGATATTTATAGAGTAATTCACTTTGCACCAAGGTGTTAGATGAACGCTTAATATATTTATTGGGTGAAATTAAAAACTCAACTATAATAGCCATTAAGCATTATTTCCTTGTCTGCCTTTGTGTATATCATCAGTTTATCTTTTAATTTTGACTTTTAGATTATCCAAAATTTTGCATTTCATTTTAACTTTTTTCCTTTTTCTTTATTTCTATCTTCCTCTTTTCTTCTTCTTTTCTTTTTTTCCCCATAGGTGGTGGGTGGCTATATCAATAATCAGTATAAACTATTCTACATTTATGAAGTGTATGCAGGATTTGAGGTTCTTATTTAGGAAAGAGATAGATTAATTACATTATCTTCTATTTGTGCATGTGGGACCAATAAAGATTTGTTTTGGTGTCTGTGCAAATTGCCTTTTTGAGTTTATGAACCATGTTTTTCATCTAATGCTTTAAATTTTGGTGCAAATGATGTTGCAAATTTCACAAACTTGGATTCCTAATGACTTTGAAAGTTTTGGATGTAATCCATAAATTCTTAAAACGATTTCATTTATCAAACTTTTTGTATTGTAGACCTTTTTCTATTTCAATTACCTTTTTCTCTGCCTCTTTTTGGTGTATGCTATTGTGAATTTTAATGTTTCTTAAGAATTATGGGTTGATTTTACTTTTTAGGCAAAGCTTCAAGAAGTTTATTGTTAGCCACATTGTTAATTTTTTAATGTATAATTTCATAAAATTGTTATATCAGGTTTTGATTTTTTAAAGTCCAAATTATATAATATAGTGAAATTTTCTGCCTTTGGTTTACCATTTATATCCTTAAAAAACACGTGTGGTTTTTTCTTCTCTAGACTTATTAGCTCATATAATTAAATTAATTGTACTTACAAAACTGTAGACATTGGATTGGTAATATATCCTGCACTAATGTATTACACATGTAAGCACTAACTCCACTTATATAACACTGGATCCATCAAATCGAATAGTCACTCAACAGTCTAGACTTACTAGTCTCGTGTAATTAAATAAATTGTACTTACTAAGCTGTAGACAATGGAATGGTAATATATCCTGCACTAATGTATTAAACATGTAAGCACAATCCTAAACTTAGGTATTCATTTTTTACACTAAATTCCATTTACTTACATAAAATAAGATGCGTTTCAGGAGAATTCTCTCCCTCTTCAGTTACTCACTGAACTGCTGTTACTCGAAAGTAAATGGAGTTAAGTGTAAAAAATGAATACCTAAGTTTAAGATACAAACCACTCCATTGTCAACAGCTTCGTAAGTACAATATTTATATGTAAGCACTAATTCCATTTATATAACACTGGATCCATCAAATCGAATAGTGGGGTCAACAGTCCCGAAACGTGTCCTAGAGATAATGTGAAAAAAAGGTTTAATATATTGGTGAAGGATATATCATCACTCTGTTGTAAATAAAATTCATTTAATTAAACAATTTCTTTCTTATTTTTTGAAATTTGTGCCCTGCTATATTACAGTAACAGTTGATAATGTAATTCCTGAATTCCACCCGTAACATTGGAATCTCAAATCGGAAAGCTTTTTTCTCCCTTCAAACCTTTGTTGGAATTCTTCCAAACAAATACAACTCATCTTTTGTGGAGCCCATGGCTTGTCCAAATACCAAGTTTTATCCCAAATTATGCATAGTACGCTTTCTTTATAAAGGCAGTAATTGCTGTTTCTTAACAATGTCTCCACAAACAAAAGTTATGGGGCAAATCATGACACAACTTGAAGTCATCTGTATTAATTAAGAAACAAAGGAACCCACAACTATAGTAGTGAAAAATGCTTTGTTGAGTTTGTAATATATACAGAAATAAATTGAAGAAAACAACTCACTACTAGTATAGAAAAATTGAACTTCTTGCACAGTTTATAAATCTGCACTGGAATAACAATCATCTCACACAAAGTACTAGTTACAACTGACCTGAAAAGAAAGAAACGATGGAATTGTGGTTGTAAAACAACATCATTCAGTCAGATTTCTTTCATTGTTGTGCATTAAGAGATGCTATTATTATGTCTGTAAAATATAGTGGTCCTGTAGACAAAAAATATTAATTATGGAAAATGATGTATGATGGAAAATTTTAAGTATTTTATCTGAAATCAGCACACACAAAAATGTAACAATCAATTGTTAGTCTTCAAATAATTTTGTCATCACAGACCTGTTATCAGTGCCAGTTCTTGCATGGGAGGCTCCAATAGGCATTTAACTGTTGCCATTACAAACATTAATCCTTATTTAGTTGTGATGATTATTGTCAAAACTAATATTTCTCAGTTTGCCAAGACTTTTTGTGAAAAGAGGCACTTTAACCATGAAGTTGTAAAAGCCTTAGCGTGTAATGGGGATAGCTTGTGTTATATCATTAATGTTCCAGAAGTTTCATTTTGAAAGCTCTATTCTCACAATAGAAAGCCAGCACCAGATCCTAGAGGTGTACATCTGCTAGGGACAGTAAATTTCTAATCCTCCAGTTTCTGTGGTACTACAGTTCAGGCCAGAAATATTCTCTAAAAGTCTACATGGTTCACATATGTGATACAGCTAGACAAAGAGAGAAGACTGTTATGACATTGATACTTCCTGCAACAGGGCTATACAAAAACAGCATGCAGCTTAGTTAAATTTTGCATGACAGTATCAGTATTATGCTCCAGATCAATGCAATAGAGCTCTTTTCACAGATGAAAGCAGATTCAACTTCAAGTTCCCAGATAGATGTAAAAAGGTCTGTAGATGAGAGAAGAAATTATTTAACAGCTTGTCTCTCCTTAAAAATGCCTTTTGGAGAAGGTTCCATAATGGCATCAACACTCAAAATCATGCTGACTTCATCAAAGTCCGGTCACTTATTGACTAAAGATATATTCATAAGGATCGAACTGAATCATTGAAAACTTCAAACTGATGCATTTGGGATGCAAATTTTTAATTTACAAGCACACATTCCAGACCCAAATACCATTGGATACTTACAGACCTTTTGATCATAGAGTTCAGAATGAAATATTGCGATTCTGGAAGATCTGAGGGCAAACTTGATTCTTCAGAATTACCATAGTGCCTTTGCGTATTCTGCCTGGTTGTCTGGAGGCAGTGATTCAAACAAGAGGAGGAAACAGCTTTTAGTGTTGTTTTGATATTTTCAGAACATTTTCATTATCAGTTGCAGTGTGTTATGTGCTATTTCACTATTGATTGAAATGTACTAGTTTTCACAGTAATGATCGGTCCTGGTGATCTAGCGATAACCTTATTTTCCTCGTAGATCCAAGATCATAGATTCAGTTCCATGGATTTTTTCAGACATAAAAATCCTAAGGTGGCTTCCTTTTGAAGGGAAGTAAAGTTGGTCCCCTGTTGTAGATTTGTGGCACATAAAAGAATCTCAAGCCTGAAAAAGATGCCTCTGAACAAAATTTATCGGCCAGTTTACACTCTGAATTCAGTGGTATGCTGCTGACTTGAGATGTTAAATAGTGTCCGTAAATAAACCAAATCAACAGTAACGATTATATACATGCATATTTAAAAACATTTCACATAAAAGGTGTGATATTCAAATGTTATTTGCTTATTTTGTTTGAAATGTATTTGAATAAAATTAAAACATTTCAATAAGCACAACAATTTTGCAAGTGATCAAACATATTTTTTTACCTGTCAATGTACTTTTGCTTCAAAAACAACTCATCAAGCATAGCATATCTCTATCCTTTTTAGACTGAAGAAAATGAGATAACAGTTATAAAATAGAGTATACTTTGGTAATTCTGTTTCTGTTAACTAAATTAGCCCTGTTCTATTAACAGATCTTTCAGATGGGAATATCTTGAAAACTCTCCATTCATCAGAAGAACACTCACAGGAAGTTCGATGACCCTGCAAGCTTCGCCTTTAAATAGGAACCCAGGAATGGTTGGAATGCCATTATCCATGTTGCATGGTGCTCTAGGAGGCAGTACAGGTTAGTGCGTAGATTTTCACACATTAAGAGACATAAATGGTAAAGTTTATCATGTCATGTCAAGTAATTTCTGCCAATACATGTATAGTACTGACACAGGTGGTCAATGGTTAGTAAGGAACAGACTAGTGAACAGGAAACATGCTTTTCAAATCAAATTAAGAGCTTTGGAAAGCCTTGCTTATAAAGGCCCTTTGATTAATTATATAAATGTGTTGCTCATGTACGAGAAGGAGAGTTGGTCCTGGTGGTAACCATGCTTGCCTCTTAAACCCAAGATTGCGGGTTCAATCCCAGCCAGAACCGATGGATTTTTTCTGGTATAAAAATTCTAAGTGTGACTTCCTTCAGAAGGGAATTAAAGTCATAGGTCCCATATCATACATTTACGGAACAATAAAGAACCTCAAGCCTGAAAAAAGAGGCCTCTGAGTAAAACTTGTCTGTCGTTTCATTCCCTGATTTGAATGGGATGCTGATGACCTGAGATGTCAAAAATAAAAACAAAATGCCCATTGTCATTTTTCACAACATTTCTCCTTGATGGCATAATGTTTGTAGAAGTGTTGGTGATGGACACATTTGAATGAACTGTAATGGCAGAACTGTGTGTGTTGCAAAAAATTGGTCATCATGACTTTTCTGATTGATGCATACAGAATTACTTGGATAATTCATATTTTGTTTCATTTTAAGACATTAAGACATTAAGACATGTGGGGTTTGTAAGAAAAGTACAAAGAAATTCTGCAAGATTATTCCAGAGTAATTTCAACCTAAGACTTACGCTTGGGACTAATGACTATGAAGAACGGATGTGTAATTATGGAAAGTGTACAAATATCAGTTGATGCAGAATGAGCATGTTATTGTAGATTATTGAGATTAAGTGAGGCTGGGAACTTAGAGGAAGTAAAACTTAATTATAGCAGTTTTTTATATATATATATATAATTATTCATCTCCTTAGGGAGATCGATATGAATTGAAGCACCAATGCAGAGCCAAGTAATCTAGGATATTAAGCTATATTTGAATTTAAAGCAATAAATTATTAATTCTATTTATTTTAAATTTGCATCTATTTATTAATTATGTAATGGAACAGACGATAGTTGCATTATCATTCCTGGTTGCTTGTTTGTTTCTTAGATAAAGAATGAAACATGCTTTTATGTTTTCTTCCTTTCTTTTTAAAAGGCAAGAAAACTCCTAAGGGACGCACTCCAGGAAGGACAAATGTGTCTGGTATGATGGACCGCCTTGTGGCAGTTGTGAGTCCACAAAGAAGGCTGCAGATTGAAAAGGTGAGTGGTTTTTTTTTTTTTTTTTTTTTTTTTTGTGTGTGTGTGTGTGTGTGTGTGTGTGTTAAATAAGCATTAGCAATATGAATGTTCTCTGCAACAGTGCAAGAAGCGGTTTAAGACATAATTTGCTTCACATTTGATATAGGGCTTTTATCAGATATGAAATTGGTTTCTTTAGATTGCAACAATATTGCCTTATATGGAGATTCTGCAAACATTTTTGTAGAGCTGTTGAAATTGTTAAGACTCATCCATATACTGATTTAACAATTCGGTGATATTGATAAATTCATTTGTCACACACCCATACAGAAAAATTATAAGTGTGGAAGACCATTAATATAGGACCTAGATATTTATGTGATCACCATGGGTGGCCAAGGTTGTTAAGGCTCAGACTTGTGAGCGGGAGGTCTGGGGTTCGAATTCCACCATAACTGCCTCCCTGACAGGTTTTCCTCAGTCCTCATAATTGGCAAATGCCGGGAAGATACCCTAAACCTGGAACGTTTCATTCTTTAAAAAAATGCTTTCCCTATATTTTATTTCAGCTCATGTATCGTCAGTGTTCACCGCCTGTAGTACCTCAGTAGTAAAATCGGGAATTAAACACCATTCAAAGAAAAGATATTTATGTGCTAAAAAGCTTTTAAGTACCTAGTCTGCCATAAATTCTGTTACATACTGTTAAATGTTTTGACAATCTGATAACACAGCTGCTGCTTAACTCTGCCTGTTCAGAGTAAGGACTAGAGGACTAAAGCTGTGAAGAAAGCAACAGTGGCTCATATCAAGTGACATCTAGTTTGGAAGTAGAAATTGATGGCACATAAGATGAACATCTCATCCAGATTGCTCTAGTAAGACGTGCTGAAGGCTGGGATGCTTGATATTTTTTTACTCCAAAACTTAAGCAGCAGAGAGGGCTGAAATGCAGATGCCTGCTTCAGCGTACCACTAACAACAATCACAGAAAAATCATTTTTATTCAGATGAAAAAATTTTCAATTTTGAAGAGAGCTAAAGGAATGAAGATAATGTCCAGAGTGTATCAAACAACTCTCATTATTCTTAATTAAATAGTAAGTCGATTTAATACTCTTATGCTCCACTTACCATTGAATTATACAGAATACTCATTGAATCTGTGGTGAAAGACTTGTACACTACTTTGTTCATTAACGGGTACTGGAGCTTCCTGCAAGATTCAGTACTAACCAAAAGGCAGGGTCCACTCAGTCTTTGCTGAGAAACTTTCCTGAATTTAGTGCTGCTTAGACTAGTTCTCAGAAACCCTGACATCATCTTGTGGAATACAAGCTGTTTGCAGTGATTAAGGGTGTTATTTGTAAGAAAAGTGATCCCAATATTGAGTTTCTCACATGATCCTTGGAGGTAGCAGTGACATATTTCCCTGTGGAGATAGTGCATGCTGCACAACCCATTAATCTTAGATCCTATGTAAAGCAGAAAGGAGTCATTTTGAGAAATAGTAATTGCACTTATCTGCAGATTACGTCGGTACCAAGTGTCTCATAGTCAAATTTTAAAAGGTTGCTATAAAAAAAAAAAAATTATAACACGACTTAAGGAGCAGACATAATATTTATTTTTATTTACTAAATATTTGAAAAATTAAAGCAGAAGTATGAAAAAAATGTGTAACATACCAAAAAATTAATATTGGTTCTTTCTCTCCAGTTGTAGCTGAGCATCATATGTAGAAATTTTTCTGAATTGCAGTGATTAACAAATGTATTTCCAAATTGTATCTCATAAATCCTTGCCTGTAATCAACCTTAATCTCAGTTAAAATGTAAAATGGAACTTGCACAGTGAAACCAATTATATAATTGATATTGTTTGATTTAGTTGAACTACACGCTCTTAATGCTTCACTTGTCACAACTAAATCATACAATAATATCAGTTAATCTCAATTTTTAAGAGGGGTGTATCATTAACACTTGCAGAATCAACTTCACATCTATTTTGGCATTTCAAAGCCCGAGGGGCTTAACAAGTGGTTTTATAGCCACTATTTTCCTCGGACATACCAGTTTGTTAAGCTTAAATTATCCAACAGTTGAATTTTAGCCTGGCTGATGATGAGAACGAAATGTTCTTGAAACCAGTTATATATATTATGACAAGTAAGTGAAGCATTAAAAGTGTGTAGTTCAACTAAATCATACAATTATATGATTGTCTTAAATGTGTAAATTCCAATTTACATTTTAATTAGATTAAGTTAAGCTTGACATAAAACAAAACTCAGTTTTGTAAACATGATAAATTTTTGTATAACCCACAATTTTTTTTGAGCATTGAATATATTTATTATACAGTTACCTTTTAGTCAATTAAATTTGGAAATTATGAAAAAACAGCTAAAGTTTTATAATATATTGTTTTCTGTGAAACTAATTCACTAAAACTTCCATGATCCATATATTATACTCTGCTTCTGCATTTATGTGAAATACTTTGTTTAATTGTGCACCTATCATATTGATGACCTAGAATCTGTAAGTTTTATGTAAGTTCTTGGGGGCTGATGTTTGATAATGGCCGTGATTAAATATTGATGTTGCTGCTGCTGTACCTTATTGTATTTTCTTTTTTGATGTAAACACATGTTGGTGACCAAATTACAATATGCATGATTCATTAGCATTCTGGGTCTTGGCTGATGATTAATGTGACTTAAAGGAGTCTTCAGTCATTGGTATAAAGGGATAGTCTTATGGACTTATAACCTTTGTATTTTCACAGTGTGAAACATTGACCCCTTTACCATATTTTACAAAAATATTGAATATTAAAGACAATTTTGCACATTAAAGTAACAAAAACCTATTTTTTCCACAATAAAAATATTTATAATTTGTTTAAGATATTAGGGTAGAATGTCCCCTAATAGGAATGTATTGAATAAATCTTATTGTTGCAGGAGGATGAGAGAATTTCTATTATGGATTTGATCAGAAGTGCACCTTCTAGCCAAGCAACTGGTTCAGCAGCAACACCTGCTCGACAAGCCAGAAAATCAAACACACCTGTTGTAAGTATTTTTCTAATTGGACTAATTTGGTTACTGCTTCTGGATAGTTATGCAGAGAACATCTGTAGGAATAAGGTTATCATTTAAATATGCAACAACTGCATGAAACTTGCACTTTCAACTGATTTACCAGCTCTTGATGACCATCTACGAATTAATAAATTATGATCTGTGTTAAATTCAAAATAAATTTTGTGTCCAAACTAATATAGTGAAGCAATTAATTTATTTTTAATTAGTATAAAGAATAATTAAGAATAAATTTATCTGTGTGCTTAGCTCATTGCATTTACATTAACAAATTAATATTTTTTGTGGACATTATTTTTTGTTCATATAGAGTGTGAGATTCCCGCTTCATTTTTTTATATGATTTTCTTCAGTTGCTACATCTTTTATATTAAACCTCTCACTTATTTGTTGCAAGAGCTGCCAAAGAATAAACTTTTATAATTAAAAGATAATACCATCCAAAGTATCCATGAACGTACTGTGCTTTGATCTCAAATTGTTAACACTTTCTATCCCAAAATTTTAGCTGGGAACCAAAATTGACATTGAAACAATCTTTGATATCTATATACAGTAAAGTCTTGTTTTGTCATTTTTGGAGGGACCTGATTTTGAAAAAAATTATGGATGTGGGGAAAAAGATACAGGAAGTGCATAGGTCATTTTCAAAAATAAATAAAGCAATTCCATGTGTGACAACATCCTTTTTCACTGCCACATAGGTGTCAAAATTGATGGCACCAGCAACTCTGCAGTGATTAAGCTGATTATGGCATCAGCTATCATATTCCTGTTGCTCCAAAAAAGTTATAATGTAAAACATTTAGGGCTGCATAAATTGAACAATACATCTAGGAAAATTATGGTTCTGGGAACAATAGATCCAGGCTCTACTGTAACAACTTTATTAACATGTGCCAAAATGAAAATGATGATTGAAAAAAACTGAAACTACTTTATTTATAAACATATTATTGCAAATAGGAAATTGGTACATCTTATTATGTCTTATCTGATAGCAAGGCATTTGCTTTACCAAAGTCTTGTGTCGTACTGTGTGCTATGCTAAAAAAATTAGTCATTGAAGAATGACTGAAAGATAGATAAAATGCTGGGGAAAGTTTTCTATTTAGGAATTTAAACGATTCCAAGCCTTATGAGCATTTGTTTTATAATATGTTTTGTATACATCATTTCCACTTTAAATTGATCCAATGAATAATATTAACTCTGTATGATAATACAGATAAATAATGACTTAAGTAAGCTTTCAAAATTGAAGTAAAATAAAGTGATGCCTGTCTGGAACTTTATTTAATATAATAATGGGCTGAATCTTGTATAAATTAGATTGGAGAGGTAATATCAAGATTCAACATAAACAATGCTTATTGTTAGCAGATTCGGTTTGGACAAACATATTTTATAGGAACATTTCAGCAATTAGAAGATGAATCCTGACAACTTGGCCTTGTAATAAACATGGAAAAGGTAAATTATATTAAATATACTAAATGATCAAATAAACTGGAAGATTAAAAAAATGATGACATTAAACCATTAAAATAAATTTCAGATACCTCGGGGAACATAGTAAATAATTCGATTGAAGCAGAAATTTATGAAAGAATAAATTAGAAAACCAAATTATTTTATGCAAATAACATTCCATTTAAATGTAATTAATTTCATTGATTGCAAAATTAAGAATTTATAATAAAATTGGAAAACAAAGACCAATATGGATGGGAGACCATGCACAAATGCAAAAACCCTCTAGGGTTTCATCAACAGGTGTTAAAAGTTTAAAGCTGTTAGGCTGCTTTAACATTCATATTAACAAAAATTCTGTTTTATCAACCAACGTTAACTTTAAGCACATGTTAAATCTCATGTTAAGTTAACATGACCTTTCGCTTGTGTTAAAAGCTTAATGGCTGTTAATAGTTTATAATTGGCTGTAGATGTCGAAATTCTGTATTGGATATATTTAGTCA
This sequence comes from Metallyticus violacea, assembly GCA_030762175.1. Classification (NCBI taxonomy): domain Eukaryota; kingdom Metazoa; phylum Arthropoda; class Insecta; order Mantodea; family Metallyticidae; genus Metallyticus; species Metallyticus violacea. Next base: position 72,827,181 of record CM060837.1, on the reverse strand, counting down.
TTTCTTACAGAGATAGGACTGTAAGATGCAACAACTTTGAAATTTGCATCCAAAAGAGCAAATTTTAGAAAGAAATGTATTTCGATGCTTCACTTATATCCTGGAACAAGAGCTCAAAACATATAATGGAGTGCATGTCAATACCTGCACTAAATAAAATGATAGGACATGAAAAGGCTTTTTATGGGGTTATGAACCAAACTCCAAATACATTAACATTATAACCTCAACTTAGATATACCTAAGTTGAGGTTATATTCCCACTCCATTGTCAACAGCTTCGTAAGTACAATGTTTATATTAACATTAATTTGAATACAGGAATTACCTAACATTGTAATGGAAAACAAGACAGCCTCCATTATTTCTTTTTACTTCCTAAATCGGCAGTTATCAAATTTTTCAAATTTAGATAAATTTGTACCTCAGTTCCTTTTAACATTCTTTTCATGCACCACATTTATGAATAATTCTATGCAAACAAAAGTAGAAGTCTTCAGCTCTGGCACCACCTTCTTAATTCCTGTTATGTGCAGTTCTTGGTATCCTTAACATGTTAACTAATATCATGGAAAAGCTTAATTGAACACGTTAATACCATACACATTGTATAAAATATAGTGAACTTTTGTAACAGTGGTGTCAAATATTAACATTTTTAAAAAATTGAGTCGAAATTGTAACATACACACCACTAAAATTCAATAAAATGGACGACTACTTTCGAGAGCCATTGCTCCTTAAACTAGTCTTATTGGATTTTAGTGGTGTGTATGTTACAATTTCCACTCAATTTTTTTAAAATGTTATCAAACATGTTTGTGTGTATAAACAATGTATACAGTTTTTTTTACACTAACTCCATTCACTTACATAAAAGTGTGAAAAAAACTGTATACATTGTTTATATATATACCACTCCATTGTCAACAGCTTCGTAAGTACACTTATTTGATGTTTGTGTGTTTTTAGCCTCTGTTAATGAAACTGCCCCCTAGTGTATGAGAGAAAGATCTTAATATTTAAATCAATTAAAGCCAAGAATGGCTAATGAGGATTCAGTGGAGTAAAGAATTGTTTAATAAATTAAAAAAACAGCTCTCATTGGAATTTCATTAAATTGCAGAGACTAAGATGGTTAGGACATGTTTATAGGATGTCTAATGAAAGAATATATTTGAACCTGGATTATCTGTCCTTATGAATTGAAAAGATGGATAATCCATACAATTGCTTTTATTACCTTATTTTTATGCCTTTTTGAAGGAATCATTTTTTACTGTTCTTGCTTTTCTTTCTTCTCTATCTCCTTTTCCTTCTTTCCCTTCTTATTTGTCTTCATTCTAATTATATGAAATAAAACAATCTTACAATGAAGTGGCATTTTTTGTTCCAAAAACTGCAATGGGGTTTGCTGAATTGTTGATATCTCATTGTTAGAACACTGACACCAAATTTATTAGCTAAGTTAACCACCATTTATCAAATCTTTTATGTATAGATTTAGTTCTTTCACACTAGCCATGTCTAGGACATTAGTTCGAAAGGAAGAATCAGATTTGACAAATTTTATTATGGCCAGATTTCAAACCCCAGATCTACTATTCAATCTTGTATACTGATGGCCTAAACAGCTGAGCTATGGAATCTCCTAACATTGAACCACAAACCTCTCTGATTCTATAAATCCAAAAGACCTCCTTAAGATTTTCTGTATTGTGAGAAATTTATTCCTTAAGAAACGACTCTTAATGCCTGGGTATATTTAATCAATATTTATAGTTTAATCACAAACTATATAAGAATTAATTTTAGATATAGATAAATATATATCTCATTCACTTTTATAGATGGGCTTCCAAAAATAGGTAATTGGGGGTTCAATCACAGCTTCATTGGTATTAAAGGACAAATCTTGCCCTTTCTTCTTGGTGGTTATGAACATCAACAAACCACATGGTCAGATCAGACTCTAGGGAGGGTAAGTCACTAATTGTACGTTTTAAGTAATTGTCTTGGCTGTTGGTCTACGTCTTCTGCAATATGGGATGTTGCATTATCATGCTGGAGAATAATACGGCTTTGAGGCCCCTCTTTATGCACAGTTTTACAAGACTCCTTAAACATGCTGGAATACCATTTTGCATTATTCATAGAGAACCAAAACAACAAAAGAATGGGGCAACCATTTTCTGGTAGGTTATTTAGCCTCTTTTGACTTTTAGACACATCTTTATCTGGAATGATCCATTGTGCTGATTTCCATTTTAGTTTTTAGCGCATAACAGTAAATGAATATTTCATTACCATTTGTCAAAAATAGATTATTATGAGCCTCAATTGAATTCTTAAGAATTTTCTTGCACCAGTCAATTAATTAATTCATTATTATATAACTATTATACACACATATGTTCTTTTTCCCTCCCCCCTCCTCCCCTGGGCTTCTAGAATTCATTGAGTATGTAGGTTCCTCACAGCAGGATAGTTAAAGGTCTTTTGTATTGCACTCATACTTATGCCCAAAGATGCCACATTTTCCGGGCAATTGATTTGATGGTCTGTTTATCTATTTTACTGCCAGGAACATTTTTGTTACTAGTACTGCAGCAAATAGACCTTCTTGGAAATTATATTGTATGCCCATACGAGCTTATATTTTTGAAGCTATTAACAGTGAAGTAGGGAGTGATATTGGTAGAGTTGATTTGGTGACTAAAACCAAGTAAGTAAAGTGTAACTGTAATCAAATCAACTCTGTATCAATATTATCTATGTCCGTGTTTGATATGCGCAAAGCAATCATATACAGCTCTGGCTAATAGAGATTTATATAGTAATGCAAATAAAAACCTTGTATAGATTGTTTTGGCATCAATGACAATTTAAAATAATAAAAATTAAACCCATTTATCTGATACACAATTAAATTGAGAAATAACTACCAGATAAGCTAGGTATTATTTATTTTTAACAGCAGTTTTCTAGATTTTTTTGGGGGGGGGGAACTGCATTTCATTATTTAATGTAACAAAAGACATTTTATTGCTATGTTTATAAAAATTCTGATGTGATGTTTGTGTTGTAATGTTGCTAATCTGATCTAGTTGATTTTCTGAGTGGTTGTTAAATGTTAATTTGTAAAGTTTGTGTTTAATTTGATTTTAACATAAATAAAAATGGATACTGAATCCATTCTGCATTTTAAATTAAAAGTAATTTAGTATACAGAAATACATGATGGGAGTTTATGGTTTCAGAATTGAAATGAGAAAAAACAAAGGATCCTTTTTATTGCAAATTGCAGCAGTAGTCTGATAAATAGGGTCGTTTAGGGAAGTTGTTTCTTTTTGCTGTTTTAACAGTCCCAGTAATTCTTTTCTCTTTATAATTACTGTGCTAGCACATTCTTAATCTACAATACGACATTATTAATAAAGCATGTATGAAATTTATGACTAGTAAATATGATTTATGCAAGAGTAAATCAAAAGTAAACCAGAATTTCTTGTAATTGTTAAAAAAAATGAAATGCAAATTTTAAACATCTGTTTTCCCTACACAATTTCCTAATTTACAAAAACCTTTTTTCCAGAAGATTGGAGGCTTCATAATCCCAATATGGAAGTAAGAGTGGGTTTGGGTTTCCAGCCAATTAAGTTCAAATGCTTCTATACATCAAATTGCCTACTATTAATTCTTTATACATTCTAAGTTGTCCATTTGCTAACTTTTAAAATTTAGATAAAGTTGTGCCTCTTCCATATAACATTGTTTCATGCTTTGAGAGTACCAAGGGACACTCAAGAGAGCCTTCCCAGCTAACAAGTGAGATTTTGCTTTGAAGGAGCAAATTCCTTCTTCCTCCATTCCATGCTTACTTTCTTCAGCTCAGGAGTAAGTGGTGTACCCACATTTAACACAGATTGTGGTTCAATGTAGACACATTTCTCCTTGATTGCAGTATTGAGCCACAAGCCTCCAAGACCTCCCCACACACAGCTGTTTGATCCTCATTGAGAATTTAAGAAACCACCTTGCTGAGAGTTTTTGGTAATCCAGGTTATTGAAATATTATCCCACCTCAGAAGCAGTTTTAGAAATCATTGAAATGTCGGTCATACTCACTTCTGTCCCAAAGGCTCAAAATGTGTGTTTTTATTATACTCATCCGAGATCATTTTTGGCAACTTTAGTCTTCCACATTTTCTTGTGCTGTGAACCTTTTGTGACATTCTTACACTTGTGTCTTAGACAGCGTGTAATGTTTGCAAAAATTTGACCACTATTATTGCCTGGACCAATAATAATGCATTGCACAAATGACAAGTGTACATTTTGCTTTGACATGATGCTAATGACAAATAAAATAGAGGTGCAGGGCAAACCAATTTTTTCCCCCTACTCCTTAAATCCCTTTGCTTAATACCTCAATGGTGTGCCTATTTGGGCTGCTCATAAGCATAAACACTGAAAAGTGTTTAGTACAACATATATCACATGCTTCATTCATACAAAAATTCCTGTTTGTTTGATTCGTTCTCATAATTATTTAGTAAAACCATGATTCATTGTTTTTGGAGGGACAAGGGTAAAAGCGATAGATAAGGGAAATGGATAAATCTTGTTCAAAAATAAAGCCAATATATAAGCAAAAACTTTGTTTTGTGTCAAATGTGCATGTTACCATGTACGTATTTTACACTTTGTTGTCAATCCTAATGGTCTAGACCAACGATCGCAGGTTCAATCCCGGCAAGAGTTGATGAGGTTGGGTGTTTTTTTTTTTTTTTTTTTTTTTTTTGTTTGTTTGTTTGTTTGTTTGTTTTTTTATTATTTAAGGACGCTCTTTAACATCTCAGGTCATCGGCGTCCCATTCAACTCAGGGCGTGAAACGGCCGACAAATTTTGCTCAGAGGCCTCTCTTTCAGGCTTGAGGTTCTTTTTCGTGCCGTAAATGTACGACACGGGACCCACGGCTTTACTTCCCTTCCGAAGGAAGCCATACTTACGATTTTTACGCCTGAAAAAATCCATCGGTGCTGGCCGGGTTCGAACCCGCGATCTTGGGTGTAGGAGGCAAGGGCAACCACTACACCACCAGGACCGACTCTTTTTTGGGGGGGGGGGTAAAAATCCTGAGTATGGTTCCTTTGGAAGTTCTAGTGGTCTAGAACCATGATCACAGGTTCAATCCTGGCAAGAGTTGATGGGGTTGGTTTTTTTTGGGGGGGGGTGTAAAAATCCTAAGTATGGTTCCTTTGAAAGGGAAGTGCAGCTGAGGGTTTTGTGTCATAGATTTAGAGGCCTGTAAAAGAATCTCAAGCCTGAAAGCAAAGGTCTTTAAGCAAAATTTATTGTCTTTTCACACCCTGAACTGAATGCGACACTGGTGATCTGATAAGTTAAAGAGCATCTGTAAATAAAACAAATCAACAAAAATCTAAATATCATTGTATGATTAGCTTCACTGTGCAAGTTCCAATTTACATTTAAGTAAGTAAAAAATCTAAACGTTTATCTTTTTCTTTGAAAATTGTCATTTACTAACATTTGCTGCTTTTCTTTTCATGCAAAACAAATTTTCCATATTCAAAGGCATTCTGTTGCTCATTACCGTCATTGCCATGTTCATAGAATATGCTTGTACAGTTTCTCAAGCTCTCAGAGCTTCGATAAACATCAGCATGGCTTTGGCTGTTGCATCATCTCTCTCTTCCTTATTCCCCTCCCCTGAATCAAAGACACTTGGTATTCCTCCCACTTTGCTACACACTTCATCAATACTTTAAATGCCATGTGTGACAATGTCCTCATCCACTACCTCATTGGTGTCGAAAGTGGTGGCAACATTGGCCCATTCTTTGCATCATCATCCTGCAGCTACGGAGAGAGACCTACACTTTGTCAGATCAAGTGTGACGCAAACTCTGTATATGAGACTGTTACTTTCATATTCCATTTTGAAAATAACCATTCCAGGATAGAATTTCTTTGGGACTGAACTTTTTGAACGAAATATGTGGGAAAACAATGCTTCGAGTATAAATACAAGTTTTATTTACATAAGATAACCGCATAAATTGAATGATGCATCCTGGGAAATAATTATTCTAGGAATGATAGATCGAGGTTCCACTGTAGTATTGCATTAAGTAATAAGCTTGCATTCTGCAAAGGAGAGTCGTGAATATTGATGATATGACATGATAATGCTATTATACAGATTAGTTTGTATCAAATATAATTTGCTTCCTCTTGTAATGGGTTTCCATAACCTGCCATGGCATTTTTAGCAAGATGAGAATATCATATTCAAAGCTTATACTAATAGAAGGTTATTATTGCATTTGTAGTACTACTACATTTTTGTATGATTGATATATTAGTTTGTATGTTATTTGGATAATTTTCAGGTGTCAGTTATAAGCACTGCAGAACAAGCGCAGTCACCATTATCTGAAGCTGGAAGTGCAATGGTCCGGAAATCAAATCGCAGATCAATAAAGGTATGTACAGTAGTAAAAAGTTTGAAATTACAAGGTAATATTTACAAATCAGCTTTCTCAGGTCTTTCATGCTCTAAAATTGATGGAAGATAGTTTGATTCAGATGGTATTCTAGAAGTATATTTTTGCAGCCCTTATGATGGCCATAAAATTTTTGAGATTCTATCACACAATGTTTGCAACCTCCGTTCTTTTTCTTCATTTTTTCCCTCCCTGCCTTTCTCTCTTTTATTTACCAGTAATATTATTACCCATTTTAGGCAATGTGTCAAAATATTAATACTGAATCAATATGACAATGCTTGTGTTAGCAATTCGTGCTTAAAATCAAATGCAATATTTAGATTGAAGTTATTCTTCAAGAATGTGTTATAGTTCATTTGTGAAATTAAGATCATGTTAAAGTCAAACCATGAAACAGTTTTAAAAACAAAATTGTTTTAATTAATCTTGAAGAGATGTGAAAATAAACTTTTTGTTTGCTTCAGCAACAAAATACATATTTCTTTATGGTTTTAACATTCATAGTTAAAAGTGTCAAAAGCATTGCTGAAATTAATCACCTTTAATAAAATGCACTGTATACATCTGTAATATTGATAGTGTGATTTAAATATTATTCAAGTAAATCCTTTAAGGAAGTGCATATTTGATACATGCATGTGAAAAATAATGGTTTGTGGTTTACCTTTATCATTAGACCTTCAAAGTTCTTTTGGGAAGCAGCACTCCAGCAGGTCGAAGATTATCATCATTGAAACCAAAGAGTACAAATAAAGTGAGGAAGTCTATGGGCAGTGTAATACAGAAAATATCAAAGAACTCGGAAAAAAAGGTAATAAACTTGTTTTAAATCCTTTAAATTAAATACATACGATGTTAATAATAAGGAACAAAAACTACTGTGTTTTACCATCATTGACAATTTCCTCCGCACCTTGATATGCACTGGAGAAAGTTTGTGCTCCTACATTTCTTGCATTCATCCTTGTAAACTAATTATTGGCGGGTAAATCTCCCATCATTGATAGAGTTGAAGTGTAAAGATATGCTCAGCAATTGGTGCTACCATCTAAATTTGTTTTCCTAGTGAAATCCTGGTTATATGATGAATGCAAACTGAATTCTTGATGATTTTGACCCTGTTTCATAGAAGTTGACAATTTGACAAATAAGCATATTGTGTCAATTAGTACTTTCATGTAACTTACAATATGCCACATATTACAGGTATAAAATTGTAACTTATGACAGAGTAAATTATGATGGAAATATAATCTTACAAAGTGCATTGTATTTGATAACATATATCAAATAATGAAATCACTATAATTTGCACATCTGTAATAATCTATGTTAAAGGAACAATCTCCGTCACCTTACCACATATTTGACAATAAACGTAAACAAACAAGTTAGCAATGGCTGACAACATTCACTCATAAAAGCTACAGGATCATTTAAGAAAAATGATAATTTCTTCCTAATGTAATTTTTAAGGGAAAAAAATTTAACACTTATTGTAAGTTTGTTATTTAACAGGCACTATCGTATGCCACATTAAGACTACAATTATCATATTGCACATTGCTGTCACACATACTATGATAGGTAAATATTCTCCCTGTTCAATTTGAATTTTATAAATATATCAGTTTTGTTAACATTTTAAAAAAATTGAGCCGTGATTGTAACATACATACCACTAAAATTCAATAAAAAGGAAGGCTAGTTTCGGGAGCCATCGCTCCTATCGTCAGTTCCTTGTCGACTGCCAGCCTCGCTGTTCGTGGTAGATTGATTCGCCTCTGGTGGAGGTTTAATGAACTTTTGTATTAGTACATCACTTGGCAGGATTTCGAAATTAAAAACTTACTCCTCATTCTTCCAAATATAGATGTTTTCCCAGACTATAAGTTCAGTTTTTCCTTTAATATTTTCAAGTAATTTGGGGTTTTTATTAATGCTATCTTCTTTCCAAAAGTGCCAACCTACCGCCAATTTTTTTCTTTATTTTTGGTTTATATTCTTAATGTATTCTTTAGCTTTTTTTTTTTTTTTTTTTTTGTGTGTGTGTGTGTGTGTGTCTTTCCAATATAAACTTTTTCACAATCATTGCAGTTCATCTTATATATTCCTGATTTTATCTTCTTGTTTTGAGTTAAGGATATTTTTAATGGAATGTACTAATACAAAAGTTCATTAAATCTGCACCAGAGGCGAATCAATCTACCATGAACAGCTAGGCCAGCAGTCGACCAGGAACTGACGATAGGAGCGATGGCTCCCGAAACTAGTCTTCCTTTTTATTGAATTTTAGTGCTGTGTATGTTACAATCTCAACTCAATTTTTTTTTAATGTTAATATTTGAGATCACTGTACAAAAGTTCACTATATTTTATACAATATCTGTTTGTCACAATTATGTTTCATAAAACAAATATGTTTAAATATTTTTGACAAATCACTTTTTATTGCTTGTTACTCACCTGTCAAATTGTGAACTTTTATGAAACAAGCTCCTAATACCTTTAGAGCTTATCACATACATTCCACCCAGTTAATACAGATCTTGGCAATGAATAAAGGAACACTTGTTAGCAGATATCTTGCATTAAGCTTGCTTGCATTATCTTGTGAAGTAAATGCTTGGTTCTAAGCAAATTTATTTATTTTTACAGTTTTGAATTAGGACATCACCCAAATAAGGTTATGTATAGTAAATATGCTGTAGACTCCTTTTAGTTTGAACTCCAAGAGGATATAACATAAATCTAAATATCCATAATTTAAATTAGCAAAAACATATACATGTTATTAAATAAAACAAACTTATTATTCACAGAAATACCTGAAATATACCTTAAGAATTGCCATATTTTATGTTGCCCTTGTATAAGATGAAAATCCATTCATAATAATTAGGATAGTAATGTATGAAAAACACATTTCAGTAAGCTTAGTAGTCTTATAATTAGAAGTTTCTTCCAGGCTTAGGAGCCATGGTCTGTTGGAGCTAAGGAGTCCAAATGTTTCATCCCTACCTGTGGAGGACCTTCGCCCAGAAGACTCAGTCCGCGCCACTGAAGATGTCCTTCGCAGGTGGGGATGAAAATTTTGGATTCCTTAGCTCCAACAGACCACGGCTCCTAAGCCCGGAAGAAACTTCTAGTTATAATTCTGACTCCGGCCGTGAAAGCTTCCGACTACTCCAGTTCAGTAGTATTTCAGTCTTTAGCAATGTAATATATTTTCTTCTTCACACTTTTCCCATATCTTTTAGAACTTCTACTTGTTTCTGTAATGTTAAGCTAACATATATGCTGTGCTTCAACATTGTGAATAACTTCTGTACATGGACAAATCATAGCTGTCTTTTGGCCACAAATTTATTGCACTTAAGAAGATTTTTACAAATTTTGTTCTTAAAAATGTTAATGGGTTAGAGGTTTTTAACAACAAAACATCTGGACGCAAAAGAGTTGGGAAATCCACACTATTTAGGAAAGGGTGAAACCTGGAATACAGTACAAGTCAAACAAAAGCTAATTCTTTGGATAACTGTAAACCATTGAAATTGCATTGTTATATTTGCTGTCTCACAACTGCTAAAAGTTCTTGGAAACATTAACAAAGCATAAATTGGAATTCAAGAATAAATAACTGTGTTTTAAATAAATGGTATCTTCTTTTGCTTTGTCCAAATAACAGTTTCAGAAGTTGAAATTACATAGGATTTTTAATAAGGATTTCAAGGCTAATAAAATATTGTTTGAATTATCTCTTTTTTAAATTTTTGAAAGCTTTTCTTTTGTCAAAGTCATATGGAAGGAAAACTTATAAACTGAGTCAGAAAGTTTTAAAACTCTCTTGCTTCCTCTTTTTATCTCAAATAAATTAATCATAAGCCTTACATTAATTCCACTTATCCTCCCTATTTATTGCACTTAAATACTTAATTATCTTTTTATATGTACTCCTGTATTCATCATTGTATTTACTTTTATATTTCGCATATTTAAGTCAACTGATACCAAAAATTATTAAAACCTGCACAAGTATTTGTAGCTAATATCCATTCCAGCTGAAACTACAGCTGACCCTGTGGTAATATTGTTGCTGTTTACATGCCAGTTGTGGGTATTCAGAATGGTGCTGATAGGTATGGGGATCAAATGCAGATACAGTGCATCATGTAATGTTATAAACCATGGGCAGTTCTGTTAGTATTAGGCTTATATTGTAGCAGCTTTCTTTTATTCACCAAAGTGTGGTTTTACTCCTGCTAAAATGGATTTTGTCCCTTACATTGAACAGAAGCTTTGTGAGTGTCTGGATTTCCAAAGCTCATACTTTTCGTCAAAAAAATTCCACCAATAACAGATTTGTCAAAGTTGTTCAGTAGGACAAATTTGTTCCATTTTCATTTTTTACTGCGGGTCGTTACTTTGATGCATAGTCTTTCTGACCTTTTGCACTCTTAGCTTAATTTTTTTTTTTTGTTTGTTTGTTTGTTGCTTACTTTGATGGCCTTTACTGCTCTTGTATATTACTTTTTCTAAAGGATGAGTATGACCTGTTCTCTTTTCCTCCCTACAGAATTGCAGACGTTGAAAATTAACATTCTGCTTTCAGATTTATAAACCTTGGAGTTTCTTCTTTTGGAGGATTTTCATAATTACACACTTATTGCTTCACTGTATTAGAACAAACTAAAGAAACAGGCTTTGTAGTAAACTATATATATATATTCGTATATTATATGCTACCCTCTCACACACAATGAGTAATGCATTTGTTTAATATAGGACAACACACACAACCACATTCAAGCAAGTGCTGCAGTGCACTGATGATCTAAAGTGCCTGTACTGGTATGACATAACAGTCAATTAATCACTTTGCCACCAGTAGCATGAGCTGGAAAGGGTAATACCAATATTGCTGCACTTGTAGAGAAGCTTTTACAACTTACAAGTGCTAGCTAATACTAATACTTCTTTGGTACAAAACTAGGAAAAATCACTTGTACACTTGTAACTCTGAAGATGTAAAGTATAAGTGTAACTGAAATCTTTGTGGAACAGAATTCTGCTAATACAGTGGAACTTTGATCTATCATTCCCAGAACCATCATTTTCCCGAGTGTGTTTAGGCGGTTCAGAACGTTTTACATTATGACATTTGTAAATAAAATGTACATATTTTGTTCTAAAATTTCAGTCCCAAAAAATTTTATCCCTGAACGATTGTTTTCAAACTGGAATAATTGAGGAAGTGGTTGTTACAGTAGTTGTTTTTGGAGCAGCAGGATGATAGCCAGTGTGTAGAATGCCAGAATTGCTGGTGCCTTCAGTATTGACACCTATGTTGCAGTGGACATTAATGTTGTCATATGTGGCATTTGTAGTGTTGAAGTGTGCAATGAGTAGGGGGAGTGGGTTGCACGCAAGGAGGAAATATTTAATTAAAATCATATATGATTGAGTCGAACTACACACTCTTATTGACTTCACTAACAAGTATTTGATTAGCTTCACTGTACAAGTTCTAATTTCTAGTTCAGATTAACTTATTTCTCCATATAGCAAGTGTTTGGGACATGTAAAAGAAGAAGATGATGCAATAGCCAATGTTTGCTAAAGCACTGAGAGCATGTGAAACTGTGGGCATATATCTATGCACATGGCATTGATGGTAGTGAGCAACAGAATATGTTTAATGTGGAAAATTCTTTGTTTAGCATTAAAAGAAAAGAAGCAAATGTCATTTAACAACTTCTTTCAAAGAAAGTGACAAATATGTCAAATTCATGCAAAATGTAGTTCATTGCATTTAAGAACTTTCAAAAAATTATAAGAAATGTTTAAAAAATTCTGTTGGAATTAACATAGTTCAAGTAAGTGGAACAAAATTAGTGAAATTTGAGTGATTTTGTAACAATAATTTGTCATAGTGAAGCTTGTTTGTAAATTCTATCTAATCTGTCATCTAACACACTTATATGCTTCACTTACTTTTAAATATGGTGGGACTGGTTTCGAAGAGACATCCTCTCCATCTTCAATCAACCTGACAATTCAAAGTCGTTGGTTGAAGATGAAAAGGATGTCTCTTCCAAACTAGTCCACTGTATTTAAAAGTAAGTGAAGCATCAGTGTGTGTTAGACAACAGTTTAGATAGAATTTATGCAAAATGTAGTGTTTGCTTAGTATCTTTATTTTTTTATCAATTTCTGTATCTAGTTTTCCTACATCCATACTTTTTTTTAGTCTGGTTCCTCCAGTTGAGGTTCTACTTAACTACAGGCAACATGTCCATACACTGGTAATGTGTTAGACCATACTTTTGTGAAAGAGGGCCCAGTTCTGAGAGAGAGAGAGGTGGCTTTGTGACATTGAATATTTTGTATACACTCACAAAATTCATGCTTGAGAGATTTGGATTGACTTAAATACATGATTGAAGAATTACATTTTGGCTTGAGACCATATGTTACTTTTGAATTATGATCAGATTCACAAACGTGAATCCTGTATTGAAGATTCATGCTATTAATTGAAGAACAATTCACATTTATTCACCAACTTGGAAACATAACAATGAAATTATGATCTGTGTGAAATAAAGAATGCATTAGGTATTATGCTTCTAACATGTCAAAAATGTTCATAAAAAGATTTTAATATTAGGAACCTGGGGGAAAAAATTATAGGAAATAGTAATGGCATAATAGCAAATATTAGGTGACACTAAACTTCACTAACTGATTAACTCATCAGAATATAAATTTGAATAGTTTGGAATTTTCGCAATGAAATATAGTATCATATAACATATTTATAAGGAAGTTGCTCAAATTTCACTAGTTTTATTCCACTTACTTGGACATGTTTCAAAGGCAAATTTTCTCCATATTCAGCACATTTCCATTCTTTGCCTTTGAAACATGTCCAAGTAAGTGGAATATAACTAGTGAAATTTGAGTGACTTCCTCATAAATAATTTTTATATAATCAGAACATGTTTCCAGAACATTCACTCTCATCAGCTGGGGACCGACTAAACCTGGCTGGTGTCGAAGTGACCTCTGGTGGTTCCAATAATTAAAGAGACAGGAGGAGTGCATTGGTGGGATGTCAAAGTTCATAACATGGTGTTTATTTTTCAAAATATAAATCTTCTCCCATATGGCCAATTCCTTGGGATTGTTGGTAGCTTTCAACAGAGGGCTTATTTGGCAATGTCATGGTCATAAGCCCAAAAATGATCTGCAACTCCTGATTTATCTACCTGTTTATATCTTACATTCCTGAAGTGTTCTTTGGTCCTTGTCTCCAAATTTCTTATTGTTTTGCCTACTATGTCTGGTTTAGTACATAAATTGGAATCATTCCTTATATTCAATAGAATCTTTAATTCTGTAAATCAGTATTTGTAAAATTGGATATGCCTCCTTCATACGTATCAAATATAATTGATTGTAGAGCTACTGCTACTGATTTCTGCTCTCCACCGACAGTAACAGTCTGAGGTGTCCTTTTTTCTATATCTTGTTTCTCTCACCTGACTTTGAATGGCAATATTGTAGCTATACTCTTTGGTAGGCACAAAACTGCTTAGCAGATTAGTTCGTTATTCAAAATAATTTATCCTTATAGATTTACAAAATCTGAGGAAATTAACAGTTAAATTGTGCCACATGCTTGACAAGCCACACCTATGGTGTATTAGAGCTTTAGCCAATCAGGGAAAGGATATGTAAATGGATATAATTGTATATACTTGTGGAGTAAGGCCAAAATAAACTCAGTTTACCTATTATGATGACATTGAGCTCTTGAACCACAGAATGGAACATTATACAAACTCACCTGCAAATCATATTCTAACAAATTATTTAAATGCCTATTACCTTTAAGATAATAGTTAGCTACACAAATTAAAGATAGTACATGAATACACTTTTGATAGAATTGTAATTTTAATATCTATACATATTGTATTAGTAAGTCTGCTGACAAAACAATTACATTTACATGTTGCTATGCAAATACTTTTCTCACTCAGGCAGAACTAATTTTTTCTTAGAAATGTTATCTGCTGCAGAAGTAGTTTATTTGTGGGTGCGGGATGTTATATCTCTCTCACAATTTTCTCTTTCAACAAAACCAAACTCCTGATGCAAGCTTATCGTGCAGGAGCTTTAATACATCTTTCCTGTAAGTGTGGTTTTTGCTGGAGACAAGAAATTGACAACATCAAATGATTAGTCGTGTTTTTGCATTTTCCATACAATCTGCTGCATAGTTTGAATACTCATTCTGCAGGCTGTAGCTGTTCTCTGACTCTTGGCAACATCAATCACTGACTTGTTGGCTTCTGCTTCCCTCTTATAGTAGTAGTGCATAGGATACACAAGCTTTCTTGCTGTACTTTTCAGTGCTTCTATCTTGGAGTTTTCTTCAACTGTCCACTCTGCATATTATGTGTATTATGTGTAATACTTATATTAAATATAGCATGATAGAAAAGCAAAAAAAGTGAACTGCTGTATAAATACATTTTCTGATGAACTACACAAAATTTGATTGGCTTTCAAAAGAATGTGATTTTTTCTTGTTATTGTTTATTCTTGCTCACCCACATTCCTACATGGTGAGGACAGTAGCCATGTTCAAACTTTTGCCAATTCTTTCCCAAGTATTCCCTTCATTAATCATACAATTTTACTCCCTTTTTTTTATTTATTTATATACACGGAAGACAGATATTTCTTAAGAGTAAATATGCAAATAGAAATTGCACTAGCACTCACATTTTGCAAGTCTGTTATCTAATATTTATGTTTCCAAATGTTAATAATATTGTTTTATTATGATTAAAGCATATATACTTTATTATTAAATATCAAGTAAATCACAAAGTAATGGATCTACAGATTCTGACACTGACCATTAAACAGCACAATAAATTTGAACTTTTTATCTCTTTCAGAACTGAAATTATCCCATTTTAATTAATTTTCACATACTAATTTCGAATCTGTAGGCAATTTTTTCTATTACTTAACAGTTTTTGAGAGGACATGATGAGTTTTTCACTGCATATGGTCCATAGGCTATAGTCTGCTGTTATTAATTCTTGCTTTTATATTACTTTCTGTAATTATATTTTTTGTGATTTCAACCTAAATAATATATGATCCAAAATTACAACAAAATTATTTTAAGAAGTATAAAATTTTATTTATGTTGCAATGAAAACATAAATATACAAACATTCTAACATTTTTAAAACTTCTTCCTGAATGATTTATGCCCATAAGGTGGTTCTGAAACATGTGTTATAAGTTGTCAGCAGTAATCAGCAAGCATGTTGGGTTCTGATTTCCCTTTGTATCCTCTCCATTTCCAATAAGTCCTGGTGGAACCTTTCCCCACACTCATTACTAACTTTGCCCAAGTTCAATGGAGAAAGTGAATTTTAAGGGAGATATTACATCCCAGTATCTTGTAAGCTCTGAACAAATCTCTGTAATTGTCTCCTCTATAGTTTCCCAAAAAAATTCACACATAACAATATGATCTCCTTTGTAGCCTTTTAGTGTGATGATGTCCTTTATTTGTTTTTTCTTTCTGAATTTCTCTATTTTCTTGTTGACAAGATCTATTGTGTAGCCATTTTTCTGTTCTATATCTATGATTTAAAAAAATCTTAGATATAGCACAGAAAAATGGCTACACAATAAATCTTATCAACAAGATTTTTAGATATAGCACGGAAAAATGATTTTTTTAATCATAGATATAGCACAGAAAAATGGCTACACAATAGATCTTGTCAACAAGAAAATAGAGAAATTCAGAAAGAAAAAACAAATAAAAGACACCACCACACTAAAAGGCTACAAACGAGATCATATATATATAATTCACATTCCATCCATGGGCACACCAAAAATTCCAGAAGATTTTTAAAGAGGCAAACATCATTTTGACTGCAATAAATAAATGTAGTTTAAAAAAAACACTTAAACACCAAAACAAAAGACAAAATTCCACCAGGAAAGCAATCAGACATTTATGAAATCGGTTGCAAAGACTGTGACATGAAATACATAGGCAAAACAAAAAGAAATATTGCCGTATGTTTTAAGGAACACATGAGAAATTTAAAGTATAAGCACACTGAAAAATCAGCAGTGGCAGACTATTTTTGGCAAAATAACCAAAAATTCCAAAAGGAATCAAAATTATTAAAAGCTCTTCAAAAACCCATAGAATTAACGATATGGAAAATATATTTATAAACATCAACAAAGAATTTTTGTTTAACTTTGATCTCCCAAACAACAGTTACCTCATCAATAAGTTCGTTAAAGCTACAGACCGAATCTTAATACCACACTGGGAAGCGGCCAGTGGGACCAGGCTGAAGATGGAGGCAAATGCCTTTGAAACATGTCCAAGTAAGTGAAACAAAATTAGTGATATTTGAGTGATTTCATAATAATAATTTGTCATATTATGCTATATTTCACTGAAAATCCCAGATACAAAAAACTACTTGTTAGAACATGTTTCAAAAGCTTTTGTTCTCATCTTTAGCTGGGGTCTGACTAAACTGGCGGGTGACATGTGACCTCTGGTGGTTCCAATATGCAGCAAATATGAAGTCCATTGGCAAAATGTCAAAATTCATAAGATGTTTTTCTTTAAAATTAAAATCTTTTCCTATATTGCTAATTCCCGGAAATTGTAGGTAGCCTTCAACAATTTTGGTTTCTTTTGTGATGTCATGATTGTGTGTCCGAAAATGTGTAACTGCTGATTTATCCATTTGTTTAAATATTGCATTTTTATAATGTTCTTTGCCTTCTCCAAATTTCTTATTGTTCTACCTATACATATTATAAATTACATTTAAAGCAACACTTTGAACAATGTAACTAAAATAACACTAACTAAAGAGGCAGAAAAAGAATAAAATACATATATTCACAGAAATATCGCTCGCTATATTTCGCACAATTGAGTGATATTTCTGTGCAGCCAACACTACCAATTTTTTAAAATTTTTCATGAACGCCTTGCCCTGTTTGCGCTTGGATATGTGATTTTTTTGAACTCGTGTTCTTTTTTATCATGGAAAGATTAGTGATTTTTTAATATCTATAAGTCTTTTGAAATGTCTGACCTATCTCTAATGAATGGATGAATTCATTGATGATGTAGTGGTATTCAGCTGTGCATTCTTCCTTTTTGAATAGGATGTTGACTAATCTATGAGCCAGACTTAATAATGGTGTGTTTGGTGGTCTAGAGTTGAAGCTATTATTCTTTATGTAATTATCTATGTGTAATTTTCTAATATATACCAAATGAAATGTTTTCTTCTGTGGATTTTAAGATCTATAAAGGGCAAACATCGTGCCTCTTCAATTTCTATAGTGAACTTAATGCAGATTTAGTAGTTTTCGGGCATCCTCTCTCTCTCTCTCTCTCTCTCTCTGGTATTATTCCAAATATGTCATCTGCACAGCAAAACCACGTATTTAAAACTAAATGGAAATGCCTTAGTTATGTGTGCTTCTTCTGTACTCGTGCAGAAATGGAAACGGGGAATTACCCATAGCCTCTTTGTTAGAGAAGTCAACACATGTTTTACAACTTTTATTTAGAAACTGTAGTTCTAGGTTATCAAAGGAGTGTTCTGATATGTTAATTACATTGTCTGGGCAGATTTCTTGAGGTGGATAATGGTTTTTTACACAATATATTGAATTTTTTCTTTAGTTTAAGCATTTTATTTCTCATTAAGATATTTATTTCTGTGTTAAGATTATCTTCTAGATTTTTCCAAATTAGATGTCCTTAATATTTTGGTTAATTTCAAGTGTAAACCATATAATTTTGGATATCTGAACCAAGAGCTTCATGTAATAGTGCCTGGCTTTCAATTGATTTCTGTATGCCTTTATTATTATTGTATTTAATAAACTTTCTTTAAAATTTTGAAGCAATTTTGTTTTTGACACAGTATTTCAGTAATCATATGTTGGCTGCAAAGTTTCTTCTTATTCCTTTGTAGCTTAAGGAAGGATTTTATGTCCTTTTTATCAAGGAAATGTTCATTAAAAGTAAAAAGGGTTAGATCCTATCTTGTTGATGGCACATCTTGTATATATGCTGTATACACATGTTGGTTTCTTTAAACTTGTAATACTTCTCAATGGCTTGTTTGCTCATATGAAGTTGCAAACTGAATAGCAGTTAGAATCAATAAAGTAGATGTAATACCATTCTTTATGTGTATAATCAATCTATTTCACTGTTTCTAACTTGTATTGAAATTACAGTTATAAAGCTAATACCATATTCACACATTAAACACCCAATTAGTTTTGTTTTACAGGATAACTGAATTTTATTTTCCTTCTTTATTACCATGTTAGCATAAAATACAACTCATTGAGTGACCATAAAGTTAACACTTTTCATCTGAACAATCATTTTAATAATTTTTTATATGCAGAAAACACCAGCGAAACAGATAAAAACAGAGAAGAGAACTTCCAGTTCTACAGGAAAGAAAAGGAAATTAGATTATGGCATCAGCTTTGCTGAGAAAGCTGCAAAAAAATTGAAGCTGGAATCACCAAAAACACCAGATAAAAAAAAGATGGCTGCATTATTAGTTTGTCATGGAAAAGTTGCTAGTTCCAGTTCTAAGAAATTACAAGGTAAGAGGCTTCCTTTATGTGTTTTCTTTGATTTCCACTGGTGGGCACATATGATTTTAAGATTTTATAGCTGTGTTATGTCAGATGTGTTACATGAAAATATATTTCTTTTAAGAAAATAAAGTTGATTACTGTTCAATATTAGTCTAATTTGGAATCGAACACAGTGAAACACACACTAATAATCTCTGTGAGTTGGAATATTAAAACACTCTTTTTGGTTTCACTTACATGAGATTTTACTCAGGACAAATGTTTCGTGGAAATGTTTTCCACATCATCAGCTGTTCACAACTAATGGATCATTCGCAGAAGTTGGGTAAGTAGGAGTCTGGGTGGGCTCTTGTGGTCTTGTGATGAACTTAAAGTGTTGTCTGTTTCTGGGATATCAAAATTCATAAGGTTACGCCCATGTTTTTTTTTATATATATATATAAATCCTTTCCCATATATTTAGTTCTTTTGGTTGTTGAAGAGTTTTTAATAAATTTATGCCTTTTTCTATTTCATGGTTTTCATTCCAGAAATGTGCTGCCACAACTGATGTATATATTTGTTTGTAATGAATGTTTCTCCTATGTTCTTTCAACCTAATGCCTATATTTCTCTTTCTTTCCTACACATTTCTTTTCTCAATCCTTTCAATTAATTAACTTAAGGATTCTAAAATATTTTAGAAATATCAAGAGAAAAGACTTAGCTACTAACCAAATACAGTAAATTTGCATTTAATGCAAGAAATTTCAAGTTCAGAAAGTTATTTCTTATGAGCCATATAATTTTGTATTCGATTTAGTATAATTTGCACTAATGCAAAACTCACCTTTAGTGTAAGAATTTGTCATATATATTCATTAGTCTTAAGATGAGCCCCACCATTGCTAATATGAATGCTCTCAAATATCGAAGATCATGGATCAAGCATAACTGAGAGGGCATTGGTTTTACAACAACTAAAACCAATGTCACTTCACTTGTGCTTTAGCATCTGGTGTATGGTGTTCAAAGTGTGTAGCATGAATTATCACCTTGACTTCAGTTTATTCATGCACGTTCTTTCATTTGTCAGTAACTTTGATAAAGTTTTTGTGATGGTGTAAAGGAAAACTTTTTCTGTTAAATGAAGCAAACTGATGATGATTACAATGATGGGAATGAACCAATGAAACCAACCTGCAGTGAAGCTAGTTGCTAGTGTTTAAGTTGTTTGAATGTTTATCACATCACTTGCAATGGATATCTCTGTTATAGAGAAAATAAAGGACATGAACATTTTGAACCTAAAAAGCAACAGTGCTAAAAAGGAATAGCTTTTGATTATTTTGAAAAATTTGTTATCCAGGAGCTGCGTAAACTAAGCAAATTCCTCACCAAGTTGTGTAACTTTAAAAATTAATATAAATTCCTAATTAGGCCTTATTTATTAATGAAATGAAATAACTTACAGCATTACTGGGTGGTATTAGGGGAACAAAATTGGAATTCTTGCAATCCATAAGTGTAACAAAAGAGAAACACATTTTTAGAATTATTATTATTATTATTATTATTATTATTATTATTATTATGGAGATTAAACCACAAAAATTAATGCTATACTATTAATTAAATGAAATGTATGCCACTGATAGACAAAACTATTTCTGTGGGTATTTTTAAATGAAAACATGTTTATGAACTGAGCGCTTGATTATCATCTTTAAATTCACTAAAATACAGAGAAATAACATAAAGTTTTGAATTATCTAGTATATTTAAAATGATGATGTTCATATGTTGTTATAACTCTAAAGTAGTTTTTAAATTTTGGTTTTCGGTTATCACCTTATGGTCAAATTTCCCTATTTTTCAGCAACTATTTTCCTTGTTTTATTTAAATGGTATATTCCAAGTTTTGTTATGAAAAAAACAAATATTTCTGCCACTAGACCAATTTTTAAATTTTGGGTTACAGCTAAACTCCCAGACCTAATGGCCTGATTTCCCTGCTTTCCAGAAACTTTTTTGTAATTTTATTTAAATGGTATACATGGAGATTTTTTGCAAAAAAATATATATATATATATATTAATGCTGCTAGAGCAATATTTTAAATTGTAGATTTTGATACACCTCCATAAATGCTGTTTTGCTTTGTCGAATTTTTACTTAGCTTTTCGCAAATGTGGGTTTTAAGTTTAAAATAAACTTATAATCTGATTTTGAGAACCTATTTTCTTATTTTATTTCAATGGCATATACCGAGTTTCCTTTTAAAATTGCTAGAGTTAATGGTTATATGCCGAATTTCTTTGAGAAAAAAAATTGCCAATACTAGAGCCTGGCCATGCGCACACACTTACACACACACACGGGTGAGGCATTTATAGTGTCATGGCCATTTTCCTCTGTAACAAAATTACATTCTCAATGTCATTTCAAGGCAAATTTCTTTTTTCATGTGAAATGATGGAAAGGGCCTTCCATATTCAGTATAAAAGTTCTAATACATCTATCAGCAAGGAGTCTTGCCTTGCAATAAGAAAATGCTCGCCCTCATACATGTCATTGCAAGGGAAATGAATTGAGGTACAATTTTCTACCATATTTGGCTTATTCCCCTAATTTAGCTCCATTGGACTTCATCTGTCCCTAAACTGAGAAAATCCTTTGTTGAAAAGAAATTTTTGTGTGATGATAAGCTTAAAATCATCAATTGAGTCATATTTTATAGGTCTGAAGGAACTGACTTTCATGAAGCATCACTGGACAAAGATTATTAGTGTGGATAATTTTGTTGAAAAATAAGAATTTTGGAAAGCTATGTCATTTTATGCTTTATTCCAAGAATTTTTAAAATTAATTTCATATTTTGGGGATGTTTTAACATTGTAGTTTAAATGTTAGGAAATCTTGGTATTTTTTGGTATCCAGAATATTATGGACTGGTGCTGCCATCTGGTCAAAAACTTACTTCAACTAATGACCACCATCACACTGGAAGTAGTTCCCTTCCACATGCATACACCGGTCGCATCGATTCTGCCATTTTCCAGGCGCATCTTGGAAGTCAAGTTCTTTGGGGTGTTTAGCACGGACAGCGTTTCTTCTTGAATCCTCTCAATTGTATCGATCCGACGTCCTTTCAATTTGATTTTCAATTTGGGGAATAGAACAAAGTAATGGGGTGCCAAATCAGGCGAGTACAGTGGGTTCGGGGGGCGACCGTCATGTTGTTTTTCGTAAAAAAAGCTCCTGGTGAGCAAGGAATTGTGACGGCCCATTATCGTGATGCAACAGTCAGTTCCCTTGTCGCCAAAGTTCGGGCTGTCGCAAAACATCACAGTAGTATGTGGAATTCACTGTTTGATTTGGTGGGACAAATTCTTTGTGCACAATTCCCTTCTTATCAAAGAAAACGAGGAGTATGCTCATGACTTTGCTCTTCACTAGCCTCATTTTTTTTTTTTTTTTTTTTTTTTTTTTTTTTTTTTTTTTTTTTTTTCCCCACTGGGAGGATTGTTCTTTTGTCTCAGGGTCATAAGCATAATACATCCAGCTCTTGTCGCCGGTAATGACCCTGGACAAGAAGTTTGGGTCATCGGATACGGCCTGACGAAGCTCCATGCAAACTTCAACGAGCTGCGCCTTCTGATCAGCAGTCAGGATCCATGGCAGAAATTTTGCGGCGACACAATGTATGCCCAATTTATCAGTTAACATTCGTTGGCATGTTCCATAACCAATTCCCACTTCATGAGCAAGGTGTTCAATGGTTCGACGTCGATCCTTATGAACGAAGTATTGAACTTTGGCAATAATGTCAGGCATTGTGCAGCTGACGGGCCTACCACTGTGAGCATCGTCTTCAATAGCTGTACGGCCGGCCCTGAATCGAGCATGCCACTCAAACACAAGTGTACGGCTCATGCTTTGTCCCCCAAATACTTGTTGAATCATAGCGAGGGTCTCTGTAACATTCTGCAGCATAGTATATATTATATGCATCTGCTTGTGTTATTAGTATTATGTAAATAATTTATATTGGTACCTTTTTTGTTATGACATATAAAGATTTAGAGAAAATCTGTTGAATTATCTGAAATCTCAATTTAAACCAAACCCCCTCTTAGGGTTAAAAGAAATTTGCCAGATCTGGTAAAAATGCTAAATCGGGGTTATATTGTATTACCAAAATAATCATCCATTTTTAATTTAATTAAATCAACTGAAGTGGAACCTAGACTTTCAAGTGAAAGATAATGGTTTAACATATGCTTACTCTTAAAGTCACAATCTGTTGAAAGCACCTGGTTTCATGGTTGTATTTTGTGACATTTGTGAGTAATTTAAATATAGCCACCAAAAAAGAACAAAATATTTTTCCCCTTTTATATACACTGGTATTCACTACTGCTGCTTCATAATTTTGTCTCAGGTGCTTATAAGTTACAGACCTTATTATTTATATTTATTACACATTTTACATCAGTGATTAATGGATGTAAGGGTAGGAGAAGTTAAATGATGCACCACTCTTATGTTAGAGTGCTGATGTGTAAACATGAAATGATTATAAATTTTTGAGAATTTAGTAGGGGGTATAAAGAATCAGGCTTGAATAATTTGGGTGACAGCCAGGATTGGAACCACAGATATTTTTTCTGACTGATGCTCTAATCAACTGAGCCACCATATCCGAACTGCATTCAATTCTTCCATTCAATTAGTTTTGTTTTCCTCTGGAGTGTTTTGTCTATTGGCCAGGTTATTCAGGTAGCGGGGTCTCATTGATTAACAGGAGGGTGAAACAATATTGCATAAATTAAAAATTAATTTCGTGTTGAAACTAATATGGTAAGCAGTTAATTTATTCTTGGTTAGCTAGTGAGTAAAGTTAATAAACTATGCTCTGTTTACCATTGAATTATACAGAACATGTTTCACAGGCTTTTGCCCTCATCATCAGCTGTGCGTCGACTGCCAGCTTTGTTGTTGGTTGGATGGACTTGGTGTAGCTCTGGTGGACATTTTATGAACTTTAGGATTAATTTGTCTTCTGTTGGGATTCAAAGTTTATAATCTTATCTTCACATTTTTATAAAAAAATTTTCCCATATTCCCAGCTCCAAACATATTGTGTATAATTGAATAATAAGTGGAGCATAAAAGTATTAAATTTACCCACTAGCTAATTAAGAATAAAACAATACATAAAACGATTTAAGAACCTCATTACTTGCCATATTATTAAATGAGGATTTGAAACTGCCTGCCTTCATTCTGCACACATTTTTGGCATTTCTTTAGGAATTTATCCATCACTTACTACAGTTCATTTTGAGAAATCTGTACAGTTTGCTGACGAATGCTATCTTTGAATTCTTGTATGATGTGCAGGTTTACCATGTGCACAGCATTTTTTTAATTTATCCCAGAGCTGATAATTGCAGGCTTTTTAATAGGGGGACTGAGAGAGCCATGGAATTTTTTTCAATCTGAGCGTTGGCAGAGTCCTGTTGAAAAAATGCATGATCATGCTCCCTTTGAATAGGGGGGTTAATATGGTATTAACATAAATAACAAATCAACTGTATGCTAAAAAAAATTGGTCCTATGGTTCTTTCACCATTGAGTTAACACATATGAATGTACCTAAAGACATGCTGTGCCTTAAAACACATGAAGCACAATACACTTTATGTATTCTGTGGAATTAAGAAACAAGCAACACTATGCACATCTGGATACAGCTGAACTGTGACTGAGACAGTCAGCCAATTCTGCAAGTGAGCATGTATACTTACTATCTACTCCATGGTATGGCAAATGATTGGGGGCTCAGTCAAAGATAACCCACACCATGGAGGAAAGCATCAGTGATCGCAAGGTATATACCCTGGAGACCATAAGGTTTTGCATATACAAGCAGACGATATTCGTGGTTTAATGCTTGGGAAGGATACAATAGCTAGGTTGGTTGAAGTGTCAGTCCAGAAAGCTAAAGATCCATGGTTCAAATTCCCTTTGTTATACAAAAGTTTGAAGCCTGATTGTTCATTTCCATATATAAATTAGATTTGGAGGTAGAAGCAGAAGTAGTTGTGAGCATGCAGTTTGCCCTATATGTGGAAATTAGGAAATATGGAACATATTTTGTTAGAATGCTCAGGAACAAATGAATAGAGACATCAAGCAATTTATGGTAAATGGTTGAAGTTATAGAAGCAAATTGCAGCAAAGAAAATGTTTGTTGACCAACGGCAAATAGGAATGTTGAGGTTTGTATAGAGTTAAGAACAAATGATTAGGTGAGGAGAGAGGTTCTGCGAGTTTAATTGTGTTTGCCTTGTGTAATTGCCTGAGGGTGGTATTGTGATTATATGTATAGTAGATAAAAAGTTTATGTGTATAGATGTAACTAGTTAAGGGCAGGGGTTGTACAAATGAGAACGATTTATTGCCGATTTTGGGTGTTATTGAATTGTATAAAATCTTTTAGTATATATTATTATAGTGTTTCTTTAGAACAGGCTGTGCTAAAGTCCTCTGGACATACCAGCAGTAAGCTAGTAGTGAATCAAGGACTGGAGTTTAGTAAATCCTTAAATATAGTTAAGTATAGTATTTAAAATTTTTGTATTAGAGTTATTTAATATACCAGTCTGGAATAGAACCATGGGTTAGAACTAGGCATAATGTAATATTTGTGAACTTAATGATATTTGAATATATATATATATATATATATATAGAGAGAGAGAGAGAGAGAGAGAGAGAGAGAGAGTTAAGCTCAAAATCAAGACTTTAACTTGGCATGTCCAGAACATGGTGAAAAAGTTTTGGGAAATAAATGACCAAAACTCAAGGGATAACTCTTAATATGCATTGGAATCTGATTTGCAAATAAGCATGGTAATTAATAAAAGTTATGAAAGAACTCCAAATTCATTGGCATTAAGTGGTACTCGCCTATGGGCAGGAGAAAACATCATAAAAAGCCAACTGATTTGTTTGAATTTTGAATTCAATTTAGTCCTGCCATAAGAGACACTCATTCTCTAATAAGTGGAATAGAAAAAACATGGTAACATGGTTATAATTACCTAGTTCAATTGTATTTTATCTAACAAAAACAAACCAGGCCTTGATTGTGTCTTTCACAGAGAGAAGGGCAACCATAGCAACACCATCCTCCAGAAGAACAAGTAAAGTACTTGCCATTACTCCAAAAAGGAAAGCCTCTCTGGTACCAAAAAAAAAATCTATGTCAGTGGTAAGTTTATCTGTTTTTCAATTAATCATTCTTGCATTTTATGCCATATCAAATAATAAAGTTGTGCTTTACATTAGGAGAGTGCTTTGTTCATTCTTGTAGCAGATTTCTAAAAAAAAATCATTTATCCATATACACCTTAACAGTCAGAAAGAATGGTAGTTCAGAGTCTGTCATGTATCTTAAAGAACTGAGTGCCAATTACAGTGCAGTGAAAACTAATTACCTAATTGTTACATTATTCTTACATGTCTTCACAATGAATAATAATATTTTTTTACTTTCAGACACCATCACGTGCAAAGAAAGCATTAAGTCTGTTACAAGAGAAGAAAGCCCATACTGTTAGTAAAGCTCTAGTTATGTCACTTGAAGGCAAGAAGTTGTCCACAAGTATGCGTGTACATTCGAGCAAATTCAGTCGTGGTCCACTGCAATTTGCAAATTCAAACATAAAGCCAAAGAGCATAACAAAATTACCAATCGCTTCTCGCAAATCTGCAGCATTGATAAAATCTGAAAACATTTCAGAATCAGAAAATGAGTCCTATACCTCCATGATTAAGTCCCCATTATCTACTAGAAAATCCAAAGGAAAAGCAAAATCAGAACAAACTTCGCCTTCACTGAAAGTGTGCAAAGCAGTTGTTTATTTAGGCACACCTGTAGTGCAGAGCTCAGAGCTTAGAGCTGCTGATGGAATATCAACATCAAAGCCTTGGGCTACAGCATCTCTTTCAGCTTATAAATCAAGTAAATCACCAATCTCCCCTACAGTATCTTGGTCTCCTGAAGGTGTATCTTCAAGTCCAATATTATCAGCAAGGAAATCAGTTTCTAATACTAGATCCATTCACCAATCCCCAATTTCTAGGAAGTCCAGAGCTGATACTTCACTATCGTCAAGCTCCCCACCTTTGTCAATGAGAAAATCAAGAGCAAATGTATCTGCAACACCTAAACCAACAAACAAGTCACCAAGTCCATTAGGATCCTCCAGAAAATCCAGGGCTGCTGCCTCTATGGCTATATCTACAACCAAGAGGTCATCTCCAATCTCCCCAGCTGTGTCAGCAAGAAAATCAAGAGCAGATGTATCCTTTTCTACTTCTAGACCACTAAGTAAATCACCAAGTCCTTTGGGATCCTCAAATAAATCCAGCACTAATACCTATATTGTTATTCCTAGAACTAAGAGCATATCTCCAGCAATGTCGGCAAGAAAATCAAGGACAAATGTATTATCTACCCCTAGATCAACAAGCAAGTCACCAAGTCTGTTAGAATCGTCAAGAAAATCAAAGCTTAAAGTCTCTTTTCCAACTCATAGATCAAAGATTACTTCTCTAAGCTCCCCATCTGTGTCAGCAAGAAAAACAAAGGTTGATTTGTCTGCTACTCCTAAACAAACAAACAAATCAAGTCCTTTAAGATCCTCTAGGAAGTCCAAGTCTACTACCTCTGTGGTTACTTCCAGAACCAAGAGCATATCTCATAGTTTTGCATCTGTGTCAGCAAGAAAATCAGAGGCAGAGGCATCCTTTTCTCTTGCTAGATCAGCAAGCATATCACCAGGTACTTTGGGATCTTCAAGAAAATCAAAAGGTAAAGCCTCCCCTGCTACACCTAGAACTAAGAGCACATCTCCAAGTTCCCCAGCTATATTGGCGAGAAAATCAAGGGAAAAAGCAGCCTTTTCTACTACTACGCCAATCAGCAAATCTCAAAGTTCTTTAAGATCCTCAAGAAAATCAAAAGGTAAAGTCTCCCCTGCTACTCCTAAAACTAAGAGCACATCTCCAAGTTCCCCAGTTGTGTCTGTGAGAAAATCAAAGGTAGAGACGTCCTTTTCTACTTCTAGACCAACAAGCAAATCACCAAGTCCTTTGGGATCCCCAAGAAAATCAAAAGGTAAAGTCTCCCCTGCTACTCCTAGAACTAAGTCTACATCGACATCTCCAAGTTCCCTATCTGTATCAGCAAGAAAATCAAGGGGAGTGGCATCCTTTTCTACTACTAGACCAACCAGCAAATCTCCAAGTCCTTTAAGATCCTTAAGAAAGTCAAAAGGTAAAGTTTCCCCTCCTACTCCTAGAACTAAGAGCTCATCTCCAAGTTCTCCAGTTGTGTCTGTGAGAAAATCAAAGGTAGAGACGTCCTTTTCTACTTCTAGACCGACAAGCAAATCACCAAGTCATTTGGGATCTCCAAGAAAATCAACAGGTAAAGTCTCCCCTGCTACTCCTAGAACTAAGAGCACATCTCCAAGTTCCCCATCTGTATCAGCAAGAAAATCAAGGGAAGAAGCATCCTTTTCTACTACTAGACAAACCATCAAATCTCCAAGTCCTTTAAGATCCTCAAGAAAATCAAAAGGTAAAGTCTCCCCTCATACTCCTAGAACTAAGAGCTCATCTCCAAGTTCTCCAGTTGTGTCTGTGAGAAAATTAAAGGTAGAGACATCCTTTTCTACTGCTAGACCAATCAGCAAATCACCAAGTCCTTTGGGATCCCCAAGAAAATCAAAAGGTAAAGTCTCCCCTGCTACTCCTAGAACTAAGAACACATCTCCAAGCTCCTCAACTGTGTCAGCAAGAAAATCAAGGGCAAAGACATCCTTTTCTACTGCTAGGCCAACAAGCAAATCACCGAGTTCTTTTGAATGTTCCAGAAAATTTGGGGCTAATGCCTCTCTATCTACTCCTAGCTCTCCAGTTGTGTCAGCAGGAAAATCTACAGTTGATGTATTGTTTTCTACTCCTATACCAACAAGTAAATCACCAAGTCCTTTAAGATCCTCCAGGAAGTCTAAGGCTACTGCTTTTGTGGATACTTCTAGAACCAAGAGTACGTCACCATGCTCTCCAGCTGTGTCATCAAGAAAATTAAAAGCAGATGTACCTTTTTCTACTCCAAGACCAACAAGCAAATCTCCAAGTCCTTTAAGATCCTCCAGGAAGTCTAGAGCTTCTTCTTCTATGGCTGCATATGGAACCAAGAGCATATCTCCAAGCTCTCCCATATTGTCAGCAAGAAAATCAAGGGTAGATGTATGCGATACTGCTAAACCAACAAGCAAATCTCCAAATCCTTTGAGATTCTCCAGGATGGCCAAGGCTAATGCTTCTGTAACTATACTTAGAACCAAAAGCACATCTCCTAGCTCTGAACCACTATCAGTAAGAAAATCAAGGGCTGATGTATCCTTTTCTACTCAACCAGCAAGTAAATCACCAAGTCCTTTGAGATCCCCAAGGAAAGATGAAGCTTCTGCTGCTACGCCTAGAACCAAGAGCTCATCTCCAAGTTCTCCATCCATGTCCTCAAGAAAATCAAGACTAGGTGTATCCTTAACTCCTAGACCAATTAGCATGTCACCAAGCACTCCGATATCTGCAAGAAAATCCAGGGATAGTGCCTCAGTTGATAAATCTAGAGCTAAGAGCACATCTCCTAGTACACCACCTGTGCTAGAAAAAAAATCCAAAGCAGATATATCCTCTTATACTCCTATATCAAATAAATCTCCAAGTTGCTCAGAATCTGTGAGAAAGTCTAGGGCAAGTGCCCTTGTATCTACTCTTAGAGCCAAGAGCACATCTCCAAGCTCTCCAGCTGTGTTAGCAAGAAAATCAAGAATTGATATGCCCATTTCTATTCTTAGACCAACAAGCAGATCATCAAGTGCTTCAGGATCTTTGAGGAATTCTGAGGCTGGTGTCCTTGTTACTACTCCTGAAGCAAAGAGCACATCAAGTTCTCCTGCAATAGGAGCTACAAAATCTAGGACAAGTATATCCTATTTTACTCCTGGGTCAATAAGTGTTTTGAGATCATCAAGAAAATCCAGGTCCAATACCTCTGTTACCACTTCTAGTTCCAAGAAGTCATCACCAAATTTGTCACTTATGTCAGGAGATGATATATCCTTTGCTTCTCCAATTCGAACAAATGAATCTCCATGTTCTGTAACATCCTCAAGACAATCCAGTTCTACTGCCTTAGTTGGCACTCCTAGAAGAACATCTTCAAGTTCTCCTGCACTGTTAAGAAAATCTATCATTAAATCAAGTAATGTACACTTTAATACTCCAAGACCAAATAGTAGATCCATTATTTCTCCTGTATTATCAATAAGGAAATCCAGAGGTCTTGCTTATGCATCTACACCAAAATCTGTTCGTAAGTTTTCAAGAAGATCTGTGTCTCTGAGCAGATCTGTAATTTTAGAGGAATCTTCAACGATGAAAGATGTAGAAAATTTAAACTTATCACGCAGTATGTCAGGAACTACAAAAAGGGCCTTGGATATATCTGAACATTCAGGATCAAAGAAACAGAAGTTGGATTACGTAAGTACACCAGCAGCAGATCGTTTTGACACTTCTAGAAATGGTTCACTGAAAAAATTGTCTTGGTCAGAGCGTCTCAGCACTCCTATCACCTCATTTGATTTTAGTGCTGTGAAAACTCCATTTATCCAGGTTGAAAGATTTGTTTCACCGTTATCAACTGAAATGCCACATGTATACAGAAGGGGACAAATAAATGAGAGCTTATCAAAATCATTTGTAGAATCTCTGAATTCTCCAGATTTGGTTAAAACACCAAAGGCTTCCACAACAAAGCTTCCTAAAAATTCAAGTGAAATTAAGGGTGTTAAAAAGTTGGTTAGAAGTCCAAAACTCCACAAGTCTCCCAAAAATGATTTAACAGATATTCGAGGAGTTAAAAGGTTAGTAAGAACCCCAAAAAGCCCAAAGTCTCCAAAAAATGATTTAACAAATGTTCAAGGAGTTAAAAAGCTTATGAAAACTCCAAGATATCCCAAGTCTCCCAAGAATGATTTAACAGATGTTCGAGGAGTCAAAAAACTTATGAAAACTCCAAAATATCCAAAGTCTCCCAAGAATGATTTAACAGATGTTCGAGGAGTCAAAAGGTTATTAAGTACTCCAAAAAGTCCAAAGTCTCCCAAAAATGATTTAACAGATGTTCGAGGAGTGAAGAAACTAATGAAAACCCCAAGAAGTCCCAAATCTCCCAAAAATGATTTGACTGATGTGCGAGGAGTCAGGAAATTGATGAAAACTCCTAGGGTTCCTAAATCTCCACATAATGATCTAAGTGATGTTAGGGGAGTTAAAAAATTGATGAGCTCTCCAAAAATTCTTAAGTCTCCACGTAATGATTTGACTGATGTTCGAGGTGTCAGAAGATTAATGAAAACTCCAACAAGGCCTAAGTCCCCTAGAAATGATTTGACTGATGTTAAGGGTATTAAAAAGTTGATGAGCTCTCGAAAAGTCTATAAATCTCCTAAAAATGATTTGACAAATGTCCGAGGAGTTAAAACTCTCTTGGGCACTCCCAAAAACCAGAAGTCCCCACATAATGATTTAACTGATGTACGAGGAGTTAAAAAACTAATGACAATTTCAAAAATTCCAAAATCTCCTAAGAATGATCTAACTGATGTTAGGGGAGTAAAGAAGTTAATGAAAGCCCCCAAACAATTGAAATCACCGAGGAACGACTTAACAAATGTTGAAGGCGTGAAAGAATTAATGCTAACCCCTGAAAAAAAAATCTCTCGGGAAGTCTGTAGGGCATCACCCTCAGAAAGTAGACGCCTACCACACTGGAATCCAGAAGTGAAACAGTCACCAGGAAGAGCTCGTCGGGGAAAAACTGTGGTGCTGGTCAACAAGGTTGATGAGCGGACACCACCAAAAAAAAGGAAAGCTTCAGAAACTGTGGCAGATCAAGTGCCAGAAATTGGATCCACTACAGTCGAGGTATGTGTCATATTTTATAAGGATATCCAAATAGAAAATAAAGAAAAATTTTATATGATTTATATTGCAGCCGCATTACAAAGGAACTTTAAATGAAAACCATTGTTAATGATTGTGCTATCAATAAATATATTTGTGATTAATTAATTTGAAAAGATGAAGTCTTTATCATTACTTTAGTTATAGAGGAGTTGCTGCAGTTAAGAAAGAACCTCGTTTCATGGCAAAAACAGGGGCAGTTAAGTTCTGTACTTTTCACTTTGTTTAATGATATTTCATAGGTAATAAGTAAGACTAAACAGATATGTACCAATAATAAACAATGTAGAAATCTTGGGTCCACTCTTTGCAAATGAATCTGTAGTAGAATGAATAACCAATGAGGTATACATGAAAACAATTGAAGCAATAGATTTTTGTAATTAATAAATACAAAGTTGTTAAGCTGTAGATGAGAAACGGTATTTGCAAAATACAGAAATTGAAGTGGCTATTAGATTTGGCTATCTAGGAGTAAAATAAAATGATCAAAAGAAAAAGGCAGTAGTTAAAGAAAAACTTCTTTTGAAAGCCATAAGGACATGTATTTAAACAAAATACCAGAAATGGAAGTAAATTGGTTGGGAGAGAGTATTAGGCTGTAGTAGAGTTTAATATGTTATATGAGGTTGAGATTTGGGGTTTAGAGGAAGATTGGGTTAAATGTGAATTTAATTTTTAGAAATTTTTGCAAACATATTGTGCATTTACCTAGAACTTCACCAAATGGAGCTGCATAAGCTGAGCTAGGAAGAAATGGTAGTAAAGGGAAAATAGTTGAAAGAGTATTGAAATATTAGTACAAAATAAGGAATTTGGAGAAACAAAATATTTTTAGGCTTTGTTTGGAAAAGAATTAATCATGATGAGATTTCGATTTTAAAGTGATCCTGCATAAAATTGTTTTGGGAATATTATGGAGGTATAGGGAATTGGCAGAAAATGATTTTTGGAAATAAATTAAATCTAAAGCAGAAAAGGTTGAAATACAGGAAATATTTGCTATTTTTACAAAATAAAACATCATTTGAGTATAAATTGAGAAGTGAAATTAAAATTTTGTTGAAGTGTCTAAGTAGCAAGAGAACAATGGGGGCCAATCTAATTGAAAGAGTTAAGAATATGGGCAAATGTCCAATGTGTGGATTAAGCTATAATTGTCATATATTTAAAATGCGAAAAAAACTAAGATGCTTAGGGAGTATCCAGGATTGGAAAAAAGGGCTAAATTACCAAGGGAAATAGTGGGTAGAAAGATGCTAAATGTAAAGTTATGGAAACATTAGAAATAAATGGTTCAGCAAAATTAGTAAAGATGGTGAAGAAGAGAGTCAGAATTATTGTTAGATAATAGGTTAGAATGTGGAAGTTCCAGTAGCTGGACAATCACAATGTTGGAGCTTATAGGGACTTCAGTAACCCAGCAACTAGTATAGGTAGTGTCTAGGTATAAGCAGGTTTGAAAAATAAATGGTTATGATTGGTTTAAAAGATCAAGGAAGGAAATTTCTATCTTCAGGATTGCCAAAAAATAGAAATCTTGCTTTTTTCAAAAGTGCAGACATAGCCGTCTGGATTTGCTGAGGGCTCTGGTTGCACAAGTATTAATAGAAACTATTAAAATTGTAAATTGTTTATTTTGCGTTTAATGTGTTTACTTGTCTATTTAAACTGCATGAATTTGGTTTTGTTTATATATTTTTAATAAATGTTGCATTGAGTGTGAATTTGGAATTGGAAGAAATAAATTTATTAATTTTTGGCAAGATTCTCTTTCCCTACTACTGTTTGTGCTCGGTGTGATGTCCAAGAGTTTGGACGGTTGCTTTGCACAATATAAAAGGCTGTGGCAATAGAAATATTAGCCCAATCCTCCATACACTTTCCAAAGGCCCTCACTGGTGGTGGGACATCTAGAAGCAAGATCTTGCTTTTAACAAACCAAACAAAAAACATCCATGGATGATACATCTGCTAACTTCATGAGGATTGATTGATTATCACCTATCATTTAAACACCTGTTCAGCATCTTTTTGAATGATAGTAGAAGAGGGATGTGACTAGGTGCCTTATTCTATGTTATTCATACAATGGAGGAATTTCTTCAATGAAAATCCGATGTATGATCTCCTGGAAGTAGGCTACCTTATTTGCAGTTCTCCCAGGTGCAGTATTTTTCCAAATGAAGTTAGAGTGCCCATTTTTGACCCATTGGACAAAAGTAAATGTTTCATTGTCAGTTTGTATCATCCAAATATACCATAGCCTTGTCCAGAGAAACCCTGCATTAACATTTTTCACCCCCAAGATGCAATTTTGTATCATTGATGGGTGTTATATGAATGCTGCTCTCTCAAGGCATGTCCATGTTTTGAGACTGTTCTAGCACCAAATTTTCATTAAATATGAGGTTTATTATGCCTTTGGATATTCCTGTGCAGTTGGCAAGGCTTTCGTGAGTTACTGCTTTCTTGACAAGGGCCACTATTGCTGCAGTTCGTTTTGGCTGTGCTTTATAATTTTTTTGCACTTTAGATTTCAGATGAGAATTCATTCTTGAGTAAATAGCCCAGACTTGCTAATGATGATGTCCTTCGGTTTGCAATGTTTTACAATTATTGATAGACTATGATTGGTTGCATAAGCCTTTAGATTTCTACTCAATAGTTATCTATTCTCTAAAAGTTATCAAATATATACTTTGAATGGGTCTCTGATGCAAAAATTAACTTTTCAATAACATTCTCTTTGATAATGGTATTCAGATTTCTTGAACAGATGGCAACACACTGCATTTTTAAAATCAGATATTCAGTATAGTGCCTGCAAGTAGCCTTGTATCTAGATACCCATTAAATGTTTTATGCTCAAATCGAGCAAGCATTTATGAATTATTAAAAATTGTACTCTTGTGGAAAACAGGTTACAATGTTGCAACATTTCTAATTTTGCTTATTGCACACAACTAATGTTAAATGGTGTTTATAAAGTTCTGCATTTTCTCCATCAGGGGACTGTGCACTCTTGAGTGCCATATACCCAAGAAAAAGCTACTTAGTTAAAAGTGAATCTTTTGAGTTGATATCTCTATTCTTTTGCAGCATTTTTATGTAAGTTTTCCTCAAAAAGTAGTGATATTTGTTAATGTTTCTTAGTTCTGCATGCATTAGATTTATGCATGTTAAAATTGTCACCCATCAGAATTGAAAACTATCATAAGCATAAAACCTTAAACCAAGGATAACCATGCTTTTATTTATAATCATTTTGATGGGTTATATCTTGCACAGTTCTTCGGTTATATAACATTGCTACTGTTCAGGCCCAATTATTTGTTCATCATCAAGGATGATGACAGCAATGATGCAGTATCCATTCTATAAAGAGTAAGAAGTTTTAAATAACACTTCCTAAAGAACATGTATTAGATTTCAAATAAAATATTTAAAAAGGTATTTATACCAACCTGATGATTCAGAACTAGGAAATAAAAAAAATTTAGTATTTTGACACACAAATGACCAATAATTTTAGAATGGATTTGTCAGGTATCTTTATTACTAAAATTTCACCACAAAGACATAGGTTAATCAAGGCTTATGAGAGAGATATTTGGTGAATTTTTTCGAAGTAAGTTATTTAAGGTAATTTTCATAACTACTGTCTCACTTTTCAGAAACTTATTGAAGGGATAAAATCATTGTGTAGATATCTTATATTTTGTAAAAGATTTATCTATTCAATAGACTATCAAACAGATAACCGGCATTGAAAACCCATTAATATACCCTAACCACAAATCTAATTTTTCTCCCTCCTCCCTGTTGATCCTGGAGGTATAGTGGTAACCATACTTGCCTTCTAAACCAAAGGTCGCGTGTTCAAACCCAGCCAGGATTGATGGCTTTTTTGGGGCGTAAAATCGTAAGTATGGATTCCTTCAGAAGGGAAGTAAAGCTGTGGGTCCTGTGTTGTACATTTACGGCGCCATATAGAACCGTAAGCCTGAAAAACGAGGCCTCTGAGCAAAATTTGTCAGCCATTTCACACCCTAAATAGAATGGGGCACTGATGACCTGAGATGTTAAAGAGCATCCTTAAATAAACAAATAAAAATTCTCCCTCCCCATTTTTCACCAATTCTTGCATGCAGCTCCAGATTCACACTGTCACTCTTATGAGATTGCACATATGCAATAAAAATAGCAGTAGACTAATCATTCAAGGTTGTCCAAGCATAACTGAAGCAACCCTGCATAGTGAACCTTATAAATTTCAATTATTGTGAATATGTGACATATGCTTATTTGTTTTAGGCAGTGGTTTTCCATGACTTAACTCTTTTTGTTTTCTTGTAGGAAGAAAATGAAATCAAGCAAATAGGAAAACAAAGCCCCATGCAAGCTGGCAGCCCAGCAAAGAAACTTAAGTTGGCAGAAAAAAACACAAAACAAAAATCAAAAAATGTAAAAGTTCGCTTTGATGTCCCTGCCAATCCAGTCAGGTCTACCAGGGCACGGAAAGGTGCTAAGACATCTCCAAAAAGAATGAGTGAGGAGGTAGAGGTGGTATCATCTCAGATTTTGGAAACAGTACAACTTAAATCTCCTCCAGGAAAACGTAAAAGAGGAGCACGTTCTGCAACAGATGTAAGCAAGAACTCTCCACCAGCAAAACGTAGTAAGGGGGTTAAACACACTGCAGAGGTGAAAGTTTCAGAGGACCAAATATCACCACTGACAACAAGGAGAAGAGGAAACAGATCTGAGGCCCCTGCTCAAAGTGACAAGGGAAAGAAAAATGAAGATTCTACCAAAAGTATAAACGAAATAAGCACACATGTAGACTCTCCTGTTACAAGAACCAGAGAAACCAAAGGTAAATCAGCTGCCTCAAAGAAAGGAAAAGGAAAGGTTGTCGATAATTCTACTGTGGGTCAGAAGAGCACAGAAGAAGAAAATGTTGAAACTATATGTCAGATAAAGACAACTAGTAAAGGTGTGGATACTTCTACTCCTACTAGAGGCAGGAGAACAAGAAAAGGCACAGTAATACAAGAAAAAGATGTTACTTCTCCAAAGAAAACTAAATCAGATGAGAGGAATGTATCTCCAAATAGCACCAAAAAAATATTACCAACTGAATCACCTTCCCCAGTGAAAACGAGGAGGACAAGGGCAAAATCTGTAGTTGTTGCCTCTTGCATTGCTGCCCAAAAGTTATCTCCTGTTGTAAAGCCAAGTCCTAAAAAGGCATCACCTTCAGTATCAAAGAAAAAGCAAGAAACAAAACCAATTATTGATGCTGAATCTTCTCCAGTGAAGAAAACACAGACAAGGTCTAAAGGTACGTATATTTAAAGTACTCGTATTTTCTCTATGAAGCTCCTTTTAATACTTGAGAACCACTGAACATTTTTACTTTTCATTTAGTATTATTTGTCCTCCAAATATTTCCAGTACCATTGTGATACATGTTTTTCATTACCTTGTCTGTCCTATGCCATATACTCTGCTTAGCTACCTGTTCATTTAGATTTCATCTTCATCACTTTCAAATTGCTGGCCATCATGGTGCTTTTTGAGTTGAAGGTAAAGATGGAAATCATTTGGTGCAAGATTTAGTTCATTTGGGGGACTTCAGAAAATTTCTCATTTAAGCTATCTGAACAAATCTTGAGTCCTTTCAGATTAGTGCAGGAGAGCATTATTAAGCAGAAGCAGTAGTTTGCAAATCAAACATTCAGGGCATTTGCATTAGATTAAGCTCATAGTTTTAGCTGTTAAAATATATGACTGGATTTAGTTAATGACACATTTCATAGTGATTTAGTTTCATGATGTTTGGTTAATTATTGCCAAGACAGCACAGACACAAGAAACCGCTTGAATTATGACAGTGTTACTCAATAAAATATGTCAGATCATTTAGTTAATTATTGCAGTTTTGTTTTTCATAGATAAAAAATAGCAAAACTTACTTTTTGGTAGACCATTTTACAAGTCATCCTTTATATTACAAACACCGCCACGGGTGGCCGAGGTCGTTAAGGCACGGACTCGTGAGCGGGAGGTCTGCGGTTCGAATCCCACCAGGACCGTCCTCCCTGACTGGGGTTTTTACCAGGTTTTCCTCAGTCTTCATAACTGGCAAATGCCGAGGAGGTACATAAACTTAGGCCTGGAACGCTTGCTTCCTTCCTTAAAAAAAAATCCTTTCCCAATTTATCATTTCATCTCATGTATCATCAGTGTCCACCGCCTGTGGTGCCTCAGTAGTGAAAACCGGCGTTAAACACTACTCAAAAAAAAAAATTACAAACATGATAAGGAAAAAAGAAAGCAGTACTGAAATTTTATTTGTGGGCAGTATCTACATAGTTAGGGATTGCAGTGCTGCGACTCTGATGTGGGCCTGAGTTTGGCTGCTAGTCAAGAAATGTTATTTAAGCAAGGGTTTTTTTCCTTACCCTATAAGATAAGATAAATATAAGGTAAACTTAAAGCATCAACAGATTGTGTGCTCATTTACAATATCATTTCATTAATTTAATTAATGATCTCAAAACTCTTTGGCATTTGCATCTGTTGGTCCTAATGGTTTATTGGTAATCATACGTGCCCCTTAACCCCAGGTCGATGGACTCTTAGGATGTAAACCTCTAATATGGCTTCCTTTATGAGGGAATTAAAGTAATGGGTAATGTGTCGTAGATTTATGGCAGATAAAAGAATCTCAAGCCAGATAGAAGAGGCCTTTTAAGCAAAATTTATAGGCCATTTCGTGCCTTGAATTGAATGGGATGCTAATAAACAGAGATGTCAAAGAACATCCTTAAATAAATGAAAATGGAGCATTAATTCTTAGAAAAAATAAATAATTGTTTTCAATAGGAGTGTAACATTGGTTTTGGTTAATACACAAATTAAAGGATATTATATAATTTCAAATCGTGTTTAATTATTATTAATTATATAGTTGTAAGAAAAAGGCCTTATTCTGATTAAGAAGGAAAAATTGGCAAACTTTTATTGCTGTATAAAATGACTTTGATTTTAAATATATGGGATACTTTTGGCCAAGTGCAGTAACCTCTGGTGTTTTCATTTTTTTTTTTAACCTGGTATTCCAAGGAAATTTGTCCACTTGATTTTGCTTGCTCACAAAATTGCAAATTTGTTACTTTTGAATATATCCGTATTTTCCCAATTTGAAGTAATTTGTTGCTCTCACTGCCTACAAGAATCTATAAGAGGAGTTTTAATCTGATTAATATTCCTTTGATATTATTGCAAATACATATCTGTGGCTCATTTTAAAAATTAACGGAAAAGCATTTATGATGTATGTTTCAAAAAACTGATGAATGAGCCTGCTAGAAATGAAGAAAGTGGATTTCATGGCTAGATCTGATACTTGTTGGTAGCTTTATGGTTGAATACAAACAAATGTTGCTGTGTGGATAAATATGTGAATTTTATTAAATAATTTATTTCTTCCATTTTTAAATATATACTTTTTAATCATTGAGGTTTTATTCCCCAGCATTCCTACAGACACACGCAATAGTTAAAAATCTTAACAAATTGAGAGTACAAAAATCCATAAAGACATTTCTACACCTAAAAATATTGAAGAGCATTGTGAATATAGCAGATTTGCTTATCCACAATATCTTCAAGAACTTGGCATAAAATTATCACCAAAAATAAATACAATATTAAAAACTTATTAGATTCATTGTTGAAAGATAGCATAGCACCAGAGAAAAAGTTGGGTATATATGCAATATAATACTTAGAGTGTAATTTAAAATACATGGGAAAAATGAAAATGTTTTTGGAAAAAAAAATGAAAGAACATTTTAGAAATTTATGGCCAAAACATTTGGAAAAATCGGTAGCAATTTACTGTTGGAAACAATCATAAAATTAAGCAATGAGCCATTTTGTTAAAAGGAATACACATACCCGATGGAACTATCCACATTGGGAAAAATTTTCATCCTTAAAAATCAAGACAATTGATGAATTTTGACATCTCTCCCCCCTCCCCAAATGAATGTATTCATTCAGCCAAAGTAATTTACAGTTATTACAATAAACACATGGGAGTATTTTAATTTTTATGCATGATAACCTACAATTTCTGAATGTAAAATTTTAGTTTATTAGAACCTTAAAATGTATAGTTTAATAATTCATAAATTGGTAATTTGTAAACATATATTTATGACATTTATTTGTGTTCTTGTGTGATAAATTCAGCCTCAGAATTTGGCCCTGTATATATGTTGCACCCTGTACAAATTACATAAAATATTTTATATTGTAGATGCTGAAATTCTCCTAAATCTTATTGCTTACACATTTTTTAGGCAAGAAGGAAACTTCACCTAAAGCAAAGAGCAGAAAGGTTGCTGAGAAGGCACCATCACCATCGAAGAAGTCCTCTCCAGTTGCAACGAGGTAATCATGTGTATGATAATTTCTGAATATATACTGATATTTATAATTGTATGAAAATGCAACCCTTTTATTTCACAAACAACAAATTCTGTTAAAATGGATGTCACTAATGGGAAAGGTTAATATTATACTTCTCCTAAACATTTTGCAGTGTTCATATTTAGTAAATTTAAAGCCATATAAAATATGTTAAGTTTGAGTAGTACCATATTTTGTTTTTATCTTTCTCTTTTCTTCAAGTGTAAATTTGAATTTTCGAGAATAACGTCTGGTTAAAATTTACTTGGTCATTCATTACAGAGTTTCAAAAAGCCCATTATCCAAGAAGTGAAACAATATTTGTTTCACAAACAGCAAAGTGCATCATTTTAGACAAACAGCAGGTTTAATGGTTTTTTCATCCATTTCATGTAGTTGGTGGGTCAAAGTAGGGCAATACTAACCATTGTAGTTGTAGTATCCATGCTGCATTTTTCAAGTTCTCGCATTTACAACTACTACAATGTGAATAAGAATTTGTCTTTCTCTTGCATCCAGACATTTCTGGCAGCTTTTTGGAAAATTTTCATTAATGTACATCAGTTCATCTTCCAAAGTTAAATCAGGCTACATATGAAAGCATACCAGGTCACTTGTCCACAAATTAGGCAGATGATAATCCCTTCAGAGTTAAAATATGTAGAACAATCTTTATGGTTTCACTTACATGAGATTTACTCGGGGCATGTTTCAGGGAACAATTGCCACACCCTCAGTTAAAGGACTGTTGGATCATTCATAGAAATGGGTAGGTAGGTATCAGGGTTGACTCTGACTTGAATAAAGAGCTATCTACTTCCGGGATGTTTTTCTCATGTTTTTTTTTTTTTTTTTTTTTATATATATATATATAAATCCTTTCCCATGTGTTTCTTTTGATTGTTGAATATTTTTTAATAACTTGATGCTTTTTCTATTTCATGGTTTTCATTCAAAAAATGTGCTGCTACAGCTGATTTATCTATTTTTTTGTAATGAACCAAGACATTATTCCAAAATGGAATGGTTTCTGAGTTATTCTGGTGATGAAGCAGGTTTTACTGTATATTCATATAGAATGGTTAACACTATGTATTTTATACAGGGTGTTATGAACTATACTGAAATAATTTCAGAGAGTGTGGAGATATCGTATTTTAGCAATTTGAGATAGTAAACGTATGGCCTATCCATTCAAATTTCTAAGCTCTAAGTTACTAAAGCTCTACTGACTAATGAAAATGCCCCTCAAAAACATAACACCCAATAATGAAGGGTGGTTTCTGATTGTATTACTCTGGTGCAATAATTATGACATTAGCTTTCCAGTAAGAGGATGCCCTTTTCTGACTAGGGCCTAATAATACAACTTTTAGCCTACGTTTTAAGATGTTCAATTTGTGCGCTTAAATCTTATCATATCAACTCATATAATTACAACGGTTGCTTACAAAAGGTAGAATTATGGATAATCTTAATGAGTAGGGTGTCATATATTCAAAGATTAACTAAATTTCATTCATAATCCTTTAGTGTGCACATTGCAGCATTTTATATGAAATAAAAATTGACAACAATTAGACCTGCGATCTAAAGAATGTCAGATTTTGCCTTATGCATTGCGTCACACAAGCAGTTTCTATCTGGAGTAGGCTACATAATGCAAGAAGGCAGTTAAGTATGTGTAAGGAGAATTAAGTTTTAGACATGTTAGTAGTAAGCTTGTTAGCCATTGTATGTTGATAATACAATCGTTATTGAAAAGGAGAATAAAACTTGAAGCTTTCAAATAAATTTCACTCATAATTCTTAAGCATGGGTATTGCAGCACTTCATATTGAATTAAAAAGAATGCAATGGCATGACAAGGATTGAACCCACTGCGCGTGGAACATCAGCTTTTGTGTTATGCATAGCAACAACACAAGCAGTTAAAGGGCTCCCTCTAGATTAGACTACATAATGAAAGAATGTAGTTAATAGATGTTCACTGTTGCATTGTCAAATGATTAGTTCAAGATTTGAGGAATTTTTGTGTCACTAACTCTGGAAAACTGTGATAACGGAGCTGCAGAACATCAATATTTTTATTATTCAGGTTTCTTTGTATCTTCTAGATTTTATTTTCATTTAAATAGCAGATGTCTTTTTTAAAAACTATATTGGTAGGCAAAGTAACAGTTTTGCTTGCATATATTACAAAATGCAAAAATAATAATGGACCTACAAGGGAAACAAACCACCCTTAGAATAAGAATAATAAATCTTATTTATTTTCACTTTTAGTTATTAGTTTTTGTGGCCAATAATGTTTTTAATGAAAATCTTCTGAATTGAACTGTTTTTGCTAAGGGTTTTGCATCTTCATTTTTAGGAGTGGCAGGACAAAGAAAGCAGCGAGTCCAACTGTCAAAACTCCCCCAAAATCTAGGACAACACGGAGAAGAAAATAAAAAAAAATGGTAAGTTTGGCTCTGTTTAGTGTGAATTAAGGTAACACATGAGATTCTTCCCTTGGCATAGTGCAGTTGCTAGGAAAATTGAACTGTAATCCTGTAGCTCTGGTGTGATTAATGATTCAGATTTACATTTGCTTTAAATATCAATTTAGTTTGTTGTGAAATATTTATTTATTAATTGCGCTAAGTTTTCAATATAGGTCTGGTTCTTACCCATGTTCTCCAGTTATAATTGTACATTGAAATTGCACAGTTAAAATACATAAAGAACAACATAAAAATTAGAGATTCTTATAATTATCACTAAATTCAAGGGAAAGAAAACTCTTCAGAAAGCCAGAAGATGATTTCCTCCTCCTGACCAAGTAAATGTGAAGGTGCAATCCTTGGGTACTGTGAAATAAAGTGTTATTTGGTACTTACTGTATCATAATTGGTGGCTGGTGTGTATAGCTTTGTGGGTAATCAAACAGCACAACCTTAAATACACCTAGAAAAGAAAAAAGGTTTAAGTAATATGAAAGGGGCATGATGTTAGCCAGAGGCTAATATTGTGAATTGTGCTTGGTTGGGCTGATAGGAAGGATTTAATGGCATGGGATATTGTAGTACATTTTGCATGTATCCTACAAATTTGGCACTAATCATTTTTCAAAATGACTGCCTTACATTCTCATGAGCTGTTAGTAGTTCTGGCTGCTGCCACCATAGATTGCTTCAAATCTAACAAGATACCTCTTGCAGACAATTCTCTGGAACACTGCATGAAGTTTACAGCCTAGGATTGGAGGTCTAAGTTGCCAGATGGCTAATGAAATATATGAGAGTAATTTATAAAGTTCTTAGAACAAAGTACAAAATGAGGCATAGCTTTTTAAAATTATTCTCATTCTTCAACATAGTCTCCTTGATGCTAATGCACTTTGTCCAGTAATGCTCAAGGCCTCTATCCCATCATGAAATTCAAT
The DNA here is from genome assembly GCA_030762175.1 of Metallyticus violacea. Classification (NCBI taxonomy): domain Eukaryota; kingdom Metazoa; phylum Arthropoda; class Insecta; order Mantodea; family Metallyticidae; genus Metallyticus; species Metallyticus violacea. The sequence continues at coordinate 72,782,918 of CM060837.1, read as the reverse complement.
TTCCTCCAAGCCTGCAAAATACGCCTCAAAAGTTCTTCATTGGACTAAAATTTCTTCCCACCAAGGAATTCTCTCAGTTTAGGGAAGAGATGGCAGTCCATTGGAGCTAAATCATATGAATAAGGCAGATATGGTACGAAATCGTACTGCAGTACATTGATTTTTGCCATTGCAATGACACATATGAGGTATTATTAAGTACACTTAATTGAGTTACATATGAGGTTGTCTTAATGCAAGATGATTTTTTCTTTGATAAACCAAACCTTTTCATAATATGTTCCAATAGGAAGATAATCAATAGTACGCCCTTGGCATCCCAGAAAACCGACACTGACCTTCATGGTTGGTTTCACACACACTGCCTTCAGCATTAGAGAATCATGATTCTTTCATTGGTTAAGCTGCTGTTTTGTTTCAGATGTGTAGTAATGTACCTGTGTTTCATCATTGGTCACAAATTGACCTATAGAGTTTGCAGGATCCCTCTGAAAATGGGTTAAACTTTACTGAGAGATGATTTGCACTCTGATTCACTTTTGATCCTGGGTTGTGGTAGCCATCATGCCAATAATTTTTCAAGCAAATAATTCCCTCAAAATGTGAAATATGCTTTTTGCTGAAATACCCAGAGAATCATTAGTTTCAATATCTTTAATTGGCAATCCTCCAGAACCAAGTTGTGCACCTTATCAATAAATTATGGTGTGGTGAGGATTTTGGTCATCGACTGCATGGGTCTTCCAAGCTTTCATAGCTGTGTAATTTTGGAAATGGATGAAAAAAATGGTGCAGGGTCCCCTAGAGCATTTTGGTATATGAATTTTGTATGAATATCTGTTGCATTCATACCCTTGTTTACCAAGTACTTAATAAGTGCCCAATGTTTGAAAATTGCCATTTTTCCTGCATGCACAAATCTTCATTGCAACAAACAGCATTGTCCATGTATTGTTACTCAAATGTTTCTATAAAAAATGGCAGTATGCCACTCCTGTTTGTTTTAAGAGATAGAGCAGAATAATATTGAAAACTGTTCATTCCAGAAAAAAACATTATGCATATCATTTTCTATAGTCTCCAAGCCACTAGTACATGTTTTCATGTACTCTAGCTCAAGTCTTAACACCATTTTCTGAGATGAAACTGGTGGCACCAAACCATAACTGAGTAGCAATGGCTCTTCTGATTTTTTGGTACCATTATATATAAAATCACAAGATATTCAATTGCCTTTATAGTGAGCCATACAACCAAGATTTTTAATAACTTAAAGTGAATAGCATGGGCGTTAATCTTTTCAAATTGTTGAGCTCTTGAGCTATTGCTGGGTCATATTTTGACAAATACAAACAGGCACTGTCCTTAAATGCATAGGAAACTCCCTTGAACAATCCTTGTTACAATCAGTCTTAGTAAACCAATGTATTATCTGGCAGGCAAATGTTCAACCAATTTTCAGCTCTTTTAATCTTAGAAACTTTACTAAGAGATTTGTTTAAGTTTATGCAAAACAATCAGAACAGCACAACTTTTATAATCTTCCCATTCCAATGTGAAAACTGAGGATGTGTAACTTTTTCACAGATAAAGTCACTTGAACCACAATGTGATCCAGCCCAAGCATTCATTTCCCTCAAATCAGTTGTACACTGTATTCAAAAGCTTTGCATTATTGTTCATTTCCAATACTAACTTTCTCAGAGATGTTAAAAACATGAGTTTTTTCAAATTATAGTGAAGGTTTACTGCTTATTGTAATTGTGAAATGTTTTTACAAGGGTAAATCAAATATAAATTGGGGAGAGTAAAAAAGTTAATTCATTGAAACCAAATTAAATTAAAATGAAATGCTTCTAATTTTTCTACCTAATTTCCCAATTTATATGAAGCTCCTTAATGCCATCATTGAACAAGTTACCAGCCAGTTATGTATGATGCTTTCACACCTTTGTTGCCGAATTCTGGAATGCTTTTAATCATCAAACGTATAATAATAATAACACGAGTTCAAATTTTTATCCAATAACTTTTTTTTGGGGGGGGGGTCTAAAAGCAAAAAAAAATTATGACAAATTAGGCTACTAGTACCATTATGTTTCATTTTAATGGTACAGATTTTTACATTAATACAATTTTAAATTGAAACTTGTCAATATGCAACAGGATTTATCAGTGACATGTGATGTTGAGAGATCATTTTGGATTATATAAGGACATACTTTCTGATCACCTACAAACTTAACTACTGAAAATTTGAAAAAATATCTCGTGTTTTCTGTTCATTGTAACTATATAGTAAAGTATTACTCTGCGTTCCCAGCCCTGCCCTCCCTTTGACTCAAATTCACTAACACAGTAATGTCTGCTAACAGCTGTCGGAAACAAGTATTCTGCTTGTTGCTTCGTCCTTTTGTAAATTCTGTTTGCATTGGAAGTAGTAAAAGAGGAAAAGGAAGAAGCAACAACTTAATTATACGTAGACAGAATGTTCACTGCCAGTTTCAAATTATAATACAAGGTTATATTTTATAATCTACATTTGGTGAAATAGTAGCATTAAAAATAAAAATATGTGTGTATGTAAATTATAATTAATCTGTCGCCTAACACACTCTTTTGCTTCACGTACTTTTAAATATGGTGTTACCGGTTTCGAAAAGACATCCTCTCCAACTTCAACCAACTTGACGACAGATTAATTATAATTTACATTTAACAGGCTTCACTGTGTAAATTCCAACAGAATTTTTGTCTTATTTTTCGAAAGTTCTTAAATGAATATATGTGTATGTTTTCTGTTTAATAATTAAATGCTTCCTTCACGCTATAAGTAACAAAATGAAAAAGAAAATCTTACAAATAATCAAATATGTTTGTTTAATAAGTGGTACTAGTTTGCTAGCTAATTTGAGAGTAAAGAGGCTGGTCAGCAAATCAAAACTATTTCTGCCATGTGCTTTTATTGACATCTTCTGTAAACTTACAATGAACAGACTCTTAACATATTGTGTTTCATGTCTTAATTGACTTCAGAATTTCATATTTATTTTAAAAACCATATTTTGAAAAATAGTGTCCCTGTGCTATGCTGATAGTACATATTTTGAGGTATGTTACACATTTATGCACATATTTTAAGGTAATACATAAAAATCCAGACTCTTAATAATCAGAAGATAAGTCTGGAATTTAGCAAAAGGGTTCCAATGTTATTGATGATGATGATGATGATCTGATGTGCAGGATTTTGATCCATCAAATTTTCCCTGGCCAGCCAATATAATTTGTGTCCCGTCAGGTGCAGCTTTCCTCAGTTCTGTGCATTCCAATAGCTGTTCTCCATTTAGAACTTTGTCAGTATTGCTGATCTTACATATGTTATCATTCATAAAACTAATGCTGTCTGGTGGATTTCCTGAAGTTTTTCCCTTGTCACAGCAACTGTATATGCATAGGGGTTGTCTTTGGAAGAGAAGAACATCTCTCTTTTTGTGGTTCCCCATTGATAAGCATATTTTGTCTCAATCAGAAGCTGACATTAATAAACATTCAACGACTGTTCAACATTCATGAAGACAATTCACAGAATGACTTAGGAGTCGCAGAAAATTATCATAGGGAGCCTTCCCAGCATATAAACGAGACCCTGCTTTTACTGGAGGGGATTCTTCTCTTTCCTTCACTCCATGCTTGCTTGGTTTGACTCAAGAGTATAGTGGTGTACCCATGTTTTGTCACAGGTTATAATTTGATGCAAAAAACATTTTGCTTTGATCCTAATATTGAGCCAGAAGCCTCTGATGCACTCCCGTGTGTGCAGCCTTTTGATCCTTGGTGAGAATTGGAGAAACCCACCTTGCCTAGACTTTTTGGTAATTCATTTCATCGGAAATGATGAACTGAACACTTTCTTTATTTCTGCCTTAGAAGTAATTTCATAATCATCGATTGTTATACTTGATGTGGTTACCAACAGCTCAAATGCTCATTTTAATCATGTTACTAGGTAGGTATTGTTGGTTTTCATCTTTCAAAATTTCTCAGCCTTCTGACACTTGTGTCATAGTTTCTTATCTTGAATCTTTGCCATTAATCTTGGCTGATTTTACAACCTTCAATACCAAAAATGTAATATAATGCATTGCAGAATAGACACGTTTACCTTTTGCTCAAAAATATGCTGCTGATAAAGCAAACCACTCCCACTCCCTCCTCTTGAAGCCCCCTATGTCTTGTTTTGTAGTCACAGATGGTCAAATAAAAATTCCTATTTATATTTTATTCGCTCTTGTACTAAAAGGGCATCAGCTTGAAGTATGTATTTAACAGTTTTAGAAGCATTTGATAAAAGTAATAATTTTTTTTTCTGAATTTCAGGTAATCGAGTATCAACATAGAAGCCTTCTGAAGTGTGAATGGTGATTGTATTGGTCATCAGCACAAGAATGGTTTGCATCTCTTTTTGCATACACATTTAAATTTCTTTTGTGTGAAAGAAATGTTTTATTCGTCTATCATTGGTATATTTTATATGAGTTGTATGAATTGAGCTCTATTTGTAGCTGACATCTGCACAACGCAAACTTATTCACTTAACCCTTGTTTCCAGCCAGTTCTCTGTGTTGGCAACAATGTTGTCAATGTAACATTTGTTGCCCAATAGTACATTTGTGTTTCTAGGCAATTTTTTGTAGTTTTCTCCCAAAGTGTGCAAAAGGAACATTTTTAAGGAGGGGGTGGTGGATGTATATAATGAATTTTTACTTATATGTTCATTTAACTTATAAAGATGTATTTTTATAATGTTGATAGCAGCAAGAAACAAGTTTTACTCATCTTGCCGAAATAAAATGGTTCTTAGGATGATACACAATCTATGTTTATAGAAATTGGCCTTAAATCTGTTGCCTTCATGAAACGTGTGGTACAAAAATGTGTATATCCATCATTAAAATATTCTCTGAATGTATTATGTTGTTAATAACATTTACAGGTGCAATTTATTTTGAAACTTATATAATGGATAGGAAACAGTCACTATGTTGCTTTTTATTTTTATTTATTTTATTATTATTTTCGTTCTTTTTTCCCCTTTGTTTTCTTTCTTTCATAGTACAAGTTTTGAATTTTTAATATTAGTTCTAACATGTTTTGCTCTCTTGCATATGGCCCTGTACTACAATAAGCTATTGATATAAAGAAGGCAAAAGTTTGGTGCCGATGGATAAAACAGTACAAATAATGTAATTTGCTGGTTCGTATTTATGTATAAAAAGTTGTCATTCTCATAACTATGTGCTAGTTTTGTGCAGGAGCTCATAATTTGCTAACAGGGTGGTATGGTGTTGTGTATGTGTGTGGGAGGAGCTGTAGATGTTAGAAGAATAGGGTAAGATTAATCCATAAACAAAAAAAAATCTTTATTGTCTGCTATTCCTACAGCATCACAGAAAATTCCATTTGTTATATATGTATATAACAGTTTGTATTAAGCAAATATATGAAATATTACAATTCAATAACAACCAGTGCCTAAATTAAATAAAATTTTAGGATAACTAGATGTCTCTTCTAGATTTAATCTAACAATATTATCAGTAAATATACTGGCTTTCAGTTTTTCACTACACATGAAAGTGATTCCAGTTGCTAAAAATGCTTTTGTTTTAGAATAACTAATGCTGGTGGTTTTCTATAATAAACCAACATACTTGACATTAATTAAATCTGTCATCTAATACTCTTCATGCTTCACTAACCTTAAAAATGTTCGGTACCGGTTTCAAAGATATGTTATCTCCATCTTCGGCTGTAGACTTTTTTAAAGTTTTTAAAATTTTTAAAAAATTTTAAATAAATTCTTGACATTTCTAATTTCTATCCAGAAACTTTCCAATCATTTGTAGAGTTCAATTGCTTAATGTACCATCCTTTTTTAAAAATATGTTAAAATATTTTGATATCAGTTTCCAATTGGACTTAACCAGTAATGGTGCTGTCACAACCATATTGCTGTGTTAACTTATTTTTGAAGTCCTGATAAGCAGTCTATAGCATATACTTGACATTTCTAAAAATTTCCAGAAACTTTCGAATCATTTGTAGAGTTCAGTTGCTTAATGTATCATCCTTTTGTAAAAACATGTTAAAATATTTGGAGATCATGAAGTCCTGACAAGCAGTCCATAGCATATAAATCATACCATCCAATTGGTATAGATCTTGGACTATTTCTCTAGGAATTCTTTGTAACATTAGTCTGTATGGCCTCACACTTCTTGTGTAGATTCTTTAATTTTCAGCTGTCATTCTTTACTTAGCCGATCGGTCTCAGTAGGTATTTTTAGGTATATTTAAATATTTTGACATCTTAGATATACAGTTTCTTCCCACACATGCAATGCCATCATTGTAATCTCTTGTTTTTATTTGTATGCAAATTGTGCCATGTACATATTACAAAGTGAATATATAGTGCTTGATCATTCTGTAATGCTGTTCAGTACAATTAAATAGTTGACATGTCAAAAAAAAAAATTATATTAAAATTGCTGTTTATATGTTTAATACTACTGGCCCACGAAACACTGGTTCAGTACAGTAACCAGTCTTAAGCATACATAGAGGCAAAGGCATGGTAAGTCAGATAGTGAAGGAATACTGACAGAGAGATAAAACAAAGAGGAAAGAAGTTGTATTAATGCACCCCATTTGTGACCATTGTAATGCTTGGATGCATTCTATGCAACAAAGAATTGCAAAACTGAAAATGGATGTGCTTCCATTAAGAAGTCATGGGAAAATTTCCTCGTTTTGTTTTTTGCAAAGAATATAATACAAGATTTGATAACAGAATCAGTTGCAAACAAGTCCATTCTTACACCTGCTGTAGTAGCAGAAGACTTACTAAGTTGACACACAAATTGACAAAATTGGTTTAATACTCACTTTTGTTAAGGAGGCAGGAGACTAGTTTTTCGTGGGCCATTCTGCATAATTGTAATTCTGAGAGGGAACTTGCTTGGAAAACATCTTTGTTAAACTTTAAAGCAAATAAGGTACCATATATCTTAAGTTCTTCTTGGATACAATAAGTGACAGTCAGCAGAACAAAAATTATTAGATTACTAATGAAATTAGAAAATGCATTTTTCTTGGGATGAATTGTAAGTTAGTACAATGTTGAGGTACTGTATTTTCATAATATATTAGCCCCTCGGCTTTGAATATTTTTTATCAATTCTCCCTCTTTTACAAAGTAATGCTCTGGTGGAACTGGGGCATACAGATTATGAATATTTATTTTTTTGAAGGGCATATATTTTGAAAATGAATTCACTTTGAGTAGATACAGCTAATCAGCCCTTATTGAGGCTTAATCTAATAGGATAAATGAGTGGTCTGATTGCAGTCTATTATAGTTCTCATTCTTTGACAAAGAATCCATCTTAGGTTTCCAAGCATTTGATATAGAATACTAATGATTCATTAAAATAACTCATTCAGAAATTAGTAAAAGCTATTTGTATTTGATATATTGTATAAACGTGTTCCCAGGAAACATTAAATTTGTGCTATTTAATTTTATTTTGAATACCTGTTGCTGATGCCATACAGATACTAATGTACAAGTTTCTTGACCAATTTAATGATTTTCATGTAATGATAAGAATGTGTTGAAATAATTTCAGCACCAGATCTCACTGGAAATATATGTTCTTTCCTCTTATGTAGTCAAGGTAATATTGTTATTTTGAATATTGCTGTGTATAACACGTAACAATGTGAAAGATTATATATTAGTAATAAACTACAAGATAACCTAAGGCACTGCCTTAATGGGCAATTTAAAATGCATGATACATTTTTTATATATTATTATTGTGGTAAAAAGTTTTATTCTTATATGTTCAAATTCAGGGACTATTATTGTTAGTAAGTTTAGCATTTGTAACTTGTGTAGTGCTACAGGAATGAATTATGCTTGGAATTAAGAGCCCAATAGGTGCTAACTTAATCCTGGTGTCCTGATTTTTTAATCAACATGTAGATGCTATTGGAGTACGGTAGAATGTTGATTATCCAAACTCAAATATCTAAATCTGCTTAACAGACTGCATGCCCTTGGTAAACATTATAGATCCTTTTCAGAAATTCCCAGTGCAATCTTGTTAATCTGAGTATATTTCAGTAAGTTGGCCAATACTTGTTACTAGATTAACAACTTTCTGTCTCATAGCTAGGATAGTGTTCTCATTTCTACTTCAGTTTGAGAAACTTAGTTGTATTGTTTTCTGTTCTTTGCAAAAATGCTTGTTGTGAGCTTTACAATTTGTATACAAACTTGACTCACACGTGGTTGGAGCAAAAGAAAATTTATTAGAAAACAAATACTCATTTTAACGGTTACCTTTAAATTTTATGCACTGTTATTTCTAGTTGCAGTTTTCTGAATAATACTGTAAAACTATATTTGGCCTGATATGAACTCAAAAGTATTAAACAATATTTTGCTTAGTACTCATTTGCACAGCATAGACATTAATGTTATCCCTCTGATTGAAGCTACTAGAGGAACTGGACATTAAGGTGTTTTGAGAATCAAGCCATTCACCTGGGTTTAGCTCCTAATGGAATATGTTGCCAGATAAGAAGTTGGAGATAACTCCAGGCTTCATTGTAGCGATTGGTTTTTTTTTTTTTTTTTTTTTTTTTTTTTTTTTTTTTGTGTGTGTGTGTGTGTGTGTGTGTGTGTGTGTCCCAGAGATTTACCCCTTGGTAGAGGTACAAAGTGTTAAGAAGATTTAAAAAGGTTATTCTCCAGTTATTGGTTAAAAGTATGGTCCCCATTCTATGTACAGAAAAAACAAATATCATTACTACTACTTAAAAGTATAGAGAATTTACATTATAATAGTTATCACATGGTTTACAATTCATTTTAAAACAATAAATGTTGAACATTTTATGAATCTTAAATTATGGTTTAAACCTAAATTTGCAATGTACAGTAGAATGTTGGTAATTTAAGTTGAATGTGACTGAGGCTACCTCAAAATACATGGAAAAGGATGCAGCATCTACTTTAACAAAATTTCTACAACTACAAATATAAATTGACGACATTCATTGTAAACAAACTTAATACAGTGCATTGCTGTACTCCATCTCTCTCTCTCTCATTGATCAAATGAACCAAACTTCATGGAATTTTGATGGACTGCTGTATCTTCAGAACATTGCTAAGAGCAGAACAGTTGTGTATTGTTTCTGTTCCAACATATACCACCCACACCATATTTTGCAGCAATTTGTTTTATGGTTTTGCTTTTGTTTAGTCTTTGTCTTTGTATAGGAATCGAATTTTTAGCATTCTTTCTTTCAATGAAACACTGAAACTAAAACTTTAAAAGCAGAAATGTAGCAGTCACTCATCAAAATTTGGTAGTTCCATGGAGTGGTTAAGAGTGAAATTAATTAAATTACAAACTATACATTGTTGTAATGGAGCTAGTAGAAATTGTCATTTGTTTTCAGCCAGGTATGCACATGGGCATGCATTTTTTTTTCCTTCCCCCCTTTCCCCAGATTTTCATTTTTGCTTATATTGCCAGTGTGATAATGTAAAATGAAGTAAAATACAAAAGAATCATCAAATTTCAAAAGGCTATATCTTTTTATAAGCATGAACTTAGAACCATGGTGTAGTTTTAAAATACAAATCAAAATAAAAAGAATTAACTTATAAAGTTTGGAAATGTTCAGTCGTCTTCCATATGTAAAGCATACATCTACACAATACTTACATTGTGGCAGTTCACATTTGCACTGAGATGGAATGTAGCCTTGTCACTGAACACTAAGAGTGAAAGAAAAGCATCTTCCAACTCCATGCCCAGAATGAAATTACAAAACTCCACACATTATCATGTTTGCAAAGGTCTTGTAACAACTGATTGCTGTATAGTTTTAATCCAAAACATTGCCATAAAAATGTCGGCCAGTCATATGAGGAATGGACATAAAAAATTCTGCACGATCTCAACTTTGTCGGACACACAGATTTACTTTAATTAAACAACCAGTCTCTTGAAACTATTGGTGCCAACATCAAATGCTCTGAGCAGTAGAAGATGCAGCACCGTGTTGTTGATGAAAATCAATGCTACACATTTGAAACTGATAATGCAGAACGCTTTGTGATACTTTGTCATTGCCAACTCAGTGCATACAGAACAATGAGCAAATTGCACCAGGGTGGCATCATACTGCCAGTCAAGGGAAACGTATATGTGAACCCTTTTATTCCATGTATTTTAAAATGTACTATGATGTTATATGTTCATGCATTTAAAATATATAGCTTTTTGAAATTGAACGATTCTTTTGTTTATACCCCATAAAGTAATTTACAAATGAAGATTTTATCTGCATTATCACCTAAAAATTGTACGTACTTACACTTATTTTTTTAGTTTCTCATGTTAGACACATTGTGGGCTGGCTTCTTTTGGCAGCTTATAGTTCAAATATTAGGCTTTCAAACATTTTGGCTAGGAAATTGGGTTGAAAAGGGACTTCTTTTTGCAAATTGAAATGGTTATTTAAATATGTAACTATAATGAAATTTGGAAAGAAAAAAAAATAATAGATAAATGCTTGTTCTATTGTATAATGGTATGAGTTTTAAGGATATTACAAATCTGACATTAAATTACAAAAATCCTTGTGTATTTTCATTTTTTCTTTTCCATAATTTTTGAAGATGGCATTCAGATAATTCATGCTCTCTGAAATGCACTATTGTGCCTAATTCAGCCCCTGTAGAGCTGAAAGTTCCAGCTCATTTGACAATGTCTAGTCATTGTCACTATATACAGTAAATTTGTAGCATTGTTCATCCTTCCTGTAGTACGGCAATTAAAATTAAGAGGATATCCTCTTATTTATTTTCATCATTATAAATTTTAACATAGTTGTGTGAAAAACATTGCATGAATATCGGATATTTGGAATGAATGTGTGTTACTAAATTTTTGTGGCACAGAGGCAAGCTTGTGTTACATTTAACCTTATAGCTGCACCAGATGTTAGAGGCTCTAGTTGATATATCATGAATGCATACCAAAATGATGTTAGGGTTGTCGCACATTTTCTGTTGAAGCATTTGCATTATTCCAGAAATGGGAAATTTTAATGTAAATGACAGATTTACATAACCTGCTGTACATCACCCTTGCAGAATTGAAGAAGTGATTCAAAATTTATTTTTATTGTTCAGAGCTTATTGTTTCATCAAAGGAATAGCATAATAATTAGATTTAAAAGTGCACCGCAGCAATAACAATATGTATTGCAATTTCATGAATGTAGTTATGAGTTTCCTAATTCAAATATTTTTGGAATGATGTGCTCATTTTATGGAAACCAGTTGTTATCAGAAATTAAAATCAATTGTTCTTTTATGGCACAATGAACACATTAAAGACCCCAGTAGCAGTAGTATTAAGTGGGGTTTAGAGAGAGTTTCCTGATTCCCATACTTCAGCCATAAGCATTTTGTATCACACCATACCCCTTATAGTAACTCGAATACAATATTTTTATAAGATCCAGAACTTTAATTTTTATGAGGGAATCATTCATATTTAGTTGAAGACCCCAAGTAACACTGTGGAAGCAGTTTATTTGGTATTAACTTATTAAATTTGGTTGCATTCTTGCCAAGTGTTTTGAAATCCTTTTTCAGAGAAAGATTTAGTTAACATTTCAACTTCAAATATTAAAAAGGTTAGGATGTCTGTCTAGGTTTCTTATTTGTCATTGAACCTGCCTGCCTTATTCATAGTTAGTCATCCTCTTTTGCTGAGTGTTTTTATATATTCATTGTGCAAAATCCTGTGTTGTGCTAAGCATACATAGAGTTAACTATTCTTACATACAGTAGTTTCTCTTTAATTTGAACTCCAAGGAGACAAAAAAATATAATTATTCCAGCATTCAAATCAACAGAAACATGTATGCAGTTGTGTTTCATAGTCTTTAAACAATGTCACATTTCTTCCTCATATCTTTTTCTGCTTATTTTAGGACTTAGAACATCCACTTTTTTCTGTAATGTTCCACTACAATATGTATAAACATTGAGAACATTGTCCTGTACACTTAATAGGTGAAGAGGTTTGACAAAACCTACACACAAATCAGGCGAGAAGTGCAATGCATTATTGAGGAAAATGGGGAGACAGTATGGAAATCTCTGCCTTCACACAAAAGAAGGAAAATCCAAACCATTGAGGAGAGAGTGAAAGTTGCAGATGCAGTGCATATAAAATTACTTCCCTACACTTGTCTGTAGATAACTGTAAACCAGTTGAAATTGCATTAATCTATTTGGTATTTGATCAGTACTAAAGTTCTTAACAGCATAAATTGGAATTCAGGAATAAGTACTACTTTTCAATAAATAAAATCCTGCCTTTGAATCATCTGGGAATTTTAAGGGCAAAGCATCTTTTCTTAACATCCAATAAATTGAATTATCCATGTTTAAAATAGAGTCCACTGTATAAATAAACATATATAAATTTTAAATCTACAATAAAGAAGTGCATCAACAGTTCAATGTGTAGAAAGAGATCAATCATCATTTCAATGTGCATTTTAGTTCCCTCTCAAGATGGATAAATTCTAGCTACACTCAGTATTAGACATGTTTCGAGTGAGCAGAGTTCAGCTGTCCTTTTGTTCTATTTAGGACACCATGTATATAATCTCACTGTACATGGTTCATAATTATGCAGCATTGGTATTGTGTTAAAAATGCTTTTCTAAGTTCTTTTAGCTCATGTTTATTTGAAACTATGAACACCAGAATTTTTGGAGAGAGAATTTTACATGTAATGGACATTTAATATTGTGTTATAACTGTCTCTTGAAATACAGTAAATGTGTGAAACATAAAATTTGACCCCAGATAAACTTGTGAATCCAAAGGCATTTTTACAGAATTTAATATTTAAGGAAGGTTTGTTTGCTGCTCTTATCTCAACCTCGGAAATGGTGCAAGTGATTTTTACATTGTAGCCTGGTCACTACACCATAGAGTGAAACCTTTAAACCACTGAGCAACTCGCATCTGCTGCAGCAAATATAATCTTTTCGACCAATTGCTATGGGAGTGTGTATCTGATATAAATAAAACTTAGAATTTGGATCATAAGGAATATTCATGTGTTCGAAAGTAGTATATTGAAAACCTAGAAGATTTTATTGGTACATATTATGAGAATTTTTACAAGGGCATTAAGGTTGCACATTTTTCTACATCTGTCAACATTTATATATGGGCAATGTGAAATTTCAGTTAGTTTTGTAATGACAATAGATAGATAAAATTAATCATTTTCATCTAGTAGTGTGAAGTGCATCCCAAAGAGGAGAATATGTAGTGTAACAGAGGCAGGGAAAATCTAATTTTTTAATAATTGCAATACAATAAACTATCCAGTCTTATATTGTTTGCATTATTTTTAGGTATATTCTTATATTTAAGGACACTGGAAAGTCTAAGCATATTGTAAAAGTGATGACAGAATAAACTTTGCTTTTTCTTTCCAACATGATCAAATGAAAAATTTGCAGAAACAGACGCAATATACAGAATACAAATGCATTATTACAATCTCTTAAAACTACCCAAATTAGCGAGATGAAGTCAGTATCCTTGGCTAAATCCTTAAGGTCCTAGTCTCTCTCTAAGCAAATGATTAGTTTTCCCTCTTGAGATATTTCCCATTCACCCTCACATTTTTTTTTCTCATGTCCAAAATGTCTACCCTAATTAACATTATCCACACTATATTTTTTCAAATTATGTTATTTCTCATCAGCTGTCAACAGTTTTCATTTACCCCAATCTTTTTTTAGTTATTCTGTATAAATTTTATTCTTAAAGGCTGTTCAGTTTTCTTGCATTTTATATCTTTTGCCTTCCAATCTTCTCCAAAAATTATATAAATTATAACGACATTCATCCGAGCACAGCATTTGTTTGTTTCTCTTTGTAATGTGAAGTCATTCAGTTCCCAGAGTCGATAGAGGCCAGACTCATGATTCACCCTCTGTACAGCCCTGGCCTGGCTCCATGCGATTATTTCCTGTTCCCAGTGGTAAAAAATCGTATGCGAGGAAAGCGATTTTCCAGCCCGCAAGACGCCGTGGGTGTATATGAAAATGAATGTTTTATCCTTGAGGAAAATGAGTGGCAGGGGTGCTTTGATGAGTGGTTTTTGAAAATGAGATAGTGCATGGAGTGTGGTGGAGAGTACTTTGAAAAGTCGGACTGAGTGTACCCACTTCCAATTTGATGTGTCTGAAAATTTCTTAGTGACCCCCCCCCCCCCTTGCTTCGGAGAGAGGCAGCTTTTCTAGGAGGTTGCTGTCGCTACCCAGAACTTTCACCGTTTTATTTTTTATAACAATACTTAATGCGTTTTTAAGCGTAACAAAGAAAACATCTGTAGGATTCTTCTATATTTGGCCTGCGGTACAAGCCTTCGCTACTTCTGCTATGCTTAACGGCTCGCCGTTTGTGCCTAAGCCCCCTATGGGGACACCACTGGAAGGAAGAAATGAAATGAGGTAGATACCGGGGAGCCAGAATCCACTTCGCTGGATGTAGACGCGATCCCTGTTTTCAGATAGAACACCCCGATACCGGTGGAGGTCCCGCCCCTCAACAATGAGTTCGAGCCCTTTAGAAGGTTCGCTTTCATACCAACAATGAGGCAGAAACCTTTTCAAAGAGCAAGCCGCCAGTCCACTTTCGCCTCTGTAACAGAACCAACTGAATTAAATTATACAAAATGGAAGAGCTGAAAATTCGTGGAAAGTAAAGATCTGTCCCAGCATTCGCCTAAGCGTACAGGAAAACCTCAAGGTCAGGATAACCTGCCCCATGGGGCTTGAACCTGGGACTTCCCGAAAGCGAGTTCCAAGCTTTATCGCCTGAGACTCTGCTCATTACCTTCTTATGAACTAACACTAAAGCAATTTTGACTGAACAATACAATTTTATTTACTTGCACTAATATCACCTACGGTACTCTCCTTTGGCTGAACATTTGTCACCGACTGCATTTTCAACTCTAGAATAATAATAATAATAAGACGAAGAAAAGGAAAAGAAGGTTGGGTATGTAAATTAGGTCCACCTCGAATTCCTTTGAAGTTCTTGCAACAGTAAAAATATTTCCCATAAAATCATCTACTTAATTTTTTTAAAGCGGATACGTGTGTGTATTAGTGCTAATTGTAGAACCTTTTGGTGCCACAAATCGGTGATAGTTATATCAGCAGCAGTACTAAGGAGCGTTACAACGATTTGCATTACATTTATCAAATAGAAAACAAAGTTGTAATAAATTCATAAGATAATCGTAAAACATGCGAAATCAAAGTGTGTGTTCCCCCCCACCCTCCCTTCTGATACATAGGATTCTCATTCCGCGACGCAAAATGAAATTGTTTTGCTGACGGGAAATTACCAATACTGTCTAACGGCCTTGCCACCTACAAAGGGAAATGATGTCACACGGTCGGAACTCATTTCGCATATTTTTTGGTATATTTCGTTATGTATTAGTAGCAAATAGACATTAATATTGCACTCACCATCGTAGAAGATGCTCCTCTGCTGGGAGCCATACCTGAATCCTTTTGAAAAGATTTTCACACTCACTTTAATTAAACCTCTGGAATATTTTGTTGAATACCTCCACGGGTTTTGTCTCCGGTACAGCAGTTATTTTAGATGAAGTTGCAGTAGCTGACGGATGCACCAATTTGTGTTAAAGACTTTCGAGGAGACGTTTTTAATTGATAATGTACATTTGTGAAACTTCTCATCTATTTAAACTTTTTTGGGGGGAGGGGGTCCTCTGCTTCTTGTCAATGAAAACGCCCTGAGTTTGAATTTTGTTCATTAATCTGTAAATTGTACTTCCAGGACCGCGGGTTCAATTCCGGCCAGATTTTTTTTGGAGGGCGTAAAAATGCTAAGTACGGCTTCCTTCGGAAGGGAAGTGAAGTCGTGTGTCCCTTGTAGATTTACGGCACGTAAAAGAACCTTGAGCTTGAAAGAAGAGGCCTCTGAGCAAAATTTGTCGGCTGTTTCACCCCCTGAATTGAATGGGACGCTGATGACTTGAGATGTTAAAGAGCGTCCGTAAATAAATCAAATCTGTAAATTGCAGACTAATTCTGGAAATTTAGCGCGAAATTCTCTGCTATAATACTTGCACGAGTTCTTTTGCACATAGCAATCATAAATAAAATATTCTTTTATATCATATATCTTACTCTAGGCATGTACTACAATAAATAACTCTAATAGAAAATGTAACACGTACCTACAAAATAAATTGAAAGTTGCCATGAAAACATGACTGAGCAAGCTCAATTACCTGCACCAGAGAATTTTAACTCCATTCTTAGCAGAATCATGCGTCCATTGAATGTTAACTAGTTTCTAGTAATGTATACAAACTTCAATTGCGTAGCAGGATGAGGACACGATGTATTAATAAAAACAAAACAAAAATTAGTGTAAAAAGTTTGGGAATCATTGCTCTAAACAATTCTAGAATCTTAATAACTAAACACTCATAAGAGCGTGGCTGAACATAAACAACAGAAAGAGAAAGTGAGGGAAATTGATAAAAAGGTCGTAGTAAGTACCTATTTAAATAGAAAACTCCATACTCCTTGTTTTCATGGCAGCAAACTTGTCGGTGATTCTTTGATCAAGGTCTGGAAACTGCAGGTTGAAGTCTGTCTTTACATAAAGCACACAGAAATCACAGTTTGACTAAAATTAATATTGGGAGTTGTTTTACCAGTTTTTTAATTTTCAATGTTCTCTTTCAAGAAAAAGGCTAGAATATGCGCTTTATATGTATAATGCTATTTTCTTTACATTCAATTAACACAAAACGAAATAAATTAACTACACGAATTCACTCGAAACTTCACTAGCTTGGTTTTCAGTTAACAGCTGATTAAGGACGATTTATTATTATTATTGCTGCTGGGAAGCGTTTGCATAGAGCATTGTTCAAAAGTAATATTTTTTTGATTTTGAAATAACTGCAAGTTTTCGCATATTGAATACATATGACTATTGACATTAACATATAGTTTCAATAAAATGTCTATTTTGAAAATATTTTATTTAACTGTAATGCAGCACCAATCAATCTGTATAAAACTGGAGGCAAACATTCCTAGGAACGCGGGTGAGGAGAGATGGTGCATACACACAAAGTCTCTTATGGGCAAGAGTCTCACCCTATAAAAACACTCTACAAGCTTACTGAGACACTGGTTTGCAAGCGAGATGCAAACCAATTCCTCTACAGATTATAACGGCAAATATAAACAATAGGCGCTGAACAAAAGTACCCTATAGAACCTGTTTACGCAAAAAATGCATTAAACAATAGTTATTAAAAGTAAACGTTAACTTTTTAGGGGAACGAATAGTGTTTAACGCCCGTTTTTACTACTGAGGCACCATAGGCGGTGGACACTAATGATACGTGAGATGAAATGATAAGTTGGAAAAGGATATTTTAAAAGAAGGAAGCGCTTCCAGGCCTAAGCTTAGGGTACCTCTCGGGCATTTGCCATTTATGAGGACTGAGGAAAACCTCAGTCAGGCGGTCCTGGCGGGATTCGAACCCCATACCTTCCGCGCCTTAACGACCTCGGGCACTCGTGGCGGTACTTTTTAGGGGTAGCGCAAAGTAGTAATCTCCTGGAGGAGCCGCCCTGTTGAAACATCTTTGACATTACAGGTTTTCTTAAGAACCAGACCATGTACACAGGCTGCCTTAAACCTTGCATAAAGCATTCCCTTTCCTAATTGCCTCCCTTTTGATAGTTCTGCTGGGCCGGATCGCAGTACTGTTATTAAGAAGCATGCAAATAAATGTTTTGACATTATTGAAAATCCTCTGGTTTTAATTCATTTCATCCCTAAGGGAATAGAGGATACCAAAGAGGGTGGTAAACCCTTGTTCTATATCTGATATTAGTCATATGAGGATTTATCGGGATGCGGAACACGAAACATTATTACTATTTCTTCCACCCTCCTATTGCTACATTAAACTTTGGACTAAAATCCCACTCTCCTACCTTAATCTTCTTTGGCACATGAAAAAGTAAATTGTGCTTCAGGCTAGTTATAAGGGAGCGCTTTTACAGCATGACTTGCATTTGCAAACAAAGCTCAAAGAATAGTTATTCAGGGTTGCACACATTAATTTAGAAACTACATATTCCTCGGTAGCTTGTTTCAGAGTGGGAACAACTAAACATCTGCACACTTATGTGTTTGAAAGGAAAAAAATAATATTGTGATTTGGAAGTATAACAAATTTCCCATGGTCAGAACATAATGCATTTTACTGCAGAATAAAAATGTTATATGCCTTTATGCAATATATGTTATTCGCTATAATGTGGTTTATTTAACTACTTGCACAGACGTTTAGCCAAAATGTTGCGGTGATGGGGAGGAAAGAAAACAAAAGAAAGGGTCCATGCTCCTGACTGAGTTGCTATTTCAAACCTAGAATGAATTGTTCTTGCAATTCTCGCTATCTTTATTTCCTCCACCAGAACCCTCTGGTTTCTGACTAGGAGCTCGGCCCAGATGACCGTACTCGGTGACCTCTGGCCTCAGGGTTGCAGGTTCCAGTACTAGTTTGAGCATCGGTGGTATTTGTTGAATGTGTTTTGAACCGTTTTATTTTAAAAGTTAGATGAACATCATACGTAATTATTATAGGTTCTGACCGCCTGTGGTGCCTCAGTAGTAAAAACGGGCGTTAAACACTACTCAAAAAAAAAAAAAAAAAAAAAATTATAGGTTCTTCTAGCAAAGTCTTTTGCAAGACATAATAACTGGGCAACGTAGGGTAATTCAGCTATATACTTTCTTTGCCTCTTGTATGCCTTTAACTTTCCATGTCAACTGTTTAGAGGCCACGATTTAGTGAAAGGGGAAAATTAAAAGAGATTAAAATAAGCATTCTTGTTTTTTCGCTGCGTATGATCGAATCAGCCAGCGTCTGCTGCTGCGAACTCTGCACCGCTGGACAATTTGACTTTGCACATGCTGGTCACAAAATTCTACGCACCTCCGTGTACCTACCAAACTACACTGGAATTGAAACGTAGTTGTGGGATCTCACTGGAGGAGAAAATACTTCGTATTTGTTACCAAAACACTTTACATTTAGAAATATCGAACATACTAGTAGTTATTCGCAATATTTGAAATAATGTCAACGATGATATTATATGCGTACTTGTTTTAATGTGGAAGGATCCGCGTTACCTTTTAATACAAGGTAAATATTTCTCTTGTATAAGTTAATTTAGGTAATTTTTATAGCACGGTTGACACAGCTGCATCTTTAAGTTAAATGCGAGATTTGACTGGCAGTTGTTAACAAAATCAAACACAAACATGTGGGGTATCTGAGTGAAATAAATATTGATGGGTTTCAGTTTTGGGCTAAATGTTAGCCCTCAAGTAATATGCTCTCAAGCTTTACAAGCAGAATGTTTGGAAGTTGTATTAACATAAATTTAGTAAATAGCCGATACCTAAGAAGAAAAATTGACTTCGATTTTAATGTTTGTTTATTTAATACTCTGACTCATAAATGGAATTTATTATTGTTCTGTCCGATTTCTATGCGGCACAGAATGCTTAGTGCATTATCAATTTCTCATTTTAAAAAATATGAAACAGTTACCCTTTCGAAGCCAACAAAAGCGAATTTGAATTGGCCTTTGATGTACTTAATAGACATTAGAGAATATAGTTCTATCAACATACAAGATCCTCCAGTTGTGTCAATTTCAGAGATAAGAAAAACTCTGAAAATTAACAATATAGCATTTGAAGAAGGTCACACTTGCTTAGTGACAAATTGCTTAGCTTGTACAGAACCAGTTTGTGGAAAGGTTTTTATTAATAAAATCACAGGTAGTCACCAACTTCTTCTAGTTTTTATAGTAATATTAAGAACTTTTGATTCCCTATATTACACTGTTATGCTTGAAATCATGGAGTTTGCTAAATTAATATTCATTTCTTTCTCTTTTTAGGCTATTTTGTTTGCTATAAATGTAGACATGCAGGAACTTGGGATCTGTTTGAAAAATTATTGCAACAGAAGAAAAAGAATAGAAAACTCACAAAAGCACAGGTGGATGTTTTAATGAAAGGCAGTGAAATTATTAAAGAAGTGAGCGCTTTATGGTCAGAGTTGGAAAAGATTACTGAACCCCTTACTGCTTTACCCGCAGAAGAAATTGTGAATGTACTTGAGGAATTTGAACTTTCTGTAAGTTTAAATAGTATTTAATGGGAATTTTTGTAATTTTAATGCCTTGCTTTTGAATATTATTCTAGTCTAAGGTTGCCAGCCATTCTGATTTTATAACTGATATGCAGCATCCAGACATGATACTAAAACTGTCCAAATTTTTTCAGATATGTGTAGAGTATCATTTGAAGGCATGTTAGGAATAATGAATTCCCAATTTTTAGATTATGATGCCATTTGATAAAGCAATTCATGAATTTACTTTAAATATATACATCTGGGCGATAACACTCAACAGTCAGTGACATTCACAATTAAAATTATTTGGAAAGATGGAAGAGTTCTATTTGATGGAAAAAAATTATGAATGTTCATTTGCTTTCTATGTTGGAGACAATGTTCTGTATTAAGAAACACCAGCAAAATGATAGGTAATTTATATTAATGTATTCTTAAAAACTTATCTCCTTATGCGTATTAAATTTCATTTTGCCACATGACTTTCTATACCTTATATATGTCTTGAAGATAAATATATGATGATGCAGTGAATCACCATTTCACAGCACTGCTGCAATATTTAATGAAATCTCACTCTTGACTGCACAACATTACTACCTGACTTTGTTAAAATCCCACTCACAACTAACCAGAAGAGAGAATGGCACGGCATGTGTTGCAAGGGGATTCTCAGCAATTGGAGGGGAGTAGGTCCACTGGTCAGTCAATTTAAGTTGCAGGCTTCTAAACTGCTCCCATTGTACTTTCTTGTTTTATATTTTATTTTATTAATGATGGTAATGTTATGTTAAATTTTGTATTGTCATGTTCCATATCTTTGAGCATTTACTCATTATGGGATCCATGGAGCAACAACAGCTAATTAATTAATTAATTAAAGCCTGTCAATTGTACTCTCTTTTCATTACTTACATGCTAATATTTTTCCATGGTTTATGATGTATTTTCCAGAATATTTCTGCAGCAGCTTTAGATTTTTTTGAAGTTCGAGTAGACAAAGAACGGTCAAAGCTATATATATTACTACAGGATGTTGATGGCCAAAAAGCAGGATTCAACACTTTCTCAAAGGAGACAAAGAAAATAGAAACACTTCCAGAAAGAGGATGTGGAGGTGTTGTATCTTCTAGGATTGTCAGAGGTGTTAAACAAGATGTTGCTGTTATTGTTCCAGAACTAGCTGATGCTTTAGCATTAGCCACTCAACGCATTAGTTATCAGATCATCTGTCTTCCTCATGGTAAATTTTAATTTTATTATTTGTCATACCAATAGATATGTGTATGTATTTGCTTTTTGTAAAATTCAATAAAAAGATTAGGTGTTATACATTTAAACTGATTATAATTTAATATTCATTCTTGAGGTAAACGAATGACTCCAGTGTAAAAGACCAATCATCTTTTACACTGGTAAAAAACAAAGTAAATAACATGTTTTGCAAAAACAAAAATGTATTTCTGAATATAATTCCTTTGATTCAATACATTGGTCTAGCAAGATTGTAATTTTTTATTCTTTCAGAAAAAAAAATATTTTGAACTGTGCATAGTATTTATAGCACAGAAAATCACTTTATTCAACAACATTTTTTTCCCCTCCAAGCCAAGTTTTGAGATTAGGAAAGAGAAAAAAGTTGCATGGGGCCAAATCTGGGAGCCAATGTGTAAGCAGGCACATTGTTCTGGTGGAAAAACACTTTTTTCCACATCAATCTTGGTCAATTCTGTTTCAATTCACTAGGCAAATAGTCCAGTAATGTTTCGCAGTAACAGCCAGGCACTGTTTTACCCTTTTCCAAATAGATGACATGATGATACCTGTGAGTCAAGATTGCCACCGTATTTCCTGCTGACAAAAAAGTTTTAGCTTTTTTCTGTGTATTTTCTTTCGCATTTGCTGACCCTCTGATTTGTCTCTGGGATGTAGTAGTGAATCCAGGTTTCATCTACAGTCACAAAACAATGCCAGAAGTCATTCTGATTACCCTGCAACTTTTCCAAACGTGATTTTGAAATGTTCTTTCTTAAGCAATACTCGCTACTTCTAGAAATATGTTACACCAATCACTTAAAATAGCTGCCAGCAAAGGACCACATTGCATCTGTTTGAAAATTTGAACAAAACTATTATAAGAATCTGCTTACCATTTGTCATGCTCTTAACGAAATTACCTGCCCTTTTGTTGAAATTTACTAGACTTATCAATCCGTCCTCACTTTTTTAAAACTGCTCTTTTAGCTTTATAGCAATCAGGACAGCTGTAATAATTTGTTGTATAACAGTAGTTAAGATATACGTCTAAGATTTTTGGCAGATTATCAATTACAGTAATTTCAGATTACATTTGGATCAAACTATTTGATTTAGGAGTAGCCAAAATTGTTTCTCTGTAGAATTTGCAGAAAGGCGAAGTATTAAATTATGTCAAAGTAACTGTGAGGATAGCAATAGCTAAAAATGGAATTTACAGTAGATGTTAATAGATATATATATATACAGGGAGAAGAGAGAGAGAGTAGATTGGAATTTAAGCTACTTAGGTGAGTTTACTTTTTTGTAGTTATGTGTAGGTTGTAACATAATATAAGGTTATTTGGGTTATAAATTGTACAAACTTTTAAAAGTTTAAATTGTTTGGAAGGCCACTAACTTTTGGAATCCAGAGGATGGGGACTCTACTGGTATAAATTTGATCTGTTTTAGGGTGAAGCTGGTGCCTTCAAGGTCAGCCAAAGGCTCAGGTTCTGCAAAAATTATACAAATAAATACTGTTGTTTTATTTTAGTTACTTAATTTATGTAATTCAATTGAATTTTTAGATTTAGATTTGCTCTATATATATATATATATATTTGCTTTATAATATTTGGTTAATAACTAATGGAAAGATGTGAATTTGAAATTTAATGCCTTTTGATTATGGTAATAAAATTAATTCATTCATAGTAGAGTTATAGAACCATTTTTTTCTTCATTTAGACTTCTTCTGGAAGAATCTTTTTTCCTCACATTCATAATTTCCCGATATCAATGTAGAAAATGTGAAACACTTTTCAGTTCTTCTCAATTATGAATTGTGATTTTATTTCTCAGGCCTATCGAGTCTCCCACAACAAGTGCTGCCATCATTTGAACGGTATTCAAAGCTGGTGTTGTGGTTTGGAAATGACATCGTTTCTTGGGATGTGGCAAGGAATTTTGCAAAGAAACTTGGAGATAAAAGATGTTATTTTGTTAGACCTACAGAAAAACAACCCTCACCATACGTAGCTTTGTTGGCCAAAAAGGATTTGAAGGCTATCATAAATGGTGCTCAGCCAATTTGGCATAAGGCTATTACCACATTTGCCAGCCTTCGAGAAGATGTCCTTTCAGAGTTGCAGAATAATGATAAGGTAAGCAAGGTGATGCTTAGTTTATATAGACTTTGCAATCATACAGACATTGCACAACTTCATTGAATCAAAAGAGAGATTTATGCTTTAACATTCAAATTTATTCCTTTATTTAAATTTTATCTTTCTCTTCTTTTTCTTTAATTTCTTGTGTTTTCTTTTTTTCCCCTCCCTCTTAAAAAATTAATTGTTCATGGTATGAGGGATACAAATTTAAATTAAAGATTGATTGAAAGTTTAGCTCACTGAAGTATTTCCATTTCTTTGTAATGCAGTGACTTAATCCATTTACTCCTTACTTCTTGTAAAGTTTTTGACTGCATTTGACATGCTGCATGACCTCACTTTTGTCAATGAACTTTATTCCTCTTAAAAATTCATCCAAGGACCCAAATAAAAGAAAAGTGGACGGAATGGCATCTGGCAATATGTGGCCTAATATTTTTGTACATTGTCAATCCTGCAGAAACAGCATTTCATAAAAATTCATGCACACATGCACATACTAACCTAAGGCAACCTTGAGTGAATCCTTGAAAGTGGCTTACCAATCTCATGGCCTCTGCTCATCCAATTTAGTGGTAATGGTAAAAATATATAATGGTTGGCAAGTCGGAAAAATAAACAAGAATACACTGAAAGTAATGCACAGAGCTGGGAAAAAATAGAATAGCTGGGAAAAATGCAGAGTAAAATTGTGCTATATTAATGTGCTATATAAATCTAAGGGCCAGTGCATGGGAGCATGGATTCCCATTGTACTGTAATAATGTCTCCACTCACTCTCTTGTTATTACATTATGCTATAATAAAGTCTAACATATAAGAATGTTTTAGTTTCCAGCCTCCAGTTTCCTCAAATTTGCAGCTGTTCTAGGTGGAAATGTATTGTCATGCAAATTAAATGCCTTGAAGCTCCAGTCTTTGGACATTACTGCCCCAGTTATACGAATATAGGATCCAACACATAAGTGTCATAGTATGCCATATTCATGGTTATTTTGAGGCATGGAGTCAATCATTAATGATCCCTCATAGTTAAAGAAAGGCATTCACATTCATTTTTGATAATAAAAATCTTGCTGAAGATCAACTAGTCTGGAATCATTTTCAGCCAACCACATACACTTCTGAGTTTTGTTTAGAGTGGTATAATTAAAACAGTTTTCAGTACCAGAGCATATGTCTATGAATTATTTGGGGCAATTTAAGGAAGCATTCTCACAATTTCTTTCACATTCTTTCCTCTTCAGCTTCTGTATATTGGTTAAGGAAATAAACTTTTTAATTTTATATGTTGGTGAAGTATAGAACCAATGATGCCAACACTAACATCAATGTCCATAACGTATTTGTTAAAATATTGAAGCTATTTACAGTGAAGGTCTTGTATACTGATTGATACACTGTGGGTAATTTTTATACACTTCATTTACATGTTTTAAAAACATGTAAATGAAGTGTATAAAAATTACCCACAGTGTATCAATCAATATCAATGTCCATCTTATTTTGATTTAAAGTAAAACACTAAAAATCATGTCATCACATTAAAACTCTCTTTAAGTTTCACAAACACACTTATAAA